>OU026158.1:39317510-40734912 GCA_907269105.1 Volucella inanis
ATAATAATAATAATAATAATAATATAATAATAATAATAATAATAATAATAATAATAATAATACTAATAATAATAATAATAATAATAATAATAATAATAATAATAATAATAATAATAATAATAATACAATAATAATAATAATAATCATAATAACAATAATAATAATAATATAGTAATAATAATAATAATACAATAATAATAATAATAATAATATAATAATAATAATAATATAATAATAATATAATAATAATAATAATAATAATAATTAATAATAATAATAATAATAATAATAATAATAATAATAATAATAATAATAATAATAATAATAATAATAATAATAATAATAATAATAATAATAATAATAAATAATAATAATAATAATAATAATAATAAAATAATAATAATAATAATAATAATAATAATAATAATAATAATAATAATAATAATAATAATAATAATAATAATAATAATAATAATAATAATAATAATAATAATAATAATAATAATAATAATAATAATAATAATAATAATAATAATAATAATAATAATAATAATAATAATAATAATAATAATAATAATAATAATAATAATAATAATAATAATAATAATAATAGTAATAATAATAATAATACTAATAATAATAATAAATAATAATAAAAATTATAATAATATTAAATAATAGTAATAATTAATAAAAATAATAATACATAATAATAATAAAAATAATAATAATAATAATAATAATAATAAATAATAATAATAATATAATAAAAATAATAATAATAATAATAATAATAATAATAATAATACTAATAATAATACTAATAATAATACTAATAATAATACTAATAATAATACTAATAATAATACTAATAATAATACTAATAATAATACTAATAATAATACTAATAATAATACTAATAATAATACTAATAATAATACTAATAATAATACTAATAATAATACTAATAATAATACTAAAATAATAAACTAATAATAATAATAAATAATAATACTAATAATAAATACTAATAATATATACTAATAATAATACTAATAATAATACTAATAATAATACTAATAATAATACTAATAATAATACTAATAATAATACTAATAATAATACTAATAATAATACTAATAATAATACTAATAATAATAACTAATAATAATACTAATTAATAATAACTAATAATAATACTAATAATAATACTAATAATAATACTAATAATAATACTAATAATAATACTAATAATAATACTAATAATAATACTAATAATAATACTAATAATAATACTAATAATATACTATAATAATACTAATAATAATACATAATAATACTAATAATAATACTAATAATAATACTAATAATAATACTAATAATAATACTAATAATAATACTAATATAATACTAATAATAATACTAATAATAATACTAATAATAATACTAATAATAATACTAATAATAATACTAATAATAATACTAATAATAATACTAATAATATACTATAATAATACTAATAATAATACTAATAATAATACTAATAATAATACTAATAATAATACTAATAATAATACTAATAATAATACTAATAATAATACTAATAATAATACTAATAATAATACTATAATAATACTAATAATAATACTAATAAAATACTAATAATAATACTAATATAATACTAATAATAATACTAATAATACTAATAATACTAATAATACTAATAATACTAATAATAATACTAATAATAATACTAATAATACTAATAATACTAATAATACTAATAATACTAATAATACTAATAATACTAATAATAATAATACTAATAATAATACTAATAATAATACTAATAATAATACTAATAATAATACTAATAATAATACTAATAATAATACTAATAATAATACTAATAATAATACTAATAATAATACTAATAATAATACTAATAATAATACTAATAATAATACTAATAATAATACTAATAATAATACTAATAATAATACTAATATTAATACTATTAATATTAATACTATTAATATTAATATTAATATTAATATTAATATTAATAATAGTTATAATTATAATTATAATTATAATTATAATAATTATAATAATTCTTCTAACTAAACGATCAAAGAGAAATTTGATGTCAAATGAAAATTGAGTGAAAATATTGATTTATACTTTTTTTTGGCCAGATGTGTATGTATAGTATGTATGGTATATGTATGATATATGTATGATATATGTATGATATATGTATGATATATGTATGATATATGTATGATATATGTGTGATATATGTATGGTTGCATGTTTATATTGTATATGTGTTTAGGTAAGTTAATACATTTTTTTTATTTAATTTTTATAATTTTTTTATATCTTGAGGAAGTATTTTCCTCCATTTGAACAGCGATTTACAATGTATTACAAACCTACTGTATTGTGGAGGCATCACATACACGTGTAGAAATAGGAATTTGGGAGAGTTAGTAAGTTTGGTTTTGAAATAGAGGAGTACATCTCGGGTAGATGGCATTTGCGCTACAAAAGTCACGTGTCCCAACTGTATACATGGGGTGGCATTATTATAGAAACCGGAGCATGTGGGTGGTTAGAAAAGTGCATTGATGTTTGCTAATTTATGTATTGTGGAAATGTATGTTCCTTCATCAGTGGTTGAATAGTCGAATTGTTTAAGTCAATTTCTTTTACATCTAAAAATCCTATATTTTCCCTGAAATGAAGCCCTGCGACTTCGGTATTATTCTAAGATAAACGTACCTGGATATTTCTTTGTTAAAAAAAAAAAATAAAAAATTGCGTTCCGGTCGCGAACTGAGCACATCAGCAAAAAAAATACATCCTATAATATAACATTTTAAATGCAGTTATAATCATGGGCGAGACCACACTGATTGAAGAAAAAGAGGTAGGATACAAAGGAATCAAATCCATATAATAATGATCGGATTTAAAAAGTTAATTATATTGTATTTTCGGTCTTAATCGCTCTGTTATAAAAATTAACTTTTCAGTGAATTTTTAACTATTGGTAAGAAGTTAGCAAATTCTTTTCGCTTTTAGACACATCTGTTGGGTAAGCATTTGAATAAGTGTCTTGTGGAGTTAAAACCGAACTGTAATCTAATCCAAGATTCCAAATGTCTGGAGAATTGTGTTGATGATTTGAGATACGATCACTAACTTGATGACGCTCTATTTAAATACCTCTGCGTTGTGCTGCAAAAATAAATTTCCACCAAATAATTAAAAAACAAATTATGGTATATTCTTCAAAACAATATTTTTCCTTGTGTTTTTAGAGATGTTTATATAAATGCATATTTAATAGGACCAAAAATGTTCTATTTACATAACTGGATAAAAAGAAATAGCCTGCAAATGTGCGTGTTCATCTCCACCAATAATATTTACCATTGCGAAGGAATATTTAAGCTAATTTACTTGGAAAGGAACGGGTAAGCTGCCTGCATTCTTCAAAGTTAAACTGATGGCACAAATCCTTTATGCACGAGTTTTATACCGTTATTTTTTTCGCTATTTCTGCTAATTTTAAGCTTCGGGATTTTTAGGAATGTTTATTTTACATACATTAGCAAGCGTCAACACACCTGGCACTGGAAAGTCAAAATAACAAACAAAATCAGCTTGGAATATTTTCTTCATTTGTGCATATAAAAACATGATGCCAATGACGGAAGTAATACTCTTGCTTGGCTGGTTTCCTTATTCCTTCCTAAATGGAAACTGAATTTCATAAGTTTTTTTTAAAACTTCATTTTTCATCAATCAATAACTGAGGATAACTACTATATGTAGTAATTAAGGAGGTATATATAGGATGATTCATCATGAGGTTTGATTTATAATGTAAAATAAAACACATAAATTTAGAAGTGAACTTAACATTTTTATTATCGGTTAAAAGAACAATTCATGGCATTTACTTTTTGAAAATGATATCATGTAAATGTTGGCCATAATTACGTCTGAGGTGGTCCAATTCGGAAGGTCCAATTTTGGGCGACTCGTTCGAACATAGCGACCCACCGGATAACACGTGTAATGTTGGCTTCCAAAGCGTCGATCGTAGCTGGCTTATTCCTGAAGACCTGAGATTTTGCATATCCCGAGAAAATAGGCCAAAGGTGTGATATCGCACATTAACATAATTAAGTGCTTGCCAAAATGATTTTTGAACAAGTCCATTGTTTCATGCGCTATATGGCTCATAGCGCCATCTTGTTGAAACCTGAGCTCACCCAGACCACGTGCTTGAATTTCAGGAACTACCTAGTCTGTTAACGTGGCGCGATAATGGTTAACATTGACGGTAACATTCTGATTTGCCTCATTTTTAAAGAAATATGGACTAATGAATCCACCAGCCCAAAAACCACACCATACCGTTGTTTTTAATGAATGTAATGGTAGCTCTTGGTACTCTTCGGGTTGCTCATCACAACAAATACGGCAATTTTGTTTACTAACGTATCCATTGGGCCAGAAATGGGCCTCATCACTGAACAAAATTTCACGATAAAACACCTGATATTCATTGAGTTTTTCCAGAGCTCGTTCACTGAAAATATGACGCAAATTCAAGTCGCCTGGCTTCAATTCTTGCACAAGTTGAATTTCGTACGCTTTAGGCCAAGATCCTCACGTAAAATACGCCAAGATGTCGAATACGAGGCAAGCTGCTGAGAACGACGACGAATCAATTCGTCACGGTCTACGCGTACACTCTCAGCTGCTATAGTCTCTTCGCCACGTGCTGGATATAGTCTAATCGGTCAATTATCATCCACTTATGTAAACTGGGACTCAAATTTGCGAATGGTATTGGCAATAGTGATTTAAGTAGGTCGTATATTCCTCGAATCGCACGAAAAATATTTCTCACAGAACGCTGATTTTCGTAGTACAGCTGAACAATTTGGAGACGTTGTTGTGGTGCGAGTCTTTCCATGATAACTTGCTAAATGATAAGGAACAAAAATGACAAAGCAGTTTTTGATAGGACTCACGCGTGATCTTTGTTTTTATATGTATATATATATATTATTGGGTATGTAATTTAATTCGTGCGGTTTTTTTTTTTCAAAATTTGAACGTTTATTTAAGAAAAACATGTACAATACTATTATTCAAAGTATTGCGCATCTGAAACTATGACTTTTTTCCATCTTTCTGGCAATTTGTGGATCCCGTCCCAAAAGAACTGCGCCGGCTTGGCAGCCAAGAATAAACCAAGCCAATTTTTGATATTCTGCTCTGATATGAACCATATTTCAGTGAGGGCGTTCTGCATCGACCGGAACAAATGGTAGTCAGAAGGGGCAAGGTCTGGACTATAAGGCGCGTGGGGTAAGACTTCCCATCCACTGTTTTCCAAGTAGTTCTTAACCGGAATAGCAACGTGGGGCGAGCGTTGTCATGATGGAAGATTATTGCCTCGTGTCTGGTCGCATATTCCGGGCGTTTTTCGGCTACTGCTCTCTTCAAACGGATTAATTGTGTTCGGTAGCTTTGTCAATTGAAGGTTTCACCCGGCTCATAATACAGCACACCCTGATCCCACCAAATAGAGCATTACCTTTGCGGCATGGATATTCGGCTTTGCCGTTTCTTCTCGAATTTCCCATGTCGACAGCTGATTTACTTCTTGTTCTATTTGTTGTCATTCCTTTTTTCGTTCAGTTACCAGCAGATCAATTGGTATAGTTCCGCTGATAACCATTACCGCTGCTTTGGAGACGGTGCGATAAGCCGATGCCACGCGTAAAGCCGCTGTTATTTGGACGGAGTTAGAGCTTTTCGTCGGTGTTTGGCTCGTATTGCGTCTGCCCATATTTCGCATCTATACAGCAAAATCGCTTCTGTTGTTGCCATTAACAACTTTCTCTTGCATGCAGTTACACCACCAACTTTTTTTTTTTTTTTTCAAGGGTAGTTTTAGACCGTGATCAGTCATCCATGCTTGTATCCTTATCATAATACATGGGCTGAAAGGTCCGTACCGTTTCTAAGAGAGGAATTAAATCCATACCATTTTCAGTTAGTACCAACATTCACAAAATACGTGTATAAATTTGTCAGCTGTCGGACGATTAGTTCTCGAGATATAGCGTTGTGAGTGAAGCAACTTTTGTTATTGTGAAAAAAAAAAAATAGATTCAAAGCAATTTTGTGTGTTGATTTATCATTGCTTTTGATGGGAAAAAATGCAGCCGATGCAAAAAAATGGCTTGATAAGTGTTACCCACCGAAGATGATGCACGCAGTGGACGTCCAAAAGAGGCTGTTTCAGATGAAAACATCAAAAAAAGTCCACAAAATGATTACGAATGACCGTAAAGTGAAGTTGATCGAGATATAGCTGAGGCTCTAAAGATATCAAAAGAGCGTGTTGGATATATCATACACGAATATTTGGACATGCGAAAGCTCTGTTCAAAGTGGGTGTTGCGTTTGCTCACAGTCAACCAAAAACAACAACGTGTTGATGATTCAGAGGAGTGTTTAAAGCTGTTCAACCGCAATAAAGCCGAATTTTTGCGTCGGTATGTGACAATGGATGAAACTTGGCTCCATCGCTTCACACCAGAATCAAGTCGGCAGTCAGCTGAGTGGCGAGCAGGCGACGAACCTCGTCCAAGACGACCAAAAACTCAACAGTCGGCTGGCAAGTTTATGCCATCCGTATTTTGGAATACACATAGAATAATTTTCATCGACCATCTCCAAAAGGGGCAGACTATCAACAGCGACTATAACATTGAGTTGTTGGAGCATTTGAAGGACGAAATCGCAGAAAAACGGCCGCATTTGAAGAAAAAGAAGGTGCTGTTTCAACAAGACAATGCTCCGTATCACAAGTCGATGAAAACGATGGCGAAATTAAATGAATTCGGCTAAGAATTGCTTTCCCACCAACCGTATTCTCCAAATTTGCCCCCCAGCGACTATTTCCTATACGCAGACCTCAAAAAAACACTCGCCGGAAAGAGATTTAAAACCGATGAAGAAGCAATCGCCGAAACAGAGGCCTATTTTGAGGCTAAACCGAAATCGTACTACAAAACTGGTATTGAAAGATCGTTTCAATCAGTGTATCGCCCTCGAAGGCAACTATATTGATAAATAAAGTTGAATTTTGCAAAAATTTTGTGTTTTACTATAAAACGGCACTGAGTTTTCAGCCCATGTGTTAACCTGATTAAGCTTTTTCTGTGCTTCATTAGTATTGCGGGCTGTGATTACCGCTGCGTTATCATCCGCATATTCTACGAGATACGTGTCTTCTGGCATGTCTTAACAGAGTATCTCATCGTAATTGGCATTCCAAAGCTCTGGGCCTAGAATAGAGCCTTGAGCCACGCCCAAAGTTATCCGCTTACAACGAGGTCCATTGTTCGTTTCGTAAATCAGTGTCCTGTTTTGTAAGTAGTTGTTCATTAGCTTTAAGAGATAAGCAGGAATATGAAACCGCCTCTCCAATGTTTTGATTGTATCGTTCCATCTTGCACTATTAAGAGCATTTTTCATATCCAGAGTGGCCAGCAGTACTATTCGTCTAGAGTGATGATTACCGCTCTGAGCCATCTGTACTATTTTCGCTACTTCTTCTAACGCTTCCAAAGTCGATCTTCCTGGTCGGAAGCCATATTGCCTGTTCTATAAACCATTCTATTCTTCTATATCTTGTGCTAGTCGCGGTTTTAGCGATTTCTCAAACAATTTTCCAAGTGTATCCAGTAGACATAAGGGCCGATATGAAGACGGTGATTCGGGGTCTCCTTTACCCCTGCTTGATAGTACCAGTTTCTGCAGCTTCCATACTGCTGGGAAAACTTTACTTGTCAGGCAGCTGTTGTACATTTCCAGGAGTAACTAAGGTCGTTCTTTAGTAATTATTTTAAGGACTTCAGATGGTATTCCGTCTGGGCCAGGTGCTTTTCAGTTATTCAGGCTGTGGCTGGCTTTTAACAATTCCTCTTCCGAGAACAGCGGTGGGTGCTCGTTTGCTAATCGTGTTGTGTTGACAGAGTTCCTGATTTCATGAGTTGGGAATAATTCATTTACAATTCTTTGCGTCGTTTTCTTCTGGTAGATTAGGCATTTGTGTTTTTGGGCCGAGTTTCTGCATGACGAATTTATAACCAAGACCCCATGGGTGGGTTATTGTTGATATTTGTCCGTAATTCTTCTCATTTCGCTTTTTTGCTTTCTAATATAACTTTCTTTAGCCTTTTTCTTGCTTGCCTGAATTCTTTGGCTTCTGTCGTGCTTGATCCATTTCGTCTGGCTCTCATGTATCGTCTTCGACAGTGATGGCAAATT
The DNA here is from genome assembly GCA_907269105.1 of Volucella inanis. Taxonomy (NCBI): domain Eukaryota; kingdom Metazoa; phylum Arthropoda; class Insecta; order Diptera; family Syrphidae; genus Volucella; species Volucella inanis. The sequence continues at coordinate 39,325,884 of OU026158.1, forward strand.
TGTCTAAGCTGACCAATTTCCTGCGTCCACCAGTAAGCATTGATGCATCACAGGCTTGTTCGATGCAGGATATCGTCTCATCTACCTTGTTGTCCACGTTGCTTGCTTCTTGTTGTCTGCGCGAGATCTCATCTATTCGTGCTAAAAGTGCGGCAGGTCTAAGTATTGCCGTGTTCCATTTGTGCGAGCTCCTTTTCCTATATCCGGCTTCGAAGTTTGTGCTTTCTTATTTACAGTATGTTAGATACTGGTGATCGCTGTCTATGTAGTCTTCAAGGACTTTCCATTGGTTGATAATGTTGACTGTGCTCTCCGAGACTAAAGTAATATCGGGTATGGTCCCCTCGCATCCGGGTCTTCTAAAAGTGGCAGATGAACCTCTGTTTGCAACTACCAGGCTCAGTCTCGTAGTCATATCTAGAATTCGTCTTTCGCTAGAGTTTGTTGTTGTCATTCCCCACTCATTTGCCTTCGCATTAAAGTCGCCTGCAACGATTAAATATCCACCGATCTCTCTTGCAGCATCTTCGATGTTATTTATTTTTATTTGAAAGTCTTCAATGGAGCAGTCTGGTGTAAGGTAACAGCTTATTATCGTATAGGCATTACTGCGGATCACCCATCCCCCTTGCCTTCCCGAGTCTTATGAAATTTCTCTCCGCTTGTCACCCAAATTACTGAAGTTTTTGATGTATCATTGTACCACATTCCATTTTTGGGGCCATATTGTATTCGCTGATAATTGCTTTATCTGTCTCGTATTGGAGCATAACCTGCTGTGACGTTTGCTTGTAAAAATTTCATTTTTATTGATTTGCTCTCTTAGAAGCTGGGCATCTTGTCGTTCCCGGGGTATAATCCGTCGGACTTTGGCCTTCTGCACACTTTTTGGTGTGTTTGTGCACTCTTATTTTGTGGCCAGCGTCTTCGCATCGTATACATAGGCCTTCACCCCTTCTATCTGGACCTTTGCAGTTGCGTTAGGTGTGCCCTGTACCAAAACATTTAAAGCAACGTTGTAAACCTTGCAGTTCCCTGATTCTGCAGTAGATCCATCCGATTTTAATTCGCAGGTTTCTTAAGATTGTGCCTACTGCATCTGCTGACATCGTTACTAAAGCCCTACGTTGTTCTCTGCTGTTGGCGTTAGTTAATTTAACTGTGAACTCTTTGTTTGCTTTTTGGATCAAGTTTTTAACTGCGGAGGATACCTCTTCTACCTCCGTGAGGGTATCCAGATCTCTATCGTAGTTTTAGGCTTGAGATCGGTCACATTGGCCGAGTCTTTCAGAGTCGCTTTAATTGCTTCACAGAAAGAGGACCGCACCTGTTTTCCTCTTCCTTACTGACCTTATTGATATCTCAGCTTCTTCAGGATTTACAGTTTTTTTTTAAGTGCCTTGAGAGCATAGGCATAGCTGCTACCTTCTGTTGGTTTGACCAACACTGCTTCAGGTCGTTTCTTGCCAGTTCTTTTCTTTTTCTTTTTCCTTGATTTTGATCAGCTGCTTCATTTTGATTGTTCTCACCATTTTTTCTTTGTGGTTTATGGCAGTTTACAGTCTGCCATTCCTCTTGGTTATTTTTCCTCGCCTTTTTGTTGGTCCAGGGTGCTGCTGGGCTTGCGGTTGCTCTCTTTTCATTGCGTGCAATTGGTGTACTTTCTTCCACTGTTTGAGACGTCTTATTGTTCCTTTCTGCATGAGTTTCAGTTTTTCTTTTTTCTGTTTCTGCTATTCTCTCTTTCTCTGCTTCCTTCCAGATCCTTCTGTAATTATAGATTACGTCAAATAGTTCACCTAACTCGGTGGTTCCATCTTTAATATCCATGCTTATATTTCTCTGTCTATGCAAGGCTTGTGTCATTTTGCGCAAGACAGATATACATTTTGATAAGGACTCCTCTTCCAAAGCTGTCATTTTGTCAGGGAGAGTAACCTAAGGATGTTTGATCTTGCGGGCGTCTTATCGTTGCAGGTGTGGATTCGGTTTCCAACGAAGTAATATTTCCTTCTTGTTGTTTGCAATCATTATTTGTAACGCCTGCACGTGAGGTTTTTACTGGGAATTTTCCAGGTTGCGCCATTTTAACAACGTCTTGCTGCCGTGGGTCGACACGCTGAATCGTTGATAAAGATATTGGAGACAGCGATTTTCTTGCTGCTCTTAAAAATATTTGCGTAATCGCCTGTACACTGCTTCTCTGATTCTTTTCCTGGTGCTTGGTTTTGATTTTTTTGTGTGTGTGTGTGTGTGTGTGTGTGAGTTTTTCTCCATCTTTGCTTTTGGGTCCCCGCTTTGAGCCGCTATCCTTGCACGAATGTACAGTCGCTTCTGTGAATCCCCGTGGTTGTCTTTGCTTGCAGGGAGGCCACGCGTGGGTTGACATAGGTCCTTATGGGAGTCTATGTTCAGAGGCGTGATAAAGTACAAAAACCAGGAGTCATTCACAACTGGACTTGTACCACCAACTTAACGGCGACGTGCTCCGGACGTACTCAAAGCCTAGCCACAGTTTTAATGGGACGGAGGCAGAGGCAGCATTATCCTGAAAGCCATTTCACCAAGGTGTCACTCTTGGTTACTCAGGTAACAGAATACTGCGTCCACCAGCTCTTGGCAGTCTTGTTCCAAATATTTCTTCTCTATCATGTATCGGTTTCGTATCCTAAGTCGTCAACATTGTCATAACCCTCATCAGATATCTATGCCGATATATACTGATAGCGTCTCCATCTCTCGTTGGCCCCGACCCACGATCCACACAGGTTAGCTACTGCATCTCACAAAGGATTGCTCGGGTTATCCAGGAGGCACCACGCGGAGGTGAGTCGGAAATTAGCAACACGCAGTTCATGCTAGCTGCATGAAGCTCCCCGGTAATAATAATAATAACAATAATAATAATAATAATATAATAATATAATAATATAATAATATAAAATAATATAAAATAATATAAAATAATATGAAATAATATAAAATAATATAAAATAATATAAATATAAAATAATATAAAATAATATAAAATAATTATAATAATAATAATTGAAACTAAAAACTTTTGAGGTAAGCATGTGTTATATGGATGCAAATCATGTGAGTGTTTTAGGTACTTTTACAACAAGTTACAAAGGAATGGAAAAGGCAAGGGACGGGAACACCAAAAGTTCATGTTGAAATAACTTGATAATGTTGAAAGCATTATATATAATCTTTGGAGATTGGCGAACTGAGCGTCATATAATGTTTTTTCTGATAGATTGGACAACAAACACCCCATTTAACATTTCAAACTATGACGTAGTTTAGTTTATAGCCAGCTTTGTCAACAAATTTGCAAAATGGCCAGGATCTCAACATGAATTACAGAAAATATTGTTGGATTTTCAAAACATGCGACGAGAAAGGCCATTTCCAAATGTATTTGGATGTCTAGATTCAATTCATATTTAGATTTCAACACTCAAAGATGACTGCGCTAGTTATTACAACCGGAAAGGAACACATTCAATAATTTTATAGGTAGATTCAATATTATCTATGAACTCAGCATTTATTAATTTGCTTTACTTTGGTTTTTAACGCGTGCACGTTAGTGATAGCAGCTTACGCTTCATCGATATATTTTTTTTGTTGAGAGATTCCGCTTTCCCATTGACCATATATCTTATGCTTCCATTCCGAAATAATGGATATCAACGACAGAGAAGAAATTTAATTTCTACCATAGTTCAACTAGAATATGCATCGAACAGGCTTTTGGTATTCTAAAAGGCAAATTTAGAATCTTACAATATTTGCCCATATATGATATATCAAAAGCAAAGAATATTGTTGTCTCATGTGTTGTTCTTCACAACTTTATTATCAAACAATAAGGCCTGGATTTAAAGACTTTATTCGATGAAAGTGCTGGGACCGAAGTAAATGACATAAATTATAATGAAGACACGCGAGAATGCCAAACGAAAACGAAATATCACTCATTTTTTGGATTGTTAAAAAATACATAAATTAATTCATTTTCTTATTAAAAAAAATAATAATAATAATAACAAAATACAAAACAGCCTTAGTTTCATTGACGGCAAAGTAATTCAAAGCATAATTATTTATGAATACACTTTATATGAATAAAAAATAATATAATGCACAATTTTACTTTTCCAGTAGATTCTGTAGAAGGTTTCGCTTATATCCTTAAGAACATCAATTCTCTGCTTTTCTATCTCCATACACTCCTGGTATCTTCTTTCAGCATCCTGCGCCTCTTCTTTAAAGAAATTTCATCAACTCTTCTTTTCTTTGGTGTTATTTGTTGTTCCACATAATCTTACGTATCTGATGACGTAAAAGTAGCATCCAAGCTCGAAGCCAATAAGCTACATTTGCGGTCATAAAAACCGCACCATATCAAAATGATTGCTAATAACTACGATAATAATTTTTATAATGAATTGAGTAGTCCGCAGTTTGAAAAAAGATATTAGCAAAGAAAGAAAAACCAGTTAATTTTTTTTTTTTTTTTTAACAAAATCAAACGATACATTTTTTACGTATGTGTTATATAGGTGTTTAGATATGCCAATTTTACCAAAAAATTATCAATACCGAGCTGCTCCTCTTTTGGCGGTTATAACCGCTTTTATTCTAGAAGGCATCGAGTTTACTAGAAGTTCAGTAATACCCCTTGAAATTTCAGTATTGCATACATGTTCCAGAACTTCATTTAGCTTTTTTATACTCTCTGGTTTATATTCAGCCACCTTACGTTTCATTACATGCCACAAGTGTTCGATTGGGTTTAAATCGGGCGAATTAGATGGCCAGTCTAGTCTGGAAATTCCGAGGTCATCAAACGTTGTCTTGAGCTAAAAATTATTGAAAGACTCTAGTTACTTGTCTGTTTATTATTTATAAAGTAGACCTCTAGAAGTTGATTCATAATACTTTAATTGCGGATTTGGCGCGGTGGCAAGGTGCAGAATCATCTTGAAAAATGCACTTGTCAGTATACGAATAATGCTGTTCAATTGCTGGTACCAAAAACTCTCTTACTTTTACTTCTCCATACTTTTGAGCGTGCATAGTTATATTAACAAAGTGCAAAGGGCCCAAAACGTAAAAAGAGAAACATCCCCAAGTCATCTGGGGTTGCTTTGAGGAAACTTCACTCTTTTGACTATGCACTCGTCCTTGAACCTTTCACCTTCTGACCGTCGTACGTATGGCAAATTGTCGGCACACAACAAATTAAATTTACTTTCATCGGACCATATCACACATCACCAGTCATCCTGCGTCCAATCTTCGTACTTTTTTGTCCATATCAAGCGAGCTTTTTTAATTTTTGTGGTTAGGAGAGGTTTTTTCGCTGGTTGTCTCCATATAAACCTATCTTCCGTAACCGTCGGCGTATAGTTTCGGCGCTTAGATAAACTTGATGAAATTCACTCAGCTCTGCTCTTATACGGACAGTACTTTAAAAGCGATCTTTTTGTTAATTCGTTGTAGTACATTGTCGGTCTTCTGGGTTGTTTTACGTTTTCGTCCCGAGCCTTTTTTCCTTTCCAAAATTTTCTTTTTTCTTCATCGGTCGTACGATAGTTGATCAGTAAAGTCATTATTTGAACTTTTTCGTCACGAGTTAGTTGATATTTACGACATTTTTTTTTTTTTTTTTTTTTTTTTTACTTGTCACCGTCACAACTTTATTCAAACCGATATTTGGTTATAAAAGTCGGTCAACTTCATTAAACATGTTACCTCTGGTACAAACGTTGAGTGAAACCATTCTTCAAAAAAGCGAGAACGTCATCCATGCATTTTTGTTGCTCTTATAAACGAGGGGTTTATACTCGAAATTTTTAAATACTCAAGGACTTAGAGCTTTCCCGATGACGAATAAATTTATTTTGTAAGTCACAGACAGATGCATTCATGCCAGCAAGAAACGTTATTCTCTCTTTGCTTGTTTTCCGACCTTTAGCGGTTGCTTCTTTAACCCATTTATTCCCAAAGACATTTAAAAGTAAAATTTAAAATTTTTGTTAACGTAACTTTATTGAATAGTGTTAAGAGAATACAAATATATATATATATATTTTTATTTTTACTTTTTAAAAATGAAGGAACTACTGTTTTCAAGCTCTACTCAAACAGGTACATTTTTTAAATGGAATTTTTTGAAGCATTCTTTTTCGAAACACAGAACTATGTTGCAGAACTCACAAACCCATCTGACTCTCATGTGACATACTTTGCATCTAAGAGGCTTTTCAACTCTCTTAGGAAAATGGTGACTTTCAGTCAAAGCAACGCTTGCATATTTGCATCGTTTTGATGTCGAAGTTTGTAGAATTGTATATCTTCTAGGATAATATCGAGCGATATCTCCTTGAAACAATAGCAAGTCATCTTCGGAATCTGCTTCGACTTTATAAAGATTCCAGGCGTTCACCAACGTTGAACTCCGCATGGACGTAAAAGCTGCCACCACCACTTTTTGCCTCGAATTTTGTTTTTATAGGCATTGAAACACTGCCAGTGTTAGTCAACGCCACTCATACCGTTATTATAATCCGCAAAAAGGGCCGTTTTCGAAAACGTCATTTGATCGTCATTTTGATCGTCAAATTGATCGTCAAATTGATCGTCGTTTGCAATACTTTAGGGTTGCGAACATCAAACTGCAAACGTCATTTGGTATCGCTGATCTGTGTCATCTACATGATTTTTTTCTTGCAAGAGCATTTGACGTTTTCGAACAGAGCAAAATGGAACCCTTAAAATTTATTGAAAAAATTGTGTTGGAAAATCTTAGTGAGAGTACAAATAATTTAATTATAATTATTTACGTGTAAGAAACAGACTATTAAACAAAAATAAGTTATTACTTAAACTGCTAAATGCACGACGAACAATTCCAAAAGTTTGGAATTATCTGAATACGATTAAAAAATTTTCCGACGAGAATTTCTACGATCACTTCAGGATGTCCAAAAGCATTTTTTCTGTAAGTTATTTGTGGTTCCTACAACTTATCATGTAATGAAAAGTATATATACATAATTGTAGAAACTTAAAGAAGAATTACAGCCTTTGTGGACAAATGCAAAAACAGGACGGCCGTGTTACGAATTTGAAAGAATGTCTATACATAACTCTCTGGACGCTAGCAAATAAAAATTCATGCAGGGAATTGGAGACCGGTTTAATAAATCTATCAGCAGTGTATAGATTGTCGTGAAAACTTGCAGGAGTATTGTTAAATTATTGACAAAACTTGTGAAATGGCCTGCCTCTAATGAAGAAATTGATTCTATAGTAGCCAAGGGCTACTACAATCGGAAAGGATATAAACGATGGGCTGAAAACTCAGTGCCGTTTTATAGTAAAACACAAAATTTTGCAAAATTTAACTTTATTTATCAATATAGTTGTCTTCGAGGGCGATACACTGATTGAAACGATTTTTCAATCTTTCGATACCAGTTTTGTAGTACGATTTCGGTTTAGCCTCAAAATAGGCCTCTGTTTCGGCGATTATTTCTTCATCGGTCTTAAATCTCTTTCCGGCGAGCATTCTTTTGAGGTCTACGAACAGGAAATAGTCGCTGGGGGCCAAATCTGGAGAATACGGTGGGTGGGGAAGCAATTCGTAGCCGAATTCATTCAATTTTGCCATTGTTTTCATCGGCTTGTGATACGGAGCATTGTCTTGATGAAACAGCACCTTCTTTTTCTTCAAATGCGGCCGTTTTTCTGCGATTTCGTCCTTCAAATGCTCCAACAACGCAATGTTATAGTCGCTGTTGATAGTATGCCCTTTTTGGAGATAGTCGATGAAAATTAATCCATGTGTATCTCAAAATACGGATGCCATAACCTTGCCAGCCGACTGTTGAGTTTTTGGTCGTTTTGGACGAGGTTCGTCGCCTGCTCGCCACTCAGCTGACTGCCGACTTGACTCTGGTGTGAAGTAATGGAGACAAGTTTCATCCATTGTCACATACCGACATTGACAGCATTAAACACTCCTGAATCATCAAGTTGTTATTTTTGGTCGACTGTGAGCAAACGCAACACCAACTTTGAACAGAGCTTTCGCATGTCCAAATATTCGCGTATGATATATCCAACACGCTCTTTTGAAATCTTTAGAGCCTCAGCTATATCTCGATCAACTTCACTTTACGGTCATTTGTAATCATTTTGTGGACTTTTTTGATGTTTTCATCTGAAACAGCCTCTTTTGGACGTCCACTGCTTGCATCATCTTCGGTGCTTGTATGACTAATTTTAGATTTTTCAATCCACTTGCGAATGGTTCGTTCGGCTGGTGCGCAGAGTCCGGGTAACACTTATCAAGCCATTTCTTTGCATCGGCTGCATTTTTTCCCATCAAAGCAAAATTGCTTTGGACCTATTTTTTTTTTTTTTTTCACAATAACAAAAGTTGTTTCACTCACAACGCTATATCTCGAATACTAATCGTCCGACAACTGTCAAATTTATACACGTATCTTTTGAAGGTTGGTACTAACTGAAAATGGTATGGATTTAATTCAAGTAGTGTCCTCTCTTAGAAATGGACTTTCAGCCCATGTATTTAGTCCATGATCCTACAGGTACCGTACTCATTTTAAGTCAGTAGTCTTGTTTAAATACATACATATGTACATAATCGCTTTCTTTACATTTTAGGTGACTCGCGATAGTGATTTAGTTGTCAAAAATGTGTTTTTTGGATGGCCCGGTAGATCACATTATGCAAACGTGTTTAAAGAAAGTGAGCTCGGGAAAAGACTGGAAAACGGGACATTGAAACTACCACCAGATATCCATTTAATCGGGGACTCCGCGTACCCATTATCCACATATTTGCTAGTGCCTTATAGAGACAATGGCAATCTCTCCGAACCACAAAAACGATTCAATTATCTTCATCATCAAGGGTTATAATTGAGCAAGCTTTTGGTATTCTTAAAGCTAGATTCAGAATACTCTACACCTGAATTTCAAAAAAATGGCAAATATTAAATTTGTTGTTTTGTCATGTGTTGTGCTGCATAATTTCATTATACTACAAGGTGAAATGAACTCGCAAAATATTCGCCAGAATACTGGCTCATCATTCATCCCAAACTCAAGAAGTATCCGTTGCGCAGCAGGACGTTCTAAACGAGATTTAATCGCGGATTTATTATACGCATAAAATTTGTAATGAATTTATTTATTTATGGAAGTAATAAAAAAAAAACTTAAAGTACATTCATTGCACGTTGGACTAAAAAAAGTTTAAATTATGTACATTTCACGTAAAATCTATCAAGTCTTTTAAATTACACATTTTTGTGCAAAAGCAATTGCAACTCTTGAAGAACAGCAACTTGTTCTTTCTCAATTTTCAATTTATCCCTCTCAAGATCCATGTAATCTTCGTGGCGCTTAGCTTCAATTTCTTCCTGTTTCTTTAAATAGTCCAAGACTTCATTTATTGTCCTTTTGCGTCCTGCCACCGATGTCTTTGCTGGACTGATAGAAGTAATAATTTCACTGTCCACAAAGGAATCCCCAAGGTTTGACAGAGGCGCACTAACGAAATATTTGCAATTCTTCGAAGTGCTCCCAGTTCTTGACCCCTCATCCTGTTTGCGAATTCCTTTTTTTTATTCTTTTAAATTTGTGAATTTTTTTTATAACATTTTCGCAACTGAAGGGGAATCCTTGCGTTAGGATGTCTCTGTCGACATTACTCTGTAACGTCCTCTTGGAGTTTTTACCACTTTAGAACGAGAATTCACATCCTAGTCTTGCTGTTATAAGTAATTTTATGTTTCCTCGCGTCCATCGTTCCATAGAATCGTCGCATACCTGGATAGGAGTAGGGGATGGAGTTCTAATAAGCATAATATTTAGTTAAAACAAGTAAATTAGCCGATTTTAAGTTCTTACCGTTCAGGAGACTGAGATTCCCCCTGAATATTCGGATTCACTAATTTTTATTTTTTTTTCTAATTTTTTTAATGCACAGCGCAGATTTGTGGCTGCTTTTTTGCAGAGCAGTTGACGTTTATGAACATCTGCCCTGCAAACACTGCATTATCGAACATGCTGCAAATGTAGTGTGATTTATGATGTTGATTTCGAACAAATGACTTTCGCAGCTTGCCTTTAAGAACATTTTGCAAAAGCAATTTGATGGAGATGACGTTTTCGAAAACGGCCAAGGTTCGGCTGCTGAATGAAGAAAATAACAACGTTTGACATAATGAATAGGCTGGATGGTATCAAGGTTTGTGTCCATGGTGACAACACTATTGTCATTCCACTTTACAAAAAGAATATGTATTATTATTTACGTCGTAAATGTGCTCAAAATGCCCTTGTCTCTACTTTTTTAATTCTTTTTTTAGCTTAAGTGGCATTTCTTTGTTCGGTTTTCTCTTAGTGTTCCTATTGCTCTGAAGCCCTTCTCTCTCTCAACAATCGCAAAAGCTCATGAGAAGTAAAATAGTTGTCAAAATAATTATATGGTCGGATGGAAGTTGAACTTTTTGAATGGCATTTGTAACAAATCAGCTTTCACCTATTTTGCACCACAATATGTATCAAAGCTGTAAAGGTAGCCACAACTACTTGTCAGCATCCAGTTCTTGAAAGCAAATCGAACAGGTTTTCCTCTTATATACTATTTTAAAGAATGGTGGCCAAAATACTTTATCATGGCTTCATCAATGGATAATTTTTTGTGCATGAAGCACCATTGTTGATATTTTTGGCACAAAATATTCATGAGGTCTGAGCTTTGAGCTGTTATTTGCGAAATGAATATATTTTTTTATCTCATAAAAACGATTTCGCTTCATGTTGTTTGCTACCAATGCGGCTCTTGTATCCTCATCCAATTTCCAATACATGGACTCCCTGGGTATTGAATGGTAACCGCTATAGAACATATCTACTATGAAAATTTCCAACTTGTTTTTTTGGAAATTGAAACTATGATGGTTATATTGAAAAGCATAAAGTCTAGTTTGATTCAAGATCGATTCTTTGGCTTTTTTTATAAGACATAATTATTTTTTGCCATTCTACATATATCGCGTCCAACTTTCACCTGAACTATGTAACACAGTTTTGTTGTATTGAACAACCTTTAACTTTCTTAATATCACTAGTTTCGATTGAACCACTTATTTTCGCTGCTTGTTTTTTTAATAGGTCACCTATGATGCATTCAATATCAAGTAAATTACTTGTTTCACTTATTTCACTTCGTAACAAGACATATCGAAAAAGATTTGTGTTGTAATACATGTACGAAGTTTCATTCTTTTTATTAATTTTACACTTTTCCTCTTTATTAATTTTTAAAATTGTTTCGTGATCACTAATCATAAGATCCCAATTAGTTTCTACCTGACTCGAACTGCAACTTTTTAAAATGCTATAATTTTTTTATTTTTTGATAAATTTTATTGTGCCAAAGCAAAAAATACATCAATTTTCAAATTGTATCAGTAGTTTTCAATTTGTATACCTTTGGCGCGATTAATTGCCTTGAGACGGCCGAAGAAAGCATCGCGCGCTGCACGCAAGTGGCTCTGCGATATTATGGCCCATTCCCGGAGAAGTGCTTGTTTGAGGTGGTCCAAACTTTGGTATTTTTTAGTGCCAACCTTCGCCTTCAAAATACCCCAGGCAGAGAAATCCAATGGATTTGCATCTGAAAAATTTTCAATCCATTGTGTCGAAGAAATGAAGTGCGGAACATTGTTTTTTAACCAATCTTGGTTGAAGCGCGCTTTGTGAGACGGTGCCGAGTATTGTTGAAATGTCCACGGTCTCCGACCGAAATGATTGTTTGCCCAAGGCTTCAATACTGCCTCTAACACAGTTTCACGGTATAAGATCGCATTAATTTTGATGCCACGGTCCAAAAATAAGAGCGGAGTGCGACCATCAGCGGTCGCGGCCCAAACCATCACTATCGGTGCTGCCTGCTTCCTTTCACTTTCCGAACCATTTCTGCCTGTGGTTTCGCATATTCTTACGTTTCCTTTACACACATCTCTTTTTTAACGTACATTATAACTCCTGTTCGGGTGGATACAATATTTCATCGAAACAAATTATAACTTACAAGACTGATTTCGTTATCAGACACATTCTCAGTAACATGCGTTTCTGTAAGAACAATAACATCGAACTGTTTAACCAGCAGAGTCGTTTGCAATTCACTAAAGTTATTGATTAGACCTTCTATATTCAAACAAGCTACACTAATGGTCTTTGGTTGTTAATAATATATCCTATTCTTTTCAGTCTCCATTTTCCTAAGAAACCCTTCACATTTGCTGTATCTACAGTCATGACTAACATTCATTTTTAAACCTAATTTTTCGTTTGCTTTTACACAATTATTGCACTTAGTATATTTATATCACAGGTTCTAGTTTCAAGATTCCGACTGCATTTCGCACAGACGATATTATTTCTGCAATCCTTAGCATTGTGGTTGAAAGCCCAACAGTTGTTACACCTTTCTACGCGCACATGTTCGAAAACAAAACACTTGTCCCATCCTATATTTAATTTTCTCCTTTCTATTGCTTTTTGCAATTTTCACTTTCCAGTTCGAATATAGCTTTTAAGCATTTTGAATTATTTTATTTAACACTGAACATTTTAACACATTTTAAAGGTTTTTGTAAGCATCGATAAGCTTTTCTTCCTCCCACTAGTCATCGCGTATTCCAGAAACCAGAAGAGTTGGTTTCCTCTGTGCAGGAACGACCACTTCATAATCACAACCTAATTTTTCCCTGGCTTCTTTTTCTATAACATTACAAGTAATAACCACTACACTATATATATATATAATTCCGAGCGCGCACCAAGAGGATATGAATACCCTTTTACTGGCTTTTCACCATGGCGCGGGCGGGTGGTGTAGTTGTTTTGAAACTCAGGTGTAAGGTTTCGATATTTTTCCAGAGGTGGTTGTCAATCTGGAGCCAGTGCATCCTCAAGCAGTAGGTCTTAGTACGTGCTAGTTGTTAATACGTTACATTTAGCCCAGCCAGCAACCACTACAACATCAGTGTTATGCCTTTATGTGAGTGAGCTTAGCGCGTTGCATGTTACACTCTTGGATGTTCTCAGTGCATAGTCGCACTCACCACAATTCGCCGCACTCATTTTGTTTCTAAGTGTGTGTTTCGCACACGTACTAAAAACAACTGTTTTCTCTTTTGCAATCTTCCGCGGTTGAGTCTTTTTTCTCATATAAAAAATGTTAAAAGAAAACTAAAGATTGTTTATGCAATCCTTATTTTAAGCTAAACTACTTTTCCCGGATTGTATTGAATGTCGGACACACTCAATATCACGTTTATATCAAATAGATAATTTATATACAATATTATTATTCCATCGATGATAATATCAGCTAACTCCTGTTCGTCAATAACTGCCCTTGATACAATAGATTGCATGGTTCTACCGCTTAGCTTAGACAAGACTCATTTGCTCGAAGACTGCGAGCTCGCGACTGCCGATAGATTTCTTGACGAGTTACTGTACGTTTGAACATCTTAATTAAGTCCATTTTTATGGTGTCATAATTAACACAGCTCGTGTCACGTAATTTTTCGCTGTTCCATCCATCGGAGACGAATGCTGTAACATTTTTCTTGTTTGCTGATTTCACATGTGCGAGTATAGTCCTCGAACTGATCCAACTATTTAGTAATATCAAAATATTAATCTCCCGTAAATGTGGGTACAGCAGCTTGCAGCTCATCGAAGTCAATGCGTTGAGCATTCATCTAATTACAATTGTAGTATTTCGCAGCGTAAACGCAAGGATTTAAGTTATTCCTCCAAAGCTCGGACATCGGCGGACGACGTAGGGACGACAGACAATGTGTCCGTTCCAGTGACAGTGACATTGGATGACTAAGCGGTGGTACAGTTGGAAACAGCAACAGCGGAGGGTGTCCTTTCGGAAACAGCAGACGGGACATCAGGCGATTCATAAGAAACCGCAGCAGCAGAATCAGTGTTAATAACAGCGGATGATTCGGATAGCACACTTGGAACAGCAACAGCGAGAATTCATGACGACAGTTTCAGCGGGCACTTTTTTCTGAGTTTGTTTTATTTATGTTATTGTTTACCCCACACCTGAATTGTAAATGCACTATATTTTATTTAACTCTTTGTAGCCCATGATAATAAAAAAGTAAATTATGTTGGTAATGAGATAAGTTGAGGTATATATGAAAACACGTAACAATTAGAAAATAAGTATTATTAATCACTTATCCAACATTTTAGGGAGTGTGACATTACTGTAACATTGAGTTAAACTTAGAAAAACAAAAACTACTCTGCTGTATGGAAGGATCTGAAACAGTTATTTTGTTTGTTGTAGCATAATGCTACACCGCATTTTTCGCAAACTGTTTGTGAGACGCAAGTGCACTTTGGAAACTTGCAACGTATTCTTTTTTCAACCCAAATGGGCCAGTAGCCGATCTGGTCCTGCCTGCCTTAAGTTGATGTATATAAGAAAACAAGTATTTCTCGAAAATTAGAAAATAAGTATTATTAACCACTTATCCAACATTTTAGGGGGTGTGACATTACTGTAACATTGAGTTAAACGTAGAAAAAAAAACCACTATGCTGTATGGAAGGATCTGAAACAGTTATTTTGTTTGTTGTAGCATAATGCTACACCGCATTTTTCGCAAACTGTTTGTGAAACGCCAGTGCACTTTGGAATTATTCTTTTTTCAACCCAAATGGGCTAGTGGCCGATCTTGTCCTGCCTTACTGCCAATGGAGAAACATGTTGCTCAGGGCCTTTATGTTTCTTGGCTTGGATTTCATTTTCTAAAGACCATCGATTCTTAATATTAGGCTTTAGACGAAACTTGCATAAGGTCTCACCTATTTCAATTCGAAATTCCGCTGAAGAAATTTGTTTGTCATTGAGATTTTTTGCCTTTCTTACTCTTCGGTAATAAAAACCAAGAATTTGCCATAGTCAGGTCCATTAAATGATAGAACATCCTAACCTGCCACCTTTTGCTTCGTATCATAGTTTTGTATTTTCCCATAATACTATCTATCAAATCTACGCCTCCCATGTGTCGATTGTACTCTCCAACAATATCAGAGCGATCAATGTTGATGTACTTCTTGTCGGCCTTATCGTAACGTTTGACTTGGGTTTTGGGCAATTCACCAGCAAAAGATGACACGAGGTTTACAACCTTGTTGTCTTTCCATATGACATTCGATACCTCAATACCATCCATATCAGCCACATTATTCAACGGAAAATCCTAGTTCTTTTTTCATCACTTCCTTGTCGGTGGGCAGTTTGCAATTGGGAATTCGATTGCGTCGTACTGTCCCTAGACTCAAGATACTCCCTTTAGCTAAGCACTCAACCAAAGGCAGCAAAATTAAGTAATTATCTAAATTAGGTTGATAATTCTGATGTCTTTGTATCTATCCCTCGCGCCATTCTCACAACGACGTTAGATGATGCTCCCAAGATAGGCTCTTCCGAAAGGACTACATTTTCGGCTTTCGTTTCAAGTTTAAATTTATAAGCGAAGCCTTGGTACATATTCGTAATTAAACATATTTCTTAATTAAAAAAAAAAAACCATTGCAAGAAAACCTTTTTTTTTATTATTTGTTTTAATATTATTTAATAAGCAAATTAAATTTGTGGCAAAAGTTTCCCTCAATTCAAATTTTTTTTTTTTTTTTTTTTTTTTTTTTTTTTTTTTTTTTTTCCATCCTTTGGATCAACTCGAAAATCCTGTTTGGCATTGATTTAACAAGGTTTTGGAGGATTTCGGTACTAATTTCATCCCAAACTTGCTTTATTTTGGTTTTAAGCTCCTTTACTGTTAAAAAGCTTCCAGTTTTTTGTTTTTCCGCGTATACTTTGCGCACCATGATACCCAATAGATTGTCTATGGGGCTAAATTCAGAACTGCAAGCTGGGCATTGCAAAAGCGGGATATTTCGCTCTCTAAACCACTCCAAGGACGCCTGTGAGACATTGATAGAGGCGTTGTCCATCTATAGAGTCATCTTCCATTTTATTTTCAATAAAATTTATGAGGACGTCATCCAACATATCCGTGTAAGTCTGCGAATTCATTTTTGTGGGTACAAAGCAAATTTTGGCCTTCCCTCGGGCAGAGAAAGCCGCCCACACCATCACACTGCCACCTCAAAAATTTCGCTTGGACATACGGACCTCTTTGTTTCGCAAATCATGCCAATAACTTACCATCGAGTCGGGACCATCTAAATTGAATTCCTTCTTGTCCGAAAATATAATTTTGTTCTACTGAATGTATCTGCATGTATCTGCGACCAAATTCCAGACGGGCTGCAATATGATGCGATGCGGGAAACCTTATACACCTGAGTTTCAAACTACTACACCACCCGCCCGCGCCCTGGAGAAAAGTTAGTAAAATGGTATTCATATCCCCTTGGTGCGTGCGCGGGATTATATATATATATAAAAAATTAATCTTAAAAAGGGTTTGCACTCAGGCTTCTTCCATTTGATGTTAGGAGTTGATCGGAGAATATTTGCGATGTGTTTTTTTTGTAACAGGAAGATTGAATTTTTGTTTTATTTGACTGGAGTTAAGTTTATTTTCTGTTGCCTCTCGTCTAATGGTTTCAATTTGTCGTTTGTTGAGATTCCGGTTACCTTACGTTGGCTTTTTTACCCTATATTTTTCTTTTTTCTTCAAAAAATTACGAATAACACATTCTGATCTGTTAATGCGACGCCCAATTTCTCGATTAGAAACCTTACGTTGGCTTTTTAACTCCATATTTTTCTTTTTTTTTCAAAAAATTCGAATAACACATTCTGATCTGTTAATGCGACGCCCAATTTCTCGATTAGAATAATTTTCCTTATGCAGAAGATCAATTTGAGCTTTTTCAGCATCGGTATCTTTGCTTTAGACATTTTTCCAATAACCTTAAAAAAGAAATAAAACTTAGTACGCACTGTTAAATTATTAACCGACAGCAGATCAATTTCCACAATCAAAAATTACTAAAGATTGAATAAAAACTTCCTGCGTTTAAACGAATATGCCGACAATTCGTTTACTATAAAGCAACTTTGTCTGTTTTCTTTCGTAACAACAACAGCAGATGTCATGTCCTTATCGCAGCTAAAAACCGTTACTCCGTAGATAAAATTTATCTTAACAAAGTCCCCAATTGCGTAGTATTTTAGTATTTAAAAGTGTAAAATCGAAAATCATAGTTGTGCGCTTAAACGAATATGTACCAGTGTATTTTGTAATCCCATTTGTGCGGTTTCTTTGGATTGTACCTCTTCAAGTTACTTCTTGCCTTCGGGGAACAAATCTGTTCATCCACACAAAGATATTGTTCCATGGGAACTCCACTAAAAGTCTCATTCAATTTGTCAACGAAAGGTCTAATTTTGAAAAATCTATCACCATTCGGAGCGTTACCTTAAGGTAATTTAGAGTTATCGTTAAAATTTATGGACTGTCTAATTTTTTCGAACTTTTGTTTCGGCATTGTTTCTTTGATAATATATTAGGTGTACCAACAGATGTATTCCAATGACTGGTCACTCTCGGTAGTTTTATCAATGACATCATATAATTTGTTCCAATAAATTGCTGGATATCGATATCAGTAACTTGAAAAGATTGGTTAGGATTTTTTTGAGTTATAAAAAAATTTGTTTATTCAGCAATAAAACTTAAAAGTTGGGAAAACATAAAAAAAATGGAGGGGTATACCAATGTTTTTTTTTTTTTTTTTTTTTGTGCAATAAAAAAATTGAACGCAGTTGCGAATTGAAAATTGCTTGTTCGGACTGTGCGTATTTCCACTCCGCTTGTGTGAAAATAGTTCCAGCTGATTCTGAATACGGCTTACCTTACCGTTGTGACAAGTGCACTGCTCTTCGTCGGAAGTCTCTGCAACAACAAATTGCACCTCTGAAGTCTCAGTCACAATCAACATCTGCAACAACAAAAGAACGCTAAAGAATGCTAAAAGAACGGAATCAACGTCGTCCAAACAGCGAGCAAAACGCACACCGCAAACTTGCTCTACACCACGAACCGATGATGATGAGCAACTAGCAGCAAGTTCAATAACCCTTCAACTGATGAGATTGTGTCTTTGAAGAGGATTAACTATGACTTTCTCACCACACTCGAATAGCTGAGAGATGACAACACCAAACTGAGAAAGAGGGTCGCGTCTTTGGAGAGCAAAAACAAGTGGAGAATGTAATTGAAATCGTTGGCATACCTGTATTAAACGACAGCAATGCCCATGAGTGTGTGCAAACAATTTTCCGTGACGCATTGGAGGTTTCTGTCGCTGTAGCTGATATACAACATTGTTTCGTCAAAAGTGTGAGGAAAAAATCGACAACTAACTCTGGTGGCAACATCTCGAGCAACAACGCTAACACCAAAGATGTTTGTGTACATCTTTCTTCCCAAGATATTAAGAGTAAGATAATGAAAAGCAAGAGGACTGCAACAAAGATATTAAACTCGTCTTTATTTGCTCCGGATTCTTTCAATAGGATCTATATTAATCATTCTTTTACTATTTACACTAGAGCATTATTTATGGAAGCTAAGAAATTTAAAATGGAAATTAATTACAAATATTTATGGTTTCAGAACACACAAATATTGTTGAGGAAAGAAGAAAAAGGTAGACTTGCTGCTATAAGATCGTTTGATGATTTAGTAACCTTGGTCGATTAGAGCCTTTTTATTTGATAACATCATTGAATATGTTTGATCCAAACGATATCTTCGATCCTTCTAGCATCACCTTCCATTATACATAGTTTAAGTGACAATGTAGTAAGTGTTTCTGATAAGGCTTATTCTTTTCTTGTGGTACAACATACGTAGCTTGCGACAGAACTTTGATTTGTTGGTATGCAATCTTGAAGCGTTCGTATAATTACCCGATTTGATTTTTGTTTCAGAAATATGGATATTTGCATGTGAAAGGAAAAATTTTTTTATTCCCGGGTATAACTTTTATCCTAATACAAATGAATCGTGTTCGGCAGGCGGAGTAGGGGTTTTTGTTAGTGATTTATTGGAATTTGATATTTACCATCATAGGTCTGTGACTGCGGATGTAATGCAAATTAGTTGTAAATTATGCAATGAGCCCTTTAACTTCGTCTGCATATACAGACTGCAATTCCATGATACTCAGTCATTCCTAAATGAACTAATTCCATTTCTGACAAAAACCAAAATTCAAAACCTTATTATTCTAGGTGATTTTAATATTAACATCCTAGCATCAACCTCAGTCTCGGATTCGCTTTTGTGCCTTATAGCTGCACATTGTCTTACTTACTTTGTGAATGAGCCTACAAGACCTATTTCAAACACCTTTCTCCCGATCAGTGTGTTACTCTATTACGGATCAATGCATGACAGGTATTTGGATACTCGGTTTAAAAGATCTTAGAGGCGGAGTTAGAGTTCGTACTCGTACCGTTACTAAAATGAGTTTTGAACTACTTAATTTCAAACTACGGTCTGAAAACTGGGAGGCTGTTTATGCTGAAAATGATTCTTCTGTCGCTTATAACTCCTTTCTAAAGATACTGTAGTCTCATTTTAGCTCATCTATCTCTCGCTCTCTGCCAAGAAAGTCGGAAATAAAACTGAAGCCCTGGATAAGCAACTCCATTCTTAAACAACACATTGAGCATAAAAACAAGCTGCGCCGGAAATGTGTAAAGCATCCGCTTAATTCTGCACTCCGAAGTCGCTTTAAACACATGTCTATTAAAGTCAATGAAATTCGATTGTGTCGTGATAGATACTATATTTCTAAAATGCGGAACGCTCAAAGAAACACTTAAAGGGAATGGGAAGTATTAAATAGCATATTGAACCGCGATTCCTCTAAAATACCTAAACCTATCGAACTTGCGACTGATAACTCTATTGTCAAAGATCCTACAATAGTAGCAAATATTTTCAATAATTTTTTTTGTTAAAGTTGGTGAAGCGTCTCACTACAATTTAAGATCTGAGTACTGTTCAAACTGTATGGCAGGGAATCTGGTGGAAGATTCGGATTGTAGAGACAGTTTCTTCTTTGAACCAATCATTGGTCTCGAAGTGTTATCCCTTATAAACTCGCTTAATCGCTTGACTTCCTGTGGAGATGATGGCCTCTCTAATTATATATTAAAGCACATCGCTCTGAATGAAGTAGATATACTCTCTTTCCTTTTTAACCTAAGTATTTCCATTGGTACATTCCCTGACAGGTTAAAATATGCAAACGTTCTATTGTACCAATTTTTAAAAAGGGCAACAAAAGAGATAAAAACAACTACAGGCCTATCTCACTACTTTCTTCCATCTCGAAAATTTTTGAAAAAGCTGTCAATAGAATTCTGCGTTTTCTGAACAGAATAACTTTTTTCAGTCCTTGCAATATGGCTTTAGGGCGTGACTCTACTGAAGATACTCTCATGAGTTTCTGTTCGATTATAAATAAAGGCCTGGACTTGAAAAAAAGCTGTGCCGGTCTGTTTGTTGATTTAACCAAGGCTTTTGATAATGTAAACCATTATTCTGAAATATAATGTGATAACTTATTATTAGTACGGATATAATTTATTCGTAACTAATACCACCGTTGTTACTCAATGTAACAGGATTGACACAAACCTAAAAAGCTGCCTTAGCTATATAAAAAACGTATTAATACAGTATAAACTCAATTTACGCAACTAATAGAAACTAAACCAAGGTTGTTGCCGGGTATTTTTTTTTTTTTTTTTTTTTTAAATAAGAAATGATAGTCAAAATGGCGATGTTATTTAAAAAAAAAAAATCGTTATTGTTGAACATATACAAAAGTTAACGTTAACAGTAAAAGGTATTATGCCTCATTTTTAAAGAAATTAAATATTTATATTAGACTGAGTTTTTTTGGATCCCATATTCTTCAAAACTGCCAACTCTTTTATTTTTTGTAGGGTTAAAATGTGTTCTAGTTAAAAATTATTCTCTTCGGTACATTGTAAACATATGTTGAAGGAGCGAACTGCACCTTCTGTTTTAATTTTCGATAAATAAGGATAGCTTCACCTCTCAATTCTGTCGGATCCTCACAATTTACAGAGGCCTCAATGTTGTCGTGAAAGCCAATCATTGATTTCTTCATTCGAGATGCTGATGTTGGGATCTACAGTATTTCATGAAGCAAATTGGAAACGGATGAAATCAATTCTTTTCCCCTCAAGATATTTCTTGATAGAGTATATAATGGTATCTCTTTCTCT
Source organism: Volucella inanis (assembly GCA_907269105.1). NCBI lineage: Eukaryota > Metazoa > Arthropoda > Insecta > Diptera > Syrphidae > Volucella > Volucella inanis. The sequence goes on from OU026158.1 coordinate 39,347,293, forward strand.
TCATTCCAATTAGACATTAAAATACTCCAACATTTCTTGATATCATAAGGGTCTACTTTTTCCCATGGATTTGCTAGTAAACAACTTCCATCCCTTAAGTTAAACGCAACAAGAAGTCGCACTAATCTGGGTTACTTCTATAAAAAGTTGCACTAATAGAGTCAAGACGTGTGACGACTTTAGTGTTTCGAAAATCGAGGAGGGTGCGCGAATCGAGGGTTGCGTTAAGTAAGTTCGTACTGTAATTTTATTTATTCACAATTCTTTATACGTTTGTTCACTATGACGCTTTCCAAAAGAATGGTGGTTATTTCTTTTCTTCTATTGAAAAGAACGGTACATTTCCATATTACTAAAATTGTTGGCATTGCCAGACTATTATGACATTTACGGCTTTTAGGTCACCTAGTCAAGAAATCTATTACAATATCCTGTTTTTAATGTAATAATTGTGAAAGAAAAATAAAAGTACGCATTAAATACAGAACATTTATAAATAACTTAGTCATTTATACTATTTAATAGATGGCTTCAGGACCCACTGGTTCAAACAACTCAATTGTTTCTGGCAAGAAACATCTGCTGCTTTTTTGACCTTTTGCCGTTTTCGTTCACAGCTCAGAAATGGATCTGACGTAAGCAAAGCAAAAGTCAATTAAACATATTTTTGTTACACAATTTTCTCGAAAATTTTCTAGAAAAATCGAGTCTATAAGACCGAAAATGTTTATTTCTAGCTTCGGCAGGCTCCACTAATTGCAGAACTATGCGCAAGGATTTTGTGTAATGTTGGTGTCATTGGATGCCAACTACATAATTCGACATACAATTCTGCAGTTTCGTTTGTAAATTTTACAAATTTCAATTCATTCCTCGAGTTCAGACAAAAGCTTAGCACAATTTTGACATTTTAAAAAAAAATATATTAATTGGTACAAATTATAGTAGTAGACGCTAGCAATACACTCGTGTATTCACTCGAAATGAACATTCAACCCTATATACATACGAGTATAGGGTGTCCCAGTTAAGGTTTTCGTCCTGATAGCAAAATATTCCTGTAGTTATGGCAAACAAAATATTGTGTGGTGGAGGGGGGGGGGTCTATTTTCACCCACCTCCAAGTTATAGGCCGTTAAAATGAGGAACCTCTGATTTCGAGGTAAAACTTCTTACCTTGCCCCACCCCCTGCAATTCAATTTTTTTGTTCGCCATAACTTTAGGAATCTTCAGCTATCAGGACGAAAACCTAAACTGGGACACCCTGTATAAGAGACACAAATAGGCATTTTTACTTATATTAAGTGCCTGACTATATTTTTGTCTGGGGTATATTTTTGATAAAACGTATCGTTTTTGAGAAAGAAATAAATAAAAAAAAAATAAAAAAAATAAAAAATAAATAAAAAAAAATAAAAAAAAATAACGAAAACGAACTTTTGACCGTGAATAGCTTTTTTAGCACACAAGAAATCTATGGGGACTTTTGGCACTTTATTTCCACTAGTCTACCCAAAGTCTCTACCAAAATTTAGCTCTGTTGGAGTTATCGCTTGTCGATCTTAAATGGCCAAATGTTGCCATACGCCGAATTGAATATGTTTTAACATAACAATGACCCGAAACGCTCATTGAATCCGATCAAGGAGTGGTTATCAACCAATGGGATTCAAGTTTTGGGTATATACATATATTTCAATAAATTATAACGAAGGTAAAGGAATTTTAAATACATAAAAATGAAAAAAACGCCTTACGATTTCAACTAAATTTAATCAGCAGTTTACGCATAATTTTAGTATTTTTGATACCAAATCGAATCTTTCTTAGTACTTTGTTATTTGATGGCATATTTAAAAATTTAGATATGACTTTCTCTACATTAAGATTTAACTCCATACTAACCATTAGTATGCATTGAAACATTTTGGAAAGTGTGTAGATTATTATTAAGGCGTGTGCTTAATTGTGCTCCATTGCTTATCATTTTATATACAGTAGGGTACTTTTATGGGCTCTCAACGATTCCAAGCCGTAGAAATAAGAGATTTTGGTGAGCCAGAGGTAGTAGAGGTAATATATCCTGAATAGAGGTAATCTAACATTAATCAATGTGATTATATGATACCATCTATCGCAAGTAAGCATTAAAGAGAAGTGGGCGATCGTCAGGATATACCTATGCAATATTGAGAATTCAAGGTAGGCACATTAAAGAAAACCAAGGGACCGGTGTACCACATAAACATTTTTCCGAAATTTCGTTGAGAAATTTAGAAAGTTTTAGTTGACTATGACTGGTAGAGTGGATAAACAGAAGCCTTTAATTCCAATTCAGAGAACTGCATTGGGTTGAGTGCAAAAGCAGAATGATGCCTCGACCAATTTGTTCGAGGAGTGCAACGTTAAAGTGGAATCGTAAACTCTGAGCTGAAATAAGTGATGGGAATTCAAATCCCTGAATACCACTATACCAAAGACGAACAATTTGTTAACTCTGCATTACAAATCGGTGAGTGGTCAGAGGCACACTGTCCGACTTCACATCCTCTTGAGGGTGCTGGTTTTATAGTTGTGCCAGGTCAAAACGAGTTAATACACTTGTTATGCATTCTTCGATTCCCAACAGGCTACTACGAGACTACTTAAAAGTTCGTCAAAAATTAGAAAATCAGTAAGAAACCCATTTATGGTCAACACTTAAAGCAACACCAGTTGCCTTCGAAAATAACTAAAATTTGAAAAATATTAGTCAGATTGTAACTCGTTCTTTCAGATTGCTCAGATTGGTAAATGAAGACATGATTATAACATGTGAAGTAGTATAGTCTTGTAGTGACTGTCGTACTATTTCATTATTATATATATATATATATATATATATCATTATCTTAAAATTCCCGAAAAGAAAACGATTTTTCGTCGTCGCGATACAATCATGTAATTAATTTAAGATTGAGATCAGTTCCAGTTTTTGATGTTTGTCAATAGGACCAACTGTAAGCATCTCCGAAGTTATAGGTAAACATTCTCGTTGCTTTATTTTTTAAAATATTTTCGTTCAAGGTTTGTTCTATGTAAAAGTGTCCACTGGCAAAAACGGAATTTTTCGTACGTTTAATATCTTCTGAAAGATTATAAACTTCTAATTAGTCGTTACGCCCTCATTCACGCGTACAATTCTCTGAAGTAAACAGCTTTCTATACACTTTGGTGGTCTCGCACTGGTGCGTTGATAAGGACATCTAGGCTGTTTTGACTGGCTTTAACTGGCACCATGTTGATGGCTTTCATCAACTTGATGGTGCCAATCGGACGTGTCTTTCCGTTCGTGGAATAATTTGTACAAAATAATAGTGAGCCATGAGCGAGTTTATAAAAACAAACAACATGCCCCCACATTTTTACATAAGGATCTAAAAAAAAAAATTTCTTATTTAGCCTGTGAAAAAAAAGGACATCTGTCAATTTTTTCTGAAAACATCTCTAAACGCTAGCTTAAACAAAGAAAATTGATGTTAGAGTATACTAAATAGAATATTTGATGGAATAGCTACTCCGGTATTACGTTGAATAGTCTTTCTTTTTGATAACAGCCAAACAACCTCGCGGCATCGAATTCACTAGCTTTTGCCAAGTACTAGATGGAAAGGCTTCCACGCAGCGTTAACGTGTGTCCACAAATCATTGTTATTGGAAACTTTCACACCCATCAATGCTACTTTCACCACTTGACACAGGTTCTCAATCGAATTTAAGTCTGGTGATTCAGAAGCCCAGCTTAAAACATTAAGACTGTTCTGCGAGAACCACTCTTTTGCACTCTTTGATGAGTGTTAAGGATCATTATTCTATTATAACACCCATCGAATAGGCATGATGTCTTCCGCATAAGGCAGCATAGTGGTATTTAAAATGTTCACATAAGACACTGATATCATAGTGCTTTCAATTCTGTGAATGGGAAATAAACTCTGATAGTAAAAACAACACCACACCATAATGCAGCCTCAACCATGTTTCACTGTCTTGGTTGTATATTTATCACGATTTGTCGTATCCGCACAAGTGAACTATGGCCATCTGAGTAAAGTATAAGTATAAACTAACTTTAGTCTTATCAGACCAAAGGATATTACGCAATTGTGATTCTGGCCATCTGCAAAGTACCCCTGCAAAAAGCAACCTTCTTGCAACATTCTTCGACAGCAGCGGTACTTTTCTCGCGCTTGCTTTTAAATTGTTTTCAATAAGCATTCTATGTATAGTAGAGGTGTCGCCGTCCAGGTTAAACTCTTTTCAATGCGCTGGACGAAGCAAAAGGTTCCTTTTTTTTCACATATCGCAATATCCTTTTTTTTCACATATCGCAATATCCTTTTTTTTATATAGGCCTTTGGTTATGTAGATAAAAAAATTTAGATTACATTGTATAAATTAGTCATTTTGAGAAAATCTTTTATAGTTTTTATATTTTTTAAATTCGGGTTAGAGAGCAGTTCTTTGGGATTGATTTGGGAAAGGAGTCTGAGTCTGTCAATGTGGAATGCGGAACATTCGTAGAGGATGTGGTGAATGCTTATTTGTAATTGGTTGCAGTAGGTGCACTGAGATGATTTATTTTTGTTTATGTAGTGCTCGTGAGTGAGTTTGCTATGACCGAGTCTAAGCCTAATTATTTTAGTTACTTCGGTGCGAGTAATTGTAGAAGGTTCTAAATTTTTTGTGTAATCCTTGACGGACACTTTGTTTTTGTTAATGTTTTTGTCCCAGATGAGTAGTTGGTTAGAGTTGCCTTGCTTTTTAATAAACTTGTTGAGATCTTGAGGGTTGAAGTTCGGTGGATGGGGATCTAAGAGTGTTTTTGGCAGATTTGTCGGCGAATTCGTTGCCCGCGATCTGGACATGGCCTGGGACCCATATCAGTTTAATCTTAGGAGATTGGAGGTAGAGAGAGTTACGGATTAGGGAAGGGTAATAGGATTGGTTATTGACGTTGAGTATTGCGTCAATAGATGGCAGTGAGTCAGTGCAGATGGCAAATTTTTTGTTGAAATTATTTGTGTATTGCAAGGTTTTTAAAATGGCAAATATTTCGGCGGTAAATATAGGAGCTGTACGTCGGGAGTAGGAAGGAGCAAATTTTCAAAGGTGACACTAAAGCCTACGTTATCCTCTACTTTGGAGCCGTCTGTATAAATGGAGTAGTCGCTTAAACTATTTTCCAGTTCCTGGAAACGTGCGCGGAATATCTCGGGGGGGGGGGGGGGGGGTTTGGGTTCTTAGAGATGATATAACGCAGGAAGGTAGGAAGAGCCATGGTGGGGTAAGGATGGAGAGGGTTGAATGGGTTTGTGAGGGATGTTGATTTCTTCACAGAGGGCTGCGGAGCGTTCAATACAAGATGGAGTCTTTTTCGATGTTTTTGAATTTCTTACTATTTTTATAGCTTTATCGTGGACTGGTAGCGTAAGGTTTCAATTGTTTCCATTTTCGATTCGAACAGGAGGTCGTTAATGTGGAGTTTTGATTTTGTTTAGGTGGGATTTGACGGAATAACCGTAAAGAAATAGACCGTATTCTATTTTAGAGATTATTATGGATTGAGCGATTGAAGTTGGGGTGTATGGGTTGCAGTTAAATTTTTTGTAGGAAAGGGATTTTATTATATTTAGCTTTTGTTCCAAAGCAAGGCGGATATACTCGATGTGCGCGTTCCATTTATAACTTTTTTGGAAAACAATGCCTAGGATTTTAAATTTATCAACTTTTTCTAAAATTATAGAAATATTATAAGGTGTTTGCTTTTTACTAAGGATAATTTGGCTCCAGAGTATTCTCACCAGTATAGTATGTCTTGAAAGATAGAGTTAAGATCAATGTCGGATATATATATATATTACGGTTGTGAAATCGTCAGCATACGCACAGAACTTAATTTCTTTATGGAGTGATAGGACGTGGGAGAGCTTATTGTAGGCTATAAGGAAGAGGGGAACAGATAACGGGGACCCTTGAGGAATACCGTTGTAGAGAGGTAAATGAGACGATAATGCGTTTCCAATACGTACCGAGATTTTTCTATTTGTCATAAAATTATATATATATCTGATGATATTGGGTCCTACTTTCCAGGCAATAAGTTGATCGATAATTGTATGTGTACCAATTGTATCAAATGCTTTTGCAAAGTCAAGGAATATAAGGGAAAGGTGGCTATTTTTTGAAAGGGCTTCAGTAATGTAATGGTCTAGGTTAAGTAGAGGATCAGTTACAGATTTGCTTTTTTTAAATCCCATTTGATGACTGCTAAGAAGTTTATCATGGCAAACAAACCACCAGAGTCAACTGGCTATTATTTTATCGAGAACTTTGGCGCAGCAGGGGTTAAGAGAGATGGGTCTGTAGGATTTCGGGAGTGATTTGTCAGAATTAGGTTTAAGGATGGGAATGAACGTACTGTTCTTGTATAATTGAGGGATATTATGGAAGATTAAATTATAATAGTTCAGAAGACGGTTTTTTAGGGAGAGGGAGAGGTTTTTTTATCATACGGTATGATATTCTATTGTTGTTTGGAGTCTTGCCTTTTAATTTGTTTAATGCTAAGTCTAGTTCCGAGGGAGTGATATCGCTATCTATGGTTTTAGCATTTTTTGATGGCACGTATGAGAAGATGGTGGGTGAAGTTATTGGTTTATTTTGACAGAAGGTGTGCGGGAAATTAGAATCGTGCGATTCTTTAGACCAAAATTCAGCGAAATATTTGACTAGGCTGGAGGGCTTCGTGATGTTGACGTTGGAATTATCTATAGGAGTAATAGAGTGCATGGAAGGGCAGAATCTTCTTATAGTGGACCAGATTTTAGCAGAGGGGGTAGTGGGATTGATTTAGGAAGTAATTTTATGAATGGTCTCGGCTTTATTTTCCTCTTGAGTCGGGCGTTGGCTTTTTTGTAATTGGTAATTTTATCAGTGGAAATGTTGCGTTTTAATAATTGTCAAAGTCTGTTTTTTTTTTCTGCTTTCAATTGTTCGAGTTCCTTGTTCCACCAAAGGACCTTTTGTTTTTTTGTAGAGATGGAGTTTTGTAGAATTTACTTATTGGCGCTTTGGAGGATAATTTTATGGATATTGGCTGTTTCTTTGTTCAGTTATCACTGATGGGGTGTTCAGTACTATATTTTTCTACAAGATTTTGATAAAACTCCCAGTTAGCTTCGTCGATTTTGAATTTCGGTCTTATTTTTAGTGGGGAGGGGGCCGTGTGGAACATGAAAATAATAATGGGGAAGTGGTCACTGGTCGGACGATTAGTTCTCGAGATATAGCGTTGTGAGTGAAACAACTTTTGTTATTGTGAAAAGAATGGATTCAAAGCAATTTCGTGTGTTGATCTATCATTGCTTTTTGATGGGACACAGTCCCATTAAACAGAGGAGTGTTTAATGCTGTTCAACCGTAATAAAGCCGAATTTTTGTATGTGACAATGGATGAAACTTGGCTCCATCACTTCACACCAGAGTCAAGTCGGCAGTCAGCTGAGTAGCGAGCAGACGCCGAACCTCGTCCAAAACGACCAAAAACTCAACAGTCGACTATCTCCAAAAGGCAGACTATCAACAGCGACTATAACATTGCGTTGTTGGAGTGTTTAAAGGACGAAATCGCAGAAAAACGGCCGCATTTGAAGAAAAAGAAAGTGCTGTTTCTCCAGATTTGGCCCCCAGCGACTATTTCCTATTCGCAGACCTCAAAAGAATGCTCGCCGGAAAGAGATTTAAGACCGATGAAATAATCGCCAAAACAGAGGCCTATTTTGAGGCTAAACCGAAATCGTATTACAAAACTGGTATCGAAAGATTGAAAAATCGTTTCAATCAGTGTATCGCTCTCGAAGGCAACTATATTGATAAATAAAGTTGAATTTTGCAAAAATTTTGTGTTTTACTATAAAACGGCACTGAGTTTTCAGCCCATGTGTTAGGTCGATGTTGGGTGGTGCTGAAGTGAGTATGGGATCCATCATTGAGAAGTTGATAGTCGGATTTAGTTAAAAACTTGGAAATAGTGTTGCCGCGATGACTATTTTTGGGCGAGCCCCAGCTAGAATTCCAGCTGTTGAAGTCGCCTATTCCAGCATAGGGATGTGTTTAGGGGGATAAAGTGATAGTTGACTGGAATGGGAATATTTTTTGTGGATGTAAGATGAGTTTCTTGTAAAGCTATTATTTTAGGGGAAAATGGTTTTTATAAGAATTAATAATTCGTTATAGTTATTCACGTAGCTTTTGATGTTCCACTGAATTATTTTTATGCAGGTGTGATGATTTGGAGATGATTTGCGGTGCTTGTTTTGTTGCTGGTATTGGTGCGCCCCCGCCATCCTAGACTAGAATGTTGAGGACTCAATCATGGGCCCACCATGCCCATGTTGGTGTTGTTAGTGTTCCTTCGGTTAGGTCGATTCATGGTTAGTGGTTTGATTGGGCTCAGTGAAGGGTTTTTTATCGTCGGTATTGTGATTCTTAATATATGTTTTGTAGCAGGAAGTAGTTTGCGGTTGATTTGGTAAGTTATAATATTTGTTTTCGCGGATAAGTTGTTGGGTTAGGTTTGAAATTGGTGACATTGTGGTATTTAAATTGTGTTGTGTAAGTTGATGATGAATGTTTGTGGAATTTGGCTGGATTGTAGAGGTGGATTGAAGGTGATCATCAGGCTTATTTTTGTTTGTATGTATGGATTGTGTTGAAGGTTTTATTTTGAATGACTTTTTGCCGCTTGTGTTTTCACAAAGCTTGGTTGTAGGTGCACTGGTTTGTTTTTTAGATGGTGTTAGATTTGGGGGGAAGGGAGGGTAGAAGAGTTGTGATTGGAATTTGTTGGGAAAGATGTTGCTTGTGAGGAATGTGATTGAGAAGAATTTTTGATCATCGCCGAGTATGAAGTGGAAAGTATGGATGAAGGGTTTTGGGTTCTGTAAATTTTGTTTGCTTCAGATATGCTGCATTTATTGATTGTTTTTATTTTCAGAATTTCTTTTTGCTTAATGTATGCCTTGCATGACCTTGAGGAGGCTGCATGTTCTTCAGAGCAGTTGGCGCAGAATATGCGACTAAACGCGGTAGGGTCATGAGGGGGCAGATTACACTTGTCACAACGAGGTAGGTTGTTGCATCTTTTGGTGATGTGGCCTAAAATTTGGCAGTTGCGACAGCGCATAGGGTTGGGGAAGTATTTCCTAACTTTCACGTTGTACGAGCCGATATTTACTGATGGTGGTGGACGGAAGCGATCAAAAGTGAGGAGGACGACACGGGTAGCGCGTTGCGAGCCTTCTTGATTTTGTTTAAATTTGAATACTTCGGTGACTTGCTGTGATTTCATTTCACTGATTATTTCTTCTTCTGGCACGTGTATGAGGCAAGGAAGGGAAACTTTGATGGGGCAGATATTGGACAGGGATTTTTTAGATTTAAACAGGTCCGCAATTTTTTGCGACTTGACCAGCACTAGGAGGTTCCCGTCCCGAAGTTGGGTTATAGATTCATAACCGGTACTTATGCCATCGATAGCTTTTTTTGGGGAGAAAGATACTGAATGAGGTTAGGGGTTTCGTTTCATCACTCGCGGCAATAATGATAAATTTGGGGTCAGAAAGGTTAGATGTTAAAACTGGAAGGTTAAATATGTCAGATTGGAGATACGCGTTTTTCTTTTTTCTTTTTTGACTGGGTTCGGATGGAACCTCAATATTAAGGCTACCGAACCGGTTTCCCGGAGGCACGTGGCTCCCGAGGGCCATTATAACTTTATAGTATTTGTAACACTCGTGATTTAGGGGTAACGTTTAAGAGAACAAAGAGAAAAATTAAATAAATTTTTGCTTGCGTAGTAGCGGGAGTTTTTTTTTTATTTTTTTTGGTTTTGCGCGCGCACGCTATTGATCAATCAATAACAACTCGCTGATAGCTGTTGACTGTACCGCGGTTAGTCGACGACTGTGCCTTCCATGAGTTTCTGACTTACATTGCCACTTGATTGCACTTTCGATTATTCTCCTCATACACTTAAGAATCTTGATTCCTCTTCTCAGTGCTACAATGTTGTGCTCGATCACACGATTTTTTCTGAAATTCAGAAATTGTAGTTATTCATAAAATCAAATTTTAACCTTACCTCTTAGTTTAAAAAAAAAAATAAAGATAAAGCCATTAATTCTTAGTTAACACAATATGTAGATAACTAAATGAATGTCCCTATTATTTTGCACAGTCGAAACCAACCACTCTCTGCATACTAATGACACAATATGCGCATACTATATTGTATATACGCAGTGTATTTGGCTGGGGGGTACTGTTTTGTTTTGTCAACAGTTAAGTTCTAGATCCCGTTAGTTTTCTTTGTTTCACTCAATGCTAACAGATATTGGGGGCTTTTGAAAAATTGACGCAGAAGTGTCACTATTAATTTGCACGTAATGAAAAAAAAAGTATGATGAAATAGATTTTTATTCACTTAATGACACTTCAATAAATGATTCACAATTTATGATCTTGGGTTGTTCCACGGCTGAATCGGACGCCTGGATTCCCAGTAAACATTTCTATCACTTGCTGATCATTTAAAAAAATATACCTCTTTACATTTTATATATATATATATATATATATATATATATATATATATATATTTTTTTTTTTTTTCATAGCTGTTTGGAATGCGAACATTTCTAAATTCGGCTCTCTTCTACTCCGGATTTCCTCGGTGTCTTCCTTTGCACTCAGTTTTTAAATCAGCATCAAATAAAAGCCAAAAAACCTTGACTTTAGACCGGTTGCTCCTTTCGGTCAAACCGTTCTGCTGCGGTACATACGCACAAACACATGAATTGCTTGAATTTATCTTATATCCATGTTTTTGCTTCTAAAGTAACATCAACACTTCTGCTAAAATCATCAACCAAAAGAGAAAATAACGCGCTTGCTCCACCAATGGGAATTATTTACATCCGCCATCGAACTCTCTTTCGATCGCCTTTCGTCTTATCACTTTCTATGTCAGGGGTACTCCTGCGTAGCAGCGTATTTGCAGCACTGCTGCTCTTCATCACCATAATCATAACCTTCAAATTGAAGCTTTTCGTTTTTTTTTTATCACATTTTGCTTGAGGGGTGCGCCTACGCAACAATATTTTTTGTACATGTTTCTCTTCACCACCGTATTCTTAGTCTTGTGCTGGAAGCTCTTCGCCTTTCTTATTATCGCCTTGTACTATAAAAATGCACTTACTGTTGCAATCTAGTGCTTGCTGCTTTTAATTCATTTTCCAATACAACTTTATGTGAATAAAGTGAATAAAATTGAACTTCTACGACCACTCGTCACACAGAAAAATTTGCACTAAGTAATTTTTCCAAAATCAAAACCAATAATAAAATAAATGCAAAACAAAAAGAACAACATTCCAACAAATCGTAAGTTGCAACATATCCGAAATTCTGTATACACAGATACATCGCATATACAGATAAACAGTTTACTGTTTTAGAAAAAATGCAGTCGCACTAACAGCTGCGTCGATTTTAGTCATTGTAACCAATATTTTATTTAAGAAATATGAAAAAATCTGTTGTTGTAGGATATATGTCATAAACGATTTGTTATTCAATGAGATTATATTGCAAGTTAGCCGGGACCTAAGAATTTGGTCGTTATAAACCGTACGTCGTTATAACCGATGTCGTTGTAAGCGATTTTGATTGTATTTCATCTTACGTGATTTTATTTGCCTAAATGTCGGCTGCGCTTTGGCTTAAACGCCGAACTATCCGATTGGGAGGTAATCATGAGTAGAGTATTTGTAGAGTATGAGTAGTATTTGTTTCTTTTGGGTGATTACTTAAGCTTTTCGCGTGCAATAAGAAGGCGTTTATGCCTAAAGCTTTGAATGTTGTCTATTTCTGGTGACTTCCAGCAATGCGTTTAAGGAATTATTTGTTAGACTTTTTCAGGTGTAATCAGATCGATTAGTATTTCTTCTAAGTTATTGTGTTAGGTCGTTGCATATGAAGTGGCCGATTTTTATGTGGAAAGCTAAACAACTCTATTTCAATAATTAATACAATTCATTCCAAAAAATTATCTCTATTTACATCCGTTATATTTTTAAAGCAAAAATGCCTCTTTTGAAAAACTTATCTTTTCGGGCTAAGAAATCCTTAAAGTCCTGTATTATGGCATCTGGACTTATGAATTGTTTATTTTGAAAGTGATTGCCCAAACTTCGGTAAAGGTGGAAATCGGTCGGGGGTAAGTGTTGTGAGTAAGGCGGATGTGGCAAGACTTCATAACCCAACTCCACCAGCTTCAGGAACGTCGAGTGTGCGGTATGTGGTCTTGAGTTATCATGAAGCAGTATGGGTCCATGCCTTTTTATCAGTGACGGCTGTTTTTGGAGCAATTTTGTTGTGCATTATGTCGATTTCTCTACAGTGCGACCCGGTCGTAATTGTTTCTCCGCGTTTGAGAAAGGAATAATAGACAACTCCCCCACTCGTCCACCACACTGTCATCACTACCTTTTTGGGTGTAAGTCTTCCTTGCCAAGTCCACTGCGAAGCTTACCCACGTCTTCTCGTTCTCCCGACCTCTTTCGATTATCGTATAGGATTCACTTTTCGTCGCAGGTGACGATGCGATGCAAAAAAGAATCCATACGGTGTCTGTTGGTCAAAGATATCCAATTGTATATAATAACAGTGATATTTAGCTTGTTTAACTCATACCGAGAATGTCTATTATCTTCCAGAGATTATTGGTAACTAATTTTTGAGTCGTCAACTTTGTCTTAAGCTGTCCCTAAATCGCCTCTTAGTTCTTTTATTTTTCTTTCGATTCCCTCCAGAGTCTTGTTTTTCCTAGTTGCTATCGTTTTTCTGTTTGCGTACCTTTTGAGATGATTAATTTCCTTATAAATTTTAAATTGTTGTGTAAATATATCACAACTGTGATATATATATGTCACTGTGTATGTTTTCACCTGGGATGTTCAATTCCTTGTGGCTGTTCTTGATTTTCATTGGCTAGGCAATGTTCTGATCTGATCTCTTTCGTCTATCTCTTTCACAGGGAGAATTTTCTCAGGTTTGGAAAACCTCCTTTATAACCTCGATCCACAAAAAGGGATCAAAGAACGAAATAACAAACTATCGTCCAATCGCTAAACTCTTCCATATACCCAAACTCCTCGAAAGTATTTTGTATGAAGCTCTAAGTTTCCAATGCAAATCACTTATTTCCTCTAGACAACATAGCTTCCTAAAGGGTAGGTCAACCACCACAGATCTCGTTGAATTCGTATCCTTTGCCATCTCTGCCCTAGAGAACGGCAACGAAGTCGATGTAGTTGCAACCGATTTTAGCAAAGTCTTCGATAAAATCTCTCATCGATTAATACTCTTCAAATTGTCTGCCCTCGGCTTTAAACCCATACTGTTAAAATGTATATCCTCTTACCTCGAAAACCGTTTTTACAGTGTTCGTTTTAGGTCAGCCCACTCCGCTCCATTTTTGGCCACCTCTGGAGTTCCTCAAGGTAGCCATCTCGGCCCCCTTCCCTTTATATTAACCATAAATGATCTCGATAGGGTCATCAAATACTCGTCTGTCTCCCTTTACGCCGACGATACCAAATTTTTCAAAACCATTTCTTCTCCCCATGACTCCTTCCTTCTTCAACAAGACCTTGATAGTTTTCGATCTGGTGCCTTAAAAATGGTTTGGAACTTAATATCACCAAATGCTAATCCATCACCTTTTCACATAAGCGGCTCAAATCTCCTCCCCGATTCTACCTTCTCCACAACCAACCGATCTCCTCCATTGAATCTCTTCGCGACCTCGGCATTTTGTGTGATAGGGAGCTCAATTTCCGTTTGCATATGGATGGGATAATCCTTAAAGCCAACTCTGCATTAGGTTTTGTAAAACGATATTCCAAAGAATTCACCAACCCATACGTGACCAGGTCCCTCTATATTACCATTGTTCGTCCCCTCCTAGAGTACGCTAGTCAAGTATGGTCCCCATATCATCGCGTTCATATCTCGAGAATCGAAAGCATCCAGCGCCGTTTTCTTCGATTTGCTCTTCGAGGTTTGCCCTGGGATGATTCTTTTACTCTGCCCCCCTATCAAAACCGTCTCAACCTTATTAACCTAAACACCCTTGAGGAACGCAGAGATGCAGCCGACTTTCTCTTCATTCATCGACTTCTTTCAGGTCAGGTTGAATGCACGTCCCTTCACGATTCTATTTTCCTCAACACTAACCCTCGTAATTTACGTACCCTCGTCTCTTCTATCTTCCAACCCACCACACCACCTATGGCGCGAACGAACCAATCTCCCGCATGCTATGAAAAATTAATTCAAACCCTAGCGTCTTTGACTTCCACCGCACCACTTCCTACCTCAAATCGGTTCTCCTTCACTACAACACCCAACCTTAGTTTTAAGTTTTAGTTTAAGTTTAATTTTAAGTTATAGCTTGTATTAAGCCGAATAAATGGGGGCTTTCGCCCCCACCAAAATTTGAAAGTTCTTGATAGCATTCAGTTCTTGCTGTCCTGTATTATTGTAGCTTTCATTCGTTGTTATTCTTGTTGATTCTTTTAATCAAATTCTTCTTTCAAGAACTCAAGAACGAGATTATTTCTATGGATTATACTCCTGTTTGGTCTGATAATCTTTGTTCTATGAAATTCTGGAAATCCTCGGTCGCATATAATTTGTTTGCTTTGTTCTAGCACAAGAAAACAGTGGGGTGGTGTTTTCTGTTGGCACTGGTGGCCCATGTTATTCTATTCTCTGTGATCCATTAGAAGTTTAGTGATTCCCGGCTATTGGCTCTGTTGGATAGGACTTCCCTTAACCTAGCTGAGCTTTTAGTATTTTCTAGCGTTTCGCAAAAAAAGAAGTAAAAAAGGGCTATTTTTAAATTTTTATTTATTTATTTATTTATTTATTTATTTATTTATTTTTTTTTTTTTGGGAACTGAGGGAGTTAAAAGAGGAGTTGTATCTTGTTTATTCACGAGCAGGTAAGTCTCCAGCCGAGAGGAGAGCAGCTACGTTCGCGAATTGGATTTGCCCCAGTATCTTGAGTAATCCGAACATACTGTCTGCTGTTGGGAAGGGTTAAGTCTGGGTTGTTACTTTTATTAGGACGAGAAATATTTTAAGTCATTTTATCGTTGAGGATACTGGTGCAGTGTACAGCTCCGCTGCTGAGGGGCGATGAGTACTTGGTGGAGGCGGCACCATCGTCCCTGCAGCACCCACCGGAAGAGGTGGTATGTGCAATGGAGAAACTAATGCAAAATAAAACCATTGCATGAGGGCCGCAATGCCGGACGGAGAACTATGTTCACCTTCGGCAGGAAGTTACGGGCTGAAAAACAAAACTACATCATTGCAATAGTTCAAAAAAAAAAAAAAAAAAAAAAAAAGCGAAACAATGATCTCTGAAAAGTTGTTTTGGTTATTTTTCTGACTGAAAATGAACCTGACGAACCACGCAAAATGCATCAATTTGGTATTTTCCGTTAATAAGGTTTTCTGAGACGCTGTTGTACGAGTATGGCATTATGCTTTTGTTTGTAAATAAAATAAGTTTCTTTTCACTTTTCGTAGTACTGGAGAATAATTTGATTACTATGTCTTAAAGTACTTAGTTCTTGTTCAATCAGGGATAATGGCCAGTTATCCGGTAGGCATACGTGAAATGTAAGCTATCAGTAACTTAAAATCGTATTAAATTGAGTCACGATAGCTTCGGCTGGTACCCTAATTTTATTTCTAAAAATATCTACTGCTTAGCAGTTTTTGAAACTACCGTCGTATTTTTCAAATTTTTTATAGGCGCAAAGCGTAGCCTGCCACTATGTCACATGTATATCTCCTGTTTGTCATCAAATTCTGGTACAACTATTTTCACTTTTTCACTTCACTTTTACTTTTGGTTCACTTAAACTCGCACTAGAGGCCTGTAGAACTATTTTATTTAATTTTCCGTAAAATTCTTCACTTTGAATTCGGAGAGCAGCACACAGCTTGCATATTTGCAGCATTATTATTTTTCTCACTGATATACAAATAATATAACTGATAACTGATATTTGATCTAATTCCCTATCACTCTGTTTCAATGAATTCTAACTAATTATTTAAAGAGCACCGCAAACCTAACAAGTCCAAGTTATCAAGAATAATAGCTTTTATTTCAATAATATTTGTACCTTGGCATTGTACGCACAGAATTCGTTTTATTATTTTGTCTTATAATGATCTAATGATCACTTACGTTTTGCTCATTTTGAAAACGTAAATAAAAGCCTAAATAAAAGTTATTATTCTTCTTGATCAACATTTCTTTGTGTTAACAGCACAGCCTTGTTGGTTGTTGCTGCAAACCGTAATCTCGAGTTGATGTTTCTTCTGATTCTTGTTCGTTATACACCACAAGGTAGCCGATGGTCTTGCAGTTTGAGCAAGATATCACATTTCCGGTGCACGTATCGCAACATACCTCCAGACAATACTGTTTTGTTTAAAACTTTTATATGGCTTATTTTTGTTAGATATTTGTTTTTACTAATTTCTGTTCACAATTGTTTATTATTTTAAATTGTTTATAACACTGTTTTGAAGAAGTCAATCTGCTACAGTTGTCTTTTGTAATTAAATTTTAACAAAAATATAATAGCAAAACGAAAAAAAAAATAAGAAAAATATAAATGGAATCTGTGTGCCCTCCATTAAGAGGAAATAAAAAGGCATCGATTATGCAGGAGTACATATCTGAGGATACTGGCGCAGTGTACAGCTCCGCTGCTGAGGGGCGATGAGTACTTGGTGGAGGCGGCACCATCGTCCCTGCAGCACTCCATTCTTATGAGCCCGGAAGAGGTGGTATGTGCAATGAAAAAACTAATGCAAAATAAAACCATTGCATGAGGGCCGCAATGCCGGACGGGGAACTATGTTCACCTTCCTGCTCGTAAGGCAGGAAGTTACGGGCTGAAAAACAAAACTACAACATTGCAATAGTTCAAAAAAAAAAAAAAAAAAAGCGAAAAAATGATCTCTGAAAAGTTGTTTTGGTTATTTTTCTGACTGAAAATGAACCTGACGAACCACGCAAAATGCATCCATTTGGTATTTTCCGTTAATAAGGTTTTCTGAGACGCTGTTGTACGAGTATGGCATTATGCTTTCGTTTGTAAATAAAATAAGTTTCTTTTCAATTTTCGTAGTACTGGAGAATAATTTGATTACTATGTCTCAAAGTACTTAGTTCTTGTTCAATCAGGGATAATGGCCAGTTATCGGGTAGGCATACGTGAAATGTAATCTACCTGTAACTTAAAAGGATAGCGTCGGCTGGTACCCTAATTTTATTTCTAAAAATATCTACTGCTTGGTAGTTTTTGAAACAACCGTCGTATTTTTCAAATTTTTTATAGGCGCAAAGCGCTGCCTGCCACTATGTCACATGTATATCTCCTGTCTGTCATCAAATTCTGCTACAACGTTTTTCACTTTTTTCACTTCACTTTTGGTTCACTTAAACTCGCACTTGAGGCCTGTAGAACTATTTTATTTAATTTTCCGTAAAATTCTTCACTTTGAAATCGGAGAGCAGCACACAGCTTGCATATTTGCAGCATTATTATTTTTCTCACTGATATACAAATAATATAACTGATAACTGATATTTGATCTAATTCCCTATCACTCTGTTTCAATGAATTCTAACTAATTATTTAAAGAGCACCGCAAACCTAACAAGTCCAAGTTATCAAGAATAATAGCTTTTATTTCAATAATATTTGTACCTTGGCATTGTACGCACAGAATTTGTTTTATTATTTTGTCTTATAATGATCTAATGATCACTTACGTTTTGCTCATTTTGAAAACGTAAATAAAAGCCTAAATAAAAGTTATTATTCTTCTTGATCAACATTTCTTTGTGTTAACAGCACAGCCTTGTTGGTTGTTGCTGCAAGCCGTAATCTCGAGTTGATGTTTCCCTCTGATTCTTGTTCGTTATACACCACAAGGTAGCCGATGGTCTTGCAGTTTGAGCAAGATATCACATTGCCGGTGCACGTATCGCAGCATACCTCCAGACAATACTGTTTTGTTTAAAACTTTTATATGGCTTATTTTTGTTAGATATTTGTTTTTACTAATTTCTGTTTATAATTGTTTATTATTTTAAATTGTTTATAACACTGTTTTGAAGAAGTCACTCTGCTACAGTTGTCTTCTGTAATTAAATTTTAACAAAAATCTAATACCAAAACGAAAAAAAAAAAATAAGAAAAATATAAATGGAATCTGTGTGCCCTCCATTAAGACGAAATAAAAAGGCATCGATTATGCAGGAGTACATATCACTCAATGTAACATTTTGTCCCAAACTAAAATTAAAAAAAAAACGAACCGTTTACTGATGTTATTTTATACAAGTCCATTTTCGATTTCCTTACCAATGATAACGTCTTTGGAAGATGTGCTTTTATTGGCATGATTTGTACAAGTTGGTGTAACCACTTGAGATTTTATTTTTGCATGGTTCAAATCTAAAAGAATGTCTAATAAATCTTGAACCTTTTTAAAGTTTGAGGTCATCAGAATCAAATACGAAGCTTACGAAAGTGGATAGCCGTGGATCAAGTGGTAGTGTATTGGCTTCCCTATCGGGCGGTTTGGGATACAATACCAGCCGTGCCCACTTTGTTTCCACTTTCCCATGCCAAATTTCCTAAACACTTAACACGTGCTCAGGCACTTAAAGTGTAGTCATACCCACTTGAGTGTTAAGTTCGTTATATGTATATATTATATACGATATATATATCATTAGGTTCAGCAGGTATTTAGAGCCTGAAATTGTTTACTTACTCAATGGGTATTACATTTGAGCTTCAAAATATACCTAGCGTCATCTTTATCAAGAGACCAACAAAAGCAAATGTTTGTTTCTATCATCTGAAAAATTCATAAGATTTTTAAATAAAATAAGAAACTAAAGTTACAACGGAAGTCATGTTCATCACAGTAATATTATGTCAACTAACACCCCTATTCTCAGGCACGTTACGGATGCGCCATTCCCTAATAGACCAAGGACATCCTCTCCTGTATTATTAACTCGGTCGAACAGTCTTGTCGCATCGCACACTTATCACAGATTCTAAAATTCGTCTTGCTCTTTTTATTGCACATTTTTCTCTAAGCTTTGTATATTTTTTATATTTCCCTGCATTTTCCACTGGTTTTGTTGTATTCAAGAAGTGGATGCCTCTGTTTCTGACTCCATATTTTTTTGGGGTTTTTTCCGGCGAAAAATGGCTTAACCTCTGGGGTATTTGTCCCGACTCTCTTTCTGAGCTTTTGAACTCCTTAACTCCATAACGCTGTCCCTCATCAGTGAACATCACCTTGTTCAAAAGCACTAAAACACTAAGTTGACTATATTTGTTCTTATGAAATAATGAACATACCTTAGTAACTAAACTCAAATCACAAATCTTAAACCAAAAAGGCGAAAATGATTGAAAGCAATTTTTTTTCTGTTTTTTTGATTGTTACATAACTTTATATATTACCAACAAAATCTACAAGTTAATGCATTTTTATCCTTACTTGACCGGAGTTTGGTTTATTGTAATTTAACACTTCAATTTCTTAACACGGAGTACACGCACCCTACACCTGGCCTACTATGGCAAACCACTTAAGAATGTCAATAATTTTTTAGTTTATAAAGATTTAAATGAAAAAAATATTTAAATATATTCGTTTATTGTATTAAATATTTAATAACTTTAATTCATAAATATTAGAAACTTCAAATTTAGTATATTCTTTACTTGGCCATGTGGTGCTTTTTCTCCTGTCCACGACTCCATGTCTCCCTCTATTTTTTTTTCTCGAATGTAGTGGGACTTAGCGTTCAGGGCGTGTAGGTAAAAATCCGGAGGTAACACACGGCTTTCAGCTTTAAGTGTTTCCGGAAAAAAATCGTTCTAGGGAACCATCCCCATAACTATCAGCGTCTAGCTCTAGATATTTCCTTCAGCGCTTCTTTATTCGGTCCAGTTTCATGAAGATTTCGGCCGCAACTCGTATTTGGCCTGCAGCTTTCAGTTACTGGTAATAGAGATACAATCGCCAGGCACAGTCTGTGGTGTTTGAAATAAGGCAACAAATTGGGAAACGATACCCAGTATCGCCGAAGCTTCTCAATATCCATGTTGCTCCATGTTGCCCTGATGTGATACTATACTAAACTAAAAAATAAAAAAAATATTTAGTACACGCAAGAGTAAGTGCGTAAAACTCATTTCAAACATCAATTCAGATGTGATCTCGTTCTTCATGTTCTGACGCTCTTTTGTTCTTGACAACGTCGTCCAGAACTTGAATGGCAATTGTTTTGATTCCCGATACCGCTGCCCGCACTGGACCTCCTGTCAGGAATCCCCCTAAGGTGACACTGTTGGCTTTTTCTCGCTCCAGCAGGCTTTTGGCAGTGTAAGTTACGCAAGTTACGCAAGAGTAAGTGCGTAAAACTGTTTCTTGTTGGTTGTGTATTAACGTGTTGAGAAGATTATCACATCAATTCAGATGTGATCTCGTTCTTCATGTTCTGACGCTCTTTTGTTCTTGACAACGTCGTCCAGAACTTGAATGGCAATTGTTTTGATTCCCGATACCGCTGCCCGCACTGGACCTCCTGTCAGGAATCCCCCTAAGGTGACACTATTGGCTTTTTCTCGCTCCAGCAGGCTTTTGGCAGTGGAGCGGCGCATATTTACAGGGACGTAATCTTGATTCGGACGTCCACTTCGCGGGTTATTAACTTTATAGGCATGGTCGTTTCCGTGTACTCTACCTACCCCCCGTCTTTTGTCTTCATGCTTTCAGAGAAAGGTGCGAAGCTTGTTCCGCCCATGCCCCGTAGGTTGTGTCTGTTCTAGGGTCTTTCTGTGTCCTATCGACCAACATAGCTAATCGGTGTAGTATAAGGGACCGGCCCATTTCTTAAGGCTGAGCGGGTAGATTAGTTTTATTGACTTAAATACTTTGATATTTTCCATCCCGTCGGTACGCGTAAAAGGGAGAAACAGCTTATCCCAGCTTAATACGCCTCATTCGTCGTTGTACTCTGGCCAGTGTGATTGGACTTCTGTCATAGGCATGTGAGTCAGTAGGCCCATTGTTAACTGAGACTTGTAGAATGACAGCTTTTTAAAGCGGCTGAGGGAGTTAAAAGGGGAGTAGTATCTTGTTTATTCACGAGCAGGTAAGTCTCCAGCCGAGAGGAAAGTATGTACGTTCGCGAATTGGATTTGCCTCAGTATCTTGAGTAATCCGAACATACTTTAAGTCATTTTAGCGTTGAGGATACTGGTGCAGTGTATAGCTCCGCTGCTGAGGGGCGATGAGTACTTGGTGGAGGCGGCACCATCGTCCCTGCAGCACTCCGTTCTAATGAGCCCGGAAGAGGTGGTATGTGCAATGGAGAAACTAATGCAAAATAAAACCATTGCATGAGGGCCGCAATGCCGGACGGGGAACTATGTGCACCTTCCTGCTCGTAAGGCAGGAAGTTACGGGCTGAAAAACAAAACTACAACATTGCAATAGTTCAAAAAAAAAAAAAGCGAAACAATGATCTCTGAAAAGTTGTTTTGGTTATTTTTCTGACTGAAAATGAACCTGACGAACCACGCAAAATGCATCCATTTGGTATTTTCCGTTAATAAGGTTTTCGGAGACGCTGTTGTACGAGTATGGCATTATGCTTTTGTTTGTAAATAAAATAAGTTTCTTTTCACTTTTCGTAGTACTGGAGAATAATTTGATTACTATGTCTCAAAGTACTTAGTTCTTGTTCAATCAGGGATAATGGCCAGTTATCCGGTAGGCATACGTGAAATGTAATCTACCTGTAACTTAAAATCGTATTAAATGGAGTCAGGATAGCGTCGGCTGGTACCCTAATTTTATTTCTAAAAATATCTACTGCTTGGTAGTTTTTGAAACAACCGTCGTATTTTTCAAATTTTTTAGAGGCGCAAAGCGCTGCCTGCCACTATGTCACATTCTGGTACAACGTTTTTCACTTTTTTCACTTCACTTTTGGTTCACTTAAACTCGCACTTGAGGCCTGTAGAACTATTTTATTTAATTTTTATTTTATTTATTTGCACGTTACGGATGCGCCATTCCCTAATAGACCAAGGACATCCTCTCCTGTATTATTAACTCGGGCGAACAGTCTTGTCGCATCGCACACTTATCACAGATTCTAAAATTCGTCGTGCTCTTTTTATTGCACATTTTTCTCTAAGCTTTGTATATTTTTTATATTTCCTTGCATTTTCCACTGGTTTTGTTGTATTCAAGAAGTGGATGCCTCTGTTTCCGACTCCATATTTTTTTGGGGTTTTTCCGGCGAAAAATTGCTTAACCTCTGGGGTATTTGTCCCGACTCTCTTTCTGAGCTTTTGAACTCCTTAACTCCATAACGCTGTCCCTCATCAGTGAACATCACCTTGTTCAAAAGCACTAAAACACTAATTTGACTATATTTGTTCTTATGAAATAATGAACATACCTTAGTAACTAAACTCAAATCACAAATCTTAAACCAAAAAGGCGAAAATGATTGAAAGCAATTTTTTTTCTGTTTTTTTGATTGTTACATAACTTTATATATTACCAACAAAATCTACAAGTTAATGCATTTTTGTCCTTACTTGACCGGAGTTTGGTTTATTGTAATTTAACACTTCAATTTCTTAACACGGAGTACACGCACCCTACACCTGGCCTACTATGGTAAACCATTTAAGAATGTCAATAATTTTTTAGTTTATAAAGATTTAAATGAAAAAAATATTTAAATATATTCGTTTATTGTATTAAATATTTAATAACTTTAATTCATAAATATTAGGAACTTCAAATTTAGTAAAAAAAA
Organism: Volucella inanis; assembly: GCA_907269105.1. NCBI lineage: Eukaryota > Metazoa > Arthropoda > Insecta > Diptera > Syrphidae > Volucella > Volucella inanis. The sequence continues at coordinate 39,370,365 of OU026158.1, forward strand.
TACTTTTTCAAAACAGAAAAATAATCAGAATAATTTTATAACTTTTCTGAAATCGATTTCTTTTTTTCTTTTGTTAATTTATATCTGGTAATGTGTCAATCAATAAATAAACCCATTATTTGGGAACAAAATATGGAACACCTCACCTCATCGGGTTATCGCAGTATTGTTATAACGTCATACATTGGTGTGGTGGACGTATTTTGCCATTTGGCGAAACAGCTTTCTTAAGGGTTGGCATGTGTATATTCTTTACTTGGCCATGTGGTGCTTTTTCTCCTGTCCACGACTCCATGTCTCCCTCTATTTTTTTTCTCGAATGTAGTGGGACTTAGCGTTCAGGGCGTGTAGGTAAAAATCCGGAGGTAACACACGGCTTTCAGCTTTAAGTGTTTCCGGAAAAAAATCGTTCTAGGGAACCATCCCCATAACTATCAGCGTCTAGCTCTAGATATTTCCTTCAGCGCTTCTTTATTCGGTCCAGTTTCATGAAGATTTCGGCCGCAACTCGTATTTGGCCTGCAGCTTTCAGTTACTGGTAATAGAGATACAATCGCCAGGCACAGTCTGTGGTGTTTGAAATAAGGCAACAAATTGGGAAACGATACCCAGTATCGCCGAAGCTTCTCAATATCCATGTTGCTCCATGTTGCCCTGATGTGATACTATACTAAACTAAAAAATAAAAAAAATATTTAGTACACGCAAGAGTAAGTGCGTAAAACTCATTTCAAACATCAATTCAGATGTGATCTCGTTCTTCATGTTCTGACGCTCTTTTGTTCTTGACAACGTCGTCCAGAACTTGAATGGCAATTGTTTTGATTCCCGATACCGCTGCCCGCACTGGACCTCCTGTCAGGAATCCCCCTAAGGTGACACTATTGGCTTTTTCTCGCTCCAGCAGGCTTTTGGCAGTTGAGCGGCGCATATTTACAGGGACGTAATCTTGATTCGGACGTCCACTTCGCGGGTTATTAACTTTATAGGCATGGTCGTTTCCGCGTACTCTACCTACCCCCCGTCTTTTGTCTTCATGCTTTCAGAGAAAGGTGCGAAGCTTGTTCCGCCCATGCCCCGTAGGTTGTGTCTGTTCTAGGGTCTTTCTGTGTCCTATCGACCAACATAGCTAATCGGTGTAGTATAAGGGACCGGCCCATTTCTTGAGGCTGAGCGGGTAGATTAGTTTTATTGACTTAAATACTTTGATATTTTCCATCTCGTCGGTGCGCGTAAAAGGGAGAAACAGCTTATCCCAGCTTAATACGCCTCATTCCTCGTTGTACTCTGGCCAGTGTGATTGGACTTCTGTCATAGGCATGTGAGTCAGTAGGCCCATTGTTAACTGAGACTTGTAGAATGACAGCTTTTTAAAGCGGCTGAGGGAGTTAAAATGGGAGTAGTATCTTGTTTATTCACGAGCAGGTAAGTCTCCAGCCGAGAGGAGAGTATGTACGTTCGCGAATTGGATTTGCCTCAGTATCTTGAGTAATCCGAACATACTTTAAGTCATTTTAGCGTTGAGGATACTGGTGCAGTGTACAGCTCCGCTGCTGAGGGGCGATGAGTACTTGGTGGAGGCGGCACCATCGTCCCTGCAGCACTCCATTCTAATGAGCCCGGAAGAGGTGGTATGTGCAATGGAGAAACTAATGCAAAATAAAACCATTGCATGAGGGCCGCAATGCCGGACGGGGAACTATGTGCACCTTCCTGCTCGTAAGGCAGGAAGTTACGGGCTGAAAAACAAAACTACAACATTGCAATAGTTCAAAAAAAAAAAAAGCGAAACTATGATCTCTGAAAAGTTGTTTTGGTTATTTTTCTGACTGAAAATGAACCTGACGAACCACGCAAAATGCATCCATTTGGTATTTTCCGTTAATAAGGTTTTCGGAGACGCTGTTGTACGAGTATGGCATTAAGCTTTTGTTTGTAAATAAAATAAGTTTCTTTTCACTTTTCGTAGTACTGGAGAATAATTTGATTACTATGTCTCAAAGTACTTAGTTCTTGTTCAATCAGGGATAATGGCCAGTTATCGGGTAGGCATACGTGAAATGTAATCTACCTGTAACTTAAAATCGTATTAAATGGAGTCAGGATAGCGTCGGTTGGTACCCTAATTTTATTTCTAAAAATATCTACTGCTTGGTAGTTTTTGAAATAACCGTCGTATTTTTCAAATTTTTTATAGGCGCAAAGCGCTGCCTGCCACTATGTCACATGTATATCTCCTGTCTGTCATCAAATTCTGGTACAACGTTTTTCACTTTTTTCACTTCACTTTTGGTTCACTTAAACTCGCACTTGAGGCCTGTAGAACTATTTTATTTAATTTTAATTCTTCACTTTGAAATCGGAGAGCAGCACACAGCTTGCATATTTGCAGCATTATTATTTTTCTCACTGATATACAAATAATATAACTGATAACTGATATTTGATCTAATTCCCTATCACTCTGTTTCAATGAATTCTAACTAATTATTTAAAGAGCACCGCAAACCTAACAAGTCCAAGTTATCAAGAATAATAGCTTTTATTTCAATAATATTTGTACCTTGGCATTGTACGCACAGAATTTGTTTTATTATTTTGTCTTATAATGATCTAATGATCACTTACGTTTTGCTCATTTTGAAAACGTAAATAAAAGCCTAAATAAAAGTTATTATTCTTCTTGATCAACATTTCTTTGTGTTAACAGCACAGCCTTGTTGGTTGTTGCTGCAAGCCGTAATCTCGAGTTGATGTTTCTTCTGATTCTTGTTCGTTATACACCACAAGGAGGTAGCCGATGGTCTTGTAATGTAATGTAATCTACCTGTAACTTAAAATCGTATTAAATGGAGTCAGGATAGCGTCGGCTGGTACCCTAATTTTATTTCTAAAAATATCTACTGCTTGGTAGTTTTTGAAACAACCGTCGTATTTTTCAAATTTTTTATAGGCGCAAAGCGCTGCCTGCCATTATGTCACATGTATATCTCCTGTCTGTCATCAAATTCTGGTACAACGTTTTTCACTTTTTTCACTTCACTTTTGGTTCACTTAAACTCGCACTTGAGGCCTGTAGAACTATTTTATTTAATTTTTATTTTATTTATTTGCACGTTACGGATGCGCCATTCCCTAATAGACCAAGGACATCCTCTCCTGTATTATTAACTCGGGCGAACAGTCTTCTCGCATCGCACACTTATCACAGATTCTAAAATTCGTCGTGCTCTTTTTATTGCACATTTTTCTCTAAGCTTTGTATATTTTTTATATTTCCTTGCATTTTCCACTGGTTTTGTTGTATTCAAGAAGTGGATGCCTCTGTTTCTGACTCCATATTTTTTTGGGGTTTTTCCGGCGAAAAATGGCTTAACCTCTGGGGTATTTGTCCCGACTCTCTTTCTGAGCTTTTGAACTCCTTAACTCCATAACGCTGTCCCTCATCAGTGAACATCACCTTGTTCAAAAGCACTAAAACACTAAGTTGACTATATTTGTTCTTATGAAATAATGAACATACCTTAGTAACTAAACTCAAATCACAAATCTTAAACCAAAAAGGCGAAAATGATTGAAAGCAATTTTTTTTCTGTTTTTTTGATTGTTACATAACTTTATATATTACCAACAAAATCTACAAGTTAATGCATTTTTATCCTTACTTGACCGGAGTTTGGTTTATTGTAATTTAACACTTCAATTTCTTAACACGGAGTACACGCACCCTACACCTGGCCTACTATGGTAAACCACTTAAGAATGTCAATAATTTTTTAGTTTATAAAGATTTAAATGAAAAAAATATTTAAATATATTCGTTTATTGTATTAAATATTTAATAACTTTAATTCATAAATATTAGGAACTTCAAATTTAGTAAAAAAAAATACTTTTTCAATACAGAAAAATAATCAGAATAACTTTATAACTTGTCTGAAATCGATTTTTTTTTCTTTTGTTAATTTATATCTGGTAACGTGTCAATCAATAAATAAACCCATTATTTGGGAACAAAATATGGAACACCTCACCTCATCGGGTTATCGCAGTATTGTTATAACGTCATACATTGGTGTGGTGGACGTATTTTGCCATTTGGCGAAACAGCTTTCTTAAGGGTTGGCATGTGTATATTCTTTACTTGGCCATGTGGTGCTTTTTCTCCTGTCATAATCTTGATTCGGACGTCCACTTCGCGGGTTATTAACTTTATAGGCATGGTCGTTTCCGTGTACTCTACCTACCCCCCGTCTTTTGTCTTCATGCTTTCAGAGAAAGGTGCGAAGCTTGTTCCGCCCATGCCCCATGCGGGTAGATTAGTTTTATTGACTTAAATACTTTGATATTTTCCATCCCGTCGGTGCGCGTAAAAGGGAGAAACAGCTTATCCCAGCTTAATACGCCTCATTCGTCGTTGTACTCTGGCCAGTGTGATTGGACTTCTGTCATAGGCATGTGAGTCAGTAGGCCCATTGTTAACTGAGACTTGTAGAATGACAGCTTTTTAAAGCGGCTGAGGGAGTTAAAAGGGGAGTAGTATCTTGTTTATTCACGAGCAGGTAAGTCTCCAGCCGAGAGGAAAGTATGTACGTTCGCGAATTGGATTTGCCTCAGTATCTTGAGTAATCCGAACATACTTTAAGTCATTTTAGCGTTGAGGATACTGGTGCAGTGTACAGCTCCGCTGCTGAGGGGCGATGAGTACTTGGTGGAGGCGGCACCATCGTCCCTGCAGCACTCCGTTCTAATGAGCCCGGAAGAGGTGGTATGTGCAATGGAGAAACTAATGCAAAATAAAACCATTGCATGAGGGCCGCAATGCCGGACGGGGAACTATGTGCACCTTCCTGCTCGTAAGGCAGGAAGTTACGGGCTGAAAAACAAAACTACAACATTGCAATAGTTCAAAAAAAAAAAAAGCGAAACAATGATCTCTGAAAAGTTGTTTTGGTTATTTTTCTGACTGAAAATGAACCTGACGAACCACGCAAAATGCATCCATTTGGTATTTTCCGTTAATAAGGTTTTCGGAGACGCTGTTGTACGAGTATGGCATTATGCTTTTGTTTGTAAATAAAATAAGTTTCTTTTCACTTTTCGTAGTACTGGAGAATAATTTGATTACTATGTCTCAAAGTACTTAGTTCTTGTTCAATCAGGGATAATGGCCAGTTATCCGGTAGGCATACGTGAAATGTAATCTACCTGTAACTTAAAATCGTATTAAATGGAGTCAGGATAGCGTCGGCTGGTACCCTAATTTTATTTCTAAAAATATCTACTGCTTGGTAGTTTTTGAAACAACCGTCGTATTTTTCAAATTTTTTAGAGGCGCAAAGCGCTGCCTGCCACTATGTCACATTCTGGTACAACGTTTTTCACTTTTTTCACTTCACTTTTGGTTCACTTAAACTCGCACTTGAGGCCTGTAGAACTATTTTATTTAATTTTTATTTTATTTATTTGCACGTTACGGATGCGCCATTCCCTAATAGACCAAGGACATCCTCTCCTGTATTATTAACTCGGGCGAACAGTCTTGTCGCATCGCACACTTATCACAGATTCTAAAATTCGTCGTGCTCTTTTTATTGCACATTTTTCTCTAAGCTTTGTATATTTTTTATATTTCCTTGCATTTTCCACTGGTTTTGTTGTATTCAAGAAGTGGATGCCTCTGTTTCCGACTCCATATTTTTTTGGGGTTTTTCCGGCGAAAAATTGCTTAACCTCTGGGGTATTTGTCCCGACTCTCTTTATGAGCTTTTGAACTCCTTAACTCCATAACGCTGTCCCTCATCAGTGAACATCACCTTGTTCAAAAGCACTAACACACTAAGTTGACTATATTTGTTCTTATGAAATAATGAACATACCTTAGTAACTAAACTCAAATCACAAATCTTAAACCAAAAAGGCGAAAATGATTGAAAGCAATTTTTTTTTTTTTTTTTTATTGTTACATAACTTTATATATTACCAACAAAATCTACAAGTTAATGCATTTTTGTCCTTACTTGACCGGAGTTTGGTTTATTGTAATTTAACACTTCAATTTCTTAACACGGAGTACACACACCCTACACCTGGCCTACTATGGTAAACCATTTAAGAATGTCAATAATTTTTTAGTTTATAAAGATTTAAATGAAAAAAATATTTAAATATATTCGTTTATTGTATTAAATATTTAATAACTTTAATTCATAAATATTAGGATCTTCAAATTTAGTAAAAAAAAATACTTTTTCAATACAGAAAAATAATCAGAATAACTTTATAACTTTTCTGAAATCGATTTTTTTTTTCTTTTGTTAATTTATATCTGGTAATGTGTCAATCAATAAATAAACCCATTATTTGGGAACAAAATATGGAACACCTCACCTCATCGGGTTATCGCAGTATTGTTATAACGTCATACATTGGTGTGGTGGACGTATTTTGCCATTTGGCGAAACAGCTTTCTTAAGGGTTGGCATGTGTATATTCTTTACTTGGCCATGTGGTGCTTTTTCTCCTGTCCACGACTCCATGTCTCCCTCTATTTTTTTTCTCGAATGTAGTGGGACTTAGCGTTCAGGGCGTGTAGGTAAAAATCCGGAGGTAACACACGGCTTTCAGCTTCAAGTGTTTCCGGAAAAAAATCGTTCTAGGGAACCATCCCCATAACTATCAGCGTCTAGCTCTAGATATTTCCTTCAGCGCTTCTTTATTCGGTCCAGTTTCATGAAGATTTCGGCCGCAACTCGTATTTGGCCTGCAGCTTTCAGTTACTGGTAATAGAGATACAATCGCCAGGCACAGTCTGTGGTGTTTGAAATAAGGCAACAAATTGGGAAACGATACCCAGTATCGCCGAAGCTTCTCAATATCCATGTTGCTCCATGTTGCCCTGATGTGATACTATACTAAACTAAAAAATAAAAAAAATATTTAGTACACGCAAGAGTAAGTGCGTAAAACTCATTTCAAACATCAATTCAGATGTGATCTCGTTCTTCATGTTCTGACGCTCTTTTGTTCTTGACAACGTCGTCCAGAACTTGAATGGCAATTGTTTTGATTCCCGATACCGCTGCCCGCACTGGACCTCCTGTCAGGAATCCCCCTAAGGTGACACTGTTGGCTTTTTCTCGCTCCAGCAGGCTTTTGGCAGTGTAAGTTACGCAAGTTACGCAAGAGTAAGTGCGTAAAACTGTTTCTTGTTGGTTGTGTATTAACGTGTTGAGAAGATTATCACATCAATTCAGATGTGATCTCGTTCTTCATGTTCTGACGCTCTTTTGTTCTTGACAACGTCGTCCAGAACTTGAATGGCAATTGTTTTGATTCCCGATACCGCTGCCCGCACTGGACCTCCTGTCAGGAATCCCCCTAAGGTGACACTATTGGCTTTTTCTCGCTCCAGCAGGCTTTTGGCAGTGGAGCGGCGCATATTTACAGGGACGTAATCTTGATTCGGACGTCCACTTCGCGGGTTATTAACTTTATAGGCATGGTCGTTTCCGTGTACTCTACCTACCCCCCGTCTTTTGTCTTCATGCTTTCAGAGAAAGGTGCGAAGCTTGTTCCGCCCATGCCCCGTAGGTTGTGTCTGTTCTAGGGTCTTTCTGTGTCCTATCGACCAACATAGCTAATCGGTGTAGTATAAGGGACCGGCCCATTTCTTAAGGCTGAGCGGGTAGATTAGTTTTATTGACTTAAATACTTTGATATTTTCCATCCCGTCGGTACGCGTAAAAGGGAGAAACAGCTTATCCCAGCTTAATACGCCTCATTCGTCGTTGTACTCTGGCCAGTGTGATTGGACTTCTGTCATAGGCATGTGAGTCAGTAGGCCCATTGTTAACTGAGACTTGTAGAATGACAGCTTTTTAAAGCGGCTGAGGGAGTTAAAAGGGGAGTAGTATCTTGTTTATTCACGAGCAGGTAAGTCTCCAGCCGAGAGGAGAGTATGTACGTTCGCGAATTGGATTTGCCTCAGTATCTTGAGTAATCCGAACATACTTTAAGTCATTTTAGCGTTGAGGATACTGGTGCAGTGTACAGCTCCGCTGCTGAGGGGCGATGAGTACTTGGTGGAGGCGGCACCATCGTCCCTGCAGCACTCCATTCTAATGAGCCCGGAAGAGGTGGTATGTGCAATGGAGAAACTAATGCAAAATAAAACCATTGCATGAGGGCCGCAATGCCGGACGGGGAACTATGTGCACCTTCCTGCTCGTAAGGCAGGAAGTTACGGGCTGAAAAACAAAACTACAACATTGCAATAGTTCAAAAAAAAAAAAAGCGAAACAATGATCTCTGAAAAGTTGTTTTGGTTATTTTTCTGACTGAAAATGAACCTGACGAACCACGCAAAATGCATCCATTTGGTATTTTCCGTTAATAAGGTTTTCGGAGACGCTGTTGTACGAGTATGGCATTATGCTTTTGTTTGTAAATAAAATAAGTTTCTTTTCACTTTTCGTAGTACTGGAGAATAATTTGATTACTATGTCTCAAAGTACTTAGTTCTTGTTCAATCAGGGATAATGGCCAGTTATCCGGTAGGCATACGTGAAATGTAATCTACCTGTAACTTAAAATCGTATTAAATGGAGTCAGGATAGCGTCGGCTGGTACCCTAATTTTATTTCTAAAAATATCTACTGCTTGGTAGTTTTTGAAACAACCGTCGTATTTTTCAAATTTTTTAGAGGCGCAAAGCGCTGCCTGCCACTATGTCACATTCTGGTACAACGTTTTTCACTTTTTTCACTTCACTTTTGGTTCACTTAAACTCGCACTTGAGGCCTGTAGAACTATTTTATTTAATTTTTATTTTATTTATTTGCACGTTACGGATGCGCCATTCCCTAATAGACCAAGGACATCCTCTCCTGTATTATTAACTCGGGCGAACAGTCTTGTCGCATCGCACACTTATCACAGATTCTAAAATTCGTCGTGCTCTTTTTATTGCACATTTTTCTCTAAGCTTTGTATATTTTTTATATTTCCTTGCATTTTCCACTGGTTTTGTTGTATTCAAGAAGTGGATGCCTCTGTTTCCGACTCCATATTTTTTTGGGGTTTTTCCGGCGAAAAATTGCTTAACCTCTGGGGTATTTGTCCCGACTCTCTTTATGAGCTTTTGAACTCCTTAACTCCATAACGCTGTCCCTCATCAGTGAACATCACCTTGTTCAAAAGCACTAACACACTAAGTTGACTATATTTGTTCTTATGAAATAATGAACATACCTTAGTAACTAAACTCAAATCACAAATCTTAAACCAAAAAGGCGAAAATGATTGAAAGCAATTTTTTTTTTTTTTTTTTATTGTTACATAACTTTATATATTACCAACAAAATCTACAAGTTAATGCATTTTTGTCCTTACTTGACCGGAGTTTGGTTTATTGTAATTTAACACTTCAATTTCTTAACACGGAGTACACACACCCTACACCTGGCCTACTATGGTAAACCATTTAAGAATGTCAATAATTTTTTAGTTTATAAAGATTTAAATGAAAAAAATATTTAAATATATTCGTTTATTGTATTAAATATTTAATAACTTTAATTCATAAATATTAGGATCTTCAAATTTAGTAAAAAAAAATACTTTTTCAATACAGAAAAATAATCAGAATAACTTTATAACTTTTCTGAAATCGATTTTTTTTTTCTTTTGTTAATTTATATCTGGTAATGTGTCAATCAATAAATAAACCCATTATTTGGGAACAAAATATGGAACACCTCACCTCATCGGGTTATCGCAGTATTGTTATAACGTCATACATTGGTGTGGTGGACGTATTTTGCCATTTGGCGAAACAGCTTTCTTAAGGGTTGGCATGTGTATATTCTTTACTTGGCCATGTGGTGCTTTTTCTCCTGTCCACGACTCCATGTCTCCCTCTATTTTTTTTCTCGAATGTAGTGGGACTTAGCGTTCAGGGCGTGTAGGTAAAAATCCGGAGGTAACACACGGCTTTCAGCTTCAAGTGTTTCCGGAAAAAAATCGTTCTAGGGAACCATCCCCATAACTATCAGCGTCTAGCTCTAGATATTTCCTTCAGCGCTTCTTTATTCGGTCCAGTTTCATGAAGATTTCGGCCGCAACTCGTATTTGGCCTGCAGCTTTCAGTTACTGGTAATAGAGATACAATCGCCAGGCACAGTCTGTGGTGTTTGAAATAAGGCAACAAATTGGGAAACGATACCCAGTATCGCCGAAGCTTCTCAATATCCATGTTGCTCCATGTTGCCCTGATGTGATACTATACTAAACTAAAAAATAAAAAAAATATTTAGTACACGCAAGAGTAAGTGCGTAAAACTCATTTCAAACATCAATTCAGATGTGATCTCGTTCTTCATGTTCTGACGCTCTTTTGTTCTTGACAACGTCGTCCAGAACTTGAATGGCAATTGTTTTGATTCCCGATACCGCTGCCCGCACTGGACCTCCTGTCAGGAATCCCCCTAAGGTGACACTGTTGGCTTTTTCTCGCTCCAGCAGGCTTTTGGCAGTGTAAGTTACGCAAGTTACGCAAGAGTAAGTGCGTAAAACTGTTTCTTGTTGGTTGTGTATTAACGTGTTGAGAAGATTATCACATCAATTCAGATGTGATCTCGTTCTTCATGTTCTGACGCTCTTTTGTTCTTGACAACGTCGTCCAGAACTTGAATGGCAATTGTTTTGATTCCCGATACCGCTGCCCGCACTGGACCTCCTGTCAGGAATCCCCCTAAGGTGACACTATTGGCTTTTTCTCGCTCCAGCAGGCTTTTGGCAGTGGAGCGGCGCATATTTACAGGGACGTAATCTTGATTCGGACGTCCACTTCGCGGGTTATTAACTTTATAGGCATGGTCGTTTCCGTGTACTCTACCTACCCCCCGTCTTTTGTCTTCATGCTTTCAGAGAAAGGTGCGAAGCTTGTTCCGCCCATGCCCCGTAGGTTGTGTCTGTTCTAGGGTCTTTCTGTGTCCTATCGACCAACATAGCTAATCGGTGTAGTATAAGGGACCGGCCCATTTCTTAAGGCTGAGCGGGTAGATTAGTTTTATTGACTTAAATACTTTGATATTTTCCATCCCGTCGGTACGCGTAAAAGGGAGAAACAGCTTATCCCAGCTTAATACGCCTCATTCGTCGTTGTACTCTGGCCAGTGTGATTGGACTTCTGTCATAGGCATGTGAGTCAGTAGGCCCATTGTTAACTGAGACTTGTAGAATGACAGCTTTTTAAAGCGGCTGAGGGAGTTAAAAGGGGAGTAGTATCTTGTTTATTCACGAGCAGGTAAGTCTCCAGCCGAGAGGAGAGTATGTACGTTCGCGAATTGGATTTGCCTCAGTATCTTGAGTAATCCGAACATACTTTAAGTCATTTTAGCGTTGAGGATACTGGTGCAGTGTACAGCTCCGCTGCTGAGGGGCGATGAGTACTTGGTGGAGGCGGCACCATCGTCCCTGCAGCACTCCATTCTAATGAGCCCGGAAGAGGTGGTATGTGCAATGGAGAAACTAATGCAAAATAAAACCATTGCATGAGGGCCGCAATGCCGGACGGGGAACTATGTGCACCTTCCTGCTCGTAAGGCAGGAAGTTACGGGCTGAAAAACAAAACTACAACATTGCAATAGTTCAAAAAAAAAAAAAGCGAAACAATGATCTCTGAAAAGTTGTTTTGGTTATTTTTCTGACTGAAAATGAACCTGACGAACCACGCAAAATGCATCCATTTGGTATTTTCCGTTAATAAGGTTTTCGGAGACGCTGTTGTACGAGTATGGCATTATGCTTTTGTTTGTAAATAAAATAAGTTTCTTTTCACTTTTCGTAGTACTGGAGAATAATTTGATTACTATGTCTCAAAGTACTTAGTTCTTGTTCAATCAGGGATAATGGCCAGTTATCCGGTAGGCATACGTGAAATGTAATCTACCTGTAACTTAAAATCGTATTAAATGGAGTCAGGATAGCGTCGGCTGGTACCCTAATTTTATTTCTAAAAATATCTACTGCTTGGTAGTTTTTGAAACAACCGTCGTATTTTTCAAATTTTTTAGAGGCGCAAAGCGCTGCCTGCCACTATGTCACATTCTGGTACAACGTTTTTCACTTTTTTCACTTCACTTTTGGTTCACTTAAACTCGCACTTGAGGCCTGTAGAACTATTTTATTTAATTTTTATTTTATTTATTTGCACGTTACGGATGCGCCATTCCCTAATAGACCAAGGACATCCTCTCCTGTATTATTAACTCGGGCGAACAGTCTTGTCGCATCGCACACTTATCACAGATTCTAAAATTCGTCGTGCTCTTTTTATTGCACATTTTTCTCTAAGCTTTGTATATTTTTTATATTTCCTTGCATTTTCCACTGGTTTTGTTGTATTCAAGAAGTGGATGCCTCTGTTTCCGACTCCATATTTTTTTGGGGTTTTTCCGGCGAAAAATTGCTTAACCTCTGGGGTATTTGTCCCGACTCTCTTTATGAGCTTTTGAACTCCTTAACTCCATAACGCTGTCCCTCATCAGTGAACATCACCTTGTTCAAAAGCACTAACACACTAAGTTGACTATATTTGTTCTTATGAAATAATGAACATACCTTAGTAACTAAACTCAAATCACAAATCTTAAACCAAAAAGGCGAAAATGATTGAAAGCAATTTTTTTTTTTTTTTTTTATTGTTACATAACTTTATATATTACCAACAAAATCTACAAGTTAATGCATTTTTGTCCTTACTTGACCGGAGTTTGGTTTATTGTAATTTAACACTTCAATTTCTTAACACGGAGTACACACACCCTACACCTGGCCTACTATGGTAAACCATTTAAGAATGTCAATAATTTTTTAGTTTATAAAGATTTAAATGAAAAAAATATTTAAATATATTCGTTTATTGTATTAAATATTTAATAACTTTAATTCATAAATATTAGGATCTTCAAATTTAGTAAAAAAAAATACTTTTTCAATACAGAAAAATAATCAGAATAACTTTATAACTTTTCTGAAATCGATTTTTTTTTTCTTTTGTTAATTTATATCTGGTAATGTGTCAATCAATAAATAAACCCATTATTTGGGAACAAAATATGGAACACCTCACCTCATCGGGTTATCGCAGTATTGTTATAACGTCATACATTGGTGTGGTGGACGTATTTTGCCATTTGGCGAAACAGCTTTCTTAAGGGTTGGCATGTGTATATTCTTTACTTGGCCATGTGGTGCTTTTTCTCCTGTCCACGACTCCATGTCTCCCTCTATTTTTTTTCTCGAATGTAGTGGGACTTAGCGTTCAGGGCGTGTAGGTAAAAATCCGGAGGTAACACACGGCTTTCAGCTTCAAGTGTTTCCGGAAAAAAATCGTTCTAGGGAACCATCCCCATAACTATCAGCGTCTAGCTCTAGATATTTCCTTCAGCGCTTCTTTATTCGGTCCAGTTTCATGAAGATTTCGGCCGCAACTCGTATTTGGCCTGCAGCTTTCAGTTACTGGTAATAGAGATACAATCGCCAGGCACAGTCTGTGGTGTTTGAAATAAGGCAACAAATTGGGAAACGATACCCAGTATCGCCGAAGCTTCTCAATATCCATGTTGCTCCATGTTGCCCTGATGTGATACTATACTAAACTAAAAAATAAAAAAAATATTTAGTACACGCAAGAGTAAGTGCGTAAAACTCATTTCAAACATCAATTCAGATGTGATCTCGTTCTTCATGTTCTGACGCTCTTTTGTTCTTGACAACGTCGTCCAGAACTTGAATGGCAATTGTTTTGATTCCCGATACCGCTGCCCGCACTGGACCTCCTGTCAGGAATCCCCCTAAGGTGACACTGTTGGCTTTTTCTCGCTCCAGCAGGCTTTTGGCAGTGTAAGTTACGCAAGTTACGCAAGAGTAAGTGCGTAAAACTGTTTCTTGTTGGTTGTGTATTAACGTGTTGAGAAGATTATCACATCAATTCAGATGTGATCTCGTTCTTCATGTTCTGACGCTCTTTTGTTCTTGACAACGTCGTCCAGAACTTGAATGGCAATTGTTTTGATTCCCGATACCGCTGCCCGCACTGGACCTCCTGTCAGGAATCCCCCTAAGGTGACACTATTGGCTTTTTCTCGCTCCAGCAGGCTTTTGGCAGTGGAGCGGCGCATATTTACAGGGACGTAATCTTGATTCGGACGTCCACTTCGCGGGTTATTAACTTTATAGGCATGGTCGTTTCCGTGTACTCTACCTACCCCCCGTCTTTTGTCTTCATGCTTTCAGAGAAAGGTGCGAAGCTTGTTCCGCCCATGCCCCGTAGGTTGTGTCTGTTCTAGGGTCTTTCTGTGTCCTATCGACCAACATAGCTAATCGGTGTAGTATAAGGGACCGGCCCATTTCTTAAGGCTGAGCGGGTAGATTAGTTTTATTGACTTAAATACTTTGATATTTTCCATCCCGTCGGTACGCGTAAAAGGGAGAAACAGCTTATCCCAGCTTAATACGCCTCATTCGTCGTTGTACTCTGGCCAGTGTGATTGGACTTCTGTCATAGGCATGTGAGTCAGTAGGCCCATTGTTAACTGAGACTTGTAGAATGACAGCTTTTTAAAGCGGCTGAGGGAGTTAAAAGGGGAGTAGTATCTTGTTTATTCACGAGCAGGTAAGTCTCCAGCCGAGAGGAGAGTATGTACGTTCGCGAATTGGATTTGCCTCAGTATCTTGAGTAATCCGAACATACTTTAAGTCATTTTAGCGTTGAGGATACTGGTGCAGTGTACAGCTCCGCTGCTGAGGGGCGATGAGTACTTGGTGTAGGCGGCACCATCGTCCCTGCAGCACTCCATTCTAATGAGCCCGGAAGAGGTGGTATGTGCAATGGAGAAACTAATGCAAAATAAAACCATTGCATGAGGGCCGCAATGCCGGACGGGGAACTATGTGCACCTTCCTGCTCGTAAGGCAGGAAGTTACGGGCTGAAAAACAAAACTACAACATTGCAATAGTTCAAAAAAAAAAAAAAAGCGAAACAATGATCTCTGAAAAGTTGTTTTGGTTATTTTTCTGACTGAAAATGAACCTGACGAACCACGCAAAATGCATCCATTTGGTATTTTCCGTTAATAAGGTTTTCGGAGACGCTGTTGTACGAGTATGGCATTATGCTTTTGTTTGTAAATAAAATAAGTTTCTTTTCACTTTTCGTAGTACTGGAGAATAATTTGATTACTATGTCTCAAAGTACTTAGTTCTTGTTCAATCAGGGATAATGGCCAGTTATCCGGTAGGCATACGTGAAATGTAATCTACCTGTAACTTAAAATCGTATTAAATGGAGTCAGGATAGCGTCGGCTGGTACCCTAATTTTATTTCTAAAAATATCTACTGCTTGGTAGTTTTTGAAACAACCGTCGTATTTTTCAAATTTTTTATAGGCGCAAAGCGCTGCCTGCCACTATGTCACATGTATATCTCCTGTCTGTCATCAAATTCTGGTACAACGTTTTTCACTTTTTTCACTTCACTTTTGGTTCACTTAAACTCGCACTTCAGGCCTGTAGAACTATTTTATTTAATTTTTATTTTATTTATTTGCACGTTACGGATGCGCCATTCCCTAATAGACCAAGGACATCCTCTCCTGTATTATTAACTCGGGCGAACAGTCTTGTCGCATCGCACACTTATCACAGATTCTAAAATTCGTCTTGCTCTTTTTATTGCACATTTTTCTCTAAGCTTTGTATATTTTTTATATTTCCCTGCATTTTCCACTGGTTTTGTTGTATTCAAGAAGTGGATGCCTCTGTTTCTGACTCCATATTTTTTTGGGGTTTTTTCCGGCGAAAAATGGCTTAACCTCTGGGGTATTTGTCCCGACTCTCTTTCTGAGCTTTTGAACTCCTTAACTCCATAACGCTGTCCCTCATCAGTGAACATCACCTTGTTCAAAAGCACTAAAACACTAAGTTGACTATATTTGTTCTTATGAAATAATGAACATACCTTAGTAACTAAACTCAAATCACAAATCTTAAACCAAAAAGGCGAAAATGATTGAAAGCAATTTTTTTTCTGTTTTTTTGATTGTTACATAACTTTATATATTACCAACAAAATCTACAAGTTAATGCATTTTTATCCTTACTTGACCGGAGTTTGGTTTATTGTAATTTAACACTTCAATTTCTTAACACGGAGTACACGCACCCTACACCTGGCCTACTATGGCAAACCACTTAAGAATGTCAATAATTTTTTAGTTTATAAAGATTTAAATGAAAAAAATATTTAAATATATTCGTTTATTGTATTAAATATTTAATAACTTTAATTCATAAATATTAGAAACTTCAAATTTAGTATATTCTTTACTTGGCCATGTGGTGCTTTTTCTCCTGTCCACGACTCCATGTCTCCCTCTATTTTTTTTTCTCGAATGTAGTGGGACTTAGCGTTCAGGGCGTGTAGGTAAAAATCCGGAGGTAACACACGGCTTTCAGCTTTAAGTGTTTCCGGAAAAAAATCGTTCTAGGGAACCATCCCCATAACTATCAGCGTCTAGCTCTAGATATTTCCTTCAGCGCTTCTTTATTCGGTCCAGTTTCATGAAGATTTCGGCCGCAACTCGTATTTGGCCTGCAGCTTTCAGTTACTGGTAATAGAGATACAATCGCCAGGCACAGTCTGTGGTGTTTGAAATAAGGCAACAAATTGGGAAACGATACCCAGTATCGCCGAAGCTTCTCAATATCCATGTTGCTCCATGTTGCCCTGATGTGATACTATACTAAACTAAAAAATAAAAAAAATATTTAGTACACGCAAGAGTAAGTGCGTAAAACTCATTTCAAACATCAATTCAGATGTGATCTCGTTCTTCATGTTCTGACGCTCTTTTGTTCTTGACAACGTCGTCCAGAACTTGAATGGCAATTGTTTTGATTCCCGATACCGCTGCCCGCACTGGACCTCCTGTCAGGAATCCCCCTAAGGTGACACTGTTGGCTTTTTCTCGCTCCAGCAGGCTTTTGGCAGTGTAAGTTACGCAAGTTACGCAAGAGTAAGTGCGTAAAACTGTTTCTTGTTGGTTGTGTATTAACGTGTTGAGAAGATTATCACATCAATTCAGATGTGATCTCGTTCTTCATGTTCTGACGCTCTTTTGTTCTTGACAACGTCGTCCAGAACTTGAATGGCAATTGTTTTGATTCCCGATACCGCTGCCCGCACTGGACCTCCTGTCAGGAATCCCCCTAAGGTGACACTATTGGCTTTTTCTCGCTCCAGCAGGCTTTTGGCAGTGGAGCGGCGCATATTTACAGGGACGTAATCTTGATTCGGACGTCCACTTCGCGGGTTATTAACTTTATAGGCATGGTCGTTTCCGTGTACTCTACCTACCCCCCGTCTTTTGTCTTCATGCTTTCAGAGAAAGGTGCGAAGCTTGTTCCGCCCATGCCCCGTAGGTTGTGTCTGTTCTAGGGTCTTTCTGTGTCCTATCGACCAACATAGCTAATCGGTGTAGTATAAGGGACCGGCCCATTTCTTAAGGCTGAGCGGGTAGATTAGTTTTATTGACTTAAATACTTTGATATTTTCCATCCCGTCGGTACGCGTAAAAGGGAGAAACAGCTTATCCCAGCTTAATACGCCTCATTCGTCGTTGTACTCTGGCCAGTGTGATTGGACTTCTGTCATAGGCATGTGAGTCAGTAGGCCCATTGTTAACTGAGACTTGTAGAATGACAGCTTTTTAAAGCGGCTGAGGGAGTTAAAAGGGGAGTAGTATCTTGTTTATTCACGAGCAGGTAAGTCTCCAGCCGAGAGGAAAGTATGTACGTTCGCGAATTGGATTTGCCTCAGTATCTTGAGTAATCCGAACATACTTTAAGTCATTTTAGCGTTGAGGATACTGGTGCAGTGTATAGCTCCGCTGCTGAGGGGCGATGAGTACTTGGTGGAGGCGGCACCATCGTCCCTGCAGCACTCCGTTCTAATGAGCCCGGAAGAGGTGGTATGTGCAATGGAGAAACTAATGCAAAATAAAACCATTGCATGAGGGCCGCAATGCCGGACGGGGAACTATGTGCACCTTCCTGCTCGTAAGGCAGGAAGTTACGGGCTGAAAAACAAAACTACAACATTGCAATAGTTCAAAAAAAAAAAAAGCGAAACAATGATCTCTGAAAAGTTGTTTTGGTTATTTTTCTGACTGAAAATGAACCTGACGAACCACGCAAAATGCATCCATTTGGTATTTTCCGTTAATAAGGTTTTCGGAGACGCTGTTGTACGAGTATGGCATTATGCTTTTGTTTGTAAATAAAATAAGTTTCTTTTCACTTTTCGTAGTACTGGAGAATAATTTGATTACTATGTCTCAAAGTACTTAGTTCTTGTTCAATCAGGGATAATGGCCAGTTATCCGGTAGGCATACGTGAAATGTAATCTACCTGTAACTTAAAATCGTATTAAATGGAGTCAGGATAGCGTCGGCTGGTACCCTAATTTTATTTCTAAAAATATCTACTGCTTGGTAGTTTTTGAAACAACCGTCGTATTTTTCAAATTTTTTAGAGGCGCAAAGCGCTGCCTGCCACTATGTCACATTCTGGTACAACGTTTTTCACTTTTTTCACTTCACTTTTGGTTCACTTAAACTCGCACTTGAGGCCTGTAGAACTATTTTATTTAATTTTTATTTTATTTATTTGCACGTTACGGATGCGCCATTCCCTAATAGACCAAGGACATCCTCTCCTGTATTATTAACTCGGGCGAACAGTCTTGTCGCATCGCACACTTATCACAGATTCTAAAATTCGTCGTGCTCTTTTTATTGCACATTTTTCTCTAAGCTTTGTATATTTTTTATATTTCCTTGCATTTTCCACTGGTTTTGTTGTATTCAAGAAGTGGATGCCTCTGTTTCCGACTCCATATTTTTTTGGGGTTTTTCCGGCGAAAAATTGCTTAACCTCTGGGGTATTTGTCCCGACTCTCTTTATGAGCTTTTGAACTCCTTAACTCCATAACGCTGTCCCTCATCAGTGAACATCACCTTGTTCAAAAGCACTAACACACTAAGTTGACTATATTTGTTCTTATGAAATAATGAACATACCTTAGTAACTAAACTCAAATCACAAATCTTAAACCAAAAAGGCGAAAATGATTGAAAGCAATTTTTTTTTTTTTTTTTTATTGTTACATAACTTTATATATTACCAACAAAATCTACAAGTTAATGCATTTTTGTCCTTACTTGACCGGAGTTTGGTTTATTGTAATTTAACACTTCAATTTCTTAACACGGAGTACACACACCCTACACCTGGCCTACTATGGTAAACCATTTAAGAATGTCAATAATTTTTTAGTTTATAAAGATTTAAATGAAAAAAATATTTAAATATATTCGTTTATTGTATTAAATATTTAATAACTTTAATTCATAAATATTAGGATCTTCAAATTTAGTAAAAAAAAATACTTTTTCAATACAGAAAAATAATCAGAATAACTTTATAACTTTTCTGAAATCGATTTTTTTTTTCTTTTGTTAATTTATATCTGGTAATGTGTCAATCAATAAATAAACCCATTATTTGGGAACAAAATATGGAACACCTCACCTCATCGGGTTATCGCAGTATTGTTATAACGTCATACATTGGTGTGGTGGACGTATTTTGCCATTTGGCGAAACAGCTTTCTTAAGGGTTGGCATGTGTATATTCTTTACTTGGCCATGTGGTGCTTTTTCTCCTGTCCACGACTCCATGTCTCCCTCTATTTTTTTTCTCGAATGTAGTGGGACTTAGCGTTCAGGGCGTGTAGGTAAAAATCCGGAGGTAACACACGGCTTTCAGCTTCAAGTGTTTCCGGAAAAAAATCGTTCTAGGGAACCATCCCCATAACTATCAGCGTCTAGCTCTAGATATTTCCTTCAGCGCTTCTTTATTCGGTCCAGTTTCATGAAGATTTCGGCCGCAACTCGTATTTGGCCTGCAGCTTTCAGTTACTGGTAATAGAGATACAATCGCCAGGCACAGTCTGTGGTGTTTGAAATAAGGCAACAAATTGGGAAACGATACCCAGTATCGCCGAAGCTTCTCAATATCCATGTTGCTCCATGTTGCCCTGATGTGATACTATACTAAACTAAAAAATAAAAAAAATATTTAGTACACGCAAGAGTAAGTGCGTAAAACTCATTTCAAACATCAATTCAGATGTGATCTCGTTCTTCATGTTCTGACGCTCTTTTGTTCTTGACAACGTCGTCCAGAACTTGAATGGCAATTGTTTTGATTCCCGATACCGCTGCCCGCACTGGACCTCCTGTCAGGAATCCCCCTAAGGTGACACTATTGGCTTTTTCTCGCTCCAGCAGGCTTTTGGCAGTGTAAGTTACGCAAGTTACGCAAGAGTAAGTGCGTAAAACTGTTTCTTGTTGGTTGTGTATTAACGTGTTGAGAAGATTATCACATCAATTCAGATGTGATCTCGTTCTTCATGTTCTGACGCTCTTTTATTCTTGACAACGTCGTCCAGAACTTGAATGGCAATTGTTTTGATTCCCGATACCGCTGCCCGCACTGGACCTCCTGTCAGGAATCCCCCTAAGGTGACACTATTGGCTTTTTCTCGCTCCAGCAGGCTCTTGGCAGTGGAGCGGCGCATATTTACAGGGACGTAATCTTGATTCGGACGTCCACTTCGCGGGTTATTAACTTTATAGGCATGGTCGTTTCCGCGTACTCTACCTACCCCCCGTCTTTTGTCTTCATGCTTTCAGAGAAAGGTGCGAAGCTTGTTCCGCCCATGCCCCGTAGGTTGTGTCTGTTCTAGGGTCTTTCTGTGTCCTATCGACCAACATAGCTAATCGGTGTAGTATAAGGGACCGGCCCATTTCTTGAGGCTGAGCGGGTAGATTAGTTTTATTGACTTAAATACTTTGATATTTTCCATCTCGTCGGTGCGCGTAAAAGGGAGAAACAGCTTATCCCAGCCTCATTCCTCGTTGTACTCTGGTCAGTGTGATTGGGCTTCTGTCATAGGCATGTGAGTCAGTAGGCCCATTGTTAACTGAGACTTGTAGAATGACAGCTTTTTAAAGCGGCTGAGGGAGTTAAAAGGGGAGTAGTATCTTGTTTATTCACGAGCAGGTAAGTCTCCAGCCGAGAGGAGAGTATGTACGTTCGCGAATTGGATTTGCCTCAGTATCTTGAGTAATCCGAACATACTTTAAGTCATTTTAGCGTTGAGGATACTGGTGCAGTGTACAGCTCCGCTGCTGAGGGGCGATGAGTACTTGGTGGAGGCGGCACCATCGTCCCTGCAGCACTCCATTCTAATGAGCCCGGAAGAGGTGGTATGTGCAATGGAGAAACTAATGCAAAATAAAACCATTGCATGAGGGCCGCAATGCCGGACGGGGAACTATGTTCACCTTCCTGCTCGTAAGGCAGGAAGTTACGGGCTGAAAAACAAAACTACAACATTGCAATAGTTCAAAAAAAAAAAAAAAAAGCGAAAAAATGATTTCTGAAAAGTTGTTTTGGTTATTTTTCTGACTGAAAATGAACCTGACGAACCACGCAAAATGCATCCATTTGGTATTTTCCGTTAATAAGGTTTTCTGAGACGCTGTTGTACGAGTATGGCATTATGCTTTTGTTTGTAAATAAAATAAGTTTCTTTTCACTTTTCGTAGTACTGGAGAATAATTTGATTACTATGTCTCAAAGTACTTAGTTCTTGTTCAATCAGGGATAATGGCCAGTTATCGGGTAGGCATACGTGAAATGTAATCTACCTGTAACTTAAAAGGATAGCGTCGGCTAGTACCCTAATTTTATTTCTAAAAATATCTACTGCTTGGTAGTTTTTGAAACAACCGTCGTATTTTTCAAATTTTTTATAGGCGCAAAGCGCTGCCTGCCACTATGTCACATGTATATCTCCTGTCTGTCATCAAATTCTGCTACAACGTTTTTCACTTTTTTCACTTCACTTTTGGTTCACTTAAACTCGCACTTGAGGCCTGTAGAACTATTTTATTTAATTTTCCGTAAAATTCTTCACTTTGAAATCGGAGAGCATCACACAGCTTGCATATTTGCAGCATTATTATTTTTCTCACTGATATACAAATAATATAACTGATAACTGATATTTGATCTAATTCCCTATCATTCTGTTCCAATAAATTCTAACTAATTATTTAAAGAACACCGCAAACCTAGTAAGTCCAAGTAATCAAGAATAATAGCTTTTATTTCAATAATATTTGTACCTTGGCATTGTACGCACAGAATTCGTTTTATTATTTTGTCTTATAATGATCTAATGATCACTTACGTCTTTCTCATTTTGAAAACGTAAATAAAAGCCTAAATAAAAGTAATTATTCTTCTTGATCAACATTTCTTTGTGTTAACAGCACAGCCTTGTTGGTTGTTGCTGCAAGCCGTAATCTCGAGTTGATGTTTCCTTTGATTCTTGTTCGTTATACACCAAAAGGTAGCCGATGGTCTTGCAGTTTGAGCAAGATATCACATTGCCGGTGCACGTATTGCAACATACCTCCAGACAATACTGTTTTGTTTAAAACTTTTATATGGCTTATTTTGGTTAGATATTTGTTTTTACTAATTTCTGTTCACAATTGTTTATTATTTTAAATTGTTTATAACACTGTTTTGAAGAAGTCAATCTGCTACAGTTGTCTTTTGTAATTAAATTTTAACAAAAATATAATAGCAAAACGAAAAAAAAAATAAGAAAAATATAAATGGAATCTGTGTGCCCTCCATTAAGAGGAAATAAAAAGGCATCGATTATGCAGGAGTACATATCTGAGGATACTGGCGCAGTGTACAGCTCCGCTGCTGAGGGGCGATGAGTACTTGGTGGAGGCGGCACCATCGTCCCTGCAGCACTCCATTCTTATGAGCCCGGAAGAGGTGGTATGTGCAATGGAGAAACTAATGCAAAATAAAACCATTGCATGAGGGCCGCAATGCCGGACGGGGAACTATGTTCACCTTCCTGCTCGTAAGGCAGGAAGTTACGGGCTGAAAAACAAAACTACAACATTGCAAAAGTTCAAAAAAAAAAAAGCGAAAAAATGATCTCTGAAAAGTTGTTTTGGTTATTTTTCTGACTGAAAATGAACCTGACGAACCACGCAAAATGCATCCATTTGGTATTTTCCGTTAATAAGGTTTTCTGAGACGCTGTTGTACGAGTATGGCATTATGCTTTTGTTTGTAAATAAAATAAGTTTCTTTTCACTTTTCGTAGTACTGGAGAATAATTTGATTACTATGTCTCAAAGTACTTAGTTCTTGTTCAATCAGGGATAATGGCCAGTTATCGGGTAGGCATACGTGAAATGTAATCTACCTGTAACTTAAAAGGATAGCGTCGGCTAGTACCCTAATTTTATTTCTAAAAATATCTACTGCTTGGTAGTTTTTGAAACAACCGTCGTATTTTTCAAATTTTTTATAGGCGCAAAGCGCTGCCTGCCACTATGTCACATGTATATCTCCTGTCTGTCATCAAATTCTGCTACAACGTTTTTCACTTTTTTCACTTCACTTTTGGTTCACTTAAACTCGCACTTGAGGCCTGTAGAACTATTTTATTTAATTTTCCGTAAAATTCTTCACTTTGAAATCGGAGAGCAGCACACAGCTTGCATATTTGCAGCATTATTATTTTTCTCACTGATATACAAATAATATAACTGATAACTGATATTTGATCTAATTCCCTATCATTCTGTTCCAATAAATTCTAACTAATTATTTAAAGAACACCGCAAACCTAGTAAGTCCAAGTAATCAAGAATAATAGCTTTTATTTCAATAATATTTGTACCTTGGCATTGTACGCACAGAATTCGTTTTATTATTTTGTCTTATAATGATCTAATGATCACTTACGTTTTGCTCATTTTGAAAACGTAAATAAAAGCCTAAATAAAAGTTATTATTCTTCTTGATCAACATTTCTTTGTGTTAACAGCACAGCCTTGTTGGTTGTTGCTGCAAGCCGTAATCTCGAGTTGATGTTTCCTCTGATTCTTGTTCGTTATACACCACAAGGTAGCCGATGGTCTTGCAGTTTGAGCAAGATATCACATTGCCGGTGCACGTATCGCAACATACCTCCAGACAATACTGTTTTGTTTAAAACTTTTATATGGCTTATTTTTGTTAGATATTTGTTTTTACTAATTTCTGTTCACAATTGTTTATTATTTTAAATTGTTTATAACACTGTTTTGAAGAAGTCAATCTGCTACAGTTGTCTTTTGTAATTAAATTTTAACAAAAATATAATAGCAAAACGAAAAAAAAAAATAAGAAAAATATAAATGGAATCTGTGTGCCCTCCATTAAGAGGAAATAAAAAGGCATCGATTATGCAGGAGTACATATCTGAGGATACTGGCGCAGTGTACAGCTCCGCTGCTGAGGGGCGATGAGTACTTGGTGGAGGCGGCACCATCGTCCCTGCAGCACTCCATTCTTATGAGCCCGGAAGAGGTGGTATGTGCAATGGAGAAACTAATGCAAAATAAAACCATTGCATGAGGGCCGCAATGCCGGACGGGGAACTATGTTCACCTTCCTGCTCGTAAGGCAGGAAGTTACGGGCTGAAAAACAAAACTACAACATTGCAATAGTTCAAAAAAAAAAAAAAAAAAAAAGCGAAAAGTTGTTTTGGTTATTTTTCTGACTGAAAATGAACCTGACGAACCACGCAAAATGCATCCATTTGGTATTTTCCGTTAATAAGGTTTTCTGAGACGCTGTTGTACGAGTATGGCATTATGCTTTTGTTTGTAAATAAAATAAGTTTCTTTTCACTTTTCGTAGTACTGGAGAATAATTTGATTACTATGTCTCAAAGTACTTAGTTCTTGTTCAATCAGGGATAATGGCCAGTTATCGGGTAGGCATACGTGAAATGTAATCTACCTGTAACTTAAAATCGTATTAAATGGAGTCAGGATAGCGTCGGCTGGTACCCTAATTTTATTTCTAAAAATATCTACTGCTTGGTAGTTTTTGAAACAACCGTCGTATTTTTCAAATTTTTTATAGGCGCAAAGCGCTGCCTGCCACTATGTCACATGTATATCTCCTGTCTGTCATCAAATTCTGGTACAACGTTTTTCACTTTTTTCACTTCACTTTTGGTTCACTTAAACTCGCACTTGAGGCCTGTAGAACTATTTTATTTAATTTTCCGTAAAATTCTTCACTTTGAAATCGGAGAGCAGCACACAGCTTGCATATTTGCAGCATTATTATTTTTCTCACTGATATACAAATAATATAACTGATAACTGATATTTGATCTAATTCCCTATCATTCTGTTCCAATAAATTCTAACTAATTATTTAAAGAACACCGCAAACCTAGTAAGTCCAAGTAATCAAGAATAATAGCTTTTATTTCAATAATATTTGTACCTTGGCATTGTACGCACAGAATTCGTTTTATTATTTTGTCTTATAATGATCTAATGATCACTTACGTCTTTCTCATTTTGAAAACGTAAATAAAAGCCTAAATAAAAGTAATTATTCTTCTTGATCAACATTTCTTTGTGTTAACAGCACAGCCTTGTTGGTTGTTGCTGCAAGCCGTAATCTCGAGTTGATGTTTCCTTTGATTCTTGTTCGTTATACACCACAAGGTAGCCGATGGTCTTGCAGTTTGAGCAAGATATCACATTGCCGGTGCACGTATCGCAACATACCTCCAGACAATACTGTTTTGTTTAAAACTTTTATATGGCTTATTTTTGTTAGATATTTGTTTTTACTAATTTCTGTTCACAATTGTTTATTATTTTAAATTGTTTATAACACTGTTTTGAAGAAGTCAATCTGCTACAGTTGTCTTTTGTAATTAAATTTTAACAAAAATATAATAGCAAAACGAAAAAAAAAATAAGAAAAATATAAATGGAATCTGTGTGCCCTCCATTAAGAGGAAATAAAAAGGCATCGATTATGCAGGAGTACATATCTGAAGATACTGGCACAGTGTACAGCTCCGCTGCTGAGGGGCGATGAGTACTTGGTGGAGGCGGCACCATCGTCCCTGCAGCACTCCATTCTTATGAGCCCGGAAGAGGTGGTATGTGCAATGAAAAAACTAATGCAAAATAAAACCATTGCATGAGGGCCGCAATGCCGGACGGGGAACTATGTTCACCTTCCTGCTCGTAAGGCAGGAAGTTATGGGCTGAAAAACAAAACTACAACATTGCAATAGTTCAAAAAAAAAAAGCGAAAAAATGATCTCTGAAAAGTTGTTTTGGTTATTTTTCTGACTGAAAATGAACCTGACGAACCACGCAAAATGCATCCATTTGGTATTTTCCGTTAATAAGGTTTTCTGAGACGCTGTTGTACGAGTATGGCATTATGCTTTTGTTTGTAAATAAAATAAGTTTCTTTTCAATTTTCGTAGTACTGGAGAATAATTTGATTACTATGTCTCAAAGTACTTAGTTCTTGTTCAATCAGGGATAATGGCCAGTTATCGGGTAGGCATACGTGAAATGTAATCTACCTGTAACTTAAAAGGATAGCGTCGGCTAGTACCCTAATTTTATTTCTAAAAATATCTACTGCTTGGTAGTTTTTGAAACAACCGTCGTATTTTTCAAATTTTTTATAGGCGCAAAGCGCTGCCTGCCACTATGTCACATGTATATCTCCTGTCTGTCATCAAATTCTGGTACAACGTTTTTCACTTTTTTCACTTCACTTTTGGTTCACTTAAACTCGCACTTGAGGCTTGTAGAACTATTTTATTTAATTTTCCGTAAAATTCTTCACTTTGAAATCGGAGAGCAGCACACAGCTTGCATATTTGCAGCATTATTATTTTTCTCACTAATATACAAATAATATAACTGATAACTGATATTTGATCTAATTCCCTATCACTCTGTTTCAATGAATTCTAACTAATTATTTAAAGAGCACCGCAAACCTAACAAGTCCAAGTTATCAAGAATAATAGCTTTTATTTCAATAATATTTGTACCTTGGCATTGTACGCACAGAATTTGTTTTATTATTTTGTCTTATAATGATCTAATGATCACTTACGTTTTGCTCATTTTGAGGACGTAAATAAAAGCCTAAATAAAAGTTATTATTCTTCTTGATCAACATTTCTTTGTGTTAACAGTACAGCCTTGTTGGTTGTTGCTGCAAGCCGTAATCTCGAGTTGATGTTTCCTCTGATTCTTGTTCGTTATACACCACAAGGTAGCCGATGGTCTTGCAGTTTGAGCAAGATATCACATTGCCGGTGCACGTATCGCAACATACCTCCAGACAGTACTGTTTTGTTTAAAACTTTTATATGGCTTATTTTTGTTAGATATTTGTTTTTACTAATTTCTGTTCACAATTGTTTATTATTTTAAATTGTTTATAACACTGTTTTGAAGAAGTCAATCTGCTACAGTTGTCTTTTGTAATTAAATTTTAACAAAAATATAATAGCAAAACGAAAAAAAAAATAAGAAAAATATAAATGGAATCTGTGTGCCCTCCATTAAGAGGAAATAAAAAGGCATCGATTATGCAGGAGTACATATCTGAAGATACTGGCACAGTGTACAGCTCCGCTGCTGAGGGGCGATGAGTACTTGGTGGAGGCGGCACCATCGTCCCTGCAGCACTCCATTCTTATGAGCCCGGAAGAGGTGGTATGTGCAATGAAAAAATTAATGCAAAATAAAACCATTGCATGAGGGCCGCAATGCCGGACGGGGAACTATGTTCACCTTCCTGCTCGTAAGGCAGGAAGTTATGGGCTGAAAAACAAAACTACAACATTGCAATAGTTCAAAAAAAAAAAGCGAAAAAATGATCTCTGAAAAGTTGTTTTGGTTATTTTTCTGACTGAAAATGAACCTGACGAACCACGCAAAATGCATCCATTTGGTATTTTCCGTTAATAAGGTTTTCTGAGACGCTGTTGTACGAGTATGGCATTATGCTTTTGTTTGTAAATAAAATAAGTTTCTTTTCAATTTTCGTAGTACTGGAGAATAATTTGATTACTATGTCTCAAAGTACTTAGTTCTTGTTCAATCAGGGATAATGGCCAGTTATCGGGTAGGCATACGTGAAATGTAATCTACCTGTAACTTAAAAGGATAGCGTCGGCTAGTACCCTAATTTTATTTCTAAAAATATCTACTGCTTGGTAGTTTTTGAAACAACCGTCGTATTTTTCAAATTTTTTATAGGCGCAAAGCGCTGCCTGCCACTATGTCACATGTATATCTCCTGTCTGTCATCAAATTCTGGTACAACGTTTTTCACTTTTTTCACTTCACTTTTGGTTCACTTAAACTCGCACTTGAGGCTTGTAGAACTATTTTATTTAATTTTCCGTAAAATTCTTCACTTTGAAATCGGAGAGCAGCACACAGCTTGCATATTTGCAGCATTATTATTTTTCTCACTAATATACAAATAATATAACTGATAACTGATATTTGATCTAATTCCCTATCACTCTGTTTCAATGAATTCTAACTAATTATTTAAAGAGCACCGCAAACCTAACAAGTCCAAGTTATCAAGAATAATAGCTTTTATTTCAATAATATTTGTACCTTGGCATTGTACGCACAGAATTTGTTTTATTATTTTGTCTTATAATGATCTAATGATCACTTACGTTTTGCTCATTTTGAGGACGTAAATAAAAGCCTAAATAAAAGTTATTATTCTTCTTGATCAACATTTCTTTGTGTTAACAGTACAGCCTTGTTGGTTGTTGCTGCAAGCCGTAATCTCGAGTTGATGTTTCCTCTGATTCTTGTTCGTTATACACCACAAGGTAGCCGATGGTCTTGCAGTTTGAGCAAGATATCACATTGCCAATGCACGTATCGCAACATACCTCCAGACAATACTGTTTTGTTTAAAACTTTTATATGGCTTATTTTTGTTAGATATTTGTTTTTACTAATTTCTGTTCACAATTGTTTATTATTTTAAATTTTTTATAACACTGTTTTGAAGAAGTCAATCTGCTACAGTTGTCTTTTGTAATTAAATTTTAACAAAAATATAATAGCAAAACGAAAAAAAAAATAAGAAAAATATAAATGGAATCTGTGTGCCCTCCATTAAGAGGAAATAAAAAGGCATCGATTATGCAGGAGTACATATCTGAGGATACTGGCGCAGTGTACAGCTCCGCTGCTGAGGGGCGATGAGTACTTGGTGGAGGCGGCACCATCGTCCCTGCAGCACTCCATTCTTATGAGCCCGGAAGAGGTGGTATGTGCAATGCAGAAACTAATGCAAAATAAAACCATTGCATGAGGGCCGCAATGCCGGACGGGGAACTATGTTCACCTTCCTGCTCGTAAGGCAGGAAGTTACGGGCTGAAAAACAAAACTACAACATTGCAATAGTTCAAAAAAAAAAAAAAAAAAAGCGAAAAAATGATCTCTGAAAAGTTGTTTTGGTTATTTTTCTGACTGAAAATGAACCTGACGAACCACGCAAAATGCATCCATTTGGTATTTTCCGTTAATAAGGTTTTCTGAGACGCTGTTGTACGAGTATGGCATTATGCTTTTGTTTGTAAATAAAATAAGTTTCTTTTCAATTTTCGTAGTACTGGAGAATAATTTGATTACTATGTCTCAAAGTACTTAGTTCTTGTTCAATCAGGGATAATGGCCAGTTATCGGGTAGGCATACGTGAAATGTAATCTACCTGTAACTTAAAAGGATAGCGTCGGCTGGTACCCTAATTTTATTTCTAAAAATATCTACTGCTTGGTAGTTTTTGAAACAACCGTCGTATTTTTTAAATTTTTTATAGGCGCAAAGCGCTGCCTGCCACTATGTCACATGTATATCTCCTGTCTGTCATCAAATTCTGGTACAACGTTTTTCACTTTTTTCACTTCACTTTTGGTTCACTTAAACTCGCACTTGAGGCCTGTAGAACTATTTTATTTAATTTTCCGTAAAATTCTTCACTTTGAAATCAGAGAGCAGCACACAGCTTGCATATTTGCAGCATTATTATTTTTCTCACTAATATACAAATAATATAACTGATAACTGATATTTGATCTAATTCCCTATCATTCTGTTCCAATAAATTCTAACTAATTATTTAAAGAACACCGCAAACCTAGTAAGTCCAAGTAATCAAGAATAATAGCTTTTATTTCAATAATATTTGTACCTTGGCATTGTACGCACAGAATTCGTTTTATTATTTTGTCTTATAATGATCTAATGATCACTTACGTCTTTCTCATTTTGAAAACGTAAATAAAAGCCTAAATAAAAGTAATTATTCTTCTTGATCAACATTTCTTTGTGTTAACAGCACAGCCTTGGTTGTTGCTGCAAGCCGTAATCTCGAGTTGATGTTTCCTTTGATTCTTGTTCGTTATACACCACAAGGTAGCCGATGGTCTTGCAGTTTGAGCAAGATATCACATTGCCGATGCACGTATCGCAACATACCTCCAGACAATACTGTTTTGTTTAAAACTTTTATATGGCTTATTTTTGTTAGATATTTGTTTTTACTAATTTCTGTTCACAATTGTTTATTATTTTAAATTGTTTATAACACTGTTTTGAAGAAGTCAATCTGCTACAGTTGTCTTTTGTAATTAAATTTTAACAAAAATATAATAGCAAAACGAAAAAAAAATAAGAAAAATATAAATGGAATCTGTGTGCCCTCCATTAAGAGGAAATAAAAAGGCATCGATTATGCAGGAGTACATATCTGAAGATACTGGCACAGTGTACAGCTCCGCTGCTGAGGGGCGATGAGTACTTGGTGGAGGCGGCACCATCGTCCCTGCAGCACTCCATTCTTATGAGCCCGGAAGAGGTGGTATGTGCAATGAAAAAACTAATGCAAAATAAAACCATTGCATGAGGGCCGCAATGCCGGACGGGGAACTATGTTCACCTTCCTGCTCGTAAGGCAGGAAGTTACGGGCTGAAAAACAAAACTACAACATTGCAATAGTTCAAAAAAAAAAAAAGCGAAAAAATGATCTCTGAAAAGTTGTTTTGGTTATTTTTCTGACTGAAAATGAACCTGACGAACCACGCAAAATGCATCCATTTGGTATTTTCCGTTAATAAGGTTTTCTGAGACGCTGTTGTACGAGTATGGCATTATGCTTTTGTTTGTAAATAAAATAAGTTTCTTTTCAATTTTCGTAGTACTGGATAATAATTTGATTACTATGTCTCAAAGTACTTAGTTCTTGTTCAATCAGGGATAATGGCCAGTTATCGGGTAGGCATACGTGAAATGTAATCTACCTGTAACTTAAAAGGATAGCGTCGGCTGGTACCCTAATTTTATTTCTAAAAATATCTACTGCTTGGTAGTTTTTGAAACAACCGTCGTATTTTTCAAATTTTTTATAGGCGAAAAGCGCTGCCTGCCACTATGTCACATGTATTTCTCCTGTCTGTCATCAAATTCTGCTTCAACGTTTTTCACTTTTTTCACTTCACTTTTGGTTCACTTAAACTCGCACTTGAGGCCTGTAGAACTATTTTATTTAATTTTCCGTAAAATTCTTCACTTTGAAATCGGAGAGCAGCACACAGCTTGCATATTTGCAGCATTATTATTTTTCTCACTAATATACAAATAATATAACTGATAACTGATATTTGATCTAATTCCCTATCACTCTGTTTCAATGAATTCTAACTAATTATTTAAAGAGCACCGCAAACCTAACAAGTCCAAGTTATCAAGAATAATAGCTTTTATTTCAATAATATTTGTACCTTGGCATTGTACGCACAGAATTTGTTTTATTATTTTGTCTTATAATGATCTAATGATCACTTACGTTTTGCTCATTTTGAAAACGTAAATAAAAGCCTAAATAAAAGTTATTATTCTTCTTGATCAACATTTCTTTGTGTTAACAGCACAGCCTTGTTGGTTGTTGCTGCAAGCCGTAATCTCGAGTTGATGTTTCCTCTGATTCTTGTTCGTTATACACCACAAGGTAGCCGATGGTCTTGCAGTTTGAGCAAGATATCACATTTCCGATGCACGTATCGCAACATACCTCCAGACAATACTGTTTTGTTTAAAACTTTTATATGGCTTATTTTTGTTAGATATTTGTTTTTACTAATTTCTGTTCACAATTGTTTATTATTTTAAATTTTTTATAACACTGTTTTGAAGAAGTCAATCTGCTACAGTTGTCTTTTGTAATTAAATTTTAACAAAAATATAATAGCAAAACGAAAAAAAAAATAAGAAAAATATAAATGGAATCTGTGTGCCCTCCATTAAGAGGAAATAAAAAGGCATCG
Source organism: Volucella inanis (assembly GCA_907269105.1). Taxonomy (NCBI): domain Eukaryota; kingdom Metazoa; phylum Arthropoda; class Insecta; order Diptera; family Syrphidae; genus Volucella; species Volucella inanis. The sequence goes on from OU026158.1 coordinate 39,402,800, forward strand.
ATTATGCAGGAGTACATATCTGAGGATACTGGCGCAGTGTACAGCTCCGCTGCTGAGGGGCGATGAGTACTTGGTGGAGGCGGCACCATCGTCCCTGCAGCACTCCATTCTTATGAGCCCGGAAGAGGTGGTATGTGCAATGCAGAAACTAATGCAAAATAAAACCATTGCATGAGGGCCGCAATGCCGGACGGGGAACTATGTTCACCTTCCTGCTCGTAAGGCAGGAAGTTACGGGCTGAAAAACAAAACTACAACATTGCAATAGTTCAAAAAAAAAAAAAAAAAAGCGAAAAAATGATCTCTGAAAAGTTGTTTTGGTTATTTTTCTGACTGAAAATGAACCTGACGAACCACGCAAAATGCATCCATTTGGTATTTTCCGTTAATAAGGTTTTCTGAGACGCTGTTGTACGAGTATGGCATTATGCTTTTGTTTGTAAATAAAATAAGTTTCTTTTCAATTTTCGTAGTACTGGAGAATAATTTGATTACTATGTCTCAAAGTACTTAGTTCTTGTTCAATCAGGGATAATGGCCAGTTATCGGGTAGGCATACGTGAAATGTAATCTACCTGTAACTTAAAAGGATAGCGTCGGCTGGTACCCTAATTTTATTTCTAAAAATATCTACTGCTTGGTAGTTTTTGAAACAACCGTCGTATTTTTCAAATTTTTTATAGGCGCAAAGCGCTGCCTGCCACTATGTCACATGTATATCTCCTGTCTGTCATCAAATTCTGGTACAACGTTTTTCACTTTTTTCACTTCACTTTTGGTTCACTTAAACTCGCACTTGAGGCCTGTAGAACTATTTTATTTAATTTTCCGTAAAATTCTTCACTTTGAAATCGGAGAGCAGCACACAGCTTGCATATTTGCAGCATTATTATTTTTCTCACTGATATACAAATAATATAACTGATAACTGATATTTGATCTAATTCCCTATCATTCTGTTCCAATAAATTCTAATTAATTATTTAAAGAACACCGCAAACCTAGTAAGTCCAAGTAATCAAGAATAATAGCTTTTATTTCAATAATATTTGTACCTTGGCATTGTACGCACAGAATTCGTTTTATTATTTTGTCTTATAATGATCTAATGATCACTTACGTCTTTCTCATTTTGAAAACGTAAATAAAAGCCTAAATAAAAGTAATTATTCTTCTTGATCAACATTTCTTTGTGTTAACAGCACAGCCTTGGTTGTTGCTGCAAGCCGTAATCTCGAGTTGATGTTTCCTTTGATTCTTGTTCGTTATACACCACAAGGTAGCCGATGGTCTTGCAGTTTGAGCAAGATATCACATTTCCGGTGCACGTATCGCAACATACCTCCAGACAATACTGTTTTGTTTAAAACTTTTATATGGCTTATTTTTGTTAGATATTTGTTTTTACTAATTTCTGTTCACAATTGTTTATTATTTTAAATTGTTTATAACACTGTTTTGAAGAAGTCAATCTGCTACAGTTGTCTTTTGTAATTAAATTTTAACAAAAATATAATAGCAAAACGAAAAAAAAAATAAGAAAAATATAAATGGAATCGGTGTGCCCTCCATTAAGAGGAAATAAAAAGGCATCGATTATGCAGGAGTACATATCTGAAGATACTGGCACAGTGTACAGCTCCGCTGCTGAGGGGCGATGAGTACTTGGTGGAGGCGGCACCATCGTCCCTGCAGCACTCCATTCTTATGAGCCCGGAAGAGGTGGTATGTGCAATGAAAAAACTAATGCAAAATAAAACCATTGCATGAGGGCCGCAATGCCGGACGGGGAACTATGTTCACCTTCCTGCTCGTAAGGCAGGAAGTTACGGGCTGAAAAACAAAACTACAACATTGCAATAGTTCAAAAAAAAAAAAAGCGAAAAAATGATCTCTGAAAAGTTGTTTTGGTTATTTTTCTGACTGAAAATGAACCTGACGAACCACGCAAAATGCATCCATTTGGTATTTTCCGTTAATAAGGTTTTCTGAGACGCTGTTGTACGAGTATGGCATTATGCTTTTGTTTGTAAATAAAATAAGTTTCTTTTCAATTTTCGTAGTACTGGAGAATAATTTGATTACTATGTCTCAAAGTACTTAGTTCTTGTTCAATCAGGGATAATGGCCAGTTATCGGGTAGGCATACGTGAAATGTAATCTACCTGTAACTTAAAAGGATAGCGTCGGCTGGTACCCTAATTTTATTTCTAAAAATATCTACTGCTTGGTAGTTTTTGAAACAACCGTCGTATTTTTCAAATTTTTTATAGGCGCAAAGCGCTGCCTGCCACTATGTCACATGTATATCTCCTGTCTGTCATCAAATTCTGCTTCAACGTTTTTCACTTTTTTCACTTCACTTTTGGTTCACTTAAACTCGCACTTGAGGCCTGTAGAACTATTTTATTTAATTTTCCGTAAAATTCTTCACTTTGAAATCGGAGAGCAGCACACAGCTTGCATATTTGCAGCATTATTATTTTTCTCACTAATATACAAATAATATAACTGATAACTGATATTTGATCTAATTCCCTATCACTCTGTTTCAATGAATTCTAACTAATTATGTAAAGAGCACCGCAAACCTAACAAGTCCAAGTTATCAAGAATAATAGCTTTTATTTCAATAATATTTGTACCTTGGCATTGTACGCACAGAATTTGTTTTATTATTTTGTCTTATAATGATCTAATGATCACTTACGTTTTGCTCATTTTGAAAACGTAAATAAAAGCCTAAATAAAAGTTATTATTCTTCTTGATCAACATTTCTTTGTGTTAACAGCACAGCCTTGTTGGTTGTTGCTGCAAGCCGTAATCTCGAGTTGATGTTTCCTCTGATTCTTGTTCGTTATACACCACAAGGTAGCCGATGGTCTTGCAGTTTGAGCAAGATATCACATTGCCGGTGCACGTATCGCAACATACCTCCAGACAATACTGTTTTGTTTAAAACTTTTATATGGCTTATTTTTGTTAGATATTTGTTTTTACTAATTTCTGTTCACAATTGTTTATTATTTTAAATTGTTTATAACACTGTTTTGAAGAAGTCAATCTGCTACAGTTGTCTTTTGTAATTAAATTTTAACAAAAATATAATAGCAAAACGAGAAAAAAAATAAGAAAAATATAAATGGAATCTGTGTGCCCTCCATTAAGAGGAAATAAAAAGGCATCGATTATGCAGGAGTACATATCTGAGGATACTGGCGCAGTGTACAGCTCCGCTGCTGAGGGGCGATGAGTACTTGGTGGAGGCGGCACCATCGTCCCTGCAGCACTCCATTCTTATGAGCCCGGAAGAGGTGGTATGTGCAATGGAGAAACTAATGCAAAATAAAACCATTGCATGAGGGCCGCAATGCCGGACGGGGAACTATGTTCACCTTCCTGCTCGTAAGGCAGGAAGTTACGGGCTGAAAAACAAAACTACAGCATTGCAATAGTTCAAAAAAAAAAAAAAAAAAGCGAAAAAATGATCTCTGAAAAGTTGTTTTGGTTATTTTTCTGACTGAAAATGAACCTGACGAACCACGCAAAATGCATCCATTTGGTATTTTCCGTTAATAAGGTTTTCTGAGACGCTGTTGTACGAGTATGGCATTATGCTTTTGTTTGTAAATAAAATAAGTTTCTTTTCAATTTTCGTAGTACTGGATAATAATTTGATTACTATGTCTCAAAGTACTTAGTTCTTGTTCAATCAGGGATAATGGCCAGTTATCGGGTAGGCATACGTGAAATGTAATCTACCTGTAACTTAAAAGGATAGCGTCGGCTGGTACCCTAATTTTATTTCTAAAAATATCTACTGCTTGGTAGTTTTTGAAACAACCGTCGTATTTTTCAAATTTTTTATAGGCGCAAAGCGCTGCCTGCCACTATGTCACATGTATATCTCCTGTCTGTCATCAAATTCTGGTACAACGTTTTTCACTTTTTTCACTTCACTTTTGGTTCACTTAAACTCGCACTTGAGGCCTGTAGAACTATTTTATTTAATTTTCCGTAAAATTCTTCACTTTGAAATCGGAGAGCAGCACACAGCTTGCATATTTGCAGCATTATTATTTTTCTCACTGATATACAAATAATATAACTGATAACTGATATTTGATCTAATTCCCTATCATTCTGTTCCAATAAATTCTAACTAATTATTTAAAGAACAGCGCAAACCTAGTAAGTCCAAGTAATCAAGAATAATAGCTTTTATTTTAATAATATTTGTACCTTGGCATTGTACGCACAGAATTCGTTTTATTATTTTGTCTTATAATGATCTAATGATCACTTACGTCTTTCTCATTTTGAAAACGTAAATAAAAGCCTAAATAAAAGTAATTATTCTTCTTGATCAACATTTCTTTGTGTTAACAGCACAGCCTTGTTGGTTGTTGCTGCAAGCCGTAATCTCGAGTTGATGTTTCCTTTGATTCTTGTTCGTTATACACCACAAGGTAGCCGATAGTCTTGCAGTTTGAGCAAGATATCACATTGCCGGTGCACGTATTGCAACATACCTCCAGACAATACTGTTTTGTTTAAAACTTTTATATGGCTTATTTTGGTTAGATATTTGTTTTTACTAATTTCTGTTCACAATTGTTTATTATTTTAAATTGTTTATAACACTGTTTTGAAGAAGTCAATCTGCTACAGTTGTCTTTTGTAATTAAATTTTAACAAAAATATAATAGCAAAACGAAAAAAAAAATAAGAAAAATATAAATGGAATCTGTGTGCCCTCCATTAAGAGGAAATAAAAAGGCATCGATTATGCAGGAGTACATATCGGAGGATACTGGCGCAGTGTACAGCTCCGCTGCTGAGGGGCGATGAGTACTTGGTGGAGGCGGCACCATCGTCCCTGCAGCACTCCATTCTTATGAGCCCGGAAGAGGTGGTATGTGCAATGGAGAAACTAATGCAAAATAAAACCATTGCATGAGGGCCGCAATGCCGGACGGGGAACTATGTTCACCTTCCTGCTCGTAAGGCAGGAAGTTACGGGCTGAAAAACAAAACTACAACATTGCAATAGTTCAAAAAAAAAAAAAAAAAAGCGAAAAAATGATCTTTGAAAAGTTGTTTTGGTTATTTTTCTGACTGAAAATGAACCTGACGAACCACGCAAAATGCATCCATTTGGTATTTTCCGTTAATAAGGTTTTCTGAGACGCTGTTGTACGAGTATGGCATTATGCTTTTGTTTGTAAATAAAATAAGTTTCTTTTCAATTTTCGTAGTACTGGAGAATAATTTGATTACTATGTCTCAAAGTACTTAGTTCTTGTTCAATCAGGGATAATGGCCAGTTATCGGGTAGGCATACGTGAAATGTAATCTACCTGTAACTTAAAAGGATAGCGTCGGCTGGTACCCTAATTTTATTTCTAAAAATATCTACTGCTTGGTAGTTTTTGAAACAACCGTCGTATTTTTCAAATTTTTTATAGGCGCAAAGCGCTGCCTGCCACTATGTCACATGTATATCTCCTGTCTGTCATCAAATTCTGCTTCAACGTTTTTCACTTTTTTCACTTCACTTTTGGTTCACTTAAACTCGCACTTGAGGCCTGTAGAACTATTTTATTTAATTTTCCGTAAAATTCTTCACTTTGAAATCGGAGAGCAGCACACAGCTTGCATATTTGCAGCATTATTATTTTTCTCACTAATATACAAATAATATAACTGATAACTGATATTTGATCTAATTCCCTATCACTCTGTTTCAATGAATTCTAACTAATTATTTAAAGAGCACCGCAAACCTAACAAGTCCAAGTTATCAAGAATAATAGCTTTTATTTCAATAATATTTGTACCTTGGCATTGTACGCACAGAATTTGTTTTATTATTTTGTCTTATAATGATCTAATGATCACTTACGTTTTGCTCATTTTGAAAACGTAAATAAAAGCCTAAATAAAAGTTATTATTCTTCTTGATCAACATTTCTTTGTGTTAACAGTACAGCCTTGTTGGTTGTTGCTGCAAGCCGTAATCTCGAGTTGATGTTTCCTTTGATTCTTGTTCGTTATACACCACAAGGTAGCCGATGGTCTTGCAGTTTGAGCAAGATATCACATTGCCGGTGCACGTATCGCAACATACCTCCAGACAATACTGTTTCGTTTAAAACTTTTATATGGCTTATTTTTGTTAGATATTTGTTTTTACTAATTTCTGTTCACGATTGTTTATTATTTTAAATTGTTTATAACACTGTTTTGAAGATGTCAATCTGCTACAGTTGTCTTTTGTAATTAAATTTTAACAAAAATATAATAGCAAAACGAAAAAAAAATAAGAAAAATATAAATGGAATCTGTGTGCCCTCCATTAAGAGGAAATAAAAAGGCATCGATTATGCAGGAGTACATATCGGAGGATACTGGCGCAGTGTACAGCTCCGCTGCTGAGGGGAGATGAGTACTTGGTGGAGGCGGCACCATCGTCCCTTCAGCACTCCATTCTTATGACCCCGGGAGAGGTGGTATGTGCAATGGAGAAACTAATGCAAAATAAAACCATTGCATGAGGGCCGCAATGCCGGACGGGGAACTATGTTCACCTTCCTGCTCGTAAGGCAGGAAGTTACGGGCTGAAAAACAAAACTACAACATTGCAATAGTCTTAAAAAAAAAAAAAAAAAAAGCGAAAAAATGATCTCTGAAAAGTTGTTTTGGTTATTTTTCTGACTGAAAATGAACCTGACGAACCACGCAAAATGCATCCATTTGGTATTTTCCGTTAATAAGGTTTTCTGAGACGCTGTTGTACGAGTATGGCATTATGCTTTTGTTTGTAAATAAAATAAGTTTCTTTTCAGTTTTCGTAGTACTGGAGAATAATTTCATTACTATGTCTCAAAGTACTTAGTTCTTGTTCAATCAGGGATAATGGCCAGTTATCGGGTAGGCATACGTGAAATGTAATCTACTACCTGTAACTTAAAAGGATAGCGTCGGCTGGTACCCTAATTTTATTTCTAAAAATATCTACTGCTTGGTAGTTTTTGAAATAACCGTCGTATTTTTCAAATTTTTTATAGGCGCAAAGCGCTGCCTGCCACTATGTCACATGTATATCTCCTGTCTGTCATCAAATTCTGGTACAACGTTTTTCACTTTTTTCACTTCACTTTTGGTTCACTTAAACTCGCACTTGAGGCCTGTAGAACTATTTTATTTAATTTTCCGTAAAATTCTTCACTTTGAAATCGGAGAGCAGCACACAGCTTGCATATTTGCAGCATTATTATTTTTCTCACTGATATACAAATAATATAACTGATAACTGATATTTGATCTAATTCCCTATCACTCTGTTTCAATGAATTCTAACTAATTATTTAAAGAGCACCGCAAACCTAACAAGTCCAAGTTATCAAGAATAATAGCTTTTATTTCAATAATATTTGTACCTTGGCATTGTACGCACAGAATTTGTTTTATTATTTTATCTTATAATGATCTAATGATCACTTACGTTTTGCTCATTTTGAAGATGTAAATAAAAGCCTAAATAAAAGTTATTATTCTTCTTGATCAACATTTCTTTGTGTTAACAGTACAGCCTTGTTGGTTGTTGCTGCAAGCCGTAATCTCGAGTTGATGTTTCCTCTGATTCTTGTTCGTTATACACCACAAGGTAGCCGATGGTCTTGCAGTTTGAGCAAGATATCACATTGCCGGTGCACGTATCGCAACATACCTCCAGACAATACTGTTTTGTTTAAAACTTTTATATGGCTTATTTTTGTTAGATATTTGTTTTTACTAATTTCTGTTCACAATTGTTTATTATTTTAAATTGTTTATAACACTGTTTTGAAGAAGTCAATCTGCTACAGTTGTCTTTTGTAATTAAATTTTAACAAAAATATAATAGCAAAACGAAAAAAAAAATAAGAAAAATATAAATGGAATCTGTGTGCCCTCCATTAAGAGGAAATAAAAAGGCAAAGATTATGCAGGAGTACATATCTGAGGATACTGGCGCAGTGTACAGCTCCGCTGCTGAGGGGCGATGAGTACTTGGTGGAGGCGGCACCATCGTCCCTGCAGCACTCCATTCTTATGAGCCCGGAAGAGGTGGTATGTGCAATGGAGAAACTAATGCAAAATAAAACCATTGCATGAGGGCCGCAATGCCGGACGGGGAACTATGTTCACCTTCCTGCTCGTAAGGCAGGAAGTTACGGGCTGAAAAACAAAACTACAACATTGCAATAGTTCAAAAAAAAAAAAGCGAAAAAATGATCTCTGAAAAGTTGTTTTGGTTATTTTTCTGACTGAAAATGAACCTGACGAACCACGCAAAATGCATCCATTTGGTATTTTCCGTTAATAAGGTTTTCTGAGACGCTTTTGTACGAGTATGGCATTATGCTTTTGTTTGTAAATAAAATAAGTTTCTTTTCAATTTTCGTAGTACTGGAGAATAATTTGATTACTATGTCTCAAAGTACTTAGTTCTTGTTCAATCAGGGATAATGGCCAGTTATCGGGTAGGCATACGTGAAATGTAATCTACCTGTAACTTAAAAGGATAGCGTCGGCTGGTACCCTAATTTTATTTCTAAAAATATCTACTGCTTGGTAGTTTTTGAAACAACCGTCGTATTTTTCAAATTTTTTATAGGCGCAAAGCGCTGCTTGCCACTATGTCACATGTATATCTCCTGTCTGTCATCAAATTCTGGTACAACGTTTTTCACTTTTTTCACTTCACTTTTGGTTCACTTAAACTCGCACTTGAGGCCTGTAGAACTATTTTATTTAATTTTCCGTAAAATTCTTCACTTTGAAATCGGAGAGCAGCACACAGCTTGCATATTTGCAGCATTATTATTTTTCTCACTGATATACAAATAATATAACTGATAACTGATATTTGATCTAATTCCCTATCACTCTGTTTCAATGAATTCTAACTAATTATTTAAAGAGCACCGCAAACCTAACAAGTCCAAGTTATCAAGAATAATAGCTTTTATTTCAATAATATTTGTACCTTGGCATTGTACGCACAGAATTTGTTTTATTATTTTGTCTTATAATGATCTAATGATCACTTACGTTTTGCTCATTTTGAAAACGTAAATAAAAGCCTAAATAAAAGTTATTATTCTTCTTGATCAACATTTCTTTGTGTTAACAGCACAGCCTTGTTGGTTGTTGCTGCAAGCCGTAATCTCGAGTTGATGTTTCCTCTGATTCTTGTTCGTTATACACCACAAGGTAGCCGATGGTCTTGCAGTTTGAGCAAGATATCACATTGCCGGTGCACGTATCGCAACATACCTCCAGACAATACTGTTTTGTTTAAAACTTTTATATGGCTTATTTTTGTTAGATATTTGTTTTTACTAATTTCTGTTCACAATTGTTTATTATTTTAAATTGTTTATAACACTGTTTTGAAGAAGTCAATCTGCTACAGTTGTCTTTTGTAATTAAATTTTAACAAAAATATAATAGCAAAACGAAAAAAAAAATAAGAAAAATATAAATGGAATCTGTGTGCCCTCCATTAAGAGGAAATAAAAAGGCAAAGATTATGCAGGAGTACATATCTGAGGATACTGGCGCAGTGTACAGCTCCGCTGCTGAGGGGCGATGAGTACTTGGTGGAGGCGGCACCATCGTCCCTGCAGCACTCCATTCTTATGAGCCCGGAAGAGGTGGTATGTGCAATGGAGAAACTAATGTAAAATAAAACCATTGCATGAGGGCCGCAATGCCGGACGGGGAACTATGTTCACCTTCCTGCTCGTAAGGCAGGAAGTTACGGGCTGAAAAACAAAACTACAACATTGCAATAGTTCAAAAAAAAAAAGCGAAAAAATGATCTCTGAAAAGTTGTTTTGGTTATTTTTCTGACTGAAAATGAACCTGACGAACCACGCAAAATGCATCCATTTGGTATTTTCCGTTAATAAGGTTTTCTGAGACGCTTTTGTACGAGTATGGCATTATGCTTTTGTTTGTAAATAAAATAAGTTTCTTTTCAATTTTCGTAGTACTGGAGAATAATTTGATTACTATGTCTCAAAGTACTTAGTTCTTGTTCAATCAGGGATAATGGCCAGTTATCGGGTAGGCATACGTGAAATGTAATCTACCTGTAACTTAAAATCGTATTAAATGGAGTCAGGATAGCGTCGGCTGGTACCCTAATTTTATTTCTAAAAATATCTACTGCTTGGTAGTTTTTGAAACAACCGTCGTATTTTTCAAATTTTTTATAGGCGCAAAGCGCTGCCTGCCACTATGTCACATGTATATCTCCTGTCTGTCATCAAATTCTGGTACAACGTTTTTCACTTTTTTCACTTCACTTTTGGTTCACTTAAACTCGCACTTGGCCTGTAGAACTATTTTATTTAATTTTCCGTAAAATTCTTCACTTTGAAATCGGAGAGCAGCACACAGCTTGCATATTTGCAGCATTATTATTTTTCTCACTGATATACAAATAATATAACTGATAACTGATATTTGATCTAATTCCCTATCACTCTGTTTCAATGAATTCTAACTAATTATTTAAAGAGCACCGCAAACCTAACAAGTCCAAGTTATCAAGAATAATAGCTTTTATTTCAATAATATTTGTACCTTGGCATTGTACGCACAGAATTCGTTTTATTATTTTGTCTTATAATGATCTAATGATCACTTACGTTTTGCTCATTTTGAAAACGTAAATAAAAGCCTAAATAAAAGTTATTATTCTTCTTGATCAACATTTCTTTGTGTTAACAGCACAGCCTTGTTGGTTGTTGCTGCAAGCCGTAATCTCGAGTTGATGTTTCCTTTGATTCTTGTTCGTTATACACCACAAGGTAGCCGATGGTCTTGCAGTTTGAGCAAGATATCACATTGCCGGTGCACGTATTGCAACATACCTCCAGACAATACTGTTTTGTTTAAAACTTTTATATGGCTTATTTTGGTTAGATATTTGTTTTTACTAATTTATGTTCACAATTGTTTATTATTTTAAATTGTTTATAACACTGTTTTGAAGAAGTCAATCTGCTACAGTTGTCTTTTGTAATTAAATTTTAACAAAAATATAATAGCAAAACGAAAAAAAAAATAAGAAAAATATAAATGTAATCTGTGTGCCCTCCATTAAGAGGAAATAAAAAGGCATCGATTATGCAGGAGTACATATCTGAGGATACTGGCGCAGTGTACAGCTCCGCTGCTGAGGGGCGATGAGTACTTGGTGGAGGCGGCACCATCGTCCCTGCAGCACTCCATTCTTATGAGCCCGGAAGAGGTGGTATGTGCAATGGAGAAACTAATGCAAAATAAAACCATTGCATGAGGGCCGCAATGCCGGACGGGGAACTATGTTCACCTTCCTGCTCGTAAGGCAGGAAGTTACGGGCTGAAAAACAAAACTACAACATTGCAATAGTTCAAAAAAAAAAAAAAAAAAAGCGAAAAAATGATCTTTGAAAAGTTGTTTTGGTTATTTTTCTGACTGAAAATGAACCTGACGAACCACGCAAAATGCATCCATTTGGTATTTTCCGTTAATAAGGTTTTCTGAGACGCTGTTGTACGAGTATGGCATTATGCTTTTGTTTGTAAATAAAATAAGTTTCTTTTCAATTTTCGTAGTACTGGAGAATAATTTGATTACTATGTCTCAAAGTACTTAGTTCTTGTTCAATCAGGGATAATGGCCAGTTATCGGGTAGGCATACGTGAAATTTAATCTACCTGTAACTTAAAATCGTATTAAATGGAGTCAGGATAGCGTCGGCTGGTACCCTAATTTTATTTCTAAAAATATCTACTGCTTGGTAGTTTTTGAAACAACCGTCGTATTTTTCAAATTTTTTATAGGCGCAAAGCGCTGCCTGCCACTATGTCACATGTATATCTCCTGTCTGTCATCAAATTCTGGTACAACGTTTTTCACTTTTTTCACTTCACTTTTGGTTCACTTAAACTCGCACTTGGCCTGTAGAACTATTTTATTTAATTTTCCGTAAAATTCTTCACTTTGAAATCGGAGAGCAGCACACAGCTTGCATATTTGCAGCATTATTATTTTTCTCACTGATATACAAATAATATAACTGATAACTGATATTTGATCTAATTCCCTATCACTCTGTTTCAATGAATTCTAACTAATTATTTAAAGAGCACCGCAAACCTAACAAGTCCAAGTTATCAAGAATAATAGCTTTTATTTCAATAATATTTGTACCTTGGCATTGTACGCACAGAATTCGTTTTATTATTTTGTCTTATAATGATCTAATGATCACTTACGTCTTTCTCATTTTGAAAACGTAAATAAAAGCCTAAATAAAAGTAATTATTCTTCTTGATCAACATTTCTTTGTGTTAACAGCACAGCCTTGTTGGTTGTTGCTGCAAGCCGTAATCTCGAGTTGATGTTTCCTTTGATTCTTGTTCGTTATACACCACAAGGTAGCCGATGGTCTTGCAGTTTGAGCAAGATATCACATTACCTCCAGACAATACTGTTTGTTTAAAACTTTTATATGGCTTATTTTTGTTAGATATTTGTTTTTACTAATTTCTGTTCACAATTGTTTATTATTTTAAATTGTTTATAACACTGTTTTGAAGAAGTCAATCTGCTACAGTTGTCTTTTGTAATTAAATTTTAACAAAAATATAATAGCAAAACGAGAAAAAAAAATAAGAAAAATATAAATGGAATCTGTGTGCCCTCCATTAAGAGGAAATAAAAAGGCATCGATTATGCAGGAGTACATATCTGAGGATACTGGCGCAGTGTACAGCTCCGCTGCTGAGGGGCGATGAGTACTTGGTGGAGGCGGCACCATCGTCCCTGCAGCACTCCATTCTTATGAGCCCGGAAGAGGTGGTATGTGCAATGGAGAAACTAATGCAAAATAAAACCATTGCATGAGGGCCGCAATGCCGGACGGGGAACTATGTTCACCTTCCTGCTCGTAAGGCAGGAAGTTACGGGCTGAAAAACAAAACTACAACATTGCAATAGTTCAAAAAAAAAAAAAAAAAGCGAAAAAATGATCTCTGAAAAGTTGTTTTGGTTATTTTTCTGACTGAAAATGAACCTGACGAACCACGCAAAATGCATCCATTTGGTATTTTCCGTTAATAAGGTTTTCTGAGACGCTGTTGTACGAGTATGGCATTATGCTTTTGTTTGTAAATAAAATAAGTTTCTTTTCAATTTTCGTAGTACTGGAGAATAATTTGATTACTATGTCTCAAAGTACTTAGTTCTTGTTCAATCAGGGATAATGGCCAGTTATCGGGTAGGCATACGTGAAATGTAATCTACCTGTAACTTAAAAGGATAGCGTCGGCTGGTACCCTAATTTTATTTCTAAAAATATCTACTGCTTGGTAGTTTTTGAAACAACCGTCGTATTTTTCAAATTTTTTATAGGCGCAAAGCGCTGCCTGCCACTATGTCACATGTATATCTCCTGTCTGTCATCAAATTCTGGTACAACGTTTTTCACTTTTTTCACTTCACTTTTGGTTCACTTAAACTCGCACTTGAGGCCTGTAGAACTATTTTATTTAATTTTCCGTAAAATTCTTCACTTTGAAATCGGAGAGCAGCACACAGCTTGCATATTTGCAGCATTATTATTTTTCTCACTAATATACAAATAATATAACTGATAACTGATATTTGATCTAATTCCCTATCACTCTGTTTCAATGAATTCTAACTAATTATTTAAAGAGCACCGCAAATCTAACAAGTCCAAGTTATCAAGAATAATAGCTTTTATTTCAATAATATTTGTACCTTGGCATTGTACGCACAGAACTTGTTTTATTATTTTGTCTTATAATGATCTAATGATCACTTACGTTTTGCTCATTTTGAAAACGTAAATAAAAGCCTAAATAAAAGTTATTATTCTTCTTGATCAACATTTCTTTGTGTTAACAGCACAGCCTTGTTGGTTGTTGCTGCAAGCCGTAATCTCGAGTTGATGTTTCCTCTGATTCTTGTTCGTTATACACCACAAGGTAGCCGATGGTCTTGCAGTTTGAGCAAGATATCACATTGCCGGTGCACGTATCGCAACATACCTCCAGACAATACTGTTTTGTTTAAAACTTTTATATGGCTTATTTTTGTTAGATATTTTTTTTTACTAATTTCTGTTCACAATTGTTTATTATTTTAAATTGTTTATAACACTGTTTTGAAGAAGTCAATCTGCTACAGTTGTCTTTTGTAATTAAATTTTAACAAAAATATAATAGCAAAACGAAAAAAAAAAATAAGAAAAATATAAATGGAATCTGTGTGCATCGATTATGCAGGAGTACATATCTGAGGATACTGGCGCAGTGTACAGCTCCGCTGCTGAGGGGCGATGAGTACTTGGTGGAGGCGGCACCATCGTCCCTGCAGCACTCCATTCTTATGAGCCCGGAAGAGGTGGTATGTGCAATGGAGAAACTAATGCAAAATAAAACCATTGCATGAGGGCCGCAATGCCGGACGGGGAACTATGTTCACCTTCCTGCTCGTAAGGCAGGAAGTTACGGGCTGAAAAACAAAACTACAACATTGCAATAGTTCAAAAAAAAAAAAAAAAGCGAGAAAATGATCTCTGAAAAGTTGTTTTGGTTATTTTTCTGACTGAAAATGAACCTGACGAACCACGCAAAATGCATCCATTTGGTATTTTCCGTTAATAAGGTTTTCTGAGACGCTGTTGTACGAGTATGGCATTATGCTTTTGTTTGTAAATAAAATAAGTTTCTTTTCAATTTTCGTAGTACTGGAGAATAATTTGATTACTATGTCTCAAAGTACTTAGTTCTTGTTCAATCAGGGATAATGGCCAGTTATCGGGTAGGCATACGTGAAATGTAATCTACCTGTAACTTAAAAGGATAGCGTCGGCTGGTACCCTAATTTTATTTCTAAAAATATCTACTGCTTGGTAGTTTTTGAAACAACCGTCGTATTTTTCAAATTTTTTATAGGCGAAAAGCGCTGCCTGCCACTATGTCACATGTATTTCTCCTGTCTGTCATCAAATTCTGGTACAACGTTTTTCACTTTTTTCACTTCACTTTTGGTTCACTTAAACTCGCACTTGGCCTGTAGAACTATTTTATTTAATTTTCCGTAAAATTCTTCACTTTGAAATCGGAGAGCAGCACACAGCTTGCATATTTGCAGCATTATTATTTTTCTCACTAATATACAAATAATATAACTGATAACTGATATTTGATTTAATTCCCTATCACTCTGTTTCAATGAATTCTAACTAATTATGTAAAGAGCACCGCAAACCTAACAAGTCCAAGTTATCAAGAATAATAGCTTTTATTTCAATAATATTTGTACCTTGGCATTGTACGCACAGAATTTGTTTTATTATTTTGTCTTATAATGATCTAATGATCACTTACGTTTTGCTCATTTTGAAAACGTAAATAAAAGCCTAAATAAAAGTTATTATTCTTCTTGATCAACATTTCTTTGTGTTAACAGCACAGCCTTGTTGGTTGTTGCTGCAAGCCGTAATCTCGAGTTGATGTTTCCTCTGATTCTTGTTCGTTATACACCACAAGGTAGCCGATGGTCTTGCAGTTTGAGCAAGATATCACATTGCCGGTGCACGTATCGCAACATACATCCAGACAATACTGTTTTGTTTAAAACTTTTATATGGCTTATTTTTGTTAGATATTTGTTTTTACTAATTTCTGTTCACAATTGTTTATTATTTTAAATTGTTTATAACACTGTTTTGAAGAAGTCAATCTGCTACAGTTGTCTTTTGTAATTAAATTTTAACAAAAATATAATAGCAAAACGAAAAAAAAAAATAAGAAAAATATAAATGGAATCTGTGTGCCCTCCATTAAGAGGAAATAAAAAGGCATCGATTATGCAGGAGTACATATCTGAGGATACTGGCGCAGTGTACAGCTCCGCTGCTGAGGGGCGATGAGTACTTGGTGGAGGCGGCACCATCGTCCCTGCAGCACTCCATTCTTATGAGCCCGGAAGAGGTGGTATGTGCAATGGAGAAACTAATGCAAAATAAAACCATTGCATGAGGGCCGCAATGCCGGACGGGGAACTATGTTCACCTTCCTGCTCGTAAGGCAGGAAGTTACGGTCTGAAAAACAAAACTACAACATTGCAATAGTTCAAAAAAAAAAAAAAAAAAAGCGAAAAAATGATCTCTGAAAAGTTGTTTTGGTTATTTTTCTGACTGAAAATGAACCTGACGAACCACGCAAAATGCATCCATTTGGTATTTTCCGTTAATAAGGTTTTCTGAGACGCTGTTGTACGAGTATGGCATTATGCTTTTGTTTGTAAATAAAATAAGTTTCTTTTCAATTTTCGTAGTACTGGAGAATAATTTGATTACTATGTCTCAAAGTACTTAGTTCTTGTTCAATCAGGGATAATGGCCAGTTATCGGGTAGGCATACGTGAAATGTAATCTACCTGTAACTTAAAAGGATAGCGTCGGCTGGTACCCTAATTTTATTTCTAAAAATATCTACTGCTTGGTAGTTTTTGAAACAACCGTCGTATTTTTCAAATTTTTTATAGGCGAAAAGCGCTGCCTGCCACTATGTCACATGTATTTCTCCTGTCTGTCATCAAATTCTGGTACAACGTTTTTCACTTTTTTCACTTCACTTTTGGTTCACTTAAACTCGCACTTGGCCTGTAGAACTATTTTATTTAATTTTCCGTAAAATTCTTCACTTTGAAATCGGAGAGCAGCACACAGCTTGCATATTTGCAGCATTATTATTTTTCTCACTAATATACAAATAATATAACTGATAACTGATATTTGATTTAATTCCCTATCACTCTGTTTCAATGAATTCTAACTAATTATGTAAAGAGCACCGCAAACCTAACAAGTCCAAGTTATCAAGAATAATAGCTTTTATTTCAATAATATTTGTACCTTGGCATTGTACGCACAGAATTTGTTTTATTATTTTGTCTTATAATGATCTAATGATCACTTACGTTTTGCTCATTTTGAAAACGTAAATAAAAGCCTAAATAAAAGTTATTATTCTTCTTGATCAACATTTCTTTGTGTTAACAGTACAGCCTTGTTGGTTGTTGCTGCAAGCCGTAATCTCGAGTTGATGTTTCCTCTGATTCTTGTTCGTTATACACCACAAGGTAGCCGATGGTCTTGCAGTTTGAGCAAGATATCACATTGCCGGTGCACGTATCGCAACATACCTCCAGACAATACTGTTTTGTTTAAAACTTTTATATGGCTTATTTTTGTTAGATATTTGTTTTTACTAATTTCTGTTCACAATTGTTTATTATTTTAAATTGTTTATAACACTGTTTTGAAGAAGTCAATCTGCTACAGTTGTCTTTTGTAATTAAATTTTAACAAAAATATAATAGCAAAACGAAAAAAAAAAATAAGAAAAATATAAATGGAATCTGTGTGCCCTCCATTAAGAGGAAATAAAAAGGCATCGATTATGCAGGAGTACATATCTGAGGATACTGGCGCAGTGTACAGCTCCGCTGCTGAGGGGCGATGAGTACTTGGTGGAGGCGGCACCATCGTCCCTGCAGCACTCCATTCTTATGAGCCCGGAAGAGGTGGTATGTGCAATGGAGAAACTAATGCAAAATAAAACCATTGCATGAGGGCCGCAATGCCGGACGGGGAACTATGTTCACCTTCCTGCTCGTAAGGCAGGAAGTTACGGTCTGAAAAACAAAACTACAACATTGCAATAGTTCAAAAAAAAAAAAAAAAAAAGCGAAAAAATGATCTCTGAAAAGTTGTTTTGGTTATTTTTCTGACTGAAAATGAACCTGACGAACCACGCAAAATGCATCCATTTGGTATTTTCCGTTAATAAGGTTTTCTGAGACGCTGTTGTACGAGTATGGCATTATGCTTTTGTTTGTAAATAAAATAAGTTTCTTTTCAATTTTCGTAGTACTGGAGAATAATTTGATTACTATGTCTCAAAGTACTTAGTTCTTGTTCAATCAGGGATAATGGCCAGTTATCGGGTAGGCATACGTGAAATGTAATCTACCTGTAACTTAAAAGGATAGCGTCGGCTGGTACCCTAATTTTATTTCTAAAAATATCTACTGCTTGGTAGTTTTTGAAACAACCGTCGTATTTTTCAAATTTTTTATAGGCGCAAAGCGCTGCCTGCCACTATGTCACATGTATATCTCCTGTCTGTCATCAAATTCTGGTACAACGTTTTTCACTTTTTTCACTTCACTTTTGGTTCACTTAAACTCGCACTTGAGGCCTGTAGAACTATTTTATTTAATTTTCCGTAAAATTCTTCACTTTGAAATCGGAGAGCAGCACACAGCTTGCATATTTGCAGCATTATTATTTTTCTCACTAATATACAAATAATATAACTGATAACTGATATTTGATCTAATTCCCTATCACTCTGTTTCAATGAATTCTAACTAATTATTTAAAGAGCACCGCAAACCTAACAAGTCCAAGTTATCAAGAATAATAGCTTTTATTTCAATAATATTTGTACCTTGGCATTGTACGCACAGAATTTGTCTTATAATGATCTAATGATCACTTACGTTTTGCTCATTTTGAAAACGTAAATAAAAGCCTAAATAAAAGTTATTATTCTTCTTGATCAACATTTCTTTGTGTTAACAGTACAGCCTTGTTGGTTGTTGCTGCAAGCCGTAATCTCGAGTTGATGTTTCCTCTGATTCTTGTTCGTTATACACCACAAGGTAGCCGATGGTCTTGCAGTTTGAGCAAGATATCACATTGCCGGTGCACGTATCGCAACATACCTCCAGACAATACTGTTTTGTTTAAAACTTTTATATGGCTTATTTTTGTTAGATATTTGTTTTTACTAATTTCTGTTCACAATTGTTTATTATTTTAAATTGTTTATAACACTGTTTTGAAGAAGTCAATCTGCTACAGTTGTCTTTTGTAATTAAATTTTAACAAAAATATAATAGCAAAACGAAAAAAAAAATAAGAAAAATATAAATGGAATCTGTGTGCCCTCCATTAAGAGGAAATAAAAAGGCATCGATTATGCAGGAGTACATATCTGAGGATACTGGCGCAGTGTACAGCTCCGCTGCTGAGGGGCGATGAGTACTTGGTGGAGGCGGCACCATCGTCCCTGCAGCACTCCATTCTTATGAGCCCGGAAGAGGTGGTATGTGCAATGGAGAAACTAATGCAAAATAAAACCATTGCATGAGGGCCGCAATGCCGGACGGGGAACTATGTTCACCTTCCTGCTCGTAAGGCAGGAAGTTACGGGCTGAAAAACAAAACTACAACATTGCAATAGTTCAAAAAAAAAAAAAAAAAAAAGCGAAAAAATGATCTCTGAAAAGTTGTTTTGGTTATTTTTCTGACTGAAAATGAACCTGACGAACCACGCAAAATGCATCCATTTGGTATTTTCCGTTAATAAGGTTTTCTGAGACGCTGTTGTACGAGTATGGCATTATGCTTTTGTTTGTAAATAAAATAAGTTTCTTTTCAATTTTCGTAGTACTGGAGAATAATTTGATTACTATGTCTCAAAGTACTTAGTTCTTGTTCAATCAGGGATAATGGCCAGTTATCGGGTAGGCATACGTGAAATGTAATCTACCTGTAACTTAAAAGGATAGCGTCGGCTGGTACCCTAATTTTATTTCTAAAAATATCTACTGCTTGGTAGTTTTTGAAACAACCGTCGTATTTTTCAAATTTTTTATAGGCGCAAAGCGCTGCCTGCCACTATGTCACATGTATATCTCCTGTCTGTCATCAAATTCTGGTACAACGTTTTTCACTTTTTTCACTTCACTTTTGGTTTACTAAAACTCGCACTTGAGGCCTGTAGAACTATTTTATTTAATTTTCCGTAAAATTATTCACTTTGAAATCGGAGAGCAGCACACAGCTTGCATATTTGCAGCATTATTATTTTTCTCACTGATATACAAATAATATAACTGATAACTGATATTTGATCTAATTCCCTATCACTCTGTTTCAATGAATTCTAACTAATTATTTAAAGAGCACCGCAAACCTAACAAGTCCAAGTTATCAAGAATAATAGCTTTTATTTCAATAATATTTGTACCTTGGCATTGTACGCACAGAATTTGTTTTATTATTTTGTCTTATAATGATCTAATGATCACTTACGTTTTGCTCATTTTGAAAACGTAAATAAAAGCCTAAATAAAAGTTATTATTCTTCTTGATCAACATTTCTTTGTGTTAACAGTACAGCCTTGTTGGTTGTTGCTGCAAGCCGTAATCTCGAGTTGATGTTTCCTCTGATTCTTGTTCGTTATACACCACAAGGTAGCCGATGGTCTTGCAGTTTGAGCAAGATATCACATTGCCGGTGCACGTATCGCAACATACCTCCAGACAATACTGTTTTGTTTAAAACTTTTATATGGCTTATTTTTGTTAGATATTTGTTTTTACTAATTTCTGTTCACAATTGTTTATTATTTTAAATTGTTTATAACACTGTTTTGAAGAAGTCAATCTGCTACAGTTGTCTTTTGTAATTAAATTTTAACAAAAATATAATAGCAAAACGAAAAAAAAAATAAGAAAAATATAAATGGAATCTGTGTGCCCTCCATTAAGAGGAAATAAAAAGGCATCGATTATGCAGGAGTACATATCTGAGGATACTGGCGCAGTGTACAGCTCCGCTGCTGAGGGGCGATGAGTACTTGGTGGAGGCGGCACCATCGTCCCTGCAGCACTCCATTCTTATGAGCCCGGAAGAGGTGGTATGTGCAATGGAGAAACTAAATAAAACCATTGCATGAGGGCCGCAATGCCGGACGGGGAACTATGTTCACCTTCCTGCTCGTAAGGCAGGAAGTTACGGGCTGAAAAACAAAACTACAACATTGCAATAGTTCAAAAAAAAAAAAAAAAAAAAAAGCGAAAAAATGATCTCTGAAAAGTTGTTTTGGTTATTTTTCTGACTGAAAATGAACCTGACGAACCACGCAAAATGCATCCATTTGGTATTTTCCGTTAATAAGGTTTTCTGAGACGCTGTTGTACGAGTATGGCATTATGCTTTTGTTTGTAAATAAAATAAGCTTCTTTTCAATTTTCGTAGTACTGGAGAATAATTTGATTACTATGTCTCAAAGTACTTAGTTCTTGTTCAATCAGGGATAATGGCCAGTTATCGGGTAGGCATACGTGAAATGTAATCTACCTGTAACTTAAAAGGATAGCGTCGGCTGGTACCCTAATTTTATTTCTAAAAATATCTACTGCTTGGTAGTTTTTGAAACAACCGTCGTATTTTTCAAATTTTTTATAGGCGCAAAGCGCTGCCTGCCACTATGTCACATGTATATCTCCTGTCTGTCATCAAATTCTGGTACAACGTTTTTCACTTTTTTCACTTCACTTTTGGTTTACTAAAACTCGCACTTGAGGCCTGTAGAACTATTTTATTTAATTTTCCGTAAAATTCTTCACTTTGAAATCGGAGAGCAGCACACAGCTTGCATATTTGCAGCATTATTATTTTTCTCACTGATATACAAATAATATAACTGATAACTGATATTTGATCTAATTCCCTATCACTCTGTTTCAATGAATTCTAACTAATTATTTAAAGAGCACCGCAAACCTAACAAGTCCAAGTTATCAAGAATAATAGCTTTTATTTCAATAATATTTGTACCTTGGCATTGTACGCACAGAATTTGTTTTATTATTTTGTCTTATAATGATCTAATGATCACTTACGTTTTGCTCATTTTGAAAACGTAAATAAAAGCCTAAATAAAAGTTATTATTCTTCTTGATCAACATTTCTTTGTGTTAACAGTACAGCCTTGTTGGTTGTTGCTGCAAGCCGTAATCTCGAGTTGATGTTTCCTCTGATTCTTGTTCGTTATACACCACAATGTAGCCGATGGTCTTGCAGTTTGAGCAAGATATCACATTGCCGGTGCACGTATCGCAACATACCTCCAGACAATACTGTTTTGTTTAAAACTTTTATATGGCTTATTTTTGTTAGATATTTGTTTTTACTAATTTCTGTTCACAATTGTTTATTATTTTAAATTGTTTATAACACTGTTTTGAAGAAGTCAATCTGCTACAGTTGTCTTTTGTAATTAAATTTTAACAAAAATATAATAGCAAAACGAAAAAAAAAATAAGAAAAATATAAATGGAATCTGTGTGCCCTCCATTAAGAGGAAATAAAAAGGCATCGATTATGCAGGAGTACATATCTGAGGATACTGGCGCAGTGTACAGCTCCGCTGCTGAGGGGCGATGAGTACTTGGTGGAGGCGGCACCATCGTCCCTGCAGCACTCCATTCTTATGAGCCCGGAAGAGGTGGTATGTGCAATGGAGAAACTAATGCAAAATAAAACCATTGCATGAGGGCCGCAATGCCGGACGGGGAACTATGTTCACCTTCCTGCTCGTAAGGCAGGAAGTTACGGGCTGAAAAACAAAACTACAACATTGCAATAGTTCAAAAAAAAAAAAAAAAGCGAAAAAATGATCTCTGAAAAGTTGTTTTGGTTATTTTTCTGACTGAAAATGAACCTGACGAACCACGCAAAATGCATCCATTTGGTATTTTCCGTTAATAAGGTTTTCTGAGACGCTGTTGTACGAGTATGGCATTATGCTTTTGTTTGTAAATAAAATAAGTTTCTTTTCAATTTTCGTAGTACTGGAGAATAATTTGATTACTATGTCTCAAAGTACTTAGTTCTTGTTCAATCAGGGATAATGGCCAGTTATCGGGTAGGCATACGTGAAATGTAATCTACCTGTAACTTAAAAGGATATCGTCGGCTGGTACCCTAATTTTATTTCTAAAAATATCTATCTACTGCTTGGTAGTTTTTGAAACAACCGTCGTATTTTTCAAATTTTTTATAGGCGCAAAGCGCTGCCTTGCCACTATGTCACATGTATATCTCCTGTCTGTCATCAAATTCTGGTACAACGTTTTTCACTTTTTTCACTTCACTTTTGGTTCACTTAAACTCGCACTTGAGGCCTGTAGAACTATTTTATTTAATTTTCCGTAAAATTCTTCACTTTGAAATCGGAGAGCAGCACACAGCTTGCATATTTGCAGCATTATTATTTTTCTCACTGATATACAAATAATATAACTGATAACTGATATTTGATCTAATTCCCTATCACTCTGTTTCAATGAATTCTAACTAATTATTTAAAGAGCACCGCAAACCTAACAAGTCCAAGTTATCAAGAATACTAGCTTTTATTTCAATAATATTTGTACCTTGGCATTGTACGCACAGAATTTGTTTTATTATTTTGTCTGATAATGATCTAATGATCACTTACGTTTTGCTCATTTTGAAGACGTAAATAAAAGCCTAAATAAAAGTTATTATTCTTCTTGATCAACATTTCTTTGTGTTAACAGTACAGCCTTGTTGGTTGTTGCTGCAAGCCGTAATCTCGAGTTGATGTTTCCTCTGATTCTTGTTCGTTATACACCACAAGGTAGCCGATGGTCTTGCAGTTTGAGCAAGATATCACATTGCCGGTGCACGTATCGCAACATACCTCCAGACAATACTGTTTTGTTTAAAACTTTTATATGGCTTATTTTTGTTAGATATTTGTTTTTACTAATTTCTGTTCACAATTGTTTATTATTTTAAATTGTTTATAACACTGTTTTGAAGAAGTCAATCTGCTACAGTTGTCTTTTGTAATTAAATTTTAACAAAAATATAATAGCAAAACGAAAAAAAAAATAAGAAAAATATAAATGGAATCTGTGTGCCCTCCATTAAGAGGAAATAAAAAGGCATCGATTATGCAGGAGTACATATCTGAGGATACTGGCGCAGTGTACAGCTCCGCTGCTGAGGGGCGATGAGTACTTGGTGGAGGCGGCACCATCGTCCCTGCAGCACTCCATTCTTATGAGCCCGGAAGAGGTGGTATGTGCAATGGAGAAACTAATGCAAAATAAAACCATTGCATGAGGGCCGCAATGCCGGACGGGGAACTATGTTCACCTTCCTGCTCGTGAGGCAGGAAGTTACGGGCTGAAAAAGAAAACTACAACATTGCAATAGTTCAAAAAAAAAAAAAAAAAAAAAGCGAAAAAATGATCTCTGAAAAGTTGTTTTGGTTATTTTTCTGACTGAAAATGAACCTGACGAACCACGCAAAATGCATCCATTTGGTATTTTTCGTTAATAAGGTTTTCTGAGACGCTGTTGTACGAGTATGGCATTATGCTTTTGTTTGTAAATAAAATAAGTTTCTTTTCACTTTTCGTAGTACTGGAGAATAATTTGATTACTATGTCTCAAAGTACTTAGTTCTTGTTCAATCAGGGATAATGGCCAGTTATCGGGTAGGCATACGTGAAATGTAATCTACCTGTAACTTAAAAGGATAGCGTCGGCTGGTACCCTAATTTTATTTCTAAAAATATCTATCTACTGCTTGGTAGTTTTTGAAACAACCGTCGTATTTTTCAAATTTTTTATAGGCGCAAAGCGCTGCCTTGCCACTATGTCACATGTATATCTCCTGTCTGTCATCAAATTCTGGTACAACGTTTTTCACTTTTTTCACTTCACTTTTGGTTCACTTAAACTCGCACTTGAGGCCTGTAGAACTATTTTATTTAATTTTCCGTAAAATTCTTCACTTTGAAATCGGAGAGCAGCACACAGCTTGCATATTTGCAGCATTATTATTTTTCTCACTAATATACAAATAATATAACTGATAACTGATATTTGATCTAATTCCCTATCACTCTGTTTCAATGAATTCTAACTAATTATTTAAAGAGCACCGCAAACCTAACAAGTCCAAGTTATCAAGAATAATAGCTTTTATTTCAATAATATTTGTACCTTGGCATTGTACGCACAGAATTTGTTTTATTATTTTGTCTTATAATGATCTAATGATCACTTACGTTTTGCTCATTTTGAAAACGTAAATAAAAGCCTAAATAAAAGTTATTATTCTTCTTGATCAACATTTCTTTGTGTTAACAGTACAGCCTTGTTGGTTGTTGCTGCAAGCCGTAATCTCGAGTTGATGTTTCCTCTGATTCTTGTTCGTTATACACCACAAGGTAGCCGATGGTCTTGCAGTTTGAGCAAGATATCACATTGCCGGTGCACGTATCGCAACATACCTCCAGACAATACTGTTTTGTTTAAAACTTTTATATGGCTTATTTTTGTTAGATATTTGTTTTTACTAATTTCTGTTCACAATTGTTTATTATTTTAAATTGTTTATAACACTGTTTTGAAGAAGTCAATCTGCTACAGTTGTCTTTTGTAATTAAATTTTAACAAAAATATAATAGCAAAACGAAAAAAAAATAAGAAAAATATAAATGGAATCTGTGTGCCCTCCATTAAGAGGAAATAAAAAGGCATCGATTATGCAGGAGTACATATCTGAGGATACTGGCGCAGTGTACAGCTCCGCTGCTGAGGGGCGATGAGTACTTGGTGGAGGCGGCACCATCGTCCCTGCAGCACTCCATTCTTATGAGCCCGGAAGAGGTGGTATGTGCAATGGAGAAACTAATGCAAAATAAAACCATTGCATGAGGGCCGCAATGCCGGACGGGGAACTATGTTCACCTTCCTGCTCGTAAGGCAGGAAGTTACGGGCTGAAAAACAAAACTACAACATTGCAATAGTTCAAAAAAAAAAAAAAAAAAAAAAAAAGCGAAAAAATGATCTCTGAAAAGTTGTTTTGGTTATTTTTCTGACTGAAAATGAACCTGACGAACCACGCAAAATGCATCCATTTGGTATTTTCCGTTAATAAGGTTTTCTGAGACGCTGTTGTACGAGTATGGCATTATGCTTTTGTTTGTAAATAAAATAAGTTTCTTTTCACTTTTCGTAGTACTGGAGAATAATTTGATTACTATGTCTCAAAGTACTTAGTTCTTGTTCAATCAGGGATAATGGCCAGTTATCGGGTAGGCATACGTGAAATGTAATCTACCTGTAACTTAAAAGGATAGCGTCGGCTGGTACCCTAATTTTATTTCTAAAAATATCTATCTACTGCTTGGTAGTTTTTGAAACAACCGTCGTATTTTTCAAATTTTTTATAGGCGCAAAGCGCTGCCTTGCCACTATGTCACATGTATATCTCCTGTCTGTCATCAAATTCTGGTACAACGTTTTTCACTTTTTTCACTTCACTTTTGGTTCACTTAAACTCGCACTTGAGGCCTGTAGAACTATTTTATTTAATTTTCCGTAAAATTCTTCACTTTGAAATCGGAGAGCAGCACACAGCTTGCATATTTGCAGCATTATTATTTTTCTCACTAATATACAAATAATATAACTGATAACTGATATTTGATCTAATTCCCTATCACTCTGTTTCAATGAATTCTAACTAATTATTTAAAGAGCACCGCAAACCTAACAAGTCCAAGTTATCAAGAATAATAGCTTTTATTTCAATAATATTTGTACCTTGGCATTGTACGCACAGAATTTGTTTTATTATTTTGTCTTATAATGATCTAATGATCACTTACGTTTTGCTCATTTTGAAAACGTAAATAAAAGCCTAAATAAAAGTTATTATTCTTCTTGATCAACATTTCTTTGTGTTAACAGTACAGCCTTGTTGGTTATTGCTGCAAGCCGTAATCTCGAGTTGATGTTTCCTCTGATTCTTGTTCGTTATACACCACAAGGTAGCCGATGGTCTTGCAGTTTGAGCAAGATATCACATTGCCGGTGCACGTATCGCAACATACCTCCAGACAATACTGTTTTGTTTAAAACTTTTATATGGCTTATTTTTGTTAGATATTTGTTTTTACTAATTTCTGTTCACAATTGTTTATTATTTTAAATTGTTTATAACACTGTTTTGAAGAAGTCAATCTGCTACAGTTGTCTTTTGTAATTAAATTTTAACAAAAATATAATAGCAAAACGAAAAAAAAAATAAGAAAAATATAAATGGAATCTGTGTGCCCTCCATTAAGAGGAAATAAAAAGGCATCGATTATGCAGGAGTACATATCTGAGGATACTGGCGCAGTGTACAGCTCCGCTGCTGAGGGGCGATGAGTATTTGGTGGAGGCGGCACCATCGTCCCTGCAGCACTCCATTCTTATGAGCCCGGAAGAGGTGGTATGTGCAATGGAGAAACTAATGCAAAATAAAACCATTGCATGAGGGCCGCAATGCCGGACGGGGAACTATGTTCACCTTCCTGCTCGTAAGGCAGGAAGTTACGGGCTGAAAAACAAAACTACAACATTGCAATAGTTCAAAAAAAAAAAAAAAAAAAAAAGCGAAAAAATGATCTCTGAAAAGTTGTTTTGGTTATTTTTCTGACTGAAAATGAACCTGACGAACCACGCAAAATGCATCCATTTGGTATTTTCCGTTAATAAGGTTTTCTGAGACGCTGTTGTACGAGTATGGCATTATGCTTTTGTTTGTAAATAAAATAAGTTTCTTTTCACTTTTCGTAGTACTGGAGAATAATTTGATTACTATGTCTCAAAGTACTTAGTTCTTGTTCAATCAGGGATAATGGCCAGTTATCGGGTAGGCATACGTGAAATGTAATCTACCTGTAACTTAAAAGGATAGCGTCGGCTGGTACCCTAATTTTATTTCTAAAAATATCTACTGCTTGGTAGTTTTTGAAACAACCGTCGTATTTTTCAAATTTTTTATAGGCGCAAAGCGCTGCCTGCCACTATGTCACATGTATATCTCCTGTCTGTCATCAAATTCTGGTACAACGTTTTTCACTTTTTTCACTTCACTTTTGGTTCACTTAAACTCGCACTTGAGGCCTGTAGAACTATTTTATTTAATTTTCCGTAAAATTCTTCACTTTGAAATCGGAGAGCAGCACACAGCTTGCATATTTGCAGCATTATTATTTTTCTCACTAATATACAAATAATATAACTGATAACTGATATTTGATCTAATTCCCTATCACTCTGTTTCAATGAATTCTAACTAATTATTTAAAGAGCACCGCAAACCTAACAAGTCCAAGTTATCAAGAATAATAGCTTTTATTTCAATAATATTTGTACCTTGGCATTGTACGCACAGAATTTGTTTTATTATTTTGTCTTATAATGATCTAATGATCACTTACGTTTTGCTCATTTTGAAAACGTAAATAAAAGCCTAAATAAAAGTAATTATTCTTCTTGATCAACATTTCTTTGTGTTAACAGCACAGCCTTGTTGGTTGTTGCTGCAAGCCGTAATCTCGAGTTGATGTTTCCTTTGATTCTTGTTCGTTATACACCACAAGGTAGCCGATGGTCTTGCAGTTTGAGCAAGATATCACATTGCCGGTGCACGTATCGCAACATACCTCCAGACAATACTGTTTTGTTTAAAACTTTTATATGGCTTATTTTTGTTAGATATTTGTTTTTACTAATTTCTGTTCACAATTGTTTATTATTTTAAATTGTTTATAACACTGTTTTGAAGAAGTCAATCTGCTACAGTTGTCTTTTGTAATTAAATTTTAACAAAAATATAATAGCAAAACGAAAAAAAAAATAAGAAAAATATAAATGGAATCTGTGTGCCCTCCATTAAGAGGAAATAAAAAGGCATCGATTATGCAGGAGTACATATCTGAGGATACTGGCACAGTGTACAGCTCCGCTGCTGAGGGGCGATGAGTATTTGGTGGAGGCGGCACCATCGTCCCTGCAGCACTCCATTCTTATGAGCCCGGAAGAGGTGGTATGTGCAATGGAGAAACTAATGCAAAATAAAACCATTGCATGAGGGCCGCAATGCCGGACGGGGAACTATGTTCACCTTCCTGCTCGTAAGGCAGGAAGTTACGGGCTGAAAAACAAAACTACAACATTGCAATAGTTCAAAAAAAAAAAAAAAAAAAAAAAAAAAAAAGCGAAAAAATGATCTCTGAAAAGTTGTTTTGGTTATTTTTCTGACTGAAAATGAACCTGACGAACCACGCAAAATGCATCCATTTGGTATTTTCCGTTAATAAGGTTTTCTGAGACGCTGTTGTACGAGTATGGCATTATGCTTTTGTTTGTAAATAAAATAAGTTTCTTTTCAATTTTCGTAGTACTGGAGAATAATTTGATTACTATGTCTCAAAGTACTTAGTTCTTGTTCAATCAGGGATAATGGCCAGTTATCGGGTAGGCATACGTGAAATGTAATCTACCTGTAACTTAAAAGGATAGCGTCGGCTGGTACCCTAATTTTATTTCTAAAAATATCTACTGCTTGGTAGTTTTTGAAACAACCGTCGTATTTTTCAAATTTTTTATAGGCGCAAAGCGCTGCCTGCCACTATGTCACATGTATATCTCCTGTCTGTCATCAAATTCTGGTACAACGTTTTTCACTTTTTTCACTTCACTTTTGGTTCACTTAAACTCGCACTTGAGGCCTGTAGAACTATTATATTTAATTTTCCGTAAAATTCTTCACTTTGAAATCGGAGAGCAGCACACAGCTTGCATATTTGCAGCATTATTATTTTTCTCACTAATATACAAATAATATAACTGATAACTGATATTTGATCTAATTCCCTATCACTCTGTTTCAATGAATTCTAACTAATTATTTAAAGAGCACCGCAAACCTAACAAGTCCAAGTTATCAAGAATAATAGCTTTTATTTCAATAATATTTGTACCTTGGCATTGTACGCACAGAATTTGTTTTATTATTTTGTCTTATAATGATCTAATGATCACTTACGTTTTGCTCATTTTGAAAACGTAAATAAAAGCCTAAATAAAAGTTATTATTCTTCTTGATCAACATTTCTTTGTGTTAACAGCACAGCCTTGTTGGTTGTTGCTGCAAGCCGTAATCTCGAGTTGATGTTTCCTCTGATTCTTGTTCGTTATACACCACAAGGTAGCCGATGGTCTTGCAGTTTGAGCAAGATATCACATTGCCGGTGCACGTATCGCAACATACCTCCAGACAATACTGTTTTGTTTAAAACTTTTATATGGCTTATTTTTGTTAGATATTTGTTTTTACTAATTTCTGTTCACAATTGTTTATTATTTTAAATTGTTTATAACACTGTTTTGAAGAAGTCAATCTGCTACAGTTGTCTTTTGTAATTAAATTTTAACAAAAATATAATAGCAAAACGAAAAAAAAAAAATAAGAAAAATATAAATGGAATCTGTGTGCCCTCCATTAAGAGGAAATAAAAAGGCATCGATTATGCAGGAGTACATATCTGAGGATACTGGCGCAGCGTACAGCTCCGCTGCTGAGGGGCGATGAGTACTTGGTGGAGGCGGCACCATCGTCCTTTCAGCACTCCATTCTTATGAGCCCGGGAGAGGTGGTATGTGCAATGGAGAAACTAATGCAAAATAAAACCATTGCATGAGGGCCGCAATGCCGGACGGGGAACTATGTTCACCTTCCTGCTCCTAAGGCAGAAAGTTACGGGCTGAAAAACAAAACTACAACATTGCAATAGTTCAAAAAAAAAAAAAAAAAAAAAAAAAAAAAAAAAGCGAAAAAATGATCTCTGAAAAGTTGTTTTGGTTATTTTTCTGACTGAAAATGAACCTGACGAACCACGCAAAATGCATCCATTTGGTATTTTCCGTTAATAAGGTTTTCTGAGACGCTGTTGTACGAGTATGGCATTATGCTTTTGTTTGTAAATAAAATAAGTTTCTTTTCAATTTTCGTAGTACTGGAGAATAATTTGATTACTATGTCTCAAAGTACTTAGTTCTTGTTCAATCAGGGATAATGGCCAGTTATCGGGTAGGCATACGTGAAATGTAATCTACCTGTAACTTAAAAGGATAGCGTCGGCTGGTACCCTAATTTTATTTCTAAAAATATCTACTGCTTGGTAGTTTTTAAAACAACCGTCGTATTTTTCAAATTTTTTATAGGCGCAAAGCGCTGCCTGCCACTATGTCACATGTATATCTCCTGTCTGTCATCAAATTCTGGTACAACGTTTTTCACTTTTTTCACTTCACTTTTGGTTCACTTAAACTCGCACTTGAGGCCTGTAGAACTATTTTATTTAATTTTCCGTAAAATTCTTCACTTTGAAATCGGAGAGCAGCACACAGCTTGCATATTTGCAGCATTATTATTTTTCTCACTAATATACAAATAATATAACTGATAACTGATATTTGATCTAATTCCCTATCACTCTGTTTCAATGAATTCTAACTAATTATTTAAAGAGCACCGCAAACCTAACAAGTCCAAGTTATCAAGAATAATAGCTTTTATTTCAATAATATTTGTACCTTGGCATTGTACGCACAGAATTTGTTTTATTATTTTGTCTTATAATGATCTAATGATCACTTACGTTTTGCTCATTTTGAAAACGTAAATAAAAGCCTAAATAAAAGTTATTATTCTTCTTGATCAACATTTCTTTGTGTTAACAGCACAGCCTTGTTGGTTGTTGCTGCAAGCCGTAATCTCGAGTTGATGTTTCCTCTGATTCTTGTTCGTTATACACCACAAGGTAGCCGATGGTCTTGCAGTTTGAGCAAGATATCACATTGCCGGTGCACGTATCGCAACATACCTCCAGACAATACTGTTTTGTTTAAAACTTTTATATGGCTTATTTTTGTTAGATATTTGTTTTTACTAATTTCTGTTCACAATTGTTTATTATTTTAAATTGTTTATAACACTGTTTTGAAGAAGTCAATCTGCTACAGTTGTCTTTTGTAATTAAATTTTAACAAAAATATAATAGCAAAACGAAAAAAAAAAATAAGAAAAATATAAATGGAATCTGTGTGCCCTCCATTAAGAGGAAATAAAAAGGCATCGATTATGCAGGAGTACATATCTGAGGATACTGGCGCAGCGTACAGCTCCGCTGCTGAGGGGCGATGAGTACTTGGTGGAGGCGGCACCATCGTCCTTTCAGCACTCCATTCTTATGAGCCCGGGAGAGGTGGTATGTGCAATGGAGAAACTAATGCAAAATAAAACCATTGCATGAGGGCCGCAATGCCGGACGGGGAACTATGTTCATCTTCCTGCTCGTAAGGCAGGAAGTTACGGGCTGAAAAACAAAACTACAACATTGCAATAGTTCAAAAAAAAAAAAAAAAAAAAAAAAAGCGAAAAAATGATCTCTGAAAAGTTGTTTTGGTTATTTTTCTGACTGAAAATGAACCTGACGAACCACGCAAAATGCATCCATTTGGTATTTTCCGTTAATAAGGTTTTCTGAGACGCTGTTGTACGAGTATGGCATTATGCTTTTGTTTGTAAATAAAATAAGTTTCTTTTCAATTTTCGTAGTACTGGAGAATAATTTGATTACTATGTCTCAAAGTACTTAGTTCTTGTTCAATCAGGGATAATGGCCAGTTATCGGGTAGGCATACGTGAAATGTAATCTACCTGTAACTTGAAAGGATAGCGTCGGCTGGTACCCTAATTTTATTTCTAAAAATATCTACTGCTTGGTAGTTTTTGAAACAACCGTCGTATTTTTCAAATTTTTTATAGGCGCAAAGCGCTGCCTGCCACTATGTCACATGTATATCTCCTGTCTGTCATCAAATTCTGGTACAACGTTTTTCACTTTTTTCACTTCACTTTTGGTTCACTTAAACTCGCACTTGAGGCCTGTAGAACTATTTTATTTAATTTTCCGTAAAATTCTTCACTTTGAAATCGGAGAGCAGCACACAGCTTGCATATTTGCAGCATTATTATTTTTCTCACTAATATACAAATAATATAACTGATAACTGATATTTGATCTAATTCCCTATCACTCTGTTTCAATGAATTCTAACTAATTATTTAAAGAGCACCGCAAACCTAACAAGTCCAAGTTATCAAGAATAATAGCTTTTATTTCAATAATATTTGTACCTTGGCATTGTACGCACAGAATTTGTTTTATTATTTTGTCTTATAATGATCTAATGATCACTTACGTTTTGCTCATTTTGAAAACGTAAATAAAAGCCTAAATAAAAGTTATTATTCTTCTTGATCAACATTTCTTTGTGTTAACAGCACAGCCTTGTTGGTTGTTGCTGCAAGCCGTAATCTCGAGTTGATGTTTCTTCTGATTCTTGTTCGTTGTACACCACAAGGTAGCCGATGGTCTTGCAGTTTGAGCAAGATATCACATTTCCGGTGCACGTATCGCAACATACCTCCAGACAATACTGTTTTGTTTAAAACTTTTATATGGCTTATTTTTGTTAGATATTTGTTTTTACTAATTTCTGTTCACAATTGTTTATTATTTTAAATTGTTTATAACACTGTTTTGAAGAAGTCAATCTGCTACAGTTGTCTTTTGTAATTAAATTTTAACAAAAATATAATAGCAAAACGAAAAAAAAAATAAGAAAAATATAAATGGAATCTGTGTGCCCTCCATTAAGAGGAAATAAAAAGGCATCGATTATGCAGGAGTACATATCGGAGGATACTGGCGCAGCGTACAGCTCCGCTGCTGAGGGGCGATGAGTACTTGGTGGAGGCGGCACCATCGTCCCTTCAGCACTCCATTCTTATGAGCCCGGGAGAGGTGGTATGTGCAATGGAGAAACTAATGCAAAATAAAACCATTGCATGAGGGCCGCAATGCCGGACGGGGAACTATGTTCACCTTCCTGCTCGTAAGGCAGGAAGTTACGGGCTGAAAAACAAAACTACAACATTGAAATAGTAAAAAAAAAAAAAAAAAAAAAAGCGAAAAAATGATCTCTGAAAAGTTGTTTTGGTTATTTTTCTGACTAAAAATGAACCTGACGAACCACGCAAAATGCATCCATTTGGTATTTTCCGTTAATAAGGTTTTCTGAGACGCTGTTGTACGAGTATGGCATTATGCTTTTGTTTGTAAATAAAATAAGTTTCTTTTCAATTTTCGTAGTACTGGAGAATAATTTGATTACTATGTCTCAAAGTACTTAGTTCTTGTTCAATCAGGGATAATGGCCAGTTATCGGGTAGGCATACGTGAAATGTAATCTACCTGTAACTTAAAAGGATAGCGTCGGCTGGTACCCTAATTTTATTTCTAAAAATATCTACTGCTTGGTAGTTCTTGAAACAACCTTCGTATTTTTCAAATTTTTTATATTCGCAAAGCGCTGCCTGCCACTATGTCACATGTATATCTCCTGTCTGTCATCAAATTCTGGTACAACGTTTTTCACTTTTTTCACTTCACTTTTGGTTCACTTAAACTCGCACTTGAGGCCTGTAGAACTATTTTATTTAATTTTCCGTAAAATTCTTCACTTTGAAATCGGAGAGCAGCACACAGCTTGCATATTTGCAGCATTATTATTTTTCTCACTAATATACAAATAATATAACTGATAACTGATATTTGATCTAATTCCCTATCACTCTGTTTCAATGAATTCTAACTAATTATTTAAAGAGCACCGCAAACCTAACAAGTCCAAGTTATCAAGAATAATAGCTTTTATTTCAATAATATTTGTACCTTGGCATTGTACGCACAGAATTTGTTTTATTATTTTGTCTTATAATGATCTAATGATCACTTACGTTTTGCTCATTTTGAAGACGTAAATAAAAGCCTAAATAAAAGTTATTATTCTTCTTGATCAACATTTCTTTGTGTTAACAGTACAGCCTTGTTGGTTGTTGCTGCAAGCCGTAATCTCGAGTTGATGTTTCCTCTGATTCTTGTTCGTTATACACCACAAGGTAGCCGATGGTCTTGCAGTTTGAGCAAGATATCACATTGCCGGTGCACGTATCGCAACATACCTCCAGACAATACTGTTTTGTTTAAAACTTTTATATGGCTTATTTTTGTTAGATATTTGTTTTTACTAATTTCTGTTCACAATTGTTTATTATTTTAAATTGTTTATAACACTGTTTTGAAGAAGTCAATCTGCTACAGTTGTCTTTTGTAATTAAATTTTAACAAAAATATAATAGCAAAACGAAAAAAAAAAATAAGAAAAATATAAATGGAATCTGTGTGCCCTCCATTAAGAGGAAATAAAAAGGCATCGATTATGCAGGAGTACATATCGGAGGATACTGGCGCAGCGTACAGCTCCGCTGCTGAGGGGCGATGAGTACTTGGTGGAGGCGGCACCATCGTCCCTTCAGCACTCCATTCTTATGAGCCCGGGAGAGGTGGTATGTGCAATGGAGAAACTAATGCAAAATAAAACCATTGCATGAGGGCCGCAATGCCGGACGGGGAACTATGTTCACCTTCCTGCTCGTAAGGCAGGAAGTTACGGGCTAAAAAACAAAACTACAACATTGCAATAGTTCAAAAAAAAAAAAAAAAAAGCGAAAAAATGATCTCTGAAAAGTTGTTTTGGTTATTTTTCTGACTGAAAATGAACCTGACGAACCACGCAAAATGCATCCATTTGGTATTATGGCATTATGCTTTTGTTTGTAAATAAAATAAGTTTCTTTTCAATTTTCGTAGTACTGGAGAATAATTTGATTACTATGTCTCAAAGTACTTAGTTCTTGTTCAATCAGGGATAATGGCCAGTTATCGGGTAGGCATACGTGAAATGTAATCTACCTGTAACTTAAAAGGATAGCGTCGGCTGGTACCCTAATTTTATTTCTAAAAATATCTACTGCTTGGTAGTTTTTGAAACAACCGTCGTATTTTTCAAATTTTTTATAGGCGCAAAGCGCTGCCTGCCACTATGTCACATGTATATCTCCTGTCTGTCATCAAATTCTGGTACAACGTTTTTCACTTTTTTCACTTCACTTTTGGTTCACTTTTGGTTCGCACTTGAGGCCTGTAGAACTATTTTATTTAATTTTCCGTAAAATTCTTCACTTTGAAATCGGAGAGCAGCACACAGCTTGCATATTTGCAGCATTATTATTTTTCTCACTAATATACAAATAATATAACTGATAACTGATATTTGATCTAATTCCCTATCACTCTGTTTCAATGAATTCTAACTAATTATTTAAAGAGCACCGCAAACCTAATAAGTCCAAGTTATCAAGAATAATAGCTTTTATTTCAATAATATTTGTACCTTGGCATTGTACGCACAGAATTTGTTTTATTATTTTGTCTTATAATGATCTAATGATCACTTACGTTTTGCTCATTTTGAAAACGTAAATAAAAGCCTAAATAAAAGTTATTATTCTTCTTGATCAACATTTCTTTGTGTTAACAGCACAGCCTTGTTGGTTGTTGCTGCAAGCCGTAATCTCGAGTTGATGTTTCTTCTGATTCTTGTTCGTTATACACCACAAGGTAGCCGATGGTCTTGCAGTTTGAGCAAGATATCACATTGCCGGTACACGTATCGCAACATACCTCCAGACAATACTGTTTTGTTTAAAACTTTTATATGGCTTATTTTTGTTAGATATTTGTTTTTACTAATTTCTGTTCACAATTTTTTATTATTTTAAATTGTTTATAACACTGTTTTGAAGAAGTCAATCTGCTACAGTTGTCTTTTGTAATTAAATTTTAACAAAAATATAATAGCAAAACGAGAAAAAAAATAAGAAAAATATAAATGGAATCTGTGTGCCCTCCATTAAGAGGAAATAAAAAGGCATCGATTATGCAGGAGTACATATCTGAGGATACTGGCGCAGTGTACAGCTCCGCTGCTGAGGGGCGATGAGTACTTGGTGGAGGCGGCACCATCGTCCCTGCAGCACTCCATTCTTATGAGCCCGGAAGAGGTGGTATGTGCAATGGAGAAACTAATGCAAAATAAAACCATTGCATGAGGGCCGCAATGCCGGACGGGGAACTATGTTCACCTTCCTGCTCGTAAGGCAGGAAGTTACGGGCTGAAAAACAAAACTACAACATTGCAATAGTTCAAAAAAAAAAAGCGAAAAAATGATCTCTGAAAAGTTGTTTTGGTTATTTTTCTGACTGAAAATGAACCTGACGAACCACGCAAAATGCATCCATTTGGTATTTTCCGTTAATAAGGTTTTCTGAGACGCTGTTGTACGAGTATGGCATTATGCTTTTTTTTGTAAATAAAATAAGTTTCTTTTCAATTTTCGTAGTACTGGAGAATAATTTGATTACTATGTCTCAAAGTACTTAGTTCTTGTTCAATCAGGGATAATGGCCAGTTATCGGGTAGGCATACGTGAAATGTAATCTACCTGTAACTTAAAAGGATAGCGTCGGCTGGTACCCTAATTTTATTTCTAAAAATATCTACTGCTTGGTAGTTTTTGAAACAACCGTCGTATTTTTCAAATTTTTTATAGGCGCAAAGCGCTGCCTGCCACTATGTCACATGTATATCTTCTGTCTGTCATCAAATTCTGGTACAACGTTTTTCACTTTTTTCACTTCACTTTTGGTTCACTTAAACTCGCACTTGAGGCCTGTAGAACTATTTTATTTAATTTTCCGTAAAATTCTTCACTTTGAAATCGGAGAGCAGCACACAGCTTGCATATTTGCAGCATTATTATTTTTCTCACTAATATACAAATAATATAACTGATAACTGATATTTGATCTAATTCCCTATCACTCTGTTTCAATGAATTCTAACTAATTATTTAAAGAGCACCGCAAACCTAACAAGTCCAAGTTATCAAGAATAATAGCTTTTATTTCAATAATATTTGTACCTTGGCATTGTACGCACAGAATTTGTTTTATTATTTTGTCTTATAATGATCTAATGATCACTTACGTTTTGCTCATTTTGAAGACGTAAATAAAAGCCTAAATAAAAGTTATTATTCTTCTTGATCAACATTTCTTTGTGTTAACAGTACAGCCTTGTTGGTTGTTGCTGCAAGCCGTAATCTCGAGTTGATGTTTCCTCTGATTCTTGTTCGTTATACACCACAAGGTAGCCGATGGTCTTGCAGTTTGAGCAAGATATCACATTGCCGGTGCACGTATCGCAACATACCTCCAGACAATACTGTTTTGTTTAAAACTTTTATATGGCTTATTTTTGTTAGATATTTGTTTTTACTAATTTCTGTTCACAATTGTTTATTATTTTAAATTGTTTATAACACTGTTTTGAAGAAGTCAATCTGCTACAGTTGTCTTTTGTAATTAAATTTTAACAAAAATATAATAGCAAAACGAAAAAAAAAATAAGAAAAATATAAATGGAATCTGTGTGCCCTCCATTAAGAGGAAATAAAAAGGCATCGATTATGCAGGAGTACATATCGGAGGATACTGGCGCAGCGTACAGCTCCGCTGCTGAGGGGCGATGAGTACTTGGTGGAGGCGGCACCATCGTCCCTTCAGCACTCCATTCTTATGAGCCCGGGAGAGGTGGTATGTGCAATGGAGAAACTAATGCAAAATAAAACCATTGCATGAGGGCCGCAATGCCGGACGGGGAACTATGTTCACCTTCCTGCTCGTAAGGCAGGAAGTTACGGGCTGAAAAACAAAACTACAACATTGCAATAGTTCAAAAAAAAAAAAAAAAAAAGCGAAAAAATGATCTCTGAAAAGTTGTTTTGGTTATTTTTCTGACTGAAAATGAACCTGACGAACCACGCAAAATGCATCCATTTGGTATTATGGCATTATGCTTTTGTTTGTAAATAAAATAAGTTTCTTTTCAATTTTCGTAGTACTGGAGAATAATTTGATTACTATGTCTCAAAGTACTTAGTTCTTGTTCAATCAGGGATAATGGCCAGTTATCGGGTAGGCATACGTGAAATGTAATCTACCTGTAACTTAAAAGGATAGCGTCGGCTGGTACCCTAATTTTATTTCTAAAAATATCTACTGCTTGGTAGTTTTTGAAACAACCGTCGTATTTTTCAAATTTTTTATAGGCGCAAAGCGCTGCCTGCCACTATGTCACATGTATATCTCCTGTCTGTCATCAAATTCTGGTACAACGTTTTTCACTTTTTTCACTTCACTTTTGGTTCACTTTTGGTTCGCACTTGAGGCCTGTAGAACTATTTTATTTAATTTTCCGTAAAATTCTTCACTTTGAAATCGGAGAGCAGCACACAGCTTGCATATTTGCAGCATTATTATTTTTCTCACTAATATACAAATAATATAACTGATAACTGATATTTGATCTAATTCCCTATCACTCTGTTTCAATGAATTCTAACTAATTATTTAAAGAGCACCGCAAACCTAACAAGTCCAAGTTATCAAGAATAATAGCTTTTATTTCAATAATATTTGTACCTTGGCATTGTACGCACAGAATTTGTTTTATTATTTTGTCTTATAATGATCTAATGATCACTTACGTTTTGCTCATTTTGAAAACGTAAATAAAAGCCTAAATAAAAGTTATTATTCTTCTTGATCAACATTTCTTTGTGTTAACAGCACAGCCTTGTTGGTTGTTGCTGCAAGCCGTAATCTCGAGTTGATGTTTCCTCTGATTCTTGTTCGTTATACACCACAAGGTAGCCGATGGTCTTGCAGTTTGAGCAAGATATCACATTGCCGGTGCACGTATCGCAACATACCTCCAGACAATACTGTTTTGTTTAAAACTTTTATATGGCTTATTTTTGTTAGATATTTGTTTTTACTAATTTCTGTTCACAATTGTTTATTATTTTAAATTGTTTATAACACTGTTTTGAAGAAGTCAATCTGCTACAGTTGTCTTTTGTAATTAAATTTTAACAAAAATATAATAGCAAAACGAAAAAAAAAAAATAAGAAAAATATAAATGGAATCTGTGTGCCCTCCATTAAGAGGAAATAAAAAGGCATCGATTATGCAGGAGTACATATCTGAGGATACTGGCGCAGTGTACAGCTCCGCTGCTGAGGGGCGATGAGTACTTGGTGGAGGCGGCACCATCGTCCCTGCAGCACTCCATTCTTATGAGCCCGGAAGAGGTGGTATGTGCAATGGAGAAACTAATGCAAAATAAAACCATTGCATGAGGGCCGCAATGCCGGACGGGGAACTATGTTCACCTTCCTGCTCGTAAGGCAGGAAGTTACGGGCTGAAAAACAAAACTACAACATTGCAATAGTTCAAAAAAAAAAAAAAAAAAGCGAAAAAATGATCTCTGAAAAGTTGTTTTGGTTATTTTTCTGACTGAAAATGAACCTGACGAACCACGCAAAATGCATCCATTTGGTATTTTCCGTTAATAAGGTTTTCTGAGACGCTGTTGTACGAGTATGGCATTATGCTTTTTTTTGTAAATAAAATAAGTTTCTTTTCAATTTTCGTAGTACTGGAGAATAATTTGATTACTATGTCTCAAAGTACTTAGTTCTTGTTCAATCAGGGATAATGGCCAGTTATCGGGTAGGCATACGTGAAATGTAATCTACCTGTAACTTAAAAGGATAGCGTCGGCTGGTACCCTAATTTTATTTCTAAAAATATCTACTGCTTGGTAGTTTTTGAAACAACCGTCGTATTTTTCAAATTTTTTATAGGCGCAAAGCGCTGCCTGCCACTATGTCACATGTATATCTTCTGTCTGTCATCAAATTCTGGTACAACGTTTTTCACTTTTTTCACTTCACTTTTGGTTCACTTAAACTCGCACTTGAGGCCTGTAGAACTATTTTATTTAATTTTCCGTAAAATTCTTCACTTTGAAATCGGAGAGCAGCACACAGCTTGCATATTTGCAGCATTATTATTTTTCTC
Source organism: Volucella inanis (assembly GCA_907269105.1). Taxonomy (NCBI): domain Eukaryota; kingdom Metazoa; phylum Arthropoda; class Insecta; order Diptera; family Syrphidae; genus Volucella; species Volucella inanis. Next base: position 39,443,589 of record OU026158.1, read on the forward strand.
ACTAATATACAAATAATATAACTGATAACTGATATTTGATCTAATTCCCTATCACTCTGTTTCAATGAATTCTAACTAATTATTTAAAGAGCACCGCAAACCTAACAAGTCCAAGTTATCAAGAATAATAGCTTTTATTTCAATAATATTTGTACCTTGGCATTGTACGCACAGAATTTGTTTTATTATTTTGTCTTATAATGATCTAATGATCACTTACGTTTTGCTCATTTTGAAGACGTAAATAAAAGCCTAAATAAAAGTTATTATTCTTCTTGATCAACATTTCTTTGTGTTAACAGTACAGCCTTGTTGGTTGTTGCTGCAAGCCGTAATCTCGAGTTGATGTTTCTTCTGATTCTTGTTCGTTATACACCACAAGGTAGCCGATGGTCTTGCAGTTTGAGCAAGATATCACATTTCCGGTGCACGTATCGCAACATACCTGCAGACAATACTGTTTTGTTTAAAACTTTTATATGGCTTATTTTTGTTAGATATTTGTTTTTACTAATTTCTGTTCACAATTGTTTATTATTTTAAATTGTTTATAACACTGTTTTGAAGAAGTCAATCTGCTACAGTTGTCTTTTGTAATTAAATTTTAACAAAAATATAATAGCAAAACGAAAAAAAAAATAAGAAAAATATAAATGGAATCTGTGTGCCCTCCATTAAGAGGAAATAAAAAGGCATCGATTATGCAGGAGTACATATCTGAGGATACTGGCGCAGTGTACAGCTCCGCTTCTGAGGGGCGATGAGTACTTGGTGGAGGCGGCACCATCGTCCCTTCAGCACTCCATTCTTATGAGCCCGGGAGAGGTGGTATGTGCAATGGAGAAACTAATGCAAAATAAAACCATTGCATGAGGGCCGCAATGCCGGACGGGGAACTATGTTCACCTTCCTGCTCGTAAGGCAGGAAGTTACGGGCTGAAAAACAAAACTACAACATTGCAATAGTTCAAAAAAAAAAAAGCGAAAAAATGATCTCTGAAAAGTTGTTTTGGTTATTTTTCTGACTGAAAATGAACCTGACGAACCACGCAAAATGCATCCATTTGGTATTTTCCGTTAATAAGGTTTTCTGAGACGCTGTTGTACGAGTATGGCATTATGCTTTTGTTTGTAAATAAAATAAGTTTCTTTTCAATTTTCGTAGTACTGGAGAATAATTTGATTACTATGTCTCAAAGTACTTAGTTCTTGTTCAATCAGGGATAATGGCCAGTTATCGGGTAGGCATACGTGAAATGTAATCTACCTGTAACTTAAAAGGATAGCGTCGGCTGGTACCCTAATTTTATTTCTAAAAATATCTACTGCTTGGTACAACGTTTTTCACTTTTTTCACTTCACTTTTGGTTCACTTAAACTCGCACTTGAGGCCTGTAGAACTATTTTATTTAATTTTCCGTAAAATTCTTCACTTTGAAATCGGAGAGCAGCACACAGCTTGCATATTTGCAGCATTATTATTTTTCTCACTAATATACAAATAATATAACTGATAACTGATATTTGATCTAATTCCCTATCACTCTGTTTCAATGAATTCTAACTAATTATTTAAAGAGCACCGCAAACCTAACAAGTCCAAGTTATCAAGAATAATAGCTTTTATTTCAATAATATTTGTACCTTGGCATTGTACGCACAGAATTTGTTTTATTATTTTGTCTTATAATGATCTAATGATCACTTACGTTTTGCTCATTTTGAAGACGTAAATAAAAGCCTAAATAAAAGTTATTATTCTTCTTGATCAACATTTCTTTGTGTTAACAGTACAGCCTTGTTGGTTGTTGCTGCAAGCCGTAATCTCGAGTTGATGTTTCCTCTGATTCTTGTTCGTTATACACCACAAGGTAGCCGATGGTCTTGCAGTTTGAGCAAGATATCACATTGCCGGTGCACGTATCGCAACATACCTCCAGACAATACTGTTTTGTTTAAAACTTTTATATGGCTTATTTTTGTTAGATATTTGTTTTTACTAATTTCTGTTCACAATTGTTTATTATTTTAAATTGTTTATAACACTGTTTTGAAGAAGTCAATCTGCTACAGTTGTCTTTTGTAATTAAATTTTAACAAAAATATAATAGCAAAACGAAAAAAAAAATAAGAAAAATATAAATGGAATCTGTGTGCCCTCCATTAAGAGGAAATAAAAAGGCATCGATTATGCAGGAGTACATATCGGAGGATACTGGCGCAGCGTACAGCTCCGCTGCTGAGGGGCGATGAGTACTTGGTGGAGGCGGCACCATCGTCCCTTCAGCACTCCATTCTTATGAGCCCGGGAGAGGTGGTATGTGCAATGGAGAAACTAATGCAAAATAAAACCATTGCATGAGGGCCGCAATGCCGGACGGGGAACTATGTTCACCTTCCTGCTCGTAAGGCAGGAAGTTACGGGCTGAAAAACAAAACTACAACATTGCAATAGTTCAAAAAAAAAAAAAAAAAAGCGAAAAAATGATCTCTGAAAAGTTGTTTTGGTTATTTTTCTGACTGAAAATGAACCTGACGAACCACGCAAAATGCATCCATTTGGTATTATGGCATTATGCTTTTGTTTGTAAATAAAATAAGTTTCTTTTCAATTTTCGTAGTACTGGAGAATAATTTGATTACTATGTCTCAAAGTACTTAGTTCTTGTTCAATCAGGGATAATGGCCAGTTATCGGGTAGGCATACGTGAAATGTAATCTACCTGTAACTTAAAAGGATAGCGTCGGCTGGTACCCTAATTTTATTTCTAAAAATATCTACTGCTTGGTAGTTTTTGAAACAACCGTCGTATTTTTCAAATTTTTTATAGGCGCAAAGCGCTGCCTGCCACTATGTCACATGTATATCTCCTGTCTGTCATCAAATTCTGGTACAACGTTTTTCACTTTTTTCACTTCACTTTTGGTTCACTTAAACTCGCACTTGAGGCCTGTAGAACTATTTTATTTAATTTTCCGTAAAATTCTTCACTTTGAAATCGGAGAGCAGCACACAGCTTGCATATTTGCAGCATTATTATTTTTCTCACTAATATACAAATAATATAACTGATAACTGATATTTGATCTAATTCCCTATCACTCTGTTTCAATGAATTCTAACTAATTATTTAAAGAGCACCGCAAACCTAACAAGTCCAAGTTATCAAGAATAATAGCTTTTATTTCAATAATATTTGTACCTTGGCATTGTACGCACAGAATTTGTTTTATTATTTTGTCTTATAATGATCTAATGATCACTTACGTTTTGCTCATTTTGAAAACGTAAATAAAAGCCTAAATAAAAGTTATTATTCTTCTTGATCAACATTTCTTTGTGTTAACAGCACAGCCTTGTTGGTTGTTGCTGCAAGCCGTAATCTCGAGTTGATGTTTCTTCTGATTCTTGTTCGTTATACACCACAAGGTAGCCGATGGTCTTGCAGTTTGAGCAAGATATCACATTGCCGGTACACGTATCGCAACATACCTCCAGACAATACTGTTTTGTTTAAAACTTTTATATGGCTTATTTTTGTTAGATATTTGTTTTTACTAATTTCTGTTCACAATTGTTTATTATTTTAAATTGTTTATAACACTGTTTTGAAGAAGTCAATCTGCTACAGTTGTCTTTTGTAATTAAATTTTAACAAAAATATAATAGCAAAACGAAAAAAAAAAATAAGAAAAATATAAATGGAATCTGTGTGCCCTCCATTAAGAGGAAATAAAAAGGCATCGATTATGCAGGAGTACATATCTGAGGATACTGGCGCAGTGTACAGCTCCGCTGCTGAGGGGCGATGAGTACTTGGTGGAGGCGGCACCATCGTCCCTGCAGCACTCCATTCTTATGAGCCCGGAAGAGGTGGTATGTGCAATGGAGAAGCTAATGCAAAATAAAACCATTGCATGAGGGCCGCAATGCCGGACGGGGAACTATGTTCACCTTCCTGCTCGTAAGGCAGGAAGTTACGGGCTGAAAAACAAAACTACAACATTGCAATAGTTCAAAAAAAAAAAAAAAAAAACGAAAAAATGATCTCTGAAAAGTTGTTTTGGTTATTTTTCTGACTGAAAATGAACCTGACGAACCACGCAAAATGCATCCATTTGGTATTTTCCGTTAATAAGGTTTTCTGAGACGCTGTTGTACGAGTATGGCATTATGCTTTTGTTTGTAAATAAAATAAGTTTCTTTTCAATTTTCGTAGTACTGGAGAATAATTTGATTACTATGTCTCAAAGTACTTAGTTCTTGTTCAATCAGGGATAATGGCCAGTTATCGGGTAGGCATACGTGAAATGTAATCTACCTGTAACTTAAAAGGATAGCGTCGGCTGGTACCCTAATTTTATTTCTAAAAATATCTACTGCTTGGTAGTTTTTGAAACAACCGTCGTATTTTTCAAATTTTTTATAGGCGCAAAGCGCTGCCTGCCACTATGTCACATGTATATCTCCTGTCTGTCATCAAATTCTGGTACAACGTTTTTCACTTTTTTCACTTCACTTTTGGTTCACTTAAACTCGCACTTGAGGCCTGTAGAACTATTTTATTTAATTTTCCGTAAAATTCTTCACTTTGAAATCGGAGAGCAGCACACAGCTTGCATATTTGCAGCATTATTATTTTTCTCACTAATATACAAATAATATAACTGATAACTGATATTTGATCTAATTCCCTATCACTCTGTTTCAATGAATTCTAACTAATTATTTAAAGAGCACCGCAAACCTAACAAGTCCAAGTTATCAAGAATAATAGCTTTTATTTCAATAATATTTGTACCTTGGCATTGTACGCACAGAATTTGTTTTATTATTTTGTCTTATAATGATCTAATGATCACTTACGTTTTGCTCATTTTGAAAACGTAAATAAAAGCCTAAATAAAAGTTATTATTCTTCTTGATCAACATTTCTTTGTGTTAACAGCACAGCCTTGTTGGTTGTTGCTGCAAGCCGTAATCTCGAGTTGATGTTTCCTCTGATTCTTGTTCGTTATACACCACAAGGTAGCCGATGGTCTTGCAGTTTGAGCAAGATATCACATTGCCGGTGCACGTATCGCAACATACCTCCAGACAATACTGTTTTGTTTAAAACTTTTATATGGCTTATTTTTGTTAGATATTTGTTTTTACTAATTTCTGTTCACAATTGTTTATTATTTTAAATTGTTTATAACACTGTTTTGAAGAAGTCAATCTGCTACAGTTGTCTTTTGTAATTAAATTTTAACAAAAATATAATAGCAAAACGAAAAAAAAAAAATAAGAAAAATATAAATGGAATCTGTGTGCCCTCCATTAAGAGGAAATAAAAAGGCATCGATTATGCAGGAGTACATATCTGAGGATACTGGCGCAGTGTACAGCTCCGCTGCTGAGGGGCGATGAGTACTTGGTGGAGGCGGCACCATCGTCCCTGCAGCACTCCATTCTTATGAGCCCGGAAGAGGTGGTATGTGCAATGGAGAAACTAATGCAAAATAAAACCATTGCATGAGGGCCGCAATGCCGGACGGGGAACTATGTTCACCTTCCTGCTCGTAAGGCAGGAAGTTACGGGCTGAAAAACAAAACTACAACATTGCAATAGTTCAAAAAAAAAAAAAAAAAAAAAAGCGAAAAAATGATCTCTGAAAAGTTGTTTTGGTTATTTTTCTGACTGAAAATGAACCTGACGAACCACGCAAAATGCATCCATTTGGTATTTTCCGTTAATAAGGTTTTCTGAGACGCTGTTGTACGAGTATGGCATTATGCTTTTGTTTGTAAATAAAATAAGTTTCTTTTCAATTTTCGTAGTACTGGAGAATAATTTGATTACTATGTCTCAAAGTACTTAGTTCTTGTTCAATCAGGGATAATGGCCAGTTATCGGGTAGGCATACGTGAAATGTAATCTACCTGTAACTTAAAAGGATAGCGTCGGCTGGTACCCTAATTTTATTTCTAAAAATATCTACTGCTTGGTAGTTTTTGAAACAACCGTCGTATTTTTCAAATTTTTTATAGGCGCAAAGCGCTGCCTGCCACTATGTCACATGTATATCTCCTGTCTGTCATCAAATTCTGGTACAACGTTTTTCACTTTTTTCACTTCACTTTTGGTTCACTTAAACTCGCACTTGAGGCCTGTAGAACTATTTTATTTAATTTTCCGTAAAATTCTTCACTTTGAAATCGGAGAGCAGCACACAGCTTGCATATTTGCAGCATTATTATTTTTCTCACTAATATACAAATAATATAACTGATAACTGATATTTGATCTAATTCCCTATCACTCTGTTTCAATGAATTCTAACTAATTATTTAAAGAGCACCGCAAACCTAACAAGTCCAAGTTATCAAGAATAATAGCTTTTATTTCAATAATATTTGTACCTTGGCATTGTACGCACAGAATTTGTTTTATTATTTTGTCTTATAATGATCTAATGATCACTTACGTTTTGCTCATTTTGAAAACGTAAATAAAAGCCTAAATAAAAGTTATTATTCTTCTTGATCAACATTTCTTTGTGTTAACAGCACAGCCTTGTTGGTTGTTGCTGCAAGCCGTAATCTCGAGTTGATGTTTCTTCTGATTCTTGTTCGTTATACACCACAAGGTAGCCGATGGTCTTGCAGTTTGAGCAAGATATCACATTGCCGGTACACGTATCGCAACATACCTCCAGACAATACTGTTTTGTTTAAAACTTTTATATGGCTTATTTTTGTTAGATATTTGTTTTTACTAATTTCTGTTCACAATTGTTTATTATTTTAAATTGTTTATAACACTGTTTTGAAGAAGTCAATCTGCTACAGTTGTCTTTTGTAATTAAATTTTAACAAAAATATAATAGCAAAACGAAAAAAAAAAATAAGAAAAATATAAATGGAATCTGTGTGCCCTCCATTAAGAGGAAATAAAAAGGCATCGATTATGCAGGAGTACATATCTGAGGATACTGGCGCAGTGTACAGCTCCGCTGCTGAGGGGCGATGAGTACTTGGTGGAGGCGGCACCATCGTCCCTGCAGCACTCCATTCTTATGAGCCCGGAAGAGGTGGTATGTGCAATGGAGAAACTAATGCAAAATAAAACCATTGCATGAGGGCCGCAATGCCGGACGGGGAACTATGTTCACCTTCCTGCTCGTAAGGCAGGAAGTTACGGGCTGAAAAACAAAACTACAACATTGCAATAGTTCAAAAAAAAAAAAAAAGCGAAAAAATGATCTCCGAAAAGTTGTTTTGGTTATTTTTCTGACTGAAAATGAACCTGACGAACCACGCAAAATGCATCCATTTGGTATTTTCCGTTAATAAGGTTTTCTGAGACGCTGTTGTACGAGTATGGCATTATGCTTTTGTTTGTAAATAAAATAAGTTTCTTTTCAATTTTCGTAGTACTGGAGAATAATTTGATTACTATGTCTCAAAGTACTTAGTTCTTGTTCAATCAGGGATAATGGCCAGTTATCGGGTAGGCATACGTGAAATGTAATCTACCTGTAACTTAAAAGGATAGCGTCGGCTGGTACCCTAATTTTATTTCTAAAAATATCTACTGCTTGGTAGTTTTTGAAACAACCGTCGTATTTTTCAAATTTTTTATAGGCGCAAAGCGCTGCCTGCCACTATGTCACATGTATATCTCCTGTCTGTCATCAAATTCTGGTACAACGTTTTTCACTTTTTTCACTTCACTTTTGGTTCACTTAAACTCGCACTTGAGGCCTGTAGAACTATTTTATTTAATTTTCCGTAAAATTCTTCACTTTGAAATCGGAGAGCAGCACACAGCTTGCATATTTGCAGCATTATTATTTTTCTCACTAATATACAAATAATATAACTGATAACTGATATTTGATCTAATTCCCTATCACTCTGTTTCAATGAATTCTAACTAATTATTTAAAGAGCACCGCAAACCTAACAAGTCCAAGTTATCAAGAATAATAGCTTTTATTTCAATAATATTTGTACCTTGGCATTGTACGCACAGAATTTGTTTTATTATTTTGTCTTATAATGATCTAATGATCACTTACGTTTTGCTCATTTTGAAAACGTAAATAAAAGCCTAAATAAAAGTTATTATTCTTCTTGATCAACATTTCTTTGTGTTAACAGCACAGCCTTGTTGGTTGTTGCTGCAAGCCGTAATCTCGAGTTGATGTTTCCTCTGATTCTTGTTCGTTATACACCACAAGGTAGCCGATGGTCTTGCAGTTTGAGCAAGATATCACATTGCCGGTGCACGTATCGCAACATACCTCCAGACAATACTGTTTTGTTTAAAACTTTTATATGGCTTATTTTTGTTAGATATTTGTTTTTACTAATTTCTGTTCACAATTGTTTATTATTTTAAATTGTTTATAACACTGTTTTGAAGAAGTCAATCTGCTACAGTTGTCTTTTGTAATTAAATTTTAACAAAAATATAATAGCAAAACGAAAAAAAAAAAATAAGAAAAATATAAATGGAATCTGTGTGCCCTCCATTAAGAGGAAATAAAAAGGCATCGATTATGCAGGAGTACATATCTGAGGATACTGGCGCAGTGTACAGCTCCGCTGCTGAGGGGCGATGAGTACTTGGTGGAGGCGGCACCATCGTCCCTGCAGCACTCCATTCTTATGAGCCCGGAAGAGGTGGTATGTGCAATGGAGAAACTAATGCAAAATAAAACCATTGCATGAGGGCCGCAATGCCGGACGGGGAACTATGTTCACCTTCCTGCTCGTAAGGCAGGAAGTTACGGGCTGAAAAACAAAACTACAACATTGCAATAGTTCAAAAAAAAAAAAAAAAAGCGAAAAAATGATCTCTGAAAAGTTGTTTTGGTTATTTTTCTGACTGAAAATGAACCTGACGAACCACGCAAAATGCATCCATTTGGTATTTTCCGTTAATAAGGTTTTCTGAGACGCTGTTGTACGAGTATGGCATTATGCTTTTGTTTGTAAATAAAATAAGTTTCTTTTCAATTTTCGTAGTACTGGAGAATAATTTGATTACTATGTCTCAAAGTACTTAGTTCTTGTTCAATCAGGGATAATGGCCAGTTATCGGGTAGGCATACGTGAAATGTAATCTACCTGTAACTTAAAAGGATAGCGTCGGCTGGTACCCTAATTTTATTTCTAAAAATATCTACTGCTTGGTAGTTTTTGAAACAACCGTCGTATTTTTCAAATTTTTTATAGGCGCAAAGCGCTGCCTGCCACTATGTCACATGTATATCTCCTGTCTGTCATCAAATTCTGGTACAACGTTTTTCACTTTTTTCACTTCACTTTTGGTTCACTTAAACTCGCACTTGAGGCCTGTAGAACTATTTTATTTAATTTTCCGTAAAATTCTTCACTTTGAAATCGGAGAGCAGCACACAGCTTGCATATTTGCAGCATTATTATTTTTCTCACTAATATACAAATAATATAACTGATAACTGATATTTGATCTAATTCCCTATCACTCAGTTTCAATGAATTCTAACTAATTATTTAAAGAGCACCGCAAACCTAACAAGTCCAAGTTATCAAGAATAATAGCTTTTATTTCAATAATATTTGTACCTTGGCATTGTACGCACAGAATTTGTTTTATTATTTTGTCTTATAATGATCTAATGATCACTTACGTTTTGCTCATTTTGAAAACGTAAATAAAAGCCTAAATAAAAGTTATTATTCTTCTTGATCAACATTTCTTTGTGTTAACAGCACAGCCTTGTTGGTTGTTGCTGCAAGCCGTAATCTCGAGTTGATGTTTCTTCTGATTCTTGTTCGTTATACACCACAAGGTAGCCGATGGTCTTGCAGTTTGAGCAAGATATCACATTGCCGGTACACGTATCGCAACATACCTCCAGACAATACTGTTTTGTTTAAAACTTTTATATGGCTTATTTTTGTTAGATATTTGTTTTTACTAATTTCTGTTCACAATTGTTTATTATTTTAAATTGTTTATAACACTGTTTTGAAGAAGTCAATCTGCTACAGTTGTCTTTTGTAATTAAATTTTAACAAAAATATAATAGCAAAACGAAAAAAAAAATAAGAAAAATATAAATGGAATCTGTGTGCCCTCCATTAAGAGGAAATAAAAAGGCATCGATTATGCAGGAGTACATATCTGAGGATACTGGCGCAGTGTACAGCTCCGCTGCTGAGGGGCGATGAGTACTTGGTGGAGGCGGCACCATCGTCCCTGCAGCACTCCATTCTTATGAGCCCGGAAGAGGTGGTATGTGCAATGGAGAAACTAATGCAAAATAAAACCATTGCATGAGGGCCGCAATGCCGGACGGGGAACTATGTTCACCTTCCTGCTCGTAAGGCAGGAAGTTACGGGCTGAAAAACAAAACTACAACATTGCAATAGTTCAAAAAAAAAAAAAAAAAAAAAAGCGAAAAGTTGTTTTGGTTATTTTTCTGACTGAAAATGAACCTGACGAACCACGCAAAATGCATCCATTTGGTATTTTCCGTTAATAAGGTTTTCTGAGACGCTGTTGTACGAGTATGGCATTATGCTTTTGTTTGTAAATAAAATAAGTTTCTTTTCACTTTTCGTAGTACTGGAGAATAATTTGATTACTATGTCTCAAAGTACTTAGTTCTTGTTCAATCAGGGATAATGGCCAGTTATCGGGTAGGCATACGTGAAATGTAATCTACCTGTAACTTAAAAGGATAGCGTCGGCTGGTACCCTAATTTTATTTCTAAAAATATCTACTGCTTGGTAGTTTTTGAAACAACCGTCGTATTTTTCAAATTTTTTATAGGCGCAAAGCGCTGCCTGCCACTATGTCACATGTATATCTCCTGTCTGTCATCAAATTCTGGTACAACGTTTTTCACTTTTTTCACTTCACTTTTGGTTCACTTAAACTCGCACTTGAGGCCTGTAGAACTATTTTATTTAATTTTCCGTAAAATTCTTCACTTTGAAATCGGAGAGCAGCACACAGCTTGCATATTTGCAGCATTATTATTTTTCTCACTAATATACAAATAATATAACTGATAACTGATATTTGATCTAATTCCCTATCACTCTGTTTCAATGAATTCTAACTAATTATTTAAAGAGCACCGCAAACCTAACAAGTCCAAGTTATCAAGAATAATAGCTTTTATTTCAATAATATTTGTACCTTGGCATTGTACGCACAGAATTTGTTTTATTATTTTGTCTTATAATGATCTAATGATCACTTACGTTTTGCTCATTTTGAAAACGTAAATAAAAGCCTAAATAAAAGTTATTATTCTTCTTGATCAACATTTCTTTGTGTTAACAGCACAGCCTTGTTGGTTGTTGCTGCAAGCCGTAATCTCGAGTTGATGTTTCTTCTGATTCTTGTTCGTTATACACCACAAGGTAGCCGATGGTCTTGCAGTTTGAGCAAGATATCACATTGCCGGTACACGTATCGCAACATACCTCCAGACAATACTGTTTTGTTTAAAACTTTTATATGGCTTATTTTTGTTAGATATTTGTTTTTACTAATTTCTGTTCACAATTGTTTATTATTTTAAATTGTTTATAACACTGTTTTGAAGAAGTCAATCTGCTACAGTTGTCTTTTGTAATTAAATTTTAACAAAAATATAATAGCAAAACGAAAAAAAAAATAAGAAAAATATAAATGGAATCTGTGTGCCCTCCATTAAGAGGAAATAAAAAGGCATCGATTATGCAGGAGTACATATCTGAGGATACTGGCGCAGTGTACAGCTCCGCTGCTGAGGGGCGATGAGTACTTGGTGGAGGCGGCACCATCGTCCCTGCAGCACTCCATTCTTATGAGCCCGGAAGAGGTGGTATGTGCAATGGAGAAACTAATGCAAAATAAAACCATTGCATGAGGGCCGCAATGCCGGACGGGGAACTATGTTCACCTTCCTGCTCGTAAGGCAGGAAGTTACGGGCTGAAAAACAAAACTACAACATTGCAATAGTTCAAAAAAAAAAAAAAAAAAGCGAAAAAATGATCTCTGAAAAGTTGTTTTGGTTATTTTTCTGACTGAAAATGAACCTGACGAACCACGCAAAATGCATCCATTTGGTATTTTCCGTTAATAAGGTTTTCTGAGACGCTGTTGTACGAGTATGGCATTATGCTTTTGTTTGTAAATAAAATAAGTTTCTTTTCAATTTTCGTAGTACTGGAGAATAATTTGATTACTATGTCTCAAAGTACTTAGTTCTTGTTCAATCAGGGATAATGGCCAGTTATCGGGTAGGCATACGTGAAATGTAATCTACCTGTAACTTAAAAGGATAGCGTCGGCTGGTACCCTAATTTTATTTCTAAAAATATCTACTGCTTGGTAGTTTTTGAAACAACCGTCGTATTTTTCAAATTTTTTATAGGCGCAAAGCGCTGCCTGCCACTATGTCACATGTATATCTCCTGTCTGTCATCAAATTCTGGTACAACGTTTTTCACTTTTTTCACTTCACTTTTGGTTCACTTAAACTCGCACTTGAGGCCTGTAGAACTATTTTATTTAATTTTCCGTAAAATTCTTCACTTTGAAATCGGAGAGCAGCACACAGCTTGCATATTTGCAGCATTATTATTTTTCTCACTAATATACAAATAATATAACTGATAACTGATATTTGATCTAATTCCCTATCACTCTGTTTCAATGAATTCTAACTTATTATTTAAAGAGCACCGCAAACCTAACAAGTCCAAGTTATCAAGAATAATAGCTTTTATTTCAATAATATTTGTACCTTGGCATTGTACGCACAGAATTTGTTTTATTATTTTGTCTTATAATGATCTAATGATCACTTACGTTTTGCTCATTTTGAAAACGTAAATAAAAGCCTAAATAAAAGTTATTATTCTTCTTGATCAACATTTCTTTGTGTTAACAGCACAGCCTTGTTGGTTGTTGCTGCAAGCCGTAATCTCGAGTTGATGTTTCTTCTGATTCTTGTTCGTTATACACCACAAGGTAGCCGATGGTCTTGCAGTTTGAGCAAGATATCACATTGCCGGTACACGTATCGCAACATACCTCCAGACAATACTGTTTTGTTTAAAACTTTTATATGGCTTATTTTTGTTAGATATTTGTTTTTACTAATTTCTGTTCACAATTGTTTATTATTTTAAATTGTTTATAACACTGTTTTGAAGAAGTCAATCTGCTACAGTTGTCTTTTGTAATTAAATTTTAACAAAAATATAATAGCAAAACGAAAAAAAAAAATAAGAAAAATATAAATGGAATCTGTGTGCCCTCCATTAAGAGGAAATAAAAAGGCATCGATTATGCCGGAGTACATATCTGAGGATACTGGCGCAGTGTACAGCTCCGCTGCTGAGGGGCGATGAGTACTTGGTGGAGGCGGCACCATCGTCCCTGCAGCACTCCATTCTTATGAGCCCGGAAGAGGTGGTATGTGCAATGGAGAAACTAATGCAAAATAAAACCATTGCATGAGGGCCGCAATGCCGGACGGGGAACTATGTTCACCTTCCTGCACGTAAGGCAGGAAGTTACGGGCTGAAAAACAAAACTACAACATTGCAATAGTTCAAAAAAAAAAAAAAGCGAAAAAATGATCTTTGAAAAGTTGTTTTGGTTATTTTTCTGACTGAAAATGAACCTGACGAACCACGCAAAATGCATCCATTTGGTATTTTCCGTTAATAAGGTTTTCTGAGACGCTGTTGTACGAGTATGGCATTATGCTTTTGTTTGTAAATAAAATAAGTTTCTTTTCACTTTTCGTAGTACTGGAGAATAATTTGATTACTATGTCTCAAAGTACTTAGTTCTTGTTCAATCAGGGATAATGGCCAGTTATCGGGTAGGCATACGTGAAATGTAATCTACCTGTAACTTAAAATCGTATTAAATGGAGTCAGGATAGCGTCGGCTGGTACCCTAATTTTATTTCTAAAAATATCTACTGCTTGGTAGTTTTTGAAACAACCGTCGTATTTTTCAAATTTTTTATAGGCGCAAAGCGCTGCCTGCCACTATGTCACATGTATATCTCCTGTCTGTCATCAAATTCTGGTACAACGTTTTTCACTTTTTTCACTTCACTTTTGGTTCACTTAAACTCGCATCTGAGGCCTGTAGAACTATTTTATTTAATTTTCCGTAAAATTCTTCACTTTGAAATCGGAGAGCAGCACACAGCTTGCATATTTGCAGCATTATTATTTTTCTCACTAATATACAAATAATATAACTGATAACTGATATTTGATCTAATTCCCTATCACTCTGTTTCAATGAATTCTAACTAATTATTTAAAGAGCACCGCAAACCTAACAAGTCCAAGTTATCAAGAATAATAGCTTTTATTTCAATAATATTTGTACCTTGGCATTGTACGCACAGAATTTGTTTTATTATTTTGTCTTATAATGATCTAATGATCACTTACGTTTTGCTCATTTTGAAAACGTAAATAAAAGCCTAAATAAAAGTTATTATTCTTCTTGATCAACATTTCTTTGTGTTAACAGCACAGCCTTGTTGGTTGTTGCTGCAAGCCGTAATCTCGAGTTGATGTTTCTTCTGATTCTTGTTCGTTATACACCACAAGGTAGCCGATGGTCTTGCAGTTTGAGCAAGATATCACATTGCCGGTACACGTATCGCAACATACCTCCAGACAATACTGTTTTGTTTAAAACTTTTATATGGCTTATTTTTGTTAGATATTTGTTTTTACTAATTTCTGTTCACAATTGTTTATTATTTTAAATTGTTTATAACACTGTTTTGAAGAAGTCAATCTGCTACAGTTGTCTTTTGTAATTAAATTTTAACAAAAATATAATAGCAAAACGAAAAAAAAAATAAGAAAAATATAAATGGAATCTGTGTGCCCTCCATTAAGAGGAAATAAAAAGGCATCGATTATGCAGGAGTACATATCTGAGGATACTGGCGCAGTGTACAGCTCCGCTGCTGAGGGGCGATAAGTACTTGGTGGAGGCGGCACCATCGTCCCTGCAGCACTCCATTCTTATGAGCCCGGAAGAGGTGGTATGTGCAATTTAGAAACTAATGCAAAATAAAACCATTGCATGAGGGCCGCAATGCCGGACGGGGAACTATGTTCACCTTCCTGCTCGTAAGGCAGGAAGTTACGGGCTGAAAAACAAAACTACAACATTGCAATAGTTCAAAAAAAAAAAAAAAAAAAAGCGAAAAAATGATCTCTGAAAAGTTGTTTTGGTTATTTTTCTGACTAAAAATGAACCTGACGAACCACGCAAAATGCATCCATTTGGTATTTTCCGTTAATAAGGTTTTCTGAGACGCTGTTGTACGAGTATGGCATTATGCTTTTGTTTGTAACTAAAATAAGTTTCTTTTCACTTTTCGTAGTACTGGAGAATAATTTGATTACTATGTCTCAAAGTACTTAGTTCTTGTTCAATCAGGGATAATGGCATACATGAAATGTAATCTACCTGTAACTTAAAAGGATAGCGTCGGCTGGTACCCTAATTTTATTTCTAAAAATATCTACTACTTGGTAGTTTTTGAAACAAGCGTCGTATTTTTCCAATTTTTTATAGGCGCAAAGCGCTGCCTGCCACTATGTCACATGTATATCTCCTGTCTGTCATCAAATTCTGGTACAACGTTTTTCACTTTTTTCACTTCACTTTTGGTTCACTTAAACTCGCACTTGAGGCCTGTAGAACTATTTTATTTAATTTTCCGTAAAATTCTTCACTTTGAAATCGGAGAGCAGCACACAGCTTGCATATTTGCAGCATTATTATTTTTCTCACTAATATACAAATAATATAACTGATAACTGATATTTGATCTAATTCCCTATCACTCTGTTTCAATGAATTCTAACTAATTATTTAAAGAGCACCGCAAACCTAACAAGTCCAAGTTATCAAGAATAATAGCTTTTATTTCAATAATATTTGTACCTTGGCATTGTACGCACAGAATTTGTTTTATTATTTTGTCTTATAATGATCTAATGATCACTTACGTTTTGCTCATTTTGAAAACGTAAATAAAAGCCTAAATAAAAGTTATTATTCTTCTTGATCAACATTTCTTTGTGTTAACAGCACAGCCTTGTTGGTTGTTGCTGCAAGCCGTAATCTCGAGTTGATGTTTCCTTTGATTCTTGTTCGTTATACACCACAAGGTAGCCGATGGTCTTGCAGTTTGAGCAAGATATCACATTGCCGGTGCACGTATCGCAACATACCTTCAGAGAATACTGTTTTGTTTAAAACTTTTATATGGCTTATTTTTGTTAGATATTTGTTTTTACTAATTTCTGTTCACAATTGTTTATTATTTTAAATTGTTTATAACACTGTTTTGAAGAAGTCAATCTGCTACAGTTGTCTTTTGTAATTAAATTTTAACAAAAATATAATAGCAAAACGAAAAAAAAAAATAAGAAAAATATAAATGGAATCTGTGTGCCCTCCATTAAGAGGAAATAAAAAGGCATCGATTATGCAGGAGTACATATCTGAGGATACTGGCGCAGTGTACAGCTCCGCTTCTGAGGGGCGATGAGTACTTGGTGGAGGCGGCACCATCGTCCCTGCAGCACTCCATTCTTATGAGCCCGGAAGAGGTGGTATGTGCAATGGAGAAACTAATGCAAAATAAAACCATTGCATGAGGGCCGCAATGCCGGACGGGGAACTATGTTCACCTTCCTGCTCGTAAGGCAGGAAGTTACGGGCTGAAAAACAAAACTACAACATTGCAATAGTTCAAAAAAAAAAAAAAAAAAGCGAAAAAATGATCTCTGAAAAGTTGTTTTGGTTATTTTTCTGACTGAAAATGAACCTGACGAACCACGCAAAATGCATCCATTTGGTATTTTCCGTTAATAAGGTTTTCTGAGACGCTGTTGTACGAGTATGGCATTATGCTTTTGTTTGTAAATAAAATAAGTTTCTTTTCAATTTTCGTAGTACTGGAGAATAATTTGATTACTATGTCTCAAAGTACTTAGTTCTTGTTCAATCAGGGATAATGGCCAGTTATCGGGTAGGCATACGTGAAATGTAATCTACCTGTAACTTAAAAGGATAGCATCGGCTGGTACCCTAATTTTATTTCTAAAAATATCTACTGCTTGGTAGTTTTTGAAACAACCGTCGTATTTTTCAAATTTTTTATAGGCGCAAAGCGCTGCCTGCCACTATGTCACATGTATATCTCCTGTCTGTCATCAAATTCTGGTACAACGTTTTTCACTTTTTTCACTTCACTTTTTGTTCACTAAAACTCGCACTTGAGGCCTGTAGAACTATTTTATTTAATTTTCCGTAAAATTCTTCACTTTAAAATCGGAGAGCAGCACACAGCTTGCATATTTGCAGCATTATTATTTTTCTCACTGATATACAAATAATATAACTGATAACTGATATTTGATCTAATTCCCTATCACTCTGTTTCAATGAATTCTAACTAATTATTTAAAGAGCACCGCAAACCTAACAAGTCCAAGTTATCAAGAATAATAGCTTTTATTTCAATAATATTTGTACCTTGGCATTGTACGCACAGAATTTGTTTTATTATTTTGTCTTATAATAATCTAATGATCACTTACGTTTTGCTCATTTTGAAGACGTAAATAAAAGCCTAAATAAAAGTAATTATTCTTCTTGATCAACATTTCTTTGTGTTAACAGCACAGCCTTGTTGGTTGTTGCTGCAAGCCGTAATCTCGAGTTGATGTTTCCTTTGATTCTTGTTCGTTATACACCACAAGGTAGCCGATGGTCTTGCAGTTTGAGCAAGATATCACATTGCCGGTGCACGTATCGCAACATACCTTCAGAGAATACTGTTTTGTTTAAAACTTTTATATGGCTTATTTTTGTTAGATATTTGTTTTTACTAATTTCTGTTCACAATTGTTTATTATTTTAAATTGTTTATAACACTGTTTTGAAGAAGTCAATCTGCTACAGTTGTCTTTTGTAATTAAATTTTAACAAAAATATAATAGCAAAACGAAAAAAAAAAATAAGAAAAATATAAATGGAATCTGTGTGCCCTCCATTAAGAGGAAATAAAAAGGCATCGATTATGCAGGAGTACATATCTGAGGATACTGGCGCAGTGTACAGCTCCGCTGCTGAGGGGCGATGAGTACTTGGTGGAGGCGGCACCATCGTCCCTGCAGCACTCCATTCTTATGAGCCCGGAAGAGGTGGTATGTGCAATGGAGAAACTAATGCAAAATAAAACCATTGCATGAGGGCCGCAATGCCGGACGGGGAACTATGTTCACCTTCCTGCTCGTAAGGCAGGAAGTTACGGGCTGAAAAACAAAACTACAACATTGCAATAGTTCAAAAAAAAAAAAAAAAAGGCGAAAAAATGATCTTTGAAAAGTTGTTTTGGTTATTTTTCTGACTGAAAATGAACCTGACGAACCACGCAAAATGCATCCATTTGGTATTTTCCGTTAATAAGGTTTTCTGAGACGCTGTTGTACGAGTATGGCA
Organism: Volucella inanis; assembly: GCA_907269105.1. Taxonomy (NCBI): domain Eukaryota; kingdom Metazoa; phylum Arthropoda; class Insecta; order Diptera; family Syrphidae; genus Volucella; species Volucella inanis. The sequence goes on from OU026158.1 coordinate 39,462,140, forward strand.
TTATGCTTTTGTTTGTAAATAAAATAAGTTTCTTTTCACTTTTCGTAGTACTGGAGAATAATTTGATTACTATGTCTCAAAGTACTTAGTTTTTGTTCAATCAGGGATAATGGCCAGTTATCGGGTAGGCATACGTGAAATGTAATCTACCTGTAACTTAAAATCGTATTAAATGGAGTCAGGATAGCGTCGACTGGTACCCTAATTTTATTTCTAAAAATATCTACTGCTTGGTAGTTTTTGACACAACCGTCGTATTTTTCAAATTTTTTATAGGCGCAAAGCGCTGCCTGCCACTATGTCACATGTATATCTCCTGTCTGTCATCAAATTCTGGTACAACGTTTTTCACTTTTTTCACTTCACTTTTGGTTCACTTAAACTCGCATCTGAGGCCTGTAGAACTATTTTATTTAATTTTCCGTAAAATTCTTCACTTTGAAATCGGAGAGCAGCACACAGCTTGCATATTTGCAGCATTATTATTTTTCTCACTAATATACAAATAATATAACTGATAACTGATACTTGATCTAATTCCCTATCACTCTGTTTCAATGAATTCTAACTAATTATTTAAAGAGCACCGCAAACCTAACAAGTCCAAGTTATCAAGAATAATAGCTTTTATTTCCATAATATTTGTATCTTGGCATTGTACGCACAGAATTTGTTGTATTATTTTGTCTTATAATGATCTAATGATCACTTACGTTTTGCTCATTTTGAAAACGTAAATAAAAGCCTAAATAAAAGTTATTATTCTTCTTGATCAACATTTCTTTGTGTTAACAGCACAGCCTTGTTGGTTGTTGCTGCAAGCCGTAATCTCGAGTTGATGTTTCCTCTGATGCTTGTTCGTTATACACCACAAGGTAGCCGATGGTCTTGCAGTTTGAGCAAGATATCACATTGCCGGTGCACGTATCGCAACATACCTCCAGACAATACTGTTTTGTTTAAAACTTTTATATGGCTTATTTTTGTTAGATATTTGTTTTTACTAATTTCTGTTCACAATTGTTTATTATTTTAAATTGTTTATAACACTGTTTTGAAGAAGTCAATCTGCTACAGTTGTCTTTTGTAATTAAATTTTAACAAAAATATAATAGCAAAACGAAAAAAAAAATAAGAAAAATATAAATGGAATCTGTGTGCCCTCCATTAAGTGGAAATAAAAAGGCATCGATTATGCAGGAGTACATATCTGAGGATACTGGCGCAGTGTACAGCTCCGCTGCTGAGGGGCGATAAGTACTTGGTGGAGGCGGCACCATCGTCCCTGCAGCACTCCATTCTTATGAGCCCGGAAGAGGTGGTATGTGCAATTTAGAAACTAATGCAAAATAAAACCATTGCATGAGGGCCGCAATGCCGGACGGGGAACTATGTTCACCTTCCTGCTCGTAAGGCAGGAAGTTACGGGCTGAAAAACAAAACTACAACATTGCAATAGTTCAAAAAAAAAAAAAAAAAAAAAAAAAAAAAAAAAAATGATCTCTGAAAAGTTGTTTTGGTTATTTTTCTGACTAAAAATGAACCTGACGAACCACGCAAAATGCATCCATTTGGTATTTTCCGTTAATAAGGTTTTCTGAGACGCTGTTGTACGAGTATGGCATTATGCTTTTGTTTGTAAATAAAATAAGTTTCTTTTCACTTTTCGTAGTACTGGAGAATAATTTGATTACTATGTCTCAAAGTACTTAGTTCTTGTTCAATCAGGGATAATGGCATACGTGAAATGTAATCTACCTGTAACTTAAAAGGATAGCGTCGGCTGGTACCCTAATTTTATTTCTAAAAATATCTACTACTTGGTAGTTTTTGAAACAAGCGTCGTATTTTTCCAATTTTTTATAGGCGCAAAGCGCTGCCTGCCACTATGTCACATGTATATCTCCTGTCTGTCATCAAATTCTGGTACAACGTTTTTCACTTTTTTCACTTCACTTTTTGTTCACTAAAACTCGCACTTGAGGCCTGTAGAACTATTTTATTTAATTTTCCGTAAAATTCTTCACTTTGAAATCGGAGAGCAGCACACAGCTTGCATATTTGCAGCATTATTATTTTTCTCACTAATATACAAATAATATAACTGATAACTGATATTTGATCTAATTCCCTATCACTCTGTTTCAATGAATTCTAACTAATTATTTAAAGAGCACCGCAAACCTAACAAGTCCAAGTTATCAAGAATAATAGCTTTTATTTCAATAATATTTGTACCTTGGCATTGTACGCACAGAATTTGTTTTATTATTTTGTCTTATAATGATCTAATGATCACTTACGTTTTGCTCATTTTGAAAACGTAAATAAAAGCCTAAATAAAAGTTATTATTCTTCTTGATCAACATTTCTTTGTGTTAACAGCACAGCCTTGTTGGTTGTTGCTGCAAGCCGTAATCTCGAGTTGATGTTTCCTTTGATTCTTGTTCGTTATACACCACAAGGTAGCCGATGGTCTTGCAGTTTGAGCAAGATATCACATTGCCGGTGCACGTATCGCAACATACCTTCAGAGAATACTGTTTTGTTTAAAACTTTTATATGGCTTATTTTTGTTAGATATTTGTTTTTACTAATTTCTGTTCACAATTGTTTATTATTTTAAATTGTTTATAACACTGTTTTGAAGAAGTCAATCTGCTACAGTTGTCTTTTGTAATTAAATTTTAACAAAAATATAATAGCAAAACGAAAAAAAAAAATAAGAAAAATATAAATGGAATCTGTGTGCCCTCCATTAAGAGGAAATAAAAAGGCATCGATTATGCAGGAGTACATATCTGAGGATACTGGCGCAGTGTACAGCTCCGCTTCTGAGGGGCGATGAGTACTTGGTGGAGGCGGCACCATCGTCCCTGCAGCACTCCATTCTTATGAGCCCGGAAGAGGTGGTATGTGCAATGGAGAAACTAATGCAAAATAAAACCATTGCATGAGGGCCGCAATGCCGGACGGGGAACTATGTTCACCTTCCTGCTCGTAAGGCAGGAAGTTACGGGCTGAAAAACAAAACTACAACATTGCAATAGTTCAAAAAAAAAAAAAAAAAAAAGCGAAAAAATGATCTCTGAAAAGTTGTTTTGGTTATTTTTCTGACTGAAAATGAACCTGACGAACCACGCAAAATGCATCCATTTGGTATTTTCCGTTAATAAGGTTTTCTGAGACGCTGTTGTACGAGTATGGCATTATGCTTTTGTTTGTAAATAAAATAAGTTTCTTTTCAATTTTCGTAGTACTGGAGAATAATTTGATTACTATGTCTCAAAGTACTTAGTTCTTGTTCAATCAGGGATAATGGCCAGTTATCGGGTAGGCATACGTGAAATGTAATCTACCTGTAACTTAAAAGGATAGCATCGGCTGGTACCCTAATTTTATTTCTAAAAATATCTACTGCTTGGTAGTTTTTGAAACAACCGTCGTATTTTTCAAATTTTTTATAGGCGCAAAGCGCTGCCTGCCACTATGTCACATGTATATCTCCTGTCTGTCATCAAATTCTGGTACAACGTTTTTCACTTTTTTCACTTCACTTTTTGTTCACTAAAACTCGCACTTGAGGCCTGTAGAACTATTTTATTTAATTTTCCGTAAAATTCTTCACTTTAAAATCGGAGAGCAGCACACAGCTTGCATATTTGCAGCATTATTATTTTTCTCACTGATATACAAATAATATAACTGATAACTGATATTTGATCTAATTCCCTATCACTCTGTTTCAATGAATTCTAACTAATTATTTAAAGAGCACCGCAAACCTAACAAGTCCAAGTTATCAAGAATAATAGCTTTTATTTCAATAATATTTGTACCTTGGCATTGTACGCACAGAATTTGTTTTATTATTTTGTCTTATAATAATCTAATGATCACTTACGTTTTGCTCATTTTGAAGACGTAAATAAAAGCCTAAATAAAAGTAATTATTCTTCTTGATCAACATTTCTTTGTGTTAACAGCACAGCCTTGTTGGTTGTTGCTGCAAGCCGTAATCTCGAGTTGATGTTTCCTTTGATTCTTGTTCGTTATACACCACAAGGTAGCCGATGGTCTTGCAGTTTGAGCAAGATATCACATTGCCGGTGCACGTATCGCAACATACCTTCAGAGAATACTGTTTTGTTTAAAACTTTTATATGGCTTATTTTTGTTAGATATTTGTTTTTACTAATTTCTGTTCACAATTGTTTATTATTTTAAATTGTTTATAACACTGTTTTGAAGAAGTCAATCTGCTACAGTTGTCTTTTGTAATTAAATTTTAACAAAAATATAATAGCAAAACGAAAAAAAAAATAAGAAAAATATAAATGGAATCTGTGTGCCCTCCATTAAGAGGAAATAAAAAGGCATCGATTATGCAGGAGTACATATCTGAGGATACTGGCGCAGTGTACAGCTCCGCTTCTGAGGGGCGATGAGTACTTGGTGGAGGCGGCACCATCGTCCCTGCAGCACTCCATTCTTATGAGCCCGGAAGAGGTGGTATGTGCAATGGAGAAAGTAATGCAAAATAAAACCATTGCATGAGGGCCGCAATGCCGGACGGGGAACTATGTTCACCTTCCTGCTCGTAAGGCAGGAAGTTACGGGCTGAAAAACAAAACTACAACATTGCAATAGTTCAAAAAAAAAAAAAAAAAAAAAAAAAAAGCGAAAAAATGATCTCTGAAAAGTTGTTTTGGTTATTTTCCTGACTGAAAATGAACCTGACGAACCACGCAAAATGCATCCATTTGGTATTTTCCGTTAATAAGGTTTTCTGAGACGCTGTTGTACGAGTATGGCATTATGCTTTTGTTTGTAAATAAAATAAGTTTCTTTTCACTTTTCGTAGTACTGGAGAATAATTTGATTACTATGTCTCAAAGTACTTAGTTCTTGTTCAATCAGGGATAATGGCATACGTGAAATGTAATCTACCTGTAACTTAAAAGGATAGCGTCGGGTTTTACCCTAATTTTAGTTCTAAAAATATCTACTACTTGGTAGTTTTTGAAACAAGCGTCGTATTTTTCAAATTTTTTATAGGCGCAAAGCGCTGCCTGCCACTATGTCACATGTATATCTCCTGTCTGTCATCAAATTCTGATACAACGTTTTTCACTTTTTTCACTTCACTTTTGGTTCACTAAAACTCGCACTTGAGGCCTGTAGAACTATTTTATTTAATTTTCCGTAAAATTCTTCACTTTGAAATCGGAGAGCAGCACACAGCTTGCATATTTGCAGCATTATTATTTTTCTCACTGATATACAAATAATATAACTGATAACTGATATTTGATCTAATTCCCTATCACTCTGTTTCAATGAATTCTAACTAATTATTTAAAGAGCACCGCAAACCTAACAAGTCCAAGTTATCAAGAATAATAGCTTTTATTTCAATAATATTTGTACCTTGGCATTGTACGCACAGAATTTGTTTTATTATTTTGTCTTATAATGATCTAATGATCACTTACGTTTTGCTCAGTTTGAAGACGTAAATAAAAGCCTAAATAAAAGTAATTATTCTTCTTGGTCAACATTTCTTTGTGTTAACAACACAGCCTTGTTGGTTGTTGCTGCAAGCCGTAATCTCGAGTTGATGTTTCCTTTGATTCTTGTTCGTTATACACCACAAGGTAGCCGATGGTCTTGCAGTTTGAGCAAGATATCACATTGCCGGTGCACGTATCGCAACATACCTCCAGAGAATACTGTTTTGTTTAAAACTTTTATATGGCTTATTTTTGTTAGATATTTGTTTTTACTAATTTCTGTTCACAATTGTTTATTATTTTAAATTGTTTATAACACTGTTTTGAAGAAGTCAATCTGCTACAGTTGTCTTTTGTAATTAAATTTTAACAAAAATATAATAGCAAAACGAAAAAAAAATAAGAAAAATATAAATGGAATCTGTGTGCCCTCCATTAAGAGGAAATAAAAAGGCATCGATTATGCAGGAGTACATATCTGAGGATACTGGCGCAGTGTACAGCTCCGCTGCTGAGGGGCGATGAGTACTTGGTGGAGGCGGCACCATCGTCCCTGCCATTCTTATGAGCCCGGAAGAGGTGGTATGTGCAATGGAGAAACTAATGCAAAATAAAACCATTGCATGAGGGCCGCAATGCCGGACGGGGAACTATGTTCACCTTCCTGCTCGTAAGGCAGGAAGTTACGGGCTGAAAAACAAAACTACAACATTGCAATAGTTCAAAAAAAAAAAAAAAAAAAAAAGCGAAAAAATGATCTCTGAAAAGTTGTTTTGGTTATTTTTCTGACTGAAAATGAACCTGACGAACCACGCAAAATGCATCCATTTGGTATTTTCCGTTAATAAGGTTTTCTGAGACGCTGTTGTACGAGTATGGCATTATGCTTTTGTTTGTAAATAAAATAAGTTTCTTTTCACTTTTCGTAGTACTGGAGAATAATTTGATTACTATGTCTCAAAGTACTTAGTTCTTGTTCAATCAGGGATAATGGCATACGTGAAATGTAATCTACCTGTAACTTAAAAGGATAGCGTCGGCTTTTACCCTAATTTTAGTTCTAAAAATATCTACTACTTGGTAGTTTTTGAAACAAGCGTCGTATTTTTCAAATTTTTTATAGGCGCAAAGCGCTGCCTGCCACTATGTCACATGTATATCTCCTGTCTGTCATCAAATTCTGGTACAACGTTTTTCACTTTTTTCACTTCACTTTTGGTTCACTAAAACTCGCACTTGAGGCCTGTAGAACTATTTTATTTAATTTTCCGTAAAATTCTTCACTTTGAAATCGGAGAGCAGCACACAGCTTGCATATTTGCAGCATTATTATTTTTCTCACTGATATACAAATAATATAACTGATAACTGATATTTGATCTAATTCCCTATCACTCTGTTTCAATGAATTCTAACTAATTATTTAAAGAGCACCGCAAACCTAACAAGTCCAAGTTATCAAGAATACTAGCTTTTATTTCAATAATATTTGTACCTTGGCATTGTACGCACAGAATTTGTTTTATTATTGTGTCTTATAATGATCTAATGATCACTTACGTTTTGCTCATTTTGAAGACGTAAATAAAAGCCTAAATAAAAGTTATTATTCTTCTTGATCAACATTTCTTTGTGTTAACAGTACAGCCTTGTTGGTTGTTGCTGCAAGAATCGAGTTGATGTTTCCTCTGATTCTTGTTCGTTATACACCACAAGGTAGCCGATGGTCTTGCAGTTTGAGCAAGATATCACATTGCCGGTACACGTATCGCAACATACCTCCAGACAATACTGTTTTGTTTAAAACTTTTATATGGCTTATTTTTGTTAGATATTTGTTTTTACTAATTTCTGTTCACAATTGTTTATTATTTTAAATTGTTTATAACACTGTTTTGAAGAAGTCAATCTGCTACAGTTGTCTTTTGTAATTAAATTTTAACAAAAATATAATAGCAAAACGAAAAAAAAAATAAGAAAAATATAAATGGAATCTGTGTGCCCTCCATTAAGAGGAAATAAAAAGGCATCGATTATGCAGGAGTACATATCTGAGGATACTGGCGCAGTGTACAGCTCCGCTGCTGAGGGGCGATGAGTACTTGGTGGAGGCGGCACCATCGTCCCTGCAGCACTCCATTCTTATGAGCCCGGAAGAGGTGGTATGTGCAATGGAGAAACTAATGCAAAATAAAACCATTGCATGAGGGCCGCAATGCCGGACGGGGAACTATGTTCACCTTCCTGCTCGTAAGGCAGGAAGTTACGGGCTGAAAAACAAAACTACAACATTGCAATAGTTCAAAAAAAAAAAAAAAAAAAAAAAAAAAGCGAAAAAATGATCTCTAAAAAGTTGTTTTGGTTATTTTTCTGACTGAAAATGAACCTGACGAACCACGCAAAATGCATCCATTTGGTATTATGGCATTATGCTTTTGTTTGTAAATAAAATAAGTTTCTTTTCAATTTTCGTAGTACTGGAGAATAATTTGATTACTATGTCTCAAAGTACTTAGTTCTTGTTCAATCAGGGATAATGGCCAGTTATCGGGTAGGCATACGTGAAATGTAATCTACCTGTAACTTAAAAGGATAGCGTCGGCTGGTACCCTAATTTTATTTCTAAAAATATCTACTGCTTGGTAGTTTTTGAAACAACCGTCGTATTTTTCAAATTTTTTATAGGCGCAAAGCGCTGCCTGCCACTATGTCATATGTATATCTCCTGTCTGTCATCAAATTCTGGTACAACGTTTTTCACTTTTTTCACTTCACTTTTGGTTCACTTAAACTCGCACTTGAGGCCTGTAGAACTATTTTATTTAATTTTCCGTAAAATTCTTCACTTTGAAATCGGAGAGCAGCACATAGCTTGCATATTTGCAGCATTATTATTTTTCTCACTAATATACAAATAATATAACTGATAACTGATATTTGATTTAATTCCCTGTCACTCTGTTTCAATGAACTCTAACTAATTATTTAAAGAGCACCGCAAACCTAACAAGTCCAAGTTATCAAGAATACTAGCTTTTATTTCAATAATATTTGTACCTTGGCATTGTACGCACAGAATTTGTTTTATTATTTTGTCTTATAATGATCTAATGATCACTTACGTTTTGCTCATTTTGAAGACGTAAATAAAAGCCTAAATAAAAGTAATTATTCTTCTTGATCAACATTTCTTTGTGTTAACAGCACAGCCTTGTTGGTTGTTGCTGCAAGCCGTAATCTCGAGTTGATGTTTCCTTTGATTCTTGTTCGTTATACACCACAAGGTAGCCGATGGTCTTGCAGTTTGAGCAAGATATCACATTGCCGGTGCACGTATCGCAACATACCTCCAGAGAATACTGTTTTGTTTAAAACTTTTATATGGCTTATTTTTGTTAGATATTTGTTTTTACTAATTTCTGTTCACAATTGTTTATTATTTTAAATTGTTTATAACACTGTTTTGAAGAAGTCAATCTGCTACAGTTGTCTTTTGTAATTAAATTTTAACAAAAATATAATAGCAAAACGAAAAAAAAATAAGAAAAATATAAATGGAATCTGTGTGCCCTCCATTAAGAGGAAATAAAAAGGCATCGATTATGCAGGAGTACATATCTGAGGATACTGGCGCAGTGTACAGCTCCGCTGCTGAGGGGCGATGAGTACTTGGTGGAGGCGGCACCATCGTCCCTGCAGCACTCCATTCTTATGAGCCCGGAAGAGGTGGTATGTGCAATGGAGAAACTAATGCAAAATAAAACCATTGCATGAGGGCCGCAATGCCGGACGGGGAACTATGTTCACCTTCCTGCTCGTAAGGCAGGAAGTTACGGGCTGAAAAACAAAACTACAACATTGCAATAGTTCAAAAAAAAAAAAAAAAAAGCGAAAAAATGATCTCTAAAAAGTTGTTTTGGTTATTTTTCTGACTGAAAATGAACCTGACGAACCACGCAAAATGCATCCATTTGGTATTTTCCGTTAATAAGGTTTTCTGAGACGCTGTTGTACGAGTATGGCATTATGCTTTTGTTTGTAAATAAAATAAGTTTCTTTTCAATTTTCGTAGTACTGGAGAATAATTTGATTACTATGTCTCAAAGTACTTAGTTCTTGTTCAATCAGGGATAATGGCCAGTTATCGGGTAGGCATACGTGAAATGTAATCTACCTGTAACTTAAAAGGATAGCGTCGGCTGGTACCCTAATTTTATTTCTAAAAATATCTACTGCTTGGTAGTTTTTGAAACAACCGTCGTATTTTTCAAATTTTTTATAGGCGCAAAGCGCTGCCTGCCACTATGTCACATGTATATCTCCTGTCTGTCATCAAATTCTGGTACAACGTTTTTCACTTTTTTCACTTCACTTTTGGTTCACTTAAACTCGCACTTGAGGCCTGTAGAACTATTTTATTTAATTTTCCGTAAAATTCTTCACTTTGAAATCGGAGAGCAGCACACAGCTTGCATATTTGCAGCATTATTATTTTTCTCACTAATATACAAATAATATAACTGATAACTGATATTTGATCTAATTCCCTATCACTCTGTTTCAATGAATTCTAACTAATTATTTAAAGAGCACCGCAAACCTAACAAGTCCAAGTTATCAAGAATAATAGCTTTTATTTCAATAATATTTGTACCTTGGCATTGTACGCACAGAATTTGTTTTATTATTTTGTCTTATAATGATCTAATGATCACTTACGTTTTGCTCATTTTGAAAACGTAAATAAAAGCCTAAATAAAAGTTATTATTCTTCTTGATCAACATTTCTTTGTGTTAACAGCACAGCCTTGTTGGTTGTTGCTGCAAGCCGTAATCTCGAGTTGATGTTTCTTCTGATTCTTGTTCGTTATACACCACAAGGTAGCCGATGGTCTTGCAGTTTGAGCAAGATATCACATTGCCGGTGCACGTATCGCAACATACCTCCAGACAATACTGTTTTGTTTAAAACTTTTATATGGCTTATTTTTGTTAGATATTTGTTTTTACTAATTTCTGTTCACAATTGTTTATTATTTTAAATTGTTTATAACACTGTTTTGAAAAAGTCAATCTGCTACCGTTGTCTTTTGTAATTAAATTTTAACAAAAATATAATAGCAAAACGAAAAAAAAAAATAAGAAAAATATAAATGGAATCTGTGTGCCCTCCATTAAGAGGAAATAAAAAGGCATCGATTATGCAGGAGTACATATCTGAGGATACTGGCGCAGTGTACAGCTCCGCTGCTGAGGGGAGATGAGTACTTGGTGGAGGCGGCACCATCGTCCCTGCAGCACTCCATTCTTATGAGCCCGGAAGAGGTGGTATGTGCAATGAAAAAAACTAATGCAAAATAAAACCATTGCATGAGGGCCGCAATGCCGGACGGGGAACTATGTTCACCTTCCTGCTCGTAAGGCAGGAAGTTACGGGCTGAAAAACAAAACTACAACATTGCAATAGTTCAAAAAAAAAAAAAGCGAAAAAATGATCTCTGAAAAGTTGTTTTGGTTATTTTTCTGACTGAAAATGAACCTGACGAACCATGCAAAATGCATCCATTTGGTATTTTCCGTTAATAAGGTTTCCTGAGACGCTGTTGTACGAGTATGGCATTATGCTTTTGTGTGTAAATAAAATAAGTTTCTTTTCACTTTTCGTAGTACTGGAGAATAATTTGATTACTATGTCTCAAAGTACTTAGTTCTTGTTCAATCAGGGATAATGGCCAGTTATCCGGTAGGCATACGTGAAATGTAATCTACCTGTAACTTAAAATCGTATTAAATGGAGTCAGGATAGCGTCGGCTGGTACCCTAATTTTATTTCTAAAAATATCTACTGCTTGGTAGTTTTTGAAACAACCGTCGTATTTTTCAAATTTTTTATAGGCGCAAAGCGCTGCCTGCCACTGTGTCACATGAACATCTCCTGTCTGTTTCAAATTCTGTTGATGTTGTTGTAATCTCGAGTTGATGTTTTCTGTGATTCTTGTTATACCATACACCACAAGGAATCCCATGGTGTTGCAGTCTGACCAAGGTATCATATTGCTCAAAGTGACATTCGATCAAATGTAGCATCCGTTGTGCTAATCCTTTTTCTAAATGCGACTTGACGGCAGTTAATTGGGTTATTTTTTTTCGAGAAACTATAATAACCATCTTGATATAATCCTTTTCAAATATTTTCCCCGTATTGGTAAAAAATAAAAATTGTTCTCCTTATGAATATACTAGATATCAAGAAAATGATATTACAAAAATATAGTGCTTATCTACTTATATTTTCTAGGTATTATCAAATAGAATAGAATAATAAATCCAAAAATTTAGTGTCAAATGAACGAAATTATCAAAAATAAAAAAATGAAAATAGTTCTGTTTTCTAAATGCAGCTTCCAATTGTTGCTTGAGATGCAGGAGGTGTCTTTGTTTGGCTTAGAGATGACCACTTTCCATACTTGAGGGATAATACCTTTGTTAAAAACCAGATAAACCAGAACAACGAGGATTTTTTTTAAGCATGAGTAAGGCTAGTAACTGAAGAGTTTCTCAGAGATGAAATTCGCGTAGAATTTCGAATTGCTTGCGGTAATTTCTCAAGTTTTTGTGATATGCTCGACAATCTGAATTTGGCAAGGAATTGTATTGTATTTGTTTTGGCTTTGATAGATTTAATTGTGTGAGTTACGAAGTTGCCTGTTACAATTTCTGTGAGGTTGAGGTTGGGTTGATGTTAATTTTAAATTTTTCAAAGCGGATGTTTTTTTTATTTCGTATTTTGCAGTTTTACAGATTTGAGTTTTGCAGAGTCTTATGGGTCGACCACTCTGAGTTTGATACAAATCGTTCAATCGATCTGCCCCGACTATTAAATGTACTAGAACCCAAAGAGAGAGTCCATGAGTTAGAATCACCGCTTAACAAAACAGGGGTTGTCAAGATTGTAATTGTAATAGAACTCTCGTGTATGTAGGATGTATGTGGATATATCGGTAAATTTAATAGGAAGGTTTATCCAGACAGCAACTGTAGATAGATATGTTTGAATTAATGTTTAGAGGTGTATGAGGAATGGGTGCAGGCCGGTGCCTTGTTTCGCAGTACTGTTTGATACAAAGTTATGGAAATAAAGAGCATACTGTTTTAGTGAGGGTTTGTGGTTGTGTTTAAGATAAGTTTTTTGTAAGGATATAATGCAGGGTTTTATGTCTTATATTAAATATTAAAAAACCATTAAGGTTCAATATGAGAATCTTGGTAAAGTTATAAGTGTTTGACAAGACTTTTGTACAATATGTTTGAAATTATATTGTGCTAAGACTAGAGTGGAAGGGTTTTGATAAAGTTCATTTACTGTGTGACTCTGTGGCTCATATAACTTGCAGCTTCTGGTCTTCTAGAGGTCCCCATTATTTAACCTCCGAAAATCAGAATGTGTTTATGTCAATAATATTTTGGTCAGATGTCATCATCATCGTGTTCTTTGTAAGGACTTCGACTAAAATGAAGTGTCTAATTACCTATATTTAATTGTTGCAGACAACACAAATCCCCTGGGCGGTGTTAATGGTAATTTTATTAAATCGTAATTGCTTCAAGACTCGTAGTTGTCAGCTTCCAAATACTTATTGTTGTTGTACAATTCTTGTTAATTAAAATTCGTCAGTCCCAGATTGGATGGATGAACGTAACAAAACAAGACCCACTAAGAAGCCAATTGAATAATAAATAAAGTCCTACCGAAAGCGGTGAAGGTGACTGTGTTGCATTTGCATATTAATACATATGTACATATATCGCCTCCTTTGTATTCTTAGAAAATGGAGAAGACTAAATAATTACATATACGGACTTCCTAAGTATATACAGTGGCGAGCAAACCTGGGAAACAACAGCAAATCCAACAAAAATTGTAATAAAAGTTTATAAAACCTACTTCCAAATTTTTTTTTTTTTTAAATAGGGATTAAATATATTTATAGAAAATAAAATAAAATTTAAAACTTCATTTGTTAAAGAAAAAAAAAAAATAAATAAATAAATAAATAAACTTCGACTCTTTGTTTCCAGTATTGCACGTTCGGCAAAAGCCCTGTTCTTCTCATTTTCTAGTATTTTGTCCAAAGGCCTTTGTTTTTATGACGCTTCTTACACGCCTTGGCATAGACTCTACTAAGTTTTGAATGGTTATCTCCGGAATTTTGGTCCATTCCATTCCTGTAAACTGGTGGGATGTGTTTGGTACTGCTGCAGCTGTCTTTTTAAGATTGACCACAAATTTACAATCGGGTTAAGATCGGGGCTTTGTGCTGGCCACGTAAGGGTCGAAAAATTTTGCTCCCCAATCCAATTTTGGACAATTTTAGCGATGTGCTTGGGGTCACCGTTTTGTTGTAATGTTATTTCTTCTTCGGGGTACTCAAATTGTTCCACAAAATCGAGTAAATTGGATTGCAAAATGTGTAAGTAATCCTCCTTTTTTATTATCAATTGTTTTTGAACCAACGGTCCAGTGTGCCACCAAGTGAAACAGCCCCACACCATCAGGCTACCCTCTCCATGTTGAACTGTCTCTCTTGCTTGATGTTTTAGAATTCTTTCATGAGGCCGATGCCAAAAATATTCTTTTCCATCAGATTGGTAACTATTGATCTTGTCTCGTCTGACCAAATTAGTCTTTTCCAGTCCTCCACCGACCAATTTTTTGGTCCTTGCAAAATTTTAACTTTGCCTTTTCATTTTTGTCGGACAAAGCAGGCTTTTTTTTTTACGGAAGAGACAATGCCAATTCGATTGAGAGATCGTCGCACAGTCCTTTCACTGACGTTCAAATTTAAGGCTTTTGCAGCTCCCTCAGGTGTAATTTTTTTTTTATTATTTTGAAGCCTTCTCTCAATCAGATGAGCGTTACCATCTGATGTAAGCCTGGGTCGCCCCCAAGTATTAATGGCGGGGGTGCACTGGTTTCTTGGCCCATAGATACACCACTTCGGTGTTGAGTAGTTGAAGTTTTCTAATTCAAGGGCCTATCTTATATATATATATTTTAATATATTTTAAATGGAATCCCTTCCAAGTACACACGAAATCGTTGAAGTGCATAAATAATAGAAAGAGTTTCTAATTCAAAACTATCATATTATATTTTAATTCAGCCGTGGAGATCGACTTCGAAAAATACGCAGCCGGGTGGAATATATCATCATTCTGTCGTTGCATCAAAGCTGCACCAAACCCATGGCTGCTATCATCGCAATGAAGTTCTCTTTCGCATTTTGGGCAGCACATTGCGAGGCCCAGTGTAGCCACTAATCGGTTTCGTAGTTCGTTGTTGAATGCCTTCACACAAGTTTCGGAAAAATCAAAAGTTGATTTCTTACGTAGCAAGTCTAATAGTGGTCCAGCAGTTTTTGAAAATGAGAGCACAAGTTTTCTAAAATATGATAATAAACCTATACAAATATGCAGTTCCTTGTTTTCATGCAACATACACCTTCGTTGTTCCGTCTAGCCGGAGACGGACACCCAAGCACTTCTCCCTTTTATTGTAGCCGCAAGCGGAAGCATATACTTTAACTGCGTGAGCCACTTTTTTATGTCATGGCGACCGTCTCTAGAAAACTTTGGGACTACGGCATCTAGTTCTTCGAAGTCCACACGTTGCCCGGATGATATTTGGCAATCACTCCTTCCATAAGTTGGATTTGCTGTTGCAGGTCGAGCAGCAGCACAGCAGCAGCTGTGGCATCGGGTACGACAGTAGGTGCAAAAGCGGACACATAGCGGATATACTATCGGGTACGGCAGCGATGTCTGCTTGTTCTTTTTTTTATTTATTTTTATATTCAATTATAAAGCACATTGATTCTTTAGTTCTTTTAGTTTTTGTTTTCTTTTAATTTTAATTTGACACGTATAGGAACTCAATACTAGTTGTAAGTCCTACTGCCTAAAAAATAGCATTCTTTGGTTTTATAAGAAAAAGTGGATTAGTTGCAGTTCTTCTTTTCCTCTAAAAAATAGGTTTTGGCACAGAATATTGCATTTCTTAGTAAATTTTTCATTTCGGTTGTGTGCGACTCAACAACCCACTAACTCATTCTCATTTTCGATCATCGTAGTTTTTATGTATATGAAATTGTTGATCCCGTACTTTATGGTCTGGAATTCTACCATATTTTCTTCTACGAGTAGTTGAGAAGAATGTTGTATTTTCTCACAGATTTATTCAGTGTGGTGTTTTTGTCTTTTTCATTTTAGTAACTACTCATTTTATTATATATGGTATCTTAGCAATACATTGCAGCTTTTTAACTAACTTACAATCTTATCGAGTATATGAATAATTATTTTGTTCTTTCGAAAGAACAAGCCTAAACTGAAAGGATATTTAAGTGCTATTTTTGCCATTGTGTTTGGATTGTGTGCTCCAACTGCCAACAACATGCGGGATCGGTACTGAGGTCACATGCGGTCCTTCATCTAGGTATTTAACGCCCCAACGCTCTTGATTTCGGAGATCTTCTGGGAGTTGATGCCTTCAACGTGGCAGCGTCGTTGACTTTTAAATTTAAATACTCGTACATTGTAATCGTTAAACAGTTTCAACTCATCTCTTTGTTTTGCGTTTACTTTTCTTGCGGCACGAAGGAATCCCTTTTTTTATTTATTTTTTTTCTTACTTTCCATTTTAAAGCACCAGACCATGTTGCGCGCGCTGTAGGAGGATATATTTAATTATTAATGGATTAATGGGATTTTTTATTTTATTGATTCAATATATAGAAGGCACTCCACAAATTTTTTTATTCATATCTTAAGAATAGTTTGCGGTATACGCCTCTTTCAAAATACGTTCCGACGAATTTGCTGCTTGGTGGTTAACAGTAATTAAGCCATACGGTTCATCTGAAAAAAAAAAAATATATATATATAGATATTAATATCTTGTCAAAGAAATAAAAAATGAAGTTGCTTTCTTTTCCTACTCTTGCAACCAGAATGCCGGAAATTCCGACATTTTCATGTAGTTTTTATGAACAATTTTTATTAGTTATCAAGAAACAACAGACGGGTTAAGTTACGAAAAAGGAATAATATTACAATATCAACAATATAGCGGATATAGCATCGGGTATGTCAGCAGGTATAGCATAGGGTACTACTGCATCAGCGGTATCAACAGCAGGCGGAGCCCCATGTCTTTGAATGCTTTTTTATTAAATTCATTCATTTATACTTATAAGCTATACAAAAATAAAAAAAAAAGCTTAATAACTTAAAAAACTATCTAACTAAAAAACGGCCCTATGCGAACACTCTAAGTTAAACCTAACAATTAAATTGTCTTTTGACATTCCGTACAGATATTTAATTTTTACATTAAATATAGTTAAAACTAAGAAAATATTTTTTTCTAAATTTAAAAACTTAGTAAATTAACATTTTTATTATAATATAAAATTTAAGACTAAAAAACTTAAACTAACTAAAATAAACCTTAATCTACTTAGCCTACTTAAACTATCATATTGCATATTGCACAAGTATTATTCCGTTATTTTCTTTAGAGAATGTTATTCACCTTTTTTTTGTATTTTTTTATTTTTTATTTTTTATTTTCTTTGTATATATTTTTTTTTTTTTTTTTTTTGTATTTTTTTTTTTTTATTAGCAACATGAGCAACATCCCAACTACCGTGTGCGACGTCTCTGTCGTAGTTGATTCGACTGTCCTCTTTGATCGACGGGGAAGAATAACGGCACTGCCAATCTATCCTGGATCAGACCTTTTTTTATCTAGATAGGGAAACGCTTATGGAGGAATAAAGCCGTCAAAGCGTACCCTCTCGTGATATATATGATTGGGGTAGTAAGCCCCGTAGATCAGGTTATTCGACGAATCAACTTAATAACAAAATTGTCCACTCTTATTAGGTTCGCCCTATTGTACAAGACCTCGATAGGATATAATTTTATGTACTCAGACTCTGGTGTTCTATTTAGGCGAAGACAAGGTATCTAACTATATTTCGATAAGTAAATGGCTGTCCAGGTTTCCTCACGATTGAAAACTTCCGCAAATTCCTTCTGATGTACCTAGATGCTACAGACAAAGGCGTCCCAAACAGAATGGTTTCCGATCGCTGAAAGTTGATTTTTAACTTCCAGTCATCGTTATCGAAGTGATATTGCAAAAGTATATTAATGACTTTGATCTTTGGACCCGATTTGTACGCGAATAAGTCGACTGCGTACGCTTTCGCATGTTAAAGTCAACCTATTAGATCTATCTGTTAACATATTGTAAAGAATATACAGCAGCGGGTTACTAATGTCCAACTTGTTCAGTTTAAAAAAAAATTACTCTAACCATACGGTATCGAAGGCTCTTTCCAAGTCAATCACTCAAGCACCAGTGCACTGGTTCTTCCCTTGTTCCATTGGATATCATAAACTAGTTTAGACGCGACATGAATGACATCATGCCCTGCTTTGAAACCGAATATATGTTTGTTCTCAATCCATTTAGAAAGAACTCTATTGATCACCTTTTTGAACACCTAAGGCAAGCCCTGTCAAGCACCCGAATCTTTTCCAAAAGACTTGCTCTCACGTTAAACCACACGGGACTTTCAGTGGTCGCAATATCGTTATGGTGAAGTGAACCTATCAGATCACTTGAAAAGGATCGGCGAATTGACCGCACCTTGTTGCAGACCGTTTAATATGAAATGTACCAGTAGAAGTCACATCGCCATTCTTCACGATGAACTGTCTATCTGTGAGCATATTGAAAAGAATATACAGCAGAGGTTTTCTAATGCCCAGTCTGTTCAGCTTGCAGAAGAGTCCCTCTAACCATACGGTATCGAAGACCTTCTCCATTGGATATCAGAAACCAGTTTAGATGCAGCATGAATAACATCGTGCCCCGCCTTAAAACCGTATTGATTATCCTGAACTATATATTTCTGTCCTCAACCCACTAAGTCAGGACTCTATTGATTACTTTTTCGAAAACCTTACTAATGATTGGAATGAGACTGATCGCCCGGAGATTCGCCGGATTGGAGGTGTCTTTATCCCTTTTGGGGATGGGATGTACCACTGCAGGTTTCCAATGCGCTGGATAATGTGCATTATTCATTGCATTCTTAAACAGGGTGGTATAAATGTCCAACGCTTCTAGTGGTAGATGTCGAAGCACAATGTTCGGTATTCCATCGGCTCTCACTGATTCCTTATTCTAATTGTGTCGAAGATCGTTTGAAGCTCTTCGAAATAAACGGGGGTTGTTCCCTTTCATTGGCGATGACATTATTTGCCATATTCTCGTCACTGAACTGGGTGAAACCCGAGTTCTCGATTCGCAAGTTCACTATTTCATTTCGAAGGTAGAAATTATGCACAAAGACTCGATTTTCTAGGTCGTGGTTTGGATCAATGGTGTCTTCGTCTTTTACACTTCCTGGAAAGTCGCTCCTATAGCCTCGACCTTCTGCGGATCCTCGATCACCAAGAAGTTGTCATCATCAACAGCCTCATTTAGATCTATGCCTGCTGTTCAAAGTATGTGTTCATTGTCTGTCGTTCGACATGAAAGGTCTTTTTGATCTTTCCTCCGAAATATTTTATTTATTTTGCGGGAACATATTCTGGTTGCTGGTATTTACAGCCCGAATTTTATTGTCCCAATTCAAACTTACAGAAGCTCTGTAATTTTCTTTTATTAATGTTTAGAGGTTTTTAATCCACGATTTTAATGTCATGATCTCCGAGTTATGTCTGTCAGTAAACCGTTGAAGACGTAAATGTATTCACGGTCCACAAGTGTGTCCTTCTTTCTAGATGCTGTAGTTAAGGTTTTCACCCCTTCCCTAACTTCAACCGGCAGCTTTTCGGTTGAAGCAGTTATAGGGATAGACGTTTAACAGTTTTTGGAGTTGGCCTAAGCTTTCTCCTTCTTTTTACTGGCCCTTCACTTTCCGATGTAGCTGGCTGGTCCGACATTATTGTCTCATCAGCTGATTTAGTCAGGCCATTTACCCGATTCGTCATTCCGTGAGCGGAACGCTCGTGTTTATCCATCGTGTGACGAATACTCTCAAGTTTTTAATTTTTTTTCTCAAGTTTTTATATTTTATTTTATTTTTTTTTTTTTGTAATATTTATAGAGAAAGAAAAAAATAAACTTTCCCCCGTCCGGAGTCTAACTCAGGGTCGCTTGGCTCCCGATAAATTGTCACTTCTACTGGGCCAACTTGCTTTTTTGACAATGTTTGTCAAAAACTTAATTTATACTATATGCACTGTTCTAATGTACTAATTCACAAGAAAATCCGAAACACATCAACTCGCCTCGATGGTCGGTGGACGGATGTTATTAGCATCATGTATTCCGGCGGCAACTGTTGCCGCCGCGATTCTAGAATACTCGCCGTAATCCTCAGCAGTATTTTCGGGCACCAGTTCTTTACGTAGCTGTCTTAATTGCGTAAGCGTGGCATTTAGCAGGAACGCAATGTTCACTGCTGAAAGTTCGTTGTTTCATTGCTGTATTTATTTTAGTATTTTTATTTTATTTTATTTATTTATTTATTTTTTTTTTTTTACTTACGGCGTTAAAAATTCTGGTCTTTATTAATTTGTTTCTTAAATATTTGTTTTCTTAGGAGGTTTAGTGATATTACATCACACCTGAATTATAATCTTGTCAAAGAAATAAAAAATGAAGTTGCTTTCTTTTAACGGGTTTTTTGTGAACGACATTGGGTTTCCTAAAACATGTTGGGGATATGTGCCCTACCTTATTGCAGGTTTGGCAAATAATTTTGGTTAAGGAATTTGCCAAGTTTGGATTGTTGTAGCAAGTGGCCGATGTGTGTCCGACTTTATTACATGTCTGACAAACGGTCCTGAGAGAAGAATTTAATTTAATTGCCTGTGATGCAGTGGTCCGTTCGAGATGCGCGGCACCCAGCGGTAGGATAATTTTTTGATATGCAGAATATTGTCCAAAATATGGCGTGTGCGCTCAGTACTAATCTTTTTGGTATCTGCTAGCTCGCGCACCTTCACTTTCCGGTCAGCCAACACCATTTCATGTATTTTTTTGACATTGTCCTCTGTAACTACACTGGAGGGCCTGCCGCTGCGGACTTGATCGGTAGTGGAGTTGCGGCCACCACGAAACTCTCGAAACCAATATTTGACGGTGTAATCTGACGGAGCATTAACCCCATAATATTTCTCCAACTTCTCTTTTGTTTCCTTCGCCGTTTAGCCTCTCAAAAAATAATGTTTTATGAGAGAACGAAAATCGTTTTTGTTCATACTCAACATGATGCCAAACACGTCAATAATCAGCTGTCAAAACAAAACTAAAGACAGTATTGCAGTGTAAATTGGCATGTCTGCCAATATATATATATATGCTCGACAATCTGAATTTGGCAAGAAAGTGTATTGTATTTGTTTCGGTTTTGATAGATTTAATTGTGTGAGTTACGAAGTTGCATGTTAAAATTTCTGTGAGGTTGAGGTTGGGTTGATGTTAATTTTAAATTTTTCAAAGCGGATGTTTTTTTTTCGTATTTTGCAGTTTTACAGATTTGAGTTTTGCAGAGTCTTATGGGTCGACCACTCTGAGTTTGATACAAATCGTTCAATCGATCTGCCCCGACTATTAAATGTACTAGAACCCAAAGAGAGAGTCCATGAGTTAGAATCACCGCTTAACAAAACAGGGGTTGTCAAGATTGTAATTGTAATAGAAGTCTTGTGTATGTGGGATGTATGTGGATATAACGGTAAATTTAATAGGAAGGTTTATCCAGACAGCAACTGTAGATAGATATGTTTAAATTAATGTTTAGAGGTGTATGAGGAATGGGTCTATGCACAAGCAGGCCGGTGCCGTGTTTCGCAGTACTGTTTGATACAAAGTTATGGAAATAAAGAGCATACTGTTTTAGTGAGGGTTTGTGGTCGTGTTTAATATAAGTTTTTTGTAAGGATATAATGCAGGGTTTTTTGTCTTATATTAAATACTAAAAAACCATTAAGGTTCAATATGAGAATCGTGGTAAAGTTATAAATGTTTGACTTTCATACAATATGTTTGAAATTATATTGTGCTAAGACTAGAGTAGAAGGGTTTTGATAAAGTTCATTTACTGTGTGATTCTGTGGCTCATAACTTGCAGCTTCTGGTCTTCTAGAGAGGTCTCCATTATTTAACCTCCGAAAATCAGAATGTGTTTATGTCAATAATATTTTGGTCAGATGTCATCATCATCGTGTTCTTTGTAAGGACTTCGACTAAAATAAATACATATACACTGATGTTTTTAGTGCCATTTACGTATGTTGTATGTACATATATACAAATTGAGGCACAAAAATATGCAATTTTCAGAACTCGGACAATAAAGGTTTAACGATTTGCACACTACTTCGTAGGCGTAAGCACCTCATAGGGCTGAGAAAATTGTATCTTAATCTACGCCAATTCGGTTGCTGTTCCATACTGTATATCGGAGTTAACGATATGGTATCTGTTTTGCTTTAGAAGGTTAGAAAGATTCTAGTAATAGGTGAATCTAACGGGTTTGGAGTGGAAGGTGATTTTTGTGACTTGTGAAATATAGTTAAGCGATCTTGTGTCAGTTGGATCGTAAGAGTAAGGAAAATTTGCGATTGTTGAATCGCGCTTGAAGTTCTGTTTCGCATTTTGGGCAGCACATTGCGAGGCCCAGTGTAGCCACTAATCGGTTTCGTAGTTCGTTGTTGAATGCCTTCACACAAGTTTCGGAAAAATCAAAAGTTGATTTCTTACGTAGCAAGTCTAATAGTGGTCCAGCAGTTTTTGAAAATGAGAGCACAAGTTTTCTAAAATATGATAACAAACCTATACAAATATGCAGTTCCTTGTTTTCATGCAACATACACCTTCGCTGTTCCGTCTAGCCGGAGACGGACACCCAAGCACTTCTCCCTTTTATTGTAGCCGCAAGCAGAAGCATATACTTTAACTGCGTGAGCCACTTTTTTATGTCATGGCGACCGTCTCTAGAAAACTTTGGGACTACGGCATCTAGTTCTTCGAAGTCCACACGTTTCCCGGATGATATTTGGCAATCACTCCTTCCATAAGTTGGATTTGCTGTTGCAGGTCGAGCAGCAGCACAGCAGCAGCTGTGGCATCGGGTACGACAGTAGATGCAAAAGCGGACACATAGCGGATATACTATCGGGTACGGCAGCGATGTCTGCTTGTTCTTTTTTTTATTTATTTTTATATTCAATTATAAAGCACATTGATTCTTTAGTTCTTTTAGTTTTTGTTTTCTTTTAGTTTTAATTTGACACGTATAGGAACTCAATACTAGTTGTAAGTCCTACTGCCTAAAAAATAGCATTCTTTGGTTTTATAAGAAAAAGTGGATTAGTTGCAGTTCTTCTTTTCCTCTAAAAAATAGGTTTTGGCACAGAATATTGCATTTCTTAGTAAATTTTTCATTTCGGTTGTGTGCGACTCAACAACCCACTAACTCATTCTCATTTTCGATCATCGTAGTTTTTATGTATATGAAATTGTTGATCCCGTACTTTATGGTCTGGAATTCTACCATATTTTCTTCTACGAGTAGTTGAGAAGAATGTTGTATTTTCTCACAGATTTATTCAGTGTGGTGTTTTTGCCTTTTTCATTTTAGTAACTACTCATTTTATTATATATGGTATCTTAGCAATAAATTGCAGCTTTTTAACTAACTTACAATCTTATCGAGTATATGAATAATTATTTTGTTCTTTCGAAAGAACAAGCCTAAACTGATAGGATATTTAAGTGCTATTTTTGCCATTGTGTTTGGATTGTGTGCTCCAACTGCAAACAACATGCGGGATCGGTACTGAGGTCACATGCGGTCCTTCATCTAGGTATTTAACGCCCCAACGCTCTTGATTTCGGAGATCTTCTGGGAGTTGATGCCTTCAACGTGGCAGCGTCGTTGACTTTTAAATTTAAATACTCGTACATTGTAATCGTTAAACAGTTTCAACTCATCTCTTTGTTTTGCGTTTACTTTTCTTGCGGCACGAAGGAATCCCTTTTTTTATTTATTTTTTTTCTTACTTTCCATTTTAAAGCACCAGACCATGTTGCGCGCGCTGTAGGAGGATATATTTAATTATTAATGGATTAATGGGATTTTTTATTTTATTGATTCAATATATAGAAGGCACTCCACAAATTTTTTTATTCATATCTTAAGAATAGTTTGCGGTATACGCCTCTTTCAAAATACGTTCCGACGAATTTGCTGCTTGGTGGTTAACAGTAATTAAGCCATACGGTTCATCTGAAAAAAAAAATATATATATATATAGATATTAATATCTTGTCAAAGAAATAAAAAATGAAGTTGCTTTCTTTTCCTACTCTTGCAACCAGAATGCCGGAAATTCCGACATTTTCATGTAGTTTTTATGAACAATTTTTATTAGTTATCAAGAAACAACAGACGGGTTAAGTTACGAAAAAGGAATAATATGACAATATCAACAATATAGCGGATATAGCATCGGGTATGTCAGCAGGTATAGTATAGGGTACTACTGCATCAGCGGTATCAACAGCAGGCGGAGCCCCATGTCTTTGAATGCTTTTTTATTAAATTCATTCATTTATACTTATAAGCTATACAAAAATAAAAAAAAAAGCTTAATAACTTAAAAAACTATCTAACTAAAAAACGGCCCTATGCGAACACTCTAAGTTAAACCTAACAATTAAATTGTCTTTTGACATTCCGTACAGATATTTAATTTTTACATTAAATATAGTTAAAACTAAGAAAATATTTTTTTCTAAATTTAAAAACTTAGTAAATTAACATTTTTATTATAATATAAAATTTAAGACTAAAAAACTTAAACTAACTAAAATAAACCTTAATCTACTTAGCCTACTTAAACTATCATATTGCATATTGCACAAGTATTATTCCGTTATTTTCTTTAGAGAATGTTATTCACCTTTTTTTTGTATTTTTTTATTTTTTATTTTTTATTTTCTTTGTATATATTTTTTTTTTTTTTTTTTTTTTTTTTTTTATTTTTTATTAGCAACATGAGCAACATCCCAACTACCGTGTGCGACGTCTCTGTCGTAGTTGATTCGACTGTCCTCTTTGATCGACGGGGAAGAATAACGGCACTGCCAATCTATCCTGGATCAGACCTTTTTTTATCTAGATAGGGAAACGCTTATGGAGGAATAAAGCCGTCAAAGCGTACCCTCTCGTGATATATATGATTGGGGTAGTAAGCCCCGGAGATCAGGTTATTCGACGAATCAACTTAATAACAAAATTGTCCACTCTTATTAGGTTCGCCCTATTGTACAAGACCTCGATAGGATATAATTTTATGTACTCAGACTCTGGTGTTCTATTTAGGCGAAGACAAGGTATCTAACTATATTTCGATAAGTAAATGGCTGTCCAGGTTTCCTCACGATTGAAAACTTCCGCAAATTCCTTCTGATGTACCTAGATGCTACAGACAAAGGCGTCCCAAACAGAATGGTTTCCGATCGCTGAAAGTTGATTTTTAACTTCCAGTCATCGTTATCGAAGTGATATTGCAAAAGTATATTAATGACTTTGATCTTTGGACCCGATTTGTACGCGAATAAGTCGACTGCGTACGCTTTCGCATGTTAAAGTCAACCTATTAGATCTATCTGTTAACATATTGTAAAGAATATACAGCAGCGGGTTACTAATGTCTAACTTGTTCAGTTTAAAAAAAAATTACTCTAACCATACGGTATCGAAGGCTCTTTCCAAGTCAATCACTCAAGCACCAGTGCACTGGTTCTTCCCTTGTTCCATTGGATATCATAAACTAGTTTAGACGCGACATGAATGACATCATGCCCTGCTTTGAAACCGAATATATGTTTGTTCTCAATCCATTTAGAAAGAACTCTATTGATCACCTTTTTGAACACCTAAGGCAAGCCCTGTCAAGCACCCGAATCTTTTCCAAAAGACTTGCTCTCACGTTAAACCACACGGGACTTTCAGTGGTCGCAATATCGTTATGGTGAAGTGAACCTATCAGATCACTTGAAAAGGATCGGCGAATTGACCGCACCTTGTTGCAGACCGTTTAATATGAAATGTA
Organism: Volucella inanis; assembly: GCA_907269105.1. NCBI lineage: Eukaryota > Metazoa > Arthropoda > Insecta > Diptera > Syrphidae > Volucella > Volucella inanis. Next base: position 39,487,861 of record OU026158.1, read on the forward strand.
CCAGTAGAAGTCACATCGCCATTTTTTTCACGATGAACTGTCTATCTGTGAGCATATTGAAAAGAATATGCAGCAGAGGTTTTCTAATGCCCAGTCTGTTCAGCTTGCAGAAGAGTCCCTCTAACCATACGGTATCGAAGACCTTCTCCATTGGATATCAGAAACCAGTTTAGATGCAGCATGAATAACATCGTGCCCCGCCTTAAAACCGTATTGATTATCCTGAACTATATATTTCTGTCCTCAACCCACTAAGTCAGGACTCTATCGATTACTTTTTCGAAAACCTTACTAATGATTGGAATGAGACTGATCGCCTGGAGATTCGCCGGATTGGAGGTGTCTTTATCCCTTTTGGGGATGGGATGTACCACTGCAGGTTTCCAATGCGCTGGGTAATGTGCATTATTCATTGCATTCTTAAACAGGGTGGTATAAATGTCCAACGCTTCTAGTGGTAGATGTCGAAGCACAATGTTCGGTATTCCATCGGCTCTCACTGATTCCTTATTCTAATTGTGTCGAAGATCGTTTGAAGCTCTTCGAAATAAACGGGGGTTGTTCCCTTTCATTGGCGATGACATTATTTGCCATATTCTCGTCACTGAACTGGGTGAAACCCGAGTTATCGATTCGCAAGTTCACTATTTCATTTCGAAGGTAGAAATTATGCACAAGGACTCGATTTTATAGGTCGTGGTTTGGATCAATGGTGTCTTCGTCTTTTACACTTCCTGGAAAGTCGCTCCTATAGCCTCGACCTTCTGCGGATCCTCGATCACCAAGAAGTTGTCATCATCAACAGCCTCATTTAGATCTATGCCTGCTGTTCAAAGTATGTGTTCATTGTCTGTCGTTCGACATGAAAGGTCTTTTTGATCTTTCCTCCGAAATATTTTATTTATTTTGCGGGAACATATTCTGGTTGCTGGTATTTACAGCCCGAATTTTATTGTCCCAATTCAAACTTACAGAAGCTCTGTAATTTTCTTTTATTAATGTTTAGAGGTTTTTAATCCACGATTTTAATGTCATGATCTCCGAGTTATGTCTGTCAGTAAACTGTCTGCACAAGGTTTTCAGTCTTGACAGCAGTCTACTTTTATGTTGATGCAGTGCGTCTATAGTTGAATTGCGGAACAAGTCGTCATTGTCAGTGTATTGAAACCGTGGTATCGTTGTGTCCATTGTTCGTTTAATTGTCTCATCCATTAGTTTTAGACCTACTCGCCCTACTCGCTATTTGCTTAGCTTTAATGGCTAGAACTCGTTGCACCTGCTTTATTCTGCTGTTTAGGTTCTTTACCTCTTCTTCATCTTCGTCGTCTGATTCGGCGGGGGCGAGACAGGCGTAGTTATTGTAGGCACCCATGTAATGGCCTTCACCTCCGTTGAAGACGTAAATGTATTCACGGTCCACAAGTGTGTCCTTCTTTCTAGATGCTGTAGTTAAGGTTTTCACCCCTTCCCTAACTTCAACCGGCAGCTTTTCGGTTGAAGCAGTTATAGGGATAGACGTTTAACAGTTTTTGGAGTTGGCCTAAGCTTTCTCCTTCTTTTTACTGGCCCTTCACTTTCCGATGTAGCTGGCGGTCCGACATTATTGTCTCATCAGCTGATTTAGTCAGGCCATTTACCCGATTCGTCATTCCGTGAGCGGAACGCTCGTGTTTATCCATCGTTTGACGAATACTCTCAAGTTTTTAATTTTTTTTCTCAGGTTTTTATATTTTATTTTTTTATTTTTATTTTTTTTTTTTTTTTTGTAATATTTATAGAGAAAGAAAAAAATAAACTTTCCCCCGTCCGGAGTCTAACTCAGGGTCGCTTGGCTCCCGATAAATTGTCACTTCTACTGGGCCAACTTGCTTTTTTGACAATGTTTGTCAAAAACTTAATTTATACTATATGCACTGTTCTAATGTACTAATTCACAAGAAAATCCGAAACACATCAACTCGCCTCGATGGTCGGTGGACGGATGTTATTAGCATCATGTATTCCGGCGGCAACTGTTGCCGCCGCGATTCTAGAATACTCGCCGTAATCCTCAGCAGTATTTTCGGGCACCAGTTCTTTACGTAGCTGTCTTAATTGCGTAAGCGTGGCATTTAGCAGGAACGCAATGTTCACTGCTGAAAGTTCGTTGTTTCATTGCTGTATTTATTTTAGTATTTTTATTTTATTTTATTTATTTATTTATTTTTTTTTTTTACTTACGGCGTTAAAAATTCTGGTCTTTATTAATTTGTTTCTTAAATATTTGTTTTCTTAGGAGGTTTAGTGATATTACATCACACCTGAATTATAATCTTGTCAAAGAAATAAAAAATGAAGTTGCTTTCTTTTAACGGGTTTTTTGTGAACGACATTGGGTTTCCTAAAACATGTTGGGGATATGTGCCCTACCTTATTGCAGGTTTGGCAAATAATTTTGGTTAAGGAATTTGCCAAGTTTGGATTGTTGTAGCAAGTGGCCGATGTGTGTCCGACTTTATTACATGTCTGACAAACGGTCCTGAGAGAAGAATTTAATTTAATTGCCTGTGATGCAGTGGTCCGTTCGAGATGCGCGGCACCCAGCGGCAGGATAATTTTTTGATATGCAGAATATTGTCCAAAATATGGCGTGTGCGCTCAGTACTAATCTTTTTGGTATCTGCTAGCTCGCGCACCTTCACTTTCCGGTCAGCCAACACCATTTCATGTATTTTTTTGACATTGTCCTCTGTAACTACACTGGAGGGCCTGCCGCTGCGGACTTGATCGGTAGTGGAGTTGCGGCCACCACGAAACTCTCGAAACCAATATTTGACGGTGTAATCTGACGGAGCATTAACCCCATAATATTTCTCCAACTTCTCTTTTGTTTCCTTCGCCGTTTAGCCTCTCAAAAAATAATGTTTTATGAGAGAACGAAAATCGTTTTTGTTCATACTCAACATGATGCCAAACACGTCAATAATCAGCTGTCAAAACAAAACTAAAGACAGTATTGCAGTGTAAATTGGCATGTCTGCCAATATATATATATATGCTCGACAATCTGAATTTGGCAAGAAAGTGTATTGTATTTGTTTCGGTTTTGATAGATTTAATTGTGTGAGTTACGAAGTTGCATGTTAAAATTTCTGTGAGGTTGAGGTTGGGTTGATGTTAATTTTAAATTTTTCAAAGCGGATGTTTTTTTTTCGTATTTTGCAGTTTTACAGATTTGAGTTTTGCAGAGTCTTATGGGTCGACCACTCTGAGTTTGATACAAATCGTTCAATCGATCTGCCCCGACTATTAAATGTACTAGAACCCAAAGAGAGAGTCCATGAGTTAGTTTCACCGCTTAACAAAACAGGGGTTTTCAAGATTGTAATTGTAATAGAACTCTTGTGTATGTGGGATGTATGTGGATATAACGGTAAATTTAATAGGAAGGTTTATCCAGACAGCAACTGTAGATAGATATGTTTAAATTAATGTTTAGAGGTGTATGAGTAATGGGTCTATGCACAAGCAGGCCGGTGCCGTGTTTCGCAGTACTGTTTGATACAAAGTTATGGAAATAAAGAGCATACTGTTTTAGTGAGGGTTTGTGGTCGTGTTTAATATAAGTTTTTTGTAAGGATATAATGCAGGGTTTTATGTCTTATATTAAATACTAAAAAACCATTAAGGTTCAATATGAGAATCGTGGTAAAGTTATAAATGTTTGACAAGACTTTCATACAATATGTTTGAAATTATATTGTGCTAAGACTAGAGTAGAAGGGTTTTGATAAAGTTCATTTACTGTGTGACTCTGTGGCTCATAACTTGCAGCTTCTGGTCTTCTAGAGAGGTCTCCATTATTTAACCTCCGAAAATCAGAATGTGTTTATGTCAATAATATTTTGGTCAGATGTCATCATCATCGTGTTCTTTGTAAGGACTTCGACTAAAATAAATACATATACACTGATGTTTTTAGTGCCATTTACGTATGTTGTATGTACATATATACAAATTGAAGCACAAAAATATGCAATTTTCAGAACTCGGACAATAAAGGTTTAACGATTTGCACACTACTTCGTAGGCGTAAGCACCTCATAGGGCTGAGAAAATTGTATCTTAATCTACGCCAATTCGGTTGCTGTTCCATACTGTATATCGGAGTTAACGATATGGTATCTGTTTTGCTTTAGAAGGTTAGAAAGATTCTAGTAATAGGTGAATCTAACGGGTTTGGAGTGGAAGGTGATTTTTGTGACTTGTGAAATATAGTTGAGCGATCTTGTGTCAGTTGGATCGTAAGAGTAAGGAAAATTTGCGATTGTTGAATCGCGCTTGAAGTTCTGTTTCGCATTTTGGGCAGCACATTGCGAGGCCCAGTGTAGCCACTAATCGGTTTCGTAGTTCGTTGTTGAATGCCTTCACACAAGTTTCGGAAAAATCAAAAGTTGATTTCTTACGTAGCAAGTCTAATAGTGGTCCAGCAGTTTTTGAAAATGAGAGCACAAGTTTTCTAAAATATGATAACAAACCTATACAAATATGCAGTTCCTTGTTTTCATGCAACATACACCTTCGCTGTTCCGTCTAGCCGGAGACGGACACCCAAGCACTTCTCCCTTTTATTGTAGCCGCAAGCGGAAGCATATACTTTAACTGCGTGAGCCACTTTTTTATGTCATGGCGACCGTCTCTAGAAAACTTTGGGACTACGGCATCTAGTTCTTCGAAGTCCACACGTTGCCCGGATGATATTTGGCAATCACTCCTTCCATAAGTTGGATTTGCTGTTGCAGGTCGAGCAGCAGCACAGCAGCAGCTGTGGCATCGGGTACGACAGTAGGTGCAAAAGCGGACACATAGCGGATATACTATCGGGTACGGCAGCGATGTCTGCTTGTTCTTTTTTTTTATTTATTTTTATATTCAATTATAAAGCACATTGATTCTTTAGTTCTTTTAGTTTTTGTTTTCTTTTAATTTTAATTTGACACGTATAGGAACTCAATACTAGTTGTAAGTCCTACTGCCTAAAAAATAGCATTCTTTGGTTTTATAAGAAAAAGTGGATTAGTTGCAGTTCTTCTTTTCCTCTAAAAAATAGGTTTTGGCACAGAATATTGCATTTCTTAGTAAATTTTTCATTTCGGTTGTGCGCGACTCAACAACCCACTAACTCATTCTCATTTTCGATCATCGTAGTTTTTATGTATATGAAATTGTTGATCCCGTACTTTATGGTCTGGAATTCTACCATATTTTCTTCTACGAGTAGTTGAGAAGAATGTTGTATTTTCTCACAGATTTATTCAGTGTGGTGTTTTTGTCTTTTTCATTTTAGTAACTACTCATTTTATTATATATGGTATCTTAGCAATAAATTGCAGCTTTTTAACTAACTTACAATCTTATCGAATATGAATAATTATTTTGTTCTTTCGAAAGAACAAGCCTAAACTGATAGGATATTTAAGTGCTATTTTTCCATTGTGTTTGGATTGTGTGCTCCAACTGCCAACAACATGCGGGATCGGTACTGAGGTCACATGCGGTCCTTCATCTAGGTATTTAACGCCCCAACGCTCTTGATTTCGGAGATCTACTGGGAAAACAGTTTCAACTCATCTCTTTGCTTTGCGTTTACTTTTCTTGCGGCACGAAGGAATCCCTTTTTTTATTTATTTTTTTTTTTTTCTTACTTTCCATTTTAAAGCACCAGACCATGTTGCGCGCGCTGTAGGAGGATATATTTTATTATTAATGGATTAATGGGATTTTTTATTGATTCAATATATAGAAGGCACTCCACAAATACGTTCAAAATACGTTCCGACGAATTTGCTCCTTGGTGGTTAACAGCTTATAAGCTATACAAAAATAAAAAAAAAAAGCTTAAAAATTAGCTTCAATAACTTAAAAAACTATCTAACTAAAAAACGGCCCTATGCGAACACTCTAAGTTAAACCTAACAATTAAATTGTCTTTTGACATTCCGTACAGATATTTAATTTTTACATTAAATATAGTTAAAACTAAGAAAATATTTTTTTCTAAATTTAAAAACTTAGTAAATTAACATTTTTATTATAATATAAAATTTAAGACTAAAAAACTTAAACTAACTAAAATAAACCTTAATCTACTTAGCCTACTTAAACTATCATATTGCATATTGCACAAGTATTATTCCGTTATTTTCTTTAGAGAATGTTATTCACCTTTTTTTTGTATTTTTTTATTTTTTATTTTTTATTTTCTTTGTATATATTTTTTTTTTTTTTTTGTATTTTTTATTTTTTATTAGCAACATGAGCAACATCCCAACTACCGTGTGCGACGTCTCTGTCGTAGTTGATTCGACTGTCCTCTTTGATCGACGGGGAAGAATAACGGCACTGCCAATCTATCCTGGATCAGACCTTTTTTTATCTAGATAGGGAAACGCTTATGGAGGAATAAAGCCGTCAAAGCGTACCCTCTCGTGATATATATGATTGGGGTAGTAAGCCCCGGAGATCAGGTTATTCGACGAATCAACTTAATAACAAAATTGTCCACTCTTATTAGGTTCGCCCTATTGTACAAGACCTCGATAGGATATAATTTTATGTACTCAGACTCTGGTGTTCTATTTAGGCGAAGACAAGGTATCTAACTATATTTCGATAAGTAAATGGCTGTCCAGGTTTCCTCACGATTGAAAACTTCCGCAAATTCCTTCTGATGTACCTAGATGCTACAGACAAAGGCGTCCCAAACAGAATGGTTTCCGATCGCTGAAAGTTGATTTTTAACTTCCAGTCATCGTTATCGAAGTGATATTGCAAAAGTATATTAATGACTTTGATCTTTGGACCCGATTTGTACGCGAATAAGTCGACTGCGTACGCTTTCGCATGTTAAAGTCAACCTATTAGATCTATCTGTTAACATATTGTAAAGAATATACAGCAGCGGGTTACTAATGTCTAACTTGTTCAGTTTAAAAAAAAATTACTCTAACCATACGGTATCGAAGGCTCTTTCCAAGTCAATCACTCAAGCACCAGTGCACTGGTTCTTCCCTTGTTCCATTGGATATCATAAACTAGTTTAGACGCGACATGAATGACATCATGCCCTGCTTTGAAACCGAATATATGTTTGTTCTCAATCCATTTAGAAAGAACTCTATTGATCACCTTTTTGAACACCTAAGGCAAGCCCTGTCAAGCACCCGAATCTTTTCCAAAAGACTTGCTCTCACGTTAAACCACACGGGACTTTCAGTGGTCGCAATATCGTTATGGTGAAGTGAACCTATCAGATCACTTGAAAAGGATCGGCGAATTGACCGCACCTTGTTGCAGACCGTTTAATATGAAATGTACCAGTAGAAGTCACATCGCCATTTTTTTCACGATGAACTGTCTATCTGTGAGCATATTGAAAAGAATATGCAGCAGAGGTTTTCTAATGCCCAGTCTGTTCAGCTTGCAGAAGAGTCCCTCTAACCATACGGTATCGAAGACCTTCTCCATTGGATATCAGAAACCAGTTTAGATGCAGCATGAATAACATCGTGCCCCGCCTTAAAACCGTATTGATTATCCTGAACTATATATTTCTGTCCTCAACCCACTAAGTCAGGACTCTATCGATTACTTTTTCGAAAACCTTACTAATGATTGGAATGAGACTGATCGCCTGGAGATTCGCCGGATTGGAGGTGTCTTTATCCCTTTTGGGGATGGGATGTACCACTGCAGGTTTCCAATGCGCTGGGTAATGTGCATTATTCATTGCATTCTTAAACAGGGTGGTATAAATGTCCAACGCTTCTAGTGGTAGATGTCGAAGCACAATGTTCGGTATTCCATCGGCTCTCACTGATTCCTTATTCTAATTGTGTCGAAGATCGTTTGAAGCTCTTCGAAATAAACGGGGGTTGTTCCCTTTCATTGGCGATGACATTATTTGCCATATTCTCGTCACTGAACTGGGTGAAACCCGAGTTATCGATTCGCAAGTTCACTATTTCATTTCGAAGGTAGAAATTATGCACAAGGACTCGATTTTATAGGTCGTGGTTTGGATCAATGGTGTCTTCGTCTTTTACACTTCCTGGAAAGTCGCTCCTATAGCCTCGACCTTCTGCGGATCCTCGATCACCAAGAAGTTGTCATCATCAACAGCCTCATTTAGATCTATGCCTGCTGTTCAAAGTATGTGTTCATTGTCTGTCGTTCGACATGAAAGGTCTTTTTGATCTTTCCTCCGAAATATTTTATTTATTTTGCGGGAACATATTCTGGTTGCTGGTATTTACAGCCCGAATTTTATTGTCCCAATTCAAACTTACAGAAGCTCTGTAATTTTCTTTTATTAATGTTTAGAGGTTTTTAATCCACGATTTTAATGTCATGATCTCCGAGTTATGTCTGTCAGTAAACTGTCTGCACAAGGTTTTCAGTCTTGACAGCAGTCTACTTTTATGTTGATGCAGTGCGTCTATAGTTGAATTGCGGAACAAGTCGTCATTGTCAGTGTATTGAAACCGTGGTATCGTTGTGTCCATTGTTCGTTTAATTGTCTCATCCATTAGTTTTAGACCTACTCGCCCTACTCGCTATTTGCTTAGCTTTAATGGCTAGAACTCGTTGCACCTGCTTTATTCTGCTGTTTAGGTTCTTTACCTCTTCTTCATCTTCGTCGTCTGATTCGGCGGGGGCGAGACAGGCGTAGTTATTGTAGGCACCCATGTAATGGCCTTCACCTCCGTTGAAGACGTAAATGTATTCACGGTCCACAAGTGTGTCCTTCTTTCTAGATGCTGTAGTTAAGGTTTTCACCCCTTCCCTAACTTCAACCGGCAGCTTTTCGGTTGAAGCAGTTATAGGGATAGACGTTTAACAGTTTTTGGAGTTGGCCTAAGCTTTCTCCTTCTTTTTACTGGCCCTTCACTTTCCGATGTAGCTGGCGGTCCGACATTATTGTCTCATCAGCTGATTTAGTCAGGCCATTTACCCGATTCGTCATTCCGTGAGCGGAACGCTCGTGTTTATCCATCGTTTGACGAATACTCTCAAGTTTTTAATTTTTTTTCTCAGGTTTTTATATTTTATTTTTTTATTTTTATTTTTTTTTTTTTTTTTTGTAATATTTATAGAGAAAGAAAAAAATAAACTTTCCCCCGTCCGGAGTCTAACTCAGGGTCGCTTGGCTCCCGATAAATTGTCACTTCTACTGGGCCAACTTGCTTTTTTGACAATGTTTGTCAAAAACTTAATTTATACTATATGCACTGTTCTAATGTACTAATTCACAAGAAAATCCGAAACACATCAACTCGCCTCGATGGTCGGTGGACGGATGTTATTAGCATCATGTATTCCGGCGGCAACTGTTGCCGCCGCGATTCTAGAATACTCGCCGTAATCCTCAGCAGTATTTTCGGGCACCAGTTCTTTACGTAGCTGTCTTAATTGCGTAAGCGTGGCATTTAGCAGGAACGCAATGTTCACTGCTGAAAGTTCGTTGTTTCATTGCTGTATTTATTTTAGTATTTTTATTTTATTTTATTTATTTATTTATTTATTTTTTATTTTTTTTTTCACTTACGGCGTTAAAAATTCGGGTCTTTATCAATTTGTTTCTTAAATATTTGTTTTCTTAGGAGGTTTAGTGATATTACATCACACCTGAATTATAATCTTGTCAAAGAAATAAAAAATGAAGTTGCTTTCTTTTAACGGGTTTTTTGTGAACGACATTGGGTTTCCTAAAACATGTTGGGGATATGTGCCCTACCTTATTGCAGGTTTGGCAAATAATTTTGGTTAAGGAATTTGCCAGGTTTGGATTGTTGTAGCAAGTGGCCGATGTGTGTCCGACTTTATTACATGTCTGACAAACGGTCCTGAGAGAAGAATTTAATTTAATTGCCTGTGATGCAGTGGTCCGTTCGAGATGCGCGGCACCCAGCGGCAGGATAATTTTTTGATATGCAGAATATTGTCCAAAATATGGCGTGTGCGCTCAGTACTAATCTTTTTGGTATCTGCTAGCTCGCGCACCTTCACTTTCCGGTCAGCCAACACCATTTCATGTATTTTTTTGACATTGTCCTCTGTAACTACACTGGAGGGCCTGCCGCTGCGGACTTGATCGGTAGTGGAGTTGCGGCCACCACGAAACTCTCGAAACCAATATTTGACGGTGTAATCTGACGGAGCATTAACCCCATAATATTTCTCCAACTTCTCTTTTGTTTCCTTCGCCGTTTAGCCTCTCAAAAAATAATGTTTTATGAGAGAACGAAAATCGTTTTTGTTCATACTCAACATGATGCCAAACACGTCAATAATCAGCTGTCAAAACAAAACTAAAGACAGTATTGCAGTGTAAATTGGCATGTCTGCCAATATATATATATATGCTCGACAATCTGAATTTGGCAAGAAAGTGTATTGTATTTGTTTCGGTTTTGATAGATTTAATTGTGTGAGTTACGAAGTTGCATGTTAAAATTTCTGTGAGGTTGAGGTTGGGTTGATGTTAATTTTAAATTTTTCAAAGCGGATGTTTTTTTTTCGTATTTTGCAGTTTTACAGATTTGAGTTTTGCAGAGTCTTATGGGTCGACCACTCTGAGTTTGATACAAATCGTTCAATCGATCTGTCCCGACTATTAAATGTACTAGAACCCAAAGAGAGAGTCCATGAGTTAGAATCACCGCTTAACAAAACAGGGGTTTTCAAGATTGTAATTGTAATAGAACTCTTGTGTATGTGGGATGTATGTGGATATAACGGTAAATTTAATAGGAAGGTTTATCCAGACAGCAACTGTAGATAGATATGTTTAAATTAATGTTTAGAGGTGTATGAGTAATGGGTCTATGCACAAGCAGGCCGGTGCCGTGTTTCGCAGTACTGTTTGATACAAAGTTATGGAAATAAAGAGCATACTGTTTTAGTGAGGGTTTGTGGTCGTGTTTAATATAAGTTTTTTGTAAGGATATAATGCAGGGTTTTATGTCTTATATTAAATACTAAAAAACCATTAAGGTTCAATATGAGAATCGTGGTAAAGTTATAAATGTTTGACAAGACTTTCATACAATATGTTTGAAATTATATTGTGCTAAGACTAGAGTAGAAGGGTTTTGATAAAGTTCATTTACTGTGTGACTCTGTGGCTCATAACTTGCAGCTTCTGGTCTTCTAGAGAGGTCTCCATTATTTAACCTCCGAAAATCAGAATGTGTTTATGTCAATAATATTTTGGTCAGATGTCATCATCATCGTGTTCTTTGTAAGGACTTCGACTAAAATAAATACATATACACTGATGTTTTTAGTGCCATTTACGTATGTTGTATGTACATATATACAAATTGAAGCACAAAAATATGCAATTTTCAGAACTCGGACAATAAAGGTTTAACGATTTGCACACTACTTCGTAGGCGTAAGCACCTCATAGGGCTGAGAAAATTGTATCTTAATCTACGCCAATTCGGTTGCTGTTCCATACTGTATATCGGAGTTAACGATATGGTATCTGTTTTGCTTTAGAAGGTTAGAAAGATTCTAGTAATAGGTGAATCTAACGGGTTTGGAGTGGAAGGTGATTTTTGTGACTTGTGAAATATAGTTGAGCGATCTTGTGTCAGTTGGATCGTAAGAGTAAGGAAAATTTGCGATTGTTGAATCGCGCTTGAAGTTCTGTTTCGCATTTTGGGCAGCACATTGCGAGGCCCAGTGTAGCCACTAATCGGTTTCGTAGTTCGTTGTTGAATGCCTTCACACAAGTTTCGGAAAAATCAAAAGTTGATTTCTTACGTAGCAAGTCTAATAGTGGTCCAGCAGTTTTTGAAAATGAGAGCACAAGTTTTCTAAAATATGATAACAAACCTATACAAATATGCAGTTCCTTGTTTTCATGCAACATACACCTTCGCTGTTCCGTCTAGCCGGAGACGGACACCCAAGCACTTCTCCCTTTTATTGTAGCCGCAAGCGGAAGCATATACTTTAACTGCGTGAGCCACTTTTTTATGTCATGGCGACCGTCTCTAGAAAACTTTGGGACTACGGCATCTAGTTCTTCGAAGTCCACACGTTGCCCGGATGATATTTGGCAATCACTCCTTCCATAAGTTGGATTTGCTGTTGCAGGTCGAGCAGCAGCACAGCAGCAGCTGTGGCATCGGGTACGACAGTAGGTGCAAAAGCGGACACATAGCGGATATACTATCGGGTACGGCAGCGATGTCTGCTTGTTCTTTTTTTTTATTTATTTTTATATTCAATTATAAAGCACATTGATTCTTTAGTTCTTTTAGTTTTTGTTTTCTTTTAATTTTAATTTGACACGTATTGGAACTCAATACTAGTTGTAAGTCCTACTGCCTAAAAAATAGCATTCTTTGGTTTTATAAGAAAAAGTGGATTAGTTGCAGTTCTTCTTTTCCTCTAAAAAATAGGTTTTGGCACAGAATATTGCATTTCTTAGTAAATTTTTCATTTCGGTTGTGCGCGACTCAACAACCCACTAACTCATTCTCATTTTCGATCATCGTAGTTTTTATGTATATGAAATTGTTGATCCCGTACTTTATGGTCTGGAATTCTACCATATTTTCTTCTACGAGTAGTTGAGAAGAATGTTGTATTTTCTCACAGATTTATTCAGTGTGGTGTTTTTGTCTTTTTCATTTTAGTAACTACTCATTTTATTATATATGGTATCTTAGCAATAAATTGCAGCTTTTTAACTAACTTACAATCTTATCGAGTATATGAATAATTATTTTGTTCTTTCGAAAGAACAAGCCTAAACTGATAGGATATTTAAGTGCTATTTTTCCATTGTGTTTGGATTGTGTGCTCCAACTGCCAACAACATGCGGGATCGGTACTGAGGTCACATGCGGTCCTTCATCTAGGTATTTAACGCCCCAACGCTCTTGATTTCGGAGATCTACTGGGAAAACAGTTTCAACTCATCTCTTTGCTTTGCGTTTACTTTTCTTGCGGCACGAAGGAATCCCTTTTTTTATTTATTTTTTTTTTTTCTTACTTTCCATTTTAAAGCACCAGACCATGTTGCGCGCGCTGTAGGAGGATATATTTTATTATTAATGGATTAATGGGATTTTTTATTGATTCAATATATAGAAGGCACTCCACAAATACGTTCAAAATACGTTCCGACGAATTTGCTCCTTGGTGGTTAACAGCTTATAAGCTATACAAAAATAAAAAAAAAAGCTTAAAAATTAGCTTCAATAACTTAAAAAACTATCTAACTAAAAAACGGCCCTATGCGAACACTCTAAGTTAAACCTAACAATTAAATTGTCTTTTGACATTCCGTACAGATATTTAATTTTTACATTAAATATAGTTAAAACTAAGAAAATATTTTTTTCTAAATTTAAAAACTTAGTAAATTAACATTTTTATTATAATATAAAATTTAAGACTAAAAAACTTAAACTAACTAAAATAAACCTTAATCTACTTAGCCTACTTAAACTATCATATTGCATATTGCACAAGTATTATTCCGTTATTTTCTTTAGAGAATGTTATTCACCTTTTTTTTGTATTTTTTTATTTTTTATTTTCTTTGTATATTTTTTTTTTTTTTTTTTTTTTTTGTATTTTTCATTTTTTATTAGCAACATGAGCAACATCCCAACTACCGTGTGCGACGTCTCTGTCGTAGTTGATTCGACTGTCCTCTTTGATCGACGTGGAAGAATAACGGCACTGCCAATCTATCCTGGATCAGACCTTTTTTTATCTAGATAGGGAAACGCTTATGGAGGAATAAAGCCGTCAAAGCGTACCCTCTCGTGATATATATGATTGGGGTAGTAAGCCCCGGAGATCAGGTTATTCGACGAATCAACTTAATAACAAAATTGTCCACTCTTATTAGGTTCGCCCTATTGTACAAGACCTCGATAGGATATAATTTTATGTACTCAGACTCTGGTGTTCTATTTAGGCGAAGACAAGGTATCTAACTATATTTCGATAAGTAAATGGCTGTCCAGGTTTCCTCACGATTGAAAACTTCCGCAAATTCCTTCTGATGTACCTAGATGCTCCAGACAAAGGCGTCCCAAACAGAATGGTTTCCGATCGCTGAAAGTTGATTTTTAACTTCCAGTCATCGTTATCGAAGTGATATTGCAAAAGTATATTAATGACTTTGATCTTTGGACCTTATTTGTCGACTGCGTACGCTTTCGCATGTTAAAGTCAACCTATTAGATCTATCTGTTAACATATTGTAAAGAATATACAGCAGCGGGTTACTAATGTCCAACTTGTTCAGTTTAAAAAAAAATTACTCTAACCATACGGTATCGAAGGCTCTTTTCAAGTCAATCAGGCAAGCACCAGTGCACTGGTTCTTTCCTTGTTCCATTGGATATATCATAAACTAGTTTAGACGCGACATGAATGACATCATTTCCTTGCTTTGAAACCGAATATATGTTTGTTCTCAATCCATTTAGAAAGAACCCTATTGATCACCTTTTTGAACACCTAAGGCAAGCCCTCTCAAGCACCCGAATCTTTTCCAAAAGACTTGCTCTCACGTTAAACCACACGGGACTTTCAGTGGTCGCAATATCGTTATGGTGAAGTGAACCTATCAGATCACTTGAAAAGGATCGGCGAATTGACCGCACCTTGTTGCAGACCGTTTAATATGAAATGTACCAGTAGAAGTCACATCGCCATTTTTTCACGATGAACTGTCTATCTGTGAGCATATTGAAAAGAATATGCAGCAGAGGTTTTCTAATGCCCAGTCTGTTCAGCTTGCAGAAGAGTCCCTCTAACCATACGGTATCGAAGACCTTCTCCATTGGATATCAGAAACCAGTTTAGATGCAGCATGAATAACATCGTGCCCCGCCTTAAAACCGTATTGATTATCCTGAACTATATATTTCTGTCCTCAACCCACTAAGTCAGGACTCTATCGATTACTTTTTCGAAAACCTTACTAATGATTGGAATGAGACTGATCGCCTGGAGATTCGCCGGATTGGAGGTGTCTTTATCCCTTTTGGGGATGGGATGTACCACTGCAGGTTTCCAATGCGCTGGGTAATGTGCATTATTCATTGCATTCTTAAACAGGGTGGTATAAATGTCCAACGCTTCTAGTGGTAGATGTCGAAGCACAATGTTCGGTATTCCATCGGCTCTCACTGATTCCTTATTCTAATTGTGTCGAAGATCGTTTGAAGCTCTTCGAAATAAACGGGGGTTGTTCCCTTTCATTGGCGATGACATTATTTGCCATATTCTCGTCACTGAACTGGGTGAAACCCGAGTTATCGATTCGCAAGTTCACTATTTCATTTCGAAGGTAGAAATTATGCACAAGGACTCGATTTTATAGGTCGTGGTTTGGATCAATGGTGTCTTCGTCTTTTACACTTCCTGGAAAGTCGCTCCTATAGCCTCGACCTTCTGCGGATCCTCGATCACCAAGAAGTTGTCATCATCAACAGCCTCATTTAGATCTATGCCTGCTGTTCAAAGTATGTGTTCATTGTCTGTCGTTCGACATGAAAGGTCTTTTTGATCTTTCCTCCGAAATATTTTATTTATTTTGCGGGAACATATTCTGGTTGCTGGTATTTACAGCCCGAATTTTATTGTCCCAATTCAAACTTACAGAAGCTCTGTAATTTTCTTTTATTAATGTTTAGAGGTTTTTAATCCACGATTTTAATGTCATGATCTCCGAGTTATGTCTGTCAGTAAACTGTCTGCACAAGGTTTTCAGTCTTGACAGCAGTCTACTTTTATGTTGATGCAGTGCGTCTATAGTTGAATTGCGGAACAAGTCGTCATTGTCAGTGTATTGAAACCGTGGTATCGTTGTGTCCATTGTTCGTTTAATTGTCTCATCCATTAGTTTTAGACCTACTCGCCCTACTCGCTATTTGCTTAGCTTTGATGGCTAGAACTCGTTGCACCTGCTTTATTCTGCTGTTTAGGTTCTTTACCTCTTCTTCATCTTCGTCGTCTGATTCGGCGGGGGCGAGACAGGCGTAGTTATTGTAGGCACCCATGTAATGGCCTTCACCTCCGTTGAAGACGTAAATGTATTCACGGTCCACAAGTGTGTCCTTCTTTCTAGATGCTGTAGTTAAGGTTTTCACCCCTTCCCTAACTTCAACCGGCAGCTTTTCGGTTGAAGCAGTTATAGGGATAGACGTTTAACAGTTTTTGGAGTTGGCCTAAGCTTTCTCCTTCTTTTTACTGGCCCTTCACTTTCCGATGTAGCTGGCGGTCCGACATTATTGTCTCATCAGCTGATTTAGTCAGGCCATTTACCCGATTCGTCATTCCGTGAGCGGAACGCTCGTGTTTATCCATCGTTTGACGAATACTCTCAAGTTTTTAATTTTTTTTCTCAGGTTTTTATATTTTATTTTTTTATTTTTATTTTTTTTTTTTTTTTGTAATATTTATAGAGAAAGAAAAAAATAAACTTTCCCCCGTCCGGAGTCTAACTCAGGGTCGCTTGGCTCCCGATAAATTGTCACTTCTACTGGGCCAACTTGCTTTTTTGACAATGTTTGTCAAAAACTTAATTTATACTATATGCACTGTTCTAATGTACTAATTCACAAGAAAATCCGAAACACATCAACTCGCCTCGATGGTCGGTGGACGGATGTTATTAGCATCATGTATTCCGGCGGCAACTGTTGCCGCCGCGATTCTAGAATACTCGCCGTAATCCTCAGCAGTATTTTCGGGCACCAGTTCTTTACGTAGCTGTCTTAATTGCGTAAGCGTGGCATTTAGCAGGAACGCAATGTTCACTGCTGAAAGTTCGTTGTTTCATTGCTGTATTTATTTTAGTATTTTTATTTTATTTTATTTATTTATTTATTTATTTTTTATTTTTTTTTTCACTTACGGCGTTAAAAATTCGGGTCTTTATCAATTTGTTTCTTAAATATTTGTTTTCTTAGGAGGTTTAGTGATATTACATCACACCTGAATTATAATCTTGTCAAAGAAATAAAAAATGAAGTTGCTTTCTTTTAACGGGTTTTTTGTGAACGACATTGGGTTTCCTAAAACATGTTGGGGATATGTGCCCTACCTTATTGCAGGTTTGGCAAATAATTTTGGTTAAGGAATTTGCCAGGTTTGGATTGTTGTAGCAAGTGGCCGATGTGTGTCCGACTTTATTACATGTCTGACAAACGGTCCTGAGAGAAGAATTTAATTTAATTGCCTGTGATGCAGTGGTCCGTTCGAGATGCGCGGCACCCAGCGGCAGGATAATTTTTTGATATGCAGAATATTGTCCAAAATATGGCGTGTGCGCTCAGTACTAATCTTTTTGGTATCTGCTAGCTCGCGCACCTTCACTTTCCGGTCAGCCAACACCATTTCATGTATTTTTTTGACATTGTCCTCTGTAACTACACTGGAGGGCCTGCCGCTGCGGACTTGATCGGTAGTGGAGTTGCGGCCACCACGAAACTCTCGAAACCAATATTTGACGGTGTAATCTGACGGAGCATTAACCCCATAATATTTCTCCAACTTCTCTTTTGTTTCCTTCGCCGTTTAGCCTCTCAAAAAATAATGTTTTATGAGAGAACGAAAATCGTTTTTGTTCATACTCAACATGATGCCAAACACGTCAATAATCAGCTGTCAAAACAAAACTAAAGACAGTATTGCAGTGTAAATTGGCATGTCTGCCAATATATATATATATGCTCGACAATCTGAATTTGGCAAGAAAGTGTATTGTATTTGTTTCGGTTTTGATAGATTTAATTGTGTGAGTTACGAAGTTGCATGTTAAAATTTCTGTGAGGTTGAGGTTGGGTTGATGTTAATTTTAAATTTTTCAAAGCGGATGTTTTTTTTTCGTATTTTGCAGTTTTACAGATTTGAGTTTTGCAGAGTCTTATGGGTCGACCACTCTGAGTTTGATACAAATCGTTCAATCGATCTGCCCCGACTATTAAATGTACTAGAACCCAAAGAGAGAGTCCATGAGTTAGTTTCACCGCTTAACAAAACAGGGGTTTTCAAGATTGTAATTGTAATAGAACTCTTGTGTATGTGGGATGTATGTGGATATAACGGTAAATTTAATAGGAAGGTTTATCCAGACAGCAACTGTAGATAGATATGTTTAAATTAATGTTTAGAGGTGTATGAGTAATGGGTCTATGCACAAGCAGGCCGGTGCCGTGTTTCGCAGTACTGTTTGATACAAAGTTATGGAAATAAAGAGCATACTGTTTTAGTGAGGGTTTGTGGTCGTGTTTAATATAAGTTTTTTGTAAGGATATAATGCAGGGTTTTATGTCTTATATTAAATACTAAAAAACCATTAAGGTTCAATATGAGAATCGTGGTAAAGTTATAAATGTTTGACAAGACTTTCATACAATATGTTTGAAATTATATTGTGCTAAGACTAGAGTAGAAGGGTTTTGATAAAGTTCATTTACTGTGTGACTCTGTGGCTCATAACTTGCAGCTTCTGGTCTTCTAGAGAGGTCTCCATTATTTAACCTCCGAAAATCAGAATGTGTTTATGTCAATAATATTTTGGTCAGATGTCATCATCATCGTGTTCTTTGTAAGGACTTCGACTAAAATAAATACATATACACTGATGTTTTTAGTGCCATTTACGTATGTTGTATGTACATATATACAAATTGAAGCACAAAAATATGCAATTTTCAGAACTCGGACAATAAAGGTTTAACGATTTGCACACTACTTCGTAGGCGTAAGCACCTCATAGGGCTGAGAAAATTGTATCTTAATCTACGCCAATTCGGTTGCTGTTCCATACTGTATATCGGAGTTAACGATATGGTATCTGTTTTGCTTTAGAAGGTTAGAAAGATTCTAGTAATAGGTGAATCTAACGGGTTTGGAGTGGAAGGTGATTTTTGTGACTTGTGAAATATAGTTGAGCGATCTTGTGTCAGTTGGATCGTAAGAGTAAGGAAAATTTGCGATTGTTGAATCGCGCTTGAAGTTCTGTTTCGCATTTTGGGCAGCACATTGCGAGGCCCAGTGTAGCCACTAATCGGTTTCGTAGTTCGTTGTTGAATGCCTTCACACAAGTTTCGGAAAAATCAAAAGTTGATTTCTTACGTAGCAAGTCTAATAGTGGTCCAGCAGTTTTTGAAAATGAGAGCACAAGTTTTCTAAAATATGATAACAAACCTATACAAATATGCAGTTCCTTGTTTTCATGCAACATACACCTTCGCTGTTCCGTCTAGCCGGAGACGGACACCCAAGCACTTCTCCCTTTTATTGTAGCCGCAAGCGGAAGCATATACTTTAACTGCGTGAGCCACTTTTTTATGTCATGGCGACCGTCTCTAGAAAACTTTGGGACTACGGCATCTAGTTCTTCGAAGTCCACACGTTGCCCGGATGATATTTGGCAATCACTCCTTCCATAAGTTGGATTTGCTGTTGCAGGTCGAGCAGCAGCACAGCAGCAGCTGTGGCATCGGGTACGACAGTAGGTGCAAAAGCGGACACATAGCGGATATACTATCGGGTACGGCAGCGATGTCTGCTTGTTCTTTTTTTTTATTTATTTTTATATTCAATTATAAAGCACATTGATTCTTTAGTTCTTTTAGTTTTTGTTTTCTTTTAATTTTAATTTGACACGTATTGGAACTCAATACTAGTTGTAAGTCCTACTGCCTAAAAAATAGCATTCTTTGGTTTTATAAGAAAAAGTGGATTAGTTGCAGTTCTTCTTTTCCTCTAAAAAATAGGTTTTGGCACAGAATATTGCATTTCTTAGTAAATTTTTCATTTCGGTTGTGCGCGACTCAACAACCCACTAACTCATTCTCATTTTCGATCATCGTAGTTTTTATGTATATGAAATTGTTGATCCCGTACTTTATGGTCTGGAATTCTACCATATTTTCTTCTACGAGTAGTTGAGAAGAATGTTGTATTTTCTCACAGATTTATTCAGTGTGGTGTTTTTGTCTTTTTCATTTTAGTAACTACTCATTTTATTATATATGGTATCTTAGCAATAAATTGCAGCTTTTTAACTAACTTACAATCTTATCGAGTATATGAATAATTATTTTGTTCTTTCGAAAGAACAAGCCTAAACTGATAGGATATTTAAGTGCTATTTTTCCATTGTGTTTGGATTGTGTGCTCCAACTGCCAACAACATGCGGGATCGGTACTGAGGTCACATGCGGTCCTTCATCTAGGTATTTAACGCCCCAACGCTCTTGATTTCGGAGATCTACTGGGAAAACAGTTTCAACTCATCTCTTTGCTTTGCGTTTACTTTTCTTGCGGCACGAAGGAATCCCTTTTTTTATTTATTTTTTTTTTTTTTCTTACTTTCCATTTTAAAGCACCAGACCATGTTGCGCGCGCTGTAGGAGGATATATTTTATTATTAATGGATTAATGGGATTTTTTATTGATTCAATATATAGAAGGCACTCCACAAACTTTTTTATTCATATCTTAAGAATAGTTTGCGGTGTACGCCGCTTTCAAAATACGTTCCGACGAATTTGCTCCTTGGTGGTTAACAGCTTATAAGCTATACAAAAATAAAAAAAAAAGCTTAAAAATTAGCTTCAATAACTTAAAAAACTATCTAACTAAAAAACGGCCCTATGCGAACACTCTAAGTTAAACCTAACAATTAAATTGTCTTTTGACATTCCGTACAGATATTTAATTTTAACATTAAATATAGTTAAAACTAAGAAAATATTTTTTTCTAAATTTAAAAACTTAGTAAATTAACATTTTTATTATAATATAAAATTTAAGACTAAAAAACTTAAACTAACTAAAATAAACCTTAATCTACTTAGCCTACTTAAACTATCATATTGCATATTGCACAAGTATTATTCCGTTATTTTCTTTAGAGAATGTTATTCACCTTTTTTTTGTATTTTTTTATTTTTTATTTTCTTTGTATATTTTTTTTTTTTTTTTTTTTTTTTTGTATTTTTCATTTTTTATTAGCAACATGAGCAACATCCCAACTACCGTGTGCGACGTCTCTGTCGTAGTTGATTCGACTGTCCTCTTTGATCGACGTGGAAGAATAACGGCACTGCCAATCTATCCTGGATCAGACCTTTTTTTATCTAGATAGGGAAACGCTTATGGAGGAATAAAGCCGTCAAAGCGTAACCTCTCGTGATATATATGATTGGGGTAGTAAGCCCCGGAGATCAGGTTATTCGACGAATCAACTTAATAACAAAATTGTCCACTCTTATTAGGTTCGCCCTATTGTACAAGACCTCGATAGGATATAATTTTATGTACTCAGACTCTGGTGTTCTATTTAGGCGAAGACAAGGTATCTAACTATATTTCGATAAGTAAATGGCTGTCCAGGTTTCCTCACGATTGAAAACTTCCGCAAATTCCTTCTGATGTACCTAGATGCTACAGACAAAGGCGTCCCAAACAGAATGGTTTCCGATCGCTGAAAGTTGATTTTTAACTTCCAGTCATCGTTATCGAAGTGATATTGCAAAAGTATATTAATGACTTTGATCTTTGGACCCGATTTGTACGCGAATAAGTCGACTGCGTACGCTTTCGCATGTTAAAGTCAACCTATTAGATCTATCTGTTAACATATTGTAAAGAATATACAGCAGCGGGTTACTAATGTCCAACTTGTTCAGTTTAAAAAAAAATTACTCTAACCATACGGTATCGAAGGCTCTTTTCAAGTCAATCAGGCAAGCACCAGTGCACTGGTTCTTTCCTTGTTCCATTGGATATATCATAAACTAGTTTAGACGCGACATGAATGTCATCATTTCCTTGCTTTGAAACCGAATATATGTTTGTTCTCAATCCATTTAGAAAGAACCCTATTGATCACCTTTTTGAACACCTAAGGCAAGCCCTCTCAAGCACCCGAATCTTTTCCAAAAGACTTGCTCTCACGTTAAACCACACGGGACTTTCAGTGGTCGCAATATCGTTATGGTGAAGTGAACCTATCAGATCACTTGAAAAGGATCGGCGAATTGACCGCACCTTGTTGCAGACCGTTTAATATGAAATGTACCAGTAGAAGTCACATCGCCATTTTTTCACGATGAACTGTCTATCTGTGAGCATATTGAAAAGAATATACAGCAGAGGTTTTCTAATGCCCAGTCTGTTCAGCTTGCAGAAGAGTCCCTCTAACCATACGGTATCGAAGACCTTCTCCATTGGATATCAGAAACCAGTTTAGATGCAGCATGAATAACATCGTTATTATTATTATACGCCTTAAAACCGTATTGATTATCCTGAACTATATATTTCTGTCCTCAACCCACTAAGTCAGGACTCTATTGATTACTTTTTCGAAAACCTTACTAATGATTGGAATGAGACTGATCGCCCGGAGATTCGCCGGATTGGAGGTGTCTTTATCCCTTTTGGGGATGGGATGTACCACTGCAGGTTTCCAATGCGCTGGATAATGTGCATTATTCATTGCATTCTTAAACAGGGTGGTATAAATGTCCAACGCTTCTAGTGGTAGATGTCGAAGCACAATGTTCGGTATTCCATCGGCTCTCACTGATTCCTTATTCTAATTGTGTCGAAGATCGTTTGAAGCTCTTCGAAATAAACGGGGGTTGTTCCCTTTCATTGGCGATGACATTATTTGCCATATTCTCGTCACTGAACTGGGTGAAACCCGAGTTCTCGATTCGCAAGTTCACTATTTCATTTCGAAGGTAGAAATTATGCACAAAGACTCGATTTTCTAGGTCGTGGTTTAGATAAATGGTGTCTTCGTCTTTTACACTTCCTGGAAAGTCGCTCCTATAGCCTCGACCTTCTGCGGATCCTCGATCACCAAAAAGTTGCCATCATCAACAGCCTCATTTAGATCTATGCCTGCTGTTCAAAGTATGTGTTCATTGTCTGTCGTTCGACATGAAAGGTCTTTTTGATCTTTCCTCCGAAATATTTTATTTATTTTGCGGGAACATATTCTGGTTGCTGGTATTTACAGCCCGAATTTTATTGTCCCAATTCAAACTTACAGAAGCTCTGTAATTTTCTTTTATTAATGTTTAGAGGTTTTTAATCCACGATTTTAATGTCATGATCTCCGAGTTATGTCTGTCAGTAAACTGTCTGCACAAGGTTTTCAGTCTTGACAGCAGTCTACTTTTATGTTGATGCAGTGCGTCTATAGTTGAATTGCGGAACAAGTCGTCATTGTCAGTGTATTGAAACCGTGGTATCGTTGTGTCCATTGTTCGTTTAATTGTCTCATCCATTAGTTTTAGACCTACTCGCCCTACTCGCTATTTGCTTAGCTTTGATGGCTAGAACTCGTTGCACCTGCTTTATTCTGCTGTTTAGGTTCTTTACCTCTTCTTCATCTTCGTCGTCTGATTCGGCGGGGGCGAGACAGGCGAAGTTATTGTAGGCACCCATGTAATGGCCTTCACCTCCGTTGAAGACGTAAATGTATTCACGGTCCACAAGTGTGTCCTTCTTTCTAGATGCTGTAGTTAAGGTTTTCACCCCTTCCCTAACTTCAACCGGCAGCTTTTCGGTTGAAGCAGTTATAGGGATAGACGTTTAACAGTTTTTGGAGTTGGCCTAAGCTTTCTCCTTCTTTTTACTGGCCCTTCACTTTCCGATGTAGCTGGCTGGTCCGACATTATTGTCTCATCAGCTGATTTAGTCAGGCCATTTACCCGATTCGTCATTCCGTGAGCGGAACGCTCGTGTTTATCCATCGTTTGACGAATACTCTCAAGTTTTTAATTTTTTTTCTCAAGTTTTTATATTTTATTTTATTTATTTTTTTTTTTTTTGTAATATTTATAGAGAAAGAAAAAAATAAACTTTCCCCCGTCCGGAGTCTAACTCAGGGTCGCTTGGCTCCCGATAAATTGTCACTTCTACTGGGCCAACTTGCTTTTTTGACAATGTTTGTCAAAAACTCAATTTATACTATATGCACTGTTCTAATGTACTAATTCACAAGAAAATTCGAAACACATCAACTCGCCTCGATGGTCGGTGGACGGATGTTATCAGCATCATGTATTCCGGCGGCAACTATTGCCGCCGCGATTCTAGAATACTCGCCGTAATCCTCAGCAGTATTTTCGGGCACCAGTTCTTTACGTAGCTGTCTTAATTGCGTAAGCGTGGCATTTAGCAGGAACGCAATGTTCACTGCTGGAAGTTCGTTGTTTCATTGCTGTATTTATTTTAGTATTTTTATTTTATTTTATTTATTTATTTATTTATTTTTTATTTTTTTTTTTCACTTACGGCGTTAAAAATTCGGGTCTTTATCAATTTGTTTCTTAAATATTTGTTTTCTTAGGAGGTTTAGTGATATTACATCACACCTGAATTATAATCTTGTCAAAGAAATAAAAAATGAAGTTGCTTTCTTTTAACGGGTTTTTTGTGAACGACATTGGGTTTCCTAAAACATGTTGGGGATATGTGCCCTACCTTATTGCAGGTTTGGCAAATAATTTTGGTTAAGGAATTTGCCAAGTTTGGATTGTTGTAGCAAGTGGCCGATGTGTGTCCGACTTTATTACATGTCTGACAAACGGTCCTGAGAGAAGAATTTAATTTAATTGCCTGTGATGCAGTGGTCCGTTCGAGATGCGCGGCACCCAGCGGCAGGATAATTTTTTGATATGCAGAATATTGTCCAAAATATGGCGTGTGCGCTCAGTACTAATCTTTTTGGTATCTGCTAGCTCGCGCACCTTCACTTTCCGGTCAGCCAACACCATTTCATGTATTTTTTTGACATTGTCCTCTGTAACTACACTGGAGGGCCTGCCGCTGCGGACTTGATCGGTAGTGGAGTTGCGGCCACCACGAAACTCTCGAAACCAATATTTGACGGTGTAATCTGACGGAGCATTAACCCCATAATATTTCTCCAACTTCTCTTTTGTTTCCTTCGCCGTTTAGCCTCTCAAAAAATAATGTTTTATGAGAGAACGAAAATCGTTTTTGTTCATACTCAACATGATGCCAAACACGTCAATAATCAGCTGTCAAAACAAAACTAAAGACAGTATTGCAGTGTAAATTGGCATGTCTGCCAATATATATATATATGCTCGACAATCTGAATTTGGCAAGAAAGTGTATTGTATTTGTTTCGGTTTTGATAGATTTAATTGTGTGAGTTACGAAGTTGCATGTTAAAATTTCTGTGAGGTTGAGGTTGGGTTGATGTTAATTTTAAATTTTTCAAAGCGGATGTTTTTTTTTCGTATTTTGCAGTTTTACAGATTTGAGTTTTGCAGAGTCTTATGGGTCGACCACTCTGAGTTTGATACAAATCGTTCAATCGATCTGTCCCGACTATTAAATGTACTAGAACCCAAAGAGAGAGTCCATGAGTTAGAATCACCGCTTAACAAAACAGGGGTTTTCAAGATTGTAATTGTAATAGAACTCTTGTGTATGTGGGATGTATGTGGATATAACGGTAAATTTAATAGGAAGGTTTATCCAGACAGCAACTGTAGATAGATATGTTTAAATTAATGTTTAGAGGTGTATGAGTAATGGGTCTATGCACAAGCAGGCCGGTGCCGTGTTTCGCAGTACTGTTTGATACAAAGTTATGGAAATAAAGAGCATACTGTTTTAGTGAGGGTTTGTGGTCGTGTTTAATATAAGTTTTTTGTAAGGATATAATGCAGGGTTTTATGTCTTATATTAAATACTAAAAAACCATTAAGGTTCAATATGAGAATCGTGGTAAAGTTATAAATGTTTGACAAGACTTTCATACAATATGTTTGAAATTATATTGTGCTAAGACTAGAGTAGAAGGGTTTTGATAAAGTTCATTTACTGTGTGACTCTGTGGCTCATAACTTGCAGCTTCTGGTCTTCTAGAGAGGTCTCCATTATTTAACCTCCGAAAATCAGAATGTGTTTATGTCAATAATATTTTGGTCAGATGTCATCATCATCGTGTTCTTTGTAAGGACTTCGACTAAAATAAATACATATACACTGATGTTTTTAGTGCCATTTACGTATGTTGTATGTACATATATACAAATTGAAGCACAAAAATATGCAATTTTCAGAACTCGGACAATAAAGGTTTAACGATTTGCACACTACTTCGTAGGCGTAAGCACCTCATAGGGCTGAGAAAATTGTATCTTAATCTACGCCAATTCGGTTGCTGTTCCATACTGTATATCGGAGTTAACGATATGGTATCTGTTTTGCTTTAGAAGGTTAGAAAGATTCTAGTAATAGGTGAATCTAACGGGTTTGGAGTGGAAGGTGATTTTTGTGACTTGTGAAATATAGTTGAGCGATCTTGTGTCAGTTGGATCGTAAGAGTAAGGAAAATTTGCGATTGTTGAATCGCGCTTGAAGTTCTGTTTCGCATTTTGGGCAGCACATTGCGAGGCCCAGTGTAGCCACTAATCGGTTTCGTAGTTCGTTGTTGAATGCCTTCACACAAGTTTCGGAAAAATCAAAAGTTGATTTCTTACGTAGCAAGTCTAATAGTGGTCCAGCAGTTTTTGAAAATGAGAGCACAAGTTTTCTAAAATATGATAACAAACCTATACAAATATGCAGTTCCTTGTTTTCATGCAACATACACCTTCGCTGTTCCGTCTAGCCGGAGACGGACACCCAAGCACTTCTCCCTTTTATTGTAGCCGCAAGCGGAAGCATATACTTTAACTGCGTGAGCCACTTTTTTATGTCATGGCGACCGTCTCTAGAAAACTTTGGGACTACGGCATCTAGTTCTTCGAAGTCCACACGTTGCCCGGATGATATTTGGCAATCACTCCTTCCATAAGTTGGATTTGCTGTTGCAGGTCGAGCAGCAGCACAGCAGCAGCTGTGGCATCGGGTACGACAGTAGGTGCAAAAGCGGACACATAGCGGATATACTATCGGGTACGGCAGCGATGTCTGCTTGTTCTTTTTTTTTATTTATTTTTATATTCAATTATAAAGCACATTGATTCTTTAGTTCTTTTAGTTTTTGTTTTCTTTTAATTTTAATTTGACACGTATTGGAACTCAATTAGTTGCAGTTCTTCTTTTCCTCTAAAAAATAGGTTTTGGCACAGAATATTGCATTTCTTAGTAAATTTTTCATTTCGGTTGTGCGCGACTCAACAACCCACTAACTCATTCTCATTTTCGATCATCGTAGTTTTTATGTATATGAAATTGTTGATCCCGTACTTTATGGTCTGGAATTCTACCATATTTTCTTCTACGAGTAGTTGAGAAGAATGTTGTATTTTCTCACAGATTTATTCAGTGTGGTGTTTTTGTCTTTTTCATTTTAGTAACTACTCATTTTATTATATATGGTATCTTAGCAATAAATTGCAGCTTTTTAACTAACTTACAATCTTATCGAATATGAATAATTATTTTGTTCTTTCGAAAGAACAAGCCTAAACTGATAGGATATTTAAGTGCTATTTTTCCATTGTGTTTGGATTGTGTGCTCCAACTGCCAACAACATGCGGGATCGGTACTGAGGTCACATGCGGTCCTTCATCTAGGTATTTAACGCCCCAACGCTCTTGATTTCGGAGATCTACTGGGAAAACAGTTTCAACTCATCTCTTTGCTTTGCGTTTACTTTTCTTGCGGCACGAAGGAATCCCTTTTTTTATTTATTTTTTTTTTTTTTCTTACTTTCCATTTTAAAGCACCAGACCATGTTGCGCGCGCTGTAGGAGGATATATTTTATTATTAATGGATTAATGGGATTTTTTATTGATTCAATATATAGAAGGCACTCCACAAATACGTTCAAAATACGTTCCGACGAATTTGCTCCTTGGTGGTTAACAGCTTATAAGCTATACAAAAATAAAAAAAAAAAGCTTAAAAATTAGCTTCAATAACTTAAAAAACTATCTAACTAAAAAACGGCCCTATGCGAACACTCTAAGTTAAACCTAACAATTAAATTGTCTTTTGACATTCCGTACAGATATTTAATTTTTACATTAAATATAGTTAAAACTAAGAAAATATTTTTTTCTAAATTTAAAAACTTAGTAAATTAACATTTTTATTATAATATAAAATTTAAGACTAAAAAACTTAAACTAACTAAAATAAACCTTAATCTACTTAGCCTACTTAAACTATCATATTGCATATTGCACAAGTATTATTCCGTTATTTTCTTTAGAGAATGTTATTCACCTTTTTTTTGTATTTTTTTATTTTTTATTTTCTTTGTATATTTTTTTTTTTTTTTTTTTTTTTTTGTATTTTTCATTTTTTATTAGCAACATGAGCAACATCCCAACTACCGTGTGCGACGTCTCTGTCGTAGTTGATTCGACTGTCCTCTTTGATCGACGTGGAAGAATAACGGCACTGCCAATCTATCCTGGATCAGACCTTTTTTTATCTAGATAGGGAAACGCTTATGGAGGAATAAAGCCGTCAAAGCGTAACCTCTCGTGATATATATGATTGGGGTAGTAAGCCCCGGAGATCAGGTTATTCGACGAATCAACTTAATAACAAAATTGTCCACTCTTATTAGGTTCGCCCTATTGTACAAGACCTCGATAGGATATAATTTTATGTACTCAGACTCTGGTGTTCTATTTAGGCGAAGACAAGGTATCTAACTATATTTCGATAAGTAAATGGCTGTCCAGGTTTCCTCACGATTGAAAACTTCCGCAAATTCCTTCTGATGTACCTAGATGCTACAGACAAAGGCGTCCCAAACAGAATGGTTTCCGATCGCTGAAAGTTGATTTTTAACTTCCAGTCATCGTTATCGAAGTGATATTGCAAAAGTATATTAATGACTTTGATCTTTGGACCCGATTTGTACGCGAATAAGTCGACTGCGTACGCTTTCGCATGTTAAAGTCAACCTATTAGATCTATCTGTTAACATATTGTAAAGAATATACAGCAGCGGGTTACTAATGTCCAACTTGTTCAGTTTAAAAAAAAATTACTCTAACCATACGGTATCGAAGGCTCTTTTCAAGTCAATCAGGCAAGCACCAGTGCACTGGTTCTTTCCTTGTTCCATTGGATATATCATAAACTAGTTTAGACGCGACATGAATGTCATCATTTCCTTGCTTTGAAACCGAATATATGTTTGTTCTCAATCCATTTAGAAAGAACCCTATTGATCACCTTTTTGAACACCTAAGGCAAGCCCTCTCAAGCACCCGAATCTTTTCCAAAAGACTTGCTCTCACGTTAAACCACACGGGACTTTCAGTGGTCGCAATATCGTTATGGTGAAGTGAACCTATCAGATCACTTGAAAAGGATCGGCGAATTGACCGCACCTTGTTGCAGACCGTTTAATATGAAATGTACCAGTAGAAGTCACATCGCCATTTTTTCACGATGAACTGTCTATCTGTGAGCATATTGAAAAGAATATACAGCAGAGGTTTTCTAATGCCCAGTCTGTTCAGCTTGCAGAAGAGTCCCTCTAACCATACGGTATCGAAGACCTTCTCCATTGGATATCAGAAACCAGTTTAGATGCAGCATGAATAACATCGTTATTATTATTATACGCCTTAAAACCGTATTGATTATCCTGAACTATATATTTCTGTCCTCAACCCACTAAGTCAGGACTCTATTGATTACTTTTTCGAAAACCTTACTAATGATTGGAATGAGACTGATCGCCCGGAGATTCGCCGGATTGGAGGTGTCTTTATCCCTTTTGGGGATGGGATGTACCACTGCAGGTTTCCAATGCGCTGGATAATGTGCATTATTCATTGCATTCTTAAACAGGGTGGTATAAATGTCCAACGCTTCTAGTGGTAGATGTCGAAGCACAATGTTCGGTATTCCATCGGCTCTCACTGATTCCTTATTCTAATTGTGTCGAAGATCGTTTGAAGCTCTTCGAAATAAACGGGGGTTGTTCCCTTTCATTGGCGATGACATTATTTGCCATATTCTCGTCACTGAACTGGGTGAAACCCGAGTTCTCGATTCGCAAGTTCACTATTTCATTTCGAAGGTAGAAATTATGCACAAAGACTCGATTTTCTAGGTCGTGGTTTAGATAAATGGTGTCTTCGTCTTTTACACTTCCTGGAAAGTCGCTCCTATAGCCTCGACCTTCTGCGGATCCTCGATCACCAAAAAGTTGCCATCATCAACAGCCTCATTTAGATCTATGCCTGCTGTTCAAAGTATGTGTTCATTGTCTGTCGTTCGACATGAAAGGTCTTTTTGATCTTTCCTCCGAAATATTTTATTTATTTTGCGGGAACATATTCTGGTTGCTGGTATTTACAGCCCGAATTTTATTGTCCCAATTCAAACTTACAGAAGCTCTGTAATTTTCTTTTATTAATGTTTAGAGGTTTTTAATCCACGATTTTAATGTCATGATCTCCGAGTTATGTCTGTCAGTAAACTGTCTGCACAAGGTTTTCAGTCTTGACAGCAGTCTACTTTTATGTTGATGCAGTGCGTCTATAGTTGAATTGCGGAACAAGTCGTCATTGTCAGTGTATTGAAACCGTGGTATCGTTGTGTCCATTGTTCGTTTAATTGTCTCATCCATTAGTTTTAGACCTACTCGCCCTACTCGCTATTTGCTTAGCTTTGATGGCTAGAACTCGTTGCACCTGCTTTATTCTGCTGTTTAGGTTCTTTACCTCTTCTTCATCTTCGTCGTCTGATTCGGCGGGGGCGAGACAGGCGAAGTTATTGTAGGCACCCATGTAATGGCCTTCACCTCCGTTGAAGACGTAAATGTATTCACGGTCCACAAGTGTGTCCTTCTTTCTAGATGCTGTAGTTAAGGTTTTCACCCCTTCCCTAACTTCAACCGGCAGCTTTTCGGTTGAAGCAGTTATAGGGATAGACGTTTAACAGTTTTTGGAGTTGGCCTAAGCTTTCTCCTTCTTTTTACTGGCCCTTCACTTTCCGATGTAGCTGGCTGGTCCGACATTATTGTCTCATCAGCTGATTTAGTCAGGCCATTTACCCGATTCGTCATTCCGTGAGCGGAACGCTCGTGTTTATCCATCGTTTGACGAATACTCTCAAGTTTTTAATTTTTTTTCTCAAGTTTTTATATTTTATTTTATTTATTTTTTTTTTTTTGTAATATTTATAGAGAAAGAAAAAAATAAACTTTCCCCCGTCCGGAGTCTAACTCAGGGTCGCTTGGCTCCCGATAAATTGTCACTTCTACTGGGCCAACTTGCTTTTTTGACAATGTTTGTCAAAAACTCAATTTATACTATATGCACTGTTCTAATGTACTAATTCACAAGAAAATTCGAAACACATCAACTCGCCTCGATGGTCGGTGGACGGATGTTATCAGCATCATGTATTCCGGCGGCAACTATTGCCGCCGCGATTCTAGAATACTCGCCGTAATCCTCAGCAGTATTTTCGGGCACCAGTTCTTTACGTAGCTGTCTTAATTGCGTAAGCGTGGCATTTAGCAGGAACGCAATGTTCACTGCTGAAAGTTCGTTGTTTCATTGCTGTATTTATTTTAGTATTTTTATTTTATTTTATTTATTTATTTTTTTTTTTTTTTTCACTTACGGCGTTAAAAATTCGGGTCTTTATCAATTTGTTTCTTAAATATTTGTTTTCTTAGGAGGTTTAGTGATATTACATCACACCTGAATTATAATCTTGTCAAAGAAATAAAAAATGAAGTTGCTTTCTTTTAACGGGTTTTTTGTGAACGACATTGGGTTTCCTAAAACATGTTGGGGATATGTGCCCTACCTTATTGCAGGTTTGGCAAATAATTTTGGTTAAGGAATTTGCCAAGTTTGGATTGTTGTAGCAAGTGGCCGATGTGTGTCCGACTTTATTACATGTCTGACAAACGGTCCTGAGAGAAGAATTTAATTTAATTGCCTGTGATGCAGTGGTCCGTTCGAGATGCGCGGCACCCAGCGGCAGGATAATTTTTTGATATGCAGAATATTGTCCAAAATATGGCGTGTGCGCTCAGTACTAATCTTTTTGGTATCTGCTAGCTCGCGCACCTTCACTTTCCGGTCAGCCAACACCACCACGAAACTCTCGAAACCAATATTTGACGGTGTAATCTGACGGAGCATTAACCCCATAATATTTCTCCAACTTCTCTTTTGTTTCCTTCGCCATTTAGCCTCTCAAAAAATAATGTTTTATGAGAGAACGAAAATCGTTTTTGTTCATACTCAACATGATGCCAAACACGTCAATAATCAGCTGTCAAAACAAAACTAAAGACAGTATTGCAGTGTAAATTGGCATGTCTGCCAATATATATATATATGCTCGACAATCTGAATTTGGCAAGAAAGTGTATTGTATTTGTTTCGGTTTTGATAGATTTAATTGTGTGAGTTACGAAGTTGCATGTTAAAATTTCTGTGAGGTTGAGGTTGGGTTGATGTTAATTTTAAATTTTTCAAAGCGGATGTTTTTTTTTCGTATTTTGCAGTTTTACAGATTTGAGTTTTGCAGAGTCTTATGGGTCGACCACTCTGAGTTTGATACAAATCGTTCAATCGATCTGTCCCGACTATTAAATGTACTAGAACCCAAAGAGAGAGTCCATGAGTTAGAATCACCGCTTAACAAAACAGGGGTTTTCAAGATTGTAATTGTAATAGAACTCTTGTGTATGTGGGATGTATGTGGATATAACGGTAAATTTAATAGGAAGGTTTATCCAGACAGCAACTGTAGATAGATATGTTTAAATTAATGTTTAGAGGTGTATGAGTAATGGGTCTATGCACAAGCAGGCCGGTGCCGTGTTTCGCAGTACTGTTTGATACAAAGTTATGGAAATAAAGAGCATACTGTTTTAGTGAGGGTTTGTGGTCGTGTTTAATATAAGTTTTTTGTAAGGATATAATGCAGGGTTTTATGTCTTATATTAAATACTAAAAAACCATTAAGGTTCAATATGAGAATCGTGGTAAAGTTATAAATGTTTGACAAGACTTTCATACAATATGTTTGAAATTATATTGTGCTAAGACTAGAGTAGAAGGGTTTTGATAAAGTTCATTTACTGTGTGACTCTGTGGCTCATAACTTGCAGCTTCTGGTCTTCTAGAGAGGTCTCCATTATTTAACCTCCGAAAATCAGAATGTGTTTATGTCAATAATATTTTGGTCAGATGTCATCATCATCGTGTTCTTTGTAAGGACTTCGACTAAAATAAATACATATACACTGATGTTTTTAGTGCCATTTACGTATGTTGTATGTACATATATACAAATTGAAGCACAAAAATATGCAATTTTCAGAACTCGGACAATAAAGGTTTAACGATTTGCACACTACTTCGTAGGCGTAAGCACCTCATAGGGCTGAGAAAATTGTATCTTAATCTACGCCAATTCGGTTGCTGTTCCATACTGTATATCGGAGTTAACGATATGGTATCTGTTTTGCTTTAGAAGGTTAGAAAGATTCTAGTAATAGGTGAATCTAACGGGTTTGGAGTGGAAGGTGATTTTTGTGACTTGTGAAATATAGTTGAGCGATCTTGTGTCAGTTGGATCGTAAGAGTAAGGAAAATTTGCGATTGTTGAATCGCGCTTGAAGTTCTGTTTCGCATTTTGGGCAGCACATTGCGAGGCCCAGTGTAGCCACTAATCGGTTTCGTAGTTCGTTGTTGAATGCCTTCACACAAGTTTCGGAAAAATCAAAAGTTGATTTCTTACGTAGCAAGTCTAATAGTGGTCCAGCAGTTTTTGAAAATGAGAGCACAAGTTTTCTAAAATATGATAACAAACCTATACAAATATGCAGTTCCTTGTTTTCATGCAACATACACCTTCGCTGTTCCGTCTAGCCGGAGACGGACACCCAAGCACTTCTCCCTTTTATTGTAGCCGCAAGCGGAAGCATATACTTTAACTGCGTGAGCCACTTTTTTATGTCATGGCGACCGTCTCTAGAAAACTTTGGGACTACGGCATCTAGTTCTTCGAAGTCCACACGTTGCCCGGATGATATTTGGCAATCACTCCTTCCATAAGTTGGATTTGCTGTTGCAGGTCGAGCAGCAGCACAGCAGCAGCTGTGTCATCGGGTACGACAGTAGGTGCAAAAGCGGACACATAGCGGATATACTATCGGGTACGGCAGCGATGTCTGCTTGTTCTTTTTTTTTATTTATTTTTATATTCAATTATAAAGCACATTGATTCTTTAGTTCTTTTAGTTTTTGTTTTCTTTTAATTTTAATTTGACACGTATTGGAACTCAATACTAGTTGTAAGTCCTACTGCCTAAAAAATAGCATTCTTTGGTTTTATAAGAAAAAGTGGATTAGTTGCAGTTCTTCTTTTCCTCTAAAAAATAGGTTTTGGCACAGAATATTGCATTTCTTAGTAAATTTTTCATTTCGGTTGTGCGCGACTCAACAACCCACTAACTCATTCTCATTTTCGATCATCGTAGTTTTTATGTATATGAAATTGTTGATCCCGTACTTTATGGTCTGGAATTCTACCATATTTTCTTCTACGAGTAGTTGAGAAGAATGTTGTATTTTCTCACAGATTTATTCAGTGTGGTGTTTTTGTCTTTTTCATTTTAGTAACTACTCATTTTATTATATATGGTATCTTAGCAATAAATTGCAGCTTTTTAACTAACTTACAATCTTATCGAGTATATGAATAATTATTTTGTTCTTTCGAAAGAACAAGCCTAAACTGATAGGATATTTAAGTGCTATTTTTCCATTGTGTTTGGATTGTGTGCTCCAACTGCCAACAACATGCGGGATCGGTACTGAGGTCACATGCGGTCCTTCATCTAGGTATTTAACGCCCCAACGCTCTTGATTTCGGAGATCTACTGGGAAAACAGTTTCAACTCATCTCTTTGCTTTGCGTTTACTTTTCTTGCGGCACGAAGGAATCCCTTTTTTTATTTATTTTTTTTTTTTTTCTTACTTTCCATTTTAAAGCACCAGACCATGTTGCGCGCGCTGTAGGAGGATATATTTTATTATTAATGGATTAATGGGATTTTTTATTGATTCAATATATAGAAGGCACTCCACAAACTTTTTTATTCATATCTTAAGAATAGTTTGCGGTGTACGCCGCTTTCAAAATACGTTCCGACGAATTTGCTCCTTGGTGGTTAACAGCTTATAAGCTATACAAAAATAAAAAAAAAAGCTTAAAAATTAGCTTCAATAACTTAAAAAACTATCTAACTAAAAAACGGCCCTATGCGAACACTCTAAGTTAAACCTAACAATTAAATTGTCTTTTGACATTCCGTACAGATATTTAATTTTTACATTAAATATAGTTAAAACTAAGAAAATATTTTTTTCTAAATTTAAAAACTTAGTAAATTAACATTTTTATTATAATATAAAATTTAAGACTAAAAAACTTAAACTAACTAAAATAAACCTTAATCTACTTAGCCTACTTAAACTATCATATTGCATATTGCACAAGTATTATTCCGTTATTTTCTTTAGAGAATGTTATTCACCTTTTTTTTGTATTTTTTTATTTTTTATTTTTTATTTTCTTTGTATATATATATTTTTTTTTTTTTTGTATTTTTTATTTTTTATTAGCAACATGAGCAACATCCCAACTACCGTGTGCGACGTCTCTGTCGTAGTTGATTCGACTGTCCTCTTTGATCGACGGGGAAGAATAACGGCACTGCCAATCTATCCTGGATCAGACCTTTTTTTATCTAGATAGGGAAACGCTTATGGAGGAATAAAGCCGTCAAAGCGTACCCTCTCGTGATATATATGATTGGGGTAGTAAGCCCCGGAGATCAGGTTATTCGACGAATCAACTTAATAACAAAATTGTCCACTCTTATTAGGTTCGCCCTATTGTACAAGACCTCGATAGGATATAATTTTATGTACTCAGACTCTGGTGTTCTATTTAGGCGAAGACAAGGTATCTAACTATATTTCGATAAGTAAATGGCTGTCCAGGTTTCCTCACGATTGAAAACTTCCGCAAATTCCTTCTGATGTACCTAGATGCTCCAGACAAAGGCGTCCCAAACAGAATGGTTTCCGATCGCTGAAAGTTGATTTTTAACTTCCAGTCATCGTTATCGAAGTGATATTGCAAAAGTATATTAATGACTTTGATCTTTGGACCTTATTTGTCGACTGCGTACGCTTTCGCATGTTAAAGTCAACCTATTAGATCTATCTGTTAACATATTGTAAAGAATATACAGCAGCGGGTTACTAATGTCCAACTTGTTCAGTTTAAAAAAAAATTACTCTAACCATACGGTATCGAAGGCTCTTTTCAAGTCAATCAGGCAAGCACCAGTGCACTGGTTCTTTCCTTGTTCCATTGGATATATCATAAACTAGTTTAGACGCGACATGAATGTCATCATTTCCTTGCTTTGAAACCGAATATATGTTTGTTCTCAATCCATTTAGAAAGAACCCTATTGATCACCTTTTTGAACACCTAAGGCAAGCCCTCTCAAGCACCCGAATCTTTTCCAAAAGACTTGCTCTCACGTTAAACCACACGGGACTTTCAGTGGTCGCAATATCGTTATGGTGAAGTGAACCTATCAGATCACTTGAAAAGGATCGGCGAATTGACCGCACCTTGTTGCAGACCGTTTAATATGAAATGTACCAGTAGAAGTCACATCGCCATTTTTTCACGATGAACTGTCTATCTGTGAGCATATTGAAAAGAATATGCAGCAGAGGTTTTCTAATGCCCAGTCTGTTCAGCTTGCAGAAGAGTCCCTCTAACCATACGGTATCGAAGACCTTCTCCATTGGATATCAGAAACCAGTTTAGATGCAGCATGAATAACATCGTGCCCCGCCTTAAAACCGTATTGATTATCCTGAACTAAATATTTCTGTCCTCAATCCACTAAGTCAGGACTCTATCGATTACTTTTTCGAAAACCTTACTAATGATTGGAATGAGACTGATCGCCCGGAGATTCGCCGGATTGGAGGTGTCTTTATCCCTTTTGGGGATGGGATGTACCACTGCAGGTTTCCAATGCGCTGGATAATGTGCATTATTCATTGCATTCTTAAACAGGGTGGTATAAATGTCCAACGCTTCTAGTGGTAGATGTCGAAGCACAATATTCGGTATTCCATCGGCTCTCACTGATTCCTTATTCTAATTGTGTCGAAGATCGTTTGAAGCTCTTCGAAATAAACGGGGGTTGTTCCCTTTCATTGGCGATGACATTATTTGCCATATTCTCGTCACTGAACTGGGTGAAACCCGAGTTCTCGATTCGCAAGTTCACTATTTCATTTCGAAGGTAGAAATTATGCACAAGGACTCGATTTTCTAGGTCGTGATTTGGATCAATGGTGTCTTCGTCTTTTACACTTCCTGGAAAGTCGCTCCTATAGCCTCGACCTTCTGCGGATCCTCGATCACCAAGAAGTTGTCATCATCAACAGCCTCATTTAGATCTATGCCTGCTGTTCAAAGTATGTGTTCATTGTCTGTCGTTCGACATGAAAGGTCTTTTTGATCTTTCCTCCGAAATATTTTATTTATTTTGCGGGAACATATTCTGGTTGCTGGTATTTACAGCCCGAATTTTATTGTCCCAATTCAAACTTACAGAAGCTCTGTAATTTTCTTTTATTAATGTTTAGAGGTTTTTAATCCACGATTTTAATGTCATGATCTCCGAGTTATGTCTGTCAGTAAACTGTCTGCACAAGGTTTTCAGTCTTGACAGCAGTCTACTTTTATGTTGATGCAGTGCGTCTATAGTTGAATTGCGGAACAAGTCGTCATTGTCAGTGTATTGAAACCGTGGTATCGTTGCGTCCATTGTTCGTTTAATTGTCTCATCCATTAGTTTTAGACCTACTCGCCCTACTCGCTATTTGCTTAGCTTTAATGGCTAGAACTCGTTGCACCTGCTTTATTCTGCTGTTTAGGTTCTTTACCTCTTCTTCATCTTCGTCGTCTGATTCGGCGGAGGCGAGACAGGCGTAGTTATTGTAGGCACCCATGTAATGGCCTTCACCTCCGTTGAAGACGTAAATGTATTCACGGTCCACAAGTGTGTCCTTCTTTCTAGATGCTGTAGTTAAGGTTTTCACCCCTTCCCTAACTTCAACCGGCAGCTTTTCGGTTGAAGCAGTTATAGGGATAGACGTTTAACAGTTTTTGGAGTTGGCCTAAGCTTTCTCCTTCTTTTTACTGGCCCTTCACTTTCCGATGTAGCTGGCTGGTCCGACATTATTGTCTCATCAGCTGATTTAGTCAGGCCATTTACCCGATTCGTCATTCCGTGAGCGGAACGCTCGTGTTTATCCATCGTTTGACGAATACTCTCAAGTTTTTAATTTTTTTTCTCAAGTTTTTATATTTTATTTTTTATTTTTTTTTTTTTTTTGTAATATTTATAGAGAAAGAAAAAAATAAACTTTCCCCCGTCCGGAGTCTAACTCAGGGTCGCTTGGCTCCCGATAAATTGTCACTTCTACTGGGCCAACTTGCTGGACGGATGTTATCAGCATCATGTATTTCGGCGGCAACTATTGCCGCCGCGATTCTAGAATACTCGCCGTAATCCTCAGCAGTATTTTCGGGCACCAGTTCTTTACGTAGCTGTCTTAATTGCGTAAGCGTGGCATTTAGCAGGAACGCAATGTTCACTGCTGAAAGTTCGTTGTTTCATTGCTGTATTTATTTTAGTATTTTTATTTTATTTTATTTATTTATTTTTTTTTTTTTTTTCACTTACGGCGTTAAAAATTCGGGTCTTTATCAATTTGTTTCTTAAATATTTGTTTTCTTAGGAGGTTTAGTGATATTACATCACACCTGAATTATAATCTTGTCAAAGAAATAAAAAATGAAGTTGCTTTCTTTTAACGGGTTTTTTGTGAACGACATTGGGTTTCCTAAAACATGTTGGGGATATGTGCCCTACCTTATTGCAGGTTTGGCAAATAATTTTGGTTAAGGAATTTGCCAAGTTTGGATTGTTGTAGCAAGTGGCCGATGTGTGTCCGACTTTATTACATGTCTGACAAACGGTCCTGAGAGAAGAATTTAATTTAATTGCCTGTGATGCAGTGGTCCGTTCGAGATGCGCGGCACCCAGCGGCAGGATAATTTTTTGATATGCAGAATATTGTCCAAAATATGGCGTGTGCGCTCAGTACTAATCTTTTTGGTATCTGCTAGCTCGCGCACCTTCACTTTCCGGTCAGCCAACACCACCACGAAACTCTCGAAACCAATATTTGACGGTGTAATCTGACGGAGCATTAACCCCATAATATTTCTCCAACTTCTCTTTTGTTTCCTTCGCCATTTAGCCTCTCAAAAAATAATGTTTTATGAGAGAACGAAAATCGTTTTTGTTCATACTCAACATGATGCCAAACACGTCAATAATCAGCTGTCAAAACAAAACTAAAGACAGTATTGCAGTGTAAATTGGCATGTCTGCCAATATATATATATATGCTCGACAATCTGAATTTGGCAAGAAAGTGTATTGTATTTGTTTCGGTTTTGATAGATTTAATTGTGTGAGTTACGAAGTTGCATGTTAAAATTTCTGTGAGGTTGAGGTTGGGTTGATGTTAATTTTAAATTTTTCAAAGCGGATGTTTTTTTTTCGTATTTTGCAGTTTTACAGATTTGAGTTTTGCAGAGTCTTATGGGTCGACCACTCTGAGTTTGATACAAATCGTTCAATCGATCTGTCCCGACTATTAAATGTACTAGAACCCAAAGAGAGAGTCCATGAGTTAGAATCACCGCTTAACAAAACAGGGGTTTTCAAGATTGTAATTGTAATAGAACTCTTGTGTATGTGGGATGTATGTGGATATAACGGTAAATTTAATAGGAAGGTTTATCCAGACAGCAACTGTAGATAGATATGTTTAAATTAATGTTTAGAGGTGTATGAGTAATGGGTCTATGCACAAGCAGGCCGGTGCCGTGTTTCGCAGTACTGTTTGATACAAAGTTATGGAAATAAAGAGCATACTGTTTTAGTGAGGGTTTGTGGTCGTGTTTAATATAAGTTTTTTGTAAGGATATAATTCAGGGTTTTATGTCTTATATTAAATACTAAAAAACCATTAAGGTTCAATATGAGAATCGTGGTAAAGTTATAAATGTTTGACAAGACTTTCATACAATATGTTTGAAATTATATTGTGCTAAGACTAGAGTAGAAGGGTTTTGATAAAGTTCATTTACTGTGTGACTCTGTGGCTCATAACTTGCAGCTTCTGGTCTTCTAGAGAGGTCTCCATTATTTAACCTCCGAAAATCAGAATGTGTTTATGTCAATAATATTTTGGTCAGATGTCATCATCATCGTGTTCTTTGTAAGGACTTCGACTAAAATAAATACATATACACTGATGTTTTTAGTGCCATTTACGTATGTTGTATTTACATATATACAAATTGAGGCACAAAAATATGCAATTTTCAGAACTCGGACAATAAAGGTTTAACGATTTGGATCGTAAGAGTAAGGAAAATTTGTGATTGTTGAATCGCGCTTGAGCGTGTTTGGGAAATGTTTGGGATAATGTCTTATGTTTGTTTTGATTCCAATTTTTTAAGTGTATTATAGAGTGGAATTGAAACAGAAAGAGAACTATCGTTGTTTTGCGTGATTGATCGTGGCACGAGTGCTTGTATTGTCCTTTAGTACTACGCTATATTTGTGGTTTCTTATAATTTGTTTATTTAGAGACGGGGGAGTTAAAGAAGTATTGTTTTTGGCAGAGTTTTACCGGGAGGATTCCGCTATTAGGGTTTTTGCGATTGTAGAGTATATTTTAGGAATTGCAGGCGGGCTTTGACGTTTATAAATTTTATGAGTTTCTGCCATAGAACATTTGTTAATAGTTTTAATTTTTTTAATTTCTTTAGCTCTCAAGTTTTATTTGCATATTTTTGAGGACGACTTCTGTTTGCACAACTAACACGAGTGAACACTTCGCAAGAAGCGTATCTTTTGTATTGTTTGCTAGTATGGTCCAGCATATCACATTGTACCAACCAATTTTAACCGAAGCTGTTGGTTGGTGGAATATTTGTTGTTGTTGTTATTTGCTTCTTTTTTTTTTTTTACTTTTGCACGAAAAAAAAATATATATGTGGGATTTCAATCCCAATAAAACGCTATCGACTTTTTTGTCGCTATACTTTATATTTACTTAAAAGGGAAAGAGACAAAAAGCGACCAGCCAGCACAATGGTTCAAAAAAGACTCTCCTACTACTCTACTTGCTTGCTGGATTTTTAAAAAGGTAACGGTGGATTCTGGCTTGTTTGTCTCGTTGGTATGTCTATTCGTTGGTCGCGGTGTCGTCGGTCTATCTGTCGTGTGCTTGCACTGTATATGCACCGTTCAGTCGGATGTTCTCTTGTGTTTTTTCTTGTATTTCGTGTGGTCTTCGTTCTATTTGGCGACGGATGATGTTCTGTCGTCTTTTGGGTATGAATTGTATGCGTCTTCTACGTAGTTATGTGCGTGTATTATGTATAAGTTCGTCGTACATTCAGTAAGGTATCTCCGCGTCGGTCTGGCTACATATCCCACATTCGGCTATCCTGACGGCTCATTCGATCCGAATGAAGGATTCCACTTCTTCATGTTCTCCGCTACAGAATTGGTCTTCGAAGGTCCTTCGTGATCGCCGACCTTTTCTACAGCGTATCTCTCATGGTTGAACTTCGCCGTAACCTTGTAGGGTCCGAGGAACTTCGGACGCAGCTTCATCCCGGTGCCGTACTGGGTGCGCTTGATGGCGACCAGCTCATTTAATGAGTACTCCTCTTCCGGCTTCCGGTTTCTATCGTATCTACCCCTCTTGTTTTCTCGCTGGATCTCGGCAATATTCTCGCGTGCCACATTGCACGTGACGTCGCGCTCATCGTCCAATTCTTGTATCGCTTCCTCTTTGAGCAACTGCCGCAAATCCGGATAGTCTGGAACACGCATCTCTAGCCCCGTGAGAATGCGGAACGGGCTGAACTTAGTGCTTCTCGGCGGTGAGTTGTTGAGAACTTGTTGCACTTTATCCACATGCTTATACCAGTCCTTCGGGTTTTCCAGACAACACTTCATCATTATTGTATTTCATGTGGTCTTCGTTCCATTTGACGACGAATGATTTTACTGTTGTGTCGTCTCTTTGGTATGAATTGTATGCGTCTTCTACGTAGTTATGCGTGTGTGTTTGTTGTACATTCAGTAGGGTATCTCCGCGTCGGTCTGGCTACCTATCCCACATAGAGATAAAGGGTCATTCCACGATAAATCCGCCGAAGCTATATGGGGAGCTCTGAACGGCGTCCCTGCGATTTAGCTGAAAAGTGGTAGAAATACACATTGGAGAGTTACGAATCATAAGGCAAACAAAGTTTTGCAGAATTCGATATAGGTTGCGTGTAAGGGAACTTCAAAAATTGGCAAAAAATCAAAATTTATTCTTCCTATTATATTCATAACTTTGGCTCTGCTCATCAGAATGTGATAAAAAATATACCTTGTTGAAGTCAGGAAAAGGTGAACTTTCAAAGATTTGGAATAATTTTTGTTTTCAAGGACGAAGGATATTCCAGAATATCCTTTTTACATATATCCTTGAATAACTCAAAATGGTATTTTTCTTTTTTTAGAGAGATTTGTCCTCTATTTCCATTTCAAATTTCAAGTTGGGATCTCTGTGTTCGGTCAAAATAATATTTTATAGGCGACTTAATCAAAAAACTAAATATTTATTACGATGCTCCTCTTATCATCTCATATAACCCGAGTGCACATACATAAGTACATACATACGTCATTGTGCTTGTTTTATTTCTTCAATGACTAGTAACTGCACATTTCCCGTTTTCGAGGATTTTACAAGTTAGGCTTAATTTATTTGCATCCACTTGATGTCAATCTGTCGTGAGCTCGGGATTTATTTTAGATTGTATTTTAATAAGAGTTGTGAGTAATAAAAATTTATAATGAGTGCTTTTGTGTGGAAAACGTGCTGCAATCCTCTGGATTTACCACCTCATCAACCCAGTGGTCGTGATTTGCGGGCTGTATTACCATGGATGGTTACGATGCAAAGAAAATTGAACGCAAAGTTGGTCATTTGCACTACGTTCTAGGCAGAACGCCATTCCATGACAAGCATCATCCCCACATTGATTGATCCGCTACCATGTTTGACAATAGGTGAGGTGTATTTTGGATCAACTTCGCCTCATTTTGGACTTCGTACAAATTCGAATAATTTAAGTTTCATCCCTCCATAAGACAAATTTCCAATGGTCTGTTTTCCAAGTCAAGTGCAGCCAAACAAAAACTCAAGTCGTTTTATTTGTTTGGTTCTTTGTAACCACTTCATGAATGTTTGCAAGAAGGCCAGACAGTAAACAAAGAGTATTATTTGAGCGTTCCGAGACGTTTGAGTGAAGCAATTCGCTGAAAGAAACCAGAATTGTGGGCAGAAAACTCGTGGGTTTTTTAACATGATAATGCACCTTCGCACAGTGCCATCATTATTCGTAATTTGTTGACGAAAAATGCAACAAATGCCATCCAACAGCCACCGAATTCACCTGATTTGGCTCCCTGTGACTTCTTTCTGTTCAATCGAGTTAAAAAACCACTACGAGGAACGCGTTTCAGCAGCTGAGAGGTGTTAATGGAAAAATCGCATGGACATACCGAAAACCGAATAAAAAAAATGTTTCGAGGATGGGATCAAGCGCTGGCATAAATGTGTTGCAATCGATGGGGATTATTTTGAAGGGAACAATATAGATTTGTATTTTGAATTTTCTGAATAAATGCTAAGTAGCTGCTTCTTGGCGTTTACAGTTTTTTAGGTAACCAAAAATATATATATATATTTTCTCACCTTTAAAAGACGGAACAATTAACTTCAGATAAATAAATACCAGATAAATAAACTCAAGACACAGACCGATCGGATGTATACAAAATAACGGTACATAAGTTTAAGGTAAATTCTTCACTGCATCAGTGCTCCATTTCTAATTAGTTGCTCGTAGTTGTATGTACATATGTTGCACATACATAAGATGTACATACAGTTGCATCGATTGGATGAGCTGCCTGCGGCGCTCTATTGCTATAGTTTTATTGCCTAAGTTTGTTTATTGTTTTAAAACAAAAGCATTTTAGACATCACGCCACAGATTTTTTATCGGGTTGAGGTCTGCACTTAATACCGCTCACTTAAAAACATTTATGTAATAGTCATCAAAAAACTTTTTTGTAATCTTAGTCGTGTCGTATGTTTGGAGTCGTTGTCCCGCTGGAATTTCCAAATAAC
This sequence comes from Volucella inanis, assembly GCA_907269105.1. NCBI lineage: Eukaryota > Metazoa > Arthropoda > Insecta > Diptera > Syrphidae > Volucella > Volucella inanis. The sequence continues at coordinate 39,532,301 of OU026158.1, forward strand.
AGACATATTTTAGTCGGCCCAAGTTTCGCAACATTTTCGAAACATTTAAAATGTACAACTGACAAATAAAACAACGCCATAACTAGATGATCAATGGAAATTACATTTAGGCAAATCTTTGTACGAGTATGTTTGTAAACGTAGTGTGGTATTTAATTTGTTTTGTCGGTAGCAACTTCCTGAAATATGCCGACCGTTGACGAAACAGTCCAAGTAATCAGCTTGTTTTCTAATATCTGGATGTATCCTTTCAGCTGGGAAATTTTTCTATCAGTCAATACAAATGTTTTGTGTCCCCGTCGTCCGTGTTTTCGTCGTGGTACATTTTCCGTGGTTTCAAAAACCACCAACTCTTTTTTATCGAGTAATTTGACTGAGTTGCAATTGTTTAGTATGGCATATACAATTTCCACATCTCAACAATTACCTTCCAATTGAAAAAGTATAAAATCTGTCATATTTAACATTATTTAAAGCGCTCGTCCGAATGTTGATTTTTTATTAATATTTGGAATTTAATTTAACTTTAAGAACGTTTCTTATTAAAAAATGAAATTAATAATATCTAGTGGTCATTGCTTTTTCTTTCCGTATTCATAGCTTTTAAATTGAAGCTTTTCGTTTTATTAATCACGTTAGGGGTAGGGCTACGCAACAGTACACTTGATATTTACACCCCTTCGCCGTCTTCATACTGATAGTTTTCGTCAAGTATCACCAAAGTAGGTGATATCTTAATCTCTGATCCAAAGATATTCTTTTTTCAATTTCTTTTCTTGTATAACAATTATGTATTTTTAATAAGCATTATTTTATTTTGGAAGGGTTTTAATCTCCTTATTACATTAATATACTCCACGTAAATCTTCTTTTGTCTGTTTATTCTTTTTTTATTTTTACATTCAATTATAAAGTATAGTAGCTATAGTAGTTGAAATATTTTTCCAGCGCACAACAAATGTTTTGGTGCTAGCCGAATTAACTGCGAACAGGCGAACTAATTTTGTAAATATATCGATAACTACAAGCACATGCTTACGTTTTGAAATGACCGAAGGCAGTGGACATGAACTGGACAAATGGAATGAGATTTTTAGGTATATTGAAGAAATTATGGTGGTTTGGGCGATCTGGCGCTGAGTTCAAGATACATTTAATTCATTTTTCTATAAAGCAACCAATTTAATCTTTCATCTTTTCAAAGCAATAGTTCTTTCGTATTTGATTAAAACATTTTTTGGTTCCCAAATGGCTTTTCTTCTCATGTACAATCCGATTGACATTGTCGTCCATTTCCTTTGGTACGTATAACAGAAAATCCGAATCTAATAGAACTCAAAACCATCCACAAGACCGATCGCCAATGTTCCTTGGATTTCCTTTAACTTTTTTATCACGATTTTGTGTCACTTGTATCTGGAAGTCCATATCATCATTGTTTATAACGGTAAGAGCCTGACATTTAATTTTATCATCGTCATTATTGAAAGCATTTTCAAAACAGAGTCGATGATATCGACTCAATGCATCGACATGGCCCATAGATACACCACTTCGGTGTTGAGTAGTTGAAGTTTTCTAATTCAAAGGCCTATCTTATATATATATATTTTAATATATTTTAAATGGAATCCCTTCCAAGTACACACGAAATCGTTGAAGTGCATAAATAATAGAAAGAGTTTCTAATTCAAAACTATTATATTATATTTTGATTCAGCCGTGGAGATCGACTTCGAAAAATACGCAGCCGGGTGGAATATATCATCATTCTGTCGTTGCATGAAAGCTGCACCAAACCCATGGCTGCTATCATCGCAATAAAGTTCTGTTTCGCATTTTGGGCAGCACATTGCGAGGCCCAGTGTAGCCACTAATCGGTTTCGTAGTTCGTTGTTGAATGCCTTCACACAAGTTTCGGAAAAATCAAAAGTTGATTTCTTACGTAGCAAGTCTAATAGTGGTCCAGCAGTTTTTGAAAATGAGAGCACAAGTTTTCTAAAATATGATAACAAACCTATACAAATATGCAGTTCCTGGTTTTCGTGCAACATACATAGCCGGAGACGGACACCCAAGCACTTCTCCCTTTTATTGTAGCCGCAAGCGGAAGCATATACTTTAACTGCGTGAGCCACTTTTTTATGTCATGGCGACCGTCTCTAGAAAACTTTGGGACTACGGCATCTAGTTCTTCGAAGTCCACACGTTGCCCGGATGATATTTGGCAATCACTCCTTCCATAAGTTGGATTTGCTATGATAAGCAGCTATGGCATCGGGTACGACAGTAGGTGCAAAAGCGGACACATAGCGGATATACTATCGGGTACGGCAGCGATGTCTGCTTGTTCTTTTTTTTATTTATTTTTATATTCAATTATAAAGCACATTGATTCTTTAGTTCTTTTAGTTTTTGTTTTCTTTTAATTTTAATTTGACACGTATAGGAACTCAATACTAGTTGTAAGTCCTACTGCCTAAAAAATAGCATTCTTTGGTTTTATAAGAAAAAGTGGATTAGTTGCAGTTCTTCTTTTCCTCTAAAAAATAGGTTTTGGCACAGAATATTGCATTTCTTAGTAAATTTTTCATTTCGGTTGTGTGCGACTCAACAACCCACTAACTCATTCTCATTTTCGATCATCGTAGTTTTTATGTATATGAAATTGTTGATCCCGTACTTTATGGTCTGGAATTCTACCATATTTTCTTCTACGAGTAGTTGAGAAGAATGTTGTATTTTCTCACAGATTTATTCAGTGTGGTGTTTTTGCCTTTTTCATTTTAGTAACTACTCATTTTATTATATATGGTATCTTAGCAATAAATTGCAGCTTTTTAACTAACTTACAATCTTATCGAGTATATGAATAATTATTTTGTTCTTTCGAAAGAACAAGCCTAAACTGATAGGATATTTAAGTGCTATTTTTCCATTGTGTTTGGATTGTGTGCTCCAACTGCCAACAACATGCGGGATCGGTACTGAGGTCACATGCGGTCCTTCATCTAGGTATTTAACGCCCCAACGCTCTTGATTTCGGAGATCTACTGGGAAAACAGTTTCAACTCATCTCTTTGCTTTGCGTTTACTTTTCTTGCGGCACGAAGGAATCCCTTTTTTTATTTATTTTTTTTTTTTTCTTACTTTCCATTTTAAAGCACCAGACCATGTTGCGCGCGCTGTAGGAGGATATATTTTATTATTAATGGATTAATGGGATTTTTTATTGATTCAATATATAGAAGGCACTCCACAAACTTTTTTATTCATATCTTAAGAATAGTTTGCGGTGTACGCCGCTTTCAAAATACGTTCCGACGAATTTGCTCCTTGGTGGTTAACAGCTTATAAGCTATACAAAAATAAAAAAAAAAGCTTAAAAATTAGCTTCAATAACTTAAAAAACTATCTAACTAAAAAACGGCCCTATGCGAACACTCTAAGTTAAACCTAACAATTAAATTGTCTTTTGACATTCCGTACAGATATTTAATTTTTACATTAAATATAGTTAAAACTAAGAAAATATTTTTTTCTAAATTTAAAAACTTAGTAAATTAACATTTTTATTATAATATAAAATTTAAGACTAAAAAACTTAAACTAACTAAAATAAACCTTAATCTACTTAGCCTACTTAAACTATCATATTGCATATTGCACAAGTATTATTCCGTTATTTTCTTTAGAGAATGTTATTCACCTTTTTTTTGTATTTTTTTATTTTTTATTTTCTTTGTATATTTTTTTTTTTTTTTTTTTTTTTTGTATTTTTCATTTTTTATTAGCAACATGAGCAACATCCCAACTACCGTGTGCGACGTCTCTGTCGTAGTTGATTCGACTGTCCTCTTTGATCGACGTGGAAGAATAACGGCACTGCCAATCTATCCTGGATCAGACCTTTTTTTATCTAGATAGGGAAACGCTTATGGAGGAATAAAGCCGTCAAAGCGTACCCTCTCGTGATATATATGATTGGGGTAGTAAGCCCCGGAGATCAGGTTATTCGACGAATCAACTTAATAACAAAATTGTCCACTCTTATTAGGTTCGCCCTATTGTACAAGACCTCGATAGGATATAATTTTATGTACTCAGACTCTGGTGTTCTATTTAGGCGAAGACAAGGTATCTAACTATATTTCGATAAGTAAATGGCTGTCCAGGTTTCCTCACGATTGAAAACTTCCGCAAATTCCTTCTGATGTACCTAGATGCTCCAGACAAAGGCGTCCCAAACAGAATGGTTTCCGATCGCTGAAAGTTGATTTTTAACTTCCAGTCATCGTTATCGAAGTGATATTGCAAAAGTATATTAATGACTTTGATCTTTGGACCTTATTTGTCGACTGCGTACGCTTTCGCATGTTAAAGTCAACCTATTAGATCTATCTGTTAACATATTGTAAAGAATATACAGCAGCGGGTTACTAATGTCCAACTTGTTCAGTTAAAAAAAAAAATTACTCTAACCATACGGTATCGAAGGCTCTTTCCAAGTCAATCAGGCAAGCACCAGTGCACTGGTTCTTCCCTTGTTCCATTGGATATCATAAACTAGTTTAGACGCGACATGAATGACATCATGCCCTGCTTTGAAACCGAATATATGTTTGTTCTCAATCCATTTAGAAAGAACTCTATTGATCACCTTTTTGAACACCTAAGGCAAGCCCTATCAAGCACCCGAATCTTTTCCAAAAGACTTGCTCTCACGTTAAACCACACGGGACTTCCAGTGGTCGCAATATCGTTATGGTGAAGTGAACCTATCAGATCACTTGAAAAGGATCGGCGAATTGACCGCACCTTGTTGCAGACCGTTTAATATGAAATGTACCAGTAGAAGTCACATCGCCATTCTTCACGATGAACTGTTTATCTGTGAGCATATTGAAAAGAATATACAGCAGAGGTTTTCTAATGCCCAGTCTGTTCAGCTTGCAGAAGAGTCCCTCTAACCATACGGTATCGAAGACCTTCTCCATTGGATATCAGAAACCAGTTTAGATGCAGCATGAATAACATCGTGCCCCGCCTTAAAACCGTATTGATTATCCTGAACTATATATTTCTGTCCTCAACCCACTAAGTCAGGACTCTATTGATTACTTTTTCGAAAACCTTACTAATGATTGGAATGAGACTGATCGCCCGGAGATTCACCGGATTGGAGGTGTCTTTATCCTTTTTGGGGATGGGATGTACCACTGCAGGTTTCCAATGCGCTGGATAATGTGCATTATTCATTGCATTCTTAAACAGGGTGGTATAAATGTCCAACGCTTCTAGTGGTAGATGTCGAAGCACAATGTTCGGTATTCCATCGGCTCTCACTGATTCCTTATTCTAATTGTGTCGAAGATCGTTTGAAGCTCTTCGAAATAAACGGGGGTTGTTCCCTTTCATTGGCGATGACATTATTTACCATAGTCTCGTCACTGAACTGGGTGAAACCCGAGTTCTCGATTCGCAAGTTCACTATTTCATTTCGAAGGTAGAAATTGTGCACAAGGACTCGATTTTCTAGGTCGTGGTTTGGATCAATGGTGTCTTCGTCTTTTACACTTCCTGGAAAGTCGCTCCTATAGCCTCGACCTTCTGCGGATCCTCGATCACCAAGAAGTTGTCATCATCATCAGCCTCATTTAGAACTATGCCTGCTGTTGAAAGTATGTGTTCATTGTCTGTCGTTCGACATGAAAGGTCGTTTTGATCTTTCCTCCGAAATATTTTATTTATTTTGCGGGAACATATTCTGGTTGCTGGTATTTACAGCCCGAATTTTATTGTCCCAATTCAAACTTACAGAAGCTCTGTAATTTTCTTTTATTAATGTTTAGAGGTTTTTAATCCACGATTTTAATGTCATGATCTCTGAGTTATGTCTGTCAGTAAACTGTCTGCACAAGGTTTTCAGTCTTGACAGCAGTCTACTTTTATATTGATGCAGTGCGTCTATAGTTGAATTGCGGAACAAGTCGTCATTGTCAGTGTATTGAAACCGTGGTATCGTTGTGTCCATTGTTCGTTTAATTGTCTCGTCCATTAGTTTTAGACATTTGTCAATCTCCTCGTTTGAGATTTCTGTTGGACGGTGGGTAGAGCGAATTCGAGGAGAGTGCTCTAGTCATTGTCCTGGAGAAGTGTGTCTAACACACATTACTATAGTTGTAGGGGATGCCTTTGAACAAAATCATCCCATTCCGCATTTTCGTTTGGAACGGTTATTTCGGTACTAAGACCGCACAGTTTGTTGGTTCGTGCCTGTCAGTTGTATACGTGTATCACACAACAGGAGATCCAAATAGGAGTCGTGTCTAGGAAACGACGGACTATCCGTCGTCTAATGGCCGAGTCGGTACATCACACTTCTGAATTGAATAGTAGGTTCCCTCTAGGTTCCCTTAAACAGACACCATGTATAACAGCTTTCCACTACGGAGAGGGATATATATTAATATGATGCATGCTTCAAGCACCCGAAACTTACGCACTACACGATTATATATTCTTTTAAAACGTATACCTTTTTTTGTACGAGGATCGCAACGCCTTCTCCTTGTATGAAGTTGTGTCGGTTTCTTCGAATTATTTTGTACCTTCTGGGGCTTGTTCTTTAAGCAACTTGAAAAAGTGCAGTTCTTCGCTCAATCCTAATCAGTGAATTAACATTCACTGCAAGGACCTTCAGGGTTTGCTCCGCCATGTACGTACCCATTACGACTGGTAGTGCGTTAGTCCCGGCAGCAGTGCGTAGATTTGATCCACGCGCGTAGCTTGTTCAGTTATCTGACGTAGCTGAGCCATTTGTCCCTAAATAGAGAGCAAGATAGCTAGCATGTCAGTTCCAAGTTCTGGTGCTTTAGGCTCTGCGGCCTGAGAAGAAACGTTCGCTTGCTGTGCCGTGTTCCTCCTGCCTGTCGCCATTTTGGGCTTAGGTAACTTTGGGAGTAACGGCTGGTGTTTGTATTTGAACCGGTGAACTTACTCTTTTTATCTACTGGAATTTGGGACAACCCCGATAGTTTGCGGTGTGTCCCGTATTCTTACACAAAACGCAAGATAGTTGGCTTTTTACGGACGCTCCATCCATAACCAGAGCGCATTCTTCTCATTTGTGGTTCTTACCGCACTTGACGCATCGAGGCTGCGTTTCGCAGTTCAACGCGGCGTGCCAGAACCTTTGGCAGCGAACACATTGTAAAATGTGTAGGACTTTGATACTCGTTGGACCATCCAGTTTGTTATAGGGAGTTAGCTGAATCAGGAAGAATGGTAGTTTCCGTTTCTCCCTTTTGGTTCTGGCTGTGGTGAACGGCTTGTCCCCTACGAATTTGAGTCAGTCACACACTTTCTCTTTGAGCAGGTTTAAGAGCTCCTCCGGATCAGTAGACGGTTCTAACCCCCTGAGCAGTAAGTTGCCTATGGCCGACTTACATAGCTCAATGGCGTCTTTAAATTCAATGTTGAGGGTGTTGATTGGTGGCACCCTTTGCTTGACGGTTTTCTGCTGATATTGTTTCTTCTTTTGCGTCTGCTACTGCTGTTGTTTCTTCTGTTGTTGTTTTTGGTGTTTCTGCTGTAGTTGCCTTTGTTGGTGTTGGTTTTCTTGTAGTTGCTGACTAGCTACCTTTGTTATTGTTTGCTTTACTTATTTTTGTTGTTGTTGGGATCTTTTTGAGTTTGGGGTTGTTGCTGTTGTTGCTGTAAAGAGCCCTGTGGTCTTGCTGTTCCCTCGCCGTACTCGCTATTTGCTTAGCTTTAATGGCTAGAACTCGTTGCAGCTGCTTTATTCTGCTGTTTATTTTCTTTACCTCTTCTTCATCTTCGTCATCTGATTCGGCGGGGGCGAGACAGGCGTAGTTATTGTGGGCACCCATGTAATGGCCTTCACCTCCGTTGAAGACGTAAATGTATTCACGGTCCACAAGTGTGTCCTTCTTTCTAGATGCTGTAGTTAAGGTTTTCACCCCTTCCCTAACTTCAACCGGCAGCTTTTCGGTTGAAGCAGTTATAGGGATAGACGTTTAACAGTTTTTGGAGTTGGCCTAAGCTTTCTCCTTCTTTTTACTAGCCCTTCACTTTCCGATGTAGCTGGCTGGTCCGACATTATTTTTTTTTATTATTTTTTTTCTCAAGTTTTTATTTTTTATTTATTATTATTATTATTATTTTTTTTTTTTTTGTAATGTTTATAGAGAAAGAAAAAAATAAACTTTCTCCCGTTCGGAGTCTAACTCAGGGTCGCTTGGCTCCCGATAAATTGTCACTTCTACAAGGCCAACTTGCTTTTTTGACAATGTTTGTCAAAAACTTAATTTATACTATATGCACTGTTCTAATGTACTAATTCACAAGAAAATCCGAAACACATCAACTCGCCTCGATGGTCGGTGGACGAATGCGGCGGAGCCCCATTGTTATCAGCATCATGTATTCCGGCTGCAACTATTGCCGCCGCGATTCTAGAGTACTCACCGTAATCCTCAGCAGTATTTTCGGGCACCAGTTCTTTGCGTTGCTGTCTTAATTGCGTAAGCGTGGCATTTAGCAGGAACGCAATGTTCACTGCTAAAAGTTCGTTGTTTCATTGCTGTATTTATTTTAGTATTTTTATTTTATTTTATTTTTTTTTTTTTTTTCACTTACGGCGTTAAAAATTCGGGTCTTTATAAATTTGTTTCTTAAATATTTGTTTTTTTAGGAGGTTTAGTGATATTACATCACACCTGAATTATAATCTTGTCAAAGAAATAAAAAATGAAGTTGCTTTCTTTTGACGGGTCTTTTGTGAACGACATTGGGTTTCCTAAAACATGTTGGGGATATGTGCCCTACCTTATTGCAGGTTTGGCAAATAATTTTGGTTAAGGAATTTGCTAAGTTTGGAATGTTGTAGCAAGTGGCTGATATGTCTGTTTCGAGCCACACTGTAGACATTTTCCCCATATTTGGTGGTCATCTGTCCCGATGTTACCCTTTCGGCCACAAGTTGGCTGGGATATGGTGATGATTCGATCCCTTGATCTGCTTCATGGAGAAAAATTATCGACGCGTTTCCCCGCTCTTCGAGGCCTTGCTTCTTCCTCTGTAGTTCCTGGGAAGTCATGAGGCCAGCTGTTTGAACGTCCCATTACGGTATGCCTGCTGCACTGCTGCACACTCGACGGCGGATGCGGTGTGCTGGACTGTTGCTACTGTGGATGATTGCCCGATTTTTCTTCACTTTAGTGCATAGATAATGGATAAAGCTTAGCAGTATGATGACGTCTTAAATAATTGCTCCAGTAATCCGGAGACGTGAGCTATCTCGTCCCCGAGCTATCAGTGCCCGTATTGAGCCAAATTTCGGCCCTATTCAGGAGGAATATTCATACTTAGTGGATGAGCTGCTACTGGTATCGATGATTCCTTGTGGACTGAAGGTGTCACTCTTTCGTGCATATTCACTTAACTGAACTGACAACTTAAGATTACCAAAAATTAAGCATTTTTTGAATGGGCGTTTATATTTCACACCTGATTTTTTATTAATATTCCTTTATTTTAATTTTACAGTTTCAGATCTACTTTTCTCATGTGCATGTCTTGCGAATGCTATTTTTTAATTGCATTTTAATTGCAAATCACGAATTTTAATAGTTCCTATAGAATACTTTGTCATTTTGATTAATTTTCTGTTGCCATCCAGTTGCTTGAAGAACTTGTCCAAATATTCATTGCGACCACAGTTCTATATTAATAGTAATAATTATAATTTTTAATACAAATTTGATCGCTTAGTATGCTTTTATTTATTTATTTTTATATTTTTTTGCAAGCTTTTGTGTGTTGATGTAAATATATATATATATATATTATGCTACATAAATATATTTATAAAAGAAAAAGAAGTTTGAAATGGATACAACATGGCAAAACTACTGAGTTGTTTTCGAAAGAACAGCCAGCTTATTTATGATAGATCGTCCACCGATTTTGTGTAGGTTTAGTTAATAGGCTGTGTCTATTAATACCAAATAATCGTTGAGTCAAAGCGTTTATTAATTTTAATAAAACTTAAATTATCACAATTTAAAATAAGTATATAAATATATATTAAACATATGTAGGTTATCGGTTTATTACAAACAAATGATTACAAAGGAATATTATCGAATATTTTAAAAAGGATGCTATCAAACCAGGCCGCCAGAAGTTGTAATAAAGAACTGTCGCTGCCCTCTGCGCCTCGATACCTTCCCATACCGAAGCGTATAGACAGACGTTCGCCTGATTCAGCGGTTTCTACCATGTCCATGACTTGTCAACCCACGCGTACATCACTCCAACTTAGCAGGCTGCAAGGATAACCAGAGTTCTGTATATGTATATTAAAAAAATTATTTAAAAAAACGTATAACCAATTACATAGCAAAACTACTTAAATGTTTTTAACAACACAAATTTATATTGAACTTATGTATTTGTTTATTTAAACGAGTGTCCATTGATTTTTTGTTAACTGTCAATAAATTATATTTATTTATTTAGTAACTACACATGCTATAAATTAAATTCATTGAATAAAAACGAAACAAATAACTCATTTTGGCTCAACGGCGGTTTCTGGTTGCAGAAAATGAAAGAAAAGTTAAAATTATTAGTTTTGGTAAAAAAAAAAGGTTGTATGAAGTCCGTCGAGTAGTTTTTAACAAATATAGTCAGTACTGTGTTTGAAAACGTAGTTTTGGGGAAATCAAATTTCTCAAATCTGGTTTTAAGAAAGTCGCATGACAGCGCATTACTTTGTCTGAACTCCTGTTTTTGAAAATTATTGCATGCGTGATGGTTTTCTGCATTCACTTAAAGAGGAGAACTGAAACATGGTGCATCCTTGATGTAACTATTTTCCAATAAGATTGATTCAAATCAATCTAAAACTACTGCTTTATTAAAACACCTTAAAACAACGTTTTATAAGCCCGTTCTGTTAATCTAAAAAGAAAAAATAATAATAATAATAATCTTCAGTATTGAATCATTATAACATTTGCCGTCTGACCAACCCACATAATTGTTGTTTTCACTATTTAATTGATAAATATTTAGACAGCGTTTGGTAAAGTACTTGTTTTGTCCTTTACGTTTCCAATAGCTTTTATATATATAATATAGTGGTTGGGGATGTTCATCTCAACCGATGCAATGTAGTAGAGCATTTATTTCTCTTTTTCCGTGAGCACCGGGTTTGCTCGTTTGGCTTCCACGTGTAAGAGTCTAGCCCTTTTGTGGTGTGGGAACTAACGCTTTGTCCAGATAGGTAAGCTCTGGTGGTGTAGTCGGCTTTGAAACTTTTGGCTTAGGCCTCTGTTTTTGTTGTGGACACTTGACCCTTTTGTCGCGGTCTTGTAACCTTTAGCGTTTAGCGTGCTAAAAAATCTGGGAGAGCAATAAATTTAATTGGTCTTAGTCGGTTACCAACAATTATGCTGGTGTTTGCGATAGATGTACCTTGAGCTTTTGTTTCCGTTTACTGGAGTGACGTCAGCCTCTGCTTGCAAAAAATTTGGTTTCACACCTATGGAAATTAATGAATAATTCCAGCGACATTAGTTCTAAAGGTGGTGTCTAAATAAGCCTTTCCTGTTTCTCAATGCGCCGCAATTAATATCGTATTAATATAGTGTGGTAAGTCAGCAGTACCTATTGTTGAAGGCGATTGTAGCTTTGAAAAATTTTTGCGACGTGGTCAATTTGAACGCACATAGTCCGGCGTTTTACACTAATAGCAATTTTTTGTGTCTTCTGGATTTTATTGTTTTGTCTACTCTTGCCTTTATCTTTTTCCGGCATTCATCGATTGTGTGACCAGGATGTTTACAAAAGTTACATCTTTTCTTTATAGATGTTTTAGACCTTAGAGGACTTTGAGCATTTCTTTCAGAAATCGATATCATCTCTACTGCTCTAGCTTTAATTAATAGTTTCTTAAATACAATAATTTAAATAATATTTCAATATTTAAGGATTCCGATGACACAGGTTCTGGGAGTTGATCTCTTTCTCATTTAAATATCTCTGGGCAATGGCTGAAGCTGCCTCTACCTTACATTTGGAATTCGTAGACATCGCGGCTAACAATTTTTTTCAGTTGCTCGGCTGAGAGAGCCATTTTGCTTTCTGTTATGTTATTTGTGGCTATGTAACTGTTTCTTCAACTTCCTTCGTATTTAAAAATATATAGATATGTAGGTATGAGTTTAAAATTCAGGCAATGAATTGGGTGTATATTTAGCTGCTTAGTGCTGTGTAAAAAGCTAGGTCATAGATATAAATATAAACTCAGTTTCGATTTAATACTTTCATTAAAGAAAAAAAAAAAAAAAAAAAAAAAAAAAAAAAAAAAAAAAAAGAACAAAAAAAAAAAACGTTAAAATGAAGACTTTTGGTTGTAAGCTTGGTTATAAGGTCGACACTTGGTTGCCTTTTGTTCCACAAGGAGTACGGTAAGGAAACCGCAGTACCCGTTGAAGTTTAAAAAGTAAACATAAAGAAGTGTGTCAATTCCGCTCGAAAGGCGGTAGTATACCTCCGAATCTTGTGGAATCGACTCAGAGGTGAAATATTCTGATCGTGGTTCCTCCTTTTATACCAAATTTTATGAAGCTTTTACAATTTAATACATCGTAGACAAAGTGCTATGAAAAACTAGAAAAATTAGAGCTTTTCTTTTTACAATTAACAATTAAAATATATTGTCGACCCCTGCTCCAGGAGGAGTTAGAGTGTTGCTGCTAACTCCAGATTCTGGAATAAAAGGAAAAGAAACAAAATATATATATACGGTAAAATAAAAAAAATATAATAATAATAAACACACAATGACTTTCAGGTATTGAGTTGTTACAAAAAAAAAAAAAAAAATAAAAAATATTGGATACATTCTCTGATATAAAATAAACAAAAAAAATTTCTTAGAACTTTCGTCGTAAAACATCCTTTTAAGGCTTTACGTTTTTAATATTAAGTGTTGAAGCCAGAATTTTGCATAACTGCTTGACATCTACATACTTTCGATTAGTTTCTGAAGTCTATTTTTCAGAATAGAATTTAGCTATTCCAGCTCTAAATTCGTTAGCAATTAAAATTGTTTTCTTCCAAAGGTTATCGATTGGATATCGTTTGCTTTGACATCTGGTCGAACTCGATTAACTCGGGTTTTATCAATCCTAAAAGCTAGATGGATGGCTTTTTTCTGCTTGTGCGTTTAGCTTCATTTAATATTCTCCTCACAAGGCTGTCCGGTACGTCTAATCCATTTTCTTCATTTATTTCACTACTTTATTTATTTAAAACTATTTTCCTTGAAAACTTAATAATATCCGGTATCTTGGCTGGCTTCTTACCACTTTTGAAGATTTTGAATGCATATTTCTACTTTTCTCTAGAGAACAATGAAGAGAAATGAATTATTCGTCCCATTTTGATAGGAAATCAAGCTTATTTGAGTAACTAACGAATTAAAATATCAATATTAGCCGCAAACTGAAATAATTTTAAAAATAAATAAACTAAAACTTTGTTCAATTTAAATGAAAACTTTTTTCAATTTAAATGTCAATTCGAAATAAGCTCTTAACAGATTTTGATCAACTGTAATAGCTGTTTGGCGTCTGAGAGTACCTTAAAATTCTGCTTTAGATCCCTCTAAACTGTCTAAACGCTTTTCTCCTGCCGCTTATTTGGCGGGAGATCTTTCCCCGTATTGAACAGTAAGACATCAATTTTGTCATAGTTTTCCATCGATCAAAGAAATCTTTTACTTGATCCATTCAACCACGAAAGATTATGTGTCGAGTGGGGGAATTTTGACTTCTTAACAAAGCGTAAATATTTTTTCCATTCGATCTAGTTACACAGAAACGTCTTGTAAAGGGTACCATTGTATTGTTCTTAGTTTATTTTAGAGGCTTTTCGCCTCAGAAGTAGCTGAAAGTTTAGAGCTATCAACTAATAAGTTGGTCACACTAATCAGATTGGTAATATCTAACAAAACTGGCTTATCGTCACCAGTGCAACAATCTTACACCCTTTCGCAGCTGTCTAAGAAGCTTGTAGTTTACTTCTTGTAATAGAACTAAGTTTACCATTAAAAGTTCGAACCCTTTGTGATAAAATTTAACAAATTTTGCTTAATCGGTTGGTATTTCACAATTGAGTTGCTTAGTATATTCTAATAGCGGAAACAATTTCACCTTCACTGTTTTCAGGAACCTGATTCTCATTATTGTTATCAATCTTATTTTCTAAATTGAAATTGAAAGAGAGGGAAACACTGGTAATAGAGTAATATTTTTTTCTTAGTTTCTTGTTAAACACGTCGAATTGATCCTTTTCTTGTACAATTTCGAGTGAAAAAATTCTGATGTGCTTCTGATTCATTTAAATCCTTTTGTGATGTGATGTCGATGTTGCTCGATGATTTCACTTTTTTAGGCTACGTTCGTACCCTGCTAACTCTTCCGCAACTATTCTCGTGATTTGATTAAATTTTGTGTATAAAATGTATGCAGATAATCGGGTTGAACTTGTTTTCACTCCTCGATAGATTAATAAATGGCGCTCGGGCGCCAGTTAAGATTTTTTGTAAAAAAAATTTTATATGTTTCTTCTTTTTTTTCCCGTGAACTTTTTGTTGCAGCACACATGCTCTGAAATTATTCTGACATGTGGAAATTATTTTGTTTGTCTCCACCCCCTTTAATTTGATTATGCGCAATAAAAAAACAACATGGAAAGTCGATGATAGAAGCAATCCCAGCTACGCCCAAAATAGAAATGATCACGTAAGAAGTGAAAGTCTTACACTTATGATGGGCATTATTACTTTCCACTTGACTTGCCGATTCATACTCATACTCATAATCGTATGAGAAGAAAACAACCGCCTGGGCCAAAATGGGATAAGTTAATTTCGAATATTTGGCTTCATGAGTTAATACTAATATATATATATATATGAACATACAATCGTATATCTGTATTTGATTTGTGCCAAAAAGCAGAATAACCAAAATTTGATATTTTGAACATTATGATGAAAAATATAATAAAAGAAGGTTCGGAAATGGCGAAAGCTCAATTTCACTAATGGCTTAGAATGATGTGTTTCAAGAAAAAAATGATTGCTTTCTAATTCACACAGATACATGCATGTGTTCATACAGGCATTGGCACAAAAACAGCACAAACGTTGTTTTTTCAGAATTGAAAAAATAATTAATCCTGATATTACGTTACCATTCGGCAAGCTACTTTCCTTCGAGATTCCAAATCCTAGTTTTTTTTTTGTTTTTTTTTTTTTTTTTTTTTAATATTTACGTTAACTTCATTCCACAAATGCTCAATCGAGTTTAAATCCAGGCTCTAAAGTCTAAAACATTTACGATATCTTGTGCAAACCAATTTTATTATTATTATTATTATTATTTTCGCAGATCTATCCATTCATCCTTTTTTCCAGATGTCTTACTTTTATACCACAAAAAACCACCCCATACCACAATGTGTCCTCCACCATGCTTAATTGTCTTATTGGTGTACCTCGCTCCCAAAGCCTGACCTTTAAGACAATGTACAGTTGTTCTCTGCGCTATGGTCTAATTGTGTTACGTTAGTTCTTTTGTGAACTCTTGCAAAGCGTATGTTTTTTTTGTGCTTACTTGGAGTTGTCCAAATATGATAACATGAATGGTAACAGTATATTTGTTTTTAAACAGCTATGTTCAAAATAATCGAAACGGTATTTTTTTCTTTTTTTTCACTACACTATTTTTGTAATTGTTTATTTATTTATTTTGATTTTTTTTTGTAGCTCTCTAATTTTTAACAAGGACAATCTCATAGAGTCCACAAGATTCTGACAACGAGTGGGAATTATTTTACGTCAATCTTCCTCAACCACCTTTCTTGGAGTTTCTTGATTTCATATCATGATATATTTATGGGATTCAGATTACAGAGATTGTGATTGCCATCATTCGTTCGTCCTTTTATTGGTGTGTTTATGGTTCTTATCGGCATTTCTTATTCCGCGAACGATAGCATAACCTCAGATGTATAGTCCTTAATTCCTTATATTAAAGATATGGCCAAATCATGACCCTGCACCACCAAATAGGACAACTTTACTTTCCTCAAGTACATTTATTGCTCCATTTCGTCACAGGCCAATCGGCATAAATTTTGGCAAAACATCATTAACAAAAGGTTAAAAGTTACCGCTGGGTTGTTTTTAGATCATCTTTCTATCAACCTGTCAAGTCTTGGAAGTTTTACGTTTTTCATTATTTGGTTGCGTTTGCCTTATCATTTCTACGATTGGTTTTTTTTTCTGTTTACTAAAAAAAGCTATATATTTTGTATTGTTAAAGTTAAAATTATTTACTTTTTTAAAACACTCCTTTTATGAACACAGCTTCTTGAATACAGTTCAAAGGTACTTACAAGGATTTCAACATAGCGCTCCTATTACTTTGAACACAACTGTGACATATGTTCATGCCTGTATGTGAATGTGAATCAACTTGCGCTACTTATGCGTAATAAAAATTTGTCAGTATGGAAGCTTCATAAGATTTCAAACTCATATAATATGAGAAAAGTAAATATAAACATTAAATGTAACCCCTTAAATTTTCCCATTTAATAATTATGTATACCGTATCTAACAAACCATAATTAAGTGTTTTTATGTATCTATTAAAAAATATTAAAATAAAGTCCTCAGTACATATGTATGTATGTATCTACAACGAAATGTCAAAAATTGTATTCGCAATGATAAAAACATATCTTTTAAAAGGTACATCTTAGTTTACAGTGAATATACATATGCATGTCTACATAAAATAAAATTATACCAAATTATTTAAGTCCTATTGCATTGCATATAGACATAAATGTCATCAAAATCAAAATAACGTATAGGTAAAATGTGCTGACAAAATTGTTGATTGTGTTTTGTTGTTAAATAAGTTTCGATCGTTTCTCGGATTTCAAAGCAATAAATCACGTATGCAAATATATCTATCTGTCATCTGATGGCGTATGGTTAAACAAGACCTAGGGACCCTTTTCAAAAACAAAAGAAAAACAAGTTTGAGCGGTTTCTAGTACCTTAATGAGTAAAACCAGGATATTGTGATTTTTGAGTTGTGCCAGTCTTTTTCCAAAGTAGCGATATGCGTGTGCTTGTAGGATGATTGCATGGAGTCGTGTTGTTTTTGGTTTATGTTATATTAAAGCTTCGTTCTCAGAATTTTACCATTTCTGAATTAAAAAAATTATTTTCCTATTTTGGATAGAATTACATATTTTTATTTGCCAAGGACGGAACTCCTTATCCTGGTTGGGGGACCCATCTTGTATTTCTATTCTTAATCTATTACTACAAGTATTTTTTCAAAACAATAAATTTACACATACAAAGTGTGAACCAACATATCTGTTCTGTTATGTGTTTATTAATAAAATATGTGTAACAAAGGCAAACTTATTGCTTATTTCGGCAGGAGTTTTCGACTACCCACAACATTTGCATAAACTGTTGGTGGTGGTCGTCCTGGTTCCTCACATAGTTGTTGTTATTGTTGTTATGATGTCTTCAATATCGAGTTGGACCTTGACACTATGCTCCTCGGGCTCGATAATGAGGGTCAGAATTCTAATATGTGTTTATTAGAAATTGCCTTATGAAAGCTTGTTTGCTATTTTGGTGTTGTAATGGAGGAGCGTGATGAAGTCCTTACACATCGCGAAGGTTACAAATTGTAGTTACTGTAATTGTCGTACCTAACCCGAAAGAAGGATAATTACCAGCAATTCCTCGTTGAGGAATTCTCAGCGATGTTGCTAAATGCATTTACATGTTGGTTAATGCCTGATGTGGTTTATTTGTGATGATCTTATGCATAGCATTATTGATTCTTATGCCTCTTCGGCTTCGTTTTCCTACGCATAACTAAGTTCCGTTCTAACCTTCTCAGCCTTAACAAACAAAATTACCACAGATCACTGGCCACAGCTCCGCACGAGCGGCCAAAACTTTTAATCATTTCTATTTTATGTGTTTCTCAGAAATAAGGAAATTAAATAAGATTCAAGAGATACCAACGTTGAAAATTTTACTATCATATAATAGGAACCTATTAAGAAAAAAATATATATTTTGTGCAAAGGATTAGTATTTTGCAGGAAATCCTTTTATTAAAATTACATCACTACAAGCAATCTCAACTTTAGTATCATTAGCATCCTCCAACTGATGTTCTGTCGATAAGTTCTGCTCGAAATATCAGCGTATTTTTCCTTCGTCCTAATCCCAGAGATTGGATAAAGCTGTCTTAACCCCCTAAGTCGGTCTATTATTGAAATATTTGTACTTGGAATATTTAATTATTCTATTAGGACTCGGATCCATGCGGTTTATTTTGGCCTTTTTTTGCGAAATTGATGTTAATTAAACGTTGAATTCTTACAATATTTCGCAACAGATATACTTGAATCTCTTTTTAGAAAACAAGCACTACTTTCCCATCCATATACGATGTCGTTTTTCATTGCATTTATCAGTCATCGTTTTCGACTTGCGATATCTTTTTAAGACGTGTTAGTCACTTTTACAATTTTGTGTAACTATTTAAGCTAGTTACTAGACTGATGTTTTTTTTCTGCTATTAATAGTTTAATTCATGCTGAAGTCCAAATAATGAACACGCAATCTTCCCTAATACAATACAAATAATGTCAGTTGCTGCTTACATACTTGCAAAATTGCAAAACTGCTGCAAAATTGCAATACAACAAAAGTCTTTTGATGTTTTTTAACACAAGTGATACCAAAACAGTTGCAACTGTAATACAGAACCTTAACATTTATGAAGATAGACTTTGCACAGCTGCAATATTTTTACAATTATGAATTCACCCTTTATCCTTCTACTTTAATAGACTTAACTAGTATTCCAACCCCAATTTCAAATTTTTTACGAATAATTACCATGAATTTTGCAGAATATGGTGTTAATTGGAATACCGCTAACATGGTTGTCGAATCAAATATAAGGCTGCATTTTAAAATTAAACAAAGGAATATGTAATAAACCGTTCATAATATAGGTAGTCTGAATTATATTTTATGTTTGAAAATGTGTGTGTATGGAGAAGTGTAAGGTAGTACTCGCTATTCTTGGAAATATTGATATTTTAAATTTATATGTTTTTTTTATTTATTGTAAGCATAGAAGACTTAAAGGTATAAGAAATGGGTCCATCTAGTAGTATTTGATCAAAAGCGCCTAGTATCATATGTTTCTAGTTTGATATAATAATATTACATATTAAGTCATTGATTTATAAGTATTTTATTTATATACAATATTTTGCAAACTCAAAAACAAAATAATTAAAATCAGATTTTTTTATGTAAACAATTTCGGCTGTGGTTTTTTAAATATACTATAGTTGTATTTTCGAATACTAAAACAATCATTTGTTATTTAAAAAGGATTTTTATATATATATACACAGACATGTTAATGTTTATACATACATATAGATGTATTAAAACACAAAAAAAAAAAAAACAACTAACACTATAAAACTATAAAATGTGTCGTAAAACAAACAAAAAAAAAATTAAATAAAAAAAACTTGTTAAATTGTAAAATGATGTATTTTATGTTGTACTGTCTGGAAAGACTAAAAACTTTTGATGTAATAAATGTAAAATTTGTAAACAGTAATGAGGCTTGTTTCTATTTACTTTCCATTTTATTTATTTATTTATTTTATTTTTTATTTAGCGCTCGATTAAAATCGGGGAAGAAAGAATATGCCTTTACTAGGTAATAATGAACTTGCCAGGGCATTTCATAAGAGAACTGGACCCCTTAGGAAAGAATCATAATGCGTTGAGGATAAACTGATGAGCAACTTATATCGAGACGGGTGTTACAGTTGCAGGATTGAATGTGTAGCATGCTACTGGCAATTTCACTGGAGCACTGGTGGTGAAAATACCCATAGAACAAGGTAAGGTAGGAAACATTACGTCGGTGTTCAAAGTTATCAATTGGTTATAATATTATACAATCAATCAATTGACAACTTTAAATATCATCTAAAGCTTTTGTCGTATGCTTTTAAATCCTACCAAGCAGATACAGAGAGGTTTAAGGAGCACCTGACCAGATATGGGCATTGTACCCCAATTTTGGGCGGCTAAAGGCTTTATATTTTGGGTCCCAATCAGAGGGAGAACAGTATTTCTTACATCGCTTGAGGAAACCTAGACATTTTGCATTGACGTACGCTCGGTTTCGACGATGCAAGTTCCTTAACCCTAACCCTTAACATCTCGAACCATACAAACGCCTTTCTTTTGGTTTGATATTCTCAATCCGATGAGGGATAAATGATTCCATTACAAAAAGGATAGTGTCTGATAATATCATCAGCGGCATCCACGTCGTTATCGGGAAAACATAATGAACAGTTACCCAAAAAAAAAAAAAAAATAACAAGATCTTATACAGAGTCTCTTTAATTGTTCGGGATAGAGCCTTACTACTCAATTGCCTTCTAAACCAAAAGAAACAGCGATTTGCAAGTGATTCTTCGTTTTATTTTTGTCTGAGTATTGTTGGCAATATTCATAGCAGAGCCATGCATTTTCGACACCTGTCCGAAAATATAGGTGTCGATTGTGATGTTCTGTCCAATTCGTCGATGTTGTGATACATTTTTTTTTTTTTTTTTATTGTCGGAACAGAACACTCATACAAAGAACTAGTCCATTATAATCCTTGTAAACTTCCTTTTAATGAAATCTTTCAGTCTTGTGAAGAAAGATGAGTAAGCTCTTCAGTGTTAAGAGGCCTACAGTACCAGCACCCACCACGTCAGATTCAAGTACCTTCAGCCTAATGCGAGCGTAAGCCGGACATTCATAGAGATAGTGCTCTATGGTGTTGTCATCAATTTCGCAGCAAGCATCGCAGGATGTTGCGTTACTATTACTCAGCACATTTAAGTGCTTTGCAAAAAAGTAATGTCCCGTCACGACGCCAGTAAAAGCAACCTGCAGTATTTCCTGCTGAGAGACAGCAGGAAGGCCGTTGACTTCCTAGAGACGTCGGAAGGTATTCATTTGGTCTGTCTACATTCCGCGGTCTTGTGCCATCTACAGTTGTGCTCGTATGAGACCTAACTGTCAATGGAAGCATTAACCGAGAACGCAAACAGACACAACGAAGGTTCGGGTCCTGAAAACCTCTCCTGAACCGTGCCTGGCAAGTTCGTTGGCGATTTCATTTTCGTGATCCCATTGCAACCTGGGACCCAGGCAAGGGTCACTGTATTTAGCCTTCCGACTTCCGATTTCTTGCATTCTCGAACTAGCTTGGAAGTCGTAAGAGGGTTCAGGAAGACTCTAAGTGCAGCTTGGCGGCATATACGTACTTGACAGCTTCTATTTCAAAACTAGCGAACGCACCGGGGACAGCGCGCCCAGTTCTGTCAATTATGTTAATATGGTATTATTGGCTTTTGAAAGATCGTGTCTCCATCATTTGCACTAGAAATGCAAAAACATTAACAAAACATTGAGCTTATTAAAGAGCTGATCCAAAATATGGTATAGCGATCTGTAGAAGATACGAGTACGTGAAAGACAAGTATGTATCATTAAATTTACTGATACACTTAATATTTAATATCTAACAAAAAAGGGAAAATATATTTAGGCCGCAATAAGTGGAATTATATCCAAATTATCATAAAGGGTAAGGTAGCTTACAATCCATCGTTTTTGGGGAAAAAATAATCGGGAACTCAATTCCACTAACGGTATTAACAATAATAATCAATTCATATTATTATAATAATACGTACAGTCTTTTGATTATTAGGGTTTTTTTTCAGATATCAATTAGCATTGCTGAACCAAACTAGCTTTCTTTAAAGGATGGTGCGTCAGTTTCTTCATATAAATCAACCTACGCAACCAGTACTACCAAAAGTACTATCACAACCAACCATACTACTGCAGAAGAAATAGAAAGGGAAAGTCTACTATCACCTTAGTGGCGGTTTCAGTGGGGAGAAGCAAAGTACAGGAATCCACGTCCCAACTTCTGATCCAGCGACTCATTGCTTCTTTCACATGAAGAAAATGATGCATTAAGAAGACAAGGTAAGGATAAAACAAGATTAGAAAGAGAAGTCTGTATCATTACCAATGTGCCGTCAAAAATGTTCAAGTCGCCTGCCTGAAGACATTCGTAAACTACTTTTTGAACATAATTGTTGGTCGCTGGCTAGTCGAGATAGAAGAACGTGTTTTGTTGCATCACAAATCATTCTGGGCAAGAAAAAAACAAAGACGTTGATGGGAACGAAATCTAGGTCATGCAGTTCTTCGTATTATTTCAATGTGAAATGAGAGGATTACAGTGTGCAAGCAGTGTTTTCTAAAAAAAAAGTTATTGAGGAAATACGTGACTTTGACGACTAAGTTATTGCGAAGAAGAATAAGTCTTTCCGGAATAATATCTTTTGATCCTCGTGGATTAGCCCCACCTTGCAATAAACGTACTGCTAAACATATTCAAGATGCCGTTGACCATATAAACTCTTCTTGTTAAAAAAAACCATTATTGTAGAAATCGGACCAACAAAAAATATTTGCGATCAAACTAGAATTTGACTAAAATGTATTCTCTTGTTATGTCAGCTGAATGTGCCTGCAAGGAGAAGCATCGTCATAAATTTAGGGCAAAGCAAGATGTTGCTATAGGAGTGTTCGCTTTTGATTTGCAGCATTGTTTACCTTCCCCTTATCTAACAACATCGGTTTCTTTTTACAAGAGGCAATTGTGGACGTTCAACCTCATAGTACAGAATTTTGCTAATGACAACGTTACTTTTTATATATGGACGATGCCTGTGGTGGACAAAATAAGAACAGTTTCTTAACACTCATGTTGCACTTCATCGCATTTATTCGCTAGATAGCACACACCACATGTTTTTAATAAGTGGACACACCCATATGTAATGTTATAGTGATCATGCATTCATAGCCGGAATAAAACAAGTCATATGATAATTAATCATCCAAATGAATGGGTGCAATTAATAAGAAACTGCAAATCAAATGTTCTTGAATATTAAAAAACAAAAAATAAATAAAATATGACGAAATATTTTAAGTGCTTCGCTAAAAAAGATCTATAGGACAAGTTTTCTTCAAAACTTCTTTATAAAGGGAGATTCATCGTGAGGTTTGATTTATAGTGTAAAACAAAACACATAAATTTGAAAGTGAACTTAAATTTTTTATTATAGGTTAAAAGAACAATTCATGGCATTTACTTCTTGAAATGGTGTCCATGGCTACGTCTGAGGTGGTCCATTCGGAAGGTCCAATTTTGGGCGACTCGTTCCAGCATATCGACGGGTATTTCGCGGATAACACGAGTAATGTTGACTTCCAAAGCGTCAATCGTAGCTGGCTTATTCCTAAGACTACATATCCCCAGAGAAAATAGTCCAAAGGTGTGATATCACACGATCTAGGCGGCCAATTTACCGTAGCAAAATGTGAAATTAAGTGCCCACCAAAATGACTTCTCAACAAGTCCATTGTTTCACGCGCTGTATGGCTCGTAGCTCCGTCTTGTGGAAACCAGAGCTCACCGATACCATGTGTTTGAATTTCAGGAAGCACATAATCCGTTAACATGGCGCGATAACGGTTACCGTTGTTTTTAATGGATTTAATAGTAGCTTTTGGTACTCTTCGAGTTGCTTATCAGCCCAAATACGGCAATTTTGTTTATTAACGTATCCATTGAGCCAGAAATGGGCTTCATCACAAAATTTCACGATAAAACACCGGATTTTCATTGAGTTTTTCAGAGCCCATTTACTGAAAATATGACGCAAAGTCAAGTCGCATGGCTTCAATTCTTGCACAGGTTAAATCTTCTACGCTTTTAGGTCAAAATCCATACGTAAAATAAGCTAAGTTGTTGAATACGCCAAAGCCAAGCTGCTGAGAACGACGATGAATCGATTTGTCATGGTCTTCCCGTACATTCTCAGCTACAGCTGCTTTGGTCTCTTTATTAAGTGTTGGATGTGGTCTAACCGGTCCAGTATCATCCACCAATGCGTATGGTATTGACAATAGTGAAAAAAACACGAAAAACATTTCTTACAGAACGCTGATTTTCGAAATACAGCTAAACAATTTGGAGACGCTGTTGTGGCGTGAGTCTTTCCACGATGACTTGCCAAACGATTCTGAACAAAAATGACAAAACAGTTTGATAGGAGTCACGAGTGATCTGTCAAAAAAAGCCTATTGAAAACCTAACCTCGCGATGTATCACCCTATATAAAAAGGAGACTCAGTCAGCAAGATGGGTTTTCGTCTCTGAGGAAGATGTAATGCTCTCCCAGAAAATCTTCCACTATTTAACAATGATTGACTCCCCATTTCTAAGGAGAAAACGAAAGATATTTTGATCTACTTCCACTAATGGATCTCGCATGCCTTCAAACTACGGCGATTCAGAATAACCTGTTTTCAATCGAACATTTGTTTTATATATTATTGGTTTTATTATACCAAGTGTTCCGGTATGAAGTGAGCGTCAAGATACAAATGTCTCGATAGGGAACATTGTGAACGGGTCTTAATTTTTTTTGTTTGGTTGCTATGACACCTGTCATACATATTTAGTGTACATCAAGTCATTGAACAAACAACATCATATATTTTCATCGTGTTAAAAATTCGAATTTTGTACCATTTTCTGGTGAACTGATGATTTGCGGGAAGCATTAATTTTTTGTTTTCATTTGAGGAAAAGTGCTGCACAGCTTTGCTGCATGCTTGTCGAGACATATGGTGAACATGCTCTATCAGAAGCCACTTGCAAAAGATGGTTTCAACGGTTCAGAGATAACGATTTTGATGTGAGAAATGAAGAGCGTGGAAGACCACCAAAAAAGTTTGAAGACGTCGAATTGCAATCAATATTGGATGAAGATGACACTTTGAGTCAGAAACAAATGGCAGAAATGTAAAATGTTGCACAACAATTTCTGACCGTTTAAAAGCTATGGGAAAGCTCCAAAAGTCTGGAAAATGGATTTCACATGAGTTGAATGAAAGACAGATGGTAAACCAAAAACCACTTGTGAAATTTTGCTTCAAACACACGAAAAAAAATCAATTTTGCATCGAATTGTTACTGGCCATCAAAAATGGATTTATCTTCAGAATCCTAAACGGAAAAAATCATGGGTTAATCCGGGACAACCATCAAAAAATTCGACTGTAAAACCAGATCGATTCGGCAAGAAGACAATGCTGTGTGTCTGTTGGGACCAGAAAGGTGTGATGTACCACGAGCTCCTAAAACCTGGTGAAACCGTTAATACAGATCGCTACCGACAACAAATGATCAATTCGAACCATGCATTGTTCGAAAAACGACCAGAATGGGCCAGAAGAGACTACAAGGTAATTTTGCTCCATGACAATGCACCTGCACACAAAGCAAAACTGGTTCAGGATACAACCAAGGACTTGACTGGGAGCTGCTACCCCACCCGCCGCTAACAATTAGTGTTTTATTTTAACAAAAAACGCTCACTTCATACCGGTACACCTGGTAAAATGGGAAATTAAAATTACATAGAAAATGTCATTGAATCGTTGATATTTTTATTAAAATGTCTCTTAGTTCCTGAAGAAAATTATATCAAATACAAGGTGAATGACTTGATAAGTGGTTGGTACAGAACTTGATAACTCTAATAATCTCTAATAGGTATTCTGTATGACCAGTTCAAAATGTTTCCTGAAACTATTTTGGAGCACATAAATTAACTACTGATCGAATCTGCCACCAATTTTAACGAAATAAAATGAACCAAGACCTTTCAAGATAATAGCGGAATGGCCAAATACGTAAGTATGAGCTTTTTGAACTGACCCTTATTGTTGATTCTCCTCATCCAACTTTTGGGAGACAGACAGCTTTGAAGACAAATTAGCTGACGATCATAAAGAAGCCTATTTTCAAATCTTATGAACAGTTACAATATGTAATAGCCAAACTACCATGATATCAACCGATAAGTTGTACAATAGCGCACGATATATTAACTTAACTTTTTACAGAACTCTTCCAAATGTTTTCTGGTATGCCGAACTGGATCATTTTTTTTATTTTATTTTTTTTTTTTTTTGAACTGATGGTTAGTTTAAATCACTGGTAGTCTCCAAGATTTGTCAAATTACTGTTGAACCAGAAGCATAATTTCTTTTTACATATATTTGTTTACTTTAACAAATTAGACCTTAAGCAATATACCAACTTCATCAAAAAAAGTAACCACCGTGTGGCGCACCCATTGCTCCGATTTGAGTTCTATTTTTATTTTTATTTTTTTGCTAAGTTGGTACATCTGTTGTTGACTTGATTAAGGTGGTATGGTGTTAGCAAATAATAGCAAATGGAGAATGTGAAAAGCAAAAAGAACCTCCAAAACATGGACTCCACGGACTAGGATTGGATTACGACGATGATGATGATACCTGATTTTTCGTAAACTATATTTAAGTTATTAAAAATGAGAATGAAATTCATAAATTGATGATTCTACAGTCTAATGTGCACCAAGCTTTAAGCTCTCCACTCACTGTATTGCCGACAATGAAGGCTATTGTCCGACAAAAAGGTGATGACTTCTGAAAAGTTACTTTTCTTTCGATTTTGATAAAGGTTCTTGCATATTAGCTGAAGAAGTTAAACACAGTGTCACCTTATAAATTTATCTTAACAATATTAAATTAGATTATAAATACAAAAGAAAAAAAGTCAAGGAGATCAAAATAAGCAAGATAGATATTGAACAGGTTAATAAAGATATTATGTGGTTGCCCGGGCTCAAGTTGCAACATCTACAACAGCTGCTCAAAGTGATTTTTATAAAAAATTAGCACTCCCTGAGCTTCAGTGGAAAAATTAACTTTAGTTTTACACATAATCTGTGTTACGGATTTGAAGTCAACTCTTAATGTTTTGTAAAATATTTTGAAGACCTCGATTTGAAAGCAGCAATTGCATAGGCAAGATTTTGCAGCCGGGTTTTCATATTGAATTGATAAAACGCCAATTAATATTCCGGTTTCCTCGTTTTTGCACATACCTGATTCTATCAATTGTTTTTAAATGTTGGGAATCTTAATCTGTCGGCACAACCTTCTTTAAGAAGCCAGATAATCGGAATATTACTAGAGAACTACGCATCCGATCCATATTTTCCTTCTCTTCATGTACTTGATATATCATAATTGCCCTTATAATTGCGGTATTATCAATATATTTATATGGAATATAATCATTTAGTGTTCCAGCTCATGGACTATACAATTTTTTAGGAATTTCAATCAAATATGTGAAGCACTTGATGCTTTAACTTTTTTTTTTTTTTTTTTGGTACTCAAGCCTGACAAAAACAAATGAACCATCAACATATTCGTATACACGAGATTTGCGGCGAAACCGTATTTTCCAACAAAGTCCTTTATTTTACTCCAGGTTTCTCAACGTCTATAAAAGAAAATATATAAATAATAGTATTTCAAAAGCGAATGAAATATATTTCAGTATGTTTTCGTACTAGCAAATGTCTTTAATCTTGCCTGAACTCCAAATCAATGAATATGATGGGTGGAGCTCCGCTGAATCGACGAATTACTTCATCATTAATCTTCAATATTGATTTCCTAAAATTTTATTTTTCAACTGCCAATCGATGAAGCTAATGTGATTTTTTAAATTATTTGGCATTGCTGAGTGCCTTTTCTGTTCCCAAGAGCACAACTATTGTACTATTGTATATACAAGTTGTATAGTCGCAGTGAAAATTCCTTTATTTTCCCGCCAATTAAATCTGAGGATCGTCTTAAACTAGTTCATCTTTCACTCTGTTGCTCTTCAATATTTATTGATTTTTTTTATTTATTTCCTGTCGTCAGTTGTTCTGTAATTCTGTAATTTTTCCTTTAAATACTTTTTACTTTAAATAAAATGAGATGTTACAGTTATTTTTCAACCATGATTATTATTTTTACACAGCATCCTTGTAATATCTTTCACATTCCTTATTCAACTCAGTCAGCCACATGTTTGCATGTATTTTACAATTGGTCACGAACTGAGAAATCGACAACTGACGACTAAAGCTCTCTAGAGAGAGATAACCAGCATCTGTTCTCTAGTTATACTTTTCATATTGGCTTTGACTCTGAAAATTAGAGGCAATGAAAATGGTTTACCAAAAATGCCAAAAGAGAAAACAGAAAAAAAAAAAACAAAAAAAAAATACCAAGTGCCTACCAGCTTTGTGAACTTTTCCTTATAGTACTGTTCTTCTTATTAGGGATATTGCGTTTTTTCCCCTAAGCATTCGATGTCAATTCCTGGAAAACTTTCTTTAAATAAGGAACAGCAAAATTCCTTTTTTCTTAGATTTTTCGTGCTTTCTGATTTTTTGGGTTTTTCGGTTTCCAAATACAATCTATATACATATTTATATATATTCTACCACTTTATATATATAAATACCTTTACATGTATTTATGCTCTGAAAAAAACAAAGTAGAAAAAATTTTAGTAAATATTAGAAAAGTTCTGGCGGGTTTTAATTGAGAAACGGAAAGCAAATCGCGTTATAGTGATCAAATAAGTGAAAACTCTGTAACGAAAATCACTGCAGGGCGACGTTTTTTTTTTTCAAATTTATTATTTAAGAACTGTTAAAATAAAATGATACTAGAAAAAAAAATTAATAAAAAATTAAATATTTTTATAAACCAACACTTGATACATTTTTGAAATGTTAGTGAATATCAATTCTCTGCTGCTTTTGTGACCAAAAAAAAATTTTTTTTTCCGTTTTTATCTTAATTTAATTTTCTTTTTTTTCAGTTACATAAATTTTGTAATAGAATGATACAATCATTGCAAGCTTTGTGGACTTATTCGTTGTAGATTCACAAAACCAAGAAAAATTTAAAGAGAACGCGAAAAGCTAATGCAAAGCTTGTGGTCAGCCGTTAAGTAGATTATATACATATGTATATTCTGTGCGAGCAAAGAGATAAGCATGAACCTTTCTGAGAATTTAAATACCGCCGAAGAAATAAATAATATCGATTCCGATTCTACTATTATTATTTGGTGTGTGTATTTTTTGTTCTTTGTTTTTTTTTTTTAGCAAGTTATTTCATTGTATGTATTTTATTTTTTATAATTTTCTTAGATTCAGTTGCCGCGTATCGCTGTGGTATACCGTGGTATACTATTGTTAAATTTTTTTAGATATACTCATACGTGTAGCTTTGTAATATATACTCCTGTATTTTTTTTATCGACAAAATAGACCTTGTATTGTACAATATTAAATAAAATAAAACAAAAAACAAAATGCCTACTTATATACGTATTTTCTTTTATTAATAGTGTTTATGGTTAAAAAAAAAATAATTATTAAAAAATTCGTTAGTTTATTTGATTTTTTTTTTGTATTTTTGTGTGGTCAAATTAGATAAATACAGTACAAGGAAAAGTTTTATGTATAAATATTTCCCTTTTCTCTTATAATGTGTGTGGCAAATTTTTTTAAGTTTAAATTTAAACTTTATATTATAAAAGTGTAAGCAATGCTGCTTGCTAATTGATGACAAGAGAAATTCTTCGGTGAAAAGATAACCTCTTGATAAAACCGGTGGATAACAAAGGAGTGAGCGCCTCTCTTCTCGTTGGCAATATTTCTGCTAAATACGTGTACGTATGCGAGTGATTTATTTGTAGAAATCGCACGTGAAGAAGAGTGTGTGCCGCCCTACCTATACTCAATAATAATCAGGTAAGCGTTTATTTATGATACTTTGTAATTTATATTTTTTTAAAACTTATAATTAGTCAAATATGTTACAATCAAGAGTAAAACGAATATAGATTTTGTGACCATGCCTATTCAAGTACATATTTATCGATATGTGTAAACCTATTAACTCGAGTCATTTTTGTTTCACTTCGGCTTTTCTTAATTTAAAATTCCACAAAAAGATTTTTATTTTCTCATTTATAAGGTCAAAAACAAGACAAGGATTTTTTTAACAAAATTTTTAATACAAATGAATTTATTTTATAAACATAAAATTATTTATTGTTAAGACAAAATATTACAAAAATAATATAGTGAAAACGCTGAACTTAGCGAGGTTTTTCTTGTAATCAATTGCAATTGAAAACTTCCAAAAGCGACTGGTTTTTTTTTTTTTGACTTTTTTCGAATTAAACAGAAAACCCACCAATTTAAATCAGAAAATGATAAGATTTTTTTTTTTAATTTTTTGTTTTCATAGATCAAACAATCATGAAAACGTATACAGACTTTTTTGTAAGTCTGTAAGTTTGTAAGTGCAAAGTAAGTATAACCACATTTAAACTGTATCAAAGACAAAAATGTAAGTCTCATGATACTTTACTACACATAGACTTTCGGAAGACTTCTTCTCTTCGAGTTTTCTGGGAATAGTGGGAATCTCATCTTGGAATGCTGAAAACCTTTCCTCTCTAATTACACATAATATTAACAATTTCTCTGGAATTGCAAAAGTAATTGTAACAAGGATTTGTATCATATATAACAGAAATATACAATACGTTTTGCATGAGGCAAAAAACATTTAAATTAATAAAAAATAAATAAATAAAACGTATTACACTCGTATATCTTAAAGATAAATTTTATTTAAATTAGGTGATAATTAGTTAAATATTTTTAATATATCTGTCGCTAACTTTCTGTAGTAGTAGTTTTATTTTGGAGACCTAGTTAATTCTGCTACAGACAATCCATCATATGTGATATTTTGAAATTTGCATCTATGGAACCGATTTCACAGTTGTGCCGTTGTGAAGCACCACATGCGTGAAATTCAGGTAATTTATACGAATTACTATAGCTCAGTTTTTCGCATAAAATTATAGTGTAATAAAAGAAAATTTAACTCACTGGTCATATTCAAAAAAAATTGACTTTTTGCATGTAAAATATTGTAATATACAGAGAAAGATTGTGACACACGTACGAGTGGATACGTACTCTACGTATGTTACAAATTTGATTTTCGATAAGTAAATTTAAAATGAAATAGAAACACAAAATTTTTTTAAGTAAATACCTTCCCTTTTTATAAATATGTTTAAATAATACAATAATCAGCATTCAATGTTGGAATTGAGTTTTGGCATAAGAGATGGTCATAAAGGAGTCGAATTAAGCTTTTTCTTGAAAGAGTTCTCTAAACCTGAGATCCATAGAATAACAAAATTACGAAAAACATAAGATTCTACACCTATTAACAGCATGATATATTTAATTTCTTATTAACATCTTTATAAATATTTGATGTTTTATGTTTTATTTTTAATTTTTGCTTTCAGGAAGTAGTATTCCCCGAATCTCTCTAGACAACTGTAGTAATTCCTCTCCATAAAAAGAGTGATTCAACAATTGTAAATAATTACCGGCCTGTTATTAGTTTTCTCTAAAATATTGTCAAAGAGTTTTAAGTGCAAAAAACTTTACCAACATAAGTGATCAACAGGGATCTGTATTTGGTCTTATCTTATTTTTTATTTGTGTGAACTCGTTTCTATGATACAAATTTTCAAGGGTAAAGAAATTTCGTTTGCTGATACAGCTCTTTCTCATTATAGCAATAAATACTTAAGTTTAATAGCTGATGTTAAATTTGATTTAAACATTATTCGGTGATAAATCTAACAACATAAACCTACAATCAGTACGAAAACTAAGCTTATAGTTTTTAACATTAAACCCAAGGGTTTATGGCATACAATGAAAATGTAAAATGTAATGAGGATTGTTTCGACTTTGCCTTCTAGCTAAATTAATAAAACCTCACTTACTACTTAAAACAATATCTACGAGGGCCGTTTGATGAATACCCGGATTAGAAATAATAACGCAACTTTTTTAGATTTTGACAATTAAGTTTTTAATATAATCCCCTTTCAACTCGATACACTTCCAGCAGTGCTGCAACTTTTTTAATCCCTCCGTATAGTACGACTTTTGTTGGCACGCAAGATACTCCTCCGTGGAGTATATTTTGGGAACAAAAAGTAATCGCAGGGAACCAAATCCGGAGTATACGGAGAATGGGGAAGTACTTTTTTTTCCGCAAAATGTGCAAGTTATGGTTCACGCTTTCAGTTGAGATGCCTGCTATCTCAACCAATTCGCGAATTTTCACTCTGCCGTCCGCCAATACGGGATCATGGATTTTGTTCACGGTTTCCTCTGTTGTAATCGTTTTTTGGGCCACCTGGGCGCGGTTCATCAAAAACCAACTTGCGGCCACGGCGAAACTCAATGTTAAAATGTTAAATGATTGGGCTTGTTTTCCTCGCATGGTTTTGCTACTCAAAAACAAGATTAAATCACAGAGCGATATGGCTCTTTTTCCATAGATGCAAAAAACATTAACGAGATGTTTTGAAATGGGTGTTAAAACAAAATTAGGCGTCGGATTGCCACTAAATTTTGACAGGCGGGCTAAAATAGGCTATACTAAATGATGGTACACTTATTTTGGCTCAGTATAACCCGGGTACTCTTTAAACCGCCCTTGTATATTGGATTGTAATACCGAACTATCTCCGTAAGGTGATAACAAGTTATTTCTCGAATAGAATCCTCTGACGATGGAGTTACAGCATTTGACATTATTGGTGGTGTACCACAAGGCTCGGTCTAGGGTCCATACTATGGATCATTATGTACAATGAAATCTTACACCTACAGATTCCATGTAAAGCCGTGGTAGTTGTAGCAAAAACAATAGAAGTTCAACTCTACAGCAATGAAGCAATTGCACGTCGCTGGTTCAATAGAACCGATTTGCAACTCGCCAATCATTAAGCAAAAGTGGTGTCTATTACGAGTAGGAAAATTCGCTAAACGATAACGATCAAAGTTGAAGGGGATTAAATTGTTCCTTAAGTATTTCGGAATGGTGATTTACAATTTACGGATAAGTAATATCGGAGGACTAAACCGACTAATAGACTCCTTGCTGAAGCTGCGAGTTCTATACTAATGTTAGCAGTGGAGTTATGGTCAAATCCATTCCTCGCCTTAAGGCAAGATGAAGTGCGTTTCGAACTCATGCATGATGCTATACTCGTCATATCTTTAATACTCACTGCCAAGAAGACTACCGAAGAAGTAGTAAGATTCAAAGGCGACGAAATCCAAAATAGTCGTGTAAGCGACTTTTCGGTAGGAAACCGAGATGATAGCCTTACGAGAACTATTTTGAGAATTATGATTCAAAAGCGAGAAAAACTGGATCCTTGATAGTAATATAGTAGTGCATATATTCTGCGACCCAGTTAGATCGTCAACTGTCGAATCGAATCGTATAGAGTAAGCTTAGTCTTCAAGACGACAATCGCAAAGTAATGAATTTACCTAAAAACGTTTTTTCAATGCAGTACCAGTCACATTTCAGAACGGTCATAATATTGAAAGTTTCGGATCTGACACTCACAATTTTATTTGATAAAATTCTGAAAAGTCTTTAGTGTTACAGATGCTGTATTTTTCCATAAAATTTCATTTTATATTGGAATTCAATCTTATCTGCTTATACTTGTGTTACTCGTGCTTATCCAAAAGGCTTTGTGTACTCGTCAGTATGTAAATATCCATGTTCATTTTATAGTTTCTGTAATTACTAGATGGGGTAAAAAGTAACCTTCTTGGGAATGAAAAAAAATTTTTTTTTAAATGTTTTTAATTTTATTCAACACAGTCCCCTTTTAGTTTGATACACTTATTCTAGCGATTTTTCAACTTCTTAATCCCGTCCAAAAAGTAATTTTCCGGAAGGTCTGCAAAATACTCCTCCGTGGCGTCGATGATTTCCTCATGTGAGATGAACTTTTTATTGATGAGCCATCTTTTGATGTTTGGGAAGAGATAATAGTCCGAGGAAGCCAAATCGGGCGAATACGGTGGATGCGACAGCAATTGGAGCCGTAAGTCATTGATCTTAGCCATGGTTAAGATGCTCTTGTGCGCCGGTGTATTGTCTTGCAAAAACAAAATTTTTTTTCGCTTTATGTGAGGCCATTGCAGCGATTTCGGCCTTCAATCGATCCAATAATGCACAGTAATACTCGCTGTTGATGGTTTTTCCTTTTTCGAGGTAGTTCATGAAGAGGATGCCATGACAATCCCAGAAAACCGACGCCATAAGCTTTCCGACCCATCGAGCCTCCCTCGGCCTCTTCAGAGCACTCGTGCCGGCTTTAGTCCATTATCGGGCACTCATTCTGTTCTCTGATGTTCAACAGTTACCAATCGACGCCAAAAGTCCGCCCGATTCCGCATCAGAAAGTCCAAACACTCTTTTGAAGTGCTCTCGCGTTCGCGTTTTTGGTCAGGAATCAAGAATAAATTCTTCATATGCAGAATATTGCCCAAAATATGGCGTGTGCGCTCAATACTAATCTTTGCGGTATCTGCTAGCTCGCGCACTTTCACTTTTCGGTCAGCCAACACCATTTCATGTATTTTTTTGACATTGTCTTCTGTAACCGCAGCGGAAGGCCTGCCGCTGTCGAAAGAAAGACTGGTGTTGCCAATAATTTCGTTTATTTTGCCAAATGCCGCTATGTCACAAGAATGCGAGTAGATCTTGTTTGGCACACAAAGCAGGTTGTTGGTTTTGGCTTTGCTTCTTGAAAAAATATACGATACCAGATGTTGCTTCAGGACTTTCTTGTTCGTCAATCTGCGGGCAAGGGCTGATTTTTCCAATTTTCATATCCATTTCTATTCATTGTTACTCCGCCGTCGGCTTAATCCGCTGCCCAAAGAAGCAAGTTTTATCCTAGGACTGCTCGTATGGTGACATATTTTCTGATATACGGTCAATATTTCGCTAATTGGTTTGACTATGTTCGTATGCGCTTTAGGATCAGTTTTGCTTGCCAGGAGCTTATCATAATAATTAAATATATTGAAGTCATCTACGTGTATCAGTAGAAAGGCGGTTGGACATATTTCATTCAATTAATGATCTTCACAGAGTATCGTTGAAAGGATTTTTTTTTTTAACTTTTTACTTGGATATTTGTCGATAGTTCCAACAGGAAATAGGATTGACTTTTTTAAACCGTCTTTTGATTGCAGCTTTTATACGTTATATCTTCGCACAGTAGTTATTTTTTGTTGTGACGCTTGATAAATATTTATTGGCACATTGGGTGGCAAATCGGACG
This sequence comes from Volucella inanis, assembly GCA_907269105.1. NCBI lineage: Eukaryota > Metazoa > Arthropoda > Insecta > Diptera > Syrphidae > Volucella > Volucella inanis. The sequence goes on from OU026158.1 coordinate 39,567,769, forward strand.
ATTTGCGGTTCAATACCAGCTGTCAATATTGTCAATGTTGGCTACCCGAAGCATTTGAACGTCCATAATACCGAAGGCTTACGTCTATCGCAATCTGATTAATTTTAATCATGAAACGATCAGCAGACCGACACGTCGCCTTTTGTATATTGAGGTGCTTGCTATAGTAATATTTCGTTCCGCCGCAAATTCCGTTGCTAGATGTGGTGTCGTGTAGACTATGCTTGCCAACCGTCCTACCAAAGATGTCCCACGTTTTCTACCAAGGCGTTAAACTCACCTTGTATAATTTTAATGTCATTCCACGGACATTGTTCATATGTCTTGTCAAGTATATACGAGTACGAGTACGAGTGTTTTTAAACTTTGGACATTTTAGATTCATATGATTAGATGAGCCCCATTTTTTTACTGGGCATTCTCTGAGTTATCTCTGAGATTATCTACCAATTAATCATAAAATTACTTCAAAACTATATCAATGTTATGTCCAACCACCTGCAGATAAGCACTTTGCTTTGCAGGTAAAACAATGTTAACGAAGGTAGAAGTCGGTTCGAATTGGCAGCCGGAGGTGTTCCAACAGAAACCAACGTATATGAAAAACTTGACCGTTTTGAGTGGTTTCCTTGCAGCAAGTATCATTATTTTTTATTATTTTATTATTTATTTAAACATAACTTTTAGTACACGAAAAAAATGACTTCTTGTAAGCAGCGTAAGGCTTAAGAAAAATTCGAGAGAGTATTTATTTATTGATTTATTGGGACGCACTTCTTCCGATACGATGTCGGCGAGTCGGTTACAGCCATTAGAGACCGCTGCCACTTTATATTAACCAATCTTTTTTGGAATAAATTCGAACTTGAAAACTTGGAGGATAGGAGCAGGTGCCGCTTGCTTCAGAGCGCGTGGCATCTTCAATTAATTAGATACGAAATCCGGTGATCGTCTTATCGCCAGAAATGGCCCTGTCAATTGTTCTTGTGAGATTTTTAAAGTTTTGACTATTTGCTGTTTTTAAACCTGAAGAAATATTTAGCCGGAAAGACACTGCTCCAAAAATTAAATCATCGCTTTAACAAACTACTAATTTGAGAACCTCGACACACGTTATTATTTGGAAGGGATGGAAAAGATGCTTAAAATAAAAAATAAAAAAAAACATTTGATTGAAACCAAAATGAGATAAATGTGGAGTAGTAAATAGGTTAGTTGATAAGTAGATAAGTTAGGAAAATATCTAAATTCTATCAATGCGCTCAAGGTGAAGGTCTAAATGGCAAGATGGCTTTCCCATAACTCCTTCCCAGTCAAAGTTACCACATTGGTAGTTGCATTATCAAGTAAACTCTGTACCTGTTGAGTGGGCAGTGAACCAAAGTTAAGCGTTCCTTACGCAGTTGCAAGCAATTTCCAGTACTACTACTCCCACTCCTCATCTTAGTTAAATTATATGGCTAAGACCCTACCTATCTCCAAGTTCATTTCATATTCCCTTTGTGGCTTCGACTTTACTTCATTCGCATATGCAATATGATATGCTTCAACATACGCGGGAAGAACTATTGGCTTTTAGCTTTGTCTAACCAATTTCACTAAATTGTTCAATTTAATTTTAAGAGTTTGATGAGGTAAATTTCGTGTACATATAACTTCATACATCTTTAATGAGTGTTGTGGCCTTGTACTAAATCAGGATGTAAGAAATCAGACCGTCCCCAGTGCAAAATGATGTCTAAATTATCCTTACAAGGAAAATGCCTTTGATGTTGAATTATAGAATCATTTATTCCGCAATTCAATTATGTCACGGTGTCGCAAATTTTTTTGGTTAGCCATATCAATAAATAATCAATTGGTTGTTCGCCCCTAGCTATTTTTTCATTGTGGTAACCTAATATCAAGACAGTGTTTCGTGTATGCAATATATAAGAAGGAAACTACTGACCACAAGCTATTCATTTTGCCACACCAAAAAGGTATTATTAGCTCACCGATCGCAATTCAGTGGGACTAGCGCTCTCCACTTAGACACACAGAGTCGTGCCACTGGGGTGAATTCGAAGAGGATTAATATCCTGGCGTCCTAAGCAAAACGGGCGCAAGAGTCAAGAGTCATTATTTCTGTTAGAGGCAAACTTAAGGTGATAAATAAATAAATTGATTAAAAAAAAAATAAAAAAAACTGCATTTGGGTTTGGCTAAGTTGGCAGATGAATTATTCTAAACTCAATCAAATGCCTTAGTAATATCAAGTGCAACTATCTTGCTTTCTCCAGATTAATGTACGCTTTGGTTCCACTCTTCGTTGAGGCATGACATCAGATCACCATTGGACCTGATGCTACGACAACCATACTCCCGGTCAATGAGAAGTTTTCGTGTATCGAGATATTTCATAAATTAACGTTTCCATGACCTTTGAAAGAAGAAAAGAAGTGAGTGCAATGGGTCTGTAGGAGGAGAGAGAAGAAGATTCGTCTTTTTTAGGGATGCACTGGACAAATGCTGTTTTCCATAAGCTCGGAAAGAGACCTTAAGAGTAGGATTGATGAAAAATCTTATGCAGTGGTTTTATCAGCGCGGAAGGACACCTTTTAAGAAGAAAAGGAGATATACCATCCGGACCAGCAGATTTGTGAATGTTAAGGATTTGTCTTATTTAAGATTCGACTCACTTAGGTGTAGGCAGACTGGCCTTGTCCAAAGAGCTGACAGCTAGAATTTCATTATAAATGAACGTTGGAATAGAGGATGATGCAGATTATCTTATATTTTTGACGAATGACTAAAAATGTTTACTACCTTTGGGACATTTTAGTATTGTGTTTATGACCTCAGCTTTTGATCATATTGATGCACATACTTAAGAAAATCGTTGCAGTCTCCTGGATCATTTAAACTTTTTACCTCAGCTTTCGATCATATTGAAATTGCACATACTTAAGAAAATCGTTGCAGTCATTCTGGATCATTTAAATTTTTTTCGGGTTTCTTCTGTCGGGTTGGTCATGAAGGACCCAAAAAAAATATTTCTCTAACCCTAACAGCCTCTACAACTCGAGTCGTATCATGCCTATCTTCATCTGATGAGGGATAAAAGATCTCATTCTAAAGAGAATATGTAGTGTCTGTGATCATATCAACAGCAGCATTCATTCCAATTGGCTTTCTTGTGTTGTCATATAGTTCTTTTAAGAATCTTTTCTCTAACTGTGTGGTCGGTGTACGAGAAATTAGCTGCTATGCCACAGTGTTCTGACGGGCCTAGAGGGGATAGCACACTGACCTTGTATTTGTCGGGCTAAGAAGTTAAAAATAAGTCCAGGGTGTTGGCGGTATGATTCTTAACGTATGGTATTCGTGGCTCATTTACAAGCTTTTTAATTAAGAGAAATAAGGCCAACTATAACAGTTAAAATCATTCTAGGTGTCCTGAAATAAGGCCGAATTACAAAATGCGGATTTATTTCTCTTTGTGAAAGTGAAATAATGCCGAATCGGCCTTATTACATTTTTCATTGTTTTTAATATAAATCAATTGTCATCATATCATGTTAAAAATGATTAAAATAAACGGTACCATGTCAAATCGACCAATTACAATTACATCTAAAATACAGTTGCTATGAAGTTATAAGCACCTGCCTGAGAGTTGTTGACACTCCCTTTAGCGGAGCGACAAAGTCACGTGAGCGTCTAAACTCTGCCGATAAAAGGGTGAAATCCAGTTTGCGAGAGAAGCGAGCCACCTTTTTCAAACTTGAAGTTATAAGCGCCTGTATGACATTTCCTTAGACGCTCACGCGAATTCGTCGCTGCGCTAAGCCCTATGGAAAAAAAGGCGAAATACTGTTAGCGGGTGAAGCTAACTTCAAACTTGAAATTGTTTAATTTTATATGATTGTTTTGTTTCGGATATGTATAAAAGTTCGCTTTCCTTCCTAAAACCTTTGCAGATTTTATACATACAAACTGAATTACCAAAACTAGCCATTTTACGATGTGTATTACTCAAAGTGAATTCCAAAATTATAACAATAAAGAGACAATCTGGGAATTAAAAATGAAGTTTGATTTGATCAATTGATCAAATTGATCAAAAAATTACGAATAATGATGGCACTGTGCGACGGTGCGTTATCATTCTGGTCTCTTTTGGCGAATTGATTCACGCAAACGTCTCATAACGCCCAAATAATACTCTTTGTTTATTGTCTGGCCTTCTGGCAAAAATTCATGTTGCACAACAACGTTGAAATATATGAAAACCTTGAGCATTGCCTTCTTTTTTGACTGAAAACGATGTGGTTTTTTGGTTTCGACTCATTTGGTGCACGCCATTCACTTGCCTGTTGTCTTGATTGAATGTCGTACTCATAAACCCACGTTTCGTCTCCAGTAATGATCCTTTTGATGAATGTGGAATCGGATTCAGCCTCGCAAATCATTTCTTTTGCGACTTCAACACGGTCTCTTTTTTGCATGAAATTGAAGTCTTTTGGGCACAAACTTTGCTGCTACACGTCAGAAATCATTAACCAATGTTCAATGTTCAAGTCCTCCGCTATCTCTCTGATGGTTAATTGGTGGTTATTGACCAACATTTCTTTCACTTCATCAATGTTTTCTTCGGTTTTCGATGTCGATGGTCTGCCACTGCTTTCATCATCTTCGATTGACTCACGCAGTTTTGAACCGCTTGTACCGCTGGTATACGACTGCTTTCTTTAGAGAATCGATGCCGAAACACTCCTAACATTTCCAACGTTCGCGCACCATTAAATCCGTTTTTTACGCAAAATTTAATACAAGTTCGTCATTACAAATTTAAATCCATTTCTAATTGTAAAAAATCGCCAACACACACATAGATAGATGTACACTTGGCTACGTAGATTTTGCAAATGTCAAGCTATAATGCTAAGATTTAGAGGGAATGTCAACAACAGATGTACCAACTTAACAAAAAAATAAAACAAGGTGGTAAATTATCATTGTTTTCTTCTAAATCAGACTCTGGTGACTGTAACCAGATTTCAGTGACACATACTGGGTGAGTTTTTTTAACTTGAGACATCCAAATTACTCGAAAAATACGCGATATTGCGAAAAATGTTTCAGACAAAAATCACAAGGTTCTGAAATAAAATGGTGACCACGAGTTTGACCTTGAGCCCCATTTTCAAGGTCAAACGAAGGTCACTTTTAATTTTTAATGGGAACCCCTATTTTTTGACAGATTCATAATCTGCGTGAAAAATTACAATTCTTTTACATGAAACACTTTTTTCAAAAATGCGTTCTTTTCCCGTCAAAGGGCGCCATAAAACTTAAGACATCAAATTTACTCGAAAAGTACGAAATATCGCGAAAAATGTTTCAGACAAAAGTCACAAGGTTCTGAAGGGGGCATAAGATGGTGATCACGAGTTTGACCTTGAGACCCATTTTCAAGGCCAAACGAAGACCACTTTTGATTTTTCAAATGATAATTCCTGATTTTCATTGCTCAGTCGTATTCCTCAATGGGACACACGACTTTGTCTCAAAGATCTTATTCATTCAGTGCTAGATAGCAGTGCACTGGCACGCTTAAATCATTAATCGGTTTCCAACGTTGTTAGGGTATTAGAAGATCAAGATTTGTTTTGAGGAAGTCATTATTGCCGCGAGTGAAGTTAAAACTAAAAAAAATTTCAGATAGAGACAAATTGTCCTAAACTTATTTGAGAGTGTATGATGTGCACTCTGCCCTTTTTTTCTACTTTAATGGAACTGTACTTCATTTAGAAGTTCGATATTTGTTTTGAGGAACTGATTATTGTTAGTAACGTTTTCCAGGTTAATAATGCAGACTATTTCAATTCAAGAGAAAATTGAAATGATATTGATTTATAGAGAAAGTGGAAGGAACATCGATGTTGCTGTTGCTCCCAGACCAGACACAATCGCCTTCCCTTTATCGGGTCATCCAACAATTCACTGGTGAAGGAAGTGTGCAACCAAAGAAAAGGAATCGGTCAGATAGGGTGGTTGTTGAGGACAATAAAATAGCAGTGTTAGCTACCGTTGCACACAATCCTCACATTAGTACTCGCCAAATAAGTCGTGAATCAAAAATTTCTCAAAGGACTGTCTGTAAGATATTACGTCGGCATAAATACCATCCTTATCATGTTTCAATGTATCAAGAACTTTCTAGTGAGGCTTTTCGCAACCGGATTCCTTTTTTCAATGGGAACTTCAGCAAATTGAACGAGACCCCCTTTTCTTCGCCAAGGTGTTATTCTCTGATGAGTCGACTTTTAGCAATCACGGTACCGTCAATCGACATAATATGCATTACTTGGCTACCGAAAACCATTTTTGGTTGCGACAAGTTGAACGCCAGCACCCTTGGAATGTTAATTTATGGGCGGGAATTATTGGGGATAAATTAATAGGTCCATATTTTATTGAAGGCATCTTGAATGACGAAAAGTATGCAAACTTCTTGCGGACCATCTTTCAGTATTACTAGAAGAACTGCCATTGGAGTTGCGACAAACAATGTGGTTTCAACATGATGGTTGTCCAGCCCATTATTCCCAAGTAGCCCGGGACGTATTAAATAATGTTTACCATCAACGATGGATCGGACAAGGGGGTCCGAGGCAATGGCCTGCTAGATCACCTGATCTTACGTCACTTGATTTCTTTTTGTGGGGCTACTTAAAAGGTGAGGTTTACAGAAAAAAGCAAACAACACATGAGGACATAAAAAGACGCATAACTGAAGCTTGCCGGAAGATTACGCCAGAAATACTGCTCAGTTCTGTTGGTTCATTTAGAGCGCAAATAGACAAGTGTATTGCATTTTTCATATGCAGAATATTGCCCAAAATATGGCGTGTGTGCTTGGTACTTATCTACTACAAATCTTAATCTGTAACCGGATCGGAGTGCCTGCCGCTGCGGACTTGATCGATAGTGAAGTTGTGGCCACCACGAAACTCTCGAAACCAGTATTTGACGGTGTTATCTGACGGAGCATTAGTCCCATAATATTTATCCAACTTTTTTTTTTTTGTTTTCTTCGCCGTTTTGCCTTTCAAAAAATAATGCTTTATGAGAGAACGAAAATCGTTTTTGTCCATACTCAACATGATGCCAAACACGTCAACAACAATCAGCTGTCAAAACAAAACTGAAGACAGTATCGCACTGAAATTTGGCATGTCTGCCTAAATATTAACGGACTTCAAGGCACCATAACCTTTTTTGCAGTAGCAGCGCATTCTGGCGGTCAAAGAGGTTACTTTTCACTCCACGTAGTAAAAGAGCCATACATATTAAATTGACAAAAATATGGACACAATATGCCATCAGACACAGATCCATTATTATTGGACATAATTTTAATATAAGGCTACAAGAACCAATAGGATTTTCATAATTGCAGAAGCTAGTGAAATATGTATGTATAAATTTAAGAGAGAAAAGAGGAAGAGGGAAAATCTCTTAAAAGATGAAGTTAAAGGATATTTTGCCAGTAATGTGATATAATAAATATATGTGTATAAGTGTATAAGTATTGGATCCATAACTTAATTCGTGCGGTTAGCTAAGAGATGGCCTAACTTGTATTATTTCATTGTTATTATTCCATTGGAACATGCGTTGAAAAGCTACTGTCATTGTACATCATTTCAGTATATGTCATTCATTTGAAGCGTAAACAACAATAATTTTTTTTCATTCAAAAATGTCGAACTTGGTGCCTGAAAAAGTGTTTTTGCGGGGAGTTCTTCTTCATTACTTTAATATGAAGAAAACTGCTGCCGAAAGTCATCGTATTTTGGTGGAAGTTTATGGTGAACATGCGCTAGCTGAGCGAACGTGCCAAAAGTGGTTTGCACGATTTAAAAGTGGTGATTTTGGCTTGGAAGACGATGAACGTCCTGGGTAGCCAAAAAAGTTTGAAGATCAAGAACTGGAAGCATTACTCTATGCCAAACACAAGAAGAGCTCGCAGAATCTTTGGGTGTCATTCAAGCAGCCATTTCAAAACGTTTAAAAGCAGCTGGATATATTCAAAAGCAAGGAAATTGGGTTCCACATGAACTCAAGCCGAGAGACGTCGAAAGGCGGTTTTGCATGTCCTAAATGCTGCTGGAACGCCACAAGAGGAAGTCATTTTTGCATCGTATTGTTACTGGTGATGAAAAATGGATCCATTACGACAATCCCAAGTGCATAAAATCATATATGAAACCCGGCCAACCAGCCAAATCAACGGCAAAGCCGAATATTCATGTTGCGAAGGTAATGCTCTGTATTTAGTGGGATCAGATGGGTGTGCTGTAATATGAGCTGCAAAAAGCGGGTGAAACCATCAATGGACAACGCTACCGAACACAATTAATCCGTTTGAAGAGAGCAGTAGCCGAAAAACGCCCGGAATATGCGACCAGGCACGAGGCAATAATTTTCCATCATGACAACGCTCGGCCCCACGTTGCTATTTCGGTTAAGAACTATTTGGAAAACAGTGGATGGGAAGTCTTACCCCACCCGCTTTATAGCCCAGACCTTTCCCCTTCTGACTAACATTTGTTCCGGTCGATGCAGAACGCCCTCACTGAAATACTGTTCACACCAGAGCAGAATGTCAAAAATTGGCTTTATTCATTCTTGGCTGCCAAGCCGGCGCAGTTCTTTTGGGATGGGATCCACAAATTGCTAGAAAGATGAGAAAAAGTCATAGCTTTAGATGGGCAATACTTTGAATAATACTATTGTACATGTTTTTCTTAAATAAACGTTCAAATTTTGAAAAAAAAAAACCGCACGAATTAAATTACATACCCAATGCATTATGAGGAACTTGTATTATAGAAATGTTTTTTTAATTTTATTTAATTACAACATTAATTTTTCCTTTATTTCTTTAATAGAATAAAATAAGAAAAAAAGAGAAACTTAGAATAACATAATCGTAATCATTAAATTAGTATGAATCACTTAATTAAACACTTCTGCGAGACTTGTTGTTGATTCAATTTTCAACTCGGTGTCATGTTCGCGTTTTTTAATATAAACGAAACCATTGCGCGTGATTACACTATATAAAAATCCTTCTTCTCGCAAGCGAAGAGCATTGTGTAGAAGGCAATTATTTTCACGCGTGAGACTTTCACTCATTTCTATTTGCGAGCTTTTGCGACTCGTGGTGATATTGCTGGTAATGCTGCTGGTGGTAGGGTGCGTGCACACATTGACTTGATCGCTCTCCAGCTGCGCAAGTGTTAAACCTTTATTTTTGCGAAAAGCTGATAGTAGGGCCTTTTGCTCAGCATGGTTGGAGAGACGTATTAGGAATGGCGAATCTACACCGACGGTTCGAACTCCTAATCGAAAAGCATCTATATGAAGAGAAGTTTGGTGGTTTAACTTAGCGGCAATGATCTGTGCTAATTTAAGTGTGTTCTCATTTTTTCTGTAGGGAATACCGCGAACAATCACATCTTTTAGACGCTCCCTACGCTCCAGCTCCGCTGTTTCTTCTTTTAGCTTTTTATTCTCTGCACGTAACTCAGTAACTTCTCTTTCGCACTGAGCTATTCTGTTCGCGAGAGAAGATATGGCCTGATTTATTAAAAAATCACTATTTTTGATTGATGTTGTTTTATCAGTTGCCCTTGACATAATGTTCTTTTAACACATTTTTTCACTAATCAGGAAGGAAGGGAAATCGACATTTAACAGATAGTAGAAGAAAAAGGATTCTTTCACAATACTTACAAACACAGGTTAAATACAAATTAAGATTTGGTAATCAGTTCTAGAAATTCTTGTGTTTGGAGTGAATCTGAGTTTCTAGCAGTGTTTTTCCTTTTTTATATTAAAATAGCCGCGTTTATAGGGAAATATCTGGCTTAATAAATATGGTACTTGATTACAAGCACAGGTTGAATACAATTTAAGGTTTGGTTGGTAACCAATTCAAGAAATTCTGATATTAGAAGTGAAACTAGCTTTCCGATAACAGTGTCTTTCCCTTTTTACAGTAAAAGTATCCGCATTTTAAAGAAATTTTCTTGCTTCATAAATATGATAGTAGATAAGTTGGAAAAAATATAAATGTTATCAATTTGCTCGGGGTGAAAGTCTAAATGCCCAGATGGCTTTTCTATGACTCCCTCCCAGTCAAAGATACTCCATTGGTAGGCAAAGTCACATTATCAAGTCAGAGCTCTGTCTGCTGAATTGACAGTGAACCAAAGTAAAGCGTTCCTTGCACAGATGCAAGCAATTTCGAGTATTACTCCTCCCACCCCTATCCTTTAGTTAGATTATATGGCTGAGAATCTACATATCTTCAAGTTCATTTTGTATTCACTTTGTGGCTTCCACTTTACTTGCAAATGCAATATGATATTATTTAACATATGCGGCAAGACATAATGGGTTTTCACCTCTTCTCAATAATTTCATTAAATTGCTCAATTAGATTTGAAGATTTTGAATTGAATACTGTACGTATAACTTCGTACATTTTTAATACTAAATCAGGACGTCTCCAGTGCAAAATAATGTCTAAATTGTCCGAAAAAGGATGTCGCCTTTGACGTTGATTTTACAATCATTTATTTAGCGTTCGCGTGCGTTTCTGTATTGCGCGATTCAATTATGTCACAGATTTGCAAATTCGTTCGTATAAGTAGTATCTTACCGAAAGCGTTTCAGTGGGACTAGTGCTCTCCACTTATTCACACACAGAGTCGTGCCACTGGGGTGGATTGAAGGCATGTACTTCGACCTCGAGCACTTTTCCTCCGTCCTACGCAAAACTGGGGTAAGAGTTATCAGTCTTAATTGGTGTTAGAGGCATATTTGTTACTATGAATGAATGCCCTATTTTTATGATTACTAAGAAAATGAACACTGGGGTGGATTCGAAGACATGTACTTCGACCTCGAGCACTTTTACGCTATCCTACGCAAAACTGGGGTAAGAGTTATCAGTCATAATTGGTGTTAGATGCATATTTGTTACTATGAATGAATGCCCTATTTTTCTGGCTACTAAGAAAATGAACACCTGGAAGTGACTCAAATAAGCAATTAAAATATTGATCATATATCTTCCAGTTTGACACCAGAATGGCACAAAACAAAATATTAAAAGTTGAATAAATCAAAATCATTTGAATTCAGATGTGTTTTTTTCTGTACCACCGGTAAAGTTCCTTTTTACACTTTTACTTAATACAACCTCAACGCGAAGGGATCGAAGATCATACGGAAAATTTTCCCTCAAAGTACTTTAAGACAACTTTTATGCGTTTTTGAGAGTCCCTTCTTTGTTGCTCAATACTCGGTAAAAATATGTCTTCTTTTTTAAGTAGTCAAAAAATACTGTATTCATTCATAGTAACAAATATGCCTTTAACTTCAATTACAATTAGTCATTTGAGCCTATCTTTTTTAGTTTAAGATGAAATTAAATAAATTAATTTTAATAAATAAAAAAATAAATAAAAATGAGATTTGGCTATTACGCCAGTTTTGCGTAGGACAGCAGTATATTTCTCCAGGTCAAAGTATCTTCGAATCTATCTCAGTCCTACGACTTTGTGAACCTGAATGGTAAGCAAATGATACGGCAAAATGAATGGCTTTTGGTCAGTAGTTTACTTTTTATAAGTACATTGTTATTGTTATATACACTTCTTGTTATAAACACAAAGCACTGTATAGATGTTAAATTATGACAATGCAAAATAGCTATGTGCGGACAAATAACTGATTCTTTATTGATGTGACTTACCAACAAAATTGCAAGGCTGTGACATAATTGAACCGCGGAGTCTACAAATGCCCACAAATGTTGAATAAGTGATTGGATATATCAATATCAAAGGCAATGTCCTTCTAAGGATAATTTAGACATCATTTTGCACTGTGGGCGACCTGATTTTTTACGTCCTGACTTAGTATTAAAAATGTACGAAGTTATACATATAGTATTTAATTTACGAAAATTAACTAGCAGATATACATTGACTTCAAATGTATCAATCAAATTTTTCAAATCAAATTGAGCAATTTAGTGAAATTGGTTAAAAGAAGCAAAAACATATTATGTCTTGCCGCATATGTTGAAGCATATTATATTGCATATGCAATATGAAGTAAAGTGGAAGTCACAAAGTGAATATTAAATTAACTTGAAGATATGTAGGTTCTCAGCTATATAATCTAACTAAGGGATAGGAGTGGTAGGAGTAGTATTCGAAATTGCTTGCATCTGTGTAAGGAACGCTTAACTTTGGTTCACTGCCCGTTCAGGCACCGCTCAAACTTGCTAATGCGACTTTGACTGGGAAGGATTCATGGAAAAGCCATCTGGCCATTTAGACCATCACCCCGAGGAAATTGATAAAATTTATATTCTTTCCAACTTATCTACTATTTATTAAGCAGATTTGGATAAACAAATACGACGTCTGCCGAGGTACTCAAAATATGAGTTTATTGGAGCAATGATTTCATCTTTGGAATCTTTCTGCCGCTGTGTACATTAGAGCGCGCTAATTATAAAGAAAAAAGTTTGAAAACAGCAAATAGTCACTGAGGAGCATACGGTGGATAAGGCAGCTATTCGTATGAGATTTCGCAATAGCGACTGCGTCTTGATGGAAGAGCAGTTTTTTCTACCCAAATTCTGTCGTTTTTATTTGTTTGTTTTCCTCGAATGTTTTTATCTTTTGGAGGTAATCGATGGGTTTTACATCGCTTTCATCAAAAATTGTTGCTATGAACATGTTGACAAGCAGATTCACCTGGACTTTCCTTGACATTGGATATAGCCTTATAGATCCACCCTCGTATTTTCGAACGTCAGCGCTTCTTTGCTTGTTTGATTCGCCGGATATCTTTCCTATGGTTTTTCTTCATTCATATGTATTTTCGTTGGTCTAGTTTAGGATAGGTGACGTTCTTATAGTGATATTTACTAACCCTTTGTCTCTCATAATGCTTCTTTTTTTTCTTAATCTTATCCAAATAACAGTCGTATCCAACCTCTGGTTTTGGTTCAGCGCTTATTCGGATGAATTTACGACATGTAAGCGTTACGACAATCCGCGTTAAGACTAAATTCGCTCGCATAAGCCTAATATGCGCCACAAAAGTCATTGAAAGCCACCAATGAATGTATCGACAAGACATATGAGGAATGTCCGAAGAATGACGTGAAAACCATACAAGGTAATTTAAAGAGGTGCATCAATTAGGCGGATCTTCAGTCGATAGTCTTTCGTGCCTAAACTGGTATTTGTTTTCCAATGGAAAAAATGCAAGAAAGAAGACGCCGGTGCTGCTTGATAGAGTTTAAACAAAACGTAGGATGGATGTTTTTGTAGATAAGGCACAAAGAGCCGATAGTCCTGTCATTGGGTATGGCTTCATCTATCCATATCTGCTTAAAGCTTGACTTTTAAGCCACGTGAGCATATTTGAGTGGGCCCATTCCAAACTAAGAGAAGAGACTGCTACTTCTCGACTTGTTTGGCAGAGTTACTCGCTCTACACATACGAGTATACACGTATGATGACCATTTTACACCGAAAATCTAATATTCCCCGTGCTTTGTTTTTACCCCTTACTGTCCCAGGCTATTTTTGTCCCTGATTCTTCATGGCGGTGATTCAATATTACTGAAGAGTAGGTATTATTTTTAAAATAGTGTACCATATACCCGTAGTAAAATAAAACGTAATTTTCCATATTGATTACTACGAATATATTAGATAATTATTGATTTTCAATGTTTTATTAATTTCATTGATTTGTTCATGTGTGACATGAAATTCAAATTAAGGAATGTTAGTTGCAGAAATTATTCTGGTATTAGCATAGGGAAACAAAAAAACAGGCGTACTCGCCCGACTTGGTTCCTTACGAATTCCGGATGAGTGAGTTGGTTCGAGTGATCGGCTCCTTCGCCAAATGGAGCCGATTTCTTATTAATTCACCCCGATATTTCACTGTAGTACTGCCCTTCAATCGTGCTTTCTTTCTTCAAACATTTTATGAGGACTATATGCTTCGACACCTAAGAAATCGTAGCCGAAGTGGATAGGACCGTCTTTGTCTTTTATGAAGCAAATTCGCCTGGTCGCTTGGTCTCTGGCGCATACTAATGGAGGCAAGATCGACGCAAAAATAAAAATAGACAGCAGTATCCGCCTGTGAACAATCGCACCGACTTTTTATTTAAAATGTTGATTGCCGTTTCGTGTAATATTCGTACGGCCTCTGCTATTTCGCGCATTTTCGTTCGGCCATTACCAAGAATCATGTCACAGACCTTTTCAACGATTTTTCCTAGAAATAATGTCTGCCTACATTTGGTGTTGCGTCATAAATTCAATTTTGATAATATTACTATATGTTAGTAATAAAGCGATGCTGTGAAAATTAACAAGGGGTGGGCTGTTTGACTTGAATATTACTCAAAATGCTCGTGTATTATAGAGGACCGAAGACTGAAATTCACAACAACTATGTTTCGATAACATCATTTGCGAAACAAAGCAAAGGAAAAGTCCATGAACGGCCTCGCCACACTGAAAGCATCGGTTCCCACTAGATCACCGAAATCAAGCAGTGTTGGCCGCGGTAAGTACGTAGGTTGGTGACCACATGGGAACTCAGTACTCCGCGTGCTGTTGACAAAACGCGTCACATGGGCATAGTACCCCCGCGTTAAATCCCGGACCCTACAAAATAATTTGTATCGTTCTCTTGATAATAATAATAATAATAATAAAAAAATCCATTAACAGTTGTAAAATTTGGCCTCGATAGTGAAACGGAGACTTAGAATCGTGGATAGGTAGGTGCGGCTTAAGTTTTCTTCATTTCGGCCTGATTTCCGTATCTTAAGGCAACCTACAGTGTTTTGTTGTCTTATAGACAATTTGAATACCTAAAACCTGTTCAGGAAATTTTCGAATTATCTCTTAAGTTTTTGACTGTGCCCGATGTCTCATATGAATCCTTTATCATCCTACTTGACCCGATTCTATCCACTTTGACTCCTTCATTTTTAAGTGTTGAGAAAATTGCTCCGAAGGCACAAAGGTTTTTTTTCGAAAAATTCCAAATATTACCCAGGACATCTCACGTACTCGTAAATGCGTGTGTGGAGGCACATCAGAGTCGAGCATTGATATATGACCATACAAGTCGGCTGTCTGATGCAGCAAATGGACGAATTTGCTGAAAATATTACTGGCCTTACGAAAGGATGAGCTATTAACAACTAACTACAATGCACGGTTATATCAAAAATAGTGCACACACTGGTAGCGCAGTTAAGTGGTTGATACAGTCTTAGTATATATTGCAAATTGCCTCAGTTGCAGTTGAATAGTCGAAGAATGAGCACGTTTTGGCTGATTGTATAGTCCTGACAGTTTTCGTTGGGCGATGGCTACAATTGACGTCTAAAGTTGTCTCGCATACTACATAAATTCATCGGGTTTTAAATGAAATTAGTGGTAAGAACACAATACTAGATGGAGTGAAAAGTAACCTCCTTGGGACTGAAAAAAAAATTTATTTTTAAATTTTTTTTTATTTTATTCAATATAGTTCCTTTTTAGTTTGATGCACTTATTCTAGCGATTTTCCAACTTCTTGATCCCGTCCGAAAAGTAAATTTCCGGAAGGTCTGCAAAATACTCCTCCGTGGCGTCGATGATTTCCTTGCGTGAGCTGATTTTTTTTATTGATGAGCCATCTTTTGAGGTTTGGGAAGAGATAATAGTCCGAGGAAGCCAAATAGGGCGAATAGGGTGGATGCGACAGCTATTAGAGCCGTAAGTCTTTGATTTTAGCCATAATTCCGATGCTCTTGTGCGCCGGTCTTGCAAAAACAAAATTTTTTTTCGCTTTATATAAGGCCGTTTTGCAGCGATTTCGGCCTTCAATCGCTCCAATAATGCACAGTAATACTCGCTGTTGATGGTTTTTCCTTTTTCGACGTAGTTCATGAGAGGATGTCATGACAATCCCAGAAAACCGACGCCATAAGCTTTCCGACCCATCGAGCCTCCCTCGGCCGCTTCAGAGCACTCGTGCCGGCTTCAGTCCATTGTCGGGCACTCATTCTGTTCTCTGGTGTTCAACAGTTACTAATCGACGCCAAAAGTTCGTTCGATACCGCATCAGCAAGTCCAAACACTCTTTCGAAGTGCTCTCGCGTTCGTGTTTTCGGTCAGGAGTGAGTATGCGCGGCACCCAGTGGCAGGATAACTTTTTCATATGCAGAATATTGCCCAAAATATGGCGTGTGCTCTCAGTACTAATCTTTGTGGTATCTGCTAACTCGCGCACCTTCACTTTCCGGTCAGCCAACACCATTTCATGTATTTTTTTGACATTGTCCTCTGTAACCGCATCGGAGGGCCTGCCGCTGCGGACTTGATCGGTAGTGGAGTTGCGGCCACAACGAAACTCTCGAAACCAATATTTGACTGTGTAATCTGACGGAGCATTAGCCCCATAATATTTATCCAACTTTTCTTTTGTTTCCTTCGCCGTTTTGCCTCTCAAAAATAATGTTTCATGAGAGAACGAAAATCGTTTTTGTGCATACTCAACATGATGCCAAACACGTCAACAACAATCAGCTGTCAAAACAAAACAAAAACAAAACAAAAGACGGTATCGCACTGAAATTTGGCATGTCTGCAAATTGCAGTAACAGCGCATTCTGGCAGTCAAGGAGGTTACTTTTCACTCCACCTAATAGACTCAAGTTCGGTGTCCGCTTGCGCTAGCCGCTTACCAGAAGGCCTTGAAAGCATTAGGGATTAGAGTTGAATATATGTGAGTGGTGAGCTAGGAATCCGTGATTGAGAAGCATAAATTAAACTCTAACTTTATTTAATAAATTAAAACTATTTTTGAAATTACCCTCTTACAATTGATTTCTTCTGTTTGGAAGCAGGAATCAGTAGGTTACCTTGCTAATTGTTCGGTCAAATACAACAATATGGTACAGACTAAAACACAAAATTATGAGAGGAGTTGTACTTTTGTTATACCTGCATATTTTTATTTTTCCAGAATAAAATAAATCAAAAACAAAAAAACACTACATAGAGGTAATTTGATTTTCGGCTAGGTTCTGCTTCGAACAGTCTTGTCAAAACTCATGACAAGGACACTTAAACTCTGAACTTCAAAACTAATAAATTCTGTTGTCACTAAGAAAGATAGTCTGTTGAGATGGTAGTTGAAGAGTTTGAATATTGTCGACTTCCTGTAGCATTTTACATGTCAGTTTAAGAAATCCATAATTTTTTCGGTGAATATGAAGTTAAAAGAAATAAAGAGTTAAAAAACTTACAAGTTAAAATCATTCGAGACAGTGATTCATTAAAACCATATGCCGCTCGATGGTTATTTGGAAGAAAAAGATTAAAAGACTTTAAATTTCGGGGATTGGTATTAAAAAAAATCTGATCCACAATGAGGGACAGTCGATGGAACCGATTAAGGGTTGGTATATAAAGAGAATATCGGTGGATGCGCTACGTTTTTCCAGTAATAATAGACCAAGCAATTTCAGTCGGTCATTCTATGGGGGAAGGATTTAGTAATCAAGGTCATGGGAACGCATGAATTTGCGTTGAGCAGTTTCGATACGTAGAATATGGTTTTTATAGTGTATCACAAAGGCTATTTTTTTTTTTTTTTTTACCACCCGCACCAAGTGGATATGAATACCCTTTTACTGGCTTTTTCTCCAGGGCGCGGGCGGGTGGTGTAGTAGTTTAAAACTCAGGTGTATTAGGTTTCGATATTTTTCCCAGAGGTGGTTGTCAAACTGGACGGGACGAGCTAGTACATCCTTAACCAGTGGGTCTTAAGAACGTGCTAGTTGTTAGTTCGTTACATTTAGCCTAGCCAGCAACCACTCCAACATCAGTGTTATGCCTTCATGTCAGAGTTGACGCCGACGGGATTTTCATATAACAACATACAAATTCTATGAAGAGACATACAGAGGTGTTGTGATGTAAGCGTCAGAGAACTCTTTTGACCATCATTTAACAAAGTCACGCGCAAAGTAAGCTCTGCTGATTAATATGTACTCATTTCAAATGATGAAATCGTTGGAAATCGTGGCGGCCCACGGAAAAAGGCGTTAGTGCTCCTAATAAGAGTTTTGTGAGAAAAAGTCAAACAGAGTAGAGAAAGCACCTACATTGCCTGGGCGGTTAGTTGCCTAATTCGGCGTTTTGCTCCGTCCGTCACCTCGACAGGAGCGAAATTTCGTTCTTGTGTCGTCCGATCTCCGTAAATCTGGAGTTTTTAATTTTTTTTTCTCAGCAGGCTATAAAGGCTATACAATATGTGTATTTATGGTTTTATGTAAATAAAAATAATTCACACATTTTTTTATATTTCATTATATTCCTTATTAATTTATTCAAAGCAAGCTTATGATGGACAAAACACTCTAATGTAAATTTTGAAATTCATGCTCGAGATTGAATGGTTCTGTAACCCTCTTGGTTGAAAAAAATACCTTCGATATGAACATATTTTTTTCCTAAAAATAGAGGACTCTTTTGAAATGTTTGCTGTACTAATCGAAATCTATTAACAGCACACATTTAACGATAATATTTAAAAAAAATAAAATAATAAATCGGTCCAGAATCATTTGAGTTATGCAAGGAATGTTAACAACCTAAAATTTCGGTAATACAATGTATCCCAGACCTGCCCCTTCTTAAAAAAATTTAATAATTTTTTGTGTTTGAATAAAACAATAACTTTATTCTTCATAGAAGGAGATTGATCACTGAAACATCAAGCCAAAGATTCTTTTATTTTAAAGACTCAAACTAGGGTAAGCAAAACTGATTACAAATCTTACAATCTTCAGTACATTTCTTTTATTAAAAGAAAACTGAAACAGAGTTACTGGACACAACGAAGTATATAAATTCAGCTAAGATCGTTTATTTAAGCTTTTGCGTATAGTCCTGTAACTTTTTTCCAATTCACTTCAATTATGCTATATACTCGTATTCAAAATTTTCTTGCTCGGTGGAAAAGGGAGATAAACTGATCAGGCTAATTCCATTAAAGCGTTGGTAGGTCGAAAAATGAAAGTATTAATGTAAGATTGTTTACTTAGGTAACACAAAACACTTTTATTTTCTAGGAGTTAAAATTATATATTTACATTTACTTAAAATAATTGATAAAATATGAGTGTAAGAGAATTTGTTTGTTGCAAGAACTGCCACGATGAGAAGCCGGAAAATAACCGCCCTCATCCTTCGAGTACGTCCTTTTTATATTCTGTCTCTCATATTCCTCCGTGACAGTGTTGCTGATTGCCCACAATTCAGCCATCCTGCTAGGCATTCGCCTCGAATGCCTCCAAAAGGTTGTTGTCATCAAGACTGGTCGGTCATGGCTTCATAAATTCAGCACACGTACTTGTATGTTTCGGACCTTCGCTGTAACCTCTTTTTGTGACATCGTAAGTATTATTCGGCTTAACTTTCGTAACTTTATACGGCCCTAAATACTTTGGCCTTAGTTTCAATCCACCTCCAAGCTGAGTCCTTTTGATGGCCACTACATCACCTTCCCTATATTTTGTGGCTGGCTTTCGTCGAAGATTATAACTTTTTCTGTTCTCGTTTTGAGCCTTTATTATTCGTTTCTTAGCACTTTTTCTTAGCTCGTCCCTTTTGTCGTTATAACTCGCGATTATCTCCTCCTCTATCAGCTCCTTTATGTGAAGGTCTTCTTTGGTGCGCATTCTTATTCCGACAAGTACCTCATTTGGTGTCAAACTGGTACTTCGGTTAAAGGTTGAGTTGATAGTTTTCTGAACGGGTTCGACAAACTTGTACCACTTAGTTGGATCTTCGATACTCAGCTTAGACAACACGGATATGATGATGCTATTGAGGCGTTCGACCTGCCCATATGCGCGTGGTAAACCGATAGTGATTTTGATGTGTTTGATGTTCTCCAGTTTACAGTATTCTCGAAAATCATCTCAAGTAAAAGCGGATCCTCGATCTGGGATGATTTGAACCGGATTGGCAAATTTCATGCTTTGCGTCTGTAATTTGGCTATTACTTCTTTGGCTGATGTAGACTTCGTGTGATACAACCAACAGAACTTCGTGAAGGAGTTGATAACGACAAAGATATGGCGATACATTTTGCTTGTTGATTCCAAGGGACCAAGATGATCGACGTGGTATGTGTGGAGTGGCTCTTCTTCTTTATGTATTGGATGTAGTTGTCCTTCTTGTTTGCCTTGCTTTCTGTTTATTATGATGCATGTTATACAGTTAGCAATGAGTCTTCGTACTTTTTCATCAAGTTTGGGTATAAAATATTCTTTATTAATTAGCTTTATCGTTTTCTTAACAGCGAAGTATCCTTTTTCGTGTGCGCGTCTTATTATTTCCAGTTTTTTTTTAGTTTTTAAATGCATTTTATTTTCTTAAACACTAACTCTTACATACTAACAAAAAATACTTAAATGCTAGCTTACAATTACTTAACAATCTTATACTAACTTACTGGCCCCACACAGGCGCTCTAAGCTACTCTGGATTCTTATATCTATGTCTTTCGACTTCATTTACATTTTATTTAAAAAATTGTATTTTGTATACTTAGGGCTAAGAAAAAATTGCTAACAAAAAACTTAGCCTATGGATGTAATTTTTCTTTTTTATAAAAACTTAATATCTAACTTAAAATAAACCTTAATCTACCTAATCCTACATACACAATACACACATAAACACACCTAGAAATTACACAATTATATACATATATTGGTATATACCTTTGTATATACTAATATATGTATATATTTCTTAAGTGCTAACCTAAACCTATGCAAGCTGGCCATCGCTATTCACAGAGCAAATAGATTGGTCAGCTCTGCCTCATTAGTGAGGCTGGTCCGTACTTGACGGAAACGACGACGAAACATCTTCTCCATCATTCAACCACCAGAAATGCTGGTGCTGCCGAACGACATCCCTCTTATCGCGATTCCCCACCGCCCTACTGAACCTGAGACGATCCACACTGCTAGATGCGATGTTTCTGTTGTAGTTGAGTCGCCTGTCCCCAGCTGTCCCAGCGACATGGAAGATTAACGGAACCGCTGATCTATCCTGGATCAACCCTATCTGATCTAGGTAGAGGAATGCTTCCGGTGGAACGAAGCCGTCAGAACGCACACTCTTGTGGTTAAGGGTATTGGGGTAGTAAGCCCCAGATATCAGGTTATTCGTCGAGGTCATTGCTCTTGCAATGTGGCTTCGAGTCAGCTTAATTACGAAGTTGTCCACTCGTATTAGGTTCGCTCTGTTGTAAAGGACCTCATTACGATAAAATTTGTTGTACTCCGACTCTGGTGTTCTGTACAAGCGAAGGCAAGCCCTCTGAAACACCCGAATCTTTTCCATTAAGCTTGCTCGCACATTGAACCACACGGGACACCGAAATACCAGCATGGGTCTGATAAGGGCCATGTAGCAGATTACCTTTACCCTCGCATCGAGTTGGCTGCTATAAAACAGTCTCTTTGTAAGGGCAAAAGCGCCTTTAGCTCTGACCAGAGCAGCATCTACGTTTTTGTCAAAATACAAACTGATCTAGCCAGATCCCAAGGTATCTGACTACCTTTCGACAGGCAAGAGGCTGTCCGCGTTGTCCAATGATCGAGAACATTCGCCAATTTTTTCTGGTATCTCTAGAGGCTCTAGACAACGGCGTCCTAAAGAGAATGGTTTCCGACTTCTGAAAGTTGATACTTCCAGTCATCGCAAAATCGTCTTATCTTATCGAAGTCACGCTGCAAGAGAGTATTAATGACCTCGATTTTTGGACCTGTTCTGTACGCTATCAAATCGTCTGCGTACGCAATAGTATGGGAAAGTGAACCTATCAAGTCGCTTGTATAAATGTTGAACAGGATCGGCGAATTGACCGCGCCTTGCTGAAGACCATTTTTAATTTGAAATATTCCAACAGAAGTCACATCACCATTCTTCACGGTGAACTGTCTGTTGGTTAACATATTATAAAGAATGTACAAGAGTGGTTTACTGATCCCCAGCCTAGTCAGCTTATAGAAAAGACCCTCTAACCATACGGTGTCGAAGGCCTTCTCTAAGTCAACAAGGCAGGCACTAGTACATTGGTTTTTGCCTTTATTCAATTGGATATCGGACACCAGTTTAGACGCGGCATGTGAGATATCATGTCCGGCCTTAAAACCGAATTGATTATCCGGAACTATATGTTTGTCCTCAACCCACCTAGACAGAGCTCTATTGATTACCTTTTTAAACACCTTACTGATATTCGGAAGGAGACTTATCGACCGGAGATTCGCTGGATTGGATATATCCTTTCCCTTTTTGGGGATAGGTTGAGCCACCGAAGTTTTCCAATGCGCTGGATAATGTGCATTATTCATTGCATTATTAAACAGGGTGACGTAAATGTCCACCGCTTCTAGAGGAAGATGTCGAAACACGATGTTCGGAATACCATCGATCCCCACTGATTTCTTACTCCTGATTGTGTCGAAGATCTCATGGAGTTCTTCCTTCGAAATGAACGGGGGTAGGTCACCCTTTCTGGTAATGACATTATTTGCCATGTTTTCGTCGCTGAATCGGGTGAAACCAGAGCTCTCGGTTCGCCAGTTCTCTACTTAATTTCGAATGTAGAAGTCGTGCACCAAGACCCGATCGTCCAGGTCATAATTAGGGCCAATGGTATCATTGGCCTTGTATACTTCCTGGAAAGTCGCCCCTATGGCCTCAACCTTCTCCTGTGGATCCTCGATCACAAAGAAGTCGTCATCATCAGCGGCCTCATTTGGATCAATACCTGCTGTTGTCAGTAACCGTTCGTTGTCTGATGTCCGGGCTATTTTAAGACACTGAAGGTCGTTTTGATTTTTTCTCCGAAATAGTTTATTTATTTGCGGGAACATATTCGGGTTACTGGTGTTTACAGCCCGAATCTTGTTGTTCCAATACAAACTTACAGAAATTCTGTAATTCTCTTTTCTCAACGTTTGCAGATTTTTAATCGACGACTTCGGTGTCCTGATCTACGGGTGTCAGTAGTAGAATTTCAGAACAGGTCTTTGTTGGTCGTACGTCGATACCGCGGTATTGTAGTGTCGATAGTTTGTTTAATTGTCTCGTCCATTTGTTTTAGGTAATTGTTGTTTATCCTCGTTTGACAAATTCCTATTGGACGGTAGGTTGAGCGTGTTCGAGGAGAGCGCTCTTGTCAAGGTTGCAGAGAAGCGTGTCCATCGAGCCTTTCTGTAGTTGTAAGAATATTTTGGACAAACTCCTCCAATTCCGCAATTTCGTTGGGAACTGTAATTTCGGTGCTAAAACCGCAATGGTCGCAATCATACACGAATGTGCGCAGACAGTTTAGCGTTTGTAAATTCGTACCTGTCAGTCGTATACGTTCGTCGTACAGCAGTAGTTCCAAGTAAGACCCGCCTCTGGGAAACGATGGGTTTTCCGTCGCTTTAATACCGAGTCTGTACATGACATCATGCTGACCCCACCAATCGAGTAGAAGGTGTAGTATTTGGCAAATGATTTCCCCAATCTCTGTGTTTAGCGTTGAAATCTCAGCCGATTATAAAATAATTCTCCGCCGATTCCAGCCTCAGAAGTAATGAATAAGGTGGATTGTGAAGCTTTAGGTGCATAAACAAAGGCCAAGTACAGCCGCTTTCCACTGCGGAGCGGGATGTAAATGACCACAGCTTCCAACACCCGGAACCTGCGCAACACACCCTTGTACACTCTGTGAAATTTTATGCCTTCTTTAATGAAGATCGCGACACCACCTCCACGTTTGGATCTGGGCCGGTTTCTTCTTCTAACAATATAATTATTGTACTCCAGTTTGTGATTATCGGTTAGCTTGGTTTCGCTAGCGAAAACCACATCAGGAATTTGGTCTTGTAGCAATTTAAACATTGCGGCTCTTCGTTCGATCCTAATCTGTGAATTAACATTCACCGCAAGGACCTTCAAAGTTTGCTCCACCAAGTGCGTACCCACTTCAAAGTTTGCTCCACCATGTGCGTACCCATTACGACATGTGTTGCGTTAGGCCCGGTAGCAGCGCGTAGATCTGGTCCACCCGCTTGACCTGTTCTTGCACCTGCTTTTGCAGCTGAGCCATCTGCCCTTGGATTGCGAGCAAGATGGCCAGCATGTTAGGTGCAGCTTCCGTTGTTCTCGTCATTGGCCCCGGAGAAGCAACAGTCGCTTGATGTACCGTAGGCCCCCTACCTGCCGCCATTTGGGCATAGGAAATTTGGGACGTAACGGCTGGTGTTTGATACCTAACAGGTATCCACCTTCCACCTTCTGCTGCCGAGCCAGTTTTGCTTTCTTAATGTCAGCGAACTTAGGACAGCCCCGATAGTTTGCGGTGTGTCCCAAGTTTCCACATAACACGCACGAGAGCTGCGACCTATCGGATGCTCCGTCAACACCCAGAGCAAACTCCTCGGAACTGTGGTTCTCTTGTGGTTTCCTCTTTGAGCAGTGCCAGGATCTCCTCAGGATCAGAAGACGGTTCCAACCCTTTCAGCAGCATCGATTGCAGCTTTTCACACTTCGGTGTGAATGAGAAGTGCTCGTTTCTTTTTGGAGCTCTTTCACTTTCGCGTAGCCCTCCACTGTATTACAATGGATGGCGTGACGATCGTTCCCCAATCTCTTAATGTTAAAATTGTTACCAATGACCAACTTACACAGGCCCTTGGTTGCACTTACCTCTAATTTATGGGTATTGATGGGTGGCACTTTCTCCTTCTTCTTCTGCTGCTGCTGCTGTTGATGTTGTTGGTGCTGTTGCTGTTGTTGTTGTTTCTGCTGCTGCTGTTGTTTCTGCGATGCTGTTGTTTTTGATGCTGCTGTTGTTTCTGCTGCTGCTGTTGTTTCTGCTGCTGCTGTTGTTTCTGCTGCTGCTGTTTTGTTTGCTGCTGCTGGTTTTGTTGTTGGGAGCTCGCTGCTTCCAATTGCTCCCTCTGCCTGCGTGCTTTTTGTTTTTGCTTAATAGCAAGCACTTTTTCTTGCAGCTTTTGTATGCTGCTGTTTATGTCGTTGATTTCTTCATCCTCATCTTCCGACTCGGATGCCGCTAGAGAGGCAAAGTTGTTATTGCCCCCCTCATAATGGACCATATCAGCCGTTAAAACGACATTTATTTTATTTTTATTAAGATGAGGAGAGGTTTTCAGACTCCTCCTCCTTTTGATGGCTTTCGCCACGCCACCGGCAACACTATTGTTGCCTATTCCCACTCCCGTTATGAGAAGAGTGGAGCGCTCTCCACCATCCAATTCGTGATTTGATTATTTACTTTTTGTTGTCAAAAAACACTTTAAGGGGAAAAAAAAGTATGAGAAAGTTCCAAGTTTGGGCCTGGACTCGAACCCGTGTCCTACTTTCGAATAACCGACGTCGCTGATCGCACGACTACCGAGTCAACAAACTGAATATCAACTAATTGTGTTGAGAAGGAAACTGTTTCACTATTTTACTTTATGTAAAGCCGAAGCACGTCTGTTCTCTGCTGAGATCTGCAAACGACTTATTATTTCCATCTTCATGCCTCGTGGTATTACTAGCAGTTCGACGTTGTTTACCAACTTATACAGAACGTCTCCTTTCATAAAATATTCGTTGTAAGATGACTTTTTTTGAAAAATCTCTTTAATGGTTATGAGGTCTTCGTCTTGCATTTGTAGTCGTTGTATTCTGGTAATTAAACTATCATCGTTGATTATCATTAGTGCATGCCTGAACCAGGTCTATATTCAACGACGAAGTCATATTCTTGTAAAAACAATATCCAACGAGCAACTCTGGTACAGAGAACTTTTTTACTTAAAGTTTTAGAGAAGGCATTACAGTCGGTTATTAATTTAAAATGTAAACCAAGAAGATAGACTCTGAACTTTACAGCTAATATTTCGAGTTCATAGCTCGTGAATTTTCTTTCTTGTTCAGTGGTCTTCTTGCTCATATAATATACGGGGTGTAGTTGACAATCTTCTGGTGATTTCTGCAGTAACACCGCGCCGTATCCATCGATAGAAGCGTCCGTATGAACTTCTGTTTCTTAATTTCGATCGAATATATTAAGAACTGGTCTCTCGCTTAGAATTTTCTTAAGTGTGTTAAAAGAAACGACTTGCTCTTCCTTCATTTCAAACTTAGCGCTCTGTTTTTTTAAGTCAGCTAACGGTTTTGCGATTATAGAAAAATCTGGTATAAATTTTCGGAAATATCGTGCAAGACCAAGGAAGCTTTCTAACTGTTTAATGTTTTGCAGTATCTGATATTTAATTAGGGCTTGAATTTTCTCGGGTGACGGGGACACTTGTTGATTTTCTATAACATGTTCCAAGAATTGGATTTTTGTTTTCAGGAAGCTGCGTTTCTTTAAATTAATATCTAGCCCATAGTCTCTACAAAGTGTTAAAACTTCTTCTAAGTTAGATAGTGCTTCTTCTTCATTTTTGGCGGCTATAACTATATCGTCAATATACGGTAATGCAATACCTCTTCTAGTTAAATTACGAAATACTGAATTGACATGTCTTTGGAAAGTCCCTGGAGAATTCGAAAGTCCAAAAGGCACTTTTAAAAACTGATACTGTCCATTATGTGTTACAAAAGCGCTATCAGGCACATGGAAAAAAAATTTTTTAAATCTGCGGTACTAAAAATCTTGGCGTTTTGTAAACGATCGAGCTGGTCTTCAATCAAAGGAAGAGGGAAAGGATCCCTTACTATTAATCGGTTAATTTTTCTGTAATCGACACAAAGCCTTGATGTACCATCTCGTTTTTTTACTAGTACGATTGGAATATAGAACTCAGAATCTGACTCTTCGATTATACCGTCTTTTAACCATTCTTCTACTTGATCGTCGACCACATGTCTTTCTTTGATTGGCAGCCTTCGTGGATTACATGTAATGGCAGTTTCATCATTCAATATTAAATGCATTACGACATTTGTTGTTTTGATCTAATTTGGGCGATAGTTTTGGACCAATTCAGTCACATGTTGCTTGGCGTAAGTACTAGCAGTTTCTCCAATGTCAATTTCTTCGAGTTCTGACAAGGCATCTACCTTCATTATCAAGTGGATCTCATCATTGACATCTTTTTCTAACTTCTGGAAATATAGACCTTCTGGAGTAATTCTTATTTCGGCTAGTCGACAAAACTCTTTTCCAATAACATCTAAACAGTCGGATGGTATGACGTGCAATATTAAATTAAATTCTTCGGAATCAATTTCGACTTCTTGTTCAAAATGGCCTAAAGCTTTTATTTTATTCTCATTTTTATTCCGCCCAAACCCGACAAGATAAAAATTGGATTGTGAAAGCTTCGGTATATTTAAATATTTATAGATTTTTTCGATTATTATATCGAATTTGCTGCCTGTGTCAAATAGAGCTAACCACTTCCTATCTTCAATTTTTACTTCCTTGTTCATTATGTCATCGTTAGAATGTAGAATCCGCATGTTGCTTTTGGTATTGTCAACTTTATTTAATATGCAATTTCTCGCAATGTGGCCAAACTTATTGCATTCGAAGCATTTGGCACCCCTTTCTTTATCTCTGCAGTTTATGGATTTATGCCCTTCTACGCCACAATTAAAACACTGTATTTCGAATTTCTTTTCACTTTTAGCAAAATCTTTTTCAGGCTTTCTTATTTCATTTTTTGGTTTAGCTTTTTCTTGGATAGTTTCGTAACATTTTAGTTTGTCTTTAAGATCTCTAATATTTTTAGAACCGTACAAAATAACTTTATTTATATTCGAACCTGTTATTCCGTCAATAACGTACTGTATGAGAGCATCTTCTTCGACATTTCCCTGAGAGGCTATATCTTTCATATGCAGGAAGTACTCTTGGATACTTTCATCTTTTTGTTTTTTTCTTTCGCGAAGCAATTTATGCAGTTGCGCGCTATTTGCTGTTTTTCTAAATTCGTCGAATAGAGCATATTTCAATTTTTCGTATGATGTTATACCCCTTTCGCTTGATATAAAGAGTTTTGCTAACCCTCTTAATGATTTTTTCGCAAATACAAATTTTTGGAAGTCATTCCAATACATAATTGAAGCGATATCTTCAAATTCACTTACCCAACTTTCCATGGATATTTTCCCGTTTCCATCGAATAGTCCTATAGAGTCCTCAATGTCCCTGAAGTTGATCGCAAATCTGAAAAACCATCTGTATACACTTTTTCTGTTGATTGAGTTGGTCCCCATTGTTGTTTCCGTTCTGGGTTTTTTCCTTTTCCCCATCGCCGTCATCGTTGTTGTTGGTATCGTCGTCCTTACAATCGTCGTCCTTACAATCGTCGTCCTTACAATCGTCGTCCTTACAATCGTCGTCGTCGTCATCATTATCCTCGTCGCCATCCTCGTCGGCATTTTTGTTAGCTCGTCGTCGTCGTTATCATTATCGTCGTCAACATCGTCGTCGTCGTCATCTTCGCCTCATCGGCATTGCATGAACTAAGTAAACAACCCTTTCTTAAGTTATCAAATATGTGTTGGCTCACATCCTTTACGTCGTAATTGATCCCTAACGCGTTGCAAATCATAATCAGGTCAGCTGCACACAGATGTTCATCGACGTACTTTTGCTTTTTGTTTATACCTCTCGTCGTTATTATCGAAGTCGAAACCTTGAAACAATCTGAGTCATCTTCTGTTGGATTTGTCGCCTTCGTCTTCAAATACATATTTGTGTAGAGTCATCACAATGTTTTTTTTTTTCCGTATTTTAGAAACCTTTTTATCTCATTTATGTCTTCCAAGCACGTCATTTCGTATTATTAAAAAAATATAAAAACACTACTTCAATATTCTGGTTGAGTCCCCAAATTTGTAAGATTGTTTACTTAGGTAAAACAAAACACTTTTATTTTCTAGGGGTTAAAATTATATATTTACATTTACTTAAAATAACTGATAAAATATGAGTGTAAGAATTTGTTTGTTGCAAGAACTGCAACGATGAGAAGCCGGAAAACAACTGCCCTCATCCTTCGAGTGCGTCCTTTTTATATCCTGTCTCTCATATTCCTCCTTGACAGTGTTGCTGATTGCCCACATAAGTATGCAATTTATTTTATCTAGCTTTAGTTTGAAATCGGGTCTCTTCTTTAAGCAAATTCAAGCGTACCTTTTTTCGTTTTTGTGTAACAGTAAATTAGTTGGAATCAATTTAGAAAATAAATCACTTTAAGTTGGGCGCAATGAAGATAAGATGCCAAATTATTTTATAGAACATCTTCAAAAATGCCTACATTTGACCAACATTATCAGTGGTCCAGCGAGACTTGGAGTCCGTAGTCTGCGTCGGAGACTTTTGACCGCTTTCTGTTACCAAGCACTTGGTAATTGATTGTCAATGTCATCGCCACATTGAAAGGTTCCCACTAGATCACCGAAATCAAGCAGTGCTGGGCGCAGTAAGTACCTAGGTGGGTGACCACATGGGAACTCAGTACTCCGCGTGCTGTTGACAAAACGCGCCACATGGGCATAGTACCCCGGCATTAAATTCCGGACCCTACAAATTAATTTGTATCGTTCCCTTGATAATAATAATAATAATAATAATAATAAATAATTGATTTTAATGTAGACTAGACGTCTTTCTTTTCTTATCGAATGAGATGATTGGGAATCTAGTCACTGGCCATAGCTCGATTTATTGAAGAGTAAGTATGGTGAGCGTGTTATCTCAAGACATGGGCCAGTCGATTGGCCGCCTCGTTCATGCGATTTAACGCCGCTTGACTATTTTCTGTGGGGCTACGTTAAGTCGTTGGTTTATGCCAACACGCCGACGACGTTGGAAGAGCTCAGAGCCAACACTGAACACGAAATAGCAGCCGTTTCGGCCGAAATGTGTGGCCGAGTCGTTAAAAATTGGGTCCAACGAATCGACCGCTGCAAACGTGCCCGCGGTGGCCATATGAACAAAATCAAGTTCCATTCATAAATGTTTTGATTTAACTTCAAGCCAATAATAAAGTTTTTGAAATATCGCAAATGGTTTGCCTTTTATTTAAAAAAAAGTTGTCAAGTCGTTATTAGAAAACCCTATATGTTACGTCTTCTATGAAGTGATTCCTAAAAGCAGTGTCAAAGATTCTCCTTAATTTAGAATAGTTTGGGCAATTAAGGCACTTGCCCAAGTAACAATTTATATCAGGAGGGTTACAAATTACCAAAGCTAAGCAGGCTCTGCGGTCATTGAGATGTTTATCTTCGTTTTCT
Organism: Volucella inanis; assembly: GCA_907269105.1. NCBI lineage: Eukaryota > Metazoa > Arthropoda > Insecta > Diptera > Syrphidae > Volucella > Volucella inanis. Next base: position 39,598,225 of record OU026158.1, read on the forward strand.
ATCAATCTTGGTATATTGCTAGTATATTTGGAAAATCCAATCCTAACATTATTATGAACTTCTTTGAACTTATAATATATCTCCCTAAGTTTAGCCAGAACCAGGCGTTTTTGAATATGTTTTTTTCTGATTTTCAATCTAACAAAAAAGCAAATTTTTAAACCTGAAAAAATACATTTTTGTTGCCTTTATAGATACTTAGTCTTTTTTAAACGGCTGATATCGTCTTCACAGTAGAAACTTCCTACCAATTGCTTGATATCAGCACCTTAGCTTTTCCCATAAGTTGATGGAATGCTTTGATCTTCTTGAAGTTTTCTAGATTTCTTGATCATATAGCTTGTCGATCCTGGAAACTCTTCTATAATTTTGTCGACGCTTCATTCTCTTGAAAGTAAAGACAAAAAAAAAAACAAGTTTGGTGTCCTTGCTTGTAGTTTTATAGAAATTTTCTTCTATTTTCCCTACGAAATATTCTTCCTCTCTGGAATTATCTTCATCATTATCTATAGTAACAGAGAAAACTTTCTCTGAACTTTTCAACATAGACTTTTTCAATTTTGACCGCACATATTTTAAGTTACTAAGTCTTCTCTTGTCGAATGTATCTTTTCCAATATACTGTATGCATTCATTAATTAAATTGAATGCAATGTCTTTATCGAAATACATTTCATCAACTTCAATTTGATCTACAACCTCTAACAATGATGACTCAATTTTTTTCTACACGTAGAGTAAATTACCAACTTTGTGTTCAATTTTGGTTGCATGGTAACCATTCGTGGTCGTACAGGCCGCAAATCACGAGCTGTGGGTTGATGAGGTGGTAAATCCAGCGGATTGCAGCACGTTTTCTGCACCAAAGCACTCATTATAAATTTTTATTATTCACAACTCTTATTACGATACAATCTAAAATAAATCCCGAGCTCACGACAGATCGACATCAAGTGAGTGCAAATAAATTAAGCCTAACTTCTAAAATCCTCAAAAACAAAAAATGTGCAGTTACTAGTCATTGAAGAAATAAAACAAGCACAGTGATGTTTTTTTTTGTTCTAAAAAAAACTTTGGTTATAAGTGAGGATGATAAGAGGAGTACCGTAATAAATATTTAGTTTTTTGATTTAGCCGACTATTGGCCGAACCCATAGAGATCCCAAGTTTAAATTTGAAATGGAAATTGAGGACGAATCTCTCTATAATATATATAAAAAAAAAACCAAAAAAAAAAAAATACCATTTTTTGAGTTATTTAAGGATATATTGGGTCTATAACTTAATTCATGCCGTAACTTGTATTATTCCATTGTTATAATTCCATTGGAAAATGCGTTGGAAAGCTACTGTCATTGTACCTCATTTCAGTATATGTCATTCATTTGAAGCGTAAACAACAATAGTTTTTTTTTTCACTCAAATATGTGAAATAGTGTTTTTGCGGGGAGTCCTTCTTCACTACTTTAATATGAAGAAAACTGCTGCCGAAAGTCATCGTATTTTGGTGGAAGTTTATGGTGAACATGCGCTAGCTGAGCGAACATGCCAAAAGTAGTTTGCACGATTTAAAAATGGTGATTTTGGCTTGGAAAACGATGAACGTCCTGGGCAGCCAAAAAAGTTTGAAGATGAAAAACTGGAAGCATTACTCTATGAAGATTGTTGCCAAACATAAGAAGAGCTTGCAGAATCTTTGGGTGTCACTCAAGCAGCCATTTCAAAACGTTTAAAAGCAGCTGGATATATTCAAAAGCAAGGAAATTGGGTTCCACATAAACTCAAGCCGAGAGACGTCGAAAGGCGGTTTGCATGTCCGAAATGCTGCTGGAACGCCACAAAAGAAAGTCATTTTTGCATCGGATTGTTACTGGTGATGAAAAATGGATCCATTACGACAACCCCAAGCGCAAAAAATCATATGTGAAACCCGGCCAACCAGCCAAATCAACGGCAAAGCCGAATATCCATGGCGCGAAGGTAATGCTCTGTATTTGGTGGGATCAGATGAGTGTGCTGTATTATGAATTTCTAAAACCAGGTGAAACCATCAATGGACAACACTACCGAACAGAATTAATCCGTTTGAAGAGAGCAGTAGCCAAAAAACGCCCGGAATATGCGACGAAACACGAGGCAATAATTTTCCAACATCACAACGGCCCCACGTTGCTATTCCGGTTAAGAACTATTTGGAAAACAGTGGATGGGAAGTCTTACCCCACCCGCCTTATAGCCCAGACCTTGCCCCTTCTGACTACCATTTGTTCCCGTCGATGCAGAACGTCCTCACTGAAATACGGTTCACATCAGATCAGATTATCAAAAATTGGCTTGATTCATTCTTGGCTGCCAAGCCGGCGAAGTTCTTTTGGGATGGGATCCACAAATTGCCAGAAAGATGGGAAAAAGTCCTAGCTTCAGATGAGCAATACTTTGAATAATACTATTGTATATGTTTTTCTTAAATAAACGTTCAAATTTTGAAACAAAACCGCACGAATTAAATTACATACCCAATATGTAAAAAGGATAATCTGGAATATCATTCGTCTTTGAAAATAAAAATTATTCCAAATCTTTGAAAGTTCACCTTTTCCTGAATTCAACAAGGTATATTTTATCAAATTCTGATGAGCAGAGCCAAAGTTATGATTTTTTTAAACATAAGAGAAAGCATGAATTTTGATTTTTTGCCAATTTTTGAAGTTCTGTTACCCGCAAACTGTATCGAATTCTGCAAAGCTTTTTTGCCTTATGATTCGTACCACTCCAATGAGGATTTCTACCACTTTTCAGCCAAATCGGAGGGATGTCGTTCAGAGCTCCCCATATAGCTTCAGCGATTTATGGTGGAATGACCCTATGTCCATTATACATCCTTGTACAACTCATAGAGTTCTTAGTTGCGACTTTCTATCCAGACGTCTTCTTCACAGGAATAACCCGATTTTCAAATTTGTTTATTTTTCTTCTCGAAAGCGTCTTTAATGTGGTCAACTGTTATATTTCTAGTTTTTGGCTCGATACAAAAAAGTTTGCCAGATATATTGGTTTGAAGATCAAGATCCTTGTCCTTTCCCCTTTAGTTTAAGAATCTTGCCCGTTTGTACAAAGTAGTAGCGGGTGAATTCCCCAGATAGATATGCATGCTGATGGTAATATAATGTCCAAAATGGTTTTATCTTTTATTTCAAGACCGATTCGTCCTTGCCGTTCTTTAGTCACTTGAAGACTTCAAGTACGGCATGCTTGGGACGTGCAATGATACTTACACAGTCTATCCAAAGTTTTTGGACTGATTTTATATAAGATGTACAAGAGGAGATACTAGGTTTTGATGATGGAAATACTCGTTTATTATTTTTTTCTTTCGAATACGATTTTCGTATTCGTTTGAAGTTCATGTGTTAGTTTTAAATTGAATAAAACCAGCACAGAAACGCGTTAAGCTGCATATCATGATGATTGCTTAAAAACGTTTGCTAGTCGTTGAAAGGCTTAATATGATTAATATGATTGCGCAACTCAATAATAGCGAAAGAAGAAGCATTCACTGCATTTAATATGATAGTCTTAGCAAAATTAAGAAGTTTGATGCACATAGAACCAGAAACAACGTCGTGTAGATACTTTTTTTTTGATCAATCACCCACCATACTCCTCGGATGTGGCTGCGGTTAACTTTTTTCTATTTCATTACCTGGAGAATCCCATGAGAGGAAAATGTTTTGATGACTTGGGCACATACTATGTTGAAAATTGAATGAAAAAAGTTGTCCTTAATCGTCTTTTTTTTCTAAAAAAAAAAAAATCATTCCTGTAAATTTTTGATTAAACTGTGTACACCGTATGGGTTTTCAAAAGCTGGTGATGACCACATCCCATATTTTACTTGATTCTGTCCTAAAAATTATTCTGAAAATTGGGATCGAAACATGTAATGAGGTCCATATTTATGGGTCTCGCAATTTTCATTGAGTTCGTGGTGAAGAGCAAAGTAATGACATCACCCCCTTTATTAGTAAATCAGAATTATTCACGTACTTGTATACTCCTACATAGATGCTGAGTCATGTATTGATTACCGGAGACGAAATACTTGATAATTATTAATTAATAATTATTCTAATAAAATGTGTGACAATAACATGAATACCTACAGATACTAGACTTCTTTTTGATTTAATTTATTTAAGAAGTTTAGCTTTCTCAGTAATCGTTAGCAATGTCTATTTTTTTGTTGTTTTTTTTCCCAACAATTTCATTTACGATAAAAACTTCCAAACGACATCATGACTTTAGGACGAAAGTTTCAATATTTTTCCACGATCGATAATACAGTTAATGCCTGTATCCGTCATCGAATCTTGCTTTGTTGGTTTATCGAAGACTTTTTCTACGAGTATGTTGGTTAAATACTATGTTCTTTGCTATCGTTGTTTTAGCACCAATCACTGATGGATTATGTACAAAATTACATCATCATTTTGATATTTCAACTTTACTTCCATTAATGTAGACAAGAGTATTCTCATACTCACATACACGTGTATACGTCCTAAAAAATAAATAAATAAATAAATAAAAAAAAAATTATACAAATTCCTGTGGATTTCTTTCCTACGTTCCTCATTATAAGAGCGATATTTATGAACTATACATAGTATACGATACCGTGAGAAAAGACATTTTTTTTACATTCGAAATTCAAGAGGACCCAATGCGCCGTGGGCATTCTACAATCTCCGTACGCATATTTATATAACATAAGTATCCATCCATACATACACATATACAACAGGATGAAAATCTCAACAAAGAAACAAATTCCTTTGATGCACGGCACAATTTATTTATACATATTTATATATAATAAATTGTACAAATAATTAAAAACATAGCTTGAAAAAATTATAGTCACATATACACACGCGTTTGCATTCGCTCTCGTACTCGTACTCATATTCAACTTTAGACTCGTATAATACAAACAGGACAGTTGTAGGAAAAAAAAAGCTTTGTCTAGCTTTGCTATACTCAATACTAAACAATACTCGTTGCTCGTTGGGTCTTTTCCCAATTAACCCAAACGAGAACAAATATACACCCTAAGGCTAATCTACTATGTACGAGTATTGGTAGCAAAAGTTAAGTTCAAAAAATTGCCTCTGATGGACCATCCTTCATATGTACAGAGATTATGACTATGGCATTCTAAGCGTTGTATTGACAATCTCTTGTCAGTTGTGGGAAAGTTATGTATTGACCTACACAAAAAAAAGGACGTACAAGTGAGTATTGTGTATAAGCCCTTACGTTTCTGTGATAGAAAAGTTCGTTTATGAAAGGCTTTTGAATAGTCCAACAAAATATTACGAGACAATGGTTCAAGAATATAGTCAATCAAGAACCAGTCCGGCTATTTGATTAACTTTAACAACACATTGATTGTAATTCCGACCTCTCTAGTGGAAGATACTTTTCCCCAGAGGTTTTTAGAGGGGGTCTGCAGGGGGTGGCATGGCAGAGAAATAACCACTTGTTCATAAGGTGAGCTTTCTTCCTTGACTGTAATTTAAGTCTATTTGCAGGATGAGGTCACTCCATAATACCAACTTTATGCTATAAGTATTAAGTAAGCATTCTTATTTATATAGTTTATATACGGGTCCATTTTCGTATGCGTCATCAACATCTTACGTTATAAGAGAATGAGCACGTGTCGGTGAATCATCAATTTCGAAAGTGCTCTGAAAAATATAAAGCACAAAAAAAAAAAAAAAAAAAAAAAAAAAACAACAACAATTCATCAAGCCAGTTTTGTGTAATCAAGACAAATTCTAATTTTAGTTGAGTCTGTCGGGTCCATGCCTATGTACACACAGATGTAATAATGTATAGTTAAATTTAGAATTTTTAATCAAATTGATGTTTTCGAAAAGTCAGTTACAAATGAGACTTTTAAAACACATCTATCTGATTAATGGATAAAATATCATAGTAACATTAGCTATATTCTATATATTCTTAACCTCATGCTATGTTAAAAGGTGATCTAAGCACCATCTTGTGAATTTCTTTCTCTAATCCTGTTATCCTTGCTCTAAACGTTGCAAATGTGCACAGGAATCTATAATTTTTCATGCCTAAGGGTTTCATGTTGCAGGGCAATACAAGTATGCAGTGCTTCCATTAAAGTTTCGTTTTTAAATACAATTTTGTCGAAACAAGACCTGATGACCTGCATAAAGAGCATCCGAGGTACGAGATCAGGACATTTAAAAAAAATATATCAAATCGAATAACTATATTCAGGAAAAACATATATAAAATTATCATTTATTATAATCTATTGAAAAGATATTTTGCAGTTTATTATTGGTGAAATTTTTATTGTTAGTTTTAATTATATGTAATTATTTTGTTTTTGTTCTTAGCAGAGGTGGGTGCACTGTTTTTAATTAAAATGAAGCATGTCTACAGGTTCTCATATACGCCATCCACCCTATTGAAAATAAGACCAACCCTACAAATTAGTTACTATCGTATAATACTCGTACATTGAGTTTCACGTGTATAAAACATGCACAGACATTAGTATGTACAAATTCATATACATAAAAGAAGGTGTGTTGTTTTCTATATGGATGCCTTACTCATGTTAAATATGATACTATTTTGCACACTTGTATTCTAAATACCATATGTACTGTGTTTGCTGAGTATTGAGTAATAAAATGATGGGTCTTTTTCTTTGTTGTCCTTCCTGTGGTGGTGTGTAAATTTAGTCTAAACTTCCGTGTGCGGGCGAACACAATTCAGCATATTCATATCTAATATTTTACAATCATACAAAAATAAGATAAAATTCGGATATAGTAGGTATTCAATTCATAAACATTCATACACATGGATGTTTGTATGTATTTTCAACACAATATTAACTAATTGATTGAACAACTGACTGACTGACTAAACTATCGCCATCAAGCAATTAAACCCTAAACCCAACCCAAAATCGAATCCCAGCTACACTCTCACTCTCTCGATTCCGATTCCATTTCTAGCCCTACCCTCAGGCCTCTCACCGTTAGTATTTTTGTAACACGCGCCAGGATGACGTCACATGTATACAATAAGTATTATAAATACACAAAAAAAGGAACGTATAGAAAATAAAAAAATTAATAAATATCCAGCAGAGAAAAAAGAGAAACAAACTAAACTTTAGAAAGTCCCTGTGATGTAACGTGCAAGCTAAATTTACATAAATATTCGATTTTAAATGTTAGGGATCCTCCAACCAAAGAAGCTTTCTTAGCTTGAATTTAGTCTTTTTACGCTTCTCTCTTTCGGTCTTTTTTTTTTTTTTTTTTTTAATCCACCCGTTTGTTTCTATTTCAACCATTTTTTGTAGTCTAACAATATTTCCATGTTATTTGTCCTTTCCTTGCTCGGCAACATTGAACAAGAAGTGATAGAATCAACACTACCTAACATAAAAATCCTGCTGTAGGTCGTGACAATGCTCTAAAAAAGATAAAAAAAAAAAATGCAGATACTGTCTGTGTGATAAGGGTGGCTGAGTGATGAAAAATTTCTGCGAACTAAATGTATAGTGCTCTGACTGAGCATTGCTTTCATTACAGAGAGCACAGAGAATTAAGAACACGTATTAGCCAAATTCTCTAGAATCTAAAAATCCATCCATGTAAAAGTATAGTCATAAACATGCGCAAAGCGGCCAAAACAAGTCCACATACGAGTGAGTTCATACTCAAAAACTCTATCAGTAATCAGTAGCCGCAGCAGTCACCTCTCAAATGATTTCATTTTCTCTGGATTGAAAATAGTCTTCAACCCTCTAAGGGCGATGTGCTATAGTGTTTTTCCTCTGCATCTTAATTTCCATCGTCGGTCGTAGTCGTTACCGCTGTTGTTATCGTTGCCGTTGCCGTTGTCGTTATCGTGCCGCTGTGGTTGCCGTAACCGTTACGTTGTTTATTACGTTGGTATGGTCGTTGTCATCGTCCTAATTGTTTAAAAAGAAACTAAAATATATCGTATATTATACATATAATGTAGCATACTACATTATATGCTTTTGTTTAATTGCCCAATAGCCAAAAATTTATCCTATTTTGTATTAGTGAACGGGCAAGGACGAACATTCGTAGTATCAACTTAAGCACTCACCTAAAACACAAAGGAATGTTTACAAGGTCAATATAAGAATGTGAGTAAAACGTCGATTTGTAATTTTCCAAACAAAAGGGGTATACACATGTACACATGAAAAACAAAATATTGTAAAAGAAAAAAAAAATATATATATATATATATATATGTATATATGTATATATATGTACATATATATATGTATATCACATAACAAATTGTATATCGACAACGATAAGAACGATATGCTATACTATAATGAACAACGCTGAAATGTATGCGCGTATAAATTGAGACGATTTTGTACGAAATGTTTCACTTTCAGATATCTATGACGAACTACAAGCACGAGGATGTATCCTTCCAAAGGAGTAGTGAGAAAATTACACCTCATTTCGTCTATTCTGGTCAATGAACTTTTGCTAATAATAAGTGGTGGGGTACACATCATATTGCCTTTATACGAGTGCATGTATACCATATGTACGAGTATGTATATTTTTCAGCTGATGTGTGAATTATTAGCAGACAAATCACTACAATTGAGGCTTTTTAATGTACACTATGTACTTTTTCTTTTTTATGTGACAAACATACGAGTACCCCAACCAATTAAAAACGTTGTGAAAAAAAGTTCTTAGTATTACACAAGTAGGTACTAAAAAAAAAAAAAAAAAAAAAAACATTACACTCATAGCATAGCTGTTTAAAACTGACCAATTAGGACATTATTGCTAATAACTCATTCGAAAAATTTACACCTCCTTCTAGTCTTCTAATCTTATTAATAGTTTTCGATCCTTTTCTGTTCATTCCCTCATTAAACATCAATCAATTCCAAAGTTTTAGCTTACAATACTTGATTTTAGTTGGAGACGATATCCCTGTATGAATATACATACTCGTACATGTAAACATATAAACAAAAAAGATGAGCTGATTCATGAGGCAAGCAAATTTCAATTTGAAAATATGCCAGGATATTTGCTTTCCTACACCTAAAATAGTATAATATGTTAAACACGACGATTAGCAGCAATTTGTGTATTTTTAGATTTATTGCAGCTTTGACCAACCCCTCATTTGTTCCCTTTAAATTATAAAAATAGATAAAACAAAGAGCCGAAGTACATTTCCAAATTAGTCTTTTTCATGTGAGAATAACAGTTTTTGAGTCCTACGATTATAAACGCGTTTTCCGCATTATCCACATAAGAAAAAGTTCCCTCGTTTGATTTGTTAACCAAAGTAAAGGGTTTTGAAAACAGTCACTGCTATTTGTTGCATATTTATATATATTATGTACATATACATATATAATTTGTGTGATAATAGCTTCGCCAGAAAAAGAAAGGGAATCTATGTAGTATTAGATATCGTAAAACCACTAAGCCAATTAAAAGCACGTTTAAAGTATGTTCTTTAATTTATAAATTTTAATTTACACCCGTGCCTCTCTAAAATCGCTGATTTACAAAAAAGAAAAAGAGTATGTTAATTTATGCTTTACTTGTTTCGGAACTACAGTTTTTTTTAATTTGTTTAAAATTAATAAAAATAGAATATAAATTTCTTTTAGTTTTCCATTGCCTTTAGAAATTTGAAATACGTATGTGCTCTTTTTTGATGTCCCTTTCGAATCAACAATGAAATCTGCCATGCTTGTCGTTTTTCCTTGATTTCGGCTTGACGAAAACCTAGAACTTAACAATATAATGACGATGTCTTGTCCGAGCAATCATTGTTCTGCGTGAGAAATCATTGTTCTGCGTGAGCATAGTGATCTGAATTGCTTTCAATTCCAATTCTGGTCAAAAAAGAATCCAATTATACCCTTATGTTTGCCTATAAATGGAATTTTAAGCGTCCTCGTCGATGTACATATTCTTCGATTTGAGTTTTCTTTCTTACAATTGATGTTTCTGATTACAAAATTGCCAAAGTCGGCTTTGACATATGTAGGTTTTGTCGTCCAAAAAGTCCAATCAAGTTTTAAAAGTGTTGGTCATAAGGGATCATGACATTTCTTTTCTCACTTAATATTTAAAGTCAACAATATTATCTTATGAATATAACAGAATACAGTGTTTCATACTATACTGTATTAAAACTTTTTACAATTCAAAAGTTTGTTAACGAAGAACTTCCTACCCAATCCTTTTGCTCTTTTTTCCCCTTTTAAACTTCAGAATCTTACTCCATTAAAGTCCCTCTTAAAAATGAGTTGTCAATGAATCTGAAATAGTATTGCCCTAATGGTAAGAAAGTCATTTCATCGAAGTGTTCATTAGAAAATAAGGCAATATTTTAGAAAAAAGTGTAACCAATATCTTAAAAAGTTTATCACTTTAAGAATAAAGTTTTGGCCTAATAGGTTTTTGAAAATTAGTAATTGCGACTTACATAGTGAAAAATGAGTATTTTTCCATCGAAAGTCTTGTATACTTGGTCTTGCATTTGGTATTATTCTTACCTGAAAAATGTTGGTTGAAAATTTGTTTGCTCATCACTTTTTATATAGCTGATTATCATACCAAGCATTAATTTTGATATTTTTAAAATATCTACTTACAATAGATCGTTGTTTAATCTATTTAATCTAGCACAGAGTATCTGCGTTTTCTATCATAAATGGTTTATTAATTTATATGTACTCGAAGCAATGAACGATGAAAATCGTTGATAGCAGACTATAGAATTCTCTTTTGCTAAATGCATGCTTCGAAGTTACAAGTGTTAACAGGCTTTTCTTTCATATATTTTTTATTAATTTCGTAGTCTTTCTTTCTCTATGCTTAATAGCAAAGATTACTCCCACTTTGATAGCGAACTTGGGCCTTCTAAAGTAAGCCTTTTCAACGAACTCGGATCTCGACTACTACTGGGTGGTTTCTTGCTTTGGTCACTTAAGTTCAATACAAAAACGCTTCGTCTAAGAGTTTTGAAGAGCACATGTCCAAAGTACTTTAGGGTCTGTTCTGTTTTTGACTTAACAAAATACGTTGCCTTTGTACGTCTCGTATTCTTCCTTGTTGATACCAATTTCAATTCTTGAAAGAAACCCAGAATTTTGTAAAAAAAAAAAAAAAAACAATTGGCAAGTGACATTTTTCGCTGTATTCCGTACATATATTCAAAAAGATATATAATATTTCCATAATACAAAGACCTTGTGGAACTTTTACTCATACTTCTCTTCTTATGAATTTGCAAACAAATATATGCACTCATGGATTTGTGTTTACACAAAGAATCTGGGAAGAATTGTGAATTTTGGTTTATGCAAAGTAGCAATACTTTAATGTAAAACAGACTTTTTTATGGCAATAGTCATAAGTTACAGATATTCAGTTATTGTCTATTTGAAAACGCTCACCTTCTCTATTTGCACAGTTTTTCCATTTCATAGAAAGCTTCTTTTAAGCATCTTTAAATTTGATTTTAATTTTAGAAATAAAAAGAAATACAAAATTCCCATACAGTAACGTAGAAAACAAGCAGACTGTTGAATTCTTCAATCCATGATCCTTATACCATCGTAGATTCCATGCTACCCTTCTGCATGCATTCCATATTCACCACTAGATGCATGCTTAACTTTTCTGTCAAAATCTAATGAAATGACCAATTTGAAAATTCACCCACTTCTGCAAGTTCTCTTATACTCAAATCCTTGTTTGTCTCAATGTGAGCGCCATCAGTTGAGATGGACAGCAATTCTGTTCGACAGCCATTCTTGAATTGGATGGACCATTCGTGATACTGTATGCAAAAAAAAGCATCATCTCTGTAAGTTTGCTCGAATGGTTAAAGTGCTTTTCTAAGTGTTTTTCCCAGTTTCACCCAAAATTTCACATCTTATCGTTACATCTGTATACTCATAATAAATCGGAAATTGTCAAAATCGACACGCACTATAAAATACTTAGAGTTGTTTGTTTCTACTTTTCGTTGTTTTTTGTCAGGATTACATTCATAACCACTTTCTTGTATTACATTGCTACTGTTAATCTGATATTGCTTTTGTTTGATGACGCAAAATTTACAAAATCACGTTCGTAGAAGATTAAAAATATATATATATATTATAAATTGATGCCCATATACATACAAGGCAGTATGAGTATGACTCCTCGCCAATAACTTCCTGATTAAGAAAATTATTGTATTCATGCATTATTTTCTTATAATACATTTTTTAATTTTTCTTTCCAACTGGAATAAGCAAGAAATATTTTTGTAAAACAATTTTTATTTTAAAAAGACATGTATTAAATGTTTTATAAAATTGTGTTGCCATTTATTTATTCTATTTGAGGATATTACTTATCGCACATAGTTTTTTCATTAAACAAAAAAAAAAAAATTTCTTCGGATCTAGTTAGGAAGCGAACATCGATCCTTTTTATTTAAAAGCTAGTACCCTAATCTCATACTAATTGATTAATGAAGATTGTATCTGAAATTTCAATTATCCTTTTATTTATTTCAAATGCATTTTTATTCAATTCAATTTATTTATTGAATATGGTCTGAAGGATATTTGGTTTCGATAGGATGCTGCCACATGCCACACTGAAGGCGAAATCATCAAATTATTAAAAGACCTGTGTCCTGATCGTGTGATTTGACGCCACTGGACTATTTTATGCTGGTGTATCGTTGGTCTACCCCAATAAGTAAACCATTATTCTAGCTTTGGCAGTCAACATCGTGAGATGAAGCCTCTAATGCAGATTCTTGAGGCGCTCCCTTGGTTAATTTATACTATAAATGTATCTGTCGAATGAAAAAAAAAAAAACTCGGCACGTTTGCTCAACCATTTAAATTTCAAATTTTACACCTCCTTCAAAAAAATACCCTTCACTATATTTTTGAGAAGTGAAGCATTGACAGCATTATTATCACTAAAAACTTTCGAATAAGTTATTAATTTTTTAAAATAAGTTTTTGTGTTTTATAATAACTGAGGCTAATTAATGACCGTTAAATGTTATGCAAATTCATAAGATGACAAAAATCAAATTCAGTTTGACAGAGATGCAGTTAACAAGTGTCCACTTCAAGGCCTAACTTCTTTGAACAAGAAATTAAAAAAAAAAAACAGTTTATAAGTTTTAAAATAAATATATTTCTATTTAAACTTTTTTAACATCAACAAATAATATATACATAACACATCGCAAGAACTAATAGTTATCGACCTAGAAAAAAACCCAGAAAAATTCGATGTCTTTTTTAAAAAAAATTACGAGATCTCGACCCTTGTTTGTCAGTTTTGTTTAGAGAGAATTTTAATATAGAACATTACAAATGGTCTTTTTGTGTTACAAAAGGAATTTTTAATGTATTTGATGGTTTTTTGAAAAAGTTTTTACTTAAAACTATGTGGGCACTTGAAACTTTTTGAATGTACATATCGGTGGTATATGGGAGGAATCTGAAACTTAAAAAATGTAATTTACCGATTAAGACAACTGTCTTGAGGCTATATTTTCATTTATCTGACAGTGGTTATTACATTTTAAATTTTATAAAATAAATAAGGAGTGATTCATCGTGTGGTTTGATTTTCAATAGGCTTTTTTTGACAGATAACGCGTGACTCCTATCAAATTGCTTTGTTACTTTTGTTCAGTATCGTTTGGCAAGTCATCACGGAAAGACTCACACTACAACAGCGTCTCCAAACTGTTCAGCTGTATTACAAAAATCAGCGTTCTGTGAGAAATGTTTTTCGTGCGATTTGAGGAACTTACTATGAGCATAATCGACCTACTGAAACCACTTTTGCCAATACCATTCGCAAATTTGAGTCCCAGTTTACATTAATGGATAATACTCGTCCGGTTAGACCACATCCGGTACGTAGTGAAGAGACTTTAGGAGCTGTAGCGGAGAGTGTACGCGAAGACCGTGACGAATCGATTCGTCGTTGTTCTTAGCAGCTTGGCTTGGCGTATTCGACAAGTTGGCATATTTTACGTGAGGATCTCGGCCTAAAAGCGTACAAAATTCAACTTGTGCAAGAATTAAAGCCAGGTGACTTGAATTTGCGTCATATTTTAAGTGAATGGGCTCTGGTAAAACTCGATGAAAATCCGGTGTTTTATCGTGAAATTTTGTTCAGTGATTAAGCCCATTTCTGGCTCAATGGATACGTTAATAAACAAAATTGTTATTTTTGGGCTGATGAGCAACACGAAGAGTACCAAGAGCTACCATTACATCCATTAAAAACAACGGTATAGTGTGGTTTATATGCTGGCGGAATCATTGGTCCATAAATGAGGCAAATCAGAATGTTACCGTCAATGGTAACCGTTATCGCGCCATGTTTACGGACTATGTACTTTCAGAAATTCAAGCACATGGTTTTGGTGAGTTCTGGTTTCAACAAGACGGCGCTACCAGCCATACAGAGCGCGAAACAATGGACTTGTTGAGAAATCATTTTGGTGAGCACTTAATTTAACGTTTTGCTACGGTAAATTGGCCGCCCAGATCGTGCGATATCACACCTTTGGACTACTTGTATTTTCTCTAGAGATATGTGAAGTCTCAAGTCTTCAGGAATAAGCTAGCTACGATTGACGCTTTGGAAGCCAACATTACTCGTGTTATCCGCGAGATACCAATCGATATGCTCGAACGAGTCGCCCATAATTGGACCTTCCGAATGGACCATCTCAAACGTAGTCGTGGCCAACATTAACATGATATCATTTTCAAAAAGTAGATACCATGAATTGTTCTTTTGATGATAAGAATTGCAAGCTCACTTTCAAATTTATCTGCTTTATTTTATATTATAAATCAAACCCCACGATGCATCACCCTTTACATGAATTTAAGTAAATTATCCTTTTATTCATAAAATGTTTTTTATTATGTCTCGCTCAACTTTAAAATGTATGTACTGTAAAAAATTACTCTTGGAATTATCAGGTTTCTCCCAAACACCACAAATATGTACGAGTATGTTATATTAAGAAGCTAGTTAATAACAAATACAATATAAGTATCATCAGCATTAGTAGCAATCAAAGTATATAGGTACACAAGATTGGGATAGATTAAAAAGGCGTTAAACAATGTTGTATTATACGAGGGCTGTTTGATGAGTACCCGGATTGGAAGATAGGTGGCGCTACTGAGCCAAAATGAGTGACCATAATTAAGTATAACCTCTGTTGACACTCAATTCAAAACATTATGTTAGTGATTTTTGCGACAACATTCCGCAGTCGCCACAGTCAAATTGGTCGAATTGCACTACCAATGGCTCGCCCGTCCTTCGTATTCTCTGAATATGGCTCCCTGCGTTTGTTCCCAAACTTTAAAAGATCGCTCGCCGGAAAGTAGTACGGGTCAAACGAGGAAGTCATCACCCTCGCTGAGGAGTGTTTTGCAGGCCAACAAATGTTGTACTGTACGGAGGGGTTAAAAGAGTTGCAGCACCATTGAGAAAAGTGTATCGAGTTGAAAGGGGATTATATTGAAAAATAAGTTGTCAAAACCTAAAGCAGTTGCGTTGTCATTTCTAATGCTTTAAGATTTTTCCTACAAGTGTAAGTTAATTACAATTTATTCTTCATTTGCGAAAACAGAATTCGTAAAGTTAGGAAATGATTTACAGTGATTATTTTGTTTTAAGCCTTCAACATGTATTCTATTTTGAAACTCTTGACTATGTTAATAAGAACGATTTTGAACACTCGACGCTACCAACTACCCAGATGAATTTTTGAATTCCCTAAATATAATACATCCAAAATCATCAACAGGCATAAAGACAGACGCTGAAGCGAACGCCCAACTCTAAGTGCTGTGAGTAATTCCTGATATGTTTTTAAAAATGTCCTTGGTGATAATAATGCTGAGTTGTGTAATAATACACTTTAATTATCGCTGTCTAAATGTTTTTATTTTTTATTTATTTATTTATTTATATTTTTGTTTTTTTCTTGTGAACTTGGTTCAAAGTTAGCAGTACCCATATATGTACAATTGGTGTGTATTTTAGTGGCCTGCGCGTAAAAAGTTACAGATACAGCTTATTTTCCAAGAAACTTACTAAGTTTGAAGTAAAATAAAATAGAGACAAACATTTGGGTACTTGTATATTTCTTGGATAAGTAAGTGCAATTATTTTAAGTTGATACTTATGTATTTCTGTTTAGAAAAGCCTCGTCTTGAAACGGATTTTTAGTGGTTTCATGATTGTTTGGCTTTATTATAAATAAAAGCTTATAATCGTATACCCACTTCCTCCTGTATGGACTCAAGTTGGGATCAATATACCTATAGCGAATGTATATTAATTAAAAAAAGAAAATATTATTTTGAAGTAGGATTCCAATGGATAGTATCGTATGAACACTCGTTATTTTAGTAGGGCAACGTTGAAAATTCTTTAAATAAGGTTTAACTAAGAAAATGAAGAATCGGATCACAAGATGACTTCTTGAAGAAGTAGAGTAGAGTTTTTTTTTTTAATTTGACTTCTCATAATATACGAGTATGATACATATCGTACATACATATGTAAGTGTATCGAGAAGGACTCATTTGTAATAAAAATAATTTTTGAAGTCTCCTTCAATAAGATATTCGTATTGTATTCTCGTATATCGGATATATATTTATTTGTCGTATACATGTATTATAATACTATCCGTGTTCGTACGCATTCATCTTTGTGTTTGTTTTCGTTTGTACATGCATCCATACATAGCCGTACATGTGACACTTGTGATTACTCAAAAAGTTTTCACAATCAACTGATATGAAAGAGGACTTTCCCCTCATTGACCTTAGCCGAAGACACTATCCTCATCATCCTTGTAAAAAAAAAAAATTGTAACAATTTTTATTTCTTCCCTTTTTCCCTTAAAGCTTCGTCAAGTTAACATTCGTATACATATGTATGTATATATCTCTACATAAAAGCATGGTCTGAACAGAAAACGTATGAAAAATATATTTTGTTTCTTATGCCGTACCGTATGACCTACACTGCGCAAGACTACTATATTTCTATAGAAAAATACAATTTTGGAAAGATAAATGTTTAGTTACAAAAGAAATAAAAAAATAATTGTGCATTTTTATGGTATACACAATATAGTAATTATAATAAGAAACAAAAAAAAAAAAAAAAAAAAAAAAAAAAAAAATATATATATATAGAACTACATTAACGTGACTGTGACGAGAATTAGAGATAAACAAATATTTCGTTGGGAAAAAAATTTCTATTTATAAGAATTCCAACAAGAACACCAATTTCGAAACATGCATTTACGAACTAGGAGACAGTTACCCCAAATAGACGGGGGTGGGCATATAAAATATAAAATATGAAAAAAGGAGAACTACCTCCTAACACATTTGTAATCCTTCTTTTTAAACTCGATTACAGTAATCGTACTAAAAAAGTTTCGCTTTCTTTTTTCTGATGAAAAGTTTAAATAAATTTAAAAAATAATATATATATATATATATATATATATATATATATATATGTGTGTGTGTGTGTATGTTGCATAAAAGTTAGATCATCTACGTTGATGGGAGGACGCGCGGAATATTGGATGGATATTAAAGGGGAGGAAAGAAAAAAAGAGGACCAGAAATGATAGAATTGGGGTAAGATTCTCTAATCAGCTTTTTATTTTCTTTTTGTGTGTGTTCTCAGTTTCTCTTTATAGAGAGATTACACCTACCGCCACCCTAGAAGCAGGAAAAAGGAGGCGAAAAAGTTTACACTTCAGAGCATAGCACAACTGCAGTAGCTTGTGTTCGCTCTTCGTTCTTTCTCGCGTCATTTCGGGTGCCCGGGCTTACATTGAGCAAACGAAGAGACGTCGTCGGGTTTTCGATGAAGCGGGTCGTATGTTGTGTTTTTTTTTTTTTTGGTGTTATGTTGTGTACTTTAGTTTTCATTACAAATAGTAAGCTAAAAACAACTTAAAGAAAAACAAAATTTTTTTAATAAAAAAATGTAATACATTGGTTTTTCCATTTGTTTTTTTTTTTTTTTTTATTTGCTTATATATAGTTTTTGTTCTTTTTTTTAATTTTTTCTGTACGTTCAAAAATTTGCTAAGAAATTTCGAATAGAAATTTAACCAAATACTACAAATGAAAATGAAAATGAAATTGGAAAATAGTGCTCTTTTCCTCAGTCGCTCCCCTGTATTTTATTTTTAAATTTCCATGCGTTTTTCATGTAATGTAAGAGTTTCTAAATTCGAAAGATACAAGTATGGGAAGCCAAAAAACGAAAATCCTAAAATACAAAATGAAAATGAATATTTGTGGTTCTATTAAACAATTGGGATCCTTTGGAATTCAAAAGTTGTGCTCTAAGGGTGTGTGCGTGTATGTTGTACTCATCCATGTTTATTGTATGTGCTATGGTGTTGGTATATGTGAGCGAGTGTATATGTCCAATTTCTTGCCACGTTATAGTTAGTTGTCAAATGTCATCAATTACAGGTAATATAACCGGAAACAATTTGCCATATGAACTTCGATTATTTGGTTTCCTTTCAACAATCCATTCAAATTGGGAAAAATCGAAGAAAAAGTCCTATACAACTTTGAATAGTTTTTTTTTTTTTAATTTTTATTATTTATTTAATATTTATTTAAAATTTTATAGCTTTTGCTTTTCCGCATATCAGTCAGTCGAGGATGGCTGCTACAGCTAAGGCAAATCAGTCCGAGTAGGTTCTCTTGTCCGGGAACTTTTCTACTTATACTTTGGATACGTTTTAAACAAGAGGAATATAGTCATTCTATATATATATTTACATATACTTATACATATCTACATACATATCTATATACATAAATATTACATAGTAATGGTTATATTTTAGGGAATACATTCCTATGCACATTTATAAAAAAAAAATAATATTCTATAGCCATACTTGTATATAAAAAATTCTTTTATATACAAATTTATTTATATTTTAAGCTATTTTAGTGTATGTGCGTCTTCATGGGTGTGTACGTGTAGGTATTGGTGGGGGAGGGAGGGGTAAAGAGAAAAAAAATTACCGAAAGAAAAAAAATAACAAATATCCTTTTATTATCCTTTTGTGTGCTAGAGTTGAATAGATTGGTGGGTAGTTTAGGTCTAGATGCGAGAAACATTATTACTTAGCCTGGCTGCTCTTCGTGCCCGTCACTTGTTTAACTTGGCTAGATTTTTGCTCTACTTTTTTAATAGCTCATCATCATGGTGAAGATGATGATGACGAAGACTGTGGATATATTGTAGTGTATTATAGAAGGTGAAGGTTGGGAGAAATGAAAGGCCAACTGAACAACAAATACTAGTCCATGCTCGTAGTCACATTTGGCTGCCGCTCCTATACTTATGTAGGGGATTACTTTCTTTATATTTTTTTCTTCTTTCTATTTCTATTTTTATTTTTTATTTATTTACTAACCGGCGTGTCACACATATGTACATTTGATATCACTATTTTTTCAAATTTAACTAAAAGCTACTTGTACTTGTCAGAGTTCCTGTATTGTTTTTGTATTTTTGTTTTGTTCATTGTTGTCAATGTTATCAACTTTTTTTTACAATGCCTTATATTACTTTAGTCCCAATGCATGAGAGTATTTTTTTAGTTATCTATTAACATATATACGAGTATATGTGTACATTTTCCTTTTCTTTTTCTTCTTTAAATTGAGTAGAAAACTCGAAATTCTTCAATTCTTGTGCAAATTTACCCTAATTGATTTTTAATTGCTCTTATAAGACTTGTACGAGTATGTAAGTCACTATGAATCCTTACATCTAGACCATAATTCATTTTGACAAATTCTTCAACATCAACACGTCAGACAGATACTTTTGACAAGTGTTCGATTTTACACCAATCTTATTTTAATGATTTTAATACGTACTCGTATGTATCATGCATACTCGTGACATCAGAATTCGTTGCTTTGGGCTGGATTTACGCCCAACTCCCTGTTAGTTACTTCAAATTCGAGAAAAGGGAAAATTGTTTTTTATCGACTTACGATTTTTCTGAATTATATTTTTAAATCTATTAAATGTAAGGGAACTAATTTGAAAAAACGCTGTCTAGCACTTGCTTATAAAATATTTGTTAATAATTCGGGCTTATTTTAGGTAAAAAAGTTAATTTCTCTTTAATTTATTATGAATAAAAACTCTTTGGCCAACTAGTACCAGGATATTTTTTTTTTTTATATTCTCACGGGTTTTTCATATCGGGATTATTTTCGTTGAATCTTAATTCAAAAATGAGGCTTGAGACTGTGTTTCATATTTTCAAATACACAAGTGTTTTCTTTTTATTTATTTACTTATTTATTTAGCAATTTTATTCCTTGGTAAGTCTATGTACATATGAGCGCTATTCATTCCTATGAACTATTTTTTACTCGATATTAAGTTAAAGTTAAACTTAAATTCAATCATGTTATGTTGCCTTGGCTATTTAACATTATTCAATTTCCACAATTACAACGCATTCAAATTTTCAAATGAGTTTTCTTAAAATTTAACTGAATATTTTCGGAGAACTGTTTTTTAAAATAATGGTCTGAAAATATAATAGAAAAACGTTTGTTGCTGTTGTGATTGTTTTGAACTTTTTTGTACATTAATATATTTTATTTATTTAAGTTTTGCTTAAACAGTGAAAAGTGCTTACGTAGTGAAAATTATCTCTAAGGGAATTTGGAATTTGGACAAACATCAATGGATTTTTTGCATTCGAATGGATTTATTACTTCAACTGCATGTCGATATTTTTGCAAGTTCATCGTATCTAAAAAGTTTCTATGTCGTTCTCTTCTATTCTTAAAATGTGTCTTTCTAGCACTCTTTGCGTTGCTGCAAAATGAAGATTTTGTTAACATACTCCAACTGTCGGACCCCTAAGCCATCACAGTAATAATAGTTGCATCGAAAAGTTACTTGCTTTAAAATTGGCTTCTGACTTTTGTTTACTCCAAAACGGTTTTCAACTATTAGTGAATCTTGTTAAGGATTTATTTGCAGTAATTTGTTATGTTTATTTCTCATAAGATTCTTACTTAGTAAGTATGTCTGTAGTGGCGAAACTTAATCTCGATATGATTTTTTCTCAAATGATGCAAGGAATTTTTGACGTGCTGAGAATTAATATTGTCACCAAGCTCGAACAACCTAGTTCTTTTAAAAAATAAGCTAGATCGAGGACTTCATTCGCTGCAGATAACAAAGCAAAGTATTCAGCTTCGGCGCTGCTAAGTTCGATTGACTTCAGTTTTTAGCTTTCCACCTGATTCCTTTCCAAGATTTTCGATCGCCGCTCACCGATCTGAAAATATGTCAATTTTAAATTGAGTGTAATTTTCAAATACCTCAAAATATGATATATGTATTTTGCGGCATTTAGGTGTTCCAAGTGGGAACTAACGTTAAATTAGGCCAGCAGTTTAAACATTGAATGAATAAATCTGGACGGGAAAAAAACACTCAGGTACATTAATGAGCCAATGATTGACTGATTTTGAACTTGATATCGCGGTTCAAGGAATAGATCACGAATGGCATTGCTTATTTCCTCTTTCTTTGTTTATTTCCATTCTCAGAAAACATTCAGTTGGACTTTTACCTGCAATACCGCACTGAAGACTGATTTGTTTTGTATCCATGGATCATCCATGGTCCTCCATATTCGAATATGCCAACAATATGTCGTCCTTATATAGAGCATCAATATTGATACCACTTCCTTTTCTTAAGGAACCGTCTATCTCAAAATTCCACTTTCAACCAGATTGCTTCAAGCCGTACATAGGTTTTCTAAGTTTGCACATCATATTAGATTTATCCGCATCAATAAAACCTACTGCGTGCTCAATATATACATCTTCGTGTTGCACGACGTTGAGCTGGTGAGCGAACATATTGAATTCCTCAGATAACGCACAACTATCCTTATTCGATTTTAAGAGAAATGGATTGCCCCAAGTAATATATATAAGTTATCGATATACTTTATTCAGCTGCTATCAACTATGGTTTCTTTGAAATTTGAAACAGTTAAAGTATTCATTTCAATTCATAAGGACACCTAACTTCTATGCTCAGTTTGAATTTTCTACACTTATTCTCTAGAAATTTCAGTGTTTATATAAACGTTATTATTAATGTTCTACCTACCTTAGTGTTTGTCCGTTTTCTGTTTTATGTTTTTTTAGAATGTTATTTTCTGTCGCTTTTATAATTTCAATTCGCTCATATTTAATCTGTGGGCTAGACTTGTAGAGAGTGTCCAATAACAAATGGTTTTTTTCTTATCTTATGATAGTGTTTAATTTTGTAATGCTAACGTTCGAAGCTAAAATTATGTTTCATATTGTATTAACCCCTTGGTGATCTACAAGAAACACTTATAAAATATACGATCGCAAAATACGAACACTGATACATATTTGTTATACCCAAACACAAGACCACCGAATTCAAAATTTCCAAAACCAAAGACACATGTTGGACATAATTCCATTTTATCAAACAATTTGAAAGAATGGTTTTGAAGCACGAGTATATCCCTTCCAGTAAAAATGGTGTTTATTTAAGAGGTTCCAGATTTCTTGTTTAAATAAAGCGCAAATACATAAATTCATTTAATGATGATTTATGAAAACCATTCGAAAGATTATGTACAAATCGCATTATTGAGATCCAATTTTCAACCACTTTTTCGAGCAATTGGGCGCGTATTGCTCAAATGAAAATAATCGAATAGCATCAAATTGCCTGAACCTCGTGGCCAATTGACTGGTATATTTATTGAAATGTCAAATCGTATTTTCAATAGCTCACAGTTCTTCAACACAAATGTCACACAAATTTGGGAAGAAATATTCGTTGACACCGGTGTCTATCGAAAGTAGTTGTACTCCGTCTTTATGTATAGTAAGATATGATATATTGTATAATATTTTGATCGTATTTAAGAAATTTTGTTTGGCCGCCTAATAGCGTTTAATTAAAATTTTATTAAAGAATTTTGTACTAGGATGTTCAGCTATCGAAACTTTGGGTTTGAACTTTAAGGTTCCTGGTTTTGGGATTAACAGGTTATTTTTTTGATGACACCTGCTCTTCTTACCTGTTTATATCGTCCATTTTCTCTTAAATTGTTGCTGTCTTATTGGCATAGTCATAACTTTGGAGATAACGTCGAGGAGAGAAATCCAAGAGTTTTAAATCCCATGATCTTTTTGGTAAATTGACATCCCTGTTTTACGGAGTAATGCCCCTCGTGAATTTTTGGTGCAATTAAGTTACTGTCGCATTGGCTGTGTGAGATGTGGCAGCCGTTTTGTTGGCACCGCATATCGTCCAATTTGGACCATAGGACAAAAAACGATCTAATAATTCCTCTAGCCGAAAAACTACACCAAACGGTGATTCTTGAGGATGTATTGGTTTTTCGATAAACTTGTTTGGGTTTTCATTGGCTCAAATGCGATTTTTTTTTCTATTAACGTATCCCCTGAAATGAAAATGGCTTTGTCACTGAAGATGAATTCATTTGAAAATCTTCATCAAGTTGTATTTACTGGTGCATCGAATCGGATACCGTACGGCGCTAATAAATTGTCCGAAGGCTTCCTAAGTGTATAAGCGCGCATATTCAAATATTTGTTAATGTGGTTCTTGAGAGATTTAATTCTTGCACACGATGACGAGTTGAAGTGCTTAGGCTCTTTGCCCCACTTTCACGTACTGCAGTTTTCGGTAAGATTTTTGGCAATGTTTTCGGCTGAACGACCTGTACCGACCTAGTTTCGTGGAATTTGTGCATCGCATTTAAAATCGGTGACTCAATTGTTCGATAATTTTCACGTAATGGTCATTTTCATAATAGGCTTCGATAATTTTAAGACGTTGTACCAGCGAGTATTTATGCATGACTAAAATTGTCAATGGTTGCAGATGATTGAATCTTTTTTAGGTTTTATTCAGCAGTTACCTTCTGAAATACCCATTGGCCCACCCTTTACGTACCCAATTCATCTCCAAGTCCACGGTTTTTTAAAATAGGCTGATTTCGACACAAAGTCCTATCATAATTGGCTAAAGGATGAAAGAAGGCTTTTGTTTTCTTTTAATTGATTCATAGTAATCGTGTTAATCATTGTCAAATCTCTATTTACTTTCTTCAGAGCAATTTACAAACAAAAAATCTCCAACTGCGTACAATACTAAAATTAGTTTTAAAGGCTTGGTATATTGCTGGTAGGTAGATAGTTTTGTATATGGTAACTTAATTAATTTTGTTTTGCCTAGGGTTAGAACATCGACGAAGTTTGTTTTTTTTCAAAATAAAGGATATTCAACAAAAATTTGGAAAACAAAACAATCCATTATCGCCAGGTTCAGCATTGTAAGAAGTGAAAAATTTCGAGTACTGAAAAATGTCCATTCTTCTTTTTGTGAGTCTGTTTTGGTAAACAAGAGTGAACGAGTGAATTTTTACCGATTTAAGCTATCTCTGCTTCCAGCTGTTTAATTACATGTAAGTAAAGTTAATAGATTCAACAATGAATCTCCGCGCACCGTGAAACTTCTAGTGTGAGCTACGTGGGGCAGGGGAGTAGTCTTGGGCAAAAATCATGGGCTTATTAGCCGATTGTTAATCGAATTCTCGACATGTTGTTGTCTTATAATATTGTAGGTCGACGACTGTCTCCTGGGTGTCTGTTCTATTTTACATGGGTGTATTAATGTGTTAATAGGTGTGCGAATGTTGAAGGGGATTTTTGTGGCAGTGTGGGTAAGTATGTATGTGTAGGAAAAAGTCAGATTAGAGTGTGTGGGTATTTGTGGCACGTATATGCGACTTTTTTTCGATTAAGCGTATGTGTCTTTATTTGTGTGTCCCCACACTACGGAATTTTTGATTGTCACCACTTCCCCGCAAACCTTCCTTATTTTTTTGGGCTGGTTGGCAAAATCTTCTTTGCCTAGGTCTGCTATCTCACGCAATTATATTTGATGCTCAAGTATTCACTGTTCTATCAGGATGGCCGTGTCCATATTGCTGATTTTGTTAAATTCGTTTAGAGCTCTATATGGTTAGCGGATCAGAACTAACATCAATTTGCTTTTCTTTGATCAATTGGAATAACAGGTCTTGTGCTGCCTCGCAGTCATTAAGGTTAATCTAAGCAATATTCATGGATTTACACTAGTAAGAGCATTTTAAACACTGGGCATTTGTTGTGACTAGCTTGTGACTGCTGATATTGCTTTTTTAGCGACTCACATATATCCTCTATTGTCGTGGTTAGTGCCCGAATTTCTCTTTCGTTACAAAGGGTTTCACCGATAACGTTCTTAAATTGATCAGTTTGGTCTCTTGACCTGTTCATTTGAAACTGCAGCCCACCTTTTTGTGTCCGCTTGATCCTAGTTACGGATTCATCGAAAGTGAAAAGTTGAATCTGCATTGAATTTGGGGATTATTTCGGCATATGAGAGTTCTCCTTTGTAAGCCACTACTATTGTATTTGGTCTTTTTTGCTTTTGTTTTTTTACAATTTGCTTTTCGCTGCGGGCTTTCTCAACTTTTTCAGGTTCGGCTTTGTAGGCTCCGAGGTGTGTTGTTGCTATCGACTAAAGCTGGTTCTTATGTCCATTTTGAATTCGGGATTTCGCTATTAGATTCTTTTTTACTTTTCTTGTCTAATCCCATTTTCAAGTATGGGGACTTCTTTGAGCAGTTTTTTTTCGGGATGACCACTTTAGTTGGATCGTCGTCTCAATTGTAAAGCGCTGTACATCCTGCTACTATCGCGCTTTCCCCCGTATTCTTTTGCGGGGATTGCGTTTTCCCGCTAGGTGACCTCTGCACCTTCAATTTTCTCTGAACGGGGTTTACTCCGTACTAAAACATCGGTTTTTTTTCAAGATACGAAATATATATAAACCCGAATCTGTACAGTCATCTTCTAATAAGAATTTTACCAACAGAGTCTAACCCTTGGCAATGGAAAATAACACCTTTTGGACGGTATTCCCACGTAGGATTTATATAAGTATAAGTTTTTAAACAGCATCCAGCTTTTTTTGAAGTACAAGTAACACCAGTAGATGGCTCCCGTTTCTTCTAAATGAGGCAGACTAGGAGATCTACTTATTTTTCTTCGTCAATGTTTAGTGACGTACAGGCGGCTTGTTTTCAGTATTGTTTTCGATCGCAGCATAAATCGGGCTCGATATCATTAAAGGCACTGGTTATGATGACTTTTCAGGCATCAATTTTCTGCGACTTATTTGCATAGACCCGTATTAAATTACACGATCTTCGTGGCTAGTTGACGTTGCTAAAAGGTAAGATAACCATGCCGTCGAATTTTTCGGAACCTTTGTTTCAAGGTTTCAATTTAACCATGTCAAAATAAGCTTCCATAGACCTGCACTTCTAGCTGGTGAAAGTTATGACGATTCCAACCTCATTTTGAAGAAAGTACGGACCAATAACATCGCTGATGAATTTCTTCACCAAATGACGAATAGCCGACTAAACAAGAGAATTGTGTATACCGTAGCACATAGAACATAGCTCGAACTGAGTACTAGTAAATTTTATAATATACATTGCTCAATACTGTAATTTCCATAATGATTGCCCAACATTGATTACTCTTACCTCAAAATTTAATGTGGCTGCTATACACTGAAATATCGAGTGTCTCTCGTGGATAGTGGAAATACAAGGCTGCCGTGTGTGCTAAACTCATTTAATTTTTGTTTTATTTTAAGGACATCACATTGGTTTTTGTTTTTTTGTTTTGGCATAATATTAAATGGCAGCGTTTGATATGTTCACATATGAGAAACCTATGCTCGATTAGACTAACCTTTAGTCTATTCGAGCTGTTGAATCAATAACATTTAATTGACAATAGCATTTGTTTTATTTTGTTAACTAGATTTTTAAATCATCAATATCGTCGGCTATGAATTTTAATGTCGGTATGAATTATTAAAATGTATCACTATGTGTTTGTGTATGCAAAAGCCTTGTACCATATATGTAGAGTAAACCACTTCCTTAAAAAGAAGTTATAGTAAACCATATTCTGCATCATTTGCTTTGT
Organism: Volucella inanis; assembly: GCA_907269105.1. Classification (NCBI taxonomy): domain Eukaryota; kingdom Metazoa; phylum Arthropoda; class Insecta; order Diptera; family Syrphidae; genus Volucella; species Volucella inanis. The sequence goes on from OU026158.1 coordinate 39,625,577, forward strand.
TCATCTTTGATATATACATATGTACCATATATAAAGAGTTTGCATCAACGATTGCTAAGAACTAAACACTAATCCCAACAAATCTAAACGATTAACTTTAAACTTTGCAATTGATGGGCCACTGGACATCATTTCTTGATTAAACTTGAAAGCAGAAAATTATTAATTATTAATGTCCCTATATATTGTACATACACTGCAGGGAAAAAGGAAAAACAAAATCGGCAACATATATGAAACCAAAAAAAAAAAAATATTTCCATTTTGTTCATAACAGAAAGGATTTTAAAAAAAAAAAGAAGGTAAAAGTGACTTCAACCGATTTTACGTCAAAAAAGCCGCCTTTACATTCGATTAATTTTTTTTTTCAATTCATAGCATTCTAGCTATTACTTTTTGAATTGTTGCCTATATTATAATTTGTAGGATTTCTCCATCTTACCTCTTTCTGTTTCTCTTTCTAGACAAAGTCTTGACGCATATTAATGGTCATTGTCCTGCTGCAATACGAATCCTTCGCCAAATGATTTTAGTCCAGAAGGTATGCTGTAAAAATTCTATCTCTATGCATGAATAAGGTCAGTTTTCTAGGTAGACCTTAAATTTTTGGCCTAAAGTGTGAATACCCGGATTAGAAATGACAACAACGGCTTCCTCTGTGGTCACCGTTTTTGGGCCACCTGGGCGCGGTGCATCAAAAACTGTGCGGCCACGAAGAAACTCTGCGAACCAATGGTAAACGGTTGTACGGGAAGGTGAATGGGTCCCATATACACTATAGAGAATGGGCTTGATTTCCTTTCAGGTTTTGCCTCTCAAAAGAGCGATACTGCTCTTTTTCCATGGTCGCAAAAAACATTAACACGATGTTTTGAAATGGGTGTCAAAACAAAACTAAGCGTCGGTTTGTCATCAAACTTTGGAAGGCGGGCTAAAAGAGGTTATACTTAATAATGGTACACTTATTTTGGCCCAGTAGTGTCACTTATCTTCCAATCCGGGTACTTTATATTGTCAGTTGTTGCTGGTGCAGTATGCGCCGTTCCTCCATCCTGCTGGAACCACATGTCCTGAAGTCCCAATTCTTCCAATTGAGGAATGAAAAATTTATTAATAATAATAAATAAATAGCGTTTGGCCCGCGCCGTTCTCAAAAAATACTCCTCTAGCGTAAACGGCAGATAATGCAGTGACTTTGAATGGATGCAATATCTCAGCGTGCAAATTTTATTTGTTCACGTATCCACATACTCGTAAGTGATAATGAGCCTCGTCAATGTGCCAAAATTACTTTTCATCAAAAACAATTTGACAAGAACAATTGACAATTATTCCACGTTCTTCAGGAGTATAGCGTTCCATAGATAATTCACTCACATTTCAAATTTCAAAAAATAACTTCACCAAATCCATAGCTGATATATGCAATTAAAATAATTTTAGGGTGATCCAAATCAAAAGCATTTCGTGAATAAAATCTATGACACTCAAAAATGTCCGTACCCAGGTGATATGGAAATATTTATGAATAAACACGATATTTAATTTACTTAACGTCCTAAATTATGTGTATTGGCATTTTCAATACACAACATCTAATATCAACCTTACGTGTAGGGGTTGGTATTAATATATTCCTAAAAAAGAGATTTTCGGTTAGTTTTGGAAGTTAAATGATACCTCTTTGACTTCCTTTTCTTGTCATTGCGAAATATTGCTTTAATTCTTTGATATTTCAAAGCTATTAAAATATTGAAAAAGAAATATATAAAATATTTTTACATATATATGTATATATAAAATAAGGATAAAAATAATACTAATAGTAATTTGCCATATATTGTATGTATGACTGGTTCTCTATATTCAAAAACAAATTACTTTGTGCGTATTCAATCGTATCCTTCAAGTCTAAATAAGTCGTCGGAAAATATTAAAATATGTCAAACAGGCAAATTTTTACCGACCCCTATTTCGAATGTTTCAGGCATCCGTCAGCATAACACAACCAGCATTTACGATTGCAAGGAAACCATCAAAAAGATATTAATGACTGATTATGATAGAGGGTCGTCACTGTATGCGACAAAAGGAAGTACATGTATGGTATGTGTAGGTTCATAATGCTTGTGTGATTGGGTAAAAGGAAATGTGTGTAATTGTTGGAAAAGGTTAAAGGTTAAGGACCATATCTGTTTCCTTTTGTATCTAAACGTGTATAATGAAATGTATGCAGATTGAAATTGGAGGAATATTCGCACTATACGAGCAGTAGGCTCTAACTACAATATACATATAGTACCTATGACAAAATACTTAAGGATGATTTTCGAGCAATGTGGATTTGATTCAAATTACTGGATTTTACAACATATGTCTAGGTTTGGGCGAAGCATTTAATTGAACTAGAGGAAATATTCTATCACCTTTCTCTGATGAAGAGTATTATCTTAACCAAAACTGATTTAGGATTTCTGGATTTCTCGAAATAATAATGGATTAGCACCAAGAGAATTGATAGCTGTTCAAAACAATTATTAAATTATTTTTATTCCATCTTCAAATATGTAAATATTTGCAAACTGGTGTTGCACAAGGTATCTCTAAGTTAAATTTTCCATCCAAAGGACATATTTTAGTCCTGGTCCTTTTTAGACTGCATTGGCATATGTAGAAAGTACTCGGTGTCAAACAAATAAGTTAATTTTCACATGAATTGAATGGTTGGTGTACATTTTAAACTACAATTGATGTCACTGATGCATCGCATTCGCACATGTACATTGCACCATTGTTTTCACATTTATGTATAATCGTATGTAGATACACCTTCATTAATATTATTAAATAAGAAATAGAAAACCAAAACCAAAGTAATGAGAATCAAAACATTAAATTACTTTTATCGGTGGTGATAAACTATATAATACAACGACTGACATTCTAGTCTAAGTTTTCCTTCTTTTCGGTTCCGGTAACAAGGTATATCTGAGAAGTGCACAAAGTCCATTTTTTTTTCTCAGTTTACCTAGATCGTTGGAGAAAAAAAAACACTCCCAGCGCTTTTGTCATTCGCTTTTCCTTCTTACGGAAATATATGTAAATATTCAAAATAATAAATAAGCATAAATAATGCTGAAAGTGACTATACAAGCCATAATTTTTGAAATATATATAAAAAAAAAACTAAATCTGTTCCTACATATTCCACGTTGGTTACTCCTCCTTTCTAATTGAACGCGCCAATTAAGATGAAGTCTTTCTCTACTCGTCTTTCCCTTCGTGTTAAAATCGATAACTCTTCGGTTCAGAGTGTTGGAGTCAATTCGCTTCCGACTGGAAGTGGAGTTCGGTGTTGAATCTCTTCCTTATAAGTTTGTCAGCGTAAGCGGGACTGAAAATCACTTTCTCTTCGAATTTCATTTTCGACACGCACTGTAAATGAACAAGTCTTCATCCAATCACCCTTTGACCCCGTCATGCGACCTACGAGGTGTACCGGACTTAGTCTATCTTCTGCGAAGCATCTGCCATATTCCACATTACAAACAGAGGGATGATAATGACAATAACCGCCGTGGATTGAAAAGAATTGTGTAAAGTAGTAGTTTTAGTACCCTCTTGACAGGATCTTGAATCCACTTGTCTTTTACCGAGAGGTCCCACCATATCGCTGCCGATGCTGCAATTAATTTATTCTTTGTTCACCACTTCGGCCTCCTGCCGTTTCGAGGGTTGCCTATGGTATATCCTCTGCATATTCATTCCGGCATCCTAGAATACAACAAGTCCAATTCCACTAATAATTTAGACAAATCAGAATGTTACCGTCAATGGTAATCGTTATCGCGCCATGTTAACAGACTATGTGCCTCCTGTAATTCAAGCACATGGTCATGGTGAGCTCTGGTTCAACAAGACGGCGCTACGAGCCATACAGCGCGTGAAACTATGGACTTGATGAGAAATCATGTTGGTGAGCACTTAATTTCACGTTTAGCTGCGGTAAATTGGCTGCCTAGAACGTGTGATATCACACGTTTAGACTATTTTCTCTGGGGATATGTAAAGTCTCAGGTCTTCAGGAATAAGCCAGCTACGATTGACGCTTTTTAAGTCAACATTACTCGTGTTATCCGCGAGATACCAGTCGCTATGTTCGAATGAGTCCCCCAAAATTGGACCTTCCGAATGGACCACCTCAGACGTAGTCGTGGCCAACGTTAACATGATATCATTTTTAAAAAGTAAATGCCATGAATTGATCTTTTAACCGATAATAAAAATTGTAAGTTCACTTTCAAATTTATCTGTTTTATTTTACATTATAAATCAAACCTCACGATGAATCACCCTATAGTAGGATACGCTTAGAGCGCTCGCTATCATAAAGTTATGTACAATAATTTAATTAGATGTTTTTTTTTTTTTTTTGTCTAGCTTGTAAGTATCAATTAATGAATGAAGAGACCCTTATCGGCTTCTTATCGGCTTTTATTTTATTATTTTTTTTTTTTTGTAATAGATAATTTTATAATATATTTTGTAATATTAATGCTGAACGTATTCCACTAAAGAGAGCATAATTCATCCGAGTATTGTAGGTTAACAAAAAATTAAAAAGCAAAACGACAGCATGCAAATAATACCTATATACGTTTTAGCAAAAATTTTGCACTAATGGTGGTCGATTTTTTAAAAAAAAAGTTCCACTTGACATGTATAGTTAGAGTAAAAATTCCAATATTTTGCTCTCTTTTTTATCTTTTTTAGTATAAGTATAACTGCTTTACAAATATATTTATCTTTTTCTTCTTCTAAATTTTGAAAAACTGTAATACATATTCTTATGTTAACGTACAAACTATTTAAAATAAATATTTTTCCTATTTTTCTCCCTTTTTTATAGATTGTAATTTTGTCGTCATAAATAATTAAAAAATCACGAAGTAAATGAAACGGTGATCTCGTACGAATATTTGTTCCAAAATTGGTTTGGTAAGTCATTTTTATTTTGGTGCAACGCTAACCATCTGAAATATGTTAATAAAAATAAAACCCATTAAACAAATTATCGGTTATTTCGACACTTATTATTTTGTAAAGCTCTATCGTATTAATCAAGTAATTAAGTATCTTTTATAAGGTTATTACAATAAAACATCAATGCAAGCTGATACTCAATTGAATAGATGCTTTTAAGAGCACAATAACGTGTGTTAGTATCTTAAATGAGTGATTTTTTTTCACATGCATACTCGTATCTTGTACATACATATGAACATCAAAAAGAGAATTTATTGAAGTCTATTTGTTTATAGTCGTAAACGCAACTATGAGTATTTTGGCACGACTTCCCTTTATGAACATTTTGAATGATGAATGCATTATACATTTGAATACAGCACATCATTATCATGTGCAAACTTTTAATGCACTAATGCTCAAATTATGTAAATTCCTTTTAAGCTTATATATTACATTGAACTAAAAGGGATACAATCGACTAGAAAATAATAAATTGGAAGATATCTGCTAAAGCCATCTCTTCAGAACATCGATATTTTCAATTCACTTTAGAATATTTCCCCATTACACACTGCCTTTCCGAAATGACTGCTCGACGTGTAGGCTCTAATAAAGCGTAGAAAAACACTAAAACTACTAGTTACCTCTGACCTTTTAAGGTATATTTACCTAGTCCAGTCATAAGTTCTGTTACATTTTAAAAGTCCGATAAAAAAAGATTCAGTAAATCTTTTACCATGAAATTTATTTCTTACATTAGTTCACAATATAACATAAGTTTGAAGGAAAAATAGCTTTACTTAAAATGGCCACCTTTAGCTTTAACGCAAGCTTTTAAACGTTGTGGCCATTGCTCTATAGCGGCACGCACAAACTATAGTCCAGCGAATTTAAATCTGGACTTATTTTTGGCCAATTTGCAGCAGTGATAAAATCCAGAATATTGCATCTAAACCACTCTTGCGTCATTTTGGCTTTGTGTGCCGGAGCAGAGTCTTGTTGGAAGACCCATCTTTCCCCGTTGAAAAGGGTATTTGTTAAGCCATTGACAACACCTTCGAAAACATTCTCCTGGAACACGTTTGCCCCTGTTTTCAAACCTTTCTCGCAAAAATGCACGTGACATCTTGATACGTTACCCCTACCAAACCTTTACAGAAGCGGGATGGTGTCCGCGCTGAACCATCGGAACAACTTGTTTTGTTTCTTTAGATGAAGTTGCATAAAATTAATCATTCTGTTTGTTACAAACTTCTATGGTAAAAATTTTTTCATCAGTAAATAAAATATTTTCATGTCCATTAACCGCGTGCCACTGTAACAATTTTTTGCTTTTTTCGGGTCTTATTTTTTTCAGGTTGGGAGTTAGGAGATGTCCTGTTGCTCAACGATAGGCTTTCATATGAAGATCATCTCGAATAAGCCTTGACAGCGGATATATCCAATTCTCTGGACACTATCTTTTGTTTTCGAAGAGGATTCCTGCGAATTCGTTCACCCACAGCTTTAAATTTCGCACTCGTTCGAGCGATGCTCGGACTATCACTTCACACATTGTTGAAATAAAAACAAGGCCCGCTTATAAGATAGTTTTCAATCTAGCAAAAGACAGAACAAAATTGATCGACTAAAATTCTCACAGGGAATACCTGAAAGAGTAGAAAAAAAAAATCAATCAAAAACTGTCCTGGAAACTCTTTTATGAAAAATGATAAATGGAATTCTCCGAGGCTTAAATAATTTTCTCATGCAGCCCAGTACTGTCAAGATGCTTCACAAAAACCGATGGACCTCGGATGAGTTCTGGGAAAGAAAATCTCAGCCTGCTACTAGACATCTAATTTTTTTCCAAAAAGCTCACGAGCTGTTAACAACTTCTACCTTATAAGGACTAATGTGCAATTAATCGAAACCTGAAGCGTGTTTATAAGAGACAAATTTCTTCGAGTACGAGTACACACCCTTCTGCAAGTGCAGAAGGCGCCCGGTTCATAAAACCTTATTAACACACACAATATATAAATAATATAAATATATAATAAAAAAAATAATAGAAACATAACATCAGCCGAAATCGTTATGTCTTTGCTAGAAACTATCTTGAGGAGCTGTGTTGATTTGGTCCACGTTCCTCGGTTATGGAGACAGTCAAAGTGGTTTTCATACTCAAAGCTTGGGAATATTTTTATATAAGTCCAAAAGATCTTAGACCCATTATTATATTACCATACACTCTAAGACATCTGAGGCAATTAGTCGGAACTTGGTTCTTTTCTCCAGATGTTGGAAAGTATTCTGAGTTTATTCTGAGTAAAAGGCAGTTCTCGGGATATTTCAAGCTTTTTCTTGGATGTTGAGAAAAAACCTGTATATCCTGCATATCCCATAGATTCTACAACTTATTAGGTTATCCTTTCTTTGAAATCTTGATAACAATCCTTGTTTCATGCATTTTCTATTAAATGAATAACAATAAATGTCTCAATCGAATGTGGCTCTAGCATTTCATCTCCCTATGTTGTTTGCTTTGTAATTTTTATGCAAAAAGGGAAGGACATACAAGAGAATATGAGAGATTTTGTCTTAGCAAAGGCCTTTTCTTTCGAAAGATTGTGTTGTCTACTATAGAGATGATGATGTCAGAATTTCGTTCATTCTGTTTTCGCTTTTTTTTTTTTTTTTTTTTTTCGGGTTATTGGCAATTTTATAAAAAAAACCCAGCTGTCACATCGCTTGACATTTTTCTTTTTTTATCGAAGACCGAGATTTTCTTTTGCTGCAATTTAAATCTGGATTGAGATGTGCTTTCAAATCCATTTTGAGTCTGATGGCCATTGCAAAAATATTTTACACACCTTTCAAATATTCGTCTACATTTTTTTGGAAAATGCCTATGTAACTACGGTTAGTATTGTAAGATGCAACAAAATTTTATCCATTCTCATCCTGTATTTGCAGATGAGATTACAATTAATGGTTCTAAAGAACACGTGTTTATCTAGAAATCCATTAAAGAATTTTTCCAGCATCAATCCCAATGTAAAAATTTGGTCTATTGCGGACTTGTCTAGAATAAAATCATACTAACTATAGTGTTGGTGTCTTGTTGATACCTTCTATTTTTTATTTATTTATTTATTTATTTGTTTTATGGTAATTTATTAAACATTAAAGGGCCTATAACTGAGTAGAAGTGAGAAAAATTGGTTTTGTACGCGATTGGAACATTGGCAAGATGCTGGGTATTTACATATACGAAGACTATAAAGCTGTGTTGTTCTACTAGGAATATAACCGCTTTGCTTAAAAAATTCACTTAGAACTTTGAAAACGTAAAGGTGTCTCATTGGTAGAATATTCAGATCTTTAAATAAGGGCCAGCTCTGAGTAAGACGATTTTTGATAATCCTAATTAAATGTTTCTGAGCTATAAACAATAGACTGAATGAATTTTTATAAGAACCACCCCAACTTGAGATACCATACTACAACTTAGAATGAGCCAGGTCATAATAGATTGACGTTAATACTTTTGATGAGATACATTTTGCGCCTTACAAGGAACATATGCGATTTCAGAGTTTGAATATGATCTTTCCAATTCAAGTTATGATCAATTAACACTCCAATGTATTTATAGTGGTGCACTGATTTTATGTTAAAACAATTATTTAAAGAAGGTGAACTACTAATATAATTACATTTTCCACAACTTTGAACAGGTAAACAGAATTTATTACAATCATAAGCAGGAAAGCATAAATTAAAACATTATTTGATATTTTGAAAGACATAAGTATTGTCTATTCGCTAATTATCAGATTATGTTCCTTAAACAAAAGTCTTAATATTTCTAGATCTTCCGAGATCTTTGCAATACTTTCGTATCTTGTATCAATATGGTATGTCAAGGCCATGTCGTCTGCAAATGCAGATGCGATGAGGAAGTTAATGTATATTTAAAAGAGCACAGCACCAAGAACTGAACTGTGCTACAACATTTTTTAAGATACGAGAGTCACTAAAGCTCCCGTTTATATTTACTTTTTGATTCCTACCTTTTAGATAAGAAGTAAACCATTTGTGGATTATTCCTCTAAAACCAGCATTGTATAATTTTTTTTAGAAACAGGTCATTGTCAACCATGTCAACTTTTGTTATATCGACAAAAAGAGCCATGATTGATTTGTTGCAGTTAATACATTCATACAACTGGTTACACACTCTGAGAATAGCATCCTCGTTTGACATTCCTCCTTAAAACCAAACTGATAACAACTCAAAAATTTGTTTCTGTCTAAAAAAGACAATATGCGTGATTTCATAAGTTTTTCGAAAATCTTAGAAAACGTTGGTAGTACGGAAATAGGTCTGTATCTGTAGTTCGACATATTACTTTTATTAGATTTTTTAAAAAGTGGTATAACTTCAGCGTCTTTTAAGTGCTAAGGAAAACAACTATTTTGAACGCTATAATTAAGCAAGTAACATAAAACAGCCAACATATAGAAGCACATTTCCTTCAGCAATACATTTGATATACCATCACTAGTATAAGACTTTTTGTTTTTTGACGACAATATTGCCTTATAGATTTCACTTAAAGAAAATGATTGAAAAACTTCAGTTTTTCTGCTATTTCAGTAAAGTACTCATTGAGCTTATTGGAAATGATGACTAAGTTCGTGAAACTTTTTCCAACTATCTCTAAGCTATTAATGCCTATATGTTGTCTAATTTTCCTCAAAATGCTATCAACTATCTTCCATTCATCCCTTACATTTCCTCTGAACATAACTTATTACGTGTTTCTTCGAAATTGTTGTGCACGGATTTGCATAGAAAATCATACTAATTTGTAAGTTTTATATTATGTGGATAATTTTTGCTTTTTTTTTTGCAACTTTGTTTTTTCTTTTTATCTGCTGCAAGAGATTGTGTGTCATCCACGGCTTTAAAAATTTATTTCTGCTCGAAATGAGAAGGGAGTAAGTACATAGTACAATTTCTGATATGAAATCAACATATCATTAAACTATCTGTTAATTTCAGATCATACACAACACCACTAAATATATACTTATTGTTTTTTTGAGTTTGCATAAATATATAGTATGATCAATACAGGATTTCGTCGAGACGGTTACACGGGTAGGTTCATTTATAAAACTCTTTAGACCACATAAGAAACAGATAATTGTCAGTATCTCTGTCAGATTCATTTAAAATGTCAATATTGATATCACCAGTTACAATTAAGTTCTTCTCTTTACAAAAACTCAGAATATCACTTAATTCACGAATGATGTACAATTCGAAATTACATGCATTCTGTAAACAGACCAACATTGCATAACTCTCACTCATGTAATCAAAAGACAATTTTATAACATCAGCACTAAGAAAGCTAATCCTTAAACAATCGCGTACATAACCATTTTCCACATAAACTGCTGAGTATGATTCATTACAATTTCTGAAGTGTGTATACCCCGGTATGTTATATAAATCTAATTTTTCCTTATAGAGCCAAATCTCACTCAAAACAATGTATAAGGTTGACAGTGCTGAGACTCTTTTCATCGGGCATACTTTGTCCTGACCAAATTTATGCAACGAGTTGATGTTGAGTATGCATCCTATCAATTAATCTTCGGATGCTTAAAATAGCTCCGCGGGTATCCCTGTCTTGCCTGTCATCGTGAAAATCTCTACCTAGGAAAGTGATTTTTTTATGCTCTCAGATCTGATTGTAACATATTTGTACTCCAATATTTTCATAACACTGCTGAACGTTAATGTACGTGGTGTTTACCTTCGAAACGCTCTTCGTGGCTGGGTTTTTAGTAAAATTTCCACACATCATGTCTAAAGCTGCGGCTTTCTATTTTGTTGGCTCCGAAGTCGGAATATAATTCTAATGCAGGCAAATTTCACATTTGTGAGCATTCGTTTAATGCGTTTACACTCTATTGCTATTTAGTGCTGGTCATGAAGATAGCTAGACTTACTCTAAGCATAACATCTCCACCAATTCTACTAATTTAGACTCTTAGGAGCCGATGCTGAGGGTATGATTGGAAACTATATTCCACAGACGACAATTTTCATTTATATCTTCTTGGTTTCTTAATGCCTCACTCAGAATCGGCTTTGAACTGCGCGTGAAGTGATGTTATAAAAATGTGCAGTGCATTTAGATGTACAATATTTGATTGTATTGAAACTATTTCCATACATGTTTTGTAGTATCACTATGTGCACACCCTCTGTGAGTCACTTAACTATTAAACTGCGAAGTTTCTCCTAAGCACGTGTCCTTTTGGCTACAGTTGCAAATTTTAAATGTAATACATCATTTTGCTAATAGATTTCTGGATTTACATTTTTAAGATATCACAGAAGTAGATAAGCATCGATGAAAGAATCATTTTGTTTGTAGGTCATATAAGGTGTTTTTTTTTTGTTTGTTTTTTTTTTTTTTTGTCTATAAACACCTAAATTTGAAGTTGGTTTGAGGGGAAGATATTTTTAAATTTGATAGACATAACTGTGGTCTAATATTGTCTATTGGTTGCACATTTATGCACAAATAGTCGTCACCTTTTTAGCCCGAAGAAAAAACCAATGTTATGCAAATAAAAATTATTTAATTTCGATGCTCACAGCATGTTGGCAGATGTGATTTGTTCGGTGTGTGACCTTGTTACCATTGCGATTGCTGTGCCAATATTGAGGATAATGAATGACGGCATCGATTAATGCCAGATATAAAACTATCATTTATTTAGCAAGAACCTGTTTTGCGTGTTTGCCCGTAGTGGTTCAAAGGGAAATGCCAACGTCCCATTAATTAAGTTTAATGCACTTAACGTTAAAATGGCATATAACATTGACAGAGTGAAAAATTTTGCAATAAAATAAAGTGATATTTATAAGGTTCTACATAGTTGAAAAAAATGTTGATATTTGTTTGCCCTGCTGTTTGTTTATTTAATCTATTTTTGATACCAGATGGCATATCAGTAGTCAAGGGAACAACAAGGTTGCTGACGAATTTTATCTATTTATTTTATTGTTGTTGAAATTTTAAGTGTCTACGAGCTTGGGACTTCTTTTGTTTTTAACAAATTTTATTCCAAGTCATTACCACATCAACTGTTTGTCTCTTGATCAAATTGTGTTAAAATTTTTCGCCGCAATGGCATCAGTTTTGGTATTACCGCAATGAGAATACCATTCCAGATAAAGAACAAAATTTTGATTTGGCACACATAACCATGTGTTCTTTATTTATGAATGGGAACTCAGGACCGATTGCTCTACATGAAACACACAGGATCCTCTAACATGTGGCATCACTCTCTAGCAATTTGATCGGTAGCTATCAGTGCGATCTTAGGCTCAATAGGTCTACAATCGACCAAATATCTACACTAAAATAGATACTGGAAAAACCCAAGAAACTTAAATCCAAGTTCCTAACCTCTGTACCGATTTGAAGGGTTTAGGTGACTCTAAGGTTTTCAAAAAATCTATTTTTTTTTTTTTTACTTTATGGCTGGGAAATATCTCGAAGAACTTGTTTTTCAAAGTATAGCGCATTTTAAACGCGTTTATCTCAAACTGCATTTTTCAAGTTGGCCGCACCCATTACTTGGACAATAATTTTCTGGCGATTTTTTTGCGAATTTTGCAAGTTTGACTTTGGAAGTGCGCCATTCGTGACTCATTGTAATTCAAAATTTATAGGAGCTATTGGTACGGCCGTAGACCCTTCAAAAAAAGAGAGATCATCTTAGAAATGCTGCATAGCCGCCATTTTTAAATAATTTATGCTAAAAAGTTAAGTTTTACAGTCATATGTGCAACAAACTTCTGCCTTTGTAAACTCGATTTATATTATATTTCACAAAAAAACCTGTTTTTACGACCTCTAGGGTGACCTTACCCCTTAAGGCCATATATGACAGACTCTATTGAGAGTCTAGATTTAATTTATTCTGAGATTATGCAGATTAACGATGAAAAACATCCGCTGCTCTCTATTAATGTCTTAAACACTCTGGCCAAGACTTTTGATGTCAAAAAAATACAGACTTCACATAATCGGAAAAAATATCACAATAGACGGTTAAAACTTTGAGGTAGCTAAGGATTTTCTCAACTTCGGTTCTACTATATATGTATTAACTTTAATTCTTCTCATCAGAAAGTAAAGGAAGATATTCACTTGGCAACAATAAAAGGGCTCTTCAAAATACGCTGATCATATCATGCCTATTCTATGGCACTGAAAGATAGATGTACGAATAAGTGAAGGCAGAATTCACTCGTGGAATTTTGTTAAATATTTTTCGATCCCGATTACATTGGCAATTGGCATTGGACCGAATTTTATGAGCTATATGGCAAAATGATCCAGAGGTACTTCAACATTAACACGTTAGAAGAATACTTCGCGTCGTCTTAAATGGTGTTTGCAAGTAGAAGGGTATCTCAACAAACTGGAGGAGATTAGCCAAAAACCGTGCAATTTAGCGTTGAACTGCACTTTAACCAATTATTCGCTTCACTCCACCACTCCTTTTTATTGCTGCAATTAAGATTGGAATTTCTAGCATTATCGGTCTGCCGATTTTTGGAGTCGTAGCTCATCATCATCAGGCCAAAGTGTTTTTATATTATTTTTTAAAGCATAATAAACATAAGCCTAGGCCTCACATATATATATGTAGCTGCCTCTGCTTATGCACATTAAGTTCTTTTTTATTTGCGTATGCCGCAAAAGATAAGAAGGTCTCAAACACTTAACCAATTCCCAAACTTGAAGAATTTAACTGTTGAATGTTGAAGTCAACGTCATTGTACAGCTCCTGAAGTTCATCATCTAATCTAACGCAAACAATATATAATGGCCCGATCATGACCTTGTATATTTATTACTTTGGTCCAAAAAACAGTTATTGAAAAGAGTGTTATTCATACTTTGACTTTCTCCATGTATTGCTTTCACAAGATACCAGGTAACACTCTGTCCGATTTGTCGGTAGTTGGTGGCTTTCTTTGTAGACAGTAAGCATTCAGTATTGGCCTCACTTACTGTTAGACTCAGAAATTTGTCACGGCTTAATGAGACACACAAGTGTCAGATCGCTATGTTATGCTATGTAAAAGTAATTATTATTCCAAGTTTCGAGAAGTTAAAAGTAACTTGGGAAAGAAATGGAAATTGATTAATGAAATTCAGAACAAAACATCTCTAAGCACTCTATTCCATAGCATTAAAGATGAAGATGTTACCATTCGTAACCCTAAGAATTTAGCTGAAAAATTTAATAATTACTTTGTTTCTATTGGTAGAAAAGTGGTATCGGACAGCTGCACTGATCTTCCTAAGTGTGATTGCTCAGATAATTTTGTATCCTATTCTCAGAGTTTTTATGGTCATCCAATAATGTCCTCGGAACTGTATAAAACCATTCTATCACTAAAAAATTCTAATTCTAAGGCATCTAACTACTTTTCAAATAACTTTGTAAAAATAATAGCTTTGAACATTTTATGCCATATCTATAACAAAAGTATTTCGAGTGGTATTTTTCCAGATTACTTGAAACAAGCCGACGTTACACCATTATCTAAGAAAGGTGATAAAACTTTAATAAATAACTATAGGCCAATATCTTTACTTCCTGTTTTTTCGTAGATTCTCGAAAAGGCTATTAAAAATAGAATGTTAAAGTTTTTAGAAAAAAATAATTTTTTTATTGAGAACCAATTTGGTTTTCGTTCGGGATATTGAACTGAATGAGCCCTCTTAAATTTCTGTAAAATTATATACAAGTATAATGGTTTTAATAACAGGAATTTGATAGCGGCTTTGATACAATGGTACAATGCAAAATTGGTTCGATTCTTATTTATCTAATAGACGGCAAAGGGTTAAAATCAGTGGTCAATTAAGTTCTACTAAAAATATTTGTATAGGAGTTCCTCAGGATTCAGTGATCGGTCTAATACTTTTTCTAACTCGCTATTTCAACAAAATTATCGTAAATTTAATTAAAGTAATTCCGCGTTAAATCTAATTTCTGACATAAACCATGAATTGGAAATCTTGGGCCACTGGTTCCTACAACATAAGTTAGTAATTAGTGATAAAACTAAAATAATGTTTTTTAGTGCGAATGGAAGGAAGTTTAACTCTGGAACATTCTTTTTTCATTGTGCAAATTGCAGCAAATTTAAGCAAAGTAAAGTTATAGTATTTGTAATTCGAACACAAGAACACAAACATTTTTTGAAGTGAGTACATGTGCTGATAAATGTTTTAGTATAGAGAGCGTTTCGTTGTTTATGTATCTTAGTGTGATGCTTGACTGGAGAATGAATTGGTCTGATAATACTAGTTCACTAAAAAAGTATCTTATAGCTGCCACAAGACAATTCTACTTTTTAAAGTCCTATTGCTCTCGAGATCTTTTAAAATTAGTTCATTCTAGGCTAGAATGTGGCTTAATTTCTTCGGGTGACACTCATAACAACAAGCTGAACCCTCTTCTAATTTCTCAGAAACATATTATTCTTTTTGTTTGTAACAAAAAGAGTCGTGATCGTAGTCTGTTTCTTTTCAGAAGTTTTAAAGTTCTTCCTGTTAAACATTTGTATTGCTATAAAGTCTTAAAAATATTTTTTGCAAGGTCGGGCTATCAATTAAATAGATTCTCGGCTAACTATTACCTCAGAATCAACAATTTAAGTCTTGCTATTGTACCAAATCAAATTTTCTTTAGCTTCTTTGCGGCAACTACTTTTAGGCTTTTCGAAAGCTTACCTAATAACATTAAAATCATAAGAAATAAATCCACCTTTTTCAAGAAAGTAAAATCATGGCTCTTAGACAATTATTATTATCCATTATAATTTAAATTATTCATTTTTACTTTCATAAATACTAAAAAATTTTCTTTGCTATACACCTAAAACTAAAATCAAGCCTCAAAATATACCTGAACAAAAAAAATTTTATAGAAATATTAAGACCCCACTAGATTACAAATACTAAGTGTTTATTAATTTGTTTTACATTGTTCTGCTTTCTGCTTTCGCATCTAGTTCCCTTTGAACTATAGATTGCAGCTACTTTATTAATTCAATTTTTAGATTAATTCTGAATTCTTTATTATGTTGTACTTTTTACGAATTAATAAAAATTAATAATAATAATAAAAAAAAAAATCTCACATGACAGCGGGTCGCCTTGCCTTAACCTTGCTTCACCTTGAAGGTTTCAGTATCGATTGGCACAAACTGACGAGTTCGTCAAGGATATTAAAACTTAACTGGGCGTTGTGTACCTCGTCCCTATGCATTCTATCATATGCACCATTGAACGGTGAGCTTTCCTGGCCTGAAACTGCACTAATATGCACATATTTTTTATTAATGGTTTCAAACGCTCATATAATAGAGCTTCTAACTTCAAAAAGTTTATAATAGTAGGTCAGGTTTAACTTTCTAAATTTTTCATCATTCATTAAAAGAATAACTTTCACAAAAACGCATGTATATCGTTTCAGAATATTTGTTCGACGTCAAAAGTTTTCCTGTTTTCATTATCAACTTTCTGAAGTAGTTAACGTCCCTTATGGTCCGGAATGCTACATACAAGTACACACGATGGAGGTGCATATGCCAATACTAAATGCCTCAGGTTATACTACCACCATTAGTTTACAATAAATAAAGCAAAGGGAAATAATTACAGTTCAAGTAGTTAAGGTCTCTCTTGGTCAGGAATGGTACATACGAGTACACACGATTGAGGCGCATATGCCAATACTAAATGCTTTAGGCTATATTACCACAATTAGTTTAAATAAACCAAAGGGAAATAATTACAGTTCAAAAAGGAGTTTTCCGTTAAATTTAATCAATAGCATATATACATATGCACATACATAAATATGATGGGAATTTTAATTGAGTTAAACTTGGTGTAACCGTGGACACCCCAATGGCAATGTCATGGAATTTCAATCGATATGATTGATTTGAATGCCATCCTTTCCACAATTGTTAATTATCGCATCAGTGGGGTGCTGACCGCCAGAGGCAAAATACAAACAACTTACATATATTATGGTAGACAATGTCAAGGGGACAAAATCGATGAGGATGGGTTTGCCGGAAATATTTTGACTGCGGTTTTACACAATTATGCGAGAGCTTTATGGTAGGCTTGAAATATTTTGCAGAAATGGTACACACCCATTTAAAAAAAATCATGCAATCATTTAAAAACATTAAAAATAGGAAGAAAGCATTTATGCAGTGCCTAACTAAATATCCGGTTATTTCATATATAAATCATATAAGTTCCGACTGAACAATATACATAGTCTTCTTTCCGAGTATCATTTTCCACTGAGGATATTTCTGTCTTAAGTTAATGTTACTTTAGATGACAGTATAGTTGGAGCTGAACCTGGTATCAACCAACAAATCTCTCCATCCAGCTTAACCGTTAGCAAATAAACCGGTCGAGTTGGCAAAGACATCTGAATAGAGGTTTTTCTTTCTGTGGAGGAGCCAGAGCGTTAGTAAGCATTTGGCAAGGTTACTGAAAATAGACATTGTTTTGTAAAGCTCGTATCTATAATATAAATACTATCGTATCGAATTAAGTTTAGTTAGACTTCTCCAGTATCTGCTTGTGCGCTTTCTTGGCCGCGCTTTAAAGGGTCTCAAACTTTGGTTAGTGTTAGGTAAGAGTGAGTGTTGGAGACAAAAAAAAAACCAATCCACTTAGGCCTATTGGCTCATTGTGATGCCACGTTGAATTGCAATTTTCCTACTCTTGAAACCAATTCTATATTGTTTAGATCCCTTAAGTCATTGTAGAAGAAGGGTCCTAAGTGGAGTTGCTTGGAAAACAGCTAAACATGTCAAATGTACAATAGATGGAGAATTGTCTCCTCCTCAACCGCGTCTATGTAGCTTCTGCAGATGTCTAAAAACGCCAAGCCTTCTTCCATGTTTTTGTATAAGACAGTGTCCAGTGATGACACTTATGACAACGCTGAGATATTTTCTGTTTTGTAAGGTCAAACTTTTAAAGCTATTCAGGTCCAACTTGTTTGGTCGCTAAACACGTTGACCCAACCGTCTACCTAAGCTATGTTCTTCTATTAGCTATCCGTCTTTAGTATTAGATAGTTTGCATGTACCGATTGGTACAACGGTGATACATTTTTCAGGTAGGATAGGTATTCTATATTTGTTTTTTTGGTGAGTTTGTCGATCCTACGGTTCCCCGAAATACTTCCATGCTCCCGGACTCAAATTAGATGAATGTTGAACTGCTTTCCATGAGAGATGTTCGGCAATTTAGGACGGTTTAGAATTTAATTAGTGAATGTAGAGCCATTTCCATCGACTTTAACAGTAGGCACGTTGAGCCATAGACAGAAGTCATGGATCAATTCTGGATCGTATTTGGATATCAATCAGTCGTTCTAGAATTTTTAGAAGGAAAGATGATAAACTTATAGGTTTAATGTCCTTTGAGACAATAAGAGAATATTTTGTGGGTTTGGGGATGAAAACTATATTAACTTCTCTCCATGACAGTGGTATGTGAGTCATTTTAATGCAGTTCCTTATAGTATGCGCTTATGTTGGCAGGATGATATCGGAAGATCTTTGTAGCTCATCAGGTAAGATACCGTCCGGCCCAGCAGATTTGTAAAGGGTGATTCATCGTGAGGTTTGATTTATAATTTAAAATAAAACACATAAATTTGAAAGTGTACTTAAAATTTTTTATCGGTTAAAAGAACAATTCATGGCACTTACTTTTTGAAAATGACATCATGTAAATGTTGGTCACGACTACTTCTTAGGTGGTCCATTCGGAAGGTCCAATTTTGGGCGACTTGTTTGAGTAATGTTGGCTTCCAAAGCGTCCATCGTAGCTGGCCTATTCTTGAAGACCTGATAACTTACAAAACCCCAGAGAAAATAGTCCAAAGGTGTGATATCGCACGATCTAGGCGTAGCAAAACGTGAAATTAAGTGATCACCAAAATGATTTCTCAACAAGCCCATTGTTTCACGCGCTGTATGGCTCATAGCGCCGTCTTGTTGAAACCAGACCTCGCCGAGATCATGTGCTTGAATTTCTGGAAGCACATAGTCCGTTAACATGGCGCGATAACGGTTACCACTGACGGTAACATTCTGATTGCCTCATTTTTGAAGAAATATGGACCAATGATTCCACCAGCTTACAAACCACACCATACCGTTATTTTTAATGGAAGTAATGGTAGCTCTTGGTACTCTTCGGGTTGTTCATCAGCCCAAATACGGCAATTTTGTTTATTAACGTATCCATTGACCCAGAAATGAGCTTCATCACTGAACAAAATTTTACGATAAAACACCGGATTTTCATTGAGTTTTTCTAGAGCCCATTCACTGAAAATATGACGCAAATTCAAGTCGTCTGGCTTAAATTCTTGCACAAGTTGAATTTTGTACGCTTTTAGACGGAGATCCTCACGTAAAATACGCCAAGTTGTCGAAAACGTCAAGCCAAGCTGCTGAGAACGACGACGAATCGATTTATCACGGTCTTCGTGTACAACCTCAGCTACAGCCGGTATAGTCTCTTCACTACGTGCTGGATGTGGTCTAACCGGTCCAGTATCATCCACCAATGCGAATGGTATTGGCAATTGTGAAAAAACACACGAAAAACATTTCTTACAGAACGCTGATTTTCGTAATACAGCTAAACAATTTTGAGACGCTTTTGTGGTGTGAGTCTTTCCACAATGACTTGTCAAACGATACTGAACAAAAATGACAAAGCAGTTTGATAGGCATTCTTCTTATACTTTTTGTAAACCTTTAGGTTTATTGACTCGAAACTGAACCAAATCGTTCCTTTAGTCTGCACTAGAGGTTTATGAGATTCCTTATTGATCACAAATAACGCAAATCTATAAGAGCTCTTAGATCCTTCAGTTTCGCGGCTTTCCAGTCATGAGTCGGAAGGTTCGGGTTCTACGTCTTCTAGAGATATGCTCCTTGGCACCGACCTAAAGCTTTCCACCTGAGTTTCCATTTATGTGTATGAATATATATAAGGTTTTTTTCATTTCGTCCGAGAGTGGAATTGTTGATCACCATGATTTGGGTTGAATGGTTTATTCTGTCCGATGGCGGAATTTTGAACTTCGTCACCCGTATACAATCTGTCTAAATGATCCGTCCATATCTTCAGCAACGACTGCAATTCTACTTTTATGTGCCATTTGTCATCATTGCAAGCACACACTCGGCATAATCGTAGGTAAGATTTTGTTGCTACAGTAGCACCTCCCATCATTTCTCTCTTGCAAGTAGTTTTAATCCTTCTATGCAGCTCCGCTTTGTACGCTTCTTGATTCGCTGTATGTGATTGCAGGCATTTTTCGTCGAACTAAGTACTTCGTTACAGTGGCCAAGATAAATCCTCCCACTGAATTTCATCACTTGATGCTTGTAACATAGAATGCTAGAATCCCCTTGCACTAGAGGAGTGCCTTCCGTCGATCACAATGTAATCAATTTGGTTGACGGTTAATTGTTTGAAAGCCTTAAATGTTGCCTTGTGAACATTGGAATACTTCGATAAAGTTTTTCAATTTGAATCCATTGTCGGAGATGACATTGTACCACCAAGGATGTTCGCCTTCCGTAGATTTTCGCCAAGGACGGCTTTAATATTATTTTTATTTATTTTCAAGCACACAAAATGGAAAATAAAATGGATGGGGTGACCCTGTAAGCTAAGGTTACAAAAAAAATTATTTAGAAAAAGAATTAATTGAACCTGAAGAAGAATGTAGCGGAATTTGATTAATGGAAGAGGAAACAATTAAACAATTAAAAAATTGATATTGCGATACATTAAAAAACAGAAGAAAATCCAAAATAATCCAAATCTATTATAAGATGAGGTAGCAAGTTAAAGAAGCAACTGTATAAAATCGTTTTTATACTGTGGTTCTGTTAATAGATTTAAGTGATCACCATGTGTATTCCGATATAATTTTTGAGAACACTATCATTCAAGTTTCCAGATTTATGGAAAAATGCCACTAAAACTTTGAAGCAAAATATAACTAGATGACGGACAGGAAGAATTTTCAGTTCATTATTTTCGTATAATATGTTTTTGCAAAACTAGAACTGGTTGAGATTTCTATGAGTTCCGTGAAAATATTGTCTTAAGTCTTCTATTTTGTTATGGAAACACATTCTTGAATCAATAATAAGCCCAAGGTATTTTAATTTTTTAAAGCTTTAAATTTAAAACATTTTTCGGTGCAGTTAAGATTGCTACAAAATGCCCCCCAAAAAACATATTTTAAACAAGTCCAAATCCGAATTTATATCATCAATTCGATATAGAGGACTTATCGAATAGTAGTTTAAGCATATATCATCTGCAAAAGCAGTGATATTGCCTTTGAGAGGTAGCTTAGATATTGAATTAATATAGATCAGAAAGCTTATATGTATATGTTTTATTTCACTCCTATTGTCTTTGGTTCGAATTTGAGTCATATATTCAGGCAGATCTTAAAGAATCTGTACTCTTTATATATATGACTCGAACAACTTGAGCATAAATGCTCAAAACCCAGAATTTTGAATCCTCATGATTTACCATATCAAATGCTTTGGTAATAGACCTGTTGTCCAATTTTTGCCTTCCAAGCTCTCGGGGATTTTTGAAGAAAAATTCAGAAAGCTAACGACCCTATCTTTTCAAATTTTTTCAAAGTCTTTACT
Source organism: Volucella inanis (assembly GCA_907269105.1). NCBI lineage: Eukaryota > Metazoa > Arthropoda > Insecta > Diptera > Syrphidae > Volucella > Volucella inanis. The sequence continues at coordinate 39,647,457 of OU026158.1, forward strand.
AATTGATTAGCGTTTTGAAAGGTGGTATCACATCCGTACTTTTAAAAACCTTGTGGAAGACTCCAGGTAAGACATTTAGAGATCTGATTTCACGTTTTGTCCAGGAACTTATATTAACTGCCTTTGGTTTCATCGTCTTGGCCCTCTGTGTACACATGAATTAGAGTTTTAATTAAATGGACCAAATGCAAGCGTTATAGCAAGTGGTTTTTCGGGATTTGGCAGACATCTTCCGAGCCAGCCTTGTCAGAAATCCCTTTTTCAAATATTATTTGAGGATATTGGTTTGGATGTTTCTGAGCACGCACATTCCTCGTCGTCTACAAACAATTTTAGTCATTCGTTTAACAATAAAACTTAGATATATAGGTATATTGTGTGACGTTCTAGCTTTCCTTGAACTAATTCCATTTGCCTTGAAATTATGTTTTTTATTCAAATCGACTGGACAGTAATAATACGGTACCTGTAATTGAATTTTGCTGAAAAGATTTTTTTCCACTTTAAAGGTCAAGAACTATTCAACCCTACTTTGTATTTAAGAGCCTTTAAACGGATGTTATATGAAATAGTAATTCATGTCATATAGCATCCGTTTGAGTTTTGTAAACATTAAATTTTTTGCTTTCTCGAAAGTCGGGTTTTTTTTTATCTTTTGACGCAAATACGCGCAGTTCTAAATGCTGGAAAACTTGGACTTTGTTAACATAGCAGTCTTACTTTTATGCTAAGCGTGATATATAAAATTATAGTAACATAGTTGTCGAAGTTTAATTTTTTGGATATTTTGCTGTTACTAATTGTGGAAGCATATGCTTAATTATAAATGACAAGACATCAAACCCGCTCGTACGTACAGCATAACCTTACTATTGTCTTAGATCACTGGTTCCCTCAGAAAATACTCTACTGATCGCTACACAATGCGGATACGATACAAAAATGCAGATACGATAACACAAATCAAAGATAACCCATGAATGTGATGGAAATACTATTCAACCTTATCATAATGCGCTATTATTACGCTGATAACGCGTCAAATTAAACATATGTAGTCGAGAAAAAATTTAAAATTCATATAATAACATCTAAAAGCAAGCTATACGTAGTGCAAGACCACGCATAGTAAAATAGAAAAAAATTAATAAATGCTGAGCTAAGTATAATTTCGTCTAGACCTTGTATGTAATATATTTATTTATTTATTTAATTTTTTTTTTTTTTTTTTTTTTGTGACGAGACGTGAGAAAAAAATCACTTTGTTCGGTCCTCTTTTTCTATAAATAGCCTTCGAGGCAGACGTAGATGCGGCAAAAATTGTCAACACCCTCTTAGTTGAGCAAAATAAGCCAAACTCTCCTTCTCCGTAGTCTTGGCATGGCAAGCAGCAAAACATATGCGGATAACGTACCGATACCCACCATATGGTGATGGAATTTTAATTAGAGATGAAATTCAAAAAAAATAAAAATTTTACCAAGCAAAAGATTCAAAATTTTCTATTGCCATAATTTTGTCAATATATGTATATCTTTGGTTGCTTGAATATAATATTTGGGGTCCATGAGGTTAATATGATATTTCTCAATAGTAAATATCGTGAGAATTTTCATTATATTTGTGTCAACATAAGTATATGCTCAGACTATATATGTGCACGGATATTGATAACATTTACTTTTCGAATTTATCAGCCGTTTTAACTCCATTATATAGGTATCATTAAATGTAAAAAATATTCCTTTAACTTTTACTACATTGGACAATTAGTTTAAGGTCAAAGCAAAAGATAAAAAAAAAAATTTTTTTTTGTGTTTTGATCAAGGTCAAAATATTAGAAAATTGTTTGTATACGAGTATAAATATGTACAGAGTTAGCTCATTATTAGATATAAAGGTAGGCACCGCACCACTAAATTTGTGGCTTTGAAAACACTGCTCATTCTTCAAGCATGTGTTTTTTATTCTATGATACTCGTACATTCTACATTTTTCATTTGCGACCACCTCTGCTTGCCCTCGACTGTATTTTAGTCTTTCTCCCTGTTCACATGGTGATGCCGATGAGTAAATCGTGTATCTAAATATTGTATATATGAATGTACGTAAGAGTAAAAATATTAGCATGTCGAGTAAGCTTTAAGACGGACAAAATTTCTTTGATCAAATGAATTTTCAATGGCGTCATTCTGCTACCACGTATATATCTGCCTTCTCAAAATGAGGGAAAGCCCTGTGGTGCGGAATAAAAAGAGCGAAGATGTTTAATTAATTTATTTATTTTATTTTTTTAATTCTTAGACATAAAACCATTTATTAAGTGTGTATTGTTAGTGTATATGTTATAAATTTTATTACATAATAAGCAAATTGTATAGGTTCTCTGTTTTCGTATAGTATCAGTATAATTGTTTGATGTATGTAGTAGACGTAGTCGTACGGGTAGTCGATTTGGGCTATAGTTTGTTAAGTGTTTTATTTAATAAGATACCAAATATGTGTACGCGTATGTATATAGTTATTATGGCTCCTACTCTGCAGGTGTTATATTTACAACTAACTGTTGTGAGTCACTTATTTAAGGAATCGAATAGAATCCGAATAGAAATATTTTACAGCTGGTGTTCCTGAAGGCTCAGTTGTAAGCCCAATTTTATTGTAAATATATTCACGTTCGATTATCTTAAACTCCGCTCTTGTGATTCAGCTATTTTTTCTATTATCAGCTTATTCTCGTTTCATGAATTCGATGAGATACAAGTAACACTTAAATAAAAATACAGAACATTGTCATTTGATCTAAGAAATGATATTATTTGAAAGATAATTCTTTATCATTTAAGAATGGTTTCTGGCACGTGTACACTGCAACTGGCAATTACAGAACACGTACTGTCAATCCAATTTTTGAACACTTTTTGAGCATCTGAGACCGTGCATCTGTGTTTTAAAGCTTTAATTCCTCCAAGTTATCCACTTAAACAAGCTATTGCACATATCGCTACAGAAAAAAATTGAGCGGAGCCGACTTATATTACATGTTCCAATCTAGAAATCATTTACTCACCAAGCTTTGTAACAAGAAATCGATCATGAGGATGACACTAGCCTCATCTTGCGCGAACCATATATCGTTTACATAGATGTCATATAAATGTGGATACATATCTTTCTATATCGACCATACAATACATTTTTGTTGATGTAATGGTGTTTGAATATTCAGAATGCGGATTGTTCCTACTCCTAATGGGTTCAAAGCCCATTCAGTAAATGACTTCAATTTTACACTATATAATTTAATCTTGAAATGAATTAGGTCAAAATCCTTGCGCAAAATGTTTCAATTTGTAAGCGGACAAAACCCAAACGTCTACGAACTGACAAATTCGAGTCTTCATTAACATTGGCCTTTGTCATGTAACCACGAAAGAAAAGCACGTTCCGATAGGAGAGTTCGTGTAACTGAACACTGATTTCAGAAATAATACTCCACAACTTAGTAACGTTGTAAATTTGTCCATGATGAATTGTTAGATTTTAATGAAAACAAAAAACATTATCACTCAAAAAAATTACACGTAGTGGAGATAATTAAACAATCAAAAACTTTAACTTTCAAAACGATGCAGAAAAACCACCGTAAAATTATTCGAAAGGAATTGCTATACGTTCCGATAAGAGAACGACAACGAAAGTCAGATTTGTCGGAACCATATAGTTCTGCAGCTCGAGTAGGTAAAATCTTGAGCCTTTTGGAAAGCTCCTAGTTTGGAAACATTGCCTGTTAGTTCAATTAAGGTAAACAATGGAACAGATGTTTACTTATGAATCCTTAAAGAACTAATGCGAATCCTCAACCTTGCTATTGTAAATGATATTTAACACAACAATGCAATATTATATACATAGAATATTGTGCACTATACTAGTACTATAAGGCCCATAAATCCCATGAAAATATGGTTAGTTATGGTTTTAATCTCGTTTGTTTTCTTTGGGATTTTTCGGAGTAAGAGAGCTTGAAAGGCGGACCAGTACGTACTGGTTATTGTGCTGCTATTGTAGTGGTCATGATACCTTCACACAGTAAGTTTAATAGTAAGTAAGTAAGTTTTAACCAAAACATCATATTATTACAGTTTGGCTTTTTTGTGATCTTACTGTCTTTTAGCTTGTAGATATTTGAAGCGATACATTCCATCCTGGAAGATAAGACTGCATCTAGATGTGATTTATGTTCTAAATGCATGAAGCACATTACGCAGCTGCTGAAATTACTGCCTTTACACATCCATTGTTTTCTAGATTTTGTTGATATATGTTACTTGCCTTTACTCTTACTTAGTGTCCGTTTGGGTTTTAAAGCCAGCTTTCAGTGGGGGCTTTCCGAAATCAAAGAGCCAAGTAACTACGTAAGCTTTATTTTTTGCCTGACCGCTGCCGTCAATTTCTTAAGATTTTGTTCAATGGCAAATCGGATAAATTATTAAAATCAACAAAATGGATTTAGTTTTTTTAATTTGGTAAAAAAATCATCTATGACTATAACAATGAAAAGACCGTTTTTAGTACATGTGTACATTTTTTTGCCTTTTTAGAAATTAGCCCGTTATTTTTACAATTTAAATTTAATTATTACAATTATTTCAACAGTTTTGTTTTTTGTCTCTCTTAGTCAAAGGAAATTCATGTGCGGTTTTAACTTTGAAATTGAGTGAATGTGTGTAATTCTTCTTAGTCCTGGAGATATTTCTTCCAAGTATTTTATTTCTAATGTGGCATTGTCAAAGATAGTATGAAGTATAGTCATCACCACACCTTCTGCACTGGTCATTTTTGCTGGGTTTCCTATTTCTTGCATGATGTCTGTGAATATGCTCTAAGAGAGGACAAAGGTTCTTTGTTCATGTATTGTATACAGGATTTTTTGTTGTTGTTGTAGATTGACCACAATTTCCTGAATGTGACATAGAGTTAAGCATACTTTATCTCTTATGTGCCAGCACTAAGTATTTTGTTTCCAATATCTTATTTAAGATTACAGGGTGTTATTTTCACTGCAGTGTCTTCCCGGTTCGGGTCGAGGGATGATTCCTTTTTTGACGTTTCACCAGCTTTTTGTCCAGTAAGTTAACAGATGTTTAAATGTAAGTCTGTAGCTCTTTACAAAAGTGACTTTTATTTCGTGTTTAAAGCCGTTTGGCTATCCATGGAAATGGATTGCCGCTATTGCAATCTATTTAAGGACTCGTAAGATGTTAATGCTGGCTTCTAATTCGTTGGATAGTGATATTTTGTATCATTCTTCCTAGCTGGGATAAGAAGTGATGACTGTTATGGTCAAATCTGCTTTATTTCTCGCTAAAACTAAGCTAAGCTGCTTATTCTTAGAGCACCGTATACGGCAGATCCTTACACGAATAGATTTACTGATTTAAGATTAAAATGTCATATTCAAGATGAAGATTCAGTTATTTCTAGGCGGAGTTATGTCATTACTTTCTTTCTCTTTGAAATGAAATATGAAACGGCAACAGTAAGTGCTTAGGATTTTTCGGTTGCACGGATTTAAAATAGGGTCTTGCAAATAGATGCCGCCATTCATCAATGATTTATTAGTTTTCTGTAGAAAAATCAAACCAAAGATGATGAAGAAGAAATTATAATCATTTTGGCCACAACCATTTAACAAAACATGTACTCGTATCTGTTGGAGAAATATGTATCCAATATAACTACTGCCCTGCTTGCTGTATTGGATACATTTGCTGACGTCTGGATTACTTATACAGTTAAACTAAAAGTGTTCTGGTGTTGTTTTATTTGAGTGATCAAAGAATATATTTGTCCACTTCTTTTTTTAAGCCCTGGGTAGTACTTGACATGCAATTTTTTTTTATTTAAGAAAAACATGTACAATAGTATTATTCAAAGTATTGCCCATCTGAAGCTATGACTTTTTCTCATCTTTCTGGCAATTTGTGGATCCCATCCCAAAAGAACTGCGCCGGCTTGGCAGCCAAGAATGAATCAAACCAATTTTTGATATTCTGTTCTGATGTGAAACGTATTTTAATGAGGGCGTTCTGCATCGACCGGAACAAATGGTAGTCAGAAGGGGCAAGGTCTGGGCTATAAGGCGGGTTTGGTAAGACTTCCCATTCACTGTTTTCCAAATAGTTCTTAACCGGAATAACAATGTGGGGCCGAGGTTGTCATGATGGAAAATTATTGCCTCGTGTCTGGTCCAATATTCTGGGCGTTTTTCGGCTACTGCTCTCTTCAAACGGATTAATTGTGTTCGGTAGCGTTGTCCATTGATGGTGTCACCCGGTTTTAGCAGCTCATAATACAGCACACCCATCTGGGCTATAAGGCGGGTTTGGTAAGACTTCCCATTCACTTTTTTCCAAATAGTTCTTAACCGGAATAGCAATGTGGGGCCGAGCGTTGTCATGATGGAAAATTATTGCCTCGTGTCTGGTCCAATATTCTGGGCGTTTTTCGGCTACTGCTCTCTTCAAACGGATTAATTGTGTTCGGTAGCGTTGTCCATTGATAGTGTCACCCGGTTTTAGCAGCTCATAATATAGCACACCCATCTGATCCCACCAAATACAGAGCATTAGCCTCGCGCCATTGATATTCGGCATTGCCGTTGATTTGGCTAATTGGCCGGGTTTCACATATGATTTTTTGCGCTTGAGGTTGTCGTAATTGATCCATTTTTCATCACTAGTAACAATCCGATGCAAAAATGACTTCCTTTTGTGGCGTTCCAGCAGCATTTCGGACATGCAAAACCGTCTTTCGACGTCTCTCGGCTTGAGTTTATGTGGAACCCAATTTCCTTGCTTTTGAATATATCCAGCTGCTTTTAAACGTTTTGAAATGACTGCTTGTGACACACAAAGATTCTGCTCTTCTTGTGTTTGGTAACAATCTTCTTAGAGGAATGCTACCAGTTTTTCATCTTCAAACTTTTTTGGCTGCCCAGGACGTTCATCGTCTTCCAAGCCAAAATCACCACTTTTAAATCGTGCAAACCACTTTTGGCACGTACGCTCAGCTAGCGTATATTCACCATAAACTTCCACTAAAATACGATGACTTTCGGCAGCAGTTTTCTTCATATTTAAGTAATGAAGAAGAACTCCCCGCAAAAACACTTTTTCAGGCATTTAGTTCGACATATTTGAGTGAAAAAAAATTGTTGTTGTTTACGCTTCAAATGAATGACATATACTGAAATGACGTACAATGACAGTGGCTTTCCAACGCATGCTTCAATGGAATAATACAAGTTACGCTATCTTTTAGCAAACCGCACGAATTAAGTTATAGACCCATACGTAAAAAAGTGTATTCGAAAAACAAAGTCGGTCGATTTTATCAACCAACTGCTCGCGAGTACCTGGCAATCGTGTTTTGAGGTTTGAATGACATACTTCTACAGCCCGTGCATGGACTCGTTTACAAATGCTATTTTATGACCCAAAACCCATAACGTCCGTGTTTAGCGTCTGATTTATCTATATATAGTATCACTTAAAAAAAATGTATTTTAATTTATTACGTTTAAAATGGGAGATTAGAAAAATCTAAGATAGCAGTTATGTATATCTGTCATCGGTGACGCCCTACACAAGTTTATCATGCGGCAAATTGCTCCTAAAACTTTGTGATAAGTTGAAATAAATAACGCATTTAATATATATTGCTATCTGGACGATTTAAAGTTGGATAGCTCTTATAAGTTGGGAACAATTGTAGATTTTTTGACACCATCATTTGTTTTCTGTTTTTTTGGGATGTTATCAATAAAATGGTTGTGCCCATCTGTTTAACATTGAATCTCTTTACCGAAGGTAAATGAAGATAAGTGAACTTATTTGAAGGAAAGCATTTTTGTTTCATTGGGATCCATGATGTTAAACGCAATGGATGACCAAACTATGATAGTTTGAATGGGAAAAATCTCATTTAACTAACTTTATTTTGTAACAAACAATGTGAATCATAGAGTACACTAAATAATAACTAAAAATTATCTTTAAATAAACTGTGCGAAAGTGGGTTTATTCCCCACTGAGTGGAAACTAAATCCTTTAATGGGCTTAATTCCCAAAGACTTGTTTTCCTGCACCCAGTTAAGGTGGCGATTTTTGTTTGTGGTATATTTGATATTTCTTTTAATTTTTAAGTATATGCCAAAAAAATATGCAATTATGACAAACAACGTAGGCGAAGGAAAGAAGAAAGGGAAATACCAATATACGTTAATTTTGAATGTTTGCAGGCTATAATGACAGGGCATTCCATAAGCCTTAAAAGAGTATCACGATATAACATTCATATATATCATATGAGCATTCATGGTGGGTAAAAGTTTGAAGGAGCTGAATGTTACTGACAATTTCGATGAATACTTAAAGTGACAGCTAAAGAAAAAGATATTCCAGAAGACATTACGTCAGTGGTCGGGGCAAGTGACTGAGTGGAAAGTATTGGAATTTTGTTACGAGTTTTGAATCCTGAATAGAACCAAGTGGACCAGATAAATGTTATATTATTTTCTATATTGAAGTCAGAAAAGAAGTGGTGAATTATTTAATACATCACTTGAGGAAGCTAAAAATTTCGCAACATTTCTGATGAATAGGTTGTCATTGATACACATACCAATAATGGAAAGTTGTGCAGTTTTAACGATGCAAGTGCTATTCAAGGGTAATGGCTGGGTATCTAAATTGTGCTTTAACGGCAGCAGACAACATAAAGCATAAAGTTCCACAATATTGGTGGTTCCTCAATTAGTTATGCTGTTAATATCGCAATATATTCTATTAATTTATCTACAGCCCAAAGGCAGCGACACGAGTTCAGGAACGATTAAGAAAAGCAAAGGGTAGTGTCGTTAGCAAATGAATATACTGAGTTAAAACTAGCACACAAGGGATGGTTAACAAAAATTAAAAAGAATGTCGGACACTGAACGGAACTATGGGGCTCATCAGCTGTTCTGGACTTACTTAGTGTTTACATCATACATAACCTATCTGATATTTTTTCTATTAATTCAATCGCTATTTGTTGTATATTACGATATATTAACTTAATATTGTTCTTATTCAATATTTCGTATACGAGTTTGTATTAGGTGATGTATTATTAATTAATTTCGTCGCATATCGACAACCGCATATCATTTCTTTATTTTTATACTCCTCTTTTACATTGCGATCTTACATTACTCTCTAATAATCGTATTGGTGGCGATTGCGTGATGGTTGACTCACTGGCTGTCACGCCACCTACCTGGGTTCGAATCGCGGTTGGAGCGCAACAGCAAATTTTTCAAAATGGCAAACCTCTGAAAGTCAAATTCTGCCTATGAAAAAGCTTCTCAGGAGAGCCATTCAGAACCGGCAATAAACAGTAGGCCCTGCTCAGGAGTGTAAAAATTCACAAAGTGAGAAACACAAATGAGTGTGAGAAGCCCCACACCGGGGCTGTCGCGCCACTTATTTATTTATTTAATATTCGTATTGCTCTAATTGTTATTATGCTTTGTGCGATTATTCGTTATGGTAAATGATCAATTTTGTATTTAACTCAGCATGTCAACATGTCAACCATCGTGTGTATTCAAACATGTACAAATAAAGATATAAATCATACATTTATATAAATATAACTTGTTTGTAGAAAAAAAAATGCATGCTAATATTGTAATAATAATTTAATATCTTAACTGTTCAAATCATAAGCCATTATTTTTTTTTTTATGTCAGACTTGAAACCATCAAATAGAATTTTCGACGCACTTAAATTTTGACACGATCTGAAAAGATTGCGCTGCCTGCGAAGTCCAAATAGGTGTCATCTAGAAGAAAGTTCTATTCCTCGTTCATATCCTCAGTTGCATAGGGGCTATATTGTAAAAACAACAAAAAGTCGAAAACTGAGAACAATTATGATCATAACATCACTATTAAAGATTGAATGCAACAATGTCTTATAATAGAAAATATACATTTTTGTGTTGCTGGTAAATACTTAACAAAAATTTGGGCAAAACGATCCGTCGCAGAAAAGATTCTGACACAAATGAACCAGCTTTTTAGGAAGTTACAAGGCATTTCGGGCATTCGACGCCCGATGATGTTTTAAATGAAGGTATCACAACCCCAATACTAGTCCAAACGTAGCCAAGTTTACGAGTATATTTTCCTCTTACACTTGTGTTTACCTTCGTTTTATCCATTCCTAAACCAAACCTTAGTCGGGTTGCAACAATTTGTCTGTTTTTTTTATTGAAAAAGTAAGCGTATCTATTACCTCTTTTCCGATGAATTCCGTCAAATGCAACATGCTACCAAATGTGATCTTTATCCTTTAATGTGATTTTGTTCATTAAAATTCAACTTTCGACTTAATTAGTGTACTTGTGTCTATTTACGACACCAAATGTGTTTTGGTTGCATTCAAATTTACTTCTTTATGTATTAGATAATGTCGCATCTTCCCAGTTCAAATTCAATATCTGTTTTCAACCGCGTTTTTTGAAGCCATACGCAAACTATCCAACTGTCATTGGGCCAGCCGGTCAATATTCACTCTCTCTCTCTCCATCTCTCTCTATAAAATTCACATCGTTTTCGATACAAAAGCAACTACATTTGTAACCTGAAACCAGGTTAAGGCACCGCCTTAGAGAATATTCATCTCATTCAAAGGACATAAAGAAGATTAAGTGAATTTATATACTCGTATGTCAAAGATAATGCCAGATGTCTTCAAGAGATAAGAAAAATAAAACGTTGCCAGTTAAATCGTGTCAATGGAAAGACTCAGCTTAAGAACCCAAAATATGTGACTTTATTTAAATTTTTTATATACCACAGCCATACAGTAATACGAGTATGTCTAGAAATCGAAAGTATAACATTTTTTGCCAAATAAACTTAATATAAAAAGTTTAGAAGTTCAAGTTACTGAATACATCGGTAGTTTTCAATAGAAAAAAAAAATTATTATGTCCTCTTTTATCCAGGTTACTATAAATTAAAGATTACGATATCTGTTGAAGGTCCTTAAGATCATGTATGAAGGCAGGAGCACAGAGTCTCGTAAAAAAATCGATATTTATAAAACGAATTAGAAAAACTTTCCTCCCTGCTTTCAGAAAAGAGTAAATTGACGTTGTCATGTTCCGTTTGTCCTTTCGTTATTTGAAAATGGTGTAGGACCGTAGATAACTGAAGGAAAGAGTGAATTTTCGTAATCGTATGTTCTTTGAAAAATAACGTGGAACCACCTGAACATTTGCTTATACTCCAAGCCATTAGCACATCTGCGACGAAGGTCATCGATGGAAATATGTTATAATAAGAAATTAATTGTAACTTAACTTTGTTGTATTTCTTCGAGAATCAACTTCACTTTCTGTACTTCGAGAATACAGCCTTTCTCAGTATTTCATGTGATTAATCCATAGTATCATAGATCAAAACGTATCTGCCATGTGAAAACCTTAAAACCTCAATCACTGTTTCTCTGTCAGTTTTTACCATTAATTTCTAACTAAAAATGCTTAGAAAGAAACTTCATATCGTAAGAAACAATATCCACCTAAAAATGTAGAACCGAATCGAATCTAACACTTAGATACACAAGTACCTTAAAACTGGTCATTTTTTGATTGATTCCCTTTACTCTTATAAAAGTTCTTTATTACAGTGGGGGAATGTAAGTTGGTAAGCAGTAAGAACTTAATATCGATGCGCGTCTTAAATATTAATTGATTTTCTTTCGAAAAAGTTGGAAAAAATTTAGTCCCACTAGGGTAAAATGCAATCTTCCTTGTGTATTTAAGTACGAGTATACACATCATGTAACATACATTTTGAAAGATAATAAAATTTATTGGACTCAAAAAGATGTGTTCATACATACTCGTACATATACTTTGTGCTTAGTGCATATATTTATTTTAATACATCTATGTGTATGTTGTTTTTCTTTTTTTTACCATATATCTGTACTTGTAGTTTTTGTACGACAAACACAACGGTACACTCACGTAGCTGCGTTTTCAAGCCAAAACAAACTGAAAATCAGTGTTCTCCAATGATTTAACCTTCTTCTGACGGATGTAATCCTGATAAGAACTTGATATAACTCATTCTGCAGTATCTTGATAACGGTTATATGTACATGCATATATAAATATATTTATAAACGTATATATACGTACGTCTAAATGTAGATACAAAAGTTTATTTAATGTAGATTATGCGAATTATCACATAAACAAATAGGACGATCAATTATAAATTTGCTTTCAGTAGTTAAACGTTCTTCGAAGGTCTCGGTGTTATTCCACCTCGTCCGCCTTACCATTTTAAGGATTGTCATCTTTAATTCAAATAAAAACGTGCATGAAAGCAGCATTTTCCGAATAGATTAATCGTTATACTAGCTTTTTGTTTTTACACTGTTTCTTCTTTTCTTTTTTCCGTGACCGTTGAATGTGAGTATAGAGTGATTTAATATTTTTGTTTATTTGTTTTCTTGTTTGTTACTTAATTGACAAACGGTGTCTAGGAAATAAATCATCTAACCTTAAATGAACATGGTTCTTGCATGGCGGTACAATTTGTTATAATATTTTTGGTCTAGTTTGGAACCCATTTGATTACAAAACATTTTCAAGTGCATAATATTTAAAAATTTATTATATATGTAGATACATAAACGAGTATATAGTGTTCTTAGAATGGAATTAACGTGATGTTTTGTTCTTTTAAAGTATCTCACTTTTATTTTTAATATTTGGGTTCTTGTCAGTTGTGATAAAGTTTTGTTGTGCAGCTTCGAAGGTTAATACTTTTGCCGGAAAGAACGGACATCTATAGATGCGATTCTAAATTTTCTATTGCACTTTTCATTTCAGTCAAGGTTAATACAGATTTTTTGTGATCCTGTGCTTATATTGAGCTTAGAATTCCACACTGCCGTGATAAATGAAATGAGTTCTTAAACTATTAAAAACGAGTGATAATTGTTAGTATTCATCAGTATATATTATATAATGAACTTGGTGGATAGACTGTAGTCCTTAAACTTCCCCGATTAACAATGGTAATCAAAGTGATATCACAGTTTTTAAACGTACTAAAATGATAAGCGTTCAATTGAAAAACTTCGTATGAAAACGTCCCCGGGAGAAATATTAATTTTAGCAGTATGGGTTCGGCAAATGTTCAATTTCCCAAAAGCCACTCAAAGCTACTTAAATACGAGTAGTTGCGTATGTGAATATGATACATAATTTTTTGATCTGCATTCATCCGATTTCCTGTTAATGTATTCTTTAAAATAAATCCCACATACTTGACATTACCTAAGATAGCGTACAACTTCGAGGAGGAGTGTAACTTGAATTATATATATTTAGTGCTCTTTGGATATCAGCATGATTTTTTTTATATTACTTTCAATTTATCAAACTGAACACACGAGAATATAATCTCATTTGCTTACGTTAAGTCTTATTTGGATATATTTTATTATTTAGTAATATGGATATTTATATATTACAATATAAGTATGATGATTTCAATTAATAAAATCGAAGAGCTTGGACATACTTTCCTGTCTCGAACTGAGTGCGTTTTTCCCAGAATTACTTTAAATTTACGATTTTTTCTGAATTAATCCTATTTTCACAGAAAATCTCTTCTGCCAAAATATGAACTAGTATAACAGCCTTCCCTTTTCCTTTGCAATACCAACTAAGTTCCTAACCTACAGATCACATTACTGCTCAATTTCGTGTGCATGGAAAGAACTTTTCCATTTGATACACATTTCTCGATCGTATACTCTGATACTCCTAATTAAAAGTGCATAAATTGGTTCAAAGGGTTAGGCGAACCTTAAAAATGATTTTTTTCTGATTTTTATTATTGAGTGACGCCATATTATTAAACTGCATCAATGAGAAAATCATTTCTGTCGAACTGCTTCACACCTGTGTGAACTGTAAGATAACTGTAAGTTATCTCCAAATATTGTATTTATTTATTTATTAATTTATTTATTTTTTAACAAATCTGGTCCATTAATTGCGGGGCGCTGCGATCAGAAAGATGTATTGTATCACAACATCAGTACTAGGAATCTGATCTCTGGTTGAGATTTTGAGAAATTTGCCAAGGAAATGTCATCTCCTTAAGGCACTTAGAGCCATGCAGTCACATAAAATGTGTTCCGTAGCTTCGTCGTCTTCTGTGCAAAGACGACATTTAATTTCCTAAATAAGACCTATTATATCAGTGTCTGAAGCATTGTCTCGTTTAATCATCAATAAAAGAGATCTGGTAGTATTGTGGATTTTTGAAAAGCTGATTCCGAAACCACCTTGTTGCTATATAGTATCATTTTTGTGCTTTGTAGTCCATTACGCCCCTCTATGATAGAACGCGATTTAATTATAACTCTTTTTTTTTTTTATAAATCGTGCAAATAGTAGTTGCAGCCATCCGGATAATTAATAAACGTTCTAAGTCATGAGGTTTTACACAAGTTACAAGATTTTATTTTTGGGTAGAGCATTTATTGGTGTTCTTTTTCTTAAGCATTTTGGCACTATTTACGACACAGCGTTAAGTAGATTTATAAGCTGCATTACTAATTTATAAAATTTGACAGTGCTGAACTGAATCTTCAAAGTCTTTTTTTTTATTATTTGCTCCATTGGTATAGGAGTTTTGCAATAATTTTCATTTCAATTGGTTTTGCAGGCTATAGATAGCTATAGGCTATATCTACTTTGGCTTCAAGTGACAATGTCAAAACTTTTTTTTCACATTTTCGCAAAAAGGAATCAGGAAATGGCAACTGAACACAGCAACTAACTTAAGGATTATATCATGCTTTGGCTGCTTTTTATTTCATGAACTAATTTCTTTCACTCGAAGCTCATACAAATTCTACAAAAATACCTAAAGAGAAGTTTTTTCTTAAAAAAGAAGAAAAATCTGCCTTGCCATATATGTACCATTGGGAAATAATTTAAAATTTTTAAAATATCTGATTCTAATATACTGACCCGAGGTTTAATATACGGATTATTTTGCCATCACCTGCTACCATTTAAGGCAGATACACTTAACGTTAAACAAATACAACAACCTAATCCAAAATTCTCTTGAGAAAATATCCAATCCAATCCAATCGTCCTCGTTCAATACCACAAAATCAAGAACCACCATTCTCTAAAAGATATTTAATAAATTAAACATACTTGTACTTGTTGACACCGGTCCAATGTCCTAGCTGATGAAAACCAAAATTGTTTAGATGATATACTCGTACTGTGAATTTGGTTTAGAATACACAATTGCGTATCCATCTATCGTTGAACGATATACTCGTATTTACATATATGTTAACATAACTTATTGTTGTTACGAATAATAATAAATTAATTGTACTGGTCTAAGCTTATGATTAGTTCATGCCAGACGAAACTACTATTATCCAGCATACAACTTAAAATACGTCAGTCAGATGACATAAGCAACAAATCAAACATCATAATTCAAACTCCTCAAAACAAGTAAAAAAATAAAATTAAATTTTGAAATAAAATTAAAACCTTATCAGCAAATTTAAAGAGATTTGAAAATGTTTCACACGGTCATGAGCCAGTAGCTATCTAATAATTTTATAACTAATATAATTGATAAACAAACGAAAAGGTAACGTTGTTTACATGCTCATTGGAGAACTGCTTTTAATTCAAATTCGAAAGATACACTTACGAGTAAAAGAAAAACGTAAATACCATGTATCCTCTGAAAAGGCCACTATTTTGTTTGTTTTTAAATTTATGGAATTCCGGAATTACATTTGTAAGGCGCTGGCATAAATCACTTGATTGTCGGATGTCTTGCAATGACAACGAATGATCAATTCTTTCATACTTAGCATTTCTTTGCAAATAGGGTTTTTTAATTTTTTATTCCTCATCTGCATCATTGAATTGACTTTCTTTTTATTTAAATGGTTGAATATGCATGTGCAATATATCTGTTTTGATATAAAATGATACATGGTTAAAAAAATAATAATAATAAAAAAAAAACAAAATAATTTACAACTGGGCTAAGTTGTTTTATCTGTCCGTTTTACGATTCCATATACACATGTGTATTCAAGAATATATATATATATTCATGGTGAAAAATAAATTCAAAAATGAAATCACTTGTTAAGTGTACATATACGATCGCGTCAGCGAATTAAATAACTGACGTCATGGAAGTACTTCTGACACAATAAGAAACTAGTTTCATTTGAACTTATGAAACACGTTATGGTTTAGAATTGTCGTCGAAATGCGGTCATGCCTCTGCTTTCTAATCTTATAAGTCGTCACTGATGGGTGTAAAGTGAAGTCTTTAATTTTATCATATTTTGCAGATATTAACATGTGTCGCACATGTCCATATGTATATGATAACGTAAACTGGGACATTGATACCTACCCAAGTATCGTAAAAGGGATGAGCTTTTTGAATAGGTTAACATCTCGCACTCCATAGGGGAATATATGAATGCCAACGGCTACTTAGGTTCACCTCATTTATGATCATATTCGAAATGTAAACATTGAAAAAAAGGAAGAAAAAAACACAAACATTTTATAAAAAAGGTGACGTGCTATAGAAAAAAAAAATTTTATCTTTTATACAATATATTATACTGAAACTGCCGAATGATAAGATATAAAGTCAACTAAGCACGCAAGTACAAATTCGAGTGAATTTTTTTTTTTGACTGCAACGCTCACTTGTATTTGTATGTTATACGAGTATAAACTTATACAATAAAAAATTCAACAGCTTCACCATCATTTGAAATTATTTATTTCTTATTGATGCGGTTTTCCTTGCTAAACAAATTTAATTTTCCAGATTTATTAACTGTTAGAAATAAAATATTATTATACGAAACTTTTATAAACAAGTTATAGGTACACAAAAAGACGTTGATAAAAATTTAAAGAATCAATTTACCCTTCCCTCTGTTTATCAAAATAAAAAATATTGGAAAATAAGAGGGGAAATGTACTCAATTTTTTTGGACGGGGTGTTTTATTGTTTTAATTTACAATACTGTTATTCGATTCATTTATTTTGTTATATTACTTGCACACCTAAAACATAATGCAATTACCAATGCAAAAAGCAAAAAATATATTTGAGATGCAAAAATTCAACTGCAGTTTCTTTCACATATACATATAGGCGGCACAGCGGTTCGGGATGGCAATTATTCTCAGACCGGAGGTACACTTGCTCTCTGTGAAAGTTGCATCTTTGTTTTTGAATATTTCGTATCCCTACTCTATGACTGATACATACTTATATGATATCTAGGCTTTTCAATTTCTGTGAACATCCGAAAGACTCCAAATGGTCTAATATATCCATCAAATAGCACATTGCCACGGCCCGGGCAACACCTGATTTTCATTGTTGCTTAAAATTTTCATAATAAAATGCATTTTTCGCAAAATGTTTGCTTTAATTTTGTTTTTTTTTTTTTTACAAAAACTTTTATTCTCATCCTATTTCCTTATGATTACACGTGCAACGCCAGCTGTAGTAAAAGCCCGTTTTGTTCAGTCAAAACTATCCCAAAACAAAAAAATCTAAATAATAATATTTTAATTCTTAAAGTACAAACCAAAAAAAGAAACTTATAAGTAAAAATTTGAAGAAAAATGTATTTTATTGGGAAAATTTGAGCAACAATTTTCGTAATTTTGACTTTAACCCTGGATGGTTTTGCATGTTTAACACACACTAAAGTTATGCTTCGTTGAATCGACGAAGTTCACATTAAAACCTACCTCATTCTTAAATTTTGATAACATAGTTCCTGAAAATTTTAAATGAAGCTCGTAAACATGTTTTTTGAATAATAAATAAAATAAAATTGAAAGGGGTGAATACTAAAAGATAAAACAGATAAAACGAAAAAGGTGTTCGTCGATTCGACGAAGGATAACCATTCAGGGTTATAGACCCATAACTTTTGGTTTTCCAAAATGTACATAATCGTTTTCCTAGCTGCAACCGTTCAAAAGCTGCAGTATTTTAGATAATTACACACCGAAATCACAGGTGTTTTACTCCATACGATTTCTTGTTCACCGGAACTTCAGGAATCACCAGCTTGAGAATCATGTAAAACATATGCAATTAAAAACTAATTATAATATAATAACCACGCACGTCATAAGGATAAACTATAGGTGCAAAATACTCTTAAAGTAGCCACATAAGTTTTGAAAATTCATAATATTTACTGGTTTCAATGTCACAACGGTCCCATATGAACCTGCGTTGCAAAAGAAAACTTTTGTAATTAGCACGGTTTCTACCTGGTTGCTCATTCAAGTTTTATTCAGATTCTCTTTCATCTGAACGCGCCACCTTCGGTTGCTGCATCGTCCCTCTGACGTGGACGTTTAATTGGATTCTTTTGACAATATTCATTCTGCTGTATATTCCGTCATAATGTTCAATGATATTTTCATTCTTTTTTTATAGTCAACGCCTCCGTTCCGTAAAGTAGATATAAGGTGATTAAAGTTTTTATAGAGTACTGCTTCACCTAGTCGGTTTTGGATAGGAATTCATTAAAAACGATTTATTGGTTGATTTTTGATATCATTGTTCAGAGGAAATGTAACGAAAATCTTTAAGTCTTTGGTTAAGTTGTGTGTCCCTGATGTCCTTTTCTTTGTTGTTAACATGTATTATTATTTCATTGTCAAAACTTATTTTTTCTAAAGTAGTGCGCTAGAAGTTGACCTACAGAGTTATCCATCATCATCCATATTATAAAATGGTTCATTCTGCTCGATTCCGGCTTATAGGTTTTGAAAAATTCTCCAACTCTATTCCTACTTAAGCTCTTCATTACATTCTTCTTATATTTTGTTTTACTTTTTTGAAAATTAGTCTTCCTCTTTTATGGAGTTGACCTGTCTGCTGGTTTGACAGAGCATTTGCAAAAGGCTTTGTAGCAAGCCTGACTGAATATGCCTCTTATATTCTTTTTATTTTAATCTGTAAATAATCCAGACTTCCAATTCCTAGTTTCCGTATGTAGTCCCTACAGATATGTGTTCGGCCACAGAACTGGCGATCTGCGAAAGATTTTCCTGGCAGACCAAGGTATTCGGTAAAGGTATAGTTTCTGGCTTCCTTTACCTTTTCCTTGTTCTGAACTTAGGAAAAGTTGTTCCGAATTTAAAAAGCTCTTCCTTAAAGTATGTTCAATAAGTGTAAAACCTTGTCAATAATCAAGTCGGATAATAATATTAAGTACAGAAGATTTAATACTCCCACGTTTGCCAGCACAAAAAACCGTACTACAAAGGGATACTCTGAGTAAATATCTTAAATACGAGTACCACTTTTTATTAACACTCATTTTGAAATGAAGTGAAAAATAACCCTTCTTAGGTTCAAATACGAACATGATTCATACCTCGACAAAAGCCTTGCCCAAATCCACAATTAGGAAGTATGGAGAAACTACTGTGACTAGAAATCCATCAGTAATTTTAAGAAGTTTTCAGATTGCTACCGCTCCCAGGTACATACTATTTATGCACATATCCCTCATTTGTTTATCAAATTATAAAAATTCCTGCCGACTTATAATGGGCATTTCTAAACTATGTAGGTCATCTCCTGACATACAATTTATGTATGTAAAATAAATAATGAAAATGCATAATCGTATATACTCGTACTCGTATTTTTTTCCCAGTCTATGGTTTTTAGTCTGATGTATGCATATAAATAAAATGATTCCAGTGGCAGTCGTTTAACTTCCACCCCGTCGTATGAATACTCAATCAACGGGGTGGGTGAGTAGTAGTAGCAGTTAAAGTTTTGATTACAAAATGAATATATGTACTTAATTTTGACGAAAAATAACATCGAATAATAACCTATGTCTTAAATTATCAATTATCAAGAATTGTTAAGAGCCTATGACGGTTTTTACCCGTTTGCAATATTCGATTTTCTCTTAATAAATACTCGTTTAAAACGATTCTAATTGATTGCTTCGTTTATCTCGTTTATCAATCTATTAGATTGATAAATAACGATTTAGCATTCAATTTTGAGTGAGAGTGTAGATTATCATCTAAAGGTATTTCGATATTTTCTGTAGAAAACAAGAACTACTTTGCATTAGCCATACTCATTGAACTCAATTTCCACACTGCAAAATTAATTGTGTATGCACTGTTATTTTATATAAAATCAGACCAAACAACACATCCCACTCAAAACTCATCTCAACAACACAACACAACCCCATATGAACCAAACAATCACTCACATATTGTACTCGTAAAGCTGCAATGTACGAAACGTTGCTTTACTATTCTTTTACAGCTCAATATCTGAATATGGTATATCCCACTGCAAATAAAAAGTGTTGCCGATGTGTTTCTAGATTTATGATCTACATAAGCATCCATGCATCCGCATATGAGTTTTGAAAGATTTGGGGTTTACACTCGAAATGAGTGACTATCTATTTATTCATTTAGCATATCATACTTTCTATCATAGAAAAAATATTATATGTTTGTGTCATAGTATGGAATGTGTTAGTTTAATATGGAAAATGTGTGCCATTTTCTTACTTTTTTTAATAAACACATTTAACGGGTGCATATGCAGAATATACTCCTTCAGAGTACTCCTACATATTCACGACAGTTTCTCTTACCAATAATTTTCAACAATTTCAATTGTGTGACCTTACAAATTTACCGCGTAAGAAACTGGTACTTTAAGCTCTGGCTCGATAAAAGCTAATTAATGAACTAGGCTAGGAGAGAGGAGTAAATATACATATACACAGGTAGCTTTTTTTTAGAAAATACAAGTAATATTCACACTTAAATAGGAAATGGCCTTTGAAACTTCATATTTTCGAATTTGGTTTATTAAACCTACACAAAGTGTGGGTGCATATTCAGGGACTGATGATTCACAAATCCCAGTTGTATCGTATCCTTTTGAAAATTTTCCTATCCTGTCAATGATAAACCCCATACAAAAGCATACAAAAGACTGACTCACATGTTTTACAATACAAAACTGCAGCAAAAATGTACCTAATAATTAAAACTTACAAAAGATTCCAGATATCTTTAACAAATCCCTCTAGCCAGGGATATGACCGAATTTCCAAAAATTGAATGTATTGAATTCAATACCTTTTGATACTATTTTTATTTATTTTTTCAAAATTCGAATATACTATCATATAACAGCTTATAAAAACCAAACACGAAAAGGGAGTTTTAAAGTGAAATATTTAAAAGAGGATGAGCAAAAATGTTGAACTTAATATTGTTTTTGTTAAAGGTTCTGTTTGGACCCGTGTGTGAGTTTACTCGTAAAATCTAAAACTAAGGAACTACAAAAACAAGTTTTGTATTGTAGCAGCAACAGATATCAGATTGTGGTTTTTTACTACTCATCAATTTGCTCATCGCTCTTGTTAGCGATTTACCTCTCTCTACTCATTGAGTATTTTTGTGCATATGATTGACACACAGGTTTTTGATACATATTTTGGGATTAACAAAAAAGCTTTTAACTAAATATAAGTGGTATTATAAAACAACTCTTCTTAGTGGCAATATTAGAGATAAAAGTCCGAGCTGAAATTAGAAGTAGGCATCCACAGCAGAAAGACTAGGCGAATAAGTATATAAACCGAAACAGAAACAGATAACTCGAGACTAAAAATCCAAAATTGAGTGGAGTGGAAAAGAGTAAAGAAATAAAACGAGTAATAAAGTATCTGAAATGAGTGGAAATTCTTCCACTGAGTGAAAATTTTATTGTCAGAGATATAGGAAAGCACGAGTGTATGGTTGACTTTAAATGTAAGAAACAGTCTGCATTGTTTGGTGTATGTGTTTGCCGGGCGTGATATACTACTACTCGGCAACGGCACGTAATCAAATTCAAGGTGTGAATGCTTGAAAACAGTTTAAATTTCGATAGTTTAGTGGAATTAGTGTGATCGCTCGGTCATGCGGTACGCATAGTGTAACTTTAGGACAGAAAACCAAGCGTAAAAGTGAAAGTGCTTGTTGCACTTAGCTACTTGCCATCCATAAATATCTTCACGCACCAATACTCACGAGTTACAATCGGTACGATTTATCCTCTGTCCTATAGACGAAAAACGCGAAAATAACCTAACAACACAAAAATAAATTAACAAAAAATAAAAGAAATTCAAATGTGTATCTGTATATATAAAAATATATAAAAAAAGAAAAATAAAACGCTACTCTAAGCAGACAACACAGTCAAAATTGAAAAATAATAATCAGGCACGACACGCTAAAATAAAATAAAGAAAAACACGCTGAGATATTTTTAATTTGTTCGTTCCGTTGATATAGTTTTTAAAGTTTTCTTTTTTCTTATTTATTTATTTTTTTATCGTACATTTTTTGTATACCTTTTCTTCGTGTTTTGTGACTGTTATCGTTCGGTTGGTCGGTCGGTCACTTGGTCCGGCGTACAAACAATTACACGAGGAGGAGACGGACTTCAAATAAATACCTACATATTATAATACAATAATAGGTAGTTTTGATCAAAAAACTTAACCTTTTTTTCTATAAAAAAAATTAAAAATATGTCTGAAAAAAATAAAGCTCAAAACTCGCGCTGATTACATTCTGGTGTTCTTATAAGAGTTCGGTGATAACATCGTCAAAAGTCAAGATACAGCAAAGTATTTCTTTTTTGTTGCAGCAACATTTTTAATATTACTGCAATTTTTTTTTATATATATATATGTTATACATATTAACATTTTTTTGAAGATCAACAAATTTGTTTCGTACTAAAAATATTCTTAAATGTATAAATACTCGTTAATGCATATAGATAAGTGATAATGTATGTGCATTTGTGGTGTCATCGTTTACATGCCAAAAAAAAAATTCTGAAGTCTTAGAAGATTTTCTTCATGGTTCAAGCACTGTTCAATTTTATGTAACTTTCTTTCAAAGAAATTAAAACAAAAAGCAATATGAAACACCGACAGAAAATCAACAACCGGAATAAGGTCATTCACATCAATTTATCGAGAAAAAGAAATTGGCATTACCTTTTGATAGACATACAAAAAAAAAAAAAATAAATAAATAAATAAATAAAAAAATTGAGTCTATAGGTACATTCAAGAGCCAATTACGGAGAATTTTTTTCGATTTTACAAATTGAGTATCAAGTTATCACAAACAACAGCGAGATGGGTCACCTTGCCCCGCTCATTTATTCCTTATTCGGATAACGTTTGGATTTTGTTTTGCGTCGTAGTTGGCTTATTGTTTTCGGCTAATATTGGCTCATGCCCGTACATTTCAATTCGAGAAATACCCCAAACCGGTACTAACTGAGTTACCCATGGGTTCATCCGACTAGCCGGCTGTCAGTTTAAATCTTGATACTGTATCAATTAATTTGAATGCAGCAACAGTTTATCCACACATAGGGATATGTAAACGTGTGGTAGCCCAATTAAAAAGTTTTTTTCTTGTTTGTGGTTTGTTTGTGAAAATTGAAACTTTTTCGATCCTAGTCGTATGGGTACTAATTTTACGTTTAGCAAAAAAACCTTAATTTCCAGTTAGCAGGAATTCATTAAAAGCAGGCACTGAGAAGTTAAGAGATTATGACGCTCCTTACCCCCTCAGTTAAACTTCACACAACGTTTTCAACGTTATTTTTCATACAGATATAAAGATATTAATTTTGACTGGAAACCGACTTTTCAAAATATAATAGTTTCTTTTAAAATCCCACTGATTATACGTGGTTAATTCTTTCCTTTCCATTTAGCCAAATTTCTGGGTAAACTCGCAGTCTATTTATAGTGCAAGCTTTTGTCTGTTTAAGTCCAGTTCCCAATAAACAGTTTCGTCATCTGCGTATAAAGGTTCACTTCACTCGCTTATCAACAGTTTTCCATAAGGTACATACGAGTACATATGAGTATGCATCTGCAATCAATAAAGAGTGCAATACTGCTCAATTCATTATGTGGGTGGATTCCATTGAATTTTTCAATAGAAACTGCAGTGGCTTTAGGTAAAATAATGATTGCATAGGTACGTATGGGCAAACATACTCGTATACATTTGCCTTTGGTTGAATGGAAGCTGTTTTATTCATGAATCCTATCTGATGTATTTGCTCGTATTTTTTATTTTTGTTTTTAAAATTAATCCATAAATTTTATGACAGCCTCCAAAGGAAACTGCAGGTGATCTATACTATGAGTATAATCACCCAACCCTATCAAGATTGATAATATAATTATATAGCAAAATAATTATGTTATTTTTCGTTGTCAAAGCAAACTCTTTGGATACCTACGAGTTAAATTCTTTCACATTTCACAAAGTACAGCACTGTAAACCTCATTATCATATGATAGAATACCATGAAAAGCTGTTTTTGTTTCCTTTAAATTTTAAATTTATATCTGCTTGTATCAGAGAGATATTAACTTTTGTAAAGAATATTTCTGCGAAGAAGCTTCAGGTAATTAATTAAATTAACCATTTCAATTTGAGAATATTAAGTACTTTTGATTGTAGAACTATACGAGTAGATCCTTATCAACTTTGAAATCACATTTTCTTAAGCGTTTTACATGTGTAAATATATTTTTTTGTACCAACACATTTTGATAATAAATTGTAAACGAATGTTTTCCTGGAGTAGTTATTAATTTACGAATACCAAGCTACGCCCTGAAATAAAGTCATACTCGTATACTTATACACTTGTTCAGTCATCGCTATACATACACTCATGAACACATACAAATATAATTTATATACTTACAATTGAGACTGGTCGCTTAAAGTAAAAACAAAATAGCGGGAAATCCATATTAATAAGGTAATCAAATCGACTTTGAGTCATACACACATACACATACACATACACACACACACACACACTACGTCACTCTCATGACGTAACTTCCTCGGCCAACTCATTAGCATAGACTTTCTGCTGTTAGCAAATCGGGATTAAATTTCTTTAAATTGTAAAGTTGAACACTCTTTTGCAGTTATCATTATTTTTTATATATTTTTTATTTATTTATTTTTTTTTTTTTTTTTAATAAATTGATGAATTTTTTAATATAGTTAAAGTTGCAGCTCACCTTTGAAAATAATTTCATGGGACTATGATATTTAGCCATGTCATACTTTTTCTTTTTGCATCCGATGGAAACAAATCATAATGCTCTGGAGTTTGAAGACAGATTAAAATGTCCATCATACTCGTATGTGCGTTAGGTAGCACAACTTTTCTTGTTGCTATTTTGGATTGGAAGTTCAAATAGAAGTACACTTTGCAAAATTAAGTTTTGTTTTACGTGTAATTCGTCCACCGAAAGCAAACATTTGGCAAATAATGGAAAACTTCTGCCTGTAAAAAAGCCAGTTACCGTTCGGTAACTGTAAAAAACTGTCGGCCTCCCTCTCTGTGCACGAATAGACCGTGGTACATACTGGATCTTTTACTTCGAAAAAAAAAGTGAATCCACTAGTTTACGAGTGCATAACCAAACAAACCATTCACTACTTGCTTCGAAAATAAGAGATTCCACTATTTTCCATAGGCAAACAACCAGTGCAGTCGGTAGTATGCATATGAATAAATACATATTTTTGCATGTAACTGAATAAGGTACAAAAAAAATTAGAAAATAGGCAGAGTTAAAAGCTTATAACTGAAAAATTGTATTATTGTGTTCTTTTTTTATCGTGTATTGAATGAACAGAATCACCCGTGAAAAACGGCAATTTCAATTCACAGCCAAAAATACGAGAGTGAAAAAATAGAACAAGAGCAAAACAATAAGTTTTTTTTTGTAAAAGAGAAGTCTATGAAATTTATTATTTTAATGTGAAAAAAAAAATCTATTCTGTTGCTCGGTCTGTATATTTTTTATTTATTTTTTTTTTCGCTTGCCGTTTTTATGCGCGTATTTCGTATAGCTCTTTTTTTAGGAGCCTTGTGTTAAACGGTATTTTTGGAATATTTAAATAAGAGCTAGGCATATATAAATTCAATATAGAGATACTTTTTGCATTGCTACCTATATAAACTGTCAATTAAAAATTTATTTTCTCTTTGATATATTTTTTATATAGCAACATATTAAATAAAAATAAAAATAAAAAATCTTAATAAGGGTAGATGCATCTGTACTTAATTACATTTCTTTTTTAGCCATTTAAGATACGGCTAACAAATTGAATACACTCCAGAATAAATCTTTTTATAATGCTAATTTACAAAAGCCTTTCAACTTTATCTTAAGTATTATAGGGTTATCGTTGAAATAGTTATATATAAATAACTTATATATAAAGAAGCTTGTTTAATTACATTTAGAAATTTTACTTTGCTTCTCTTACATTTCTTAAAATTTGGAAGGCAATACATTTGTAGAGGATAAGACTTGAATTGTAATACCAACGTACTTCAGTTTCTACGAAACAATAGAGTGAATTAAAAATTTGCTTATCATATGTTGCTTTAGCATTTTTTTGATCCTCCTCCACATCTGCCACATTAGCATGTGTTTTCAGAAATGAAACAAAAAAATGTATAATAATAATAAATGGAGTAAGACTCTGATGAATTAATAGATAATTTAACATCCCACGGATTTTATTATTTCCTAGTCACCTATAGCATTTAAAAAGTGATTCTGTGTTTTTTATTCGCACATTGAACAACTTATTCATTTATTTTTTTTTTTATTTATTTATTATTATTATTTTTTTTTTTTTTTTTTTTTGTATCCGAAGACAATTTGAGTAGTACTACCTTGTCTTTTCGAATTTCATGCAAAGATGCAAAGAGCTCATAAAAACTAAAATATACGTGCTAAATTTCATTTAGCTCAACCTGAAAATTTTTATTTATAACTTCCCACAGTATATTCCCCGCGCAAACTTTTTGAATTAAAAAGAAAAAAAAAACAAATTAAAAAAACCTTTTTTCAGTTCAGACAATTATTAAAAGAAAATTAAAAAAAAAACACGCCGACAAATTCCTTGGAGCTGTGTCACAAAATAGAAATGATAATTTTGTAAAAAAAAAGTGTTAATCGCTGAGCTCACTTGTATTTTGACTACCAGAGACTGGTTTTAACTACCTTTACTGTGGCAACTGTGACTAAGTTGTTTTGTATATTTTTTATTTTTTTTTCACAATTAGGATTGACATAATCTAGTACCATCGTGTTGCATTCTGATGTCAATATTTAAATACTTTGAATTTTTTTTTTTTTTTTAAACAATGTCATCATTATCACCAGCTAGTGAAACACTAAATTGATGAGTAGGATCTCATCGTTTACATATTTAAAATATATATATTTTTTTTTATCCTTTGCTGCATGTATTGCAACATCCGATAAGAGTGCCGCCTGAGGAAGAAAATGATTTTCAAATGATTTTGTTTCTGTTTTCATTATTCACTGAGTCATTTCAACCAATCTAAGAAGAAATTGGATTTGATTGTTATATTGCTCAATCTGGATGACTATTCTATTCTTCCAATACGTACTAATAATGACATAGATGAAAAACATTTTCCTGTCCAGATTGACAATCAATGAAAATCTTCACAAAAGGCAATCAATTTTACTGATTTAGTTGAACACCAAGTAGTGTGTATAATAGCAGTTCTCCTGGGACAATCACATTTCACAATTGTTCAGATTATTTTCTCATATAAAAAATTGTAAAAATATATATAATAAATATCAAAGATTGATCATCACATTCAAGTTCACAAAATAGTTATACCGTACAAGGATTCCAATTCAGTTAGAAATATTGCCGTGACACCTTTTTGCCACACCCAATAGAAGAGGTGCATGTTTCAGCGTATTGAGTACAGTTTTTGAATCTGATTACTAAACATCCCACGTGTGTTGATGTCATTTTTGGATTCACTCAATCCACTGGCAAACATCTTACTTTACATTCGTCACAAACACATATGCATTTTTGAATGCTTTCTGTCTCTTTATATACAAGTAGTATGCTGACCGAGTCAATGTTTTGCCAGGTTGTAACGTAAATAGACAATGAGACAATGAATTATGTTGAGGAATGTGCGAATAAACATTATATTTATGTACATACTCGTAAACCAAAAATTAATTTCAAAATTTACATATGTACTTGTATCTATTTAATATTTTTGGAGTAATTTTAATTAAAAATACAAAGCCAATTATTACTGATAGTTTCTTTTTAAACGTCGTTGGAATTTTTCTTCTCTTTTAGTTAATTTCGGTATTCAGTCATAGCTCTTGAGAAATGCCAATTATTATTATTAGTGTGTTTTGACCTTTCCTTCATTGTTATAATCTTTTTTTTTAAAGACCTATGGGATCAATATAAGACTGCGCCTTGATACTTTAGAACAACAAAGTTATTTCGTGTGAATACTATAGAATAATTAGAGCAATATTAACGTAGCCTGTAGTGGTAATTTTTGGGTTGTGGATTTTGAAAAGAATTTAGGTATAGTATGAGAAATCTTTCCTTACTTCATCACTTAGCAAGATTATAGATAGCGTAGACAAGGCCGTATTGTTACAATAATTTTTTAATTACTTAGTGTAAAAAATATACTTTGTTATCAAATGCAAAAACAAGAGTGAATAATATTTATCATTTATCTCGCATTGCTAATTGCATTAAGATGCCAGTCTAGAGAGTGTATAAGCTTGTTGTTTTCGAGATTTATATTAAATATACAAGACAAAACGTCTATTAGTTTTTTTTTTTTTTAATACCGCGCGCGCACCAAGGGGATATGAATACCTTTTTACTGGCTTTTTTCCAGGGCGCGGGCGGATGGTGTAGTAGTTTGAAACTCAGGTGTATTAGGTTTCG
This sequence comes from Volucella inanis, assembly GCA_907269105.1. Classification (NCBI taxonomy): domain Eukaryota; kingdom Metazoa; phylum Arthropoda; class Insecta; order Diptera; family Syrphidae; genus Volucella; species Volucella inanis. The sequence continues at coordinate 39,676,558 of OU026158.1, forward strand.
ATATTTTTACCCAGAGGTGATTGTTAAACTGGAGCCAGTGCATCCTCAACCAGTGTTCATTTTTATGTGATCTCTTTCTTTCAAAACTGTGTGTTATAATAAGCATTTAATATAAGGAGGTTGCAGGAACTTGTCGACTATTGCCCTGCCTAATCAAATGTGATAAACAACGTATTAAACTCGAAATGATACTTACATTTAGTGACTAATTCTTTGAAATATTCCATATTGTTTGAGTTTTTCACAATAGTGTGACTAATCGACTAACGCTATTTAATCTATAACGTCAAATTGCCTTAATTTGTTTTGTATACACTTATATCTATGAAATGCCATTTAAACAAGTACAACTTGTGAATGCCAGCGTAAAATATACACCTGACCAATTTATTTATTATGGCATTAACAACATTCCCGTTTTTTTTTTTTTTTTTTTTGGTAAATGCTTTTTACTTGGACGAACGTTTTCGAATATTTATCACTTGTTGCGTGTGGTCTGGGTTTTTTTTCATGTCATAAAAAAGAATTTAGTACACTAGCTAAAAAGAAAAACATTAGTAATAAGATTGCATAATTTAATTTGATTTCTGCGTAACAAAAAAAAAAAACCCAAAAAAAAACAAACTATTCTACCAATCGAAGTAGATTTTTGAATTTTTGAACGTTTGCATTTAAAGCACCATAAGACATTCGGGCATACATTTGATGAAATATTAAAATCAATTTTTTGTACGTTGGAGTTTTTTTTTTATATTTTAAATGACTGAACTGTGTTTATTCTGTATCAATTTCTACCTTGAAGGACATTTGCTGTGAAATTTGAAGCTCGGAATTTTCAGTCAAACCTATTTATTTTAATTACTATAGCAGCCCCAGTTACATTTTGGAACCAATTTCAAGAAAAGCTTATGAATAACCTCACGATTTAAATATTATAGTTTGATTGTGTTGACTGGAGTTCGAACCTAGAAAAAGTGAATTTAGGATTAAAGCGTATTTAAATCTAGAGCTGACAAAGAAGTTAAATATTTACATATGTATATATCTACACGTGTATGTCAATAAAATATTTATGAATCCATATCGTGACGTTCAACACCATTTAGCATTCAACATAAAGATATAAATTGAAGTTTTCTGTTTGAATATGCGTAATGGATTAACTTTATTTAATGTTCACAATACATGTGAAATGAAGAAGCTCTATGGAACCTGTCCAATCCAGATTATAAAAACCAGAGTTCCAATCTACGAGTATACTAGGTCTGCATTCTGATTGGTTTTCGGACTAAAGCCTTTTTTGATTTTCTGGTTACCATATTAATTAGAAGATGTCATTTGCACTCATTCGTAAATAATACACATTTACACTGACATAATATTTCCATTTTCCCTTTTTTATCAATTTGTTTGGCAAATAACACATATTAAAAGCGATTTAGCACCGCTATGTCTCTTCTTGGCAGCAATTAGCAATACGCGCTTCAGATTGATAGTCTGAATAGCCCTTAAGTCGTTAAAAGCACATTTTATGCAAACGAAAATGCCTAAAAAAAAACTCTTAAACAAATTTCATAAAAATCACTTATCACTTCTATGAATGGCATTTTCTTTTAAAAAGTTTACCGACACATTCGTGCATTCTCAAAGAATTCATTTTATAGTATAATTCACAAAAACATCGTCAGATGTAAGTACATGCATATGCGGATTCTTTTAGAATAATTAAGTTTGCAAAATTTTTGTTAATTAATGATTTTGGAATATGTATGTACTTAGGAGTATCCTTGAAATAGTGTTTTTTGTTTATTTCAACCCAAAATAACTTCTCGTAAAACCCTAGTTTTTGTTTTTGTTAGTTTGTGTTTTTGTGGTCTTTGGTTTAGGTGGACAGAAGAAACAAAGGCAAATTTCTAGTTCTATTTGAAATTTGGAATGAGTTAAACCAATGGAAAATCCTAGAATTTTATAATCAAACATACATACGTGTATAAGAGGTCATTAACGGTCTTATTATTCGAATCAGTTGCTTAGTAACGCCGCTTTTCAGACTTCAGTTACAGTCAAATGAAGATAAAGAGGAGCAATTATTTCTTAGGAGTATTCATGACAATGATCTAAAGTTGCAGATGGGCACATGACTAGCGGGTGGAATTCATTGCTTTACACTACGAGTAAGATCTATTTATTTTACTTTGTTCTACCTCTATTTGACCTAGCTTTATAAATGATTTCAATACTAAAATTCTATGTACTCGAGTAAAAAAGCATTTAAATTATGTGTCTATGCTTGGTGGATAGTAAGAAAAAAATTGATTCTCTACTACTATTGTCTTTTAGGAAAAATAGTTGGTTCTTGAAAAAAAAATAGCTTAAATTAGTTTTAAAAACGATTGCCGTTTTAATGTCTAGCTTCTCTCGGAAGTGCAAAAATGCCTTCCAGTGTAAATCCGCTCAATATTGGCTCTAATTAACATTACCGTTTTGTAATATCACGCATCCATAGGTCGAAAGATATCCACTTATGCTACACGCAGTATCAACCTATCAATCATTACAATCGTAATCGTGGATTATCTGTCTAACGTTTAATGTTTAAGCTTAAACTTTCGAATTGAAAATGTTGAGCTTCCATGCACGCTATATCAATGTTGATAGCAATCTTATTGGACTAGATACTACTAAGATATGCAGAAACCGCTTTCTAAACTAACACGTTCGAAATCCAGAACATAAAAAAAAAGGAATATTCTCTACAGAACTACTCATATCATAAATACACTAATTTTCCTGATTCATTTAGGATCACGAAATTATTAACAAAATCATAATGTTTTCCTTTCCTCATGAAAAAATCATTACTCATACTTTATTTTTACTGACCAATTTACTCGCACCATTTAATAAAACAAATTGTTAAAATGTAACCTGAAACGTTCTGCCAAATTAATAGTTTGTTAAATTGGAAAAAAATTGTTTATGCTCATTTTCATGCTTTATTGTATCAAAAAAAAATATATATATATATTGTTTTCAGGTATTAAAAAAAGACGAGGTGTTCAATATGTTTGTATTAATGACCTATTTACCTGTAGCGTATGTAATTTATTACGTGTTGATTACTCAATTACCATACAAAAGACTCTTTAAATCTGTTTTAAAGTTCTGTTAATTCATTCGTTCAAACGAAATGGAAACATTATTATCTATACATGCTTGTTGTTTGTTTAACTTTTAAGTACTCTGATATAAGTTTATACTAAAAAAGTATACCTACATACATTTATGTAAGCTACATGTTTATTTTTTGATTTCAATGCTTATTTTTTAATGTTTTGTTTTGCCAAAACAAAAAACAAACAAACCAAGAAGATTGCTTGTAAATTAAAAAAAACATTAGAACAAGCAACATTTATTTTTAAAACTTTTTTATGTTTATGTTTTTATTAAGAATACCATATATATATTATGTTTTAGCGAATGTATGAAAATAGTGCACGCAATTTCAGAACCTTTGGCCTTTTCGGTTATAGTAAAATAAATCACTCTAACCGCTAGATTGTGTGTATGCAGGGTGTTCCGGATAATGTGTCGGAAAACTTTAAGGGGAGATTCCTTGACATGTTGTATTTTGAACAAAAAATCGTATTTGGGTCGGAAATGCATCCATTGCAAGATACAGAGGTTTTAAACCAAAGCCTTACGATGCCCTGCTTTTACCCTTTTTTGGAAATAATATCTTTCGAATTTATGGTAGCAAATGGGGTATAGTTTACCTCGCAATGTCGCCCTTAAATTAATGTGTCAATTATTATTAAATTATGAAGACGAAAATTGATTTTTTTTAAACATCATATTTTGACTGTCATTATTTTTTTTTTTTTTTCGACAAAATATTTTTTCAACCCCCACTTTTTGCGACTTTGAAACATATACCTAGGTCGGGTCATTTCATCTCAATTCAGTGTTTTTCAGGAAACGAACATTTGCATTTTTCATTTGTTAATGTAAAAAGCAATTCTTTTGGGGTGAATCTCTTTAAGTTTAGCCAAAGCGCAAATTTAGACTCAATTCGCAATTGCTAGACTGGCATGGAGGAGAAACTACTAGACATATTAACATGGGTTGAAATTTATGTCAATTGGCAGAGGCGCTGATGCGAAATGAGATAGTATAGCTGATCCATAAGATGGCTAAGTGCAATTACAAATCCATTTGTTACCATCGCTGTTCGCCTGTTTTCGAGATGATACAATTTGGTTTACTTTATTACTTTCGAATCGGGATATGTATCTGCTGCGCTGTTTCTACACGCATGCTTTTAAATTAAACTTATGTATGATATTAATTCAACCTAAAAAATTAAATAAAATTACAATTGGTATGCCTTGCAAGTTTATATCCTTTGCCACTTTAAGTCACTAAACTACAGTGACCTACGACTAAAATCCAATAACTTATCTTTATTCTAAAGGGTTGAAGCAGTCTAAGTTATATCCGGTGTTCCAAAGAGCTTCCCAGTGTCATAGATAGCCATTTTGTTTTGTAGACACTGCATATATTCCATCTCGTCATCTCAAAAGCAGAAATGTTATAAGTGTTTTTTTTCCTTGTTACTATAAGCCTCTCTCAGTTAGCCCGATCTCTAGCAATTGCCTAAAGTTTACTTCACAGGCCAACATAATTAATCAAAGAAGAATGTCAACTTCACTTCACGGCTTCTACCTACATGGTTTGTGTCCGTTCTAGACAACTAACTTGAATATTCTTATAAGAAAATTGGTGGCTCTCACCGCTGGCGAGAAGAGCTTACTTATGAGAACTCCAATCCAAATCAAATAGCTGCAATTCATAAAAAAATTGTCCATTTAAAGCGTGTCTGCAGTAGGTTCAGATTCACTGAATTTAAATGGTCCTTACGTTACGAAAATAAAAAAAATTCATTTCCTATTTGAGGTTATTGATTAATTATGGAAGGCAACAAAATAAAGAATATGGTTTGCTGCAATACGTCAGTATAAAAATAACTAGAATAAAAAAAATAAAAAAAACTGTGAAATGTAGTAGATTTTTGTCAAGTGAAACCTTGTATCCGAACAATTTGTCAAGAATAACGTTTGTCTTATTGTCCATTGCTGCGGGCAGAATTTCCTCACGTCATTTGTTTCAGTCAATAAAAGAAAATCACACAAAATGGAAAGCGAATTAAGAAAATTATTTTTGTCTTACAAGTTTCCTTTCGTGGAAAATTGCAATAAAGATGTAAGCTTATAATTAAGATCCGATAATACCTAAAATTCAATTAACTACAACACACTTCAGCATTCAATATTTTCATTAATAACTGTTTCTACTAAATGCAATATTAAATCGTGTCTTGTTGGTGTTCATTTTCCATACTCAATATTGGTTATTGCGGTCTTAATTTTCACAAATGAATTTCAGCCGAGAAAAGTTGTGTGCATTTCATTAGGACCTTGGTGAAGATTGCAACGTCTAAACACGGAGCTACACACGTGTTATAATTATCTATTTCATAATGTCATTTTTGATAAAAACGACTAGCAAAGTATAGTTGAACATTGTTTGAAACATATGAGAACATAAGATCAAATGGCCAACTTTGAATCAAAAAAGAACCAAGAAACGCCTTCTTCTGTATACCTAACTGCAGAAATGCTTTTTGGTCACTCTAATTTGGAGTGGTCGTGGCTCAGTTGGTAGTGTATTGGCTTCCCAATCGGATGATTCGGGGTTCAATGCCAGCCGTGTCCGAAAGGCAACAAATCAACTTATATTAATATATTAGTCTCCCCATTAAATGTTGGGTGCCACTCATGGAGCGAAATAACCACTATCCAATTTTCCAAAAAACTTACACGTGCTCTGGCATTTTAAGAGTATTTGTACCCTCTTAAGTGTACCCTATATCGCAAGTGCCTGAGGATTTTGAAGTAACCATACCAGACATGGTATTTAAATGGGATCGGACGACATAAAAAAAGTCTTCCATCGACATCGAACTCCAGTGAAATCTCTTCAACCTAAGTACATAGATCGTAAAAAGTACATGATAATCGGTCATACGAATGTATTTATGTATGCTTAATTTTTTTTTTTTTTTTGCAAATCTACATGATACTCGCGTTGCCATTGCTTGCAGGTCAATACTGCTTGCGGTTGCCTATCGCAAAATTACTATTACAACAATATGGTACACTAGAGATGCTTCTATCTAACTAGAGGGATTGTGTTCATATATTAATTTATATAAGATCGATGTGTCGACCTGTTATTCTCACTAAAGTTTCAAATAAAGTAAAAAAAAAAAAAACTATAGTTTAACTACGAGTATCAATTAAAAGAATTATTTTAATTCTACCTTCCGTTTAGGAAAAACGAAACAAGTATCATACAATAGTTTGAAAATTTTCATTGTTTTGGATGAGCACAAGTCTGAATATTGAAGTTCCGCATAATCAACGTTTAGTTTATTGCACACGATCCCAATTTTACAGCAAATGTTTATACATACGAGTAAGTGAACTAGTAATGTTTACCGTGAGAAAGCCCATTTCTTGCTTAAGCAACTAACGATATTCGAAATTTTCAAGTGCATACCATCGAATAGTAGATTATATTTTAGACTTTTACGAGTATATCTTACGAGTACCTGTTGAATGTTATTTTCGAATGTCTTGCCAGTGTTTAATGCATTTAAATTGCACATTGTTTAATTTTATGTGTTCATTTAAATTTCAATTTAACATTATCGTCTGGTTGAAAAAAAAAAAACAGATAGATAAAATCGATAAAGAGAAAACAAAATAAATAATTCGAAATACGAACGTAAAAATATTGAAGGACAGGTGACAGGCTCTAAATTATTGTACAATTTATACAAAGTTAAACATAGCATCTCAGCTAATCAGGAATAAGTAGCTTGTGCTGGTCATAGATTAAATGTCATTTTGTCAGATTTAGCTTCTTTCCCCCGTTGATATGGATGTAGTCGTACAGTAAACACCTTTGGGAAAAGTGTTAGTGTATGTTTTCTTTTTAAATGATTTTGTAATTCCATTCTCATATTTACGTTTTTTTTTTTTTTTTTTTTTTTTTCAAGACAGCAGAATACTGTAATTGTGTTACTATATATAAAATATGACGTAGACACTACACTTGATCGATGATCCACGATTATCTTGCGATGATAATTACCTCCATGATATGTATTTTCGGTTTGAATTTAAGTTTACTCTATGTTAAAAGAAAACAATCGGAAAAAAACACTCAAACTCACACAGATAAATCTCGATACAATCGATTTGGCGATCTAAATTCCACGTCTTCAATTAAACAATCATCGTTACCGTCACTGTCTGGGTCTCAAAATAGAGTTTCCGCATGATTAGTCCGAACATAAATGTTATTTTATTTTTATTTTTTTTTTTTTTTTTTTTTTTTTGCTCATTCTGGTAATTTATTCTTATTTAGTCATACAGCCAAGAAAGTGTACGAGTGTAGTCGTACATGTCAATAAAATGTGCAAAATATTCGAACAGATTTATTTCTTTGGCCAGACACTTATTCAATGGTGACATTTTGTATTTGGCAAGTTTTTTTTTTTTTTTTTCCTTTTCTTTTTCTTATTTCTATAACTTACGTTTTTTTTTGCTCGAGTAAAATGTTTGGTATTTATCCAAACCATGAATTAAACGCGTGTTTCTATTTCTGTTCACCACATGGTGAGTTTTTTTTTATCCTGAAGAATATATTTTTCGCTTTTGTATTGGAAGTGATTTTGGTTTTTAAACGACAAAATACTTTGAACAAAGTCACAACACAAAAATAGTAGTTCATATGATTATTTTGTTGTGAATTAAGTTTTATGGATATTTTATTTAGCATTGGTCGTCTGCACTGGAAATATGAGTAGATGAGTCACAAAGTGATAAAACAAAAATTGATTTAAAAGTTTCCCAATGACTGTAAACAAAACCCTTCTAAGATGCTTGCCTATTAAATACAAATTGGAAAAATTAATTTCACATACTTTTAAAATAATAATCCACCCTAAATACTATTTATAATATAGTATTTACCTCTATACATTTCTTCGGTTTATTTTGTTGTGTATACACAACTTAAATGTCATCTAACTTCTAAGTCTGGCAGCACTGGGTCTCGATTTCGAAAAAATACAGCTAAATGTATAAAATTGGAATTAGGGATTTGGAAATTTTTTTTTTTTTTTTTTAACTAAAGTCTCAAAGTGTTTGTAATTTGTTCAGTAAATCTTTAACTAAATTGTAATTAAGTTGTTGTAACTTTCGTATATAAGCTTTTTACTTTTGGGAGCGAGAACCTTTCGTTATAAATCAGTTGAATGAAGAGTGTTTATAATTGCACGAGCACCGTTTATCAAAGGTAAGGTGAGTGCTATATATTATCCTAATAAAATACACAGGTAGTGCCTCTAATAAATGAATAAATCCTAAAATATGAAAAAAATTTACATTGCAATTAGTGCTCAGTCTCTGCGCCAAGTGTAGGCCGAAATTTCCTAACGTTTTTGGGTTTCCCTCCAATAAAGCGAATGTGAATAGATTTCAACATATTCACAAAAATCCACTTAAAATTTTCACATCATGCCAGTATTTCCCACATCTAATAAGAAGAATACCATTGAAAAGACATAAGTAATCAAGAACGCAGAAAAAAAAAACGAAAAAAATCATAAATAGCCTTTGACAATGACTAATCCGCTTTCAAAGCCAAACATTTGCCTTCGCTTGACTGCGACTGCTTTATTGGACTTCATTCTTGTCCTATCTGCAATTGATGTATGTCATTTTTATTCAAGTCACCTTGTTTTAGAAAGTTCCATTTACTATAATAATAGGTGTGTTTCCGCGAGTTTTTCGTAACAATTTATAAAAGAATTTTTCGCTTAAGTTTGAGGAGTAGGAATAAATTCACTCTTAAACCCAAAATCTCGTAGGAACACATTTTTGTAAAATGTGTTTGAAACGTCAAAAGTAACAAGTAAAAATAAAACAAAAAAGAAATCGCAAAGCAAGGGAAAATTTTTTTGATTGGTTACTACTACTATGTTATTGATGTAACATGCGTTTAACGAGTTGAATTGTATTAGGCGAACAATTCGCTTCAATATAAAGTTTTTGTTTAATCTTTGTCCATGTTCAAGTCATCTTTTAAGTTAATAAGCATAAAATTGTTGCAATTTACACACATTTAAACTTCAACGAATTTGACAGTTCTTTTCAAATTTAATTGATTTGACGTTTTTTTAAAATTTCTGCCCAAAGAAAAATCTTGAAGAAATTTGTAAGAATTAACAGGGAAATGAATTACTCTCAAATGCGTTCTCTTTTGCAAATTTTTTCTCGCGGAAACAGGTTATTGTATAAATTCTTACAAACTTGGAATAGACCTAGTAATTTATTTCCCCACTCTGTCAATTCTTACAAATTTCTGCAGGAGATTTTTCTTTGGGCAGAAATTTTAAAAAGCGTTAAATCAACTAAATTTGAAAAGAACTGTCAAATTCATAAAAGCTTAAATTTGCGTGAACTGCGACCATTTTATGCAAACTGAGTTAAAAGATGACTTGGACATGGACAAAGAGGAGCAAAAAAGAGCTTCACATTGAAGCGAATTGTTCGCCTAATACTAATAATTGAACTCATTAAGCGCATTTACATTAATAAAATAGTAATAATAACCTCCTCCTGTTTTACAATCTCTTTTTTGTTTTGGTTTTACTTGTTACTTTTGACGTTTCAAACACATTTTAAAAAACGTGTTCCCATGAGATTTTGGGTTTATTAAGAGAGAATTTTTTCCTACTCCTCAAAAAAATTTTTTGTTAACAAATTGTTACAAAAATCTCGTAGGAACCTAATATGTGTCTAATATGTGCCTCATGTGTTTTGGACTAATACCTCCCACAAATAGGGTATTTACGTTTCTAATAGGAAGATCAAATTGCTGCTGCTAGTGGGAATTCGAATCGGGATTGAAACTGCATCCAAAGTAATTTTTTTGCATGTATACGAGAACGAGTATGTTACTCTCTCTATTGACCAGCCTGTTGATTGCCTGTTTGTTGAATAAAACCAATTTTCGATTTGTTGTCGTTTATTATTGATTCTATTTGTAGATGTACAAGGGACATAATTTGGAAAAAATATCGCCTGTTGATTTTCCACAATTTTAACAATCCTTTGTAAGTGCCAAAGATGGATAAGGTAAAAATTGAGAACTACGTTTTCCGTAGCTTGTCTGCCATTCATGTCCAATTTGGTTTAATTGTTAATGCTGGCAGACAGCCGCCTGGCCTTTTTCGAAGCTCTGAAACATTTTTTTAATTAAATAAAATCATATCTCCTATGTAACGTGATGCATATGGATTTTTGAGCTGTGATTTCGTTAGATTGGTGTTCAACCATTTGTTGGTCATACGACCACTGTCACAGACTCCAAAATTCATACACAATGAACAGATCGGTAATTTTTTTTTTTTTTTTTTCAAATATTGCCGCCGCTATGAGTTTGACTAAATTCGCAGAACTTAGTAGCTAGTAGAAGTAGTAGTAGCTAAGAATTTACTAATGTGATTCAATTGTTTTTCTTTCGTCCTGTTCTTCGGACCTCGGTTGGAACTTGAGCCTCGAATGCTTATTGGATCAGATTTTCTGACGGCCTTCGTCGAACATGGCAAAACCAGCTGATTTGCTCAGCCTAATATTTTTCGGCTTTCGCTTTTTTAATTTGGAGGCTTCTGAGAATGTGCGTGCCACTTATTTGATGACGTTTTGTCACACTGTAGCTGTCATCGTTCAACAATTGGCTGTCACAAAATATTGGAGAGCTTTCGGGTAATTCAAGCCCTACCTTCCATAGGTATCACAATTTCTTAGGTGGCTTACCAAGTATTTCAATTTTGTTCACAAATTAAAATGTACCAAACGGCAATGTATTGATGGATATTTGGTGTAAGTGCGACTAATTTGTAACACGTTATCTTCTAGTGCCTTTATCAACATAATTATTAAGAGTTAATAACACTATGGTTGGCGAAAAAAAAAGAGATGTTATCTTGAACTTGTCAATGTGCTGCGTTACTATAAATTTTTAATTTTTGGACATACGCCTTGTTTTAATTTTGGCCTGAATGAAATACGATACAAATTAAACAAACCACACTGATAGTTTAAGTTAACCACTGGGCGAAAACTGAAAGATTAAGTATGATATAATGTATACATCATTAAGTATTTAAAAATAAAAATAAAATAAATTGAGTAAAAATATTTCTTTCTACCATTTATTCTGAAAATTGTTTCACATCCTGACCTGTTGCTAGAAGGCATTAAGCAAGGAAAAGCCTAGGAAAAGACAGGAATGCCTGTCATAACTAGTCCACTGTACAAATGAATAAATCAAATATGTACATTCATCAGTCTCATTTTAATTGTCTTGGCACCCCAACAGTCGACCCTGCCCACAAGATGTAGTGTGTGCCCATCAAATAAGATTCGAGAAAAGAAGAAAAGACCATTCGAAAAAATTTAGGAAGATTTGTGTAGTTTGTTTTGTCACAATGGATATTCCGATCTCGAGAATTTCATTTAAAATCTCATCTGACGTCTTCTGGTCTCACTGTACAGTAGAAATAAAAAAAAAACGGTATTCACCAACTAAATACATTTCTGTTTGATTGAAAGTTGATTATGACCTTAACACATTTTCGTGTGTTATTCTAATATATAAACGCAAATACTCTGCTTCCTTTCATCCGCTCTTCTCAATAAACTTATTCTACTATGTAACATATGAAACATATGCTAAGGAGGCCTTGCCACTTTGACGAATTACCAATTCATTTTTTTTTTTGTTCATGTAAAATCCCGCGCGCGCACCGAGGGGATATAAATACCCTTTTTACTGGCTTTTCTCCAGGGCGCGGGCGGGTGGTGTAATAGTTTGAAACTCAGGTGTATTGGGCTTCGATATTATTCCCATAGGTGGTTGTAAAACTGAACGGGATGAGCCAGTGCATTCTCAACCAGTGGGTCTTAAGTACGTGCAAATTGTTAGTTTGTTACCTTCAGCCCAGCCAGAAACCACTCTAACATCAGTGTTATGCCTTCGTGTCAGAGTTGACGCCGACGTCAACGCTTATGATTTTTAATAAACATTTAAAGATATGTGTGCTAATATAAACATACGGACATCTATTATACATATGTATTTCGTTATAGAACTTAAAACTCAAAAGGATAATACTTCTCTTTGATTGCCTAAGTAATTTAGGATTCGAATGTCGTATGGTTTGTTTTGAATGACAATACGTTTTCACTTTCATTTTAAATGAAAAATCTTGCCAAATTATTACGACAATAGTCACAGCCACCCACCTATTATATAAATAGGTATTTAGCAACGTTCATTTATAAAGAACGTATTTTTCACACTATGCTGCAGAAGAATCTTAAAGCACATGTACATATATATGTATGTATAATGTGACCCATTGTATTGCTTCGGCTACGTACAGCAGTAGTGTGCTATTTAGTCATATACTAAATCACACCCGAAGAGCAACATATGATACATTTGCATAATGATTCTGCAATAAGTAAATGGAAGTGACTAACACAATTATTACTTTGACGAATTTATGAAATGCAATATGCCAATAAGGGCTCTAACATCAAAATAAAATCCTTGACTTTAACGCTAAATACAACACTAGCATGCCCAACTGGCAGCAATGTTTGGGAAATTTTGACCGCAATATAAACATGTAGTTTGTCTAAAGAAATGGGAGCCGATTTCATTTTTGCAATTCTAAAGTCTAGTCAACAAATGGTTGTGCAGTCCTGCTATACGACTGAATGTAATATAGGTGTTGAGCAAAGCTTAGTTACAAAGAGTTTGTTTATGGTATATCGTATGATTTCACTTATGTTGCTCGTATCTACTATATAATCAAATTCTTATCGATCAGTCAAGTCTTTGTCAAAAAGAGAAGTTAGTTAAAAGGAACCCCTAACTGTGTTAGATACTAAAAAAAAAAAAAATGTTGGATACCAAATACGAATTAGTTAAGACGGTTGCTCTGATGTGTCTTAGTAGTGGAAACAGATTTGGGATTCTGATAGATTATTGCAGACTTGTGTCCCACGGGTGGCCGTGGTGTAGTGGTATATGCATAGACTCCTGTGCGGTAAATTCGCCGATCCTGTTCAATATTTACACAAGTGATCTGATAGGTTCACTTCACCATGCCATAGCGTACGCAGACGACTTAATCGCGTACAGATCAGGTCCAAAGATTGAGGTCATTAATATACTCTTGCAACGTGACTTCGACAAAATTAAGCGATATTGCGATGACTGGAAGTTGAAAATCAACTTTCAGAAGTCAGAAACCATTTTGTTTAGGACGCCGTTGTCTGGGGCCTCTAGGGATACCAGAAAGAATTGGCGAAAGTTTTCGATCATTGGGCAGCACGGACTGCCACTTGCTTGTCGAAATGTAGTCAGATACCTTGGGATCTGGCTAGATCAATATCTGTATTTTAACAAACATATAGATGTTGCTCTGGCCAGAGCCAGAGGTGCTTTTGCCCTTACAAAGAGACTGTTTTATAACAGCCAACTCGATGCGGGGGTGAAGTTGATCTGCTACATGGCCCTTATCAGGCCCATGCTTGTATTTGGATGTCCCGTGTGGTTCAACGTGAGAGCAAGTTTATTGGAAAAGATTCGGGTGTTTGAGAGGGCCTGTCTTAGGACTTGTCTTCGCTTATACAGAACACCAGAGTCTGAGTACATAAAATTCTATCCTAATGAGGTCTTGTACAATAGGGCGAACCTAATAAGAGTGGACAATTTTGTTATTAAGTTGATTCGAAGGCACATTGCAAGAGCAATGACCTCGTCGAATAACCTGATCTACGGGGCTTACTACCCCAATTATATGTATCACGAGAGAGTACGCTTTGACGGCTTTATTCCTCCAGAGGCGTTCCTCTACCTAGATAAAAAAGGTCTGATCCAGGATAGATTAGCGGTGCCGTTAATCTTCCACATCGCTCGAACAGCTGCGGACAGGCGACTTAACTACGACAGAGACGTCGTACACGGCAGTGCGGAACGTCTCCGGTTCAGTAGGTCGGTAGGGAGTCGCGACATTAAGGATGTTGCTCGGCAGCACCAACAATTTTGGTGGCTTGTTGAAGGAGGGGAATCTACGTCGTCGAATTCTTCTAGTACAGGATAGCTCCAATAAGGAGCAGAGTTGGTCAGCCTAATTTTTTAGCCGTGGCCGGCTTACATAGCTTTAGGTAGGTTTAAGATAGTAGTTAAGAACAAAAAATTAAAAAAAAAACAAAAAAAAATAAAAACAAAAAAAAATTAAAAAAAAAATAAAAAAAAATAAAAAACAGAAGTGGGTAACCTTCTACAAAAAAAAGGAATAATACCTAGATTAAGATAACTTAAGTAGGCTAAGCTAATGTATATTTTAGGTAGTTTTAAGTTTTAGTTTTAAGTTTTATAATATAATATAAAAAAAAAATGTTAGTTCACTAAGTTTTTAAATTAAAAAAAAATATTTTCTTAGTTTTTAATTAGTATTTTAATTACGTTTAATTCAAAAAACTAAAATTGTACTGCACGTCGAAAGACAAAATATAATTGTTAGGTTTAACTTAGAGTGTCCGCATGGGGCCAGTAAGTTAGAATAAGATAATTTTTTTTTAAGTAATTTAAGCTAAATTTTAAGCGTTTTTTTGTCTAGCATCTAAGAATTAATGAATTAATAAAATAAAAATGCCTTTAAACTGAATGCATAGACTCCTCAAGCAGAGGGTCGCGGGTTCGAATCCCGTGCGATGCAATTCTCTGAAAAAAGTCTTTTCATAGAATTTGTATGTCGTCGGCGTTTTTATTGTTGTATGAATTACAGCACATTCAATTTGGCGTGCAGTTTTAATTATGTAGTTAGAAAAATCAAAATCACCTAAGTCGCACTAGTGATGCAGACCAAACTGGTTTGGAGCTGAGTTAAGATTTACGACAGGAAGACTCCAACCAACTACCTCATAGACACATATATCCACTAACTTCCTACACACATGTCAATGCCATAGTGGTTTAGCGTATTCGCTGGAATCCATTAAATACGAATTGCACATTTCAATTGAAATAGAACCATCTTTTATTTTAAAATAAGAGTAAATTCGCATCATTAAGAGGTTTAGCAATTATTCCGTAATTCACATATTCACATAGGTGGTTAATTGAATCTGTTTGATGATTCGATTTCATTGGGAAATTTAACACAACATGAACTTAATTGTTTTTGAAAACTGAAACTCTCTGCATACTCATTTGAACGCATATGTGTGTATTGTATGTTTATGCGAGCTTGTGTATTTCATATCGGTGGTAGCATGTTGCAGAGATTGTTGCTACTTGGTATAGATTTTCTGATTTTTTCCAATGAATATTTTTAATTAAAAACAAGTTGAATTAATGCCATTAGTGAATTTTAAATGCAAATGACAGAATTCTTTGGTAATTACTTCCTTGATTTGATCATGCAATTGAACTTACGAGTAATATTAATTAACAAAATATCTTTAGTTGTATTAAAATAAGATTACAGATCGCAGCATTCCCATTATTCCCAACATATTATTTTCAAAAAGACCAAGCTGTTATCGGTATCATGATGAATTAACGTAACATCGTTATCATTGCACCAAATTATATTAATGTTACTTTTTTACTGCATTTGTCGTGATTGACGCTATAGTGGATGTAAGGATAGATATAGATATAGTTTGGCAGACCATTCCTTCTTAAAAGATCAAGAACAAAATGATAAGCTGGAAGCCAGTTATAATTTTTTTTTTATATTATACAGTTCAATTACCATAAAATTTGTTAAAAAAACGTTTCAAATGAAAATCGCAATTTCTTCATCGAAGCTGTATACAAATCAGATTTTATGCGAGATATATTTTTAAGTATATATCGCAGTATTCGCTTGTTAATAATCCGACTTACGAGTAAGTATCAGTTTGAGAGTGCTGATAAGTTGGCTTTGAGGACAATATGAAGACAAGAACGAAGGAATCCTGTTTGTGAGCACACAGTAATCAGCCTATTTGATTTAAATCTATTAAATAGCAACCTAAAATATATTTGGCGTTAGACTCGTTTCCACATATACGTACACATATTTTCCGTTTTTTTCAATTTTTAAAATTGTAAATCTGTATGTATTTATAGAAGAATTAACCAGAAAACAATCAACTAAAACCGGCATCAGTCGAGAGAGTGAAGTGGCCAATTTTGTGCGATAAATTTACGATATTACAAATACCATAAACTAAATGGAAAAACTATGAACATTTGTGTAACAATAATGGAAAGTGTAAGAGCATTCCAAAAATTCTGCTAGGTGTCTCCAAAGGGTAGCTTTACACGAATCAAGAAGTAGGGCGATGAAACAATGAGATGAAATTCGTTTTAAAAAAATCAGCCTTTCAAGCGTGGGTTAATTATAGCGAAACCGATAATAGCTAGAGTATGAGCTGTATTGTATTGCGACTAAGAAGATGAAACTTCACAATCTATAAACAAGTGAAAAACAATAAAAGACGTGCAATTTCATTATTGTGAGTTATTGTGAAAAAAAGATTAATACATTAATAATACATATTACATATATGTAATATTGCATGAACATATGGCCATCAAAAAGATTTCTAAGCGTTGTTTAACGCATATTTCTAATAAAAATGAAAAAAAAAAAAAAAAGGCACAGAGAAATATTGCTTCAAAAGACGTCTATAAGATCGCAACAGGTAGCGAGTCATGGATCTATGCATATGCGCCCGAAACTTAACAGCAGTCGATTGTATGGATCTTTCAAGACGAAGCAAATCCAACAAAAATTGTTTGCGCACGAAACACTACGAAGCAAATGGTGGCTTGTTTCTTCGGAAAACCCGGAAATGTCGTCAACGTGCATTTAGAGCAACGCCAAACGCTCAATTTGGAATAGTACCCTACCATTTGTCTTTGTCTTTGGAGAAATAATAAAAGGCAACCGCTGCACACGGACTCACCACGACAATGCGAGCTCTCACAGGTGACTATTTGAGCACTCAAAACGTCAAATTCATGAGTCATCCGTTCTGATTTGGAACCCAATGACTTCTTTTTATTTCCCCACAAATTAGTTCAATCGCATGCAAAAGTGAATTGATGTTCATGAAGAGTTTTGATGATAAATATTTGTTTTTACTTAAGTAGCACTCTACGTATAACCTCTGAAATATTCGGGCAATTGGGAATCTTTAGTAAAATCATAAGAGAGGATCGGATGCTTCTTGTTATTATTCCACTGTATACACGGGGTATATACATACGTATATGGTATTGTGTCTAGTAAGATCGTGCCGCAATATAAAAATGTAAAGTACTTTAGCTCTGTCGTAGACACAAAGGAATTGTAATGACGATATTAGACATAAAGCTGAAGTGAGGGGGCTTGAATGACACAATTATTTCGGAATATTTTGTGACAGAAATAACGAGCGGCGCTAATATACGTGTTATTGTTCGGGAATATCATATAAAATTAAAGTCATTAAAATTAAGCTAGCACCTGCTTATATCATGTTCAATGCAGGTAGTCAGAGATTCTAGTCATAAAAGCAATAAGAACACAAACTCCAGCCAAACTCGAATTATTTGCCGAAAATTTTTTTATTTGAATTTCACACAAACTTAACTCGTTCTTATAACAAGTCGAGAGGTTATTCATTACCGCACTAAGTTACACCTACTCCCTTTCTACTAATCTAAGCTCGATGTGTATACAGCATATAAACCTTTTAGTTTCCGGCTTTACTATAAAAGAGCACTTGACAATTAAACACCGCGTATTTCAGTTTATTGATAACATTGTGTGGTTCCTTCTTAAATATTTCCATTTGTGAAACTTAGCAGTTTGGTTTCTTCCAGAATTAAAAATGTAAAATTTTTTAACACGGCAAAATATAATTTTGAGTTTAAGGGTAGAAAATATTTTTGTTTTCTACAAGTTTTGCAAATCGATCAGAGACCGAACTCTAGAGGGGAGATTTACTACTTCAACTACTTTATTACTTCAACCAAGTGTTACATCGTTGTAGTTTTGCAGCGATTTTAAAACGATTTAACTGAGCATCCTTATTGACACTTAGTCGCCAGTAGTTGAGATCTCATTTCTTGTATCGTAAAAGTTTACATCTTTTGACTTTCTTCAATGATTTATTTTCAAGATGACTTCTGTTCATCGTCGTTTTGGATCTAACAAGATCAAAAATCTTCCATTCTTTGTTAGACATTGTTTGACTGAATTAGTCAAATGTTGTTTAAATTTCAAAGTGGTATTTAGAGCCGTATTGGAAATTTGAGGCTTTTTTTACAAAGTTTTTAAGTTGATATACTTGTAATAATAATATTTAATAAGTTAATGACAATAACACTGTTGTTAGGATCACTTAGAACCAGGATGGTTTTTATAGCCTTGTTTATTAAATTATTAGGTCTAACTTCTTGTTCTTATTTTCTAATTTCAGATTTCATCGTAACAAATGGCCACAATAGATGGAAGACCGGCGCAATATGGGATCTCTCTTAAGCAATTACGAGAGCTCATGGAAGTCAGGGGCCGGGAGGGTGTAGCAAAAGTAAATGAGTTTGGGGGTGTGCAGGAAGTTTGTAAAAAATTATACACATCACCAAATGATGGTAAGTGTTTTAAAAACATCAAAAGTTTTCTGACATATCACGATTGTGAAATAAAGAACGAACCTATAAACACATAATAGTATTGATTTATTTGATAAATCGCCCTTCTAGTCCACATACAGTATAACCTGATTGGTTTATTATTTTTTTTCATATAAGGTTTGAGCGGATCAAAATCTGATGTAGACCACAGACGTGAAACTTTTGGTTCGAACGTTATACCACCGAAACCACCAAAAACATTTCTGACACTAGTCTGGGAAGCTCTCCAGGATGTGACACTTATTATATTAGAAGTAGCTGCATTAGTATCCCTTGGTCTATCGTTTTATAAACCCGCCGACGAAGATGCTCGTAAGCAAAATTAACAATTTCAGAAATTTGTATAATAACTTACATGTAAAACTTGTTTGCGCCTATAGCTGTTCTTGCAGAAGAAGAAGATCACCATGGCTGGATAGAAGGTTTAGCTATCCTTATTTCAGTTATTGTTGTTGTGTTGGTAACAGCATTCAATGATTACTCGAAAGAACGACAATTTCGTGGCTTGCAAAATCGAATTGAAGGTGAACACAAATTTTCTGTTATACGAGGGGGCCAAGTGTGCCAAATATCTGTTGGCGATATTGTTGTCGGTGATATTTGCCAAGTCAAATATGGAGATCTTTTGCCCGCAGATGGTGTCCTTATTCAAAGTAATGATTTAAAGGTAATTTTTTTTTCTTCTATTAATATAATCATTCTCGATTTCCGTACAAAATTATCTCAATTATTTGAAACTTTATTGATGTTTTTCCATTGCGTTTTGTTCTTTTTGCAAATGTTTCTATTTCTGCACAGGTTGACGAGTCATCGTTAACTGGTGAATCCGATCATGTAAAGAAAGGTATTGATGCAGACCCAATGGTATTATCTGGCACTCATATCATGGAGGGCAGTGGTAAAATGGTTGTCACCGCTGTTGGTGTTAACTCACAAGCGGGGATCATTTTCACTCTGTTGGGTGCCGCTGTTGACCAACAAGAAGCTGAAATTAAAAAAATGAAAAAAGGTTAGTAACAATTCGAAAATAATCAAAATAAACAAATGAAATTTTGTTTCATGTTTAAGTTTATTTATTTTTCTCCTTAACATACATATTTTAAATTTGATCTTTCATCTTTCAAAGATTTTGTAAAATTTTTAAAAAAAAAGTAAATTAAACAAAATTATGTAATGTCTTAAATAGTGCAACGCGGAAAAGTATTGTAGTTTTTGATCATAGTTTGATTGATCTCCGCATTTTCAAAATTTTCGAACCTTTCCCTACCCCCCAACTTCCTCACTACGCCCTAGAGAGACTTTAATGTGGAATCTATTGAATTTCTTTATTGCACATTTAGTATTCTCCTTCCGTTAAAATATAGTTTGTAAATAGTTTGCTTAAAGATCTCTGGTCCGTTGGGTGCTATGGTAAGTTTTCAGGGGTCCGCCCTTTATGTTCCAATAAGTTTTCCATTAAATTCTTATTTCAAAGCAAGATTTCACGTCCTGATTCAAGGCCAATTGGTACAGTACAGAGCTCTTCAAATTGTTAGCTACATTAGAGCCGCTTAAATATTCATAAACGTCATGTTATAGTTTCTAATTGAATTGATTTCAATAAATTCATATCATTTCGTTTTTGTGTAAGCCTTGAATACACATGTTCATGTCACTATATCATACATATAATATAGTTTGATTTGAAATTCGTTCATATCCCTATAAACTGAGCTCTTTTTTTTTTTCTTTTTTTTAAAAAGAATTAAAAAAAATAATAATAATAAACACATACTCGTACGTTTATAGTTTTTTGCTCTTCACAAAGTCCTACAAAATCTTTTAGCATGGTTAAAATTTTGCCATTTATAAAAAATTGTATCTGCATCGTTCACTTTTTTCTAAATAAGGTCTGACATATCATAAAATGTTATACCTACTGATCCTCTGTTATGTTTTCATAATACTGCTGTTATGAAACATTTGTTTTGGTTATTTATTTTTCAGTTATGTGTGATTTTATTTTTGTTAATTTGATTTTTTATATAATTTATTTTATTTAAAAAAATATATATAAATATAAATAATCAAAATTACCTACGAACACACAAGAAAATCGATATAAAACCGAAAAATATATCTTGAGTTCCATGCTTTTCTGTTTGCTTCAGTTATTTTAACTTTTATGTAATTTGTGTTTAAAACATATTTATCTACAAATGTACACACACATAAAAACAATATAAATATCATAATGAATGGAGCGCCAATAAAAGGTTCTTATTGTGCGGCATTTATTAACGAATAAATTTGATGATGTTATAGGTAAATCTCGTTTGAGGGCTCCGAATTTCACGAGTTAAAATTTAATTCTCTTTAATCAGGGTCAGATAGCAGTATATGGAATTGTTTCAAATGAGTTAGACAAAATTAACCATCTCTTACGTATAAGGAATACGGTTATTGCCGGGAGCTGGTTAGTTAATTTATTTTGATAAGATATCGGAGTGATACCACATATGTATATATCATACACTATACTTAAGTTTGATTAATTTTTTTCTGTTATTTTTTCAACAGCACTTTTAGGCGCACGGTGTATGACATGTTGCGCGTCTTATAAAATCAGCTCCTGAACACTAATGCATTAATGCATGAACATTAATCCTGTCCTAAACTAACAAAAGAACTGTAACGTTTTTGCCGGCATCATTTTTGAAGAAATGTGAACCAGAGATTCCATCAACCTATAAACCACGTTAAACAGTGATTTTTTTGTGATTTTATGAATGTAACGACGTCTTATTAGTGGCTTGTGGATTTTCTTCTCTCCAAGAGCAATAGTTTCGACCAATTCACCGGACGTACAACGCACACAATTGTCAAGTTCTTTAATTCATGCAAGAGCTGGATGTTGTGATCTTTTCGCAAAATCTTTATAAACTAGATGAATACAGCTCCATTTCCAATACGATGCCGAATCGAATCATTTGGGTCCTCCACAAAACAAAGTTCAACAGAAGTAACTGCGATCTCTTCAATAAAAAAAATGTCTACTTAGATACTGCGCTGTTTGTGAAGTTGACCAATTTGGGGATCTTAGAACCATTCTACAAGCTGCTCCATTTTTGTAACCCGTCTTTATCGAAGCCAAACGTTTTCTGATGTTTTTGGATTTTAGTGATCCAATTATTTCTCTTTTGGCCTCTTTTCCGAAACTTTACTGAATCTTGAGCCTTCGACCTTTGTTGATTTGCTCAACCTAAATTTATTCCCCTATTGGGTTCTTAGTGTGAGGACTTTGGCAAATACGCGTACCTCTTATTAGACCACGTTTTTTTACACTCGCTGACATTCGTAAGCTTTTTCATTTTCATTTATGTGACTGTAATTTTTTTTTTTATACTTTTCGTACATTATCCAACGTTGCAACAAAAGACTAACGAATATGACGGATTAAGCAACCCCACACTGATTCTATGTGCGACATAGCCTTTTGTATTTGACTCATTGTCATGTATTGATGACTCATTTTAAATAGATTACTAAAATGCAGATATTCGGTCTTGGTGTGACTTCAAGGATAGACTTCAATAAGTCTATTATGAGAATTTTAAAATAAACATTTGAAAATGGCTGACGCATAATACTATTCACAAGAAAGTGCAAAAAATTAAGAATAACGAAAACCTTTTATTGGAACACCTTTCATTAAGTGTTATTTACCCCCTATAATTATACAACCCCAGCCTCCACTGCATTCAACAAAAGAATGAAAAATGGAAGATAAAAGATAAAAATATTTGAGCTAATGTTATTTTATATTTTTGATCTATGAGTATATGACTTTATATATATATATATATATATATATATATATATATATTCTTTAAAAAAGGAATATAAAAATACTTGTTTTTACATCAATGTATAATTATCTTAATAGTGTTATTAAAATATCAAATTTTATTTTTTTCTTTCTTTCTTTGTGGAATGATATCTCTATATGTATATACGCTCATATATATATATATATGTATATTTACACATATATATATGGTTATGTATATATACTGATATACAAATACATCTATTACAAAAAAAAAAACGAAAATATTTAATATTTCGTCTTGCATGATGTGATCGATCGTCCCTCTCCTCTTCATCCAAACACCATTATTCACCATAAATATATTTATAAAATAAACCGATAAATAAATTAAAAATTACTCGCAATAAATAAATATTTGATGATAATTAAAAACAAAACAAAAAAACACAAATAACCATTGGCAGAAGCTAAAAAGGCGAGGAAGAGCAAGAGTTTAACAGGTGATTTCCCCATATTCGTTTTTTTTTTATTATTTGTGTCGCTAAATGTTTTTTTTTTTTTTTTTTTTTTTATTATTATTTTTTGTATTCTTTTGTTTTACTTTTTTTTCCGTTTTTCTTTTTCTTTTTACGTTGTGTAACTTTGAAAATTTTTCTTTTCTCTTTTAATTGTATAGGTTTGTTTATATTGCATGCTATCTAAAACAATATGTATATTCGTTTAGAAATAAAACATAATTAAATTTGTTTTCATATGCTTAGAGCTTGTTTGCACTCGCGCTTTTTTGTAAAATACATATGTTTATATAAAATTAAATAAAAGAGATAAAAAATAATTGAAATAAATGTGTGAATTACAAGAGAAGAAAAGAAAAGAAAAATCCTTGTATACATATGTCACCGAATAAATTATTAAAGATTAAAGTTAACATTTGTCCTGTCCAAGCACTCACTCTCCAAATATACATATAAATTATTATTTTTTTATCCTTTTTTTTTTTTTGTTTTTGTTTTTGTGATACTGATATACATTGTATTTGAATAATTTATTGATATTTGTGTTTTTATTTAAATGAAATATATTTAAGATGATGGTAGCGCGCCAATCAGTAATAGTCACATGGGCTCACCAATGCCAGTCGATGTTGTTAAGTCTGAATCCGATGGAAATCATGTTCAAGCAACGAGTTCGAGTGCTGAATCATCAGGACACAAAAAGGAAAAATCCGTGTTACAAGCTAAGCTCACGAAATTGGCAATCCAAATTGGTTATGCTGGCTCAACAATTGCTGTACTTACCGTTATTATACTGGTTATACAGTTCTGTATAAAGACCTTTGTAATAGAAGAAAGACCATGGAAGAACACATATGCCAATAATTTAGTTAAGCACTTGATTATCGGTGTCACGGTATTAGTTGTAGCTGTACCTGAAGGCTTGCCCTTAGCTGTAACATTGTCATTGGCTTATTCCGTTAAGGTTAGTAAATCAAAGTACTTTAAGATTGATTAGTGACTGCAAAATATTTCCCTATTTATTTTTGTGTAGAAAATGATGAAAGACAACAACTTAGTTCGACATTTAGACGCTTGTGAAACAATGGGCAATGCCACTGCCATCTGTTCTGATAAGACTGGAACATTGACTACCAATCGTATGACCGTCGTTCAGTCATACATATGCGAGAAACTTTGTAAAGTTTTACCCAAATTCTCCGATCTACCATCGAATGTTGGCAACTTAATTGTTCAGGGTGTATCAGTTAACTCAGCGTATACATCAAATATTTTGGTAAACTAATTTACTTCTCAAAGCTGATGATGATTAATTTCGTTTTTTTTATGATTATAGCCTGGAGCTAATCCTGGTGATTTACCGATGCAAGTTGGTAATAAAACTGAATGTGCGCTCTTGGGCTTTGTGCAAGCATTAGGATGTAAATATCAAACAGTTCGTGATGAAATAACTGAAGATAAATTTACACGTGTATATACATTTAATTCTGTGCGAAAATCGATGAGTACGGTCATTCCCAGGCCGAATGGTGGTTTCAGATTATATACAAAAGGCGCCTCAGAAATTGTACTTAAAAAGTAAACAAAGCAAAAAAAAACAGCAAAAAAACTGTTGCCAATATCGTCATTTTGTTATTTATATGCATTTTTTTTTTTTTTTTATTTTTTATTTTTTTTTTTTTTTTTTTGGTAGGTGTTCATTCATATACGGACATGACGGCGTTTTAGAAAAATTTACACGCGACATGCAAGATCGACTCATTCGTGAGGTTATTGAACCAATGGCATGCGATGGCTTACGTACCATATCGGTTGCGTACAGAGACTTCGTTCCCGGTAAGGCGGCAATAAACGAAGTTCATATCGACAATGAGCCAAATTGGGATGATGAGGACAATATAGCAAACAATTTAACATGTCTTTGTGTGGTTGGTATTGAGGATCCTGTCCGTCCTGAAGTTCCAGATGCGATCCGGAAATGCCAAAGGGCTGGTATTACAGTACGTATGGTAACTGGTGATAACATAAATACAGCACGATCAATTGCAAGTAAATGTGGCATTCTTCGACCAAATGAAGAGTTTCTTATTCTGGAGGGTAAAGAATTTAACAGGCGTATTCGAGATACTAATGGCGACGTAAGTATCTATTTTATTTTATCTTTTTTTTTCATACGCATACTCGTACATGTTATTTGTGTTCCTTTTTTGTTAACCTTTCTTTTTCCAGATTCAACAACATCTTATTGATAAAGTTTGGCCAAAATTACGGGTACTCGCCAGATCGTCACCAACAGATAAATATACTCTAGTTAAAGGTTTGCATTTGGAATCTTATTTGAATGAATATGTGAACCTATGTTTGCCTTTTATTGTCTATTTGCAGGTATAATTGACAGTGCTGTAAGTGAGAATCGTGAAGTTGTGGCCGTTACCGGTGATGGTACAAATGATGGGCCTGCATTGAAGAAAGCCGATGTCGGTTTCGCAATGGGTATAGCTGGTACAGATGTTGCTAAAGAAGCTTCCGATATTATTCTGACTGATGACAACTTTAGCAGTATTGTTAAGGCAGTCATGTGGGGACGAAATGTTTATGATTCAATAGCGAAATTTTTACAATTTCAATTGACAGTCAATGTTGTTGCTGTAATTGTTGCATTTATTGGTGCATGTGCTGTGCAAGATTCACCACTGAAAGTAAGCATTTTCCCACACACTTTTTCACCAAATTGTATTTTCTATAAATTTCTTCATTAAATAATTAAATGAAAATGAAATTAATTTATCTTTTTTTATTTATTTTTTTATTTTTATTATTTTTTTTTTTTTTTATATTCTTCAGGCAGTCCAAATGCTTTGGGTAAATCTTATTATGGATACACTTGCATCATTAGCTTTAGCTACTGAACTTCCAACGCCCGATTTATTACTTCGTAAACCATACGGTCGTACGAAACCACTTATTTCACGCACAATGATGAAAAATATTTTGGGTCAAGCTATATACCAATTAACTGTCATTTTCGGTCTATTATTTATCGGTAAGTATTAAATACAACAAAATTATACAGGGTGACTGACTCGAACTTTTTAAAATGCTATAATTTTTTTATTTTTTGATTAATTTTATTGTGTCAAAGCAAAAAATGTTGGAAAATACATAAATTTTTAAATTGTATCAGTAGTTTTCAAATGTCCACCTTTGGCGCGAATAATGGCCTTGAGACGGCCGAAGAAAGCATCGCACGCTGCACGAAAGTGCGCTGTATTTTGGCCCATTCCCGGCGAAGTGCTTCTTTGAGGTGGTCCAAACTTTGGTATTTTTTAGTGCAAACCTTCGCCTTCAAAATACCGCAGACAGAAAAATCCAACGGATTTGCATCCGGAGAATTCGCAATCCATTGTGTCGGAAGAAATAAATGTGGAACATTGTTTTTTTAACCAATCTTGGTTGACGCGCGCTTTGTGAGATGGTGCCGAGTTTTTTTTGAAATGTCCACGGTCTCCGACCGAAATGATTGTTTGCCCAAGGCTTCAATACTGTCTCTAAGACAGTTTCACGGTATACGATCGCATTAATTTTGACGCCATGGTCCAAATATGAGCGGAGAACGACCGTCGGCGGTTATGGCGGCCCAAACCATCACCTTCGGTGCTGCCTGCTTTCTGGTGGCCGTCCGAAGGTGTAAGTTTTCGAAGGACCTCTCTGGCAAGTGAACTCGGTCATTTTGTTTGTTGACATATTGCTCGATAACAAATGGCGACTCATCGGAAAAAACCAAATTCGGCAACTCACCACTTTCGCGCAAGCGTAGCAACTCCTTCGCTCTTTCGACTCTAACTTCAATGGCTTGAGCCCAAGCTCATTTTTCAGTATGTGTTGCATGCGTTCCAATGATATGTTGAGCTCACGATCAATTTTTCTTCCACTTCGACGCGGATTTCGCTCAATTCGAGCCTTCACTTTTCGAACCATTTCTGCCGATGTTGCTGTTTTATGACGCGGATTTCGCTCAATTCGAGCTTTTACTTTCCGAACCATTTCTGCCGATGTTGCTGTTTTATGACCACTCTATGGCGTTTTGAAACGCTGCCAGTATCACGGTAACGAGCTATGAATTTAGACACAAAGGATTTATTCACCTTGAGGTGCTGTAGGGCTCTAATGATAGCTACTTGTGGTTTTCCAGCCAAATTTAAAGCAATCACACTATCACGTTTGAAGTCCATCGCGGATAAAATTTTTTCAACACAACCGAGACTCAGATCGCTTAAAAGGCTTGTAAATAATGAAATTATCTGTCATGCGTCAAAATTTGAGCTCACAGTAATGAACGGTTTGGAAATTAAGCAGTCTGAAGTTGGTTGCAATTCGAGTCAGTCAGGGTGTAGTGTACAAGTATGTGTAGAGATATTTATCTACATACATGAATATGTTTGATTTGTTAAATTATTTTAAAAATTGCAACCACATTAGTTACGAGCTCGTTACCCGGAAGACCAGCATGTTATTCATATTAAATGTCTTCGCTTTTTGTCTTAATTTAGGTACTATCTGATTTTTTCTTTTGGCTAGTTTGCCGAGTGTCTTTTTTTAGAAACTACTTTAAGATGCAAATTAGTTTATTTTTTTAATATTTTCATATTTTTCATTTTGCTTTAATCGTTACAAATTCCAATTAGCGTAAATCAAAATACATGTCGGTTCGAATTTTTTGGTTTGTTCATTTACGATGTGACATTGAAATATTTTTGATTAAATTAGATACGTACAATTAGGTGTGAGAACATCTTGATTCTTCCGGTTCACATGTTCTTAATTAAAAAAAAAAAAAAAAACAGGAAAGCTTTTGAAATTATAATTTTAAATGTGGTAAATATCTCAGGAATATCTTACGAGTGATTCTTTTTTTAGTTGCCTTTGTATAAAACAAAAACAAAAATCCTTAATTTCAGGTGATTGGCTACTCGATATCGAATCCGGACGTGGTCAAGATTTAGGTGCTGGCCCAACACAACATTTTACTATTATTTTCAATACATTTGTCATGATGACACTATTTAATGAAATCAATGCTAGAAAAATCCATGGCCAGAGGAATGTAATCGAAGGTCTCTTCACAAATCCTATTTTTTATACAATATGGATATTCACAACCATTTCTCAGGTTATTTGATTTTATTATATAGTTATACATATATGTATATATATTTTATTTCACTAAAAAAAACAAAAAAAAAAAAAAACAAAAAAAACAAAAAAAACAAAAAAAAAAATTCTATCTATCAACACAGGTTGTCATTGTCCAATACGGCAAAATGGCTTTCTCAACAAAAGCCCTCTCATTAGAACAATGGCTATGGTGTATATTCTTTGGTATTGGAACATTAGTCTGGGGACAATTAGTCACTACAGTGCCTACAAGAAAACTACCTAAAATATTATCGTAAGTAAACCAACAGAGACAAGTCGACAGTCCAATTTTTTTTCGTTTAAATCATTACTATTATAATTTAGTTATTTTTTTTTTTTTTCATTACTATTATTATTATTACGACATTTAACACACAATTCATTATGTGCACAAAAACACAAAATCTTAAAAGATTGCACAAACACATTTAAAAAAATAAATAAATAAAAAAATACACTAGTATTTGTGGAAAAAAAAAAACTATTTGGAACATTCTATTGATTCAAATTTTAATCACACATTAACTGATTAAATACAAATGGCGTTTTCCATTGGACGACAGAAGCCTTCCTTTTGCATTCCGTAAAGGAAAAATCTTCTGAAAATGTTCCGTTGACACTCTTCTCACTTTCTCAGAAGCATAATTTTGCCTTCTGGATTTTATGCCAGAATGTACTTACACATATAATATAATATGTGTAATATTATATTATATTATATAAACTTCAAATAGTATTGTCTGTCAAATCAGATTTTTATATTCGTTCCATCGACCGTGTTTGGCTTCGTTGTAGGAATCTTTCACATTTTTATAGCTTTTTAACTCAATCCGTCGGTCTTCTGCCATTTTGCCAAACAAAGAAATTGCGAAATAAAAATTTGATATTTAACCAATAAAATGAAACATGTTGACAGTAAAATCAGAAGTTTTTAGTAGCGCATTGGAATCCGAAGAGACTAACTTACGGAGAGCAACCAATGGAAAAGGCCAAAAGCGTTTAATTAAAACAAAATAGTATACATACATATGTATATGTATATATATTCCCATATAAGCAATTGCTCCTGCAATTAATGTAAATATGTGGAACATTTTTTTATGTTTTTTTTTCATTTATTTTGTTTCGATTTTAAGATTTTGTCTTCTTTTTTCATATTTTTCGGGGTAACTGCAAGAGTAAGGTGTTTTTTTTGTTTTTTTGTTTAAGTTAACAATAACTTTAAATTAAATGTAAACAGTATTATTTTTGACCTTGTTGAATATTTGATTATTTTAAACTATGTAAGTGTAACGCTAGTATTGATTATGGATGAACGCAAAGTTTTGTTTTGTTTCCTTAATTTGTTCATGTATGTATCATGATACTTTTAATGACTTCACACATTAGATGATGACAAGAAAAACAAATCTAACTTGAAGAAATTGTTTTGCAGTATTCGATAGAATATCGTTCTTTAAAATGATAACTTTATGGCTTAACAGTAAAATTTAGAACAATGTATCTATACTTTGACTAAAAACAAAACCAGAAACAAAAAAACAGGCTTATTTGAATAAAAATGTTGAATCTCTTAAAATAGTCCATTTGATTTTTTTTTTGTCCATAAAAATGACGACGTCGCATAACAGGCTTATGAAAATAAACATACATACATAAATATAAAACACATTTTTGTGATTAGCTCCAATTGTAGTTAAAAATTAGTGTATTTGAAACAAACATTCAAAAATATGAAAAAAAATCAGTATTATACTTAAATAATAGTTGTGTGGAGATGCCAAAAGCAAGTAAAACATTTGTTTTCAAAATTGTATGTTATTTATTGATGAAATTGGTTGTTAATAATAACCAAAAAAAAATATAGAAAATATGAAAATTGATTTGAAAAAGAAAAGAACAAACCAAATTTTATTTAACCAAGAAAAATAAAAAAAACCCAAAAACTAGTTATCATGAGAATAAATGGCTTTTCAACGTGTGGCGGCTCATTAGGGATATTCTAAAAGCTTTATACAGGAGGTGGTGGTTGAAATCTACGATTTATATATACAATTTGTGTACAGTATCTTTTTGCTTCTTTTTACGTGTTTTATGTTTTGCTTATAGCCTATAGTCACGTTTTTGAACGAATTTAATGTGATTTTGTTGAATTTTCCTTACATTCAAACTTTTATTGTTTTATTTCGCAAAAGATGTATTTGAGTTAAAAAACAAATACAAAAAAAGTCAATGCTTAAAACAATTTATTGCAATTGTAGACTATTATTTCCCGAAAGCTCTATACAGTTTTGTACAGCAGTATAATGTGCAATTATGGAGATAGGTTATTTCTAGTGCACAGACAAGATACAAAACTCATAAAGGCAGTAAGACCTGTTGCTTTAAAATTTCAAAAAATGAAAGCTTTCACTTGATTTCATTCGTACATACCTTTACATATAATTTATTATTCTTTCTTTTGTTTTTGTATAGAATTTTTCTAAGATTACATGGAAAACATTTTTTTTATTACACCTTAAATCAGCATGAAGTCCTTTCTTACCAAAAAAAAAAAAAAAAAAAAAAAAAAAAAAAAAAAAAAAAAAAAAAAAAAAAAAAAAAAAAAACATAAAATGAGCCGCATGGTTTTAGAAAGTATTATTTTTGTACAATGTATGGTGGATAGTACAAATACGATTATATTGCGTGAATTAACCTGATCTCAATTTCCAATTTATTTGTGTAGGGTTACAATTATACTTCAAAACTCGTACATTGTTGTACAAAAAATGTTTCAAATATCTTTTTATTGCAATATAAGAACGAAAAACAAATTAAAGTAACAAAAGTATCCTTTTGATAAATATTACTAATGAATGCAAGGAATTGAACAAACTGTGACTCATATTTCCTATAATACATTGTATGGTACAAATATTGTTTTTTTTTTTTTTTGCAATATGAATGTAACATATGCTCAAAATGTTATCAACCTATTATTATCGATTCCATATTACCGATGCCCTTGGTCTGATTTTAAGTTTGGTTGAAAGCGGAGCCTCTACGTTGTTTATTTGTTCCAGTTATGATACACGTACACTTAATATCTCCTGATATCATTCAGCTTTTAGCGGTATATATATAATATACATATATAGTATATCAAAAAGCTGGCAAAAAGATTAAAAAAAGAATCCTCAAAGGTCATGATTTAATTTCAATTTTTATGTTTGCTTGATTTGTTTTTGGGTATAGATTTTTTTTTTATATTGATACATAATCGTATATATATCAACGGCCCATAGTTGTCTTGTATTTCAACCGAATAAATGGGCTTAACTGCATGTTCTCAGAAGAAAAGGTACTGAAAGTTCCTTTCAAACCAAATCTTCACTTGGACAAAAATCTAAATGTGAACGCAAAGTATGTGTCCTATGTAGAGAAAGAAAGAGAAAGAGGCTTAAACAATTTTTCGAACTGGGTATGTACCACTACATTGAATGTTTTGTGATGTTAAAAAAAAAAATCGAGACACCAAAATTCAAAATTTGATTATAAAAACCAACCGTAAGACAATTTTATCTTTACCGATTAATTTTTTGTTTGTTTTCCTTACTTTATACATATTTTTTATTTTTTTATTTTTTTTTTTTTTTATTGATGTACAAATACATACTTTGTTCGTTTAATTAGAAAAGAGAATAAAGAAACAAAACAAAAAAAAAAAAGCTACACTTAAGTTCACTAAATCCAACAAATACATTTGGAATCTTTGTTTTAACTTTACATACTACATAGCTACTGTATTTAATTGGATGGTCTAATTTACATAAAAAAATATCAACACCATTTGTTACAAAATATAAATAAAATTAATTTGTTTTGTATTAAGTATATTTACTACTCTATGTCTGCATGTTCTGTTAAGCACATATTTATATATAATTTATTTTATTATATTAACTTCTGTATAAAAATTGCAAGAGAATGTACAAAATAAACAAGCCTTTATTTATTAAATTAAATCGAACAAAAAAAAAAAGGGACCCAGGTCCTCTATACATAAGAAACTAGTAGTTAAAAATTTCTTACATTTGTTGAATTAATTGAATTTGATTTTGTTTTTTTTTGTTTTTTTTTTTTTTTTTTTTATTTATTTAGGTGGGGTCGAGGTCACCCTGAAGAGTACACAGAAGCAATGAATTTAGGTGAGGAACGTTTCGATTCAATTGATTCCGACAAGAAACCACGGGCGGGTCAAATTCTTTGGATTCGTGGCTTAACACGTTTGCAAACACAAGTAAGTTTTTTGTGTTTTAATTTATTTTTTAAATTCTTATTTGTTAAAAAAAAACTATATACAATATTTTTAAATTAATATTCGACAGTAATATACAAAGCGTGTATTCTTTTTTTTTTAATATTTTGGGTATGAACCAACCAACAAAATAAACAAAAACAAAGTTAGGCTAGTACAAGTTCAGTTAGGTTTTTTTTTTTATTTATAAAACTAATAAAATAAACTGTTTTTTCGGCAGTAGGGTGAATTCTCAGATGAAAATTTCTTTGTTTGGGAATGATTCTCACTGTCTGCGAAATATGTGTTTCGTTCTTCTTTTTTTTTTTAACTGAACTAAAGAATTTAAAAAAATATATATGACCAACAATATAACCTAAATTTTCTTTTGTTTTAAGCTCATTTCATTAAAAAAAAAAAAAAGTTTAATACTCGATAATAATGTAGGAAATTGGAGTATTTCTAACAGCACACAGTAGGCGGACAAGGTTTCCATAAAATGTAGGAATTAAATTGGCTCCAAACCTTGTTCTTATCCATTTGAATTTGCTTATGTTTTGTCTATGTATATGGTCATTAGAATATATTTGTAATATACTCGTAACCCGTTTCTAACATGTCATCTACGCCTGATTCCGAACATGTTATCTATATATTTTGTTAAATATAATAAGAAACAGCTTCGTTATAGTATTTATTCCCTGAAGTCTTTTTTACAATTTATTTTTAGAACCTAGCTAGCGTTTAGTATATAATCAAGGTGCTAAAGTTGACACGTATTAACGTGCTTACCCTAGCACAAGAGTGTCAAATATTTTACTTCTTGATAAGCATTCAAAACTTTCCGAATGTTCCCAATTGCCAGTAAAAATTCAAAAGGCACTATTCTTATTTGCCCAAAAGTAACTTGTGTAAAAGGGGTTTTAAAATGATTAAAATACCCATATATGTACAAACAACAACTATTTAAACATTTAAACCGCAATAAAAAAAAATATAAATAAAAAACAGACGGAACAGAAAAAAGGAAACAAAGGAAACATTAACTGTAGTTACCACTAAAAAAAATTCTGAACCTTAAACACTAGCTTAAGGTATCACATGCAAAACTTTGCACTTAGTACTGATTTAACTGAAAATGATCTTTAATGTGAAAAACTTTAATGTTTTCAACTGAATTTACTTAAAATTTAGCCTATTCGCATAAATAAACTCACTGTTATTGTGCTGTTAGAATAAATAAATATACGATGTAGAATATATAAAATTTCCAATCAACAGCACAGAATTTTAGTTTATATTTTCGATTAATCCTAATGTAATATTTATTTAAATTTATTTTCTCTATTATTATATTCTTATTTTATATTCATTATATTTTTTTTTTATCAATCAGCTAGCACAAAGAGTTGCACAATTTCTAAAAATAATTTAAAAAAAAAGAATATCAGACGCTCCACAAAGATTTAGACAAAATAAATAAAGATAAATAGTTGTTTAGCCCATAGTATGATCATAAAGGTTACCTGAAACTAGAAAAGAAAACATATTAAACTATCTATATCAGTTTATAAGAACCACGTGCCTACAGTCACACCTAATACACTTTTGTTATTATATTATTAATTTTTTCTTCGTTTAATTTATTTTTTAAATATTATTCTTTTCTTGAATTTTTATTTATCCATCAAGAAAAAAATATTGCTTTAGTGACTTTAACTTACAACTATACAAAATACAAAAATATATATATAATTATCATTTCAAAAAAAAAAAAAAAAAAAAAAACACCATCGCGTTTGTTGTTTAGAACAAAAAAAAGTATAAAGAAATAAAAACTTAACCAGAAAGGGAGCTACTAGTACTTCAGTTTTTAATATTTATTAATTAATATTAATATTAATTTCAACACTTTTATTTATGTTGTGTTCTTATTTCTTTCTACAAAAATACAAAAAAAAACTTAAATCTTTCTTTTCAAATCTGCAATTTATACTTCATATTTGCTACAATCTCTACCTACTCTATATTACTTCTTTCCACTTAAAAATGTATTTAATAAGAACGAATAATAAATAAATAATAACTTTGTAGATTTTTTTAAATTTCGAAATATATACATATATGCATTTTTTTATTTTTTTTTAAATTTTTATTTTTCTCCATGTCAAATTTATTTACATGAAAATCTAAATTTTAGGATGAGAAAAAAAGCAATAAAAAAATATGAGATTGAGTCTAAGAGTAAAAGATTGTCTTCGAAAAAGGACCCTACATTTCTCTCCTTTTCGTTGTTTAAGCTTCTTTTGACATAATTCAATTTAATCTTACAAAATCTATATACATATATATATTAACTTGTTTATTTATTATTACTATTTTTTTTCCTTTTTATTGCTTAAAAAAAAACAAAACGAGTTTTCTTCGGTTTAATAGTTTTTCTTTAAAAGAGTCGTGTTTTATTTTTTTTTAGCGAATTTTATAGAAAAAAAATATATCTTCAGGTGGAGGTGCATGTATTTAAATTTTATATATTTTTGCTACATTTAATTATTCGTTTTTTTTTATATATTTTTTTTTATTTTTTAATTATTCGGAGAATTTAACTTGGGAATACAATAAATATTTGAACGAATGTAATTATAGTTAAAAGTAATCTGTACACATAATGATGCATTGATGCAAAATAACATCTATGTAAAATATTTCTGTTCTCCCGTAGTGTATAATGGAAAATAATTTTGGTTATGTTGTAGATTTTTTTTTTAATATAATAATGTTTACTTTATATATTAGTACATATATCTAGGAATATTTGTTCTCTGATAAGTGCTACTTTGAAATAGTTTCATACTTTATTGTTGTTGTCAAACTTAAAAAAACAAAAATGCGGTTCGTTTGCGTAAGTTTAAAGAAAAATGGACGGAAATCAAACAAAGTATTTTTAAATCTAAGTAATTTTTTTTTAACATTTTAAATAATTTTAAAGAGAGGTGAACTGATTGTTACACTACTTTTTTATTTTCCATAATATTTCGGAAAAAACAGAACACAGAAGTATAAAAGATTTTACCAAAGGTCAAAAGTAAGCGTTAAGCTTAATTATTACAAAACAATATTAAATTCGATAGTGCACTGTAAAAATCTAGTAAGATCTACAAAGACAACATAAACCCTAAACATATGTGGGTGTAAGCAACTGAATTTCGATGAGTTTTCAGTACAAAATCAAACATTACATTACAACATTTTTTTACGTTATTTCTTAGACATAAAGTTCTGGGTGATTTAATGTACAATATATATTGTTTATTTTGTTTCTTTTAATTATTTTCGTACTATTATAAATTTTCACTACGTACATCAGTACGTGAATAAACAACAAGGGAATACAAGTTTGTGCGACCCAATCGGATTTTATATTTTCACGATGAATATTCAAGGCAATCTTTTAGTCCTGTTTTTTAATGAAAAATTTCCTCTCGACATATTTTATTCGGTATTCTGCATTCATTAAAGCTAAACAACATCTAATAAAACCAAATGACAGTAAAAAATTAAAGAAAGAGGGCTGAGTATACAGATTCTTTACGAATTTTAACAAGTTGTTACGCTTTCACAATAACAACATAGACACCATTATTGATATACTCAGGAATATTGCAAGATCATTAAAGGTTCTTAGTTGTATCTGTGCAAAATATAATAGAATAAACATGCATTTAGAGAAACTCTTTGATTTCTTTCATGTTTTGAACTCTCATCAGTTGTATTGACATCATAGATGGACTTGAGAGTTTATCACATCCATGATTTATTAAAATAAGTTTCGGTGTAACACACATAAGTTTGTACGTAAAATTTTTTCAGAGGCAGAATAGACCCTAACCCAAAAGAATTTAAAAAAACTAAAATCAGTGTACCAAAAAATAGATTGCATCCAAGCTATCGCAAAGTTTAGTTTGTTAAGAATTACAAAAATATTTTTATTGTGTTCTATGTTTGCTTCTTTTTAAAGCATTTTTGGTATTGTATTTTATCTTAGTATTTTATCGTAGTATACAACAACATCCAACTCTTTTTTTACACTGTAAATACGGTTCAACGAAAACGGTGTACAGCAAAATCGTGTCAAAAAAAAAAAATTCTGCACAAAATAAAATTTGAGATGTAGTCCACAACTTAAAAAAAACCGTGTTATATGGGAAAGAAATTATCATATATGTTGCTTTAAGGACCGTGATCAAAAAGAAATAGTAATATCGCATATTATCATTTAAATGTGATAACAGAAATATTTAAGTTAATGAGTAGTACACATAAAAAATAAAAATTCTAACTAGATATCAAAAATTTTCCACTATCATATGTAAAAACTTTATGATAAGCATGCACGATTATTTTTGACTGAACCAACTTTACTTTCTTCACTAGATAACATATCTTGTGGGTGGCCGTGGCTCGATGTTCGATTTCTGACCGGCCCGAAACACATTAATTTTTTTCAGTCAACAAAAATCATGTAAGATGAGTATATGCTGAGAGAGACGGTGCCCTCATAGAGTGAAAATACCTCTGAGCCCAAACATTTTTCTTTCTCTATCTCTTAAAGCAAATCATTTCATTTATAGCAAATCCCAAATTCAACTAACCCTATAATTTGAAGGATTTTACTTTCGTCGTTGTCGGTTTGATTCTCATTGCTGCCATCAACTGTTATTCAATTAGACAAAAATTTCTCACTTATCAATTCATCGATGTCTGCAACTTCAACGTTGTCGAAGTCTTCAACACTTAAGGTTTGTGGTACTGAATTTTCATACCATATATGACCCATTCTGGATAATTCTTTCTCGAATATATATGGTAGATGTCGGAAACATATGTATGATAATACAATCCATAATCCACGACCATCATGTGTCTTTCCTCAACTGAATGCAATATATACAAGAAATTAAATTCTGTTATTCGATAAATTTTAAATATTAATAAATTTTAAACGTTGAAATCATACCCCGGTCTAATGGCTCAAACAATGAACAATTGGTTTTTTGTTCCATACATTTTTGAACATAAAAACCAGAAGTTCTTATGTAACCACTTGTATGCCTTATTATTCACCTTTTAATAAAAGGATAATTGATCGATGTTCAAGCCTTTGGCTTGAAAAATCACTACATTAGCAAAGGCTCTAAAGATCTATCCATAGATATGTTACTTCACAATTAAGAAAATCGCTCTATCCATAGCCATTTTTAAACTAGTGGCAAATTTTCCTCTTCCACTTTAACGACTTCAAAACGCGGATTTTCTTTATGTAGATGACACCGTTAAAATTTTAGATAAATAATAATGTTATTGGACATTATGTTATTGGACATTGTTATTTAAAAATCGCGTAGAAAAAAGGCCGTGTAAA
This sequence comes from Volucella inanis, assembly GCA_907269105.1. Classification (NCBI taxonomy): domain Eukaryota; kingdom Metazoa; phylum Arthropoda; class Insecta; order Diptera; family Syrphidae; genus Volucella; species Volucella inanis. The sequence goes on from OU026158.1 coordinate 39,714,669, forward strand.
AAAACAGTTGGGTGTATGTTGCTTTCTCATGTTCTTCTTCCTGTCAATATGTCATACTACCCAAAGTCAGTATACGTATGTATATTAAAAGTTGAATTTGCAGCGAATAACTTTATTTATCATGTATTATTGGCCTACATAACAGAGTTCATATAAATCAAATTGAATTGAATTCTTATAGAGGTGGTGGATTTTGTATTCATTTGCTATACGAGTACATTAGAGAGTAAATAATGAAAATCAATATTTACAAAGGGAAACTATTTTTGCAATCAAATCGATTTGAACGAATTATGTAGATTATCTTGATTCCAACATACAGTAGAGAACAAACAAAGCACAAATTTATACTATGTTTAAGCGTTACCAAAAGACATTTCATGGAAACAAAGAGGAAATCACATTCAGTAGATATTGAAATTTAAATATATTTTTTTTAGGTTTTTTTTATGTTGTTTTTTTTTTTTCTTTTTCCTTATTTGTTTTCCTTTATACACGTCATTTAAAAAAAAGAGAAAAAAATTACAAACAAAAAAAAGTAAACAGAAACAAAATAAAAGAAATTTTTTTTGACAAATTTCGTAGCAAAAACAATTTTATTTTTTCCAGTCATTTACTTTTTTATATTTATATTCAATATTTGTTGTTAATTTCTTAAATCAGCCGGCGGAACCAATGCGAGAGACTGAAGTGTAATATGGGGCAACTAAACGTTAAAAAAAATTAAATGAAATTAGTAAACTTAAAAAAAAAAAAAAAACGAAACTAGAATTATTAAACAAACAATAATGAACTCCAGTAAATAGAAAGCATGATAGAATTTAACGAATTTCGAGATAAAAAGAAATAATAATAATTAAAACCAAACAAATTGTAGAAATAACAATTACAATCCAATAAGAATTTTAAAGAAAAATAAAATCTAGATTAGCGAAACGGTGTTTAATACAATAAAGACAATTCACGTGAATATGTATATATGCATATACTGTAGAAAATTAAATTTTTATTATTTATATTTTATTTACGTTGATTATATAATTATTATGTATATGTATGTATATATTCGTGTGATTTTAACAAACAATTGCTTATTAATAAATAATAACAATTATAATGTAATAAATAGAATTTCAAAATTAAATGGCTAAATTCTACGGTGAAGAAAATAGCTGAATTTAATATTATATGCGGTTATAACTTAATACTTAACGTATTATTAAAAATATTTTCAAAATAAGAGAGAAAAAGCGAGTAAATCACAATTAAAAGAAAAAAAAAATCAATAGATTCTAAAATTTTATTGAATACGATAAACGGCTACTAAAGAGGAAAAAATTAACAAAAAAATGAGTTTATTAGTAGTTTATCGGAATTTTTATCATTATAACTAAATCTTTTTAACTGAAATGTATAGAACAATCAAAAACAGTGCATCCATAACGGAAAAGAGAAAGGAAAAAGAAAAGGAAAAAAAGAAGATAAGGCTATGTGTGTGTGCATGAGAAAGCGAACAGGAAGAAGAAAATGTATTAAGTATTCTACAATTAGACGTACAGCAACTATTATAGTATTCTTCTTTCTGCAACACAGATGATTTAAATATATTTCCACAATAATACTTTGGTCTTTTGTTAAATTTATTTATTTTCATTTATTTTTTCTAATTTCCTTTGTTTTGTTTATTTAAGTTCACCTGTTTAGAACAACAATCAGTATTAAGCTTTCAACAATTAATTCTTAATCAGTTACATATATACAAAACAAAAACACGAATTTGTGTATACAAAAACAACGTAGGGCGCATAGTTTTTGTTTAGTTTGTCTTTCTTTTTATTCAGTTTAATGTAAAAAAAACACGTTTAAAAGACACATTTAATCAAGTACAGATTCTCGTGCATAAAGGACTTCAGTTACTAAAATTGATTCGGAAGAAATCCCATATCTACTTATTTATTTATTTATCTATGCCCTCCCACCCCCACGCCATGCAAGTATACATTCTCGTACGTAGAGGACTTTGGTTACTAAAATTGTTTCAAAAGAGATCCCATTTTAACTTATTTATTTATTTATCCAGTTTTCCCCTCTTTCCCTTCTTTTACAAGTTATTATGTCCTTCATGTTCCATGTTTAAATCAATAAAGCACAAGAATCGTTGTCTGTTTGTTCGTCTGTTTTAGTACTATTACAGTCTTACCAGCTATATTCATAAACATACTTATAATTCATACTCGTATATGGCTATAAAAATTATAAAGTAAGGATTTTGATCCTAAGACTGCAATGCATAAATTATTAGGACCTCAACTGTTTACGATTTTGATTGCATGCTAACGTTTTGTCGTTCCCACTTGAGTTTTTTCCTGCAGTTTTAACACAAGTCTGTGCGTTTTTTTTTTTTTTTTTTATAATATGTTTCAAAAGGGATTTAAGTAATTTGGAGTAGTAAAATATAAGCGTAAAAAGTTATATTCTAAACACTTAATGCGAATGCAAACTTCAAACTAGCATTTCTTATGAGTATTATATTAAAAAAAAAAAAAAAAAAAAAAAAAAAAAAAAAAAAAAAAAAAAAACCTATTAACTATACTTTAAATTATGTTTTTTTTTATTTGTATATAATGTGATTTCGATTTCTAAGCCAAAATAAGCAAAAAAATTATGTTAGTAATAGTATTAAGTGTATCACAAAAAATACAAACAAAAAAGAAAACAAAGATAAAAGAAAAACAAAAAAAAACATTTTGTATGTTTATTTAGTGGGATATAGTAAACAAAAATTATATACAACATAGTTTGTAGAGTTTTTATTTGTATATTTTTGGTAACATAGCAATAAGTTGATTTATTTTCTTCTTAAATATCGTCGTCGTCTGTCGTCCTTTTTAGATTCGAAAACGTATGTTAAACTTTCTTATTTAGAAAATAGTTGCGTCTAATTTATTACAATGTCGGTATTTGTCTCTCTCCACCCAAGTATATTTATGTGCTTTAAATTTAAATTTAAATTAAAACTACTTGAATATTGTACCTTTCCTCGTGTAAAACCACCATCCACCCGTCAAAACGGACATACGAGTAGTTTTCACTATTTTATTTTCCAATAATATAGAGATTTTTCTTTATCGATTTGTCCTTTGCTATTAATATTATTATTACTTTTTTTTATTTTTATTTTTTTATTATTTGAACCGTTTGCATTATGGTAATAAATAAATTAGTTAATTAAAACTAAACAAAAAAAGAACTGAATAAAACACGCCTCCATTGGGTTAAATAATTAAAACAGCTTTTAAACTTTTACTTACATTTTATATTTTTATTTGTATTTTTTGGTCTTTCCTTTGTTTTTTTAATTTTTATAAATAAACAATCTAAAACAGTAAAACAATCGAAAGAAAAAAAAATAATTTCAATCATAAACTTTCACTCATTCTCATATTTTCGTTGGACATGTTTTTTTTTTTCTTAAATTAAAAAAAAAATATTGTTATGATTTTATTATTCTAATCTTTTTTTTTATCAATTTTCAATTTTTCATTAACAAAAAAAAAAAACGATCTCAAAATGTTCTGCTTATCACACACTAGTAATTTCCATTGGTGTACGTACTATATTCCCGTATCTTAGAGTTGGTAGAGTATTTTTCTTCCTTATTTTTATTTATTTATTTATTTTTATTTTTTTTTTTTATTTTTTTGTATACCATTTTATAATTGCTCCCCCTTTTAAATTTGATTTATTTTCAAATAAAAGAAGAATGTTTGAATTTCCTATTTTTGAAATTGTTCTTCCAAGTCTCAACGTTAAGCATAATCCTTAATTAGCGTATAGTAAAGGCTCAACTATAAGAAATAACATTTTAACTCAAACTTTTGTTTTATACTCGTGTAATTATTTAAATAAACCGTGACCTAAGATTTAGTTCTGTTCGCTTTCCTGCTCTTTATTATTGCTTTCTATCGACTCGTACGTAGTATTTAGAGGTTATAGTGCTATGGTAATTCTCTTTTATATCTATCTCAGATTTAAACATTATTTTCATCTTTTAACGCACCTATATTAGGAAATTTAAATGATGAGTTCACATGGTTTCACTCGTATATTTACCTTTTTCTCACAAAAATAATTAATAGCGGCTTTTACAGTTTCCACATTGATTTCATTTTACTAACAAATTTGCGAGTATAACTTACATAATTTTATTAATTCTAAAGATACGCCTTAAATACGTATACTTAGTTTATTTGATACACAATTTTTGTGTCAATAAATTGAAATTATCATAAATTCGAAAGCTAACATTCATTTTAAACAAATATCAAGGCCCAAAACAAAATTGACAATTTTTTTTATTGCAATACATACAAATATTCTGATACTGAACATAAACTATATGTATTTATCTTTATTTGGTTCCTTAGTTCTTTGTTTTTTTTTTCTGTATAAAATCAACGAAAACTCAGTCATAGTTGTTCAAAATCATTGAATTGTCTTTTTTCTTCATACTGGATAAATAACGGAAATATATTCAGAAAATTCCACTTTTTGTATTGTTGTTATTAAATTCGTTTATGAACAAATTTGTTCGAAGTTCCCTTTTCAGTTAAAAAAAAAAAAAATAAATAAATAAAAATACCCTAATACTTTCATTTTGAAAGATTAGCTTTACTAATAACAACTTATCCCGTGTAAAAACTTTTTTAGAAAATTCGCGCGAAAAAAAGGCTTAACGTCGATGATGTACATACAAGATAGACAAGTGGGTGGACTCTGAAACAAAATATTTTAAACAGTTCACTGTATGCCCATTACTTGAAAATGTCTACAGAAAAAAATAAATAAATAAAAAGACAATTGCTGTTTTAATAGCTCATTTAAATGGTTGTGTTACCCTTATGGTTAAATTCTGTCTGAAAAAAAAGATATATATATATATATATATATATATATATATATATATATAAATTCGTCTTACACATTTGCTTAGCTGCATCGTAATGCTCGTCAACCACAACAAAATAAATAAATAAATAAACGAGATTACTTGCAGAAGGATCAACTTTGATATAAATATTGATAGAATATCTTCTGAAATTCAAAAGTACTTGATACTACATAAATGGTGAAGCAGAAGATATCAAAAAATACCGGTGAATATTAAACATCAAAATTTCTTTCATTGTCATTTGTCACACATGTTTGGTATTTATGTTAGCTTAAATGCTTCATTCTATATTTTTTATTATATCTCATTTATTATCTGGGATTTGGTTTACAAAAATTTACAAATAAATTCATTCAGCTCATTTAAGTAAATTTTAATTAAAAAAAAAAAAAAAACATAAATATAAATATAAAGAATATATTACATTGGTAAGTTGTAATCATCGAAACGAAAAAAATGCAAAACGATCGATGTAAATTTTTATAAAAAATATATATATATTACTTGAATATATCTATTGTTAAGTAAACTGTAAACTGCTTTAAAGTTATGTGTAAAAAGAAGAAAAAAGCAAGCAAACTTAAATATGTTTATATAAAAGAGAAAAAGAAAACGATTGATGTGGATTCTCGGTATGTTTAACTTTTCTCTATATTTTGTCTTTTTTGTTTTGTTTTGTTTTTTTTTTTTTTTCAAATAAAAAAAAATTTGTAATTTTCCTGCATTTTGGAATAAATATTTTTTTTTTATTTGTTTATTTTTTTGTTTCGTAATAAATGTTATGTTTTAGTTTAATTAAAATTCTTATGTCATACTGTTTCATACCATTTGCTTATTTTTTGTTGTACTTATTTTCTTATTAACAGTTCGCTCTGAATGAATGCTTATTGCTGCCTCGCTTTTATTGTTGGAACACATTATTATTATTATTATTATACATATTCCTTCTATATATTATGCATTATGGATCTCTTCACCAATTTTTCTTGTCATATTTATCCATATCCTTTCCTATATGACTAGTTATTGGAATTTGAATGTCGTATGTAACCCAATATTCTATTTCTTATATTTTTTCCGGGAAAAAAATGAAGTTCAGTGTGTTCAAATAAGTTCTACTTTACCATAAGATTTTTAAAAATAAATTGTTGCAAGTGCGTAAAGATAGATGTAAATAAATTTCATTATTATTTCAATTGTATGTAGGGCTAGTTAAAAATATGTTTGGAAGATCATGTGTAATGTTTAAAGCTTAAGTCGTTGATAAAATATTATTTATGTTTCGGTTAGGCCAGACTAAGACTTCCTGTCTACAGGAGAGATTATCTTGTTGAATTTCAATATTTCTTTCTTTGTTATGATTTTATTATTGAAACGATTGCAACTAATCCATGAATCTGTAGAACGTGCAAATCAATCGTTCACGTTTCGTATATATTACTCTCGTAAAATGCACAGAATCATATTAAGTCAAATTAGAGTCTTTTTCTTATCCAAACATTTTCACTTTCAGATGCTTGTTGTTGCCTGCCCAAACTATGTTGACGTCAGAAAGATTAACTATTCTTTTTTATTTTGTATTGACATTTCTGATATAGGGGTCGATAAACTTGACTATGTAGTCATGCCTCCATAGAATTAGATGCGGTAGTGGCTTAAAGAGCAAATATCATTAAGACTTTAACTGTCGAGATTTTTTATTTGCATTAATAGGTAGCTAGGTATGTAGGCAGGTAGATAAGAGTGGCGGTTGGAAAAGACCAACCCACTTAGGCCTATTAGCCCATTGTGCTGCCACGTTGATGTATGATTCTCTCACTCATGGAACTACAAAATTTGATCTTATGATGAAGCGTAGGGCACTGTTATGGTCTACATTCTTTAGATCGTTTAAGTCATTGTAGAAGAAAGTTCCTAAGTGGAGTTTTCTTCTCTGGGAGAGGGCTGGTGATGTACAGGGAAGGTGAAGGATTGTCTCCTCTTTCTCCTCGTTCATGCAGCTTCCGCAGGAATCAGTTATAAAGGCGCCAAGCCTTCTTGCATGATTGCCTATAAGGCAGTGTCCAGTGATGACACCTATGATGGCGCTTGGCGCTGAGATGTTTTCTGTTTAGAAGGATGATACTTTTAGAGCGATTCAGATCCAGCCTTGGCCAGATCTGTGTAATCGCTAGACATGTTGGCCCTCCGGTCCACCTAAGATCTGTTCTTTTATTAGCACTCAGCTTTTATAATGATTTGCACATAGCGATTGGTATACCTATGCTACCCTATTCCAGTAAAATACGAAGAGTAATTCAAACATTGGCGAGTTCGTCGGCCCTACAAGGTAAAGGTTGAACTTTGCCATTTACGTAAGAGATGATCGGCATTCAAGGGCGGTTTAAGAATTGAATGACACTGAGTCATCATCTTCAACCAAGGCAGAGCTTCTATAATCGCCAAAATTTCCACCTGGAACACGCTACAGTGATTTGGAAGACGGAAAGAGAGGCTTGCATTAGAAGGTCATTGAAGAAATATTATAAGTTCAATAATTGATCAATTCGTCCATAAGGCTCAGCTTCCTAATTTTTTTGAATTTCAAAACTTTTACTATTTGTGCAATGAATATGTAGCATTCGCAAGACAAATGCTTGCAATATAAAATTGGCTTTTACTAAAAGTTATTAACTATAATTTATCAAGAGTAAAAAAAAGTTTATGTCAGAATAGAGAATAAATACCATATATGAAAAAAAAAAATATTTCGCATTGAATAAAAACAAATGGTTTTGAATTTAAAACATTTGCAACAATTTTTATTTTAAAACTGTCATAAGACCTCATAGATGTTGCTATTTGAACACATATGCCTCTACAAGAAAAAGAAAAAAAATAAACAAAAAAACAACAAATCTGCAAATTTTCAAATCTTAGTCTATTGTCTGTGTGTATGTATATATATGTATCTCTAACTTTTTCTATATATATATTTTCTTTTATAACATGGTTTATGTTCTCTCTATTTTACTCAAAATTGTATGTCCTTGAGATATTTAAAAGCTCTCATTTCTGTAAAGCAGATTTTGCCGTTAAAATAATGAAAACGAAAGAGAAAAATATATTATATTATTATGGCTTTGTAAGCTGCATAATATATTTCTCTTAGTACGCAATTTATAAATTTAGTTTTATAAATTATATATACATATAAGGGTTTGATCAAAAAAATTTATTTGCTAGTTTTGCTCAACATTTTACATTGAAAAATGTAAGGCAACTTCGCTGGTCTTAATTAGACGCGTATTTTATTTCTGCATATTGCATACTAAACTTCTATGCTTAAATAAATAACGTATCCATATTACCATACAACTTTCACTCCTTTAGTATTTTTTTTTTTTTTTTTTTTTTTTTTTTTTTAAGTAATTAAGGAAATAAACCAATTTTTATTTATTTGATTTTTTTTTCCAACAAATATTCACAAAATCCAAGTCAATATTTTTGATGCATCTTTTCTGATAAAATAGATTTTCTTTTTTTTTTCATTCAAACATTATTAAAACTCACTCTTGTCTGTCTGAAAATTTATAAGCGATAAACGTTTACAAATAATGTTTATTTGGTGTGAGATCTTTCCCTTTTTAAAATGTATTTGTTATTTTGCTTAGTATTTTCGCTGTTTTTTTTTATATATAATATATATACAAAAAAAAAGTGTATTAACTTCATAGTTCAAGAAAGAGTCATAGGCAATATTTTGTTCTATCATAGCACGCGACCTACGACTTGCATGAAGACAAATGTATTTAAATATCATTATAATATCATAACTGAAACTGTTTCCAATGTACTGCAATGTGAGACAATGCAAATATTTGAAACTAATCATATGAAAGTAGGTATTCTTTATCAAAAACACAATGAGACTAACAACGATTTGATCATAAGTAGAATCTTACCTAAAATAGTAAATTAGTTCGTTAACTAATATTCGATTAAGATTTTGGGTACCTATTATACTTAATTAAAAAACCTCTGGATTAATGTCAATTGATTTTTTTTATTAATTTACTTGTAAAAAGTGGATTTCATTTGTTGACCTGACCAATCGGGGGCCATTTAAAAGTGAAGATCAAATTCTTTTGTCGATTAATTAGATTTGGAGAATTCTTATCAGTTATTTCCAATTTTTCCTCCCTAACATAAAAAGCCCTTTCAAATACCCTACGTTTATACTTCCCTTGTGCATAATAATTTTAAGCTATTAATCTCTAATGCATCCAACAAATCTATTTTATTTTAATTTAAAAAAAGCGAGTTATTTATATAAAAATAAAGGCAGCTTAATTGAAATAAAGCAACCAGCTTCATATACCTATTGTGTTTAATTTCTTAAAATGTCGTTTATTTTTGTTTTAAAAAAAAGAATTTTTTAAACTAAGTTTTTAATTTTGTTTTTGATCATTTTTTGTTTGTTTTGTTTTTTGTTTGTTGTCTAATTTTGTTTGTTTCAGTTACGCGTAATTCGTGCATTCCGTTCAACGTTGGAAGATCTAAGTGAACGCCGGTCTGTGCATAGCTTGCACAGTTTACGCAGTCCACGTACCACAGTCTCAGCCGGAGGATACCAGTTGGTTCAGTCACCAGGATCAGCGAATTTTTACAATGCTGCTCTTTTGTATACTGGTAGCGGCCGCCAACAAAACACCCTCCAACCTCCACTACATCATTCGCAAGGAGCGCAAAATCTTTCTACTACGCCTACGACATCAGCTATTTTATCTGAAATTTCTTTTATTGATGAAGATCCACAACAGTTGGGTAGCAACAGAAATGGAAACACGAAAAGTAACAAACTTAAAAATAATCATAACAATAGTTTTGCGCGCAATAGATCGGAGAGCCCCGATCAAATTGAGACTCGAATTTGAGCAAAACAAAAATCACCCTGTAAACAAATTTTACCCTAGGCATTTTTATTTTCTCCATATTTTGACGAGTTTGGGCATTCAATCATAGATAAATAAGAAAAGATTCTATTCCGTCTTTTGATTTACTTGTACATCAAAAATTATTAGGTCTTGTTAGTGCAAGCAAACTGGTTATTTATTTATGTAATATTATATTATTTATTATTATGCACTATATAATGTTTATATACAATACATTTGAAATTTTCGTTTCATATTTTCGCATACATATTATGTATGTACAAATTTGCGATAATTAGTAATGGATGCTTTTTTTTGCTTTTTTCTTATGCTTATAAAAACAAATTTCCGTTTTTAGATCACAAAAATAGTTGCCTTGCTATTGCTATGCAGATACAGCAGTTAATTAAATGGTTATAAAATTCCTCCAAATGCAGTTAAAGTCATTTAAACAGTCATACTCTATGTTAATAAATAACTTCACGACTAAGTAATGTTTCATTACTCAAAACTTCAAATATCTGCAACAAACGAATGTAAATAATATTTATTAGCATTGTTTTCACCCATGTCCACTGCCCGTGATATATGCATTAACAATATCAAGCGGCTAATTCTATACTGGGACACTGCCACGGAAATTACAAAAAAAAAAAAAATCCTTGTTCATCTAAAGATGTTAAGCTTAAAAGCAAAAACTTTATGTGTCTTGTATTTGAAATATTCTCCTTAATAATTCCAAATATTTATCATTAAAAAGAATAGGTTTCTATTAGCATCAATAGATCCATTTAAGAGATATGGTAAAGTTTCTTTTTGATTAAATCAACATAGGTGTCCTTGTTCAACTGGGTAATTTTGTCTAGATTCTACACAAATGGCATTTCAAAAACGCACGTAAAATTTTGTTACTACAAAAAAAAAAAAAAATGCAAAAAGAATAAATAATAATTAATCAACAAAATAATAAAATAGAAAAAAAAGAACATTCTTAAAATAAAATAAATTTCGCTGAATCTTTTTTAAAATATAAAATCGATTTTATGATTGAATTGAAAAGAAATCAACAAACTTATATATGTATGCTTTCCTAGCAAATGACTATAAATATGGTGCTTCGAAAATATATCCTTATTAGTACTCATATATTCTTTAATACTTCTTAAAACTTTTTTTTTTTTGTTTTTTTTTTGACAAAAAGAAGAAAAAACAATCAGCTCAGCTCATACCAACATAAGTATTATGCTTACATGAATTTGTTTTAATTGTACTTATATGCCAAGGAAAGTAACTTAAATATAGCAAACTAAAACACACACTAATAATCCGTTACTTATTTTACTTACATTTATTATTATTCTTTTTTTGATTATTTTTGGTTTTATTTATTTTTATTTTGTTTTAATTTAAACTAAGAATCACATGATATTCGAATTTATAATTGATAAATTTTTATTTTTTTTATGTGTAGATAAATTGTCCGTCTCCTTTTAGAAGTATATAACACATAAATTAAACAAAAGAAAACAAAAATAGTTGGAATAGTTATCAAATTTCTACCATTTTCAATTTAGTTATTATTTCTAGTTTCAAATGAGAAGAGAAAAAATGTTGTTAACGTTGCAACTGTTGTGAATCTTCAAATTACTTAATAACATTTTTAATATATTATTTAAATGAAAATAAAAAAAAAAATTAAAACACGGTAGGGATATTTTAATAATAATTTGTATTAGATAATAGTATTTAACAAATGTATTTATAACTATATATTTGTCTGTTTACAAAGTTTTTCTTTAAAAAAAAAAAAAAAAAAAAAAAAAAAAAAAAAAAAAAAAAAAAAATTGTCTTCGCTTTACGACAACACTTTATTATATTAATTTTAATAAATGTCAAAAAACAAAATAAAAAAAATGTTGAAGTCAAACAAAAACAAAAATATACATATATATTACTCATAAGACAAAAACAAAAAAGCATTTAATTTGTTGCTTTTTAAAATATTCTTAATTTTTTTTCGACCAGACAACGTCGTAAAGTTAACTTCTTCAAAATAAACCATTATGTAAATATTAAAAACAAAAAACACACACTGTTTTAATAATGCACTTATTTTAATTTAAATTAATATTAAAACTTATTTATTAAAACAACTTTTTTTTAAATTTTATATTTTACCAAGTGTAAATCGAAATGAATGCATTTTTTTCGTTAAAAAAATGAGCTTAACAACAAAATTGGAATTTATGTGAATTTTTGTTCGATATTAATTTTTATAAATGCGCATGACTAGCTGGAAAAGGTCTTTGCTTATTTAACTATAGACTTGCCAACAAAAAATGGTGAACAAGTCTATGTGACAAGATCGTTTCTGGGGCAAATAAAATTATGCCTTGAATGCTTCCTGTTAAAGCAACATCAGATATAAAAATATTATCAAGTATATTGGTTGTTAATTCTTTTTTTATTCCAAATTATACTGCAACAGGGCTTTTGTGTTTTATTTATTTATTTGTTGTTTATTCAGTTGTAAAGCCGCATTCTCCATTTATTAACTAAACATTGGGCATATTATACAGTAAAATGGTGTAGGTAACAGAAAGAGTATAATGCAGCGCATTCAAAATGTAAGGTTCATTTTAAACAGAACGAAACACACACATGTTATATTATAATACACATATTATATTTATAATATACTTTTTTTTTTTGTAATCTCTCTCAAAGACGTTATTTGAGCAGGAATTAAATTAGTGAGTTGTTAATTTTTTTTTCTCTTTACCAATTAAATCTACTTTAATTCCTAATCTTATTCATTTTGGAATACCTTCATGCACGTTTTCCAAATTCAATAAATCAGTTTTTTTTCACAAGTTTCATCGAATAATATTGCAATATTTGTGCAAATGAGAAATACCTTGTTCTTTATTTATAGGTTTCAACAACAGAAATCAAATGACTTTTTAGAATGTCTACTATTTGCTTTTCACACATAATTAAACGGTCGACACAACAAGCTATTTTATAGAAGATGCCAGTATATATAGTTTCTTAAAATTCTTAAACTGTGCACGGCTATTCTTGTACAATACTACACATGTAATGATTCACAAGGTTGAGGTGAACAATTGTTAAAGGATATTTTTAATAATACAATATTTATTAGCGCGAGTACATTTTTGTTGAACCACTGAATTATGTAACTGCATGACTTATTACAACTTGTTTGAATCTGATTTGGGTTCTTTCAGAAAAAAAAGAGTTTAAACTTTCGTACCTGGACTTTTTTCTTAGTGGAATTTATCCAAAAGAATCTTATTAATGTATATGTAAATATTTTCTACAAATAATTTTTCGGAATATTTTATTTCAAGACAGTATAATTTCCTTCAGCACTACATTAAATATATAATATTTGTGCCAAAATATACCCATTGGCCAATTGACATTGGCAAATTATTTCTTAACTAAGTGTTAGCTAACGAAGGAAAATAAATGCGTGTGTAAAGCTGCTTCCATTTCCGGTTTTTACCTGCTAAGGAAGTAAAGTAGGGGTTTAAAACATGTATGTACATAGGTAAACAAAAATTAGTAAGCAGAAGCAGAATTAAAGCAGATTAGATGACTAACCTACGGTATTTACCCACAACATTGATGAATTTTAAACCCCATGATCAGTCGCATTACTGCTCCTAATATTTACTTGTAAGAAAATATTGATAGAATAGGTAAGTTTTTACACAAGTCTACCTTAAAATTTGGTTTGTGTAATTCTTTCTATTTCAAAATATGCTTTTAAGCTCTGTAGAATTATAATGACATTGAATTAAATCTTTATTTTTTTCTTCTTCAACATAATTTCCAGCAAAATATCTACTTTTTGTGGTATATATTATGATCGAAATTATAAAAAGAAAATGTGGTGTAAAGATACGAAATAGTCATAAGTCAGGCAGCCTAAAACTCAAAATTCTATTTTCTGTTCATTTCTTGATTTTGCTATAAAATTTCAACGTACTAATATTTATTTAGCTATTAAATAGTAGTTTTAAAAGTACATGGAATATACAGTGAGCCATTAGGCGTTGAAGTATTTTTCTGACATTTCCATAAATTTTTAAGAAACTAAACTACGGCAATACTATGTAGTATTATACTTTACAAAATAACAATCACCGTATTTTTGATTGTTACCGATTAAATTTTTATGTCTATTGAATTCAGTACTAAGCTTTTTTTTCTAAGACGAAAACTGCACAGTAAGTTCCTACTATACAACAGAATTCAATCATCAATTGCTTAAAAGGAGCATTTTATTTTCTATCCAATTTTTATTTTTACTTATTACTAGATGTATTTAAAATCTATAAGAGCAGTATGTTTATTTTAATTTTGTTACTTTGTGAAGCCCTATAGCTTCTTATTTTAGATTTTAGATAACAATTGGTTGTTGGCAAATTTTTATACCCAAAACATATTTATTTTGTTCCTCTTAATAAATTGCTCATTTTTAAAAACAAATTCATATTAATTACCCCTTTAAATAAATGATTGGGTATGTTATTTCCTTTCATTGTTTTTACATTCTATCCCTAATTTAATTTTTTATTTGTATTTTATTTTTATTTCCATTTTTTAGTGTTTAACACAACCCGTTCTTTATTCTCCCAGAGTAAGTTGTGCTTTAACTTTTAGACTATCATACCTGCTGTAAAAAATTATAATAATAACATAAAAAAACAACATAAATAAACTAATAACCTAGCATATATATATATGGAAATTCACATATATGTACATCTTCTGAGATGTATGTACATATATAATCTCAGTTTAACTCACCCACTTTTCTGTTTTTTTTTTTTCTTTTTTATTAAATTTTCTTTATTTTAACTTAACCTTTCCTTTGTTTTTCTTTTTTTTTGTATTGCATTTTGCATAAATATATTCAGTAAAGGTACAAAAAGTATTTACAGTAAAAGCTTAAAAAAAACGAAAACTCATCGAAATCAGACAAAAAAAAAACATTTTCTCCAATATTTATTTTATGTACTTCTTTCCATTGAAGGTAATAGGTGGTGAATTGCAAGAGCGTTTGATTCCGGTACCCTATAGCAAGAGCTCAACTGATCAAGCTGTAAGCTTTCCTTCTTTCTTTCGTTTACGTTGATCGTTATTTTTTCAATGATTTTTTTTTTTTTTTTTTTTTTTTTTTTTTTTTTTTTTTTTTTTTGTTTGAAGTAATAGTTACTATTTAAAGCAATTAGTATATAACATAGTTATGACCAAAAAGAAATCTTTGAATATCAGTTTTTTGTTTGTGCTAACTTTTCAAAGTTTTATTCCTCTGTTGTTATTTTGGTATTTTCTTTACTTTACTTCTCCCTCTATCGACTCTTTAATTGTTACTTTAGATATGCTGTTGCTTTTATTTCTTATGCCTTTTCGCTAAATATTAACGCTATTAAACTTAAGGAGAAGCCTTGCATAAAACAGTTTTTATTTTAATTACTCTATTGCTTAAGTTACAGTTGATTCCCAAGTAATTATCAGAATATGCGAGTATATATGATAGAGCATATACCTATGCAATTGTGTATATTAAATATGCCGATATATGTAATAGATATAGTTTTTCTCATTTACCTTTTCCATGAATAAACATTTAAAGAAAGGCTTGCCTAGGGACTTAGCCATTATCATTTTTTTTCTGCCTCCCCCCCCCCCCCCCTCGTTTTTTTGCACTCAAGTAATGTAGAAAGAATATATAATAGTTAAGACATCCTTAAGCAACCTTAGATTCCCTATGTTAACTATTTTAACTCACAAATATACCTTATATATGTATTTTTGACAATAGGTCTGTTAGTAAAAGTATTCAAATTGTTTTTTACGTCTTGTTAAAATTTGATAACCTTTAATTTTTGTTATTGTTTATTTCTTTGAAAACCTCGTGGATCACCACAACACCCTCCTCAACTGTTCTTCTCCACGTTTGCCTTGGGCGGCCCACTTGTCTGCCTGATTGAGTAGGTGGATTCCATTGCATGGCATATTTCGCGATGAATGTGTAACCAATTTATTGCCATTTTCTCCTTCGTATCTGGATGTCTATAGATTCCTGGCTTGAAATCCTATTAATTTGGTAGTTCGGTATACAGTTCGGTCCCAAGATTATTAGGATGTTGGGTAAAAATTTATTGTATTAATGAACGTTTGCAGTATCCTTGTGACAGTATTAGTCATCTTCGACGTACTACACTCATATAGTAGCACGGAATCTACGTTGGATCATAACAGTCTGAACTTGGTTTTAGTGCTAAAAACATTATTTTTCAGATTTAAGCTATTATATCATAGATAACCAAAAATTCCTAATCAAATAAAGTAGCAACAAATTTAACATACGTCACACTTTACTTGTACATATAGCAAAAATGAGTGAAAAAAGAAGTTAAAATTCTATAAACTTTGTATCAAGTATCCAAACTATTTCCGAACCAAATGTGGTTTCCCCTCCTTTTTCCATTTTTGGATGAAACCATTACAGAATAGGTGTGTTGCTTTAAACTATTGATGAAAATGCACACTTCCCCCGTTCACTTTCACCGTAAAATTTGGCTTAAACTTTTAGAACCCAACACAAACAATTTCGTAGAACCGATTGAACGTTTCTTCTTTTAGTTTTTACGAATACGAACGCAATCACATTTTCTTTAATCTCTTATGTGTATAGGGTAGTTTATGCAGTTTTTGCAAAATATTTTTGAAGTATCTTATTTTCAACTTTTGGTCCTTTTTTATATACGAGTATAAACAAACCCCATGCATGTGTTTTAAAGGCTATTTTTATTAAAATTTTCACTTTAAGTGGTGAAAAGGCCGTAACACTGAATTAGAAATTATAAATATATTGTTCATGTTGCGAATCGAAGACTCAACAATAAATTATCTCCTACCTAATCCAAGCAGCACTCAGATCCAGTGGAAATTAAAACTAAATTAAAACTTGTTAAATGCTGGATGCTGGTATGGTACTAACGATGTTTTTTTTTTTTGCATTATTTACCGATGGTGACCAGTTTCTTTCTTCCTTTCAAATCTCCTCATTCACTTTATTTTATTGCGTCGAAAGCTCTTCTCGAAGGAAACTTATAATTGAACTTCTTCATCGCTTCCATTCTAATGGGTCTGTAATAAATGCTCATAAATATGTACCAATACTCGTTTTATAAGTAAAAATACTTAAACTATTTAATACTGATAAACTTGTAATGCGTTATCCTTTTTACTGAGTTTGTTACATTCCTGTGAAAAAAAAAAAAACAATAAGAGAGCTTTCTGGCAATAAGCATTTGTAATCTTTGTCACTTTTTTTCTAAACATAACACCAATGATAACACTGTTGAACACTTAAGGCACCTTAAAAGTTAGGAAACACTGAATGCTGTATTTTAATTCCTGAATAAAATATCGCAGTAAAATGTAGTGCAATAGCACTGCTTATTTTCAAATTAAATTTTATTCTGGATTGTGTTGTTATGAATTAGAATATTTTTTTTTTGGATAAGTGAACAAAGACTTGGGTAAGTGGCAACAAGAAAGTACATATATATTTGGTTTTGCACAGACAAAACAGGAAACATATGCATGTATGATATTCTTCCATTTACGAATGCGAATTTCCATTGGGTCTTGCTTTTTTTTATCAAACCAAATCCGGTCAAAAACGGCACCATTATATTTACTAGCATATCAATTTGCAACTAGTAGTTGACACAAATCTACTTCGAACTTAAATCGATAATTAAGAAATAATTTTAAGTCATTCATGATGGATGAAATTGTACCATATTTTCTTTATGTTCGTCGCACATTCTTTTTGGCAAAACAGTATATTCCATGAGAGAAAAACCTTGATTAAATCACATGCATTCTTACTTATTGACTTATGTGGCGCTACAGTTCGTGGTGAACCTGGGCCTTAACTAATAAGCGTCTCCAATCAGCCCGATCCTCAGCTAATTGTGTCCATCTGCGTACTGCAAGTCGGTTGGATTTTTGCGCGCCACCTAACATGAGGTCTTCTCTAATGTTCATTCGATCTACTGTCTTAGCTACCTGATGCTCGGTTATCAAACTAGATTAATATCGCTGTACTCCGCCCTCCAAAGCTCTTCAACGAAGAATATTTCTCCCGAAACGACCGAGGATATCTTCATCATCATCATCATAAAGTAGCACTGGGATGATCAATATCTTATATGGAGTCTCCTTAGTTTTTCGGGATACTACTCAATGGATATCGATCTGGACTTGAGTTTTTTCCAATATATGTCCAAGTGTAAAAATTTGATCGATTGTGGAGTTTCCTGGTCTGAAATCGCACTGATTGGGCCCAATCAGGTCGTTGACGAAGGTTTTCAGACGTTCACACAATATGGCACATAAGATCTTGTATGCGATGTTGAGAGGATCTCATTTTTTGTGGATCGGACAAATAATGCTGAGATTCCATTCATCAGGCATACGTTTTCTTACCAGATCTGATAAGAATGGGTATATGCTCTCCACAAAGTCATTTCCAGCAGCTTTGAATACCTCGGCCGGTAAGCCGTTAGGTCCAGCTGATTTATTATCCTTATTTCGTTACGGTCAGGTGGACGGAAATGCTGATTATCATCGTCTAAGTTGAATGGGCTATTGTGCCATGAGTAAGGATTTACTTCTGCAGTTACCGGAGACCACAACTGGTAAGGCGAGCACTTCACTATGAACTTGATTGTTATGCTGCTGGCTTAAGTTATAAGACAGTCAATAGTTTCCCGATCGATCGCCACACAGTTCCCCCCACCTAAAATCTAAATAATTTTTTTTTTTTTTTAAATAAGTAATGAGAACCAGATATAATTTGGAGAATAATCACATTGTTAACTTCTTTTATCTGAATTTTAAACGTTAAACGGAAAACCATACAATGTCAAAATTATTTAAAAAAATAACTATATTACTGATTTTCAAAATATTCAAAATATTTTTCTAAATAAGCAAAATGTACAATATGTTTGCCTCATTTTTATTTGAAATGGAAATCGATTATACGTATGCAACAACAGTTGAATTTTCGCAACAATGTTTCAAAAGCAGTTGATTGATAAAATGCCCGTCGAATATGTCATACGAGTTTCATTCCTACTCCGATGATATGATAATTCTCCAGTAAATATTTTTTTTTTTTTTATATACAAGCATCTATTTTTATGTATTGGAAGTAAGTCAATTTTTTTAAACTATGAATGTATGTTCAATTAAAAATGCTCAAAAGAATTATCATACATTGCCGGATTTGTTAAGATTTCTTAAGTATGATAACTGAAACAGTAATATTTCGTCTTTTGATTCTCTGAGCTCACTTGCGGTATAAGGGTCAAAATCACCTGTTTCTCTTTCTGTTGGAGAAAACCCTGCAGATTGTTAAATGGATTCCACTGCATGGCATAAAGATTTTTACTTTTTGCCTCTTAAGTCGCATTTTGTCATTTTGTTACTTTTATTATGATATATGATTTTTTTTATAAAAATAAGTATGTACATACATAGGTAATCAATCGGTTCTCAATAATTCAGTCCTTCTTTTAAATTGGCATGAAACATCTAAAGATGGCAGTGGGATATCAATGATACAGCCTTCAAACTGACTATCTACTATTGATATCATTACAGTACTGTATTTCTGATATAGTTTTTTTTTATATCTACACTACTCTTCACAAATTGCTTTGCAATTAGTTTTTATCGTGTTTGTGTTTTTTAATTTTTTAATATTGCAAAAATGCAGGGAGGTAAAGCAAATTTAATTAAATGTCTAAAACATTAAAATTGGTTTTTTTGTTTTTTTCATTTTACTTATTTATTATTGATTATCTCCTTTTTTAAATATATATATATATATATATTTGCCTAGAGCATTTAATTAATTTTTACTCTGATTTTTCATATTCTAATACTCATTTAATAAAATTTTCTATCATCTGCTATCGTTTACTTGATTAATTTTAATTTCATGGGTGTGCTAATGTATTTATTTCATTAGTAAATTTTTTTTTTAAATAAAAGCTTTAAACAGAATTAACGTCTCTCTACCTATCTACTTACTTACCTACCTACCTATAGTATGTACCTTTTACCAAAAAAACATGCGCTTACCAAAGAATCAAATGGCAAAATGTTGTTTCCTATTACATCCAATGGAATCTATTTATCGATGATAAAATTCGTTTACTTGAATTTTTTTGATCGATTTATTCATATTTATGCTAAGTTCCTAAAAATATTATATTGAAGAAATGCAATGTGTTTAAATTGCGTTCGCAGTTTTGTTTTGGCCCTACGTTGTCTGAATCCGATTTTATTTGTTTTTTTTTTATATTTATATTTACTTTGTGTTTTTAATTTTTTCTATTTCTAGTATCTTTATTTATAATTTTTACATAAAAAACATTACTGAAAAAGAAATTTAATACAAAAAATATACTAAGTAAAATATACTGTAGATACATATGTATGTATGTATATACGGATGAGTACTGTTTAAATGGGTGCACTGCTCAGCTATATAATTTTTTCTATGTTTGTAAATATCAAATATCAGATTTGCTTTGTTGTTACTGTGTGCCAATCGATAAAACCCACTCTTGCAATTCAGGTGATCAAATCAATACCCGCACCTGTTCACCTGTAAAATTTTGACGTGTCTTTCACTTTTAGTTTTGCATGTAAAAATTTATTAGTACAATCCAAAATCCTCAACCCGTCCACTTTTTTTTTTTTTTTTTTTTTTTTTTTTTTTTTTTTTTTTTTTTTGTCCCTTATCTTGTAAATATATTGAAAGGTCTGGCTGGTACATATACTCCTTTAACGCAGTGTTTTAAGTAATGGTTCTTTATTAGGCTTATGCAGGAAACGATCACAGGGCACATAAGCGACTGGATTTTAAGATAAAATAATCTTATATTTACATACTCGTATGTACGTAGGTCATCTGATCTTAACTAAAAAAAAAAAAGTCGAAAGCAGCAAAATATTGTACTTGAAATTTGTATTTCATAGAGCATGATTATCATCGATAAAAGAAAGAAAAAACACATTTCACTTTCCGCTAGTTAAATTTTTGAATGCTATAGGGTCGTTTTTCCTGAAAAAAATCTTATATCTAAAAATTAGAAAATTATTTTTTGTGAGTCAGTTCACTTTTTAGTTGCTGAAATAAATGCTATCTGCAACATATGAGTTATTTCTAAATCGAGTAGAATAAAGTTTTGTATGCTGAGGTTGATCTGTCAATCAATGCCCTTTCCAAAGACTATGCTTCTGCCTCGGCTCAATCATCATACTTGGGTCTTAATACGTCTTAATCCCCCTCCTAAAAGTGAAAGGCAACACAATCGATAGGGTATTTATTTATTTCTTAACTGAATCGAGGTGAACAGAAATCTGTGTGTGTGTTTTTTATATTATTATTGTTATTATTTTTTATTATTACAATTGTTTAAACACCGTTTTGTTTTGTGACTTATTTTGATATTATAACTAAGGTGTTATATATGATTTTTAGTGGCCATTTTGCTCGTAATCTGCAAATAAACTTTATAAACAATTGCTTAGTTTTGAACTAAAAATCGCCTTTACATTTAAAGGGTCTTATAGAGTTACCGTTATTAATCTGAAAAGGTAAGGTTGGCAAAGCAAACGTTTTCGAAAATTTACTGTCAGTAAATTCTGACTCAATTTCTATTCAAATTGCAATTAGCAATCGCTAATATACAAATACATAGTGGAATATAAAAAAAAATGTATCATATTTTTGTGTCAAATGAATGCTACACCTTTTATATCCTTAATTTTTCACCAGCTGAAAAATTTTAATTGGTTTAAAGAAAATTGTGATTGCGCTGAAGTTGCATAAAAGGGCGTTAACAATAAAAAAAATGTTGCTTGCATTGCTCAGTGTGTGTGCGTAGCTTTTTTTTTTTTTTTTGCATAGTTTCTCTATATTAAATAAAAAAAAGTTTTTGTTTTGTTTTTGCGAATTGCTATTCGTGTTGTAAATCTATATTTTTTTTTCACTTGCGGAGTTAAATATCTTGTTATGGATACATAATTTAAAAAAAACTTATTTTTATTTTCACTTTGAATGATGTCATGTAAATGTTTCCGAGTTGTAAGTTAATTTTTTTGGTTTTCTTGATTTTTCCTTTTAACATATACATATATACAGATGTATATCAGTTTCTTTTTTTTGTTGTTTACTAGTTTTAAGTGATTATTTTGACAAACAAACTTATTAAATTTAAAATACATATTTATTAATAATTTTTTTTCTTTTTTTTTATTTTTTCCCCCATATTTCCATAAACTCAAAAAAAAATGTATATATACAAATTTAAAAAAAAAAAAAATTATTCTTTTCGAAAAAAAAATGATCTTATTCTTCTTAAATGTTAAAATATAAAAAAAAATCAAAATCTTTAAAAACAAAACATCGAAACAAAAACCTTCCCCAAACTCTATCCCTTCTTCTTTTCTGTTGCCCTGGATATCCGAACAAATTAAAAATAAATAATGTTAAACATGTTAAAAAATCCGGAAAACACAAAAACAAAACAAACCAAAAACAAAAAATATATAAATAAAAAAAATTAGATTCGAGTGGTTAATGCATTTCGACAAGGACTCGATGCACGTTATGGCGAACACACGAATACATCTTTAGCCGAAGTTCTTCGTAAACAGACTTCGCTTAGCAAACGTCTATCTCAGACTTCGTCTATCGAGTATGCGGACAATATTCCAGACGAATTGACGATACCAGAAATTGACGTCGAAAGATTATCATCTCATAGTCATACTGAAACAGCTGTTTAGATCTATTATTGATTAATTGTTTTATTTTATTAATTTTATTCACTCTTTAGAAAATACCAATACCTAAAGTAAAAACAAAAACAAAAATTTAGAACTAAAGAGAAAAAAAATAAACGAACTCAAATATAGGAATATAAAAGCATGCAATTGACTTGATGGAAAATATTTACTCCAATATGTGTATACTCGTATATGGGGAATGTGAACCGCGAAATTGTGCGTCAACCATTTTTATATTAAAAAAAAAATAAATAAATAAAATAAAAAAATAAAATATGTATCTATATATTTGCTATGCATAGCAAACTGTTGTGGCAGCATAACTTCAAATATGTACATACATGCATTTTGGGGTAAATATTTAACAAAATATATTAATTGTATTGACAGAAACCAAACAAACCAAGTGAAAGTAACGAACAAAATAAAATTCGTGGAGTAATGAATCAAATAAAAGAACAAAAAAAAAAAAAACAATAATACACATATATATATAGAAATGATAGTCAAAAATAAAACCAATTTTAAACTAATTCTTGAAAAGCCAACAATAAAACTAGTAAGAAATGTTATACTTCAAAATACAATTTAAAATAAACACATACACATAAATTAAAAAAAAAAACAGACAAAAATTTTAAAATCTCTAATTATAAGTTAAAACAAAACAAGTATAACAATTTACAGCAACTAAAGAAAATGCATTAAATATACATATAAAAGAAGAAAACACACATTCGTATATATATAAACATATAATATTAAAACAAAATAAATATATATATATGAATGTGTGTGTACATTAAAAATTGTTATAAATAACTTTGTTAAATTTATATATAAAGTAAAAATTAAGAAAAGCGTAATATTAATTCGTTTAAAATAAATTAAAAACAACACAACAAAAGAAAAAAAACATTAAACCAATTGATTAAATATTTCAAAACTACACAGAAACCATTATGTAAAAATGATTAAAAAAAACAACATAAAAAAATGCTTTAAAAAGCCGTTATACAATAACTAAAAATATTAAAATATGAAAAAAAAACATTTAAAAGAATAATATGAAAAAAAAAACAAAAGATAAAAGTTTAAAATTGTACTTAGTTGTTTATTACATCCCCCTCCCTCATCTCAAAGGATTATAGCAAATAACAAAAATTATATTTAAAGAAACGTTCATTAAAATGTTAGATCAATTTTTAAATCGAGCAAACTGTATAGTAATAAAGAATTAAAGAAAAAAAGATAAGACTACAACAGTTGGTAGAATTAAATCAAAGAAAAAAATAAACAAACAAATAAAAAAAAAACATAATCGTTAAGCTTTACTACACACATGACAATGTTATTTTTTGTTATTATTATTTATAAAAACTTAAATTATATTAGTTTTGCTTTAACGATACTAGGATGCTATGTCTTTTTTTGTAATTTATTTAGCGCTATATTTTTTTTCATTATTATTATTTAAAGAAAATTAATAATTTGAAAAGAAAGTTATTGTTGTGTTTTAATTTTATTTTTTATATAATGTCTATATTTTTTGTTCTTACCTAGACAAAAGATTTTATAATTTATTTTTTAATAAATTGTATTCATAAAACAAACAAGTAAAATTAATTAAATTATTGTTTTCTTATACACAGCTCTTCCGAAATAAATTGAGATTACCAGTATTTTTTCATAATTTTTGACATTATTTGTTTTAATTTATTTAATTTTTTTGTTTTATTATATTTATTGTTATTATAATTTTGGTACATTAACTTTCTTGCTGTTAAGGGATAAATACTTTTTTTTGTAAAAAGACTCTTATACTGGGAATATCACTAGAGTTACCATTTCTTGGACAGGAGATTTACAAATGTAAACATACATTTAAATGTATGTAATGTTTTAATGTTTTGGTTTTTAAATTGCACGCTGGGCTGTTTTTGTAAAGGTAAGTGATTTGTTTCTTTTTCTTTTTTTTTATTATAAATTAATTCCTTCTTGAATGGTATTTTTTGTTAATTATATTGCATTTTATGGAATTCTCATAATTGTATGATTGTCATTTATATATTTTAATTTTCGAAAAAGGTGTGCTTTTTTGGTATCTATACCAAATGTAGTTTAATTTAATAACTTAACCTATATGCGGTAATTTAATACAAAATATTCATCGGAGTTAACGCAGATAGGTAGCAACAATGTTTTTAAACCTACATTTCCAAGATAACAATAACTTGTATGGGAACTTCAAAAGACGATTCACTTTTTGAACAAATAAAATATTAGTGCTGGCAAATTGTCCGAATGTTAATACTTAACGCAGTTAGCCTTTTTTTTTTGGCTCTAATACCGATGCTTAAAAAAACACACCTATTGTCTTGAAACAATCAAAAAAAGAAAAAAATTATCATAAATACCATGAACCGAATGAAACTTTGCATTACATTTTATTTCGAATAAATTTGTTTGGGGTATGATGTAGCTTTTTAGCAAATACTCGTAGTATGCGCGTAATATTTTAGATTCAATACATTCTTAGAATGTGTTTGGTGATGGAGCGAGAAGAGTTCGTCTTGAAAAATTGAATAATCGTTTATTTTGTTTATTTACTATTAAATGATACAACTGGTTTTTATTCTCTGTGTTGAATTTAATTATTAGTTATCATTTATTTGAAATTAAATTCTTTTATTAACTAGGTATACTTCTCGGAAGAGCAAAAACGGTGCCTTTGCATTCAGTTATATTTTAATATACCTTTTTCGTTTTATATTGATTTATTTTTAAAATTTTAAGATGCAACTCTTACCTAAATAATACAAATCCCAATTTTACTTTCGGTTGAATTTAAAATTGTCCGCCACAAAGTTGACTTCTTAAAAATACAAGGTATCGGCTTTTTATTTGTTGTACTTTTTTTAAAGTATTTTTATTTTACTAGAATTATTATTAATAAGAAAAAAGGAAAACATACAAATACACTTCCAAATATTATTGGTTAGCATTATTTCAAATTAAAAAAAAAATGAAAGAAAAAGAAAACAAAATAAACACCAGAACGATATGTACTATTTACATACATGTATGTTTATAAAATTTTATATATATATATATGTGTGTACGCATGTACATATCTATGTATATGGGTGTATATACGTATACGTGTATATAAAACACAAAATTCTCATTCGAATCTTGTAAATATCTATTAAACAAAATAAAATACATATATAAATTCATATGGCATAAAAAAAAAACATAACGAAAATACAAAATTCACGTTAAACTATGGGACTAAACTAAACTAAACAAGCTAATTTTCAAATCGGTTATGTAAAAAGAAATCTACAATACACTATCCAGTATGCTTACCTTTTGTACAAGTTCATTTCAACTTAAACAGAAAAAAAAAACTTAAATGATGATAATAATCTTTTTCTTTGTTGTTATGAAGAAATAAAAATAAATTGAAATTAAAAGATATACATACAGAATATATAATCGTCGTATTTGTTGTTCCCCGTAAAAAGAAAAAAATAAATAAAATAATAATTAAAGATTTTTCACATATTTGTATACAATTACCGAAATACCCTATTTGGATCAAAGCAAAAAAAGTTAAAACAAGAAAACACTAACTCATAGAAATAACTACCGCAACAGCAAATTATTCCAGGTACAACGTTTATCACAGCAATCTTATCATAGAAAATAAAAACAAACAAAAATAAAAGTTAATTCTTACATAAAACATTTTTCTAATTGTTAGTTTTACATTTGTTACCAATTCAACGTTAACTTATTAAAATATTTAGTGAATCGAAATAGAGGGGAATGCCTAATTCTAGAGAAAGAGAAAGAGAGAGAGAGAGAGTTGCAAATATTCTCTACACTATAAATTGATTTTATATTTATTTGTTTTTTTCTCTTTTTCTTTTTTAATTAATAAAATGTTTAAATTAGTTTTAAGCGATTGTTAGGCCACCGCCATCCGAGTAGAAATATCTTTTTCTCTCCTAAAGCATTGTTTTTCCGCTTTTTTTAATTTTTGTTCATGGGAAAATTAAAAAAAAAAACATGAAATAAAAAAAAAAATACATATGAAATAAATATTTAAGCCATTTTTTGAGAAAAGCAAAGCAATGTTATAATACCTGTCGACTGGTTGAAATCATTTGTCATACCTAAAAGTAATTCTTTAAAAGTTTTCCTGTGTTCTATGTGTAACATTCATAGATATTTTGAATGGTTGAAAACAAATGTTAAACAGTTCAGATGAATTATTATCTGTGATTTAAAAAATAAATAAATAAAACAAAAATTAAAAAAGATATATATGTGTATGTATATTGTAATAACTGAATTTATCCGTGCAAGTGCCTTTATATACTTTCGTTAATCTAGGCACAATTAGTAATTCTCAGATATAAATTGTAATAAATATTTACCAGCCATTGAAGAGAGTATATCCTTTATTTAATTTAAATGTTAAACATTTCAACCATTTTGTAGGCAACATTTTTTTTTTTTTTTTTTTGCAATTGGTTTCATACATTTGCTTAGCGTACAAATTGTTATCTGACTGATTTCAACCAAGTAGAAAAAATAAAACACCACATCGCAGTAAGACGTGTCGGTATCAATGTGACCGTTTAGAATTTAAAAAAAAAAATTAGAAACCAGAAACCGCTTCACATTCTCTTAACTATCTTCAACTATATTATGGGTGATACAAACTACTATTCAGAAAAGAAATATAAACTACCTACTTTATATGTATGTGTTTAAAAATATTAAACAAAAGTTAAAAAATATATTAAAAAAAAGAAAATTTAATAAAAATCTGGGAGTCATTACTGATCATAGTACCTGACACTTGATGTTGTCTTCCTTAACGTAAATATAGCCGGTAATATAAAAGTTTTCTTTTTATTTTAATTTATTTCCAATTGAGAATCAAATACCAAAAACATTAGAAGTCATCAAATTCCATGAACATTTTTTATTTCTACGTGACTACAAACTTTATTTAAAATATGTAGAAGACAATTCAACAAATACAAAATTCAATCGATATGAGTTAAAAAAAAAAAAAAAACATCAAAACATTAAATAACAACATTGTTTTCTTCTGGTATATAAACACAGTCATTAAAATGGCAGCATATGAATTTAGCGGCTATTAATTTGTAAATATATATAATTAACGTACATAAAATATTATCTTTATAAACTACTTGGCTGTAAGCTAAATTCTTTTTTCTTTTTCCTTCGTAATTTGTTAATTCCTATTTTTTGTTGTTCCAGTTGACATTTGTAAATAACTGTTTCAAAGCCTTTACTTAAATATTATATACATACTTCTATGATCTACTGATGTAGATCGTGTATTTTTTGTTAATGAAATGATAAAATCCTGGAACAAAATATATGAACTATTAAGAAGATTGCAAGAGTTAAATTAATAACAGAAAAACACATTTAAACTAAAGTTAATGATATGATATAAATAAACATACATACATATAAAATAATAATTATTATTCAACAATGTGAAATTGAAATATAAAAATACAAATATACATAAAAGAATATTTTCATTTATATGCACACACATATGTATATGTATATTGTTTTTAATTAGTTTGCTTATAAATATTTATATATGCATCCATAGATGTGCGTATATAAAAACATTTATAGGAAAAATCGCGGTGAACTAAAGTGTATTGTGTAGGAAATAACGGTATAAACGTTGCTTTTGTTGATTTTTTATTTGGATTTTTTTTCAGCCAGCAATGTTTCTCTTTCCAAAAACAAAACGAAATAAAACAAATATAAAAACAATAGTGGCAAATGTTCAAAATCTTTACATATATACATACTTTACATGTGTATCACTTTTATATAATCTATACCTATCATATATTAAAGTGAAGTACATCCATGCATACCTAGTTACTCGTATAAACATTCTACATACCCTTAAGTTTTATTTTTTTCTTTCTCAGCAATTTAAACTCTTTATATATACATATATATATATATATATATATACATATACAGCTAATTGTAAATTTAAAAAATATATATATATGTGTATGTGTTTATATACATGCATGTACATAAAAAATATATGTGTATAGAGAGATAAATAATTAAAAATTATTTTTTGTACAAATTGTTAGTCAAACAAATAAAGACAAAAAAAAAACAAACAAACAAACATGGCCATCAACACAATACACTACATCGAAACGTTAAATTTTCACAAAAAAACAAAAAAAAAAAATCAAAAACAAAATAACAAAACTTTGCAAAAAAAAAAATAAAAAAAAGCAATTAAAATAAAAAAAAATATTCGTGAATAATAAATTTTTATTATTAATAAATTCATACATACATATATGCATACATTATATTAGATATTTATTTGAGGTATTGTTAATTATTATTCAGATAAAACATCAGAAACTATTTAAAACAAAACATTCAGCCACAAAATTTAATATATATGTATATGTATATTAAGAAAATAAGTATATATATATATATATTCGTACATACATACAAATTTGTTGATAAGAAAACCAATGTAAATAATGTCAAAAATTTATTAGAACCAAAAAGAAACTTAAATTCGCAGTTCTAAAGTACATATATTAAAATGCAACACAATTTTACATAGGTAATGTTGATATTTTGTTGAGTTATTTTTTTTTTTTTTTAATGGTTACTTGACGGCTGTTATAAGGTTTGCCACTTTGTCGTATGCACCCGTGTTACTTAGTTAATTATTAAAATTTATTTACATACTATTAAAATAAAGAGAGTATCTTTTAAGAAATGCAATTTCACTTGTCAATATACCATAGTTTTTCTTTGGCGCCCAAATGCTGTCCCTTTGCTTTAATGTGGGGGCATACTTTTCCAGAAGTCCACCCTTAATTTAAACTCTATGAGATTTAATTTCAGGTAGTTATCTTTTCTTTTCACTTGAAAACTTCTCGAATCTAATCTACCTTATCGCTTATTTAATATTTATGTATTAGAGTACCATTCAAATGATTAAAACTGATAAATAGAAGCGCTCAAATACCAAGCGCTCAATACCAAATGATCAGATAAATAAACAAATGTTTACAAAAATTGAATAATTATATTAAATATTTTTTGATATGCTTGTTCTTTCGGTATATTTTGCTTTGCATATACTGTAAATATAATTACATATTTCTTTAAAAAAAAAAAATAATAAGCTGTTAACCTCTTAAGGGATATTCTTTTCATGTCATCTTATTCCATGTATCGATGACGTAGCAGTGCAAAAAATGCAACACAAATGAAAGCCGCTTTTAAAAAATTACTATTTGTTTTTGCTTATTGTTAGGCACTTTGTTAAGCGAAACTTTTCATACTGATGGTAAACTGCCTTTTACACAAAACATCATATTTTCTTAGCCAGCGAACCTACTCTTATTTCCATTATATTTCTATTTATTTATTACTTTTTTTTATCAAAGGACAAGGAAATATGCGTAAAGAAATATTTTATGTGTAGTTACTCCATTTTTTTTTTAATACTATACATAATAACTACTAATTGCTTTATATTCTATTTCCCTGTGGAATGTATGTATTACATATTGTACGTTACTTTGATTTCTTCAAGTCTCTATTACCACATTTAATGTGTACTTTTAAGATACAAACCAACAAAACCAAAAGGAAATAACTGAAACAAAAATATTAAAAAATAATGTATATATACATAAATATATTAATATATATGTATACATATATAAACAAATAAAACAAATTCTAACAAAAACAAAAAAACAAAAAAAAAACAAAAATAAATCCTAAGAAATAAATCACTTTCCAAAATAAATAAAATTATTTTAGAGCAAAACGAGGGAAATAAAAGCAAAAAAAACGAGCATCAAAATATTACTAACAGAAAAAAGTAATCATTATGTAGTTAAATAGTCAATAAGTTTCTTCATCTGCCTTTTAAATAACGCTCTATGCACTTTTGTATTAATACAACCTATTATATAAATAAATAAAAACAAAAACAAGATTAAACAAATTAATAAACAAATGAACAAATGGATAAGTAAACAAAAAAACATTAATAAGAACATAAGAAGAAAAAATACTAAATGAATAAATTTAGAACTTAATACAAAGGAACAAAAAACAAAACTTTAAACAATTTAAAATAATAAAAGTAAGTAAATAATATAAAACAAAAGAAAAATTCAATTGACTATAGAAAATACAAATCCGAAATTAGATATACTAATTTGTTAAATGAAAAACATGAAAAATAAATGAAAAAATAAACAAAACACTTTAAAGAGCATTTAAATTTACATATACATATATATATGTATACCCGTATGTAGCCTTCTTAACTCGTGCTACTGAAAATTGCATGGCTTTGAACAACAAACGGGTAACCATGATCACGAATCGAGAGAGAGAGAGAGAGAGAGAGAGAGAGAAAATTCATCTCTACTACTCAAAATTAAGTAAAAAATTGTCCTTTACTAATTGTTATAAGAATCTCGCGAGAACAGACTTATTGTACGAGTATTTTCAATTGTGCAGTTCGATCTAGTAGATCTAGTTCTCTCATATTAATACCAAAATTACCAAGGCTATAAAATCTAGTAAACTCATACTTGGTAAGACAAGGAGGTTATCCACAAAAGTCACCCATTGTATCTATACTAGTACAATGATATATATACAATGATCATTGCCTAACTAGAAGAAAAAACTACCTCTATCTCACTTCACTTCAAATGTGTGTACCATACATATTGTAAAATGTTTATGTGGGTATAAATTATACAACTTGTATAGATTCTACATAGTCTTGCAATTGTCATAACATATTGCCTTTGGGCCGAGAATCCTCTCTCATAAGATGATCCTTCTTGGCCTCCATAGGTGGGATCCGAATTTTGTTTCACTTGGCAACCGAACTGTTTGACGAAATAAGATCTTCGGCCATTAATTGCTGGCAATTCTAAGAAGCTATGCTTCTCCAAAACGTCAAAATCCCATTTGTGAGTAGTAACACATGTTAAAAATGGCAATTCGCAATACAGTCAGGTTATTGAAAATAGGAGAATCGGATCTCACAAACTTCATTTTAGAGATTCGTGAACTCGACACATAAGGATTTTGTGTACCCTTAAGATGTTTGCACATAGCGTGGGCGAGGAGAAGTTAGGAAGAGATTAGTACGTTTAATAGTAACAACCCGTTTTCTGTCATTTTTACAGAGTACAAACACCTTAGTAAGTTTAACGCCAACAACTTTGCCGACCCTCCAAAAGTCTCTGGTCCAAAAACAGAGATCGGAGACCACGTGGGGACTACAGGGCTCTTAGTTCCGTAACAAAGCCCGATCGTTACCCCATCCCACTTATCCAAGACATCTCAAGTATCCTACATGAATTGAAAATCTTTTCGGAGATCGATCTTCAGAGGGCATACCACCATACCACTATCGAGCCTTCCGATGTTCCGAAAACAGCCATAATCACACCGTTCGGCTATATATGCGAAAGATACTTCGAAGCCTAGAATATTTCGCATTCCCCTACCTGGACGACATTTGTGTGGCATCACGCGACAGCAGTGAACACAAGGTTCTTCTTCGTGAGGTCTTGCAGAGGTTGAGATCTCACGGTCTTACAACCAACGTTTCTAAATGTCTTCTTTTCAACAATTCAAAACACTGGTAAACGCTACGCTCTTAGCGCACCCAGCCATCAATGGCTCCTTTTGATCAGTTCCGACGCCTCAGATATTACATTTGGGGCCATGTTTCACCAGGATGTCTATGGAGTTTCATAACCACTGTGCTTTTTCACTAAAAACTAACTGAAAGGCAAAAGCGGTAAAGCATATACGACCGTGAGCTCTAGCAATTTATTTGGGCATAATGGACATTTTCGACATTTGATTAAGGGCAGACAATTCAGCATAAAAACGGACCACATTTTAGCAGTTTAGCACCGACATTCGTGTTATCAAAGTTGCAGACAACAACGTAGCCGATTCGTTGTCGCGAGTGGAGGAGGTCTGCACGCAAATTATTGACTTGGATTCTATCGCTTCTGAGCTAACCAGGGACGAGCAGTTTCAAGGAGTGGTTACCGCAGTAAACTTGTTGCGAATTTACTTACCGTTAAGCTACTTAGTCTTCCAGAATCCAGAATCATTCAAGAAACACGTGCTTATTGTGTCAACGAACCAACCAACGACCAAATGTTCCGAAACCCTTACGTCATGTGGTTTTGAAATTTTTGCACAGCTTATCAAACTCAGGAGTAAAGACAACGGCACTAGTCATAAGCGAACGTTATGTATGGCCAAGTATGCGAAAGTATATCGCTACTTTCGTACGCTTTTGCTTATGTTGTCAAAAAAAAAAAAAAAAAAAAACTCAGAGGCACAACTGTGCACCACTGAAAAAAAAACACAGCTTGAATGTGGATCGCAAAGTATCTGCTATCTTCTTAAATGTATCAACAGATTTTTCCGTTGACCAGAAGCTTTTCCTTGTTACAGCCGAAACCGTGTAAAGGGTACTGGTAGCTGTATGGATATCGTGGTTTGGAGTTCCATTGCGAGTTACGACAGACTTGGGCAGACAGTTTGAGAGTACGATCTTTAAGGAGGTAACACGACTTTTGGTGTGAAGTTCTGCCATCAGTACTGTTTGGTCTGCGGTCGACATACAAAGAGGATTTTAAGTTAATGCCAGTCGAAATGCTTTACGGCACATCCAGACAACATACATCGAGTTAGAGTTTGTAACTCGATAGCAAAAGCAGCTTTTACAGCAGCGTTGGCTCACGATGACATCAATCAAATTTGCAGCCAAAATTAAGACGGCGACACACGTTTACATTCGTAATGATGCGGTCCCTATAAGGTTCTCGAAAGAAGCAAGAAAAACTTCAAACTTAAGTTACACAATCGGACAGCGAAGATCTCAATTGACCGGTTGAAGACAGCATTTGTACACAAGGACGATTCTACCAAATCAACAGCTCGCCAGGTATGGACGACCCACAACAATACCCATCACCTTCGCTAATGAAGACGCCAACCAGTATACAACAACCCCCTTCCTTTCTTTGGCTACCTTGTCGTGACAGGAAGGCTTAATAGTCAAAGATCCTAAGATTCTGAAAAGAACCCATGTGAGACCCAGGTGGAGGTGGCCCAACAGAATTATACTTCAGGTGGTACTCGCAATAGCGACAATCCACCTGTAGTGTTTTCCACTACGGCCGGGGCACGGATTCTGGAGGTCCCACCAGGTATAATATACATTACAACCCCCCAGCCGTTTTCGACGCTGACCGAGGTGCTGCTGGATTACTTGATTCCGTCGACTCCTGCGGCTCTTTCTACGACACGTGCGATAGATTCAGCTGGAACGATGCAGAGAGTACCGGAGAGGCCTTCCCTGTTACGGTTAAACTCTATCAGAATAGACCAGTGGTTAGTCAGGATACTGTTTCTGACGGAAAAACTGGGACTCATCATATGCTGCGATTCTAATGCTCAGAATACTTTTTGTGCAATGTGAGAGGTGATCTCCTGGATTTCATACTATCGTCTGAACTGGCTGTCAACAACGTTGGCTCACAACTTTTGTTACGAGAGTAAAGCAGAAAGTAATCGACTTAACTTTATAAAACAGGTATGCTAAGGAGATTACTGGCTAGAAGGGACTATCGGAGATCTCCATGTACGATCATAGATATAGTACATTGGATTCAGAATCGGATGCGAGGTCTCGACCTTGCTGAAGATGAGGAATCCGCATAAAACAAACTGGACACGATTTATGAAAGAGTTCGACAAATACAATAGTGTTCCCCCTAAGCTCAGGACAAAACAAAAGCTTGAGGCAGCTGTTCAGAACATGTACGGCACCCTCACCAAATGTTTCGAAATAGCATGTCCAGTTAGTAAGCAATCCTGCGGATCGCCTGTTCTTTGGTGGAACGCTAACCTGCAGCGTTTTCGTAAAGAATCCAGAAAACTTCTAAACAGGTCCCTTAAGACTAATTTGGAGGAAGATTGGAATTTTTACGGATCAAAGCAAAAAAATTTTTATCGATACTGAGGGTGCTTTTGACAACGTATCATTTGATAGCATGTGCAACTCCGAAAGTTTTTCAGGACCCGAACCTACGTTGTGTATGCTGCGTCCTCGGTTAAGGCTTCCATTGACAGTTGGGTCTTATACGAGCACAACTGCAGACGGCAGAGCTCCGCGAGGTGTAGGCAGACCAAACGAATACTTCCCGACATATGTAGGAAGTCAGCGCCCTTTCTGCTGCATCTCAGCAGGAAAGACTGCAGGCTGCTAACACTTTTGCAAAGCACTTAAATGTGCTGGGTACAAGTGACGAAACATCCTGCGATGCTTGCTGCGAAAGTGATGACGACACCGTGGAGCACTATCTCTGTGAATGTCCGGCTTACGCTCGCATCAGGCTGCAGGTACTTGTCTCTGACGTGGTGGGTGCTTTTACTGTAGGTACCTTATCACTGAAGAGCTTATCTTTCTTCATAAGACTGGAAGATTTCATTAAAAGGAACTTAACAGCGAGTACAATAAGTCAGTTCTTTGTCTGAGTGTCTGAGTGTCGACATTAAAAAAAAAAAAAAAACAACAACTTAGTTGAACCACTCGATCTAAAAGAAGAGATCGAGTTCCGAATAGGTATCAAGGTAAGAAAGGATTTAAAGTTTATAATTCTTTTAATTCGTTAACTTGTTAACTAGGAGCGGAGCAGTGTGGCGACTCAGACTATTTATTCAATCTTACTTTGCATTAACTACTAAGTATTAACCACTATTGCATTAGAAATATACTTGTGAATCGCTATTATGCTTGTATTTACATACCTATTTATGTCTTCTTTCTATTAAGCGCTTTCAGCAATGAGTAATCAGAGTTCGTGTAACATTTAAATCGTTTAAGTTTAATATTCTAATAAAACGTGGATGATTGCTATTTGGATAGAATTCGGTTATCTATCGTTTCACCTTCATGTCCACATGTATGTAAGCGGTGGGAGAAGTGAAAAAGCTTACACAGTGGTTTATTCATACAGCCATCTTTAAGTACTCTTTCTATTACACGAGTGCGAAAGTGGATTGGTCCCATTGATGATAGGACGCACTCAATCGTAGGCGAGGACAAAGCCCAATCTGGAAGTGTTGAGCTGTCCGCAAAGTGAGCATCAAGCAGATTGGCCTTGTCCAAAGAGCTGACAGCTGGAATGTCATTGTAAATGAGCGTTGGCGTTTTCTCACAAAACTCT
Organism: Volucella inanis; assembly: GCA_907269105.1. NCBI lineage: Eukaryota > Metazoa > Arthropoda > Insecta > Diptera > Syrphidae > Volucella > Volucella inanis. The sequence goes on from OU026158.1 coordinate 39,750,833, forward strand.
TAAAATTAAATTTTAAATAGTGAAAAGTGGTGGCATCTATAGGGATCACTGCCGCCTTGGTAAATACAGGCAGACGTTTCACAGGAAAAGCTACACGTTTTATTCTTTATCTCTATCTCCATGAGTTTGCCGATACAACCAAATTCGCGTATACAAGCATGTGTGTACGATCAGAGGTTTGACGTTTGGGGGTGGCCGTGGTGTAGTGGTATATGCATACACTCCTCAAGCAGAGGGTTGCGGGTTCGAATCCCGTGCGAGGCAATTCTCTGAAAAAGTCTTTTCGTAGAATTTGCATGTAGTTATATGAGAATCCCGTCGGCGCCAACTCAGACATGAAGGAATAACACTAATGTTGGAGTGGTTGCTGGCTAAGCTAAATGTAACGAACTAACACCTAGCACGTACTGTGCCCCACTGGTAGAGGATGCACTTGCTCGTCCCGTCCAGTTTGACAACCACCTCTGGCAAAAATATCGAAACCTAATACACCTGAGTTTCAAACCACTACACCACCCGCCCGCGCCCTGGAGAAAACCGTTAAAAGGGTATTCATATCCCCTTGGTGCGCGCGCTGAATTATAAAAAAAAAAAACTATGTTTGACATTTCGTAGAAGAAACGACGTTTTGTTCTCTATCTCTATACATTTGCATGTACAACCAAGTTTGCGTATACGAGTACGCGCCGCGCGTGCAATCAGAGGTTTGACATTTGTTTTCTCTAATCATCGCTGTCTTTATTTCATAATGAATTAGGTTGATATACAATGGTAGATTCATTTTAAATGATAAGTTTGTTTTTCATCGCGGCGGCGCGCGGAAAATGTCGTCAATTCTCGCAATAGATGCCGCCAATTTTAAGAGTCTTGAGAGAAAACGGCAAGCAGAGTGGAGATAACTACTTTATTATCTTGGCGCCTGGTTGATGGATAAAATACACTAATGTACATTTCTAAATTTTTTGCTTGAGTTTTATTTATGTTCATAAGTTTAGAACCCCTGCGGAGTACATAAACTAAGAAAATACAACGTAAATAGATTGGACGAATCTGTAGTCCTTTTTGTTGAAAATATGATACCATATATAGGAACGAATTTTTTCCGGTTTATTAGGACGAACTACTGTAAGATGAAGGTCCTCAAAAATGACGCCGAAATTAAATAATTGGATCACTCGAATATCGTAGTAATGTATGATATTATGTACACATATGTTTACAGTGTATTCTTGTAGATATGGATGAAGGAGTTTATATCATCTCAGCTTGCCTTCGGAATCAGGAGAAAGTTGTAGGTCTTTCTGATTCTGTGCACAAACTATGTACAACATGGTGCTTGGAGAGACTAAGGGTGAGTTCATAAATGTCAGCATTACTACTCATATCTTCGTATAATCGCAGATCTTTCCACTGCGCAGACCTATCTTGGTATGTCATTTGTTTTGCATTCAAAATGGTCATGTCAGTGAAAAAAAAAATAATTAATATTCAGCTAATTTCAAATTAGCTTTTTTCGAATATTTCGATATTTCTTACATCTTTCCTCTTCAAAAAACGCAAAATTATTCCGCGATAAAATCTCCCAACTTTATTTGCAACCACATGCCTAACTAATCCGCACGAGTATTACGATAAGTTGAAGTTTATGAACACACGAATAATATTGTTGAATTTAGTTCATCTAGGCAAAAGGAAATCAACATTATGGAATGCAACAAATGCAGTTCTTCGTTAGTATGATGTTTTTGAAAAAAGCTCTATTGGTTCATACCTGACTATTACACCATATTTTTTTTTTAATTATTCCTTGTATATGTTTTCACTCGCGCTACCTACTTTAATCCTTAGTTAAAAAAAAAAATATCAACCTTCTCTCCCTTAGGTGGTTTCACGCCCCTCAGACTGTGTATTCAAGTAATACTTGTCATTTTTTTTAAATTTATGTGATATTAAATGATGTTTTGCCTTGTGCACAATGAAAATATGTTAAGTACCATGTGTAAATAATCGGTAAAAAAACAACGGGATTCCTTTCATTCAAAGGTCAACTGGTATATTAATTGGTAATGTGTGTATAATTAAAAAAACCAAAAAAACTTACAACCTAGCCTTAGCAGCCCTTAAAATCGGGTATTTATCGCCTGTGCATGATCCACGGAAATCATCGTACGATAATTCGAACAAAGCCAATCCTCCGAGTCCTTTGGCACGAACGAAACTAGCCTTATTGCCAGCTGTGTCGACATCCTCATAACCAACCCATAATCCATGTTCGCCATCATCATCAGGAATACGGTATGCATATGAACCGAATCGCTTAGTGGGATCGCCAACACGTCGCAGTGGAGCATCTGCGCCCTTTAAGTGGGTATTTGAAGGGTTTGGCAATTTAGCACATACTTCTGGCCAGCTAAGTAATCCAGCTATATTAGTTTGAAGACCGGGTGGAGCCTCACCATCAGTTTCGGCAATTGGTGGTACACCAGTGATTCCAGAGTCTGAAGTCATTTTCCATGCGCGACCGTAAACTGGAATACCTACATTAATCTTAGTTGCTGGGCAGTGGCCATTCAACCAATATTGTACTTGGTAGTTGATGTTGTGTTCAGGATTACGTTCGTTTAATTCATATAGTGGTGCTGGAAAGTCTGCTTCTTTGGGATTACGAGTCGGCGATTGGAAATCGAAAGCAGCAAGGGTTACAAAATCCAAATAGTTAATAATAGCGTTAACATCAATGAAGACTAAAATAAAAATATTATGTTTAATAATATTTCAGTCGAAAAAAAAATACACAATAAGAATAATAATTACTTGAACTGTTAACATTTGGTAAAACAGTCAGTGAAACACTGAATCCTTCAGGTCGAAAAGCGTTTTTCAGCTCACGAACTAATGATGTGAATTCTTCTTTGTGTTCGTCGGCTTTTTCATCCAAAACGGAGTCACCACTGAAGATTTTTTTAAATCCTTTCCAGAATTTACCAATACTTCCACGGATTTTCTTTGGCTTATTTGGAGGGAATTGCCAGCCCAAATCCAAACCATCAAAGTTATAAGTTTTCACTAAAGCGTGTGCGCTATTAATAAAAGCCATACGATTAACACTGGCCTCCAACATGGTGAGATATTTTTCTGGATTTTCATCATGTCCTCCGCCAACGCTTAGAATGACCTTTAGATGGGGATACTTTTTCTTCAGATTGGTTATAACACGGAAATGTCCTTTTCCCGCATCCAAATCGAGATTTTCGTTCAAACTAATTAGTTTACTATTGTCATTGTGAAGCCCAGCGTGCCCATAAACTAAGTGAGTACAGAATTGTAAGGCTGGTTCTAAATCAGACAGGACCAGTTTTCCAAGGCCTAAAAGTAGAGAACGATAATCAAATTGAAAAAAAATTGTTCTAGTTTCCAATAAAAAAATAATAATAAATAACAACAATTTAAACAACCACAAGCTTTCTTTGAGGGTGAAATTGAGGATATTAAGAAAGTGTTCAATGTTTCAAATACAGCAACCTTAAAGCAAGTAACATTCAGAAAGGGTAAAAACGTACTGAGTAATTACTGAAAGGTTATTAACAACTGAGGAAAAAATATCAGAATATGGAATCGTATCTAAGCAAGGAGCTTAGTCCTGGATTGACATCATATTTTGCACTATCTACGATGCTCTGTAAATAACTGCACATTTCTTCGTCCAATAAAAGAAACGACTTTAATTTTCTAACAATCACATCAACCCATGTACGAGTATGTAAGTAGCCTGAGATACTCGTATGTGTGTATGCAAAGGTCCTAAGATCCCATGTTTAAAAGCCTTCTCTGAATTTGGAAATTGATTTATTAAAGAAGTTGTCTCCATTCGTCTTTTTCTGGAATTTGGTAATTGACCTCGACGTTGAAGTTTAAGAGTAGTAGGCTGGCATGTCCCACATTTAGCCCTAACCATAGCTATATATCTCTCTGGCTAAGGGCAGAATTATTTGATATCTTCTGTCAAAAAAAGTATATCCAGTATATGCAGTCTAAAATGGCAGGGGCATCCTCGGCCAGTAACATAATAATGGAAAGAGACCAAAAAAATGTGACGGTCCTAAAATGGCCTTGAATTAAAATGGATTCACCATTAACGACACTGGCTAACGTTTATAGGAAAACGATCTTCAGATCTACACGTGGAATGTTAGGACTATAAACAGACCACGTGCAGCAGCCCTTGACTGCTATTACTCAATTATCACCGCCATCCAGGAAGTGCGGTGGGATGGGCCAGATATAAGAGAATGAAAAACTGTGTCTGCTATAGGGAAAAGAAACAGCGTTTATTCGAATGCGGATCTGCCATATGCGGCAAATCAAGGCTAAATTCGCATTTTTTTAATAATTAGCGCGCGCTCAAGAGGTTATTATATCCTTAAAATATTTGCATATAGCGCGTACGAAGAAATTTTAGGCAGGAAAAAAGAGGTACCGATGAACCTTGGTCTTAAATGTTTGCAAGTTACAACGACTGGGCCCGGCAGGGCATTCCATTAGTGAATTGTACGGCTTAGAAACAAATCACGATACTTTAGAGTAAGTCCGAAAGTGGGCTAGATGGTAGGTATACTAATAAGCATTCATAACGAATGAGCCTAATATGCGCCCGTATCCCCATGACAAAGACGACGCCACCAAAGAATGTTTCTACTCTATGAGCTTCTCGATAAGACATAGGAGCAATCTCCGAAGCATGACGTTAAAATTTATGGAAAGTTTAAATTAAATCAACGAGCGGGAGGAAAGGAAGTTTTATTTGTCAAAGTATGTCGGGTCCCCTGTGACGAAAAGACACAAGCAATGGATCCATTGTGTACATACAGTGGCAGTATTGCTATCGGAAACTTATTAAGAGAACCCGATATATTGGAGCATCCAACACTAAGATATAGATCTAAGGCTCCGTAAAAAAGTAACTTCCCAAACTGAGGGAAGAATCTTAGAGAGAAAAGAACAATCACAGAGGAGGTAAAGGACTCCTCCTTCTGCAGAATTTATTGTGGTTCACACCGGAGTATTCAGCTTTAGGGGTATTGCCCTCTGAAGTCTGAAGACACCAAGATTTCATTGGCTAAGTCTAACTAAATAGTGTGATTAATTCTAGACCAAAAGAATTTTGACGTAGAAAACGGTCTATGAATTTAACAAGCTAGCTCCTTTTTCGCCGACTTGTCAGCTTTGTCAGTCTCTACAACAGGGTAAGCATATGGGCGTTCACTATCTCATTCAGATTCTTGTAGTTTTCTATAGTACTTCAATTACTTATAGCAACAATTTACCTCGCGGCGATATTATCCTCAATTATACTCTATCCATTTACATTCCTAAAGGAGCGGTTAACTTCTGGGGTCTCGCTGTAGATAGTGGTATTTACTCCAAAAAATTCCTCGCAATCTAACAGCCACTTACCAGCTAAGGAGATGTAAGTACTTAGCTTTAACAGGCTGAAACTGTCCATGATGTCCAAAACTAGCGTGGATGTTGTTCTGATTGATTCCAAAATTACAATATAATGTGAACTTTCCTCTGAACATTTCCTATGACCATTCCCTAGAATAGGGGCATGTAAGTCCTACAATTATTGTATAGCTCTAGTTTTCTTAAACTCTTAAGTTGGGATATACATAACTTGACTTAGTTTTTAACGCACATTCCGAAAACAGAGTGTTATTCACTTCTCAGGTGTGAACTCGCATACGTAATTGGCACAATTCATATTCCCACTTGTATGAATCTGAGATTATAGATATATGTCCTTATTGACTTTTATTGAATAATTTATTTTTTCAAATAACAAAAACTGTAGGCTTTTGCCTAATTAAAATTGATCTTAAAAGTTAGCATGCATATTCGTACGTATGCAAATCATGTTCGTAATCAAAATTAAATGTGAGGCGTTTATTAACACAAATGATCTCACCAGCTAATATATTCATATGAATCAAATTAAGGTCTCTCGGATCTGTAACAATAATATCATTTCAAGTGAATCATATAAATAGGTACACACATTATGTACGAGTACATAGTAAGACTTCTTAAATTTAGTTGTGTATTCAGCTTAATAGTGGCATTCACAAACATTAGATATGATTCACAATTAAACAGATTTTTTCGAGTGCTTTCTGAAGGAAAGAAAAAGTGAGCGGCTTTAAAAATGATTGACTTCACTCAGTTCCGTGGGAAAGTAAAGGTAACTGTAACTCTCACACCAAACTTCATATAATAATAATATAAGCAGTAAAGCTATAATATAAATTCGTATCTTACTAATATAAGAGATTTTTTTCCAAGGTAAGCCAAGCAACGAGAAGTCCAAGGAACGTATCAAGAATCGGTTTTGAATTTCGGAAGCCTAGTCGTCTCAAAAATGCAAAGAAAGAGCCAGTATTGAATGCATGTACGAAAGTCATTTCGTGCATATGTGCAGAGTTCAAGAAATTCAGTCTGACCTTCTCAAGGAACGTAAATATTGTATTGACTTTATTGTACTAACAGAATATACTGCTTTGTCAAAATTTTAAACCCAAATTAATCTTACTCTACTCCAGTGTTAGTTGACTCACTCCAATTAATTGTTTATTTAAATTTATTTGCTCATTGCTGCTTAAATACATAAATATGTACATAAGTCAAAAACGAACATACCAGTAGTTTTATCAAAAAACATATTTGAGATTCTGCCATCATTTTGTTGATACAATTGTTAATATTTATTATTATTAAATTGTATGAAATTTATGTATTGAGGAACTTACGTACTTAAGGCTCATTCGAAAGCCTTTCTTGTCTAGTCATTGTATCGAACTTTGTAATAACCCCTGATGTGTTTAAAAATGTTACAAAAATTCGAATACAGTATCATGAATTTATTTATTGATGTAAGTTTTTTTTGGTGACACTTTGTATTTACACTTGTAAGTAATTTTAATTGAAAGGCTTGACAGCAAAAATACTATAGAAATATTTTTAAAATGTCATTTCACTGAACCGAAGGGTGATTTACAAAATGTTGTTGCTTTTCTTATTGTTTATTCATATCATTTCTGACCAGAGCAAATAATTTTTTTTTAAAAGCATTTGCGATTAATTTTTCCTTTCTGTTATGATAAGGTTATCTGGGCCAGCTTAAGATTTCACTATTAATACAATAATGAGGCTTAGACGAAACTCTAAACAATTAGTTATTCTTTTTGAGATAATTTGATTAGTGATAATCATGACTTTTGCGCCCTAAAGATGGTACTAATCAACTTACAATTCAGCTGTACCAAATTCTTTGTTTAAAAAGAAAAAAAAACTAAAATTATATCTGTTCATTGGAAAATGTTCAGAAAATATTTAGGTTTAGAGATTTTATCAGGCAGGCTTTTTCAGAAGTTTTTTACATTTCCGCCTTAATTTTTTTATTATTTTATTTGCTTCAATACATACATAGGTATATACAATAACCGAAAATTTATGAAATACGGGAAAATATGATATTTGGAAATATACAATACATAGATGGATGCCTTTATTTGAAGGAAGATTTTCATGAATAAATAAATTATTGGTAAACCTTTAAGATAGATTTTGTTTTAAACCTTAAAATTAGAGTAGCTGTCTACTTTATATGTATGCATGTACAGAAACAAAAAAAAGTCTTGAAACTTTTTATGCAGGAAGAACAGTCTACAGGTCTCCAACTGGCAATAAGAAGTTTCATTAACAGTCAGTCTACATTTAAAAAGCAATTACGTACCACACCGGCGACTTTATAAAACAAGAAAAAAATAATAAAATAAAAATTTGAATGGCACCTAAGGTTGTATAACCCTCTTGAAGTCGTATTTTTTGCACCAAATATGTAGTAGTTAGTACTTAATAACTAATGATTAATTTTTATTACCTTACCCATCTCAACTGAGGGAATATTGCAGAAACTTAATTGTTTTCATCAAAATTATTTACTCAGTGTAAAACGACAAAAAAAACTTTAAGCTCAAACTGATCATAAATTTCACTGGAAATTCAAAACAAAAAAAAAAAAAAAGATCACCGGAGATCGGAGATCAACATTTCGTCAAGGTCAGCTCAAGTGAAATTTATACCCGTACTTATAGTAACTATTGATGTGATTTTCCCTGACGGCCTGGATGTGACATTAGATAATTTTAAACAAGTCACAGTGATTACAGGAATCAGTTAGATGATATTTTGTCATATGTATATACATATATGTATATACATATGTACTCGTACATGACTTCACTAAATGATGTAAGTTAGAAAAGAGATCAACTCAAACTATAGTTAAAATTATTTCAATATGTCATAGTAATATTTTTTTAAAGAAAATCAATCAATTACCTTCACGAATGGAACTTTTTGAGTCATATATGCATACTACTCTTGGAGCGTCGGCTTTGGTTTGATTAACACCGAGTACACCCACTAACAAAGTGGTGAATAAAATAAACCACTTCATCTTGCTAAAGCACTAACACTGATCTTGTCGTATTTTCTTAAACCACTGGAGAGTTCCAAACGCACTGAATAGCGACTCAATTAAGACTGGCTTTTTACACCGGTTCTGCGACTAGGTTAGCCTCTGAAAGTGATAATTGTTTGTAGTGTTTGTTGTTGTTACGATTTTTTCTTTGTTTTTTTGTTATGTTAAAAAAAAAGATCACCATACTCAAAAACGAAATCAAAAATACTAGATGAAGAATATTAATTTAAAATCACAAAACAGTGGATGTGATCAGAGGAATGTCTATGACAAAGAAAAAGGCAAATTTTGTAAATACCTTCTTGATTGAATTTAATAAAAGCAACTGGATACCAATTTGTATACCTGAAAATGTTCTTGTATTGAAAGAACAAACAGGTAAGAAAATCAATAAAGCTACCTGATTATCCGTGTTCAGAAGGCAAGGTGAGCATAATCTTGCTTTTTGAAATATTTCATCATTACTTAAATATAGATTGTATGGAAAGCTTGAGTCTCTAAAACAATTTATTTTCCCACAAAAAAGATAGATTCACTAGTTGAATTTTCAGCGGAATTTGCAAGAAATCTTACCTGTAGGCGGTGAAAAGAACTGGCTTTTATTTCCTACCTATGAGGTACATCGCTAACTTAACCGTTTACTTAAATCACCGCCAAAATGTGATAGCACCAAAATCTAAAATTATCAATATCAATAGAAAGGCAAATAAACATATTTGTGAAAGGCTTCAGTAATCAAAGAAATATCGATTATCAGAAGTAAATTTCTGACGCCAAAATTTGGAACTTACAATTTTTAAAGCAATCGATTTTAAGATCTTTGCAGATCGTGGTATAACGCAGTGATGGGATTAAACTAACTCGCCATGAGAATAATCGAGCTAGAGTTAACCTTCAAAGTAAAATACTGTACTATGTTTTCAGAGAACATACCTCAGACAAATTCGTGCGATTGAATCAAGGTAAAACAGGGGGTGGCCGTGGTGTAGTGGTATATGCATACACTCCTCAAGCAGAGGGTCGCGGGTTTGAATCCCGTGCGAGGCAATTCTCTGAAAAAGTCTTTTCGTAGAATTTGCATGTAGTTATATGAGAATCCCGTCGGCGTCAACTCTGACATGAAGATATAACACGGAACGAACTAAAAACTAGCACGTACTGAGACCCACTGGTTGAGGATGCACTTGCTCGTCCCGTCCAGTTTGACAACCACCTCTGGGAAAAATATCGAAACCTAATACACCTGAGTTTCAAACTACTACACCACCCGCCCGCGCCCTGGAGAAAACCATTAAAAGGGTATTCATATCCCTTTGGTACGCGCGCGGGATTATAAAAAAAAAAAATATCATGACAGACACTTTTTACGAGAGCTGTTTGATAAGTACCCGAATTGGGAAATAGATGGCACTAATGAGCCAAAATGAGCGCACCATCATTTAATATAATCTCTTTTAGCTAGCCTGGTGACAATTCGACACTTGGTTTTATTTTAGCAACCATTTCTAAATATCGTGTTATTTCATGATCATGGAAAAAGAGCAGTATCCTGCCGTGATCCGACTCTTGTTTTTGAGTGACAAGACCGAAAAAGTCAAGCCCATTATAGATTGTGTGTATGGGACCCATTCACCTTCCAGTACAATTGTTTACCATTGGTTTGCAGGGTTTTGCTCAAAAACGGTTACTGCAGAGGAAACCGTGGACAAAATCCATTATCTTCTATTCGCAGACTGCCGAGTGAAAATTCGCAAATTAATTGAGACGGCAGGTGAGCCATATCCTGCATGAGATTTCGGGCATGAGAAAGCTGTCAGCGCGATTGGTGCCGCGTGGGAAAAACAATCACTGGAGCATACTACGTCGATTTTTTGGGATGACTCAACACCGATTTGAAAAAAAAACGACTACATTTGGAGAACAAAAAAGTGCTCTTCTACTCTGATAACGCACCGGTTCACACTTTTGCAATTGTCACAGCAAATTGGTCGAATTGCATTACAAATTTCTCTCCAGATATGGCTCCCTGTGACTTCTTTTTGTTCCCAAATCTTAAAAGAACACTCGTCGGAAAGAAGTACGAGTCCTATACGGAGTGTTTAAAAAAGTTGCAGCACCATTGGGAAAAGTTTATCTAGTTGAAAGTAAAAAAAATTCGTTGTCTTTTCTAATCTGGGTATTCATCAAACAGTCCTCGTATATGTTAGCTACCTTCACTGCTATAAAGCAACCGATAACCTGGGGCTAATTAAAGGCCTAGTAAGGACTTTAAGACCATCTAAATAGATGGAAAAAAAAACGCCAACCGTTTTATTGATGAAAAACAACAACGAACTGCACAGGCTAAAAATCAATAAACTGTAAAAAACTATATGTAATGTAAAACTATAAGCAAAAGCTTCAATTCAAGATCTTTGCTGAGTTTACATATTTCCTTCTGTCCAGTAACTTTGTTTCAGTCTTCTTCGATGCAAGAAATGTTTGATATTAGATCGTAAAATTTGAATTCAGTTTTGCTAACCCTGGTTTGAGGCTTTCAAATAAAAGAACCTTCCGCCTGATGTTCCCATGATGGGTCTCCTTCCATGAAGTTTCCCATTCTTCTTCTATTTAAAGGAGAAAATAATTAAATTTTGTGACGAACTTAAGGTCAGGTCTGTGACATTTCGTATTCACTAAATTTTAGGTTCTAAATTCTTACTATTCCTTGTATAAATGAGATGATTCTAGACCGATTATTTTTTTTTTTTTTTAATTTTCGCTAAATATGTGCTAGGTTTATAGATTTCGATTAGTATAGCAAACATTTCGAAAGAATCCTCTATTTTTACGAAAACATTCGTTCATATCAAAGGTATCATACGGTATTTTCAACAAAGAGAGCTACAGAACTATTGAATTTATTTGCAATGTATTTACTTAGTGTATGTATAGTATGTACTCCGATAAATATAATACAATGATGAACAAAAATAATAAAATGCTTAATTTTCTGTTATTATAGAACTCCATGGGTTCTAAACTTAGTGGAAATTAACATTAGTGTGTTTCGTCCATCATAAACGTCCAAAAAATTGAAAAACTCCAGAGTTACAGAGATCTAAGACTAAGAACGAAATTTTCCTACTTCAAGTCGAGGCGACTGTCGGAGCAAAATTCCGAATAGGGCAACTAAGCGCCCAGACAAGGTAGTAACAATCTTCTCTCTGTTTGACGTTTTTCCACAAAACTATTAGAATTGATTTCTAAATAGTGAAGAGTGGCGGCATCTTTTGGGAGCACTGCCTCTCTGCTAAATACGGGCAGACATTTTGTAGGAGAAGCTATACGTTTTATTCTCTATCTCCATGCATTTGCCGATACAACAAAGTTTGCATGTAGCATTCGTAAGAGAAGCGACATTTTATTCCATATCTCAATGCATTTGCACATACAAATAAGCTGGCGTATACGAGTATACGTGTACAATCAGAGGTTTGATTTGCGTTTTCAAATCAACGAAAAAGTCTTTCACTACAATGGATCATGTTGATAAAAAAAGAAAGCATGCGAGAGAACCTATCACATCATTGTTACGGGAGTGTACAGTCATTTTAAATGATGAGTTCAGGACCCCTACGGAGTTCTATAACAAAAAGCGTTAGGTATTTATTTATTTTTGTATATTATTGTATTTATCAGAGTACATGCACTAAGTAGATACAATGTAAATATATTTAATGGTTCTGTATCCCTCGTTTTTGAAAATATGAGCCATCGGTAAGTATTAATTTTTTTTCTAGGCTACGAAATCGGAGATAGTATTTCTCAAATGATTCTGCCCTAATTTTTTTTTCAAATTTTTGTTAAACAATGTTAATAGATTACGATTATTGTTTCGAAAGAGGGCTCTAAATTATGAATTTCATTTTGTGTAGATACGTTTTTTTTTTTAAATAATTTCAAAAGTCATCAGCGAATGCAAATTAATGTGGAGCTATAAGCAATTTTCAAAAGCAAAAGCCAGGTTTTTGAAATACTTTGAAATGCTAAAGATTTTGTTTGAAAATAATATCAAATGTCTGTTCGGTGGCATGTATAAGAAATGGCTTGTAAAGATATTTTTCAGGGAAAATTGTTACCTGTGCAGCTTAATGTGAGCAAAGTAATACTTCCACAATTTTACACCAAAGATGAACCTCGAGCAATTGTTAATTATTATATTAAATTGTGTTACCCGCATTTTGGACAATGTAGGCTATACCATAGGTTTCTACTTAATAATCTACAATGTAAGTAAGTAATGACCACAAACGTGTCTAATAATTTTATTTATATATTACTCTCCGAGCCACTCGACTACCCCACTGCTTAAGTTCAAGAACAAGGCTATTTCCTAGAAATACTAAGATGTTATCTAAACAACAATGCATGGGGGTACTTTGTAGTTTGTACGTTTTTTAAGATTCCGCTCACATACATAGCTATAAAACTTGTTCAGTTTTAAAACTGAAGGTGAAATACAACCGATTCTGTAAGGCTACATATTGCTGGCTGCTATTTTTAAGCGATTTCACCTGAAACACAGCTTGTGACTACCAACTCGCTAATTATTTAGTCTGACGCAAATACAAGCCGAGCTTCAAATAAATAAAAAGAAAAATAACCCAAATTATTGCGAATTCACAAGATGAAAAAACAGCCATAAGCAAAGAAGCATTGTCTTTCAACAAAAATGAATTTTTTTTTTCCAATTTTTATGTTTTCTATCTTGGATTGGTATTATGGAAAAAGTCTCATCATGAAACAATCCCCATAGTGATGAAATTAGTTTGATTTGATAAACAACGACTTTAGTAATCAATTTCTTTTGCTTTGGGAATAATTTGGATATTTTGACATTGATCGCCAAAGTTATGTCAGAATTTTTGAGTCATTAACAAGTGACTGAGTCAATGAATTCTAATTGGGCAAGCGATATTATTTATTTTTTAAATACATTCTTCATTTGTTCGTCTATAGACATTGCATTGCAACATAGTATTTGTAATAGTATATGGTAGACAACCGCTATTAATAAATTGATTACTTTTGAACAGATTTCAACTGAAAATCAATCACAACTAAATCGTTATGGAAAAATAAAATCCTTATCGTTTGGGAGCGTATTGATGCAAAGATTTATGAAACAAGTTTTGGTTAAAAGCTAAAATTATAAAGTTTGGTTAAATCTGGGTTCTCTTTTAAGCAAGACCTTACGATAATCTCCTTCAGTTGTACACACCTGAATTGTTTCACTTAAGCAAGCCAACTAAGGAAAAGTTAGATGCGTAGTCTATACGCTATTTTTGTAGCGTACTATTAGTGTTCACTTAGTACACTTGGGCTAGCCATCGAAGCAAACAATTTAGACGTTTTGACAAGGTCTGAGTCGCTGTACTGTTCATTATTTTATCTGCTTTTCCAAATTTTTGTTTATGTTTCGATTGAACCAACCAAAAAGCATTTTTATATTTTTTTGATGTATTTTATGTTTTTGCGCCATACAGTAGAATTAGACCAATAACAGTTCTACGGAATGAATTATTAGAAAAAGAGCAGTTCCGCTCACGCCTAAACTCAGGTGTGTTAGGTTTCGATAATTTTCCAGAGGTGGTTGTCGAACTGAAGCCAGTGCATCATCCTCAACCAGTGGGTCTTAGTACGTGCTAGTTGTTAGTTCGTTACATTAAGTCCAGCCAGCCAACCACTCCAACATCAAAGTTATGCCTTCATGTCAGAGTTGACGCCGACGGGATTTACATATATTGTAACTACATACAAATTCCATGAAAAGACTTTTTCAGAGAATTGCTTCGCACGGGATTCGAACCCGCGACACTCTGCGTGAGGAGTCTATGCATATACCACTACACCACGGCCACCCCTCAATTACTTAAGATTAAGTGTTAACGAATTGTAGGAAGAGTACTTTGGATCAAATATAATAAAAAAGCAGCAATATGCCCCAAAATACCCTACATATACTAGGCACCGGCCGTATAGATAATATAGAACATAGCATGAATATGTATTGCACTGCTTTTGTATTTTCATTGTTGAATTAATAGCAAAACTATCTTAATCCAGCACCTTCATTTGATAACATATTAAGGTCAATCGATGAACCAAATTTCGTAGCATTATACACTTTTCAGTTCCAACACAGAATTTGAAGCATATTTACGAATGTTTTGGATTTATTTAAAGTCGTTAAAATATACAAAGAGATGAATACATATGTAAGTAAGAGAAAGGTCATATCGATCAGCACTTGCATAGGTATGTTGATTTTCTCCTAAGAATCGCAATTTTTTTTCCAATGTGAACGTTTTCAAAATCAAACCAATATCATAGAATGCCGTATTCTAATTCTAAATGTGATAATCTAAATCTGCTCATGCGATGTGATAAGAAAAATCTAACGACGTATAAGCATGCATAAGTATCATAACATACATTCATAGGCATGCACTTGTATGTATGTATGTATAATCAAAAATACCATAGAGCAACAGCTTCATGGAATTAATTGATAAGTTTTTAACCACAACAACAGCAATAAGAATTATTTCTCACAAAATTAAAAAATTGTTGGTTTTGAGAAGCTTTCATAAATTTCAGAAAAACATTCGATACTCGTAAAGGGGCTAAGGTTAGATAAGGGTATAATGGTCGTTCGTTGAGGTGCATTTAAACCAGCTGCAAGTCTATGGTGATAACACTGGGCGAAAGTGGGAGTCCGATGGCCTTACCACCGAAACCACCGAGATTTTTTAACGAGCCTGTCATGGTCGATTAATTCTATAAAGCAGGGATCATTTAGATTTCAAAAATAGTAACTGCTATGGATTGCATTCGGTTGCAGGAATCCCGCAACAGATCACAATTCTTTCTTATCCCTGAAACTACTGCAGAAATTATTGTGAGAACTTACTCAATCATTGTATGTATCTTCCTATGGCATTGTCCCGTGATTATATTTGAGAGCTTATACATACATATGTATGTTAGTTTATAAATATTGAATAATTTTGCACATTCCTACTTCGAAGCATCAAAAGAACTGAGTTTTGAAAGGTGCCTTCCAAAAATTCACATAAAAACTGCTTTCTAGTTCCGAAGCGGTGAATTGTTTTGTCACTGCATTTTGCTGAATTTTAAAAATTACTTATAAGAAAGAAGCAGAACAAAAAAAGGATTACCAATGTTCTGCAAGCAACCAAAAAATAAAGTTACCATATACTATAGGGTTTCCTAATAACGACTTTACAATTTTTTTTTTTAAATAAAAGGCAAACTCTTTGAGAAATTTCAAAAACTTTATTATTGGCTTGAAGTACAATCAAAACATTTATGAATAGAACTCGACTTCGTTCATATGGCCACCGCGGGCACGTTTGCAGCGATCGATTCGTTAAACCCAATTTTCAACGACTCGGCCACACATTTCGGCCGAAACGGCCGCTATTTCGCGTTCAATGTTGGCTCTGAGCACTTCCAACGTTGTCGGCGTGTTGGCATAAACCAATGACTTAACGTAGCCCCACATAAAATAGTCAAGCGGCGTTAAATCGCATGAACGAGGCGGCCAATCGACTGGCCCATGTCTTGAGATAACACGCTCACCATACTTACTCTTCAATAAATCAGCGTGTGCTGTGTGGCTTATTGCACCATTCTGTTGAAACCACATGTCGTCCAAGTCCATATCTTCCAATTCGGGCCAAAAGTAATCGGTGATCATGGCGCGATAACGCTGACCATTCACAGTAACGTGACGATCGTTATCGTCGACGAAAAAATATGGCCCAATAACGCCGCCGGCATGCAAACCGCACCAAACAGTTAATTTTGTGGATGGTGATTCATGAAGCACATGTGGGTTTTCACGAACCTATTGAGCCAAAAATGAGCTTCGTCACTGAAGATGATTTTCCGACTCCGAATATATGTAGAAAATTTTTATAATTTGCAGAAATTTCTCGTTAGTGTACTTTACTATGATGAAAATGTTGAGTTTACTGAATAAATTGACAGTGACAGTTTGATAATTAGTGAAAGTGCGTTCACAAATTAAATTCAAAATTGTCAAGTCCCTATATAAAGCCGCAGTCTAGATAATCGTACACACGTAACGATACATTTTGCATTCTGTCTAGCGATTTGTGCGACATCTTTGTGTTGTCATCTCTATGTTGTAAAATGATTGTGAAGTCGCCACATGACTTCAAGTCTACAAAACGAGTTTAGACAAACTGTCACAAATTGAAATTTCGTTGATCACGTGTTTTTGTTTATTTACTTGTTTTCTTTGCTTTTGTTTAAGATTTGTTATTATTTTTTTCTAGCATCTGAAAGGCGTGGGCCTAGATATGGTTGTTCCTTTCGCCGTTTTACAATATCGTAGTGCAGGAGGTTGTAGAGGGTCTTGTGATACGGACAGTTTGTTCTTCGCAGGATTTGCAGCTGCTTTTGGACAAAATTCGCACCCAGCCTCGGTGTTTCTTGATGAAAAAACTATGGATCAGACACGAAGTTATCATCGATAAAAAATTCCTCATCTTTGCTTTTCTATCTTTGTATAAGGAATCAACCCTGTTGGTCTCTTCGTGGCACATTCAAGCGGTTTTTTTTTAACGGTCCGAACATTCAATGGTGAAGTACATATACAATTTTATCGTCCCTATCAGGTTAATAGCGCGTTGATGAGTCCAGATAGAAATTATGTTCCTTGGTCAGTGGTAAGTAATAAGCACGAACCAAATCACGCACAGTTCATATGAAACTCTGTGACTACTATTGTATATATGAATATCTGCATACATCTCTTATAGCGGTTTCCGGTCATACGTAATATTATGTTAAGAAACTGGAATAATGAAATTAGTCTGGCATATTGGTGAACATTCGCGGACAGATTAAAAGGCCTTTTGAAGAAGGAACACTGGATTGTAAGGGCGAATTATGTTGTTCAAAATTTCTCAGTATATAGTATTATTATATTAGGCTACTAACTTGAAGTTCTTCATGCAGTAGATGCGATAAATGCAGTACTTGCTGGTCAAATTGCATAGCAATGAATTATTTTCGCAGTTTTATTATCTATGGTATATGATCCAGTATGTGCTTAAAGAAACGAACAACAAGATAAATCGCTAATTATTCCCAATAGCAAGCGCTGTAGCGGGCTTTCGCAAATGGCGGCTTGTACGAAAATAGCCCCGTCGGTTGTGATTGATTATTTCGTATCTGTTTCAACTTGGCACCAACAACGATATCTAGGCATTTTGAGATTGCCTTTACAAATTTTAAAAGCTTCTTCCCACAAACTTGTTTAGGAAACCGAACATCTGTAGTTTTTCTTGGAATAAGCCCGTTCAAATATGTCTGAATACGAACACAATTTGGAATATAATTGAAGACTATAAGAGAACGACATATTTCTACATATTGTGCCAGATGGCTTTGGGTAGTTGAAAATAACTTCACTCCTGGTTTCAGGTGGTCTAGAATCATCTTTGTGTTTCCAACGTAAGTGACCTCTACGAATGGATTATTATATGTTTATTATAAGGCCATGTTGTAAGACTTACCGGACGTACTGCTGATGATTCATTTCGAGTCCGAGGGAATGAGGATATCGACTACATACTATAAAAAGACGTTAAAGCTTTGTAAGATCACATGCATGTCCTTAAAGACTCTGAATTGCTTTTTTGACTCTGAATGACATGACTACCAACTCAAACAACCCAAAAGTCGTAGTTACAGGAGCTTTATGTGCCATCAGAGAAAACGCGGAACGAGAGCCGCTACGTAATATACCACAAAACGACGTTGAGGCCTCGTAAGATCATGTCCATGTCTTTAAATCACAGCAGCTTAACGCCCCTTCGAAGATATTGAGATTTTGTGCTGCAGACCCAACGTATGGAAATTTACCAACAGGTAGAAAGACTTCTGTAGATTGTAAAACAGCGACGAATAGACCATTCGTACCATGATAGCCAAAACTTCCATCCACCTGACCAAAATGAAGTAAGGATAGGAATATCTAAACTAAATTCCAACAAATCAGCTGGACCTGA
Source organism: Volucella inanis (assembly GCA_907269105.1). NCBI lineage: Eukaryota > Metazoa > Arthropoda > Insecta > Diptera > Syrphidae > Volucella > Volucella inanis. The sequence continues at coordinate 39,769,481 of OU026158.1, forward strand.
CGGCTTACCGGCCGAGGTATTTAAAGCTGCTGGAAATGATTCTGTGGAGAGCGTACACCAACTCATTTCTCAGATCTGGTTAGAAAAGTGTATGCCTGATAAATGGAATCTCAGCATCGTTTGCTCTCAGCTGCTCCAATATACAGCATCTTATCTGCCATATCGTATGAAGATCTAAAAGCCTTCGTCAAGACCCCGATTGGCCCCTATCACCATTTCACACCAGAAAAATCCACAATCAACCAAATCTACACTATCGTTTCAATGAATTTAAGGTCAAATATGACAGCATTTATAGAGTTGAGCTATATAGATACATGTGTAGTTTTGGCATCCCTGCCAAACTCGTCCGTCTGTGCAAGATGACGATTTAGAACGCTCGTTGCGTCGTTTTAGACAAACTGACGCGCTGGCATGTGCATTTTTTACAATAGAGCGGAACTCACAAACAAGCACCGAAGGCAAAATCATTCAAAAGTTTGTACAGCTACTGGTGTATGCAGATGATATTATATAATTGGGCGAACTCAGCGTTGCATTCGCGGAAGCTGTCAAAATGGGTTTAGCGGTAAATGAGAACAAAACCAAGGATATGCTGTCAACAAGAAGGGGCACACAATGTTGACGAATTGAACAGAAATAAAACGAAGAATCACTCTTGTCAACTGTTGTTTCTATGGGCTAAGAATGCAATTGAGTAGTAAGACCCTCTCCTGAGAAACTAAGGAGTCTATTAGTAAAAGGGGCCGTAGGATAGACTAACACACTTAGGCCTATTGGCCCATTCTGATGACACGTGCATCTGTGATCCTCCAACTCATGTTACCAATTTGAGCTTATGATAAAGCGTAGGATGCTGTTAACGTCTATATTCTTTAGATCGCTTAAGTCATTACACAAGAAAGTTTCTAAGTGAAGTTTTCTTTTTTGGGAAAGAGCTGGACATTTACAAAGTAGATGAAGGATTATCTCCTATTCCTCTTCGTCCATACAGCTTCTACAGAAATCGGCTGTAAAGGCGCAAACCTTGCGTTTGTCCTATGATGGCGCTGAGATGTTTCCTATTAAGAAAGATTAAACTCTTAGAGCAATTTTGAATAGTTTTGTTTTGTCGGTTTACATGTTGATCCAACACTCCAACTAAGATTTGTTCTTCTATTAGCAATCAGTTATAGTAGTATTTTGCACGCAGCGTTTGGCCTTTTTTAGGTAGAGTGGTTCCAATTTTGGCGAGTTTACGCCCCTACAATTCGCCGGAATATATCTATGACTCGGCATCAAACATAGGTGAAGGTTAAACTGCTCTTTACCAGAAGCCTCTCCCAGTTTGTAGTTGACTATTCTGCTATTTAGCATAAGACTGATCAACTCTCCAAGTAAGTCGTCTTCCTGCAGAGTTGACAGTGCAGTCGTGATTGTTCAGAAAAGCGACCATTGTGTACTCTCTATGTTGTAGGAACAGTTCGATGTGACTTGTCAGTGAATGCAGAGCCTTTAGCAGTCTCTAGTCTGGCAACGGTTAAGTTGAGATCGCTGAAGTTTGGAAGTAGAAATGCATTAAGGCTAAGTTTAACTAATGTACAAGTTCTAATCTCACCTTTGTCTTTTGTGTAGAACCGAGCGTATACAGATGTCCCAAGTCCACGAACCAAGTCTTCTACGATTCACGGTTCCTAGATTAGGATGATGTCTTCTGCGTTTTTGGAAAGTGCGGCCGAAGCCTTTTTTGAGTGATAGAAATTAATCTGTAGAAACCGTATCATTGCTACAATTTACCAAAGTAGCCTCCATCACAGTGCTGTTAGAATCCTCCGATTCTGAACATGTACTCAAGAGCTCATATTTTTCCTCTGATCGTAAAGGATCTCTTTTTATTTCGTCATCGGTTTCCATTTCCGACAGAACAGGTGTAGTTGTCAACAGCGACAGCGACCTAGTCAGAAATAAAACTGCTCATCAGTCGCCTAAGATGGCTAGGGCCCTTTTCGAAAACGTCATCTGCATCAAAGCTGCATTTGCAGTTTGTTCGTAAACGCAAGTTGCAAATGTCATTTGTTCGAAAACATCATCAGAGTCAAACTGCATTAGCATGGTGATCGATAACGAAGTTTGCCAGAAATCTGCGCTGCGCAATGTCAGATTAGTAAACCAAATTTGCCTGGCAGAAAGAAAGAATTTGGTTTCTGTACAGACATTCTTCCAAACTCGTACATGGCCGTCCTGTCTTTGCATTTATCCACAAGGGCTGTAATTCTTGTTCTAGTTTCTGTAATTAGGTATATAAGTAGATACTTTTCGTTATATATAAGTGGGAGGAATCACAGATAACTTACAGAAAAAAAGGCTTTTGGATATCTTGAAGTGGATGTAGAAATTATCTTCGGAAACTGTTCCGAACTTTTGGGATTCTTCATCCCTTATTTAGTTTCAGTAAAACCTTCTTTTCTTTAGTGCGTTTCGTCCACGTAAATTATAATTATTGATATTATTTGTACTCTCACTAAGATTTCTCAGCACAATTTTCGCAATAAATATTTTTATGAACTTCATCTACTTTGTTCGAAAACGTCAAATACAATTGGAAAAAAACCATGCAGGCGACACAAATCAATGGTGGTAAAAAAACCTTTGTAGTTTGACGTTTGGAATCCTTGTGTGCCGCAATGACGATCAAATTGACAGTCAAAATGACCATCAAATGACGTTGTCGAAAAGGGCCTAGGACATGTAGGTCGAATGGACATTAATCCTCCGGCCCGCAGTCTTCGGCAACGCAGTAGAGAAGGGTACCTCAACTGGCTTGCAGTACCCAACTGGATAAACAGTTACGCAAAACAGTTGCTAAACTCGCAACTATAATCCTGTGTTAGGAGAGCTGTAAGATATTACCGTGGACACTATGAGCTGTACCAAGAAGTAAAAGTAATGTCAATAGCTACACGTTGACCACAATAGTTTGACTCCAACGAAAGAATCAACAAAATTGCTACAGTTTAGAATTTTTTTAATCTATTTTTATGATTTTTGTCTTTCTTGTAATAAAACAGAGTTTTTATAGTTTGAGGTTTTGTTTCATTTGTATTTCCCTTGTATTATATAAAAATAAATGCAATAATCTTTTTTGTTTATATAAATTATTTTTTCATCGTTGTTATGACTCGTCGTCTATTGTTTGTTCTATTTCTTTGACAAATAGTATTTGTTAAGTTAAATTCTTTAATTGAAAGTTTTTTTCTTTTTTTAAGTAAAAAAAAAAAATAAACAAAAATAAAATTAAAAACACAAGGATACAAATAATATTTGTTTTTTACGGAAATAACATTACGCTTTCATATTTGTTAATTAAATATTTCTGTTCCTAAGAAGAATAATTATTAGAATTAATTTAGATCACACTTTTCTAAATTATTATAAATATATGATTAATACTTTAAATGGGAAAGCATTGGAAAACAGTTCCCGAAAATTCATTACTCATACGGGTACTTTAATTTCGTACGGACTGTAACGAACGGAGCGGAGACGGCAGCAAAGTCGGTGATATTTGCGCACTACTCGCTCATAAGTTAAATATGAAACGAATGAGTATTTATTAAGAGGAATTACTTTGATATTCTCAATTGCTTTTTGTTATACGAAATTTAGGTTTGATAAATAAATAAGTGATTAATGCCGAACAAACGCACGTGTTTATGGTCGTTGTGCGCATATTTCACTCTTTTCATTTTTTTTTATATATAAATTTATATATATATATATATGCTAAATGTTAAGATGCATAGGATGGTACGCGTTTTAATTTTTGTTTGGTAAATATATACTTTTTTTTTTAATATTTGGAAGTTTTCACGAAAAAGTCAATGTGATCATTTTAGGGAAGGATCTTTTTTTACATTAGAAGAGCTTTTATGTCGTCCTTTTCTGCTGCTTGAAGATATGGAATGCCATCTGGAGTTGCGCCTGATTTCGAAGCACCCTGTAAAGGAAATGTATTTTAAATATAATTAGATTGCGTTTAGCTATAAAAACAAGTTATTTTAAGTAGCTATATAAGACTTCTGACACATAACACAAAGGCATGATGTGTAGTAAGTGCTTAGTTTTTTTTTTTTTTTTTTTAAGTAGCAACAAATTTACCAGCGACAGCCAATCTGACAGCTAACAGAGCATTTTTGCTTATCATTTTATCATAAATTTATTTCGAAGTTCGTGGTGCAGTTTGGCAAGCTTACCGATTTTCGCTAAGTCTATTTTCCATCGAGCAAGTTATTCGAATAACCACCATACGTCTCCGCAGCACGCATACTCTAATTGATAGCACGCATCCGCAGAGTAGAGATGCCGTACAGACACTGAAGAAGTGTTTGCTGCGTAAATTAAACAGGACCCGTTGTACGCTCAGAAAGTGGGCCAAAAAGTAGAGTGCCCTTGATCCTTTTTGTCATGATGAAAATCCAGAAGCTACGAGGGTTGATCGATAAGTAACCGTGTAAGTAAGGAAAACGCATGTTTCTCATATATTTCATACCTTTCCCAACGTTCCTGCCAGACCATCTAAAAAATATAATTTGTCAGACTTTTGAAACTAGGCTTCTATCTAACGATGAATTCCGGGAAAGTTCCTACATCGCAAGAGATCTGCGGCATACGGGACGGATTTTTTCAAAAAAAAAAATCGTGCAGTTCAAATCACATGCAGTTGTTAAAGTCAAATAATACATCTTGTCACGGTATGAAAAAAATATTCGTTCAACCAGATCTTCAGAGCTGTAACCACGTTTTCGTACGCGTAGATCGAGTTCGCTCGCCCCTGGAACCTCCGTACGAAGGCCTATTCGAGGTCATCCAGAGGGGATAAAAGTTTTTTTTTTTTTTTTTTTTTTTTTTTAAATTGAAAGCTGCTTTCCTGAAGAACGATTCGGCTAATTGTACAAAACCTTCACCGTCCGTCGTTTCAGAACCATCAGCTACACCTTCAGATTCAGCCTCCAAAATTTGTCATTCACATATGGACCTTTGGCTTTTACCAGGAACACAAAATCAGTTCGACGCGTGCATTTCCCAGCACGGGCGCAGCAGCATTAAAAACAGTTCCATCGCTGAACGGAGCAGCAAAGGAACAGCTCCATATAACAAAAATGTAGAAAGGAGCCTACGCACCCAAAACCGATGTGGCACAGAAAAGTTGAGAAGGAAGTGAAGACACTTGCAATGAAATGAAAATACCTTAAAACGCGTAAGACAAAATATAGCAAAAAGCACGCATTGTCGACGTCCAAAACATCACGAAAGGCCACAAGAAATAAACAGAAAGTAAACTTAGACCAACTGCGTCATAATGTTGGTAATTGTATAACACATACATTGATATTATCAGCAAATTAAAAATAAATCCGCTGGTCCTTTCGACGAAAAAACTTCTCAAAAGGTATTCGCCCATGAATACAAAGTTTCTAAACTATAAAATTTAACATCGAGCAATACGATAGATATATACTATGTTAGAGAAGGTTATGACATGTACATTGAACGAATATGCATCAGTGATCCAGCAGTAGTCAAAGATCTGTTTAGGGACGCTAACGTTGCAAGTATCAGGCTGAGAAGCCGCCTTTTTTATATATATATATAATCCCGCGCGCGCACCAAGGGGATATGAATACCCTTTTACTGGCTTTTCTCTAGGGCGCTGGAGGGTAATGTAGTAGTTTAAAACTCAAATGTATTAGGTTTCGATATTTTTTCCCAGAGGTGGTTGTCAAACTGGACGGGACAAGCCAGTGCATCCTCAACCAGTGGGTCTTAGTACGTGCTAGTTGTTAGTTCGTTACGTTTAGCCCACCCAGCAACCAATCAGTGTTATGCCTTCATGTCAGAGTTGACGCCAACGGGATTTGCATATAACTACATACAATTTCTATAGACTTTTTAAGAGAATTGCCTCGCACGGGATTCGAACCGGCGATCCTCTGCTTGAGGAGTCTATGCTTATACCACTACACCACGGCCACCCGTAGTAACATCAAAGGTTTGATTAAAAACTTAAGCCAGCAACTCATCTTCAGTTCATCACAACACTATGAATATTCTATGCAAATCCGAAGAACCTCAAACACGAGTCCAAACCTACATCACCAATCCACGAGAACCATTCCCATGACCTATGACCTACCATTAACAAAGAAGAAAGAACATATAAATACCTTTACATGCAATCTGGAAAACTGATTTCGACAAATTGTTTACGTGAATTAACCGAATCTCTAGTCACTCACCTTTTCTAACAAAATCTTCACGCACTTGGTGTGTCCCTCCCAAATAGCCGCCAAAAGTGGTGTAATTCCATGCTTGTCAGCCAACTGCAATAAAAGTTATTCAACCCACTATCTTACTAATACCCTTATGAAGCAACTCACATCAATTTTAGCCCCTTTTTCAATTAGATACGAGAGCACCTCGACTTGCCCAAAATCAGCCGCATAATGCAAGGGGTATCTTCCATTTATCTCACTATTCACATCGATATTCTGCATATAATACACATATTTCATTTCAAATTGATACGAAATTTAATCTAATCCTAGTTATCGATTGCAATTACCTTAATCTCGATGTCCTCTTGAACGCGATCGAGTTCGCCATTTTTAATGCTCCACACAAGATTTGCCATTGTCGCCGCTACCGCTGCTGCTGTCTTTGATCTAATTAAACTATTCGATACAAAGAGTGTGTCGTTTGGATTTTGCGACAGCTTGTGTCCCCTGACAATACTGATAAATTAAACAATAAACTTCCTGCCGGATAGGATTGAAGTCAAACAATTTGTTTAATTACTTTCTAAAACCCCTTCGCGCAATCTTTGATGTGTATACTTTTGCAAAACACTGCCGGCTTCATAAAAAAAAAATTACTCTTCGCCATGGCAACTAGGGTGACGGTGAATTTTTTTCTTTGAAATTTTACTTGTTATCTCTTGTTGGCATGTGGGGTAAAAAGAGATCAGTGGATTGGTTATTGCTTATTGGAGGGTCTCTTTCATGTCCAGCTGTTTGCAAATCCACCCAGCACTGGGCTTACATCGTGCAGTGTGTGCATTATGGTTTTGATTAAAATTTTAATTAAAATATGAAAAGTCAATATAAATTTCATTTATGAAAAGGCTTTATAGGGTGAGTTTTTTAACTTGAGACATCCAAATTACTCGAAAAATACGCGATATCGCGAAAAATGTTTCAGACAAAAGTCACAAGGTTCTGAAGGGGACATAAGATGCTGACCACGAGTTTGACCTTGAGCCCCATTTTCAAGGTCAAACGAAGGTCACTTGATTTTTTTTAATGGGAACCCCTATTTGTTTGTTTGTTGTTCTCCAAGGCTGACATCTTCGTATTTGGAAGGAGTCACAGAAGTTATAAAAAAATTAAATATTGAGGCTGCAATGAAACTGTAGCTTTTCACCGATAAATTCGTTACCGAGGCTGGAATTGAATGAAATGAATGGAAAACTTTTATCTGCCATCGTGTGCTCACTAGCAATGTCATGCGTTGAGTTGAATTTTTCCATCAGCGATCCCATAAAACAAGTTGTGGTGGGAACGCCAAGATTGCAACAATGGGATATAATTCACCCAGAACAGTCATCTTGTCTAGAAACTTATCAAGAATCACGTTCTTTACCTATGCACCACTGCGTAAAAGTGGACAGCTTTATTAATGAAATACTTTCTAAATTATTATCACTTCAAAAGGCATTAGGATTACGAACCTACTGTTTAAGGTTACGGCTCAGAAAATGACCTCATCTGTATGCAGATCAATCCATTAAGAGGCGAGGAAGGAATCTTACGAGCTGATGGGAGACTCTCTAACTCTCCCAAAAACTATCCAATCCTTCTTAAAAATCAACACGTCAAAACACGGCTTACGCCGTAATAACACTTACAGCCCTGAACGAAATAGATTAAAAAGATGTGACGAACTGACTTATAGTCTCGTTTAAAAATTGATCAATATTGATAACACCAGCGAACGTTTAAAGGACAGCGACCTTCGGATTAGCACGTGGAATGTACGAACCCTTAACAGGCCACAACTAATAGACGAACAATTTCCAGAAGTCCTTGGCGCGCAGATATTACCGTCATCCAGGAAGTGCGATGGGATGGATTGGACAAAATGAGGTTGAAAAGCTGTGGTATATACTATGGAGGCTGTTATAGGCAAACAGAACAGTGTTTAATCGAATGCGGATTTGCATTATGCTGAAGACTTAGGCAATCAGTTTAGGGATCCTGAAAGTTCAGCAAACTTCTTATGACAATCCGCATCAAGAGTAATTTCGCTAACATAAACCTATTATGCCTATCAAAGAATATTTCAACAAGCTCCTCGACAAAACGTATAAGCAATTTCCGAGATATGGATATGAAAGGAAGACACTTTGGTAGTACAGTTGGTAAGCATAGTCTACAAGACACCGCGTCTGACAATAGAATTAGGCTTATTGATTCACTATAGCAAGCACACGGTTTTCTCATATCAATGTACACAAGGGGACATGGTGGTCCCTGAATAATGAAACCCTAAATCAAATTGTTCGCATTGAGATAAACATAAGTCGCGTCTCCAGTGCTTACGAAGGTTCCGTTCGGCCAATATTGACTCAGATCGCCGCCTTGCTGCACAACAATGAGAAGATATAACGTAGATAAGCTGCAATCGGAAGTGACCGCCAGAATCTTCGCCGAACGCTTATCCCGAAATCTCTCAACAATTCCTATGGCACCAGCAGCAAGTACCAAAGACCAGTAGCAAAGTTGCCATATATATACTTCAAGTGCCTGAGCACGTGTTAAATTTTTAGGAAAATAGAATAGAGAGAGAAAGAAAGGATTTTTGGCTCAGTGGTTATTTCGCATCCAACATTAAATGGGGAGGCAAAATTATTTGTGTAAATTAACTCTATGTTGTATTTAGGCAACCATTCATCTTACAAGATTTTAGTTGCCTGAAAAAAGTCTTTCGGTCCTGGGTGGTATTGAACCCCGAACCGTCCGATTGGGAAGTCAATGAACTACCACTTGAGCCACTTTGGTCCACCCACGATTGACCAAATTTTCACACACCGGCAGATCCTGGAAAAAGCTCAAGAAATCCACCATCTTTTTATCGATTTCAATCGACTGAGATGATTAGCACATGTAGAATGAATGAGCATCAATTCTCTGACCCGCAGACTCCTCGAACCTTACCTGGAGGGACAACGTAGTAGAGGAAGAAGTCACCTTAGGTGGCGCGTACAAGTAGAAGGGGACCTCCACCGAATTGAAGTGTGCAACTGGAGGCGGTTGGCTAAAGTCTAGACTAACTAGAGAGCCTTGTTAGTTGAAGTCTAGATTCACCCCGAACTGTAGCTGAGAAAATCATATTAAGCAAATCACAATGAAGGTCTCCACAAACGATAACATTGATATCTCCTCGAAGATGTTAATTATCGGTATTACATCTATAATTTTCGCTTTGCGAAGATAAACAGCCATATTTGAGGAATCCATTTCTCCTAAAGTTTAAAACATTTATAAAAAGGAAAACTTCCTAAGCCTGGCAGCACTTGCAAACTTAACGACCATTATAATGCCATCCAATCAAACAGTTCAACCGCCATTATTCGTTCAGTCTCTATCCGATCCACGTAGCCAACAGCGTTTGCAAATCTAAATCCTCAGTTGAGCCCACATCGGCCCAGTAATTTCCTTTCCGTTTCATTCAAGTAGAAATCTTTGAACTATTCACATATACCTATGAAGTTAAATTTAAGCAAGCGATAAAGAAAATTATTTGCATAAATCCACGCATACATATATATATATATAATTTTTTTTTTATATTTTTTTTACCATTTGCAAACTAAAAGCCAATGTACATATGAAATTTTGTCCAGCTATTGTCAACTCTTAATGGATCATATGTATACTGCCATAGAGGCATGTTCGATTTCAATTTCAATTTCGAATTCAATAATTAAAACTGCAACTTCATCTTTATTAGGACACTAAAGTTAATGTTAAATGTCCGCAGGGAAAAGTAAAATGTACTTTTTATTATTTCTTTTTGTTTTTCCTCATTTTTTGTTAATTTTTTTTTTTTTTTGTTATGTAATGTAACTGAGAAGCTTGTCGATTGTGAAAAAAGGAAAAAAAGGCGTACCAGAGTCAAAAGTAAAACAAAAAGAAAACGAAAGAACTTAAAATTGAAAATTGCAATTGTCCGCTGGGAGCAGGCAATGTTGCATGTTGATGTAATTTTTCTGTTTCTCTTCGGAATGAATTGTAAAAATGTGCATATTCCATTGAAAAAAAAGAAAACGAGAGTATCAATTTACGGATGTTGGTGCATGTTTGTTGATTTGGTTGGGGGTGATAGGTGACAACGCAAATCAAAGGGTGAGCTGTGAAAGTTTGGCGCTTTAACTACACACGTATGCGTATATTGCTATGTGGGTATATGCAGTGCACAAACACATGCAAGTTTGAAAACGGTATTCGCTGGTATGCATGTTTACATTGGAGCTTTTTTCGGTATCCCTCCTGCTTGCTGTCGATGGCATGTAGCTGAGTACAAGCGAGACAGACAAACACTGCTTAATAACATTCGGTCATTGTGTTGTGTTGTCGTGGTCGATGTCGTCATTGTCGTCGCCGCCGTCGAAATAAAATTCATGAGAATTATTTTTATTCACTGCCGCTCCCAATTTCAAATTCAATTTTCTTTCAACAGACAACTCTGGTTCTTTTTTTTTTTTTTCCTTTCCTTTCTTTTCTTTTTTTTCGTATAACAAACGCTGCAAAATTTGCTTTTATGAGGACTACATACATATTTTCCTTTCAATTTCCCTACTATACGTATTCACAAAAACTCGTAACAATTTTTTTTTGCTTTTTACTTTTTGCTTTTGTTCCTACTCGACTTATGATGTACATAAATCTTTTTAAACAGCTTCCACAAATCAACAACAAATCGTAAGAATTTTTTTCTTTTAAATCAAAATCAAATCCGTAATCGAAATCGGAGTCGAACTCGAAATCAAGGCCCTATTAGGCAATGTTTCAAAGTCAATGAAATGAACAATGAGTAATTCGAAAATGTAATGCAATCTCAGTCGTCCATGTTTCGGGAAATACACAGAAAATCACAAAATGAAAATAAAATTAACCATGTACATGCCGTGAAAATGTAAATGTAAACGAAATTCATGCTACAACCAACAATATTGAAAAAAGTAATTAAAAAAAAAAAAAAAAAAAAAAACCAATCAAAAGTAAAGTACAAGTCGAAATGAAATCATCAAAAATGGCCGAGAATTTATGTTTCCCAAATGAAATTAGAAAGTGTGCTCTAGCGAAGAAAAGGTTTGGCCCACATATTCATATTCTTTTCTTTTTTTTTTTAAACTAAACTAGATTTTAAGAGATATTTTCTTATTTTTAATATTAATTGTTTGTCCAAAAGCGAAGCGACAAACATTTTTTGTTCTTTTGCATTGAATCTCGATAATTCTATTTGCCTTTTCTGTTTATAAATTTGCCATTCCAGTAAAACAGGGAAAACAAACACGGACATGACTCCAAAATGTTTGCCATTTCCTTGTAGTCTTGCTTTTTTTTCTAATTTTTCTTTTTTGAATTTATTGAATTTTTTGAATCTTGTGCAAAGTGTGTCTAAATGAAAAAGAACAGAATATGTAAGTATTTATTTTTTTTCCCAGATTCATGTACATAGATGCATACACACGTATGTGTTTTGTTTTTGGCATATTTTACAACTCATGAAGTGTTGCAAACAAAAATCCGCCTATGCATGCGGATATGGTGGAAATTATGTGTGAAAGTTGAAGTGTTGCATGCAATGCACGCCCCTCCCTAACCCATCCCCCCTCAGGCACAATCCGATTTTAAGTTTTTCTTTGTTGACTCCTCTCCTGATCTTTGTATGTATGTGTGTATGTATGTATGTATGTACAAATAGTGGTGGAAAAGTACAGGTGTACAGGAATTCCTCAATATACACGGTTAGCCAGCGCATAGGAGTAGCTACCCAGGGTACATATTCATACATAAGAGTAAATTAAAGTCAAAAAAAGTTCAGCAGCTATAATATATTTAGAAAATTACTGCTTTATTGATACACTGTTCATTTTTTAGCAAGAATGACATTTGTTGGTGGTTGTGCTTTTTCAGCTTTTCAGCATTTCTAGTATTTTCTGGTTTTCGCCTGGGCTTACGTTGCATGATCCAAGCCGTCCATCGGGCCTCTGTGCCGTTATCCGTGCTGGTGATGGTTCATGTGATGTAAGTGTGTGCCAAAGTGCTATAATAAAGTCATAACTCAAATATCTCAATTTTTCAGAAAACGCATTTTAAATTTAGAATCGTTAGCATTTTTGATAACATATACAGAAATGTCTCGCTAATCCGAATCAATTAAATAGCTGTGATTCGCAACTGTTTTTCTTTCTTTTTTTTTTTCATCCCTTGGCATGACACTAGTTTAAGTACGTGTGTTAAAAAAAATAAAATAAAAATAAAGATAAATACCCATTTTATTAGGAAAATATGTTTATACAAAACTGAGTTTTGAAGGCCACTAATTTTTAAATTGACTCTCGTTATGTCCAAAACAAAAATTTGCGAGCATTCTCGATAATCATTTCCTTGGTACCTATCTATTTTTCACCGCGTCTGTTCAGTAAGATATGAATCTTCAAAAACATTACATCCGAAGACTTTATAAACCTGTAGTAGTTTAGAAACCACTACTTATAGTTTACTGAGTTTGTATTCCCCGAAAAAAAAAAAACTGTTACCACTTCAACAAAAAAAGCCATCCATTTTTTGAATGTGTTTTTAATTTTGAAATAAAATTGGAATCCTTCATGACCTTCCTTATATTCGGCTTCACAAAAAATTCTTATTAGATTCACGCAATCTGGAAGACAGTTAGTTAATTAGACTATTTCATAAAATGCATAAATACAATTTCTTAGTCTTTATCGGTTTGGCCGAAGGCCGTCTACCAGACTGAGATTTTAAACATTTATAAGCAATATTTTAAATCTATTATTATAGTTTACAAATTTCTAAAAAAAAAATAAACAATCAATTACAAATTTAAAATTTTTTTTACCAATTATGCCGTTTTGATAACGTAGGGCAATCGTTTTATATCTACATATATAATGCGTCCCAACCTTCGCTGCCGTTGAGTATGCTTATCGCTTCATCCAGCTCGAGCGTACATACTCCAAAAGCATACTGGTAGGAAGTGGTACACATTCTTGTACTTTCCGGTTGCATATGGTGCATAGTATAGGAAGATCTGAGCGGTGTTTGATATAAGTAAGGGGTAAGGGAGACAAAGCTTTCACATATAGAAAACCTTTTAAAATTTTTCATGAGGCCTAATTTGATGTGTAAAGGCGGAGAAATGATATTGTTTGGCTTTTTTCAGTTTATTTATTTATTTATTTATTTATTTTTTGTCCAGGAATGAAATAACTTCCCATTAGCCATTATTATTACTATTTTTTTTTTTTTTTTTTTTTTTTTTTTTTTTTTGATTTCTAGCTCTGTTATCCAACATTATTTTGTGTACCTATTTGCAAGACGAGCTATTTTGCGCAACAGTTGTACTAAATTTTGTCGAGGTTTTTTTTATGATAGCATATGTTTCGTTTATATGGATGTCATGTGCTAAATGTATAGATGAAAGACATTATGTAGTAAGATTTTGAAGATTTTGAAGAATCAATGAATAGTCTCTGTTGATTTGGTGAATAGGGACTGCTTTATTTATTCCTAAGCCTATATACATCAGCGTACATCGCTACTTTCTTCTGTAAACAAATCTTTAAAAGTGGCATTAAATCTTTTGTACAATTGTACTATTCTGTTCCCTCAATTCGATTCCAGAAGCGGCAAATCTACTAAAAGTGCATGGCTTGTACCATATCATTGTACCATATTGTGCCCGATCTTGAGGTAAAAATTTAAAAGCCAATATTTTTTTTTTATAATTTTTTATTTAGTCAAAATATAAAGCGTTAGCATCTATAATGTTTTTCGAACGTGATTCAGATCCATTATTCATTTTTTATAGAAGGCTTGATTTTTGGACGCTATTAAGTTTTCAAAGGCTTTTATGATCCTGCTCGGTTTCGAAATACCTTCTGCCGACAAAATGACTCCAGACTGCGGAAAAACCGTTAGACAGTTGGAGAAACATCAGTAGAGTACGGTGGATGCGGAAGAATTCCAAATCCCGATTATAGCAATTTTTGCACTGTTACGCGTAATGTATGGGGTCTAAAATTGTCATGCAATATAATTGGGGTATGCCTATTTGACAACGCAGGTTGATTTTCAGCCAATTTCGCAATTCCTCTGTTTGAATAAACGAAAATTGAATTGGTCCTATCGATGTCCATCAGATTATCATCATACACTTTTCTGGGTGAATTAGTTTCGGGGTGTGTTTTGGTTTTTTTTTTTGCATCCAACCACTGCCAAGATCTTTTACGGTTGTCATAAATCCGTGGCTTAATGGGTAGTGGATTGGCTTGCAAATCGGAAGGTTCGGTGTTCGAATCCCAACCTCGCCCAGACATTAATTTTTTCATTTAACAAAAATCAAGTAAGATAAATAGTTCACTAGAAATTAACAACACTAAGAATTTAGTCTCCCCATTCAATGTTGGATGCCAACCATGGAGCGAAATGAACTACTGAGCCCAAACATCTTTCATTCTATTTCTATTTGCATAGTTTTGCAAAAAACTTAGCAAATGCTGAAGCGTTATAAGTGTATTCATATCCACTAGAGAGTTAAGAGAGTTAACTTTTCATCACACGTGATTATACCTTAGGCTTAGAGATGCACAGATTTCTCAGCGGCGTAGTTTTGTGCCTCGTACAGTTCATGGGGCACTCATTTTTCGTGTTTTTATTGTCATGGGAGATATTCCCATCTTCTGTGCAATGTCCGCACCGTTTTTGTTGAGTTTGCATCTACCGTTGGTTTTAAAACGTCGTCAATTACTGAGAAATTTTATATGGTACAACCTAATAACATATGGGCTGAAAATTCAATGCCTTTTAGTAGTAAAACACAAAATTTTTGCAAAAGTCAACTTTATTTATCAATATAGTTGCCTTCAAGGGCGATACACTGATTGAAACGATTTTTCAATCTTTCGATACCAGTTTTGTAGTACGATTTCGGTTTAGCCTCAAAATAGTCGCTGTTTCTTCGATTACTTTTTCATCAGTCTTAAATCTCTTTCCGGCTAGAATTCTTTTGAGGCCTGCGAACAGGAAATAGTCGCTGGAGGACAAATCTGGAGAATACGGTGGGTGGGGAAGCAATTCGTAGCCGAATTCATTCAATTTTGCCATCGTTTTCATCGACTTGTGACACGGTGTATGTCTTGATGAAACAGCACTTTCTTTTTCTTCAAATGCGGCCGTTTATCTGCGATTTTGTCCTTCAAACGCTCCAACAACGCAATGTAATAGTCGCTGTTGGTAGTCTGCCCCTTTTGGAGATAATCGATGAAAATTATTCCATGTGTATCCCAAAATACGGATGCCATAACTTTGCCAGCCGACTGTTGAGTTTTTGGTCCTTTTGGACGAGGTTCGATGCCTTCTCGCCACTCAGCTGACTGCCGACTTGACTCTGGTGTGAAGTGATGGAGTAAATCCATCCATTGTCACATCCTCTGAATCATCAACACGTTGTTGTTTTTGATCGACTGTGAGCTTTCGCATGTCCAAATATTCGTGTATGATATATCCAACGCTCCTTTGATATCTTTAGAGCCTCAGCTATCTCGATCAACTTCACTTTACGGTCATTCGTAATCATTTTGTGGACTTTTTTGATGTTTTCATCTGAAACAGCCTCCTTTGGACGTCCACTGCGTGCATCATCTTCGGTGCTTGTATGACCACTTATCAAGACATCGGCTGCATTTTTTCTCATCAAAAAGCAACGATAAATCAACACACGAAATTGGTTTGAATCCATTTTTTTTTTTCACAATAACAAAAGTTGCTTCACTTACAACGCTATATCTCGAGAACTAATCGTCCGACAGCTGTCAAATTTATACACGTATCTTTTGAAGGTTGGTACTACTTGAAAATGGTATGGATTTAATTCAAGTGGTGCCCTCTCTTAGAAACGGCACGGACAGCCCATGTATTATATAACAGTCTTAATACCTCTCAAATTCCTTCTTCCCTATTCATTAACATAACTAAGGCTTTTGGTATGGTGAACCATACTTCGTTATTAAAACAATTATTTAATGCAGGTTTCAGAGGTTTTATTCATAGCCGGTTTGCTTCTTATTTCAAGAAATGTAAGCAAGTGGGAAAGGTAAAAAATGTTTTCAGTTCTGAAAAATATATGAATACCGGAGTTCCTCAACCTTTTCAGGACGAAGTATTCTAATAAAAGTTATCTTAATCTATTCTCAAATATACATATTTATTTGGATATATTGTATTACGAAGGTGATTTAAATAGCACAAACTGGTTATCAGTAACTATACTAAGTTTATGCTATATTTAACATGAAGGGTGTAATATCCAATGACTTTCCACTTTATAACTACTCACCAAGTTGCTTACGATTCTACTTAGTTGATTCATTTTCGCAGGGAGCTATGACTTTTAACGATACTATTATTTGTTGTGAAGGTGGCTGTGAAATTGAACGTGTTGACAGTTTTAAACACCTATGTAGGTATTATACTGAATCTTAAGCTCACTTTAAACAATCACATTTTATATCTAACACAATATCTTAATGGAATTGAGACAATTCCTGGAATCTACCAATCTTGTAGATAGTCTATGATGGTTTATTCATATAAAATATGATATTTCTTGTTTGCGCGTAATTTATTTCAACAAAATAGAAAAAAAAAAACAAAAGCACACAATTAGAATTATGGCTTAAATGAATCGCAGAACTCATAGTTTTGTGTGGTTCAAAAGATCCAGATTCATTTCTGGGTACATTTAGTTATATTAAAGTATCTTGTTTTTAGGTCTCTCACTAAATAATTTAGTTCACCTAGACGTATTAAATGTGGTCTATTTTTATTTGCATCAAAATCTTGCGACTTGGGTACATTTGTGTTGAAGATTCGATTTAAAATCGTTTACGTTCTCCTCTACATTTTTTTCCTTCATTGAAACTTAGGCTGTCGGTATGAAGAAGCAGTTTAGTTACAGATTCCACATCAGGATATACAATCTTACCTCTTTTTTATAACAGAATATCTCTTCAGTTTCGTTAAATACAAATAACAGTCATCCGGTGATCTTTTCGTTAAACCACTTAAACCACCCTTTTAAATAACATACACATTGCAAAAAAAAAAAAAAAAAAAAAAAAAAAAAAAAAAAAAAAAAAAAAAAAAAAAATTATTGGTGCCCAGGGTTTATTAAAACTCTCAGAAATGTTGAAACCAAAATACAAATTGTAAATGCTATTCAGTAACGGGTCAGCCAACACACAAAACAGAAGAGATTCGGTGAATTTTAGCATTTTCGATTCATATTGTAAAATATAAGTATTTAGTATACTTCTCTAGAAATAGCACGCCGCACAATTTTTTGATTGCAAAAATCATAACCTTTAAACGAATAAAGATATTCAGACTTAAAGATTTCAGCTTAAAGACAATTCCCAGATCTATGAAATTAGTTATTTTTGGGAAAAATGATTCATAGGGTGGTTCAAAATCTTTTGCTAAAATATAACGTTCTTACCACAGGGGATAAACATATTATGTATTTTACTTTAAAAAAACATCAAAAGCCCATGAATGATGTAATAATAGGGTTTCTCAAAGCTATACCGGGGAAAACAGTGGTGATTTAAAGTCAAGGAACCATTTTTTAAATGTATTTTTTTAATTGATTTTTTCTCAACAGTAAACGGACCAACAATTTAAATTAAAAAAAAAAAACAGGTTTCTTGGAAACATTCGGGGTGAAACCTAATATACTTATCATTGCTGTAGAGTATTGTGCTTTGAGGACTTTTTCGGTTCTGATATGTCTTACCGAAGAAATGAGTGCGTTCGATGAGGCTGCAAGCATATTGAAAAAGTCTTCATTCTGCCTCATCCTTGAAATCTTGCACGTATTTGGACATTTATAATATATTTCTTGTAGTCTTTATTTTTGAATTCCTGAGCTTCTTCTGACAACTCTCTAAGTGGTTACTCGATTATATTTTAACTGAGCCAACATTTTATAAGGAGTAGGTGTGTAAGTCGTTTTTCGGGATATTTATGCTTCGTTAATTACTGTTTTCATGGCATATTCTGGTATTTCGTACAGAAGTTTTTCGTCAATAATAGTTAAAAAGAATATATGATTGATAATGATCCCTATTTCATTAGCTTTACATACGAGGTATGTTCAAAAAGTAAAGTGACTTAATATTTTTCTAAAAAAAATATTTATTCATTCTACGATATTGATGTTGTCCCCTTCAAAATAATCCCCCTCAGATATAATACACTTTTGTCAACGTTTTTTCCAATCCTCGATCACTTCTCATTAGTTCTTTTTGTTATAGCGTTGAAATCTTCCAGCGATGCCGTTTTTATTTCCTCAGTCGTTGCAAATCTATATCCTTCATAGATTTCTTCAGTTTTGGGAACAGGAAAAAGTCCCAAATCTAAATCTGATGAATATGGTGGCTGAGGCATGATTGTCGTGTTGTTTTTGGCAAAAAATCTCTCACAAGCCACAATGAATGAACCATGGAATGAGTGATGCAAAAGCCATGAATTGTTTTTCCACAATTCCATACGATTAGTTCGTATTGCCTCTCACAAACGGTGCTTCAAGGTAATACTCCTTTTTGACCGTACGATCTTGAGGTAAAAACTCCTGATGCACTACGCCACTGAATGGAAAAAAAACTGATCAAAACTTTGAGATTTAATTGGACTTAGCGCGGTTTTTTCGGTTTGAGTTTCTTGGAGGCTTTCATTAAAATGATTGGAGTTTGGTTTCGAGGTCATAACTATATACCCATGATTCGTCACCAGTTATGATCCTTTTGAGCAAGTCAGGATTATCATCGACGTCATTCATTTGGAAAACCATCGTACAGTTGGGTGAAAGTTAGCAATTTGAATTTTAATATTGTTAAGTGTATTTTTTATGAGCTCTCTGATGAGTTAACTGATGAATCACTAGGATTCCTCTAATGTCCGCCATTTGAACTATTAAGCCTCAGTGAAACAACATGTTTATATCTTTTTCAACATCAGGTGTATTTATTTTTTGGTTGTATGATTCATAACAACCCCAATTACTTTGTAATATAGGAATTTTTGGAAGTGCAATAAATTCCCTCTCACTTTTGCTTTTAGAAAACCCCCTTGCAGTATGATCCACCCATATTTTTTCACTACCTGATATTTCATTGTTCTCTCAATTCACTGGAACTGCCTCTTTTTCGCAATTGTTATAATTCTGTTGGATGGAAGAACATCTACGTTGGGTTTTCTCAGGGTATTTCTCAAAATTTATACCATATTTTCCTTTTGGTAGATCTAAATCCATAAGCCCATGCATTATCACTATTATATGTACTTTTATAGGGTCCTTAACTTAACACTCAAATGTGTTTTTTAATTCACTTATAATGCCTCAGCATGTATCAAGCTTTTGGAAAATGGGATATAAAGAGAAAAAAAAAAAATATTTGAACTCAATGTATATTTCGCTCCATAGGTGGCATCCAACATTTAATGGAGAGACTAAATGGTTAATGGAAGCTGGTTTGTTACTGTTTTACTACTCATTTTACTTGGCAGTTGGAATTCGAACACCCTACCTTTGGAAGCCAAGTGGTCCATAAGTAGAGACAAATTTTCAATCAATTTTTTGAGCTGATAACACGTGTGATGTTGTCTTCCAAAATTAATTGACGTAATTGATGCTGATTTATCAGCTTAGACAAGTGATTTGACGTATCCCCATATAAAATAGTCTAAAGGCGTCGAATCACACAAACAAGCCAGCAACTAAATTGCTCACCGAACTCATTTCTGCAGTGTGTGCTGTGGTATGTAGCACCGTCTTGCTGGAATCACGTCGACTGAAAGTTCGAAATCATGGATAGATAAAGAGTGCCATTGACGGTAACGTTGTTCTCACGGTCATCTTTGAAAAAATATGGGCCAATGATTCCGCCGGATTATAAACCGCACCAAGCAGTGCATTTCCCGGGTGCATTGGCAGCTCTTGTATTGCCTATGGCTAATGGCTTTGTCAATAAGTAAAATATGCGTTATTAGACTGCAACAAACTCACTTGTTCTTCAAAAAGTGACCGTGTGGTGGGGATTTCATGACGTATTTGTTCGTCGATAAAAATGATCGCCATGTTACGGTCAATGGAGGGGAAGTTCGGTAATCGTGTAATCTTGAGAAATGGCCGGTCGAATGACTACTCCGCTCATGCGATTTAACGTCATTGGATTTCTTTTTATGCGGTTACGTTAAATCGTTGGTTTATACTAACAAGCAAACAACGTTAGAAGAGCTCATTAACAATATCGAACGCGAAATTGTCAACGTTTCGGCCCATATGTGTGGAAGAGTGTTGAAAAATTGGCTCCAAAGAACTTTATGAACGAGACCGAATTCCATACTCAAACTTGACATGTGTACTCCGCCTGGAATGTCTCAGTTATTTTGTGTTTTATTTAAATACAAAATTTTTATGTTCTTCCTGAAAATTCCGATAAATTTGCAAAAAGTTTTCTTCCACAAATTTTTGGAGTTCGCAAATCCTCCCACCTTTCGGAACCAAATAAGTCTTTGACAATGGTTTTGAACCTTATTTTTAATTAGTCTTCAGAGACTGGACGTTTGAGCATGTGTTTATCTGACAAGAACAAGTGCAAAATGCATGCGAAAACCAGAAGTTAAACAGAACAATGAGAATTTGTACGTGTACATTCATGACTACGGTCGTACTTACCTGCTTACGTTTGTATTTCCAAAAGACAAGTAACGGTAAAGGAGTTATATATAAACTAAATTACTGTGAAAGTCATGTGCATTCGTATTGATGAATTTCGCTCGAATTCGTAGTACAGAGTACAAAAATGTAGATGGATTCTATTTTTAGAGTACACAATGACAAAAAATTGCCATTCAAATTCGGATTAGCGAGAGATTGCTACGACTATACTAAAGTAATAAAATAATCAGTTATTGAACGGGTACCATTTGGTTATGAAATTTGAAACGGCTTATTAACCCTTCTGTCAATAGATATTTTAAAACCTTCCCATCAATGGGATAGGTCTAGCTGTACCTTCGTATATTTTGTAGACAAATTAACGAAACACAATGGAATAATTGAAGCTTTTTTTTTTACATGATAGTGATATGACAAAGTACTATCTTCATTTACACATTTATGACACTGAATATAGTGCTGTAAACAGACAGGTTCATCGCAGGCAGTGCATGCATATATTCCTTTGCTGAAGACAGTACTCTCTGCTTTTCATATTCGTTCAAAGGCTCACGTCCCTCCTTTTCGGCTGTAGAATAAGAACGACAGCGTGTATTAAGCTCATTAAATTATGATATAAACAGCATAACTAATTAGGGAACGACTAAAAGAGCAGAAGTTAATCCTCCCAAAACACAATGCTGTCTGCTGTCGTTAAAGCAAAATTTAAACACCCAGCCATTGTCCATGAATGCCATTTGCATTGTCAGAGCCGAAGAAATTTCCATTCTCGGTATGTCTGTCAATGACGTCAGAATGTCATCAAAAATTGCGCGAGATGTCTAGGTTTCTTTAAACCTAATAATAATAAGGCATTTATTCGCTCAAAATGGGAGTGCAATGGCCACATCTGGTCAACAGGTGCACGTAAAACTTCTCTGTACCTACTACATAGTGATATACGAATATCACTCACATAACGCCGATGTAATGTTTCGTGTTTCACTCTGTTCTATCACTTTTTCGACCATCAGTGCTCCATAGAAATCGCCAGTAACATTCTGCTCCTTCATACTTTTAACCGTAACCTGTTTCACTATGAATGCTCATCAGTACACCCTCAAGGCCACTTTCGAAAGTACTTTTAAATTTCGTAATTCGTTCCTAAGCCATACCTCTCGCTTATAGAGTTCCGTACTTAGTTCCTTATTTACTTATTCATTATAGTATAACCTTCAAGCATTTAAAACCAACGTTCATCGGTACCTCTCTTTCTTTCCTCCTTGATTTTCCTTCGCCCGAGCTGTATAAATAGTCTTGAATGTTTCAAAATTTTTGTTGTTCACATTAAGTTTTAATTTCAGAGATCGGAAAAACTAATCAGTTTTTACTGAAATTCGGTTTGGAAAAGTTACGTTAAGGAAAAGCTAAAATTTTGCAGATAAACACAAAAAGAAAGCCATAAAAAATGTCAGAAAATCTAGTCGATCCAGCCTCAAATGAGGTTGAGGATAATGTTTTATCTATTAAACCTATTATGGAAGAAATTAGGGCTGATAGTGCGTTTGATTCAAAAGACACAGAAAAGCAAGTTGATGATGACTTAGAAGACGGTGAAATCGATGATGATGATGATAATGATGAACCCGTAGCGGTTAATGATATAAAGACTACTAGTACTGTCTCAACAGCAGGTGTACAAACAACTACGACAAATAAGCTTGCTCAACCTTCACCTATTCATAATATGGTCCCAGCTGTAGAGACGAGAAATGAGTCTGTTCAAAAATTAAAGTCCAGAAAACATCACATTGTTGACGGTAAAATCAAAAAGGGTTTGGTTTGTGTTCGGTTAGATATAATTTTTGTTTCTGTTTAGATGATTTCGCGGGTTCCATTGAGAGTGCAATTGCAGCGGCACTGAAAAAGGATGGCATTAAACCACCCATGCCCAAAATATTAGAATCCCGTGAGGAAGCGGATAAGCAGAGTGATAAGGAAGTCATATTGTCCAAAAGTAGTCGCAGAAGAAAGCGCAGAAAGCTTCGTGACGAAAGAGAAAAGGAAAAGAAGGTACAACTTTTATAATTTTACATTTTTTATTTTCTATTTTTATATTTTATTTTTTGTAAAGAAACATCGAACCTCGTCACCCGATAACAGTCACATGTCATCTTTAGCACCACAAATTGAAGACGAACTTGATGATGATGAGATGCTTTGTATTCGCGGTGGCAGCCCTCCACCTGCGGGATTATTGCAACCCGTTGTACCGCCTGATGGTTCAAAGAAAGAAGCTTATGAATCAGATGACTCATATTCCTCGTATGACAGTTATGATTCCAGTCATAACTATTCAAGGTATTCATCTTCTCGGAAAAAGGATACAAACACTGGCTCATCACGATCAAAACGTAAGGAACGTCGTCGCGATGATGATCGTCGCGCAGAGAAAAGAAGTCGAAGAAATTATGATGATTCTGGTGGAGTAAGTTCATTTACTATTTTTTTGTATTGTTTCATTTAGTTTTAATTTTACATGGGAAAAAATTTTTGTGTTTCTGCAGGAAGAGAAATATCAAGATCGCCATCCGCAACAACCGCGCAAACTAGAACTTTGTAAATTTTACCTAATGGAGTGTTGTGCCAAAAAAGATAAATGTTCATACATGCATGCTGATTTTCCTTGCAAATATTATTACTTGGGCATGGAATGTGTGTATCGTTCAACTTGCAAGTTTTCGCATGGGAAACCTTTAACTGATCAATTACGAAGCGTACTACTTAAGCATCTCGAAACTGCCCCCAAGGAAATTCTAGGAACTTTCCGTCGGATAAGTCGGGAGAATGCCCTGAATCTAATGAATGCAACTCATGAAAAAATTTGTGAGGAACATGGGGTAGAAAATACGTTGGCCCCACCGACTATGACAACGCCGTCAATCGTTCAAACACAAGCTGCAGCAAGAAATGGTGATCAATTGCAACAACATCAACTTATTCAACAGCAGCAGCTGCAACAACAGCAGCAGCAACAACAACAAACACAGCACCATCATCCACATCATCATCTTCAACAACAACAGCAGCAGCACCAGCAGCAACAACAGCAACAACACCAGCAGCAGCAGCAAAATCAAACACAAAACGAAAACATTCCTTCACTTTTGGATATGGTTATAAATATACCTCCTGCAGGTAGTGCATCATCCGTAACTGTAACAACAACTGCAGGATCAGTATCAACTGTAGGAATTCAAAATACGAGTAAATCCGAGAAACAACGAAAATCGCGGTGGTGTGATTCAACTGTTGCTAATGTTGTTGCGACCAAGCAAAGCAATTTAGAACCACCGTCTTCTAATGCGCCCAGCTATCTTGATCTTAAAAATTTGACAGGAATCCTCTCCACAGATCACATCGAAAAGCTATCTCAATTCGGAGTCGTTAATTTGGAACAAATTAATCAACTAACATTAAGCCAGTTGAATAACATTGGTCTAACTGTAGCTGAGATAAGTGAAATTCAACTAAATGCAAGGAACATGGCCCGCCTTGGTGTTGTTGGAGTACATAGTGGTGAACCTGTTTGTGCTATAAATTCGAATACGACCACAACGAGTGTAACTTCAGCAGGATCATTGTGAGTACTACTACCATTAATTTCATTTGATATACCTACCCCTCCTCTAAGCTAATTTAAAATCACGCTTTTAATTTGCATTCGTACTGTTATTTTTGCATTAATTTTTCTTTGTTTTTCTTTTCTTTTCTCTTTGTTTATTCGCGTTTCTTTTTTTCTCTTTTTTTATTTCATGGGTGTGAATATTGACATAAAAATCCCGTAGACCATCCAATCAAGATGTTGATATGCGTTTTCTTCCCAGTTGTTTGCCACTAACAACAACAACAATAACTACATCAACTGTAACATCAGAGAAGTCTACAAATGATCAGTCATTGTCCTCGCCAGATCGAGCATCTCTGTCAACAGAAATTTTAGGCATAACTTCTACGATACCAACGAACCTACAGGATTCACATGTTGGATCCTCCAGTTTGGGTAGTATAGACTACTCCCAATATTTAAGAGATTCTAATCTAGGATTCGATAAAAATGACCTATGTAAGTGGTTTGCAAAAATTCAGTAGCTATTAACTATAATGATAAGCATTTACTTAAATTTTTGTTTATAGTGGACGATGAAAAAGATGAAGAACAACTTGTAATAGATGATCAAGACTTGGATGCATTGGATGACAGCTCGACAGCCGTTGAAAATGAAGTAAGTTAATAATTTCCACCGAAAATTGGTATTCAATGCTTAATATAAGTTAACATTTAGAATAAGAATGAAATGGAAAATGAGTCTAAAGGTTCAGGTACATATAGTTTTGGGAGTGGGGATTCCAATGATGCACGCCTTCCTCCGCCGATCCAATTGTCGGACAAACTTCAGAATCTACTTAAAGATCCGGCCAATTTATGCACATATAACGTTTCAGCACTGCTGAGGAATAATGACACTAATCTTGATAAAAGTAAATCTGATTCCAATTTGGTTAAATCAAATTACGATGATGATGGTTTTTATGGGGCCTGTGGCCTAAACAGTCGTCATGACACAGATAATAGAGACATATATCGCGATCCAAGGGCACCAGCAATTAAAGACGATAAGCGAGATACAAGGACCTCAGAATCTAGGGATGAATATCGTGATCCTAGACTGACATCAAGAACAGGGGAACAAAGAGGTTCAGCCTTTTCATATAGAGCCACAAATACCGATGAAGACAGTGACCGATCACGTTCTCAATCACCACCGTCATTGGCCCAACAAATGGAAAATTTCGTTCCCCTATATGAACGGCAGACAATGTACGATTGGACGCCAAAATGTGTACAAGAAGATTTAGAGTATAGCAGAAGAAACACAAAGGCTGATAAAGATATGCGACTAGCGGGATTTCTCGATAGTTCAAACAGTAAGATAAGAACTTAATATTCCAAATAAATAAATTAATTTATTTATACAGGTGATATAGATTTAAGACTTCCATTTCAACCAGTAAAGAATATTAAAATAGCAAAGGAGATTGACGCATCAATGTCCACACTAATGCCAATTCCCTATAAGGTAAGTAAAATCCTTGTTATAAAAAAAAAAAAGAAATACCATATATAATAATTAATAGAAATCATTTGTTGTTTACACATATATTTTATTTGTTGTAATTATGTCTTTATGACTTGTGAATACTGTAACCCAAAAATACTTGCATTCTATATATTTTGTTGTGATAATTTAATTTTAGATAACAGAGATAGATATTCCAGACCCAAAATACAGTGACTTGCGACAGAGCTTCCAATCTGACGATTCAACAGATCCACGTCTGAGGCGAATACTCGGTTTGCCTGAACTTTCGAATTCTAAGGTTTTGGCAGCATTAGGACGATCTTCACGCCCTACAATAGCATCTCCATCCAGTGTAGAATCTGCATCATCGCCAACACGAGAAAAAGAAAAATCTTCCACTCCAATAGTTCGTGGTCCACGAGTTGATCCTCGACGTGCGGCAGCAGTAGCAGCAGCAGCTACAGCGACAGTATCTAGTTTGGGTGCAGCACAAAATACCTCCGTACCACCTGGTAATCCACAGCAAAATGTCGAAATTCGAATGTTACTTCAAAAGTCTGAGTGGTATAAGAATTTAAATTCAAAATACAAAATCATGGTGAATCAGCAGCTAGCCCTGGTATCGACTGAATTAAAAAGGTTTCATCAGGATCCATCACCAACTAAAGTTTTCGATATCCAATTTATTGTAAATAATCAAAATCTACAGCAAATTCTGACAAATCTGGGTATCTTCATTGATGACAACGGACAGGTAGCACACATAGATAACGATGGCGATATGATGTTGAGCGGTGGAATGGGTCCAGGAATGAATTACGGTCCAGGAAACCCAACAAATCAAATAATGATGATGAATGACTCAAAAATGAGTATGCAACAAAGAATGGCAATGCAACAGCAAATGGAATTTCTTCGTGGTCCTCCCCCAAATATGAATATGATGGGACATGGTGGAAATGGACCGATGGGTGCTGGGCCTGTGGGACCAGGAGGCTCTAGAGGTCCGGGATCACAGCAAGGCATGTTTAATGGACCAAGCGGCATGATTCCACCGTTTGGACGAAATTCACGTATGGGTCTTTTGGGAATGCCACCAAACAATGGAAATGGTGGAGGTTTCAATCCATTTGTTGGAAATCCTAGTGATAATAGTGGGGTTATCATGGAACCAAATTATTGTGGACCTAATAATAATCCGTTTGCTAATAATTTTGCTTCGAACAATGGGGGAAATTATGGTAACCAACAAATGAATCGTGGCAATAGAAACAGCTTTAATAGGCAAGGCGGTGGACCAGGAGGAGGCGGTGGCATGAATAACGGGGGAAATAGAATGAACCAAAATCGCCGAATGTATAAACAAAATAACCAGCGTGATCGTCGTAGTGGCGGTGGTGGTAGTGGTGGTGGTGGTGGCGGCGGATTTGGAATTATTACTACTGGTTGTGTTGATCGAAGTGGTTCGGATCGAACTGGTGGTAATGCAAGCGTAGGTCCCAGCGCCGGTGGAGGAGGAGGAGGAGGAGGAAGTAGTAATAACCAAAATGCCGACAAAGAAGATGAAGAAGAAAATTGGGACGACGATGTCTAAATTCAATTGAGATTTTAAATTTAATCCTTTAAGTGGAATATTTTATATGTTGCTAATGAAGAAATCGAAAAAAATCCCATCTGAGACTTCTTAAAATATATCGTGAATCATTAGTTTATTTCTGGTTTTTCAGATGCTTTAGCATAAGTTATAAAACATAATTGTAAGTTAAATTACTTAAAACCTTTTTAAAACTTAAAATTTTAATAGGATCGCAAGTAAATCCATCTAGATGTACTTAGCATTTTGGCCTAGTTGTCTGCTAAGAAATTAATTTGTGTAAAAAAAAAAAAAAAAAAAAAAAAAAAAAAAAAAAAAAAAAAAATAGATGTAGTTCTTGTGTATTCAAATAATGGTATTAAATCAACTGATAATTCAAAAATTATTCAAGTGTAACATACACGAAAAAAATCGTTCATATTGGATATTACACACCTCAGCTGACTTTGTTTTAATTTTGATTTAATATTTTATTTTTTGTCAAAAATTTTTTTAATATCTTTTTTTTTTTGCAGTGTTTTACATTTAAATGAGTATTTTAGTTTAAATAATAATAAAGTTTGTATATATTATATTTTATTCGTAAGTTTTTACGAGGTACGTACTATATAGGTACGTACATACATATATATATATATCTATATTTAATTCTAACGCTTTTGATAATGAGTTCAACACAAAATAAACATAATTATAAGTTTATTTAAAATCTAGTAAACAGTGTAGAATTAAAATAAGTATGCTTATACATTAAAGAAGCTGTAATTTATTTAAAAAATAAGAAATAAACTTCAAAAGATCTTAATAAAACGTGTAGTGTTTCAAAAAAAAAAAAAAAACTATTCAGTGCCATAAGATTTAATCTTGTGTCTTTTTATGTGTTTATATTGAATTGGAAAGTCTCAACAGGCTTACATAGATTCCAAAATGTTCATTCAAAAACTCAAAATAAAGAAATAAAGTTCAGTAAGGTGTTAAGGTATAGCCATTGTAAATCTATGCAAAACTTCGCTGTATCTACTTAACAATATTCTCTAGTGAGAATCGCAATTAAGAAATCATAAGTCAAAATACTTATTTGGGTTGGGGTCACTTGATCATGTTCATTTGTAATTTGCAATCGATTACCATTTGAGATCGTATAGCAGAATTTATTTGAATGCCCCCACCAAACACAAGATAGGGAAAATTGACCCTTTGTCTTTACGTCTTTTTCGACATGTTAATGTGTCTCGCCATTTTGCGACTAGAATTAATTTATTGGTTAATATTTTTTGAAACTCAGACAATGAATTTGAAAAATAATAAGAAACTACCTTAAACTCATTTTAAAACACCGGATGTTCTTAATTTACAAGTCCAAATGGTGAGGGTGATCAAGTGACCTCAAAGCTGGAAAAAATGGAAATGGTAGTAATGAATTTCACATCGTATAATCCTTAAAAAATTGTGAAAAAAACTCAATTTAAAAATTTTATGCAAAATAAAGATGAGGGTAATAAAGTGATCGCTGGTGTATATAATGTTAAGATATATTAATACGATAGATCGCCTGTTTGAAACGGTAGATGTACGTTGCTTGCTGATCAGTGAATTAGAAAAATTTTGAAAACGTAACACATAACACCTTACGAAGAACCATATTTTGAGAAAACATCTTCCATCCTTTTCCTTGTAATGTGTTGAATGAAAGTGTATTTCTTTGCATGTGTTAAGTTAGTGTAATACATGTATACATATTTTAATAACGTCATTTTACTAAGTGTTTTTTATATAATAAAATATTTTTTTACTCAAAATTAAAATGTAAACGGGGTACATGACAAAACTAAGCTAAGAAATGTTTGATTGAAAGTTTAAATTAAGTTAAAATTTGAGAGGCCAATACGCTACAAAAATATGGGTTAATTTTTAAGCTAATTTGTAAGGTATGAGTTTTTTGGTTATTTTCTAAGTACTGATGAATCAATATACGAGTAAATAAAAATGTGTGTAAAATTAAATGGGAAATCAATTTGTTGTCGTTTAGTTTTAAATGATTGTTCTTTAAACAGTTATATGTATACGCAGCATTGGTTGAGAGTCTTCCAACTGCGTACACCATCTTAAGTTAGGACTTCCTTTATTTCATAGCCCTGATATCATGGTGGCCTCAAAGATCCTTCGGAGCTGGATCATTGATGTCTATGTTCTCTACAGGATTAAGCTATTTTAGTCGATGTAAGCGCAGTCTTCTGTTCGAATCTATGTCATCGTATAGCTATATAGTTTTTCGTTGTTATTTTCTACTTCCACGCAGTTCGAAAACAGAGGGGTTTCAAAGATGACATCGAGTCTGAAGGGTTTCATGACAGGCCATGGTTAATAAGGATATTCTGCATTCTTAGCCCATAGGAACAGATTTAATTACTGCAATTCACTGTGAAGCAAGAGCCTGATTTTATTCGATTATGTCAATGACATCTGTATATGCGATGAGTATGTAGTACTAACTGTTGAAAAAATATTCCTCCAGTGTACAAAACTTTTATTTTCCACAATATTCACTAACTGGTGATGGTGATACGGTCATTCATAATCATTTTGTGGACTTTTTTGATGTTTTCATCTGAAACAGTCTCTTTTGGACGTCCACTGCGTGCATCATCTTCGGTGCTTGTATGACCACTTTTAAATTTTTCAATCCACTTGCGAATAGTTCGTTCGGCTGGTGCAGAGTCTGGGTAACACTTATCAAGCCATTTCTTTGCATCGGCTGCATTTTTTCCCATCAAAAAGCACTGATAAATCAACACACGAAATTGCTTTGAATCCATTTTTTTTTTACAATAATATACCATTGTATGTAAACATACCATTTAATTCAAGTTTTACCATCTCTTAGAAATGGCACTGACTTTTCAGCCCATGTATTATTGTGCTAAGTTCCATAGATTCTTTCACACAGAGTGCGTGCGTAACTACCAATATTTTCGGAAATAGATGTCGCCACTCCTCACTATATGGAAGTCAATTCTAAGAGTCTTGTGAGAAAAAGAACAGAGGCGAAATAACTATTGGATTCTCTTCGCATCTAGTTGTCTAATTCGGCATTTTGTTCCGTTGCGTCGTCGTGGAAGAAAAGACAAAATTTCATTCTTATATCGTCCGACTGAACCCAGCATCTCTGTAACTCTAGAGTTTTCCGTATTTTTTTTTTTGTCTGAACAAAATATAAAAGATGTTTGTATGGGTATTTATTTTTTTAGCGATTAAAAGCTTCTTCAAGTCGAGGACCGACGGAGCAAAATGCCGTATTGGGTAACTAGACGATTTCTAAATAGTGAAGAGTGGCGGCATCTGTTGGGACCACTGTCGCCCTGATAAATGCAGGCAGACATTTCATAGGAGAAGCAACATTTAATTCTCTATCTCAATATATTTGCACATATAAGTAGGTCCGCGTATACGAGTGTGTGTGTGTACAGTCAGAGGTTTGAGGTTGCATATGTTTCCCTGTTGCATATGTTTGCTTGTATGCTAAAGGCAGACATTTCGCAGGAGAAGCAATATTTTATTTTCTATCTCTATACATTTGCACACACAATCAAGTTTGCGTAGTTTGCGTGCAATCAGCGGCTTGACGTTTTGCCATAATGGATCAGGTTGATACGGGGAGAAACCATGCCAGAAAATCGATCTTTTTATTGTTACTACAATGGTAGATTCATTTTGAATGATGAATTTGTTGAACATGGCGGGGCCCGGGAAAGGTCTTCAGTGCTCCCAATAGATGCCGTCAATTCTAAGAGTTTTGTGAGAAAACGGCAAGTAGAGAGGAGAAAACTACTACATTGTCTGGGCGTCTGGTTGTCCACTTTGTCTATTTTGCTCCGTGCGTCGGTTGCATCGACTTAAAAAAGATTTTAAGTTTTCGTTCTTGATCTCTTCGACTGACCGCATGATTTTGTAACTTTGGAGTTTTTCGTATTTTTGTTTTATTAATATATTGATTATATTATTTATTACTTTACGTTCTTTATAAATTTATTCGAAAGCAACTTTATGATGGGAAAAACACACTAATGTAAATTTCCAAACTTTTTGCTTGAGTTCAACGTTTATAAGTAACGTAGCAAAAAGTTTATTTGTATATTATTGTAGTTGCCGGAGTACAACAGTCGTAAAAAATTCGAACTAGAAAACGTATTACGGTAAAGAAAATCCAATATCTGCCAGATAGCAGCTCTCTAGAATAAGTCGTAGTGGAAACATGAATGGAGTCGATGCAGCCAAGCAACCAAAAATCGTACCATCGGCGAAGGGTTTCGGACGTTCAAAGAAAATGGCAGATAAGATCTTGTATCTGATGTTAATGAGATTTATATCTTTATAGTTGGTGCAGTTGAGGGGAATCCTTTTTTGTGGATCGGGCAAACGGTGCTGAGATTCTATTCATCTGGCATAAACTCTTCTAATCAGATCTGAGAAATGAGTTGGTATATCCAATCCAGCTGATTTATTAGATTTATATATTGCTTTCACTACTTCATTTCGTACTCGTGAAATAACAAGAATGCTTAAAGACATTAACATATACAAATAACGCTGGCAAAACCACTGCGTAAGTTTTTCTATCCATCCTACTCTTTAGGAATCTTTACGATTTCCAGCCCGTCCGAAAAAAGGCGAATCTTCTTCTTTCTTTTCCTACGTCCCTTTCTACCAATATTATGGAAATGCCAACAGACTGCCAGGCCATAAAATATCTCTATGATATGAAAATTTCTCAATGACCGACAATACGATTTTCATAGCAATAAGTCCACTGTTGATTTGATGGCATGTCTCACCGAAAAGTGGAACCAAAGCGTTCATCAATTTGGCGAAAGTACGATAGTTATACTTGATATTTTTCAGGCATTTGACAGAGTTTGGCATCAGGCTCTTATGTCGAAAATGGGTGCATTTAAGATCGATGAATCTCTCCTTCAATAGATTAGAAAATACCTTTTGGAACGTTGAATTCAATTATCTTGGATATCCAAAAAATAAATGCTGGTGTGCCCACCATACCACTTTTCATATTCGTTCCCCGACTCTCGTCCATGTTCTTCGGCTGTAGAACTGCAACGGAAGCGTACGCTAAGCTCATTAAATTCCGATATAAGCAGCATCACCAATTGGAGAACAATCAACACAGTGGAATTTAATGGTTCCAAAACACAATGCTGCTTGCTTTCGTTAAGGCGAAATCTAAACACCCAGCCACCTGAAAAACTTTCCATTATTCTCGGTTGTCAATGACAACCTATGTTGGAATGACCACATATTTGACGTCGTCAAAAGTGCTGCGAAATGTGTACCATAGGTTTCCTAAAACGATGTATGAAATACTCTTCCCCCTCTGATAAGGTCTTTTTTTATGCCGGAGCACGTGTTAATTTTTAAGCTCAGTGGTTTATACTCGTATTCGCTCCATGGGTGGCATCCAACATTTACTGAGGAGACTAAATTATTAAGTGTAACTTGACTTGTTGTTGTATATATTTTTAGGCAACTATTTATCTCGCGATACTTAAATTACTTGAAAAATGTCTTTCGGGCACGGCTGGTATTGATCCCCGAACCGACCGATGGGGAAGACTATACACTACCACTTGAGCCAATTCCTTAATATATGAGGCGTTCATCCGCCTAAAATTTGAGTGTTATCTAGTTTGTATCTGGTCAGGTGCTTCTAAAACCTCTCTGCACCTGCTAGATATGATTCAAAACACCCAATTAATTGACAACCTGGAACACCGACGAAATGTCTCCTATCTCACCTTTCACCAAACCTTTAACCGCTACACCCGTCCCGCTATGAATGCACATCAGCTTACCCGCAAGCCCATTTTCGGACGTATATTGAAATATGGTGTTTCTTTCCTTTCCATATAGTATATCTCGCTTATGGAATACCCTGCCGAGCTCTTTATTTCCTAATCATTATAACCTTCAAACATTCAAAATGAACGTACATCGGTATTTCTCTTTTTTTCGTCCCTAGATTTCCTTAGCCTGCGCGTATGCGTCAACGTTTTAGGGGAACCTTAACCCCTTGGGAGCGCGCTATTAAAAAAAAAAGAATCTGGTCAGGTGGACGAAAGCTTTAGCTATCATTGTCTAAAATGAATGGCCTATTGTGCGATAATAAAGGGTTTACTCATGCAGTTACCGTGGACCATCACAGGGAAGTAAGGTAAGCATGTCGCCACGAATTCGATTGTTGCATTGCTGCGAAAGATCGTAGTGTTTGACAGAGTACCGAGGGATCTTATATGGAAGACGTTAATACCTCAAAAAATACCAGAGACTTGTAGAAGAATGTTATACAAAAGTAAAGTGTATAGCGCAAGAGCCGCACAAAGACACAAATATCTACACTGCTATTTTTTCGAACCCAATAACCCAACTCCCAAGTCTAGGAGTAAGAAAATACTAAATACTTGAGTTCAGGATTGCAACGAGCAGATTTGACTTGAAGTGACCAAAATGGCTTGAAAACTCCGCAGCCTTTTGTGACCGGAAAATGACGCTCGGATTCAAAGGTTTGCTTTGTAGTCATGCATATGGCTTAAATACACGCATCCCAGGTTTTAAAATGTATATTGTATCGGATTTTATTTTTTAGCCAGAATAAAAATGAAAGACATTTAAATTTTTAAATGTTGTTCGTGTAAGTAGGCACCACAGAGACGTGAAAAACTAACCTCAGCTTCCAATTTCCAATAGGTTAAATTTATTATTAGTTTTCTGAATAATGCATCTTCCAAAAAGCTTTTCTCCAATTACGAGTATCTCTTAGAAAATAAAAGAAACATTTTGAAAATGTTTATTTCTAATTTCTGACATTCTGTTCCGGTTTAGAAAATGTACATTTCGACCAACCATCTCCAAACGGCTCACGCGCAATGTTTGCTTACATGTGTAGTAGATGTATATTTCTGCTCTTTTACATGTTTTTTTTTTTTTTATATATATATATTTGTTCTCACGAATATGTATAAGATCCTTACTGTCGCCTACCATTCTATTTTAATAAATGCTTTGAGGGAAACAACGACATGAATTTGAGTCAGAGTCTAGGTCGTTTATATGCAGGTAGGTAACCGCACTTACATTCAATAACGATTTTGACGTCAGCAACGTCGGCCAAAAAGCAACACAAAAGCCCATAGCCAAAAAAACTAAACTAATGAAATGTAAATTAGAAAATTAGAAGAAAAAAAAAAAGAATATATTTTGAAAACTTTTAGTATTAGTTTCCCTCATCCATTTGTGAATTAAAACCGCCACGTTAGGTAAATTTAAGTTTTCACATTGCTTATAAACTCATGCAAATTTGTAAAAACTAGAAAAATGACTATTTTTATCTCAAAACTTTTGAGCGTGAACGTGAATAAATGTAAAATAGAAGAAAAAAAAGCGCTATACGGTGGTGCTTCGAGTGGGTGATTTTATTAAATTGTTGGACGCAAATCTGTTGTTAAATTTAGATTTTCTTTTCTCGTAGAAATTTCTAAAGAATTTTTTTTTCTTGTTCGTATAAGTACTTCTTATGTTGTCCTGCTAAAAAGTTGCATCTACCTTACAGACAGAATTTTGCCCCGTTCACTGACAAGAAGCTTATGTACTTAATATCAAATAACATGATGTTGCTTGGTTTTTGTATCTGTTATCGTCAAAATGACCAAGGGCATATACTTTGAAAAACAAAAGATATAAGATAGAAGTAAAGGAGATGACGTCAATTCTACCACAGTTAATGAATGCACTGGTGAGTGTTTTGCTTAGTGCTTAATTAAACTTATTTTGAACAGTTTGAAATGATGGAGGTAATACTTTAATTAATGAAGAATTGTAGCAATTCTTTAAATCCTTTTCAATTGTGAGAACCATGTTTGTCCAGTGACATTAAAGGAGCCCTTCGTTTAAAAAAAATCACTATTTTAAAAGAAGCATATACGTATAGATGATCATAAGCTTTGTTTTCTTTCCAAGAAGATAAGTTTTGCATATTACTTAGGGACAAATTTTACACATAATATAAAATATTTATTCTCTGTTACTGACTGGCAATATTCCAGTGCGATGTGCTCATTAGCATTAGCTCATTATCTCTATTTTACAATCGCAAAAATATGTGTTCCACGTTAAAGGAAAAAATTATAACAAAGAGTATGTTTGGAATTAAATTCCATATGTCGAATTATTTCAGATGTAGCAGAATGGCTCAAGGAGGACTGAATGTAAACAAAGGCATACATAATATTGTAATTGGTATAAATGTTCATTAACATCAACTACTGATGAAACCACAAACATTGGCATGTTAACATCGCTTCTTTGAAGACAATTTTAAAAATCGGCTTTTTTTTTTATTTGGAAACTTTTTGATGAATAATTACAAAGTACGTGTGCCTGTATATTCTCTCGAGAGATGTACAATGACATTGTTTTGATTCAAAAAGAAATTTACTTAAACATAAAGAATTCTTCAGCCTTTCCTAAAACTCACAAGTTGCAGGTTACGAGTGTAAAAAAATGATGTACCACTTGTATCTAAATAAACTTGCACATGTATACACACCATGTTTAAAAATACCTATTTATCTACTATAGTTCAACTAAACAATATAGTCATGGTGAAATTTTTTGGCCACTCTCACCTACACTATTTAGATTTCCCTCTATGATTAAAAAACTGATACTCCCACCAAATCGAATGTATGATCTTTCCTAATTTCCGAAAGAATTGAAAAAAAACAAACACCGAAAATTAAACAACATAAGTATATAAATACCGAAAATATGTATTCGGCTTGAAATTTATAAATATTCAATAGACAAATGAATATGTTTGTAAGAAAAAGGAGGGAACCAAAAAAAAACAACAAAATACTAAATCCACCAACACATGTCAACAATGATGAGAACCAGAGAGTGCAATCTAAAGTAAGTGTATAGTCGAATAAAAAAATTAAATAAAAAATATGACGTTGGGGTAAATTTCCAAACAGGAAGAAACCGTCATCATATCCACGGCACCACAGAGTGAAAAAAGCACAAGAAATTGCCTAGCATCGCTAACACCATTGTCATTAACGGACAAAAAGACTTAATCTATTCAACACTATCGAACCTATTGATACGCGTGCCGGTTCAATTAGATCTCAACTGTGCAAAACCATTTCGTAAATCGCTGTCACAAACAGTTTCATCTAAGACCGGTCTCGCGCGTTAATATCCACTCAAAAGTGTCTTCTTTAAACAATATATATATTTATTTATACCATATGCGTATGACAACAACTAAGAGACAAAATGATATCAAAATTTTTCTTTTTTTTCCGCCGACAAATCTGCAAGAGTAATAAATACGCTCCGTTCCTGTTGACGTATCCAGAAACAATTAATATATATATATATATATAAAATTCAAATCTCAGAAGCTAACAATTCTACAATTATTGTTTTAATCGATCAATCGATTTTTTTTCCTGTTTTTTTTTACATTTTCTTTTACATAAAACAAAACAAAAAACAAAAAAAAAGTTCTTAAAAGTTATAGATCGTTCTTGTTAACTCGGCAAAGACGCCTGCTCTCCATATAGCCGAGTGAATGCAATACAACAAGAGCAAGGTAGGCATAGATAAATTTCAATGGTGTGATTAAAAATATAAAAAACGAATTCAATGCCAACAATTTAATAGTAACCTAGAATATAGAAAAAAAAATTAAATGTAAAAAAAATGTTATAAAAATAAACGTGCAGTGTTTTTTTTTTTTTTTGTTTCGTTAAAAAAGATATTATAGTTTTATATTTTTCTTTTAATTCTTTCTTTTTATTGCTTAATTCGGGAAAAAAAATAAATACATATCATCTCTTTGAAAAAAATTATTTCAAAAAAGTGCCTCTAAACATAAAAGTCAAAAAGCTAGCATGAGATAAAAAATACTTCGGCAAAACGCAAAGAAAACGCAGCGTTGCAGGTGACAAAGAAAATTAACAAATGGACATATTTCAACAAAATTAAAAAATATATGTTTTTTTTTGTAAATTATGTAGAAATATATAAATAATTGTTGTTTACTCGTATATATCTACGAATACGTAGAAAACGAATGAGTTCTGTTCTCATGTTCTGTTTTTCTTTCATGTAAATGATTTTAGTTTTCTCAATAGTTTTGGTAAACAAAAAACTAAAAGAATTTTATTATTTTACGCGTTGTAATTTATGTAAAAAAGAAAAGTGGATTTTGCATTGCAAAGGATAACATTACATTTTTAATTTATTTTTTCTCAAAACTCAGAACGTGTTTTTTTTTTTTTTTTTTTTTTTTTTGATTGAATTTAAGTCTGAAGTATTTTCTTTAACGCATGAAATATTGTATAGAAGAACATATAAGAATACATCAGAACTTTGATTTTGTAATTCTTTTTAAAAATGCGAAAGTCAGGATCCTTGTTTAGGATAGAACTTCTAACTGTTTAAAATCGAGTAAAACCGGTGCGAAAGTCTAATTCCTTGCCTAGGATAGAACTTTTCACTCACCGCTTGAATCCGGGAAGCTACTCATTTGGAGGTTTATTAACCTAGCTATTACCTAGAACACATTTCAATATATTCTTTTCCTTTCTTGCTGTAGAACGAAAATAGCTGGCGGCCTCCATAGACACTGGACGAAATTTTGATCGCCTTTAGGAAATTGATTTAATGTACAAATTCATGTATCTTTCTGTGGCCGGTAACTGGATATTTATAATTTAAACTAAGTTATCTCTTTGTTTGATATTGGAACTTGAAGCGGGATCATTCACATCCGGTTTTTTATAAGCAGTGCACAATACTTACTCGAACAGCTATCACACAATAAAAAAGTAACGAGCAATTATTACTTGCAAAGTTTACGACAAGTTCAATAAATAAGTATAGAAGATTTTTTTTAAAATTTCTCATCCGACTCATATAATATTTTAAGTATTTTTAAATTGTAGGCACCACAAGAACGAACTGATATTCAGAATTCTGACACCAGCGCTTCAAACCTAGTACCTATAAAGGTACTTTTAGTGTAGCGCTGGTTGACAGTGAATACAAAAGTGTGTTTTAGTGCGCATCAGTATCAAAGCTCATGATTTTCAATTGATTCTTTTTTATTGGAGTACAAGTAATTTGCCGTTCTGTGTTCCTTTGAGGATCAAACATCTAAGACTTGAGGTGAAGTCGAAATGTGTTCAATGGAACATCCTAAAAGTAAACAAAATATTCGTAATCTTTATTCTAACTCCCACACGCCATTATTTTCAAAACTCACATTTTTATGATGAGTCAAGTCCCATGTGACATGCATACCTAAATTATATCCTGATTCACAAAAAAAAAAAAAAAAAAAAAAAAAAAAAAAAAAAAAAAAAGGCAACAAAGCTATATAAATTAAACTCAATTAAAATAAAAATTATTTTTCATCTCATGTGATTAGAAAAGTTTTAACAATTCGTTAAACCTTCTTAGTCACATTTAGTCGAAGTGATTATTTTAGATCATGAGTTGTTTTTTTTTTTTTAAATTTTGTTTTTACTGTTTATTTTATTTGTACATTTAGTTCCGTCTGTTGTAGTTTGGTGCCGGGTTAGGGATTTTCAAGATGCCAAAAGTACCTTAATTTATTGGAAAGCTAAACGAATTAAATGTATGTATATACGGATACCGTAAGAATTCCAAAAGAAACAGTGTTCAAATTTTCCATCTAGATGAAATTTATTTCAATTGAAATAAAAAAAAAAAAAAAAACAACAGAGTTGTATTAAGTGACTGGTTGTTACTTCTATCTATTTTGATGTTGGCTAGTAAAAAGATTGAGTGCAAAGGAGTCTATAATTCTTAAGTCATCATGAGAATAAAATAAATAAAAGAAGTTGATATAAAAGCAGAAAGAAGCAGGATCATATTACGAAGAAAATTGTTCGCGGAGAAACAGGCAACCACATGGAAATGATACATCGAACTAAGAGTGGTAAGTGTGAGAAACCGACTTAAATAAGAAGTGCAACATTGAATTTGTTTTGTTTACTTTAATGTTCATACATTCATTCATTAAATCGAAAGTCTTTTGGAGATTTGTTGAGAATATTGTAGATCTAATTTCGATTTTGGGAAGCATGACACGACACGTGTTATTTTTTGTTTAATTGGAAAATTATTGTACATACTATATGTACCTGTTAGATAATTTTAAAGATACGAGTACTCACATTTGTTTCACAACACTTGTATGAGGAGTACAAGCGTTGAATTTGTTTTTTTTTTTTTTTTCGCAACTTATAATTTGAGGATTAAGAAGTATTTTTGGATTTCTTTTCGGTCTGACCTCGAATTTTTAGGAGATATTGTATTCCTGTTCATATTGATTTATTATCCGTAGTGGAGTTTCGGTAAAGCCTTGCACAGAATCCGATGGGGATCAAATGTTTTTGGGTATTGGTATTCTAGAGGGCTATCCAATAAGAGGCATTATTTTAAATTTTGCGCCATTATTGAACTGCCAACACTCAGGCATCATTGCGATGAATTTTGATAAGCGAAAACTAGGAGGTTACTAAATATGTATCGATACAGTATCGCATAAGTTACTAAAATAGTGAAAATTCACTACAAAAACGGTAAATATATAGCGCAGGCTTTTCATAAGATTTCCACTGCTTTTGGTCATCATCAAGCGCCTTCTCGAACAGCTATAGGCAATTCAATCGAAAAAATTAATCGGGAAAATTAGTGACGTGAAGACTCCAACTCGTGTTTGTCCGCGAAGGTCAGCTGAAAATATTGCCATCGTGCGACCGAATTGGGCCTATCTGCAACACATTTGCACCGGATTTTGCATAAAGATCTTGTCCGACATGCTTATAAGATCCAGTTGACATAATGATTGAAGCCTATAGACCACGCACAAGGCCGTACTTTATCTGATTGAATGTTGGAAAACATAAACAAACAAAACTGTCGCACCTGGGGCTCCGACAACCCTTAAATCCTTGCAAATATTTAATTTTATTCCTCCTTAAGTTTCCTTCAGCCGCGCTGTGCTTACATATATTAAGGCTACAATATCCCCTTGAACGCGTGCTAATTATAAAAGACAAAAAAGAAAAATAGTGAAAAAACCTTTTTATCCACAAGGAATGACAGTTCGGTGCCGGTTTTGTTCTGGCGGTGTCATTGAACCATATTTTTTCGAAAATGATGCTGACGCAACGGTTTTAGTGAATGGATTGCGTTATCGAACGATGTGGACTGACCTTCATGTTCATTTTGAGCAGATAGAGTAATAAATTCCCATTTATCGAAATGGAGACTTTAATTGGCCTGCGATATAACACAATTAAAATTTTTCCTTAGGTCTTATCTTAAAGATAAGGTCTACACCAATGTTCCAACAACCAGTTATGCACTAAATGAAAATATTAGAGCTGTTATTCGCGAAATACGATTACAGCCGCAATTATACGAAAATGTGATGAACAGTTTTATCAATAGAATGAGTATTTAAAGGCAGAACCGAGACAGTTATTTGAGAGATATTGTGTTTCATTACTCACCTAAAGGTTTGTACTTTAGACTAAAATAAAAAAATAATTACTTTTCATAAAATTTTTGCGTTTTTCTACTAATTTAAAATGACATGTCTTGTTGGATAACCCTACACAAAACCAAGACCGGGTATCGCTTTGTTAATTTTAAGGTTATGCGATTTTTAAGTTTATAGAAATCCGTTAGCCGTTTCCAGCATTTGTAATTTGCGAAGATTTTGTCCTTCGTAAATATGCCAGGTCGGAACCTAAACCCATAAGAGGTGGTTATGGTGATACTGTAGCAGAAAGGCCTTACGACTTCCACATTGTAAGTAAGAAGATCTTGTTTGCCACAAGTTTATTATCATGACCCGGAAATTTAGAGTGGATATAAGTATTTTAATAACTTCTCTGTGAAACACAGGTAGGTTACCCAACACATCTCGGATCATTCAGATCTGAAACCACTTTTTTTGTATAAATTAGCTTTTTCAAGGGGTTATTAATACCCTTAACACATCGTGGGCGGAGGAAAACAAGGGGGAAGGGGGGAAAGAAAGAAAGGTATCGATGTACGTTGTTTTTAAATGTCTAAATGTTTCGATGAATAGGAAATAGAGGGCACGGCAGGGCTTTCCATAAGCGAGTTGTACGTAAGTTGTCGTACGGAAAGAATCATGATATTTAGAGGAAGCGGGATCGAGAGCATACTGATGGGCATTCATAGAGATACGGATGTTACGGTTTAAAGTTTGAAGGGGTGGAGTGGCTGTGGTGTAGTGGTATATGCATAGACCCCTCAAGCAGAGGGTCGCGGGTTCGAATCCCGTGCGAGGCAATTCTCTGAAAAAGTCTTTTCATAGAGTTTGTATGTAGTTATATGAAAATTCCGTCGGCGTCAAGTGTGACATGAAGGCATAACACTGATGTTGGAGTGGTTGCTGTGGTTGGAGTGGACTAAATGTAACAAACTAACAACTAGCACGTACTAAGATGCACTGGTTGAGGATGCACTGGCTCCAGTTTGACAACCACCTCTGTGAAAAATATCGATACCTAATACACCTGAGTTTCAAACTACTACACCACACGCCCGCGCCCTGGAGAAAAACCAGTATGTATCCCCTTGGTGCGCGCGCGGGATTATAAAAAAAAAAAGTTTGAAGGGGCGGAATGCTACTGGCGATTTCTATGGAGCACTGGATATGAATTAGAATACTCTGACAGTGGTCTAGCCAATTACGTACTTAGAAATATACATGTTGCTGAGATTTAAAAACTTAAGTTTTATTAGTGTATTTAGCTTAGATATCGCTATCCAGGTGGGCGAAATCGTTTTCGATCATCTTGCATAGTCAGACAGATTTGATGGCGGAATTTTGGTCACTTCAGCACCGACTTTAACTCTTTTATTACGTTACAACCGTAATCTCTGCATGTTTTTGTGTACTATAGTATGTCTGAACATGGCGTTGTTTTTGCTTTTTAGTATCTAGAACATCAACATCGATTGGGCGATTCTCTATTCTTCTTTTTAGAAGTCCATATTCTCTCATCTCATTTGCCCATAAACTTCGTGAACAGCTCTCGTCCTTCTCTGTAGCGGTGATTTGTACGAATCTGTTTGCTTTTTGGCACATTCATCAAAAGAATGTGGTGATCTGGTGAAATTTAAAATGCGACGTCTATGATTGCATGTAGAAAATGTCGTCACCGGTTTCTGCACTTAATGTTGGAAGGAAATGATTTTCGCAAAATTTTGAGACACTCGATCAGAGAAGGTTCTAGAAGTGTCATGCAATTTTAGCTGTTCGAGGTCAATATTTCCTTCGCATTCGAACCTTAGCAAGCCTTTTTCACTAGTTAGCTAAGAGATTAAGTGCTTCCTGAAGGCGATCTGCGACTGTTTCTTCAAATTTAATATTGATAAGGATAACAATATTGCGCTGTGTGCAAGCATTTTAAGGGTACTCAAACCCCTTGAACGCGTTAAAATTATAACAAAAAAATTTATCCGTAAACATGAAAAATGCCCTTTCTAAATACATAGATTTATAAACAACGCATCGTAGCAATGAATCTGAATTGAGTACAGCTTAATGAAGTTATTATTTTTTTATTAATTTACGTAAGAGTATATTATTATCCTATCTGCTCCTATAATTTGGATGCAACTTGATATCTGAGAACGCAACACATCTCATAATAATTCAAAGTATAATACATGACAGAAGAAAAAATGAATCCACAGATCTCAAACTAAAACGTCATAGTTAACGTGGAGTCCTTTATATATATATTTAGAAATTTCAATCAAAACAACATCTACAGGAAGTTGTGCAGTCTTTGGTTATTTGTTTATTAGTGCTAACCTTTTTTTTATTTTTCTTTTGCACTTAAAGTATTTAGTAGTAAATTTACAATTATTATTTTATAATTCTTGCTTTGACAACTCGTCGGTTTCGTAGAGGTTGTGGTAAACTGTTGAGTCAGACCGACATAGAGTACTTAAATGAGATGTTTATGTGAGGTACCCATTAAAAGAAACTGTTGTTGGTTATGCCTTGATGCTTATAAGCATCTATTCACAACATCAATTTCTCTCTCTCGTCACATCTGAACAAAAAAGTGTATTTTGCTCTACGGGTTAATTATTTTTATCATGACACCATTTCAACGTTGCATCATTGTTGAAGCTTCTGCTGAAAATGAAAAGTAAGACTTAAGATCCCCGCGGAATATCTTGTTTTTTTTCTGGATTTTGTGGCGAAAAGTAGTCACATTATCAATCAAGAAGAATCAAGAAGCTGCGCATCTTGGACCGGTATATTAATTAAGTAAGTAAACTTGCCCAAGTGTACTCGTAGATCCCGATTTTAAAATTTCGCTTAAGAATGAAACGACGTGCCCCCAACTTTTCTATATAAAAGATATGCGATAGGACTATAGTTTCCTTATGAATTCATCGTGAAATCGCCAAGTAAAATTTATTTTTTTTTTTACATTCACCCCGATAACTGAAAATGGAAATTTAGTGATATCTTCTTTTTCGAGAGTTTTTAAGAACAGTCTGTTTGTGTATCTATATGTGTACATTTTTTTAACCCACGATAATTCGCGAAAGAATATTGCTATCGATTTGAATTTTTGTCATTGTTTGGGTGACTAGCTGTCCAATTTGGCATTTTGCTCCATCGGTCACCACGACTTGAAGAAGCAAAATTTCTTTCTTGATCTCCGTTTTACTCCAGGATCTTGTAACTCTGGATTTTTTATTGCATTATATTCCTTATTAGTTTATTCGAAAGCAAGCAAGATGGACAAAACACACTTAAGTATTA
The DNA here is from genome assembly GCA_907269105.1 of Volucella inanis. Taxonomy (NCBI): domain Eukaryota; kingdom Metazoa; phylum Arthropoda; class Insecta; order Diptera; family Syrphidae; genus Volucella; species Volucella inanis. Next base: position 39,814,221 of record OU026158.1, read on the forward strand.
GGTGCGCAACTAAGTTATTGCTGTTTTTTTTTTGATGAAAATGGAACTTTATTGTGAAAAAATGGTTACAAATGAATCATTCAAAGTATTGCCCATCGCTAGCTACAATTGTTTCCTATCTTTCTGACAGACTTCGAATATCGTTACGTTAAGAGTGTTTATCTTTTGAGACTATCCACTATCCACATCAAGCAATTCTTTGATGTCTTCATATGAGTAAAACTGTGAATCAGATCATGTGCCATCGACCGGAACAAATCATAATCGGAAGGCGCAATATCTAGGGAATATGGCGGGTGGGGTAGGACTTCCCATTTGAGCGTTTCTAGGTAGGTTTTAACTGGTTTGGCAACTTGAGTCCGAGCACTGGCATGCTGTAGAATCACTTTTTCGTGCCTCTGCTCCTACTGTCGATACCGAAGCCGATACTGTTCCCCAGTGATGATTTTGTTGGGTCTTAACAGTTCATAATAAATAACACCGACCTGGTCCCACCATATTGCCGCTGGAGCAGTTGTTCACAGGTGAAAAGACGACGTTCAACGTCTGAAGAACCCAAATAGCTTGGCGGGTAATTCCTAATTCTAAAGCAAGCTCTTCTTGCATTTGGTACGGATCCTCAACGAGCAATGTCTCCAATTCAGCGTCTTCGAAGAATTTTGGCCTTCCTTCACGCGGATGGTCGTTAACATTGAAATCACCGTCTTGAAAGCGATGGAACCAATCACGACACGTTGTTTTACTTAGAGTAGCATATCTGTAAACTTTTTGGATTTCTTGATGCACTTCAGTCGTCGTTTTCTTTGAATGAAAGAAGAATATCAACACTTCCCGCAAATGACGATTATTTGGAACAAAATTAGACATTTTCACACAACCAAAAGTATATGACGGCAAGACAAAGTCACTAATATGTCAAAACGGTTTGTTTACCATATGTCTAAGATTGGTTCATGAAGTTTTGGATATGTCAAAATCGATTAGCACTTACCGCTGGAGCCATCTATTGAGTTGCGCATCTTATAAGTTTCTAATCGTTCATAAGTTTATTACTCGACCCCTACGGAGTCCTATGACAAAAAGGGTTAAGCATTTTTTTTTATATTTGTGTATTATTGTATTTATCGGATTTATCGGATATTTATAGATTCAATGTTAATACAATAGGTTGATTGGTTCTGTAGCTTTCTTTGTTGAAAATACCTTTAATATGAAGGATTTTTTTTTCTGAAATTACAAGATTATTTACATGATTTATAACTTTAACCTCATACTGAAATATTTGGTAATTGTAGGAAGGGAGAAATGTGTCCTCATTTACCGCAGTAACTTAAAATAAAAAAAAGGAAATTTAAATAACGCAATGTAGGTTTTTAGTAGCGTAATTAAGTCATAATTTTTGGTGCCTCCTAGGATAATTTATGTTTTCAAAGGTTAGAAATATCGAACATTTATATTAATTTATTTTTTTTTAAATTAAGCTGTCAAAAAAAAACTCATATCGTCCCCGTTTACACCACCTGACCATATGTATATGAAAATAAAAAATAAATAAATAAATAATATATTCATTTAAATGGTACGTATACGTCACAGTGGTTGGCTATCACATCGAGCTAGTCAGAACAGAACGTTTCTCATGTTTAACGTGAACACCTGCCATAAAGGCCTTAATCCACGGGATGCCTATACATCCATGGGAGCAAGGATACGCCTTGCCATCGCTTACCGTCAATTCACTGATACCAAAGTAGAGCTCGTGTTGAAGGCAAAAGTTCTATCCTCGGTATGTGTCGAGGCCAACCTACAACCTCTTACTGATCTTAGAGTCACAGCACCCAGTATTTTGCACTCGACAATGGGTCAAGACCCTTCCTGCGACTTGGTTTAAAATGGACTATGATTTAACTACAGCCACCACGACGCTCCCACAAGGGGACCTACCTCTTCAGGTCAGGCCCGGACTGAAATCCAGCTCCCATGGTACCGTGTTTTAAGTCCTGGTAGGGACTACCAGGGACTACGTAGAGACTACGTTACGATAAGACCAGTACATTGCTCTGCCCCCGCTTTTTATTAGACAACATCATTGATTGGCGAAAACTTGATAATTGAGCGGGGGTTCCCTAGTCAAAACGGTCTGAATGCAACGACTATGATAGCTGCGACTTGTTGAGTTGTGAACACTATCAGAAAATCTTTGAATCCGCCGTAGAGGATGCGCCGTCACGAGAGGATGAGTTTGACTCAGGTGGCGCGCACAAGTGTACGGAATCTCAACCAGACTATAGTACCATCGAGTAAGTTTTCTACTTAATGTTTACCTTTAACTGAAGTAATCAAAAGCGTAAAGGAAGCGATCAATGCTGCGTTAAATGTACGTGTGTATAATCGCTTGGATTTTTTCTCTGTTAGCGACTTTACAATAATTTTCACAGCATTTGTAGAACATCGAATCTTCTGCAAAACATAGCAACGGATTAAAAGAGTGTTTTTTCAGGTTCATACTTTTTGTTTAAATAAAATACAAAAAAATCTACGAGGGCTGTTGCAAATTTTTTAACTCCTCGGTACAGTACGACTTTTGTTGGCCTGCAAAATACTCCCTCGCGGGGGCGATGACTTCCTCGTTTGACCCATAATTCTTTCCGGCGAGCGATCTTTTAAGGTTTGAGAAAAAAAAAAAATAAGTCGCAGGGAACCATATCCAGAGAATACGGAGGATAAAGGAGCCATTGGTTGTGCAAATCGGCGTTGAATCGGTCCAATAAATCGACGTACTATGCTCCTGTGATTGTTTTTCCCTTCTCCAAATATTCAAGGTAGATCACACCTCGCGCGTCCCAAAAATTTGTGGCCATCAACTTTCCGGCCGAAGGCACGGTCTTCGCCTTCTTTGAAGCAGGTTTACCGGGTAAAACCCATGGTTTTGATTGTTCTTTGGTCTCTTGTGTGTACCAATGGATCCATGTCTCATCGACGGTCACGAAATGATGCAGAAACTCCTCCGGATTTCGATTAAACAAGGTCAAGCACGTCTTTGAAAAGGTCTCACGATTGTGCTTGTTCTCCGTAATCTCGCCCAAAATCTCGACCAGGATATGACTAACGCATTCAGCTGAAATGCCTCGTATCTCAGATAACTCGCGAATTTTTCTCGACGTTCCGCCAATCCGCCATGGATTTTGTTCATAGTTTCCTCTGTGGCAACCGTTTTTGGGCCACCTGGGCACGGTTCATCAAAAAACCGACATGTAGCCACGGAGAAACTCTGCGAATCAATGGTAAACGGTTGTACGAGAAGGTGAATTGGTCCCATACACACCATAGACAATGGGCTTTTTTTCCTCGTAGGTTTTGCCACTTTGCCACAACAAGAATCGGTTCACGGAGCGAAATTGCTCTTCTTCCATGATCACAAAAAATACTAAGCATCGGAATGTCATCAAATTTTGACAGGCGGGCTAAAAGAGGTTATACCAAATGTTGTTACATTCAATTATTCCAGGTAATCATCAAACAGCACTCGTACTTGGTCCACGGTCCACACCGGTCCTATAGACCCATTTCACTTGCAGTCATTTCGTAATGACTTGTAGTCTGCTTTCCACAAAATACACGACACTCACTTTAATTTCCATCAATGATTTTTTGTCTGCTACTTCTAAACCAATGTATTCCTTTGCTGATGACAGTACTCTATGCTTTTCATAATCGTTTCCGGACTCACGTTCCTACATTTCGGTGGTAGAACGGGCACGGCAGTTTAAGCTAAGCTCATGCGATTCTGATATAAACAGCATTACTTAATGGGAATTTAATGCTTCCAAAATATGTTACAATGCTATCTGCTGTCGTTAAAATGTAATCTAAGCACCTAGTCACTACTCATGAATGGCATCGTCAAAACCGATACCATTCTCGGTATATGTGTCAATGACAACCTATGTTGGGGTGACCACATATTTGACGTCTATGTTTCCTGAAGCAATGTAAGAGTTGAACTTAAGTCAGACTCTTTCTAACGTTGAGTTAGAAATAGTTTTTTTTAGCTCTTTTTTCAGTTCATCACAGAGCATTTCTATTTTACTTAACATGGCACGAAGTACTATATTTTTCTCATTGAGACATTTAGTTTTCACTTGAGTCCATTTTTTTCCTGCGCCGATAAATTTGTTTGTTTGAATTCGTCGTGGTGCAGATCTCGATACCCTTGAGCTCTTTCCCAAAAAAGGTTACATAAATGAAATAAATGTCTTTCTGTCGAATCCGTAGAACCGACCTCCGAAGAATGTGGACTTTCGAGCATATCTGGTCTGCCACCTGGGGCAATTGTATCTTCCGTTTTGTCCATTGCCTTTTACGACAGACATGCCTAGTATGTATCTATAGGTACGAGTATATGTAAAGGATATGGTATTTTGAAACATTAATAGCGTTTTAATTACGCGAAATACTAATGGCGCAATACTACCATGCTAGTATTCCCAGAGATAGTCTCCTTAACATTAGACTGTTAAAAGCAGATTTGATTTGAACAAGCAGTCATTGTGGAGGGAATGATTCTCCAAAAAATTGTAAAAATCAGGAAAGGATCAGGATTTGAATTTTTATTTATTTTATTTTTTTGTTATCACACTTTCATCCAATTTATTGCTTGTATGTTACCACTGTGTTTACACTTATATCATTACATATATTTAACAAGAAAAAAAAAGAAAGAAACATTGATACAAACAAAAATAGATAGATAATTGAGAATCTTATATATTTCCCTAACTCCCAAAATGATCTCTTATATTAGTACATTCATATGGTTATGGGTGGATGAACAAAATTTGATGGACCATTCAAATAAGAGATTTTAAAAGTCAGAAAGAGATTCTGTTTTGATCTTCTTTATTTTTATTTATTCATTTATTTTTATTTATTTATTTATATTTTTTTTTTTTTTGGTTTTCGAAAACTGGCAAGAGATAATTTAGTTAATAAATAAGGAAAAAGGGAAAAGAAGTTAAATAATTATAATAATTTATGTTAATGCTGCTTTTCAATAAATAGAATTGAGAGCTTTAAGCGCCTAAGCGCCTTTTTGCTATTTTCCATTTCGAAAAGGCAAATAGAAAAATAGGAGGAAAAACGGGGAAAAAAAAAATACCAGCAAATTGAAAATTGCTCAAAAATATTTTCTCGTATCTGATTGTTGTTGTTCCCCATTGTCGTTGTTGTTGTTGTTGTTGTTGGTAGGTTGGTTCGTGTTGTTCTTGCCTCGTTTCTTTTTACACGGCCAAGAATATTTTTCAGCCGCCGTCGAGCAGTGCAATCCAAGAACTCTGATGGGGGGCACGAAACAAAAAATGGGGTACCACTACGAATTCGTGATTGAAGTTTTGTTTGGTTCGGGATAGAATAGGTGCTTCCTTTAAGACAATTCTCTAAACGTTGTTGTTGCTTTGTTGTTGTACTTTTTTAATTTCATTTTATTTTATTTTTTTTTTATATCTTTTTTCCCCCCGAAAATATCGCGAAATTTCATTTTATTCGGTCCGGTATATACGCATGTGTAACCATCAAATAAAAAAGGAGATATAACACTTGTGACAGAAACTGTTTGCCGATAAAAAGTGATAAATATTGTCATAAAAAATAAAAAGAAAAACAAAATAATAATAATAAAAATTAAGAGGGAAAAATTCAAGAAAAAATATATTTATTACATTTCAAGAGAAACAAATAGAGATTTTTTTTCCAATACATAATTTTAATACATTTGTGAATTTGGAATATATGAACAAATTGTTTATTATGTTCTTGTAAAACATTAAATATGCAGAGAATTTTTAAATTTCCAAACACAAAATTGTAAAATGTGATCACAGTTTTTAGTTCTTTATTTTTTTTAATCCGGCCGAACTATGTGGATCTTAACAGTGAATATTCAGAAATATCAATTTAAAATAGCATTGTGGGCAACTGGCGATATTCTTTTGGTAAAAAAATAAATATTCTTTCTAATTAAAAAAAAAAGTGATGAGCAAAAAAATTTAACAGTTAATTGGTGTTGCACATTTTGTTTAAGACAAAACCATGGAATAATCGACTAATCAAGCACGATTTTTCATATCGACTTAAGATAAATAGGTGGTTGTCGTAAAATTCAACTAAAAATTCCAGAAAGAAGCAATCGTGCTACTTATTTAAATAAAATTTTTTTTTTTTTTTGAAAAAAGTCAAAAGTTATCAAATGTATTTTTAGTGTGTGTTGAAAATGTATTCTTCGGATGGCTTTGGCTATAAATACTAAGCTGTATCTTATCCACTTAAACCGATGACTTCTTGTTGAGAGTCCAAAGACAATATTGAAATAGCTATGCATGTAGGAATATTTTAAATCTATAATGTTTATTAAGGAAAACGTGATTTGTTTCATGCATCCCTGACTTAAATATTTACATTTAAAACAAAAATGCATGTTAAGTGTCAGTTCAAAAAAGTTTGATTAAATGTGTTACTACATATGTGACTATTGCAATATGCCGTAGGTCTTTAAAGGTTTGTAAAATAATTTCAATCAGCAATTGAGGTGTATACGCAAAGAATATTAAAAAATATTCAATTTAGGTATATTTTTAAAAACGTCTCCTTGCAGGCACATACGAGTACGTATGCATATACATACTTATAGACGTGTATGATTTGTAGATATATTCTCACATTTGCTTCAACGTTTGTACATACGTGTACATATTGAAAATTGAAAATTCAAATTATACATATATTATTATAAATTTACTTCTTACTGGCAAAACAGAGATTACAAAATTAAAAGATAAACTTTAGGTATATTTCTACGCATTTTTTTTTCCAAAAGAAAACCCACTTCGGTGTCTGTTCGCCCACACTGTCTATGATTTTGAGTGGCTTTTGGGTCGAACAACATCATCACCGTTATTGTATTTTTTTTTTTTTTTTTTTTTTTTTACTTCTTAAAGTGTTCCTTACATACATATATGTAAATCCATAGATACCCATATTTCTACAAATATCACATATACCAATATGTTTTACCTTGAAAAAAAAAGAAAAAAAAACAATTAGGAATGTGAATAATGTATATTTTCAGGTGTTTAATTTTACCACCTGTTTACAACACCGCCAAAAAGGAAGAACACAATACACATTTAAGTGAATCCATAGAATACACAAAATTTCCTCTTTTAACAACTGAACACAAAAAAGATCCATGGTACCTAATATTTGTGTTTTGTTTTTTTTTTCTTTCAAAAATATTTTCTACTCTAAAAAATTAAATATATTTTGTCCGCATTTTCAAAAATAGTTTTGTGAGGTCTATTTTTATTATAAGGGTGTGTGTGTGCCTGAATTCTAAAATTTGTTTGTTTGTTTTTTTTTTTTTGTTTCCGAAATGAATATCTATTGTGAAAAGTGGAATACATGTAATTAATAACATTTTTTTTAATTAGTCATGTGTCCTGCTCGTCTTCATGTTACCTTTTTTATTTATATATTTTAAACCTTTCGACATTTGATGTATTCCACATGTTAGTACTTTTTTTGAAATTAGCTTTTAACAAGCTGATCCAACCAATATAAACTTTTATTTGTGTGTGGATCTTATATGCACGTATACTCGTATGCACACCCTTTACTTTTTATCACAAGAATTGGCCCCCTCCTTTTTTTCTCATGGAGTTTAAAGTGCATACATTTAAAAAAAAATATATAAAAAAATTCACGCTTATTAACATATGTTTGAATAGAAATAGCTGTAGTTTAGGGGCATGTGGAGCCGATATTTAGTTCTAACCCTAAAAAAAAGAAGATGTTTAATCAAGAAAGTGATGCATATAAAATTATTTTTTTCATAAGGTAGAGGCAGGCAGCTTTCACTCAGAAAGCCTTTTAATACCACAGAATTTCCATGTTCTTACAACTTAACATAAGTGGCAAACTGAATTTCATATATTTCAACTTATATCTGAGTTGCTTAAAGGTCGAACTTTGATCATAACAACATAGAAGGGCAGTAGCACTGCAGCACTTATAATTCTTACAAAAAAAAAAAATATTTGAAAAAGAGGCTAATTCTTTTACTTTTCCAAATATAACAATTTCATAGGTAAGCAAAGACAGATTTGTCGTGTTAAATTGCAAATTATGTCATCTGACACTTGCAATTGGCCACGACTAACCAATAAGTCGGAATCCAGGTGGTGACCGTGGCTTAAGTGGTAGTGGACTAGCTTTCAAATCGGGAGGTTCGGTGTTCGAATCCCAGCCTCGCCCGAAAGACATTCATTTTTTTCCGTTAACAAAATCAAGTAAGATGAGTAGTTGACAACAAGCCAACAACAATCAAAATTCCACTAATAATTTAGTCTCCCCATTAAATGTTGGATGCAGCTAGTGGAGCGAAATAACCACTAAGCCCAAACATTTTTCTCTCTCTCTCACTCTATCCAATTTTCCGGAAAACTTACCACGTGCTTCGGCATCTTAAGAGTACTCAGCAAATATGACTTATGCTTGCCTACCTCATTGACAAATAGTCTAGGAAATTCCTAGAGTTCCTTGACTAACAATGTATTATAAATACTGGTATCTTTGTTAGATATCACACTCCATTTAAACCATCTGCCTGAAATACACTAGAGTTGCTTGGAAGACGTAAAGATGTACACAGAGTTGTTAAGTGAAATCCATCAGCAGAAAGTACATACGAATCGGGGTTCTTCGGTAAAACATTACTCGTCTATCGTTTCCCGCTCGCGATTGTGCTACAAAACGTGTTTTCAAACATTGGCAGTTTTCGCCTCTATTAAAACAAATGTCTTTTTCGGCATCTTTTTCAAATTCAACCAAATTGTACTAGTATAACGTTTGGAAAATTTATTTGGTAGGTAACCTACAGCCCGAATCAGATCGTTTAAGAATGCAGAACACGCAGTAATGCCATCTATTTAACTGTTCTTACAATAGGCCTGTATTTCAATAGTTCCACTTATCATCTTCGGATAGATGTACAATGATTCCTAATTAAAACGAATTAAAAAAAAAAAACACTGTAAGACAGAGAGCGTGGTGTAGTGAAAAAATCAATATAAAATTTACTAGTGATACCAGCTATAGTTTTGCTATGGCATTTATTGTCGTATCGGCGTAAGTAAGGAGCTGAAGGTTAAGCAACATGGACGAAATGAGGCATTATTTGATTATGCGTTCTGGAATACAACAAACCCTAACTTTATTGAAAAGTTGTGGTGGCGGCAGCTGCACACTGGGACAGTACCTTATAATTTGGAACTACGAGGATTAAAGTGTGCAAAGAAAAATAATTTCTTTGTAATCTAAAATATCATATAATCGTACCGGAGATATAAAAAGCGATAGTAAGCTTATAGGATAGAAAAGTCTCGTGTTTTTTAGGGTAAAACGGAAAAAACCCAAAATTCACGAAGCATCGAATAAATTCTTATCACATAAAATCCAAATAAGTCCATTACCTATAATATTGAAAAATCTACTTGGATTTTTATTGAGTATTTTCGTGAATTTGGACATCAAAATACAATAGTTGTTCTTTTTTTTCTTTTTTGTTGTGAGATTGACGATTTCCCTGGGACCAATTGTCTGACACAGATTTTCGTTGAGCCTACGACACCATGATCAACCAAGGGAATGAATTAACACGGATTAATTCGCTACCTATCTAAACTGTAGGCAGGTCATCTATATCATCTAGGTCATCTAGGCAATAAAAGGGATGCAGTTTGAAAACCTTGTGGTTCTCCTGGTTGAAAAAGAAAAGTTGTTTCCAAACACGACTCTTCGACTATCTATGACGAAAGTACTCGTATGCACTTATATCTCATAAGTTAATCCGAAGTACACTTTAAATCTACTACAGAGGTTGTTATGGTCTGCAAATATATGTATATCAAATATAATACTTTTAAAAAGCCGGATAAGTGGATATGTTTCTCAAGAATGTTTACGAACCCTTTTAAAAAGTATGGTAAGATATCAAATGGAAAATAATTACATATATCCAAAATATCAGCAGGCAACACATTCGAAGTCGTCTAGGTGATTAAAAGCAACTGACTATTTGAAACAAAAACAGATCTCTGCAATTGTCTGGAAATAAATTATTATATCTTACGGAAGACAAATGATGTATTATTTCAGAAACGGCTGGACTGATCACACCCAAATTTTGTATACACACATTTTAGTCCATTTTACAAATTTAAGGTGCAGGATTTTATAAAAATACAAAATATATGTGGTGCAGAACATTTTAAGTTTTTTTTTTTTTTAATTTTTTTACGAACATTTTCCACCGTAGTGTGGAACCACAGGGTAGATCCCCAGTGGTGCTATCAATGCAATAGGATACAATTCAGAACTTTATTTACAGTTTTGAAGATAAGAGGGCAAATGTGCAAAAAAGCATACTTTTCAGAAGATCCAAAAATACTAAAAAGGCATTTTTTTGTTACTGAAAAAAATTTCAAATTTATTTTTAATTTAAATTTTTGATTTTTGTACACAATGAATAAATATAAAAATAAAAATAATGAATTCAATGAACAGAAATAGCCATATCTTGGAAGGGAATTAAGGAGATCTGGGATCCATGGTCTGAGAAGTAGCACGACGCAGCGTGTCGTTCGTGGTCTCATGCCTTGATCGCCCATTTTGACTCAAATTTAAGACCACTTCTAGAAGTAGTTAAAATGTGCTGTTTATCGCATTCAGTTCCATATTGAATCTTTATAAAAAAAATTATTGAATCTTTATTGGAAAAAATCTATTTTAGGATCAATTTTGAGGTCCTTACCCCCCTAAGGCCGTTCAAATATGGTATATGATACATTCAAAACCACCTTCTTATGGGTGACCATGCCATAGTCATATAGGCTAGTTGTCTGAGAGCTACTGTGCTCTGAAATTAAATTTTACAAAATCTGCAAGAAAGTCACTTCGCCTAGATAGTTGTTATGTACATTGGTAGAGCATACAACATTTTTAGATTTTCGAAAATAATGGAGTAGAAAGCCAAATTCTCTTGGAATTGCATACGAGGCCTAACAATATATGATATTTCGTGTTTATTCGGTTGAATATATCTGGGTAAATATATCGCACTGCCCTGTGATTCAGCTTCTATTCCGCCAATAGTTGTAGCTAGTACCCCATCATTCCACTTGGATGACTTTGACTGCATTCGGTGGAACACTTCAATAATTTTTGCAATTGAGTACAAATAAAAAATTCTCTTCCCCAGAATCAAATGAAAAATACTTTGTATACTCTGCGAGGGATGCTCAGCCTTAGCCTAAGTCTGTTTTCTCCAGTTGAAACTGGTTAAGGTCCTTAGTCTGTAGCAGGACTCTTTGGTCCGAAGTGTTAATGTTCCTTCTTTCTACATTTCGTTGCAACGTTAAGGAGCTGATGCGCATTTTTCCCGCCAAGCCGATCCTACTGTCTCCTTCGTTAGTCCAAAAATAAATCTTAGGATCATACGTTCAAAGGGACTAATGAATTCTTCATTTGCCTTTGCTCACGCCTATGCTTCTGCGTCATAAAGCAGTACTGAGAATAAAGAATCCTATTAAAGCGGTTGTCATGTCAAGGCCTTTATTAGTAACATTCCTTCCTGAACCAAGGAAGCAGCAATTGGCAATTGTTACTCTGATAACGTTTGATATCTGAAAAAAGGTTTAGATAATGCGATTTCACGGTTCCGTTTCAATATTTCCAAGCGACGGGCATTCAATATTTAATGGGAAGACTAAATTTATACTAATAATTTACTTCCTTGTTGTTGTATTTCAGACAAACATTTTTCTTACGAGATTTTTAGTTGCCTGAAAAAAGGAATGTCTTTCAGGCATACCTGGTATTGTACCCCGAACCGATTGGGAAGCCAATACACCACCACTTGAGCCACGACCACCTATGCTATGTAAATATAGAGTTCAGTACATTCATGGGTCTCCGTGAATCTTACTTACTCCCTCTATCCAATTTTTCAAAAATCGTAATGCTTCAGGTTTTTAAAAGTATTCATAACCTCTTGAGTTATAAGTTTTTTTTTGTATAGTAGTTACATACGCTTTTGAAAAACTCTACTGATCGGAAATTATTCAGAAAATTCAAAATACAAGTATATTCATCTAAATCTATATTGTCCCCTTTAAAGTAATTCCCATCGACTGCAACACACTTATGCCAGCGCTTGATCCATTCCTCGAAACATTTTTTATATTCGGTTTTCGGTATGTCCATAAGTGCTTCCTGCGATTCTTCCATTACATCCTCTCGGCTGCTGAAACGCGTTCCTCGAAGTTTAACTCGATTAGACAGAAAGAAGTCACAGAGAGAACAGGTGGCTGTTGGATGGTATTTTATGCATTTTTCGTCAAAAAATTACGAATAATAATGGCACTGTGCGACGGTGCGTTATCATGGTGCAAAATCCACGAGTTTTCTGCTCACAATTCTGATCTCTTTCGGCGAATTGCTTCACTCAAACGTCTCATAACGCGCATATAATACTCTTTGTTTACTCTATGGACTTCTGGCAAAAATTCACGATGCACTACACCGTTGTAATCCATGAAAACTGTGAGCATTGCCGTTATTTTTTACTGAAAACGACGTGTTTTTTTTTTGGTCTCGGCTCATTTGGTGAACGCCATTCACTAGCCTGATGCCTGGATTGCGTGTCTCATAAACCCATGTCTCTTCTCCAGTAATGATTCTTTTGATGAATGTGGGATCGCATTCAGCCTCGCAAATCATCTCTTTTGCAACGTTAACACGGTTTCTTTTTTGGATGAAATTGAGATCTTTTGGCATCAACTTTGCTGCTACACGACGGAAAGCCAAATTAACCAAAATGTCTTGGACGGATCCATAGGTAATGTTCACGTCCTCCGCTATCTCACTGATGGTTAATTTGCGGTTATTGACCAACATTTCTTTTACTTCATCAATGTTTTCGTCGGTTTTCGATATCGATGGTCTGCCACTGTGTTCGTCATCTTCGACTGACTCACGACTACTTTTGAACCGCTCGTGCCACTGGTAAATGGCCGTTTTCTTTAGAGAATCCAACTTCCAATTCCAACATTTCCAACGTTCGGCGCACCATTAAATCAGTTTTTTACTCAAAATTTGATACAAGTTCGTTGTTGCAAATTTAAATCGATTTTTAAAATTATTAATTATTATCAATTATTAAAATTACTCTTATCTATGTCAAGCTATGATGCTATGACAGCGCCTCACAGTGACGCCACCGGGAACATTTTGATCAAGGTGGTATACCTCTGCGCCTATGAAGCAAACACATGAAAATCACATGACAAAGTACCACCTTATCTTAATCCTTTTCACGTCAAAGATTTTAGTGAGTTTGCTTTTGACATTTATGGAGCCACAATCTTCCTTAATCTTCATTCTATGTGGCCCGGTATATCTCGTCTCTATAAATGTGACCTCAAAATTGATAAAAATATGTTCAGTACCGATGTGCATTGCTTGCGTTTTGTCCACAATCGTATCTAAAAACTTTATTAGCCGAGAACCAATTATATGATTGACACCATGCTAAGGAACCGGATGTGACTATAATTGACATTTAATACTGAAGAATCCTCTTTTTATAAACCGGACAGACAAATCTAAGCTTCTATTCTTTGGGCAAAATTTCCTCCGACCTATTGTTGCAAGAACTCTGTCGCTTCTTTTTTTTTGACTTATGACAGTTTGTTCAGCTTGGCAGTATTTGGGTCTATGTCTATAAGATTCGGTACAAAAATAGAAGCCAATACAAAATAAATTGAATTACTCAAATGTAAACACATTGGCAATTTCTTGGCCTCACTAACGAGTTGATTCAAAATACAGCAGTCTGTAGAATTGTATTATTGTATTACACATTATATATTATATTAATATAACAAATTTAGAAATAATATTTTTCTCTTAGGTTTTGAGCTTAATCCGATTTATTAGGAAATAGTGAAATAAACCTGATTGTTTATGTTGGCTGTAATGTTGATGTAGTTAAAATGTCATTCAAATTTTGATTCAAGGAATTTACTACTGATCCTTGTGGTATTCCACTAAGTGGTTGTTGACTCATGAATTGATTATCGGAATCACTGAGGCTTAGTTTTTACTTAACTTATGCCATCTTTCATTGGCCATGACTTGTGAAAGCCCGTAAGCACTTACCGAAACATATGTTGATCATAAGAAGTATGTGAAAAAACCTCACTGATGTCGTTAAACTTGAACTGCTATATTTTAACATAGTTCAAAGTATCATACATTATCATATATGGGTCCGTTGTGGCAATTTTGCTGGCCCATTTTTATAGAATTTATAAAGTATAATTTTATAAAATGTCATATCATCAGAAATCAATATATCATAAAAATCCAGAAATCATAAAAATTATTTCATTTCTTTATGTAGAGATTATGCATTGCAATATTTTACTTAAAATTTACACAAGATTTCTTTGTTGGATCTTTTTATATTTCCCGGGGAAAAAGATCACCAAAATTGAGGCCGGTTGAGGCTAGTAGATTATTCCTTCATAATTCCTCTCAGTACTGCCTTGTATCAATTTTTACTGTAGATGCGTGCTTAAGCTCGTAGTACCAGTTTGGTAATTTTTTAAATAACTATAAAGATACTCGTAGAAGTACTTTTGATGTAGCTTTAGTATTTTTGAAATGTTCGTAAGCACATATTTATAATTTTATTTTCCTTATTTATTACGGCTTTTATTAAGCCAGTTAGATTTAGCATAAGGTTTCTAAAACCAAAAAAAAAAAAAAAAAAAAAAAAAAAAAAAAAAAAAAAGGAGAAAATGACAAACAAAAAATAAGAAAAATGTCTCTGCATATTTGAAAATTAAAAAAATAAAAATTAGAAAAAAACAGATATAAAATGATTTTGTAAATTTGAACTATATGTACATAGAAGTGTTTGCATAGCTTATAATAGGAACAAGTTATCGTTTACTTGCAACAAATGTATTGCGTACGGCATACTCTTAAGTAAAATTAAAAATTTTTTCAAAAATAAAAATATCATGGACGAGCGAAAGCCAGCAAGAAGAGCGATTGTCAAAAAACGCACTGGACCTCTGTTTTCGGAGGACTTACTTAATGAGCTGAACACCAAGTCACAAACGCAACAGCCGATACCAACGACTGGTCATAGCCGTAGACTGCCCTCCGTAAAGGAGAAGAAAGAAAAAAAACGCGAAAGATGGCTGCTCACACGGAAAACTTGGAAGTACATGGCGGACGCTGGTCGTAAACTTATTCCGGAAGGTACTCAAAATCGACCCGAAGACATTCATAAAGTTGAGAAGCATTTTCATAATATTTGTGCCAATGAACCAAGGTTTATACTATGGCGCCGCAAAGCTTCGTATCCAGGGGCAATGGGTGTCACAAGAAATTCGAAACGCCGTCTTAAATTGCTTCTATCGCACAGTCACAAGGCTATCAATGTTGACGAGGAGACGGAAGAATCACGAAATGCTGATCAAATTATTGATTTGCTTCAAAACTATCTTAAATTAGATGAATCACGTAAGACCACCACGTTGTTGGGATCGAAAACTGTTCGACCAGATCAAACTTCATCACCGTCTGCTCAGCGACCTGGTGGTAAAGGTCGTGGAATCAGCTCGCAATCGATGACAATGTCATCGCGGGGCCCTGGTTTTCTGCCGCCTCTCGCACAGCCTCAAAAAGGTATTAATGCTCTCTCGGAGATCGATCAGCTGCTCGAACGGCTGCGAACGCTTAGCCGTAGCGCCTCCTGCCGCACCATAATCCCAATACAGCGCATTACACCCGAAATTCTGGAGGACAAAGCTTTACTAAAACAAATCTACAATGAACTTAAGAAGCAGCAACTACATCGAATCTTAGGCAAACATTCCGCTAACACAAATACTAGCAATAGTCAACGAGCGAGTCTTGCGCATGCTACATCTTTATCTAGTCTGTGGCACTTTAAGCGTGATAACAGCGGCAAGTATTTATTCTCAGGAAAACAAACAGCTCCTACTTATAGTGTATTTAAGTCACCCACCATTTGTGCATCATCTCCACCCCTATCCCCAAGTTATGAAACGAACAGACGCATGCCCCCTTCCTCATTAGAACTGTCAGCACCATTAACATCAACCCTACAACTTCAGAACCCTTTAATTCCTGTGATATCGATTAAGAAGCCATCTGTGGAAGTTGTTTACTCAAATGCCGGCACACAAACGGATTTCATTCAATTACCTGAGATTGAACGTCTTGCAAGGGATTATAAAGAGATGAAACTAGAAGAGACAGCAGCATCAGCAATCGGCTTTGGTGGTAATCCGACCGATGATGAAAGCGACAAAGGCGCCACAGCCAGCCATGGTCACCGCCGTAAGAGCAGCATCGACAACGAGGACGTATCGCAGTCGGTAAGTGATACGATAAAACGTTACTTGCGGATGGCGCGCAAGAAAAGCGTCCACGATGACAACGCCAATCGATTCAAGCGGGTTAACTACGACCGAAATTTGCGAAATATACGAGCTAAAGGTGAAATAAATCCTCCGGGGATGGATGAGGGCAACAGCAAAGCAACACAGACTCTTGATGCTTGGCCTGTTATATATTTGAATTACATTCGTGGCAATGAAAACACTTTCGTTCTTGAAGAGGCACATTTGGAATGGAGAAAAAATTTGGATCAACGGATTCAGCAAAAGAAGGAATATGATGAAAAAATTCAGCAGCAGCAGCGTGATGCGGTCGCTAAATCTCAATATCCAACACATTCCAGTTCATCGTCATCAGCTCCGACTTCTCCAACAAATACGTTACAGTCGCAGGGACATAGCCATGGAAGCAATGCTCCTACGACGGCAAGCGGTATTCTTCATTCAAGCACACAGTTTCTTTCAAATCTATGGCACGGTACGGGTCATCACCAGCATGGAGGCCAGGAGAACAATCCAAATTACCATCCCTTACCTGGCAGTAATACAAATAGCACCAGCTCTATCATGTTTGCGGGGACAACCGCATCTGGACATAGTTACAGTAATTCAAAATATCCTTAAAAAACTTAGGTCCTTCACTCGAGCCAAAGAATTAACCAAACCTGTTTTTTTTTTATTTATCCTCACAGATCCAAAAAACGATAGTGCAGCTATGCAGAAATCCAAATCGTCATCTAACGTTGGCCAGTTTGTTTCGAAAAAAATCTGGAAGACGAGATCCAAGAGTCAAACACGAACATCGTCACCGACTAAAGCCGAATGGACACCGAAGGTAAGTATAAGTTTCATTCATATTTCGAAATTAAAAAAAAAAAAAAAAAAAAAAAAAAATGTTAGGGCAATTGTACCTGGACATCAGGCAGTGGTCGACAGGTAACATTAACAGATGTTCATCTTCAGAATTTGACGGAGGTTGAAACAAAAGTTTTACAACGAGTGGCCATTGACAAAATCAACCAGCTAAATATAGGCGTCAGTGTTGTGACTCCTTCAGGTAAGTACATACAATAGTTTGCTCGCATTGATTTGAATCTTTTGTCCATAGATGCTGAAAGTGCCAGTAAAGCACAAAAGCGTCGTCCACTTGCAAAAAAGAAAGCGATGACAACAAGCTTTTTCGATATTGGCAGAAAGGAAGACAAAGGTTTGTTATTTTCATATGTATGATATACAATACATATCAAGATACTTGTTATTTTCAATGAGCATTTTCAGGAAGCCAGATAGCAGTGTTTGGGAATACCTTGGAGAATTGTGTGGCATATGATCAAAAGCGAAGAACAAATCTAACAGCTGCCTCTGATAGGGGCTCAAGAAATTCAATAACATCTTTGTTTCGAGGGAGTTCCAGCAGCAAGGTAAATTTTGATTACATCATCGTCACCTTTACTTTCTTTAATGTGCTACTTCATAGGTTCGGTCATGTGAAAGCTTGCCATCAGGAGGATTCAGTCTTTCTAATTCCGACACCGGCTCAAGTAGTACCGCTGTAAGTGGGATTGATTGCGATGGTACCAAAGGTAGTGGCAATGGGAATCTCGTTAAAAGTGCTGTCATGCAGATGTCACGTAGTCAGTCAGATGTTCGCCGTTCTAGTCAAGAATATGATGATTTGCAACTTCACAATTCCATGATAGCGCCGCCACCAATGATTGATGCCACTGAACCAACGGAAAGGCAAGTGCCAAAATTTGTTCGAGATTGTATTGAACATATAGAAAAGCGTGGCCTCAACTCAGTTGGTATATTCCGCGTCAGCACATCGAAGAAACGAGTGACACAGGTGTGTATAAATATTTGTGATAGGAAGTTAAATGTGTGCGCTTGCTCTCTGACGACAATTTGTGTCTCAAATGTCCAGACTTTCAATTCAATTGCTGTTGATAAAGAGATTTTCAAAGTTTTTTTTTTTTAACAGATGCGAGAAGAATTTGATCGAAGTGCAAATACCACAATTGATCCAGACACCTGTCCACATGATGTTGCAACATTGCTCAAGGAATTCTTAAGGGACTTACCCGAACCGTTGTTATGCCGACATTTGTACAAAGCTTTTGTCCAAACACAAAGTAAGAATATTTTAAGATACATAGCAATCTTAGAAACTTGTTGAATTTTTGTATGTGTGTTTCTTTTTCAGAAATTCGCAATCGACGTTTGCAGCTGGAAGCACTTTCGCATTTAGTTAGACTTTTACCCACAGCTCACCGTGATACTTTATATGTTCTTTTAAGATTCCTTGCAAAAGTTGCCTCCTGCTGTGATGATGTAACCGGACCAGATGGAACCATCCATTTAAGTGGCAACAAAATGGATAGTAATAACCTGGCCACTGTATTTGCACCGAACATATTACGATCTCCATTAACAGGTGACGAATATAGCGAGTCTGGTGAGCATACACGTAATTCAATGCCAGATGTAATTAATGTGATAAGGTACTTACAAATAAAAAAAAAAAAAAAACAAATCATAAATTAATGAATTTCAATATACATATATATTCATTTAATAGAACAATGATAGATCATTACGAAGAGTTGTTTAGAGTTCCGGCAGAGTTAATGGATGAAATTTATGCAGAAATGATCGACACATTTCCAGAGCAATTAAATTATCTATGCGAGCGTCGCAACACATCTGACAAGTGAGTGCTTAGTTGTGTAGATCTTGGAAAATTGTAAAGCTACGACATAGTACATATATATATATAATAATAATAATATATAATATACTACATAATAATTATTGATTTTCATTAAAATGATTCATTTTTTAGCGACGAAATTGACAGTGGAGGTTCTAATACACCACTAAGCTCACCGCAACCTACGGGAATAATAAAAGCCAATAGCGAAGGAGTTTTTAGTCGGACCACACCGCAGCCACAATCAAATAACAATAATGAACCGATTCTTGACAGCAGAACCCAAATTGATGCCTTATCGTCAAGAACGCCACCAATACCTGCTCCCAGACGAATCTATACACGAGAAGATGTTATGCATGAGAATACTGTATCTAAAGGTGATACCCGTAGGGATAGTTCAAGTGGATCGAGACGGTAAGCATGGCATGTAATCAATTGAATGTAATTTTATATTTTCTTTTGCATAGTCGCACCTCCAGGCTAAAGTATTTCGAAAGTGATCAACCTGCACATCACCAACAGCAACAGCAACAGCAACAGCAACAGCAACAGCAACAGCAACAGCAACAGCAACAGCAACAGCAACAGCAACAGCAACAGAAACAGCAACAGCAACAGCAACAGCAACAGCAACAACAACAGCAACAACAACAGGAACAGCAAGAACAACAGCATCAGCAACAGCAAGAGCAACAGCAACCGCAACAGCAACAGCAACAGAAACAGCAACAGCAACAGCAGCAACGTTTGTTAAGCAGCAATGTAGCGAATACAACTAAACCTGGGCATATTAGTGATAGCTTAGACACTCCTATAAAATCGTCAGTCAATGTCGACTTTCATTCCATGCATCAACAGCAACCAACAATGTCCGCTATTTCCTCTTCTGGGGCAATTTCGTCAAGACGTCTTTCATCACCGTACGTTCTTGATAGGACTGGTGTGGTGACGGCTAGCTTAAAAATTCCAGTACAAATGCAAGCAGTGGGAAGCAATAACAGTAGTGGCGCAGCAGTTGGTAGTGGCAATGCACGTGATAACGATGACAATAAAGTATTTTGTAGAGGATCTGGACAGTTTGATCTGTCCAATATTCCATATATAGAAGATTCTTCCTATGGTAATGAACTTGGAAATTGTAGTGAAGGTAAGTTTTAATTGCATTAGTTCCTCAGTGCAGTTATCAATTTTCTCAAAAACAAAAACAAAAAAAAAGAAGATAAAGAGAAAATTAAATACTTAAGAGAACTTTGCTCTGTGAACTGAGGGAAATACATTGCTAGACACTAAATTTGGCAGTAAAATAATTTACGCAGTAACGTTCCCGCTTTTGAAATGTTAACCAATGATTTGCTTAAGATATGAGGTAGATTTGCAATTTAATGAAACACCAAAACACAAAATGTATTGCATGAAAAAATCACTGTTTTATGTCATTTAATTAATTTTTTTCCATTCCATAATATGTTGTTGTTAAGGTTGACCTTATCGGATTCAGGCTTATACACGGATTGAGACGAGACTTCTTAGATATTTAGAAAACTCGACTGCGAAAACGAACTTGCTCGTCTTGGAGAATTTTTCTTAGCCGGATTATTATCTGCTTGCAGCAACAAGCTTAGAGCAAATTTCTTTCCTGTTTCTACACTTCATTAATCCCTGATACGTTTAATACGACAAAAACTGAGGCAAAAAAATTCTGTTCTTCAAAAACATTAAAGATTCTGAATCATCATCATTATAATGACAATCCAGCTATATCTCCGCCTACACTTAAGTGCGTTGAAACTTCAATGCAAATCCACTTTCACACTCGTATACAAAACACAAATCCTCTAGTTTAGATGGTGTAACTACCACACTGGCAAATCATTGCGTAAACTTTTTCACCAATCCTACACTTGAGGAATTTTTACGAGCAGATGGTAAACAGCATTGGTCCAGTCCATCCGCAAAAAGGCAAATGTTCCTTTCTTCCAAGACTATGGAAATGCTGACAGGCCATGAAATATCTCTAGACACGGAAGTTTCTCCATAACCGATAGTACGATTTTTATAGCAACAGGTCATAATCCTTACCAAATTGGCAAAAGCTAAAAAGCTAGACAGTTGCATTTGATATTTCAATGCATTTTACAGAGCTTGGCATCAAGCACCTTTGTCATGTAAGCCATTTACCCTCCCGAAATTGGATTAATATCCCCACATCTGGTCATGTGGCCCCAAAACATCTCTGCAGTTGCTATGCTATAAAACTATAAATTGAGACCCTTGAACAACGGCGTAATTTCTCTCGCCACACCTTATTCTATTACTGTTTTTACAACCACCTTCAATCGTAACACCCGTTTGATTGTTTGATTGATCGTGATTTTTTCCTAAGCCGTACAACTCGCTTATGGAATGCCGTGCCAGCTCTTTATTTCCTAATCATTATCTTATGGGTATTTAAAAAAAATCCCATAAAAAAAAAAAAACAAAATGTACCATAAAGACGTATGATCTATTTTTGAGAAGTCCCGTTGGAGAACAAGACCTAGTCTCCGTACTTACTGTGTTGTTGGTTTCGACATATTTTTTTTATGACACGGGCAAGCAAGATAGTTTTTCATAGGCAACAAAGTTTGCAGTGCCTTCCAAAGAGTGCTGACTTTAAAAAATTACATAATTATTGGGTATATATTTTAATTCGTGCGGTTTTTTTCCAAAATTTTAACGTTTATTTAAGAAAAACATGTACAATAGTATTATTCAAAGTGTTGCCTACCTGAAGCTATGACTTTTTCCAATCTTTCTGGCAATTTGTGGATCCCATCCCAAAAGAACTGCGCCGGCTTGGCAGCCAAGAATGAATGAAGCCAATTTTTGTTATTTTGCTCTGATGTGAACCGTATTTCAGTAAGGGCGTTCTGCATCGACCGGAACAAATGGTAGTCAGATGGGACAAGGTCTGGGCTATAAGGCGGGTGGGGTAAGACCCGCCATCCACTGTTTTCCAAATAGTTCTTAACCGGAATAGCAACGTGGGGCCGAGCGTTGTCATGATAGAAGATTATTGCCTCGTGTCTGGTCGCATATTCCGGGCGTTTTTCGGCTACTGCTCTCTTCAAACGGATAAGTTGTGTTCGGTAGCGTTGTCCATTGATGGTTTCACCCGGTTTTAGCAGCTCATAATACAGCACACCCATCTGATCCCACCAAATACAGAGCATTACCTTCGCGCCATGGATATTCGGCTTTGCCGTTGATTTGGCTGCTTAGCCGGGTTTCACATATGATTTTTTGCCCTTGGGGTTGTCGTAATGGATCCATTTTTCATTACCAGTAACAATTCGATGGAAAAATGACTTCCTTTTGTGGCGTTCCAGGAGAATTTCGCACATGTAAAACCGCCTTTCGACCTCTATCGGCTTGAGTTCATGTGGAAACCAATTTCCTTGCTTTTGAATATATCCAGCTGCTTTTATACGTTTTAAAATGGCTGCTTGAGTGACAACTAAAGATTCTGCGAGCTCTTCTTATGTTTGGCAACAATCTTCATAGAGTAACATTTCCAGTTCTTCATCTTCAAACTTTTTTGGCTGGCCAGAATGTTTATCGTCTTCCAAGCCAAAATCACTACTTTTAATTCGAGCAAACCACTTTTGGCACGTTCGCTCAGCTAGCGCATGTTCACCATAAACTTCCACCAAAATACGATGACTTTCGGCAGCAGTTTTCTTTATATTAAAGTAATGAAGAAAAACTCCCCGCAAAAACACTTTTTCAGGCACAAAGTTCGACATATTTGAGTGAAAAAAAAATTAATAATTTTGATATAATATTGAATGACATATACTGAAATGACGTACAATGACAGTAGCTTTCCAACACATGTTTCAATGGAATAATAACAATGGAATAATACAAGTTACTCCATCTCTTAGCAAACCGCACGAAGTTATAGACCCAATATTTTTTGGCTTGTCTGGTGTGGTAGTCGAAGAACTTAACTACTTTCTATTAATAAAAATTTACAGAAAAATTTATAAATACAAACAGTGCAATTCATTTGAATATACCCACCAGAGTTACGTTTTGAATCCTGTTTTTTTTCATTTTATGTTGATCAAAGAGAAAAAAACGTATTCAAGAGAGAGGTCCAGTTACATTGAGTAAAAGAAACATAATATCAATATTGACAAGAGTCTCATAACGATAGTCTTACTCTCCTTTTCCTATACCATGCGAAACTGCAAGCATTTTTTTTGGTTCACTTGAATAGTCGCATCTAAAAAAAAGTTAAAAAAACACTAATTTTTTTCGCAATATCTATTTTCTCCACCGTTAGAAATAATCTAAAAAATTCGGTTTTTCAAAGAGTCATACAAACTTTGAAGATGATTCAATTAAATCTTGGCGCAATCAGCTCTTGATTGTTTTGATATTGCTTACCCCCTCTGTAAATTTGACGGACAAGCTATCCCCAAACATTTTCAATGATATTGAGATCAGGCGAATAGGGATTACAGCTCAATATCTGTATATTTTCACTGGCAATCCATTCTTCAACAACACGTGAATTGTATAAAGGCGCGTTATCCTGTTGGAATAACCATGAAATATTTTCGAAAAGTTCCTTTATTTCGATAAAAGTAATTTTTAAAAGAGCTTTGTAAGAAACCCCAGGCATTTTGTTGGAAACGATCAAAAATTTAAAAGCACCATAGTACGAATTCGCACCCCTTACCATGACTCCTACTTGTCTTGAATGATGACGGTCTAAAAGCATATTTTCTTTCCAAAAATCATGAAGGTAATAGTTATAGCCATAAGGACCATCTAAGTTAAATTTCTTTTCATACGAAAAGACAACTTTGCTATAGTTTCTTGAGACCGCTTCAACGTCCACATCCCACGTCATATGAAATCTTGCAAATTCAAGGCGCTGTTGCTTGCGTGCTCGATTAAGCGGTGGTTTTTTTGTAGTTTTAAGAAGAAACCCGAGCTAGTTCCCTAATTTTATTTGTTAATTGAGCGAAATTAGATGCTAATATAACTTTTGAGATTCTTTTTTTGTGGTGAATGCAATTCACCATTTTTGAATAAGTTTCATATAACGTGTTCACTTCTGTCAAATTTTACGGGCTATTTAGCGATTTAAAAAACTCTCCGAAAGGTAAACTTTAACTTTAGCCATTTCTTCCAAACTTAATACTTTTTTTCTGCCTATTTTAATGAAATTAGTAAAACCAATTTGCCTAACTCCCTAATTAACTTTTTATTGTTCTTTGTCCAAGCACTTGATGTTAACTAATCAGTTTGACCGGTACGACTATTCAAATGAACTGAAAAAATGCTTGCAGTTTTGTGTAGTATAGGAAAAGCAGAGTTATGGGACTCTTGTCAAATTTGAAATTATGTTTCTTTTACTCAATGTAACTGTACCTCTCCCCTGAATACGTGTTTTTCTCTTTAATCAACATAAGGCAACAAACAAAATCAAGATCCAAAACGTAACTCTGGTGCGTCTATTCAAATGATCCGCACTGTATATCATGTGATTATAGTACAGCCTTTACATTTCTCACATAATTGGAGTAACGAGTCTACCTTTGGCATCTTAAAGCAAATCTAATCAAAATGTTTTTACTAAACGAAAAAAAGTTATAATTTAAAGAAATCCATATTGTGGAATGAAATATAAAATCTGTTTTTTTATTAATAACTTTCCTAATCGTCACATACGACATCCGACATAAGTACAGTCAATTTTATATATTGTATGTAAACATATTCGAAATAAGAAAAAAAATCGTTCAAGTCCTGTCCTGAATTTTTAATTTCACTCCATGATATGAAGCGGGACGTTACAGCTGCTTTATAGATATAGCTTCAGCATGTTTTTATTTCAATTTAGAATCTAATTTCTAAAAAAAAAAAAACCAACCACCATAAACAATTAAAAGGTTTCCCAATAACTGGATCGCTTTCATTTGGGGGAGGAAATAGCGGAGGTGGAAGCGGTGGTGGAGGAGGGGGATGTAACACCAGTAGAAGTTGCAGTGGAGAAGGTTTAAATGTACGAAAAATGTCAACACAAATATTAGGTAACCCATCGAATGCCGCTACCGTTTATCAAATTCCAATTACGTACGAGGGCCAACAAATCGTATCCCCAATAGTCGGAATGAAAGAATCCACTACAGAACAAACATCGAAACTTGCATCATTCCTATCATCGGTTAATGCAACAGCATTGCCATCTTCGACGATCTTGACATCCGTAGCAAGGGATAAGCTAACACGTAAAAATGTACCATCGACCACATTTAGTGGTTCGCAACATAAATTAACAACAACAACCCAAACGTTACATATGCATAGTACACATATGCATGCTGGAACAGGATTGGCTGCTAGTCAAAATGAGCCAAAACTGCCAACAAGCATTTCAAATATCGGCGGTGCGATTTTACGCTCAAAAACGGCAGATTTTGAGCGAATGTCAAAAGTAATGCCTTCGGCATATCGCCAGACACGGCAGTCCAGTGGTACAACAACTGATATAGGTACGCCGTCAAGGGGCCCACTCTACAAACGACAGGAGTTGATATCAAGTGCTAAACGAACATGAAAATAAGCCTTTAGCTGTACATAATGTAAATCATACGCAATGACTTTATATTTTTTTCTATTTATTTATTTATTTATTAATTTATTTATTTATTTATTTTGTTTTCCTTTAATTTTTATTATTATTTTTAACTTTTAATTGTTGTATAGTGTTTTTCACACTATCACGCTCATTATACATAAAAAAAAAAAAAAAAATTACAAAAAAGAGAACCAAAACTTAACTCAAAACAATGGCTTTAACAGGGTAATAGATTACAAAATGATGTTAACATAATTTAAATAAAAATACAAAAAAAAAAAACAAAAACCAATGTTAATGTAAATTATTTATAAATAGAAAAAGATGGAACCAAAGAACAGGAAAAGCTAGTCGTATTTTGTTGTACAGGATATTTATTCTTCACTATGATATTTTTGTTATAAATATTATTTAAAGTAAAGATACATTACTTAATATATTTTAATCAACAAATGTTTATACATAATTGTTTATATCTATAAAAAAAAAACAAATAAATTTGATGTAGATTTTTATTGTATTGTTTCGTCGTTGTCGTTTTTCTATTTAGCTATTGGGTGTTTTTCAGCAATACTGATTAATTTTGAATCTCGTTTTATTTCAACTCATGCCTAAATATACTTACCAGGCATTCTATAAAAAAAAAGTCCATATTCTTTCGATATAACTTTCATACTATGCTCCATATAGAGTAATTCGCTGCACCAGAAAATAGAAACACCTTGTGTTGGCACTCAGTTAGCAAAGTTCCTCGTCAAAAAAATAATATCCTTTGTGCAACTGATTTTATTTTCTGAAATAAATATGCAGTCAACGTGGTTGTTTTTTAACAACAAAAAATATGATCAAGAAGAAACCGGTATTATAAGTCTGCGAAAACATTCTAGAACGAATTTAACATAAAGGAAAATGTTCCGAATAATAGGCTATTTTCACTCACAACATTGCCAGCTCAATTACGAATAAAATGTTATAAACTTAAAATTTATTTGGGCTCGATGACACTCGAAGCTTTAGGTTGAAGCCTCTAAAATCTAAAACAGCGAGCTTGCCAATAGGCCTTTTCCTCATCAGAAATAAATCCATTTGACATCTGTACATCCGCAGTCCGCACTATGCCATCTGGACCTAAGAAAACTCTTGCAATTCTACCCAGCTTCCACCCTGAACGAATTTTGCCCAGATCCACCACGAGATCAATTCTTCCGACTTCGACCGGTTCTATCTCCTTGTATCGGCAGGTACTCAGTGTAGCAACATCTTGTGAATTCTCTCATAAAATGCTGTGCTCGTCGATCGTCGACTGTGCATCCTACTCCACTAATCATGATTAGAGAAATCTCCAGGCGCTATAACATCTCGATCTACATATTCAAAAAGGATTGAATTTGGTGCGAGTGGCTCTGAATCTTCTGGATCTACAGATTGATTTGTCCTTGGACTTCGATTAACGAAGAACGTCTTCCCGCGAAATCACATCCCTTCGAATAAAATCTACGCTGGGTTTTATGGACTTGATAAGTCGTTCCCATAAGCCACCCATCCATGGAGAATACGCTGGAATAATACGCCATAGGATTCCCTCGTAATTCGAGCAATATTCACCAAGAGCGACTTCCATCTCCTTAATGTCCTTGTCTAAACGATAGATAGAAAGATAGATAATTGTCGCTATAAGTGAATCGTGTACCATACTGGTATATGGTTCCAACTGAGGACATTTAGCACCTCGATGTGCACAGCTCGAAATGCTGAGCATGTAAATATCATCACATAATGTTTAACAGAACTTCTTCCATATTTCACACACTTTGGCCTGAACCAATCGACCCCAAAGTGAGTAAAGGGTCTCAAATCGAAGTCTAGTGGACCTTTAGTAAGCTGACCCATGAGCGGCATAACTGGTTTCGCCTTAAAACGTCGACACATGAAATACCTTGACTTGACCCGAGACCCAGCTCCACGGATGCTTATAATCCAGGCTCTCTTTCTCTGATATCTGAAATCGTTGTTTCTGTTCCTGCATAAAAATTGGCTTGATGGTAATACTGTACCAGTTAATCCACCAACGGATGGGATTTTGTTAATGTTGCTGGATTCGCGTTGCGTAAGATATACGAGGGCGGTCCCAGAACTACCCGGCCCAACAAAGAAAACATAAAAATTTTGGAAAAAAATTTATTTATTTTTCAACATAATCGCCTTTCAGCTCTATACACTATTCCCATCAATGCTCAAAAAGTTCGATACCATTTTATAATAAGAACTGTCTTGCTCCTCAAATTAGCCATTAAGTGCCGACATCACTTCTTCATCGTTAGAAAATCTTTGACCACTGAGCCATTTCTTAAAGTTTGGGAACTGAAAATAATTCGAGGTTGCTAAATATCGCCAATAGGGTGCATGAGGTAGCAATTCAAACTTTAATTCATTAATTTTGGCCATTGCAATAACGGATTTGTGAGCTGGTGCATTGTCGTGATGAAACAATACTTTCTTCTTAGCCAAATTCGGCCGTTTTTGCTCGATTTCTTCTCCCAAACGTTGCAATAAGTTCGCATAATACTGGCTGTCAATAGTTTTTCCTTTTTCAAGGTAGTCAATGAAAATTATCCCACGCACATCCCAAAAAATCAACGCCATGACCTTGCATGCAGATGAAATGTCCTTCGCCTTTTTTTGAATCCATTGTTTTGATTGTTTTTCCTTTTTCAAGGTAGTCAATGAAAATTATCCCACGCGCATCCCAAAAAATCAACGCCATGACCTTGCATGCAGATGAAATGTCCTTCGCCTTTTTTTGAATCCATTGTTTTGATTGTTCTTTTGTCTCGGGTGTAAAGTGATGGACCCATGTTTCATCTATTGTTATGAAACGGCGCAAAAATTCTGCTTTGTTGCTGTGAAACTTCGCCAAACATCTTCACGACACTGTTTTTGCTCGAGTGTGAGTAAAAGCGGCACCCATCTTGCATACAGCTTTCTTATGTCCAAATTTTCAAATAATATGCGATGTACCGCAATTTTTGAAAAGCCTGCAATGTCTGCTAGCTCGCGCACTTTTAGTCGACGATCATTCAGTACCGCTTTGTGGATTTTCTTCACCATTTCTGGAGTCGTCATTTCATTTGGTCGACCACTGCGATGCTCGTCTTGGCAACTCGTACGGCCTCGTTTAAACTCAGCAACCTAAAATTTTACTGTTGTAAACGAAAGAGCAGACTCACCCAGAGTAGAATCCAGTTCAGCTTTTATATTGGTTGGGCTGAGGCCTTTCAAATAAAAGTATTGTATCACAAAACGATTACGTGGCGCTTTCAAACTTGAAACATATGCTTTATAGACTGCGTACTTTCCAATACAATGATATTTTCAAATAACTACCCCAGGGTACTTCTGGGACCGCCATCGTATTTGCTTTCTGCGCCCTCGAGCTCAACCGCATTGTACCCTCTTATTAATGAACAAGCATAAACTCAGAAGGGAATTAGTGGATTTCAAACATCAAAGATCTTATCGGATACGTTAATTTCATGTACGTTCATTGAAAATTTAAGGTATCAATCAATCTCGCTTACCTGACTTGCAACAGCCTTTCCTGGTGATATAGGGTAATCGACTCGGGAACTTTTTAAAAACTCAGGTCCCGTAAACCATCTTCTGCATTTAGTACTTCATAGCTCACCCCATCTAGTTCATCAGGTTGAATCGTGTGAGATTTGTTGACTGTTTCCTCAACCCGCACACCAAGCACTGCGTTTTGCAGCTCTCAACGAGACATTCACAAAGGATCTTAACTGGAGCCATTGCAATCGCTAATGCAAGCGCTAATTCCGCATTTCCATTTTGCTTAAAACGCCAATAAGATACAGCAACAAAAGTCTTGTCCGAAGCATCAACAAATGTAATCAAACTTACCTTAGAAGGGTTAGGAATACATGACACATACGCACGGGGAATCTTTACTTCTTTCTCGTCACTCAAACACCTTAAAAATTCCAGCCACTAACTCCACATATCGGCTCATCACAATCTCCTGCAAAATTACCCTTCCGCAAATTATGAAACAGGAAATAAGTCGAGGGAGATCGAAGATTTATTATGGTCATAAGAATTTCTAGCTTTGAAATGTCAGCATCAGGTTCCAGCAACCTCCTCATCTGATAGCTTATAGAGCAAATGATCCGTGGAGGAGTGCCAATACATCCCCAAAATCTTAGTGACGTAACTTTCGGACTCATTTGGATCATCAATGCCGACCAGACTTGCTTTGATATTCACTTCTGGCGTCTTTTCTAAAAAAGATCGACTGTTCGACTGGAAACTCACTAAGTCAAAGTTCATCAAAATTCGAATGGCATCTTTACTAACAGCCCCAACTTCATCAGCTGTATCGTGGCTATTAAAATAATTGTAAATATAAGTTCGACTTATCAGTCCATCAACAGCTTCAGGACACTGTTCTCGAAACGAAAGCCAAACGTCATTCCTGCAAAATGTAGACTGACGGCTTGCGGGAAGTATCACCATATCTCCAAAGAATCCGCTGGTATTGTTGATCTGCTTCGTTGATCCTTACTGCAACTTGCCGCTCTCGGAATATGAAAAGCTCAGCATGAAGTGTGACAAGGTAATCTGGACCCTTCAATAAGTGCGAGTTTAAAGAAACTACATTGACTTTCGCAGCAACGACTACAACACCCCTTGATTTCTGTGGAAATTCGTTTTTGTTTAACACTATAAACGTTGGAGCGTACCACACTGATGCAATTCTGACATAGCCTTTAGCCACTAATTCGCGCATAAGCTGGTTTTTTCAATCCAATAAATCAGGATCCTTCAACAAAGACTTCTCCACACTTACAAGTCTTCTTTCAGCCATGTGGTTGTTGTCTGGAAGCTTAACATCACCCGAATCCCACCGTAAACCGATTTCGTACTGATCTCCAATCTTTATCTCACCACATTTAAAGCCCGTATGGCCGCCTGGCATACAAAATTACCCCTTGGAAGTCGCACTCCGAATTCCTTGGTTGTGAAATGACGCTTTATTAGATCATGAAGTTCTTCATCCTGTTTGATACTGTCGTGGAAAAATATATGCGAATATCTTTTCGGAGGGGGTTAACACATGACACATTGGGCTTAGAACCTGACCCTTCAAAAACAGTTCAACCTGAAAGGGGCTAAAAGTGTCTTGAGCGTATGTGGATCGTCGTCTTTCCCAAATCGCTTACCATGACCCACTAGCAACTTGGCTTGATCCAACCCGAGCAATATTTTTGGCTTTGCATTACAGAACTTCGACAATCCACGAACGGCAATGCTTTCAGATGCATGGCAGCTCCAGATCCTTTACTGAATATATATATATCCCTTTGGCAGTGCCGCTTAAGCTTGTTAAGAGCGGAAACAAATAAATTTATGCGCATTGAGTCCTTGACTCTTGAGACTCCCTTAGTTCACTGGAGTGTAAGTTGCTCTGGATCACCTGTCAATTCTAGTTCATCAAAAAGTTTCTTCTCCATTATCGTAATCGACGAACCATAGTCCAGAAAAGCGAAAGTATCTACCGTTTTATCTTTATTTCCGCATATACGTATTGGGACGACCTTAAATAGGATGGGATGCGAGGAATGGAACTGCAACTGTGGGATATACGATTGAGCAGATAAATTTAAAGTTGGCTTAGAACTGAATGGATGAAATATTGGACGATGGTGCTGGGAACAACCTCCAACACCACATGTCTTATCTGGCTAACAACCCCTCCGTTTATGAGCGGCTGGATCCAAACACCTAAAGCAAAAAGACTTCTCCTTCGCTAAAGCAAACTTTTGAGTTACGACGGTAACTCCTGCACCTGGTTACGATTTAAAACTGTCAAAAAATTTGCCATATCCGACTGATGGCACAAATTTTCGCGAGAGCTTCCTTGATGATTGAGCTTAACGTTCAGGGGTGTGGAATGAGGGGCTTGGTGAGGATCTACCATTAGTTGACGGTGACTGCAATCGATTTTGCGAATAGCTCTCGAACAGTCAAATCAGCCACCTTAGCTGCTCCGATCAGAACATCAACTGAAGTCAATACATCAGCATCGCTTTCCTTAGAGGTAAAATTATTTTTTTTCCTTCTTGTTGGTTTCATCTCCTTGACAAACACCATCGCAATACGTAAAACAACAAAACCAGTAGCAGTGTGAAACAAAGAAGAAGAAACACCAAAGCTTGGATGTTTCGTAAGAAACCATCTCATCGTCATTGGAACAGAGTCATCCTGATAGAGCACAGATTTTTGACATTATCAGTGAATCTAAGCACTAGCAACTCAAAAGAAATTACACTTCATTAAAATAAAATGATGTTGGCACACAGTTAGCAAAATTTCTTGTCCAAAAAATAATATCCTCTGTGTAATTGATTTTATTTTCTAAAATATAACATACATGTGGAAATGCTGACTTTTCATTTTGATAAACAATTAGTAATTTCTTTATTATTATAAACAATAAACAATTTACGATTAACGACCACCAGTTGTGCTGAATAATATTACAGTAGTATGAGTTGTCATCCGCTCGTTTATTGACCCAGACGATCAGAGTTTGTTTACTCTCGTTGAATTACGAGGAGAACATTTGATTTTTCATGAATGGATTTTGTGCTAACCTACATTGTAAAAGCATAAAAACCAAAGTGATATGAGTAATGTTGTCTTCATACTACAATGACTCCACTGAGGGCAATAGTCATTCTTATTGGGGTAGGCAGCGGATGGGTTTTGTTTAGGTTAGCCCTGAAACTGTGGACGTGGCATAAGTTGTTGAATTCGATTGGTGTTTGGAACTGGCTAGATTGATTGGATATCGATCGAGCGGATGACAATAAAAGCAAGCTGATGGTAGAATAGAAGATGAGTTTTGTTTCGGGTCTGGAGAACGGCGGATCGTCAATCGTAAATTGTTAGCTCAGTCTGTTAATGTAAAATGTAGATTTGTATCTTTGAATTGTAATTTTGAAATTTTGTATTCCTTTACTTGTATCATTAGTTACTTAAAACATAATAAAAATATTATATTTCCCACATGGGGGCTCAAACGGGATTACCGCTAAATTAGTGAATTATAATATTTTTTTTTAAATTGAAAGTAGAAAACGGTTAAGGCGATTAATGGACGATTTAAGTTCACTGACGGTGAGACAATTGCAAGGATTTCTTCGGAAAAAGGGACTTTCCTACAGATATTCGGTAAAAACTGGTCTAGTGGATCGAATTAACGCAAATTTAGGACAAGTAAGAGCGACTGACGTGACTGGTGTTCTGAAAAATGACGACGCGTCAGATACAGACCCCAAGAAAGAGTTAAGTCGGAACGAAGGAAGACAGAAAAAAGACGAAACTAACGAGTGCCAAGCACAACGCGAAGACGAAGCAGCTAAGTGTGAGGCACTAGACGAAGCAGAAATGAACGAACGGTGTGAAGCACATTCCGACGAAAAAGGAGAACGTAAAGAGGTAAACTTAGAAGATCGACGCAGAATGATTAGCAAAAACAACTTCGTGTTCAGAGATATTGAAGAGTCTCTAGAAACATTTTCATTAAAAGAAAGTCGCAACTATCAAGATTGGGTCAAGGAATTCGAAGACATCTCAACGGCATGTGAGTGGAACGACATACAAAAGTATTTGTATGCCCATCTGGTGGTGTGGAAGCGTCTGGTGGTGTGGAAGCGTCTGGTGGTGTTTCGAATTGGACAACATTAAAAGGAAGATTGGAGAAAGAGTTTGGAAGAGGTCCATCTGCTGCTGAGGTACATCGAATGATGGCAAATAGAAAAAAGAACGCATCAGAAAGTCTGTTGAAGTATTTGTGTATGATGGCTCAGATCGCTGAAAGAAGTAAGGTAGACGAATCATTAACAGTGGAATATATTATAAATGGAATTCCAGAGTCCGCAACCAACAAAATGCTATTGTAAGAAGCAAGAATGCTGGATGATCTTAAGGAGAAGTTGGAGCGACACATACCAAAGCAAAAGATCGAAAGTAAATCTAGTATGTCTAGAAAAACAAGCTGTCCGCGTTAAGAACGCCGTTTTGAAAGAGCAAAACAATGCCACACCTGTGGTTCTGAAGCGCATTTCGAACAAAACTGTCCAGACAAAGATAAACGCAGAAAGTGTTTTAAATGCAATCGTTTCGGGCACATGTCCGCCAGTTGTACCAATAATGAGTAAGGGAATGGAGTGTTTTCAAGAGGTGTTAATTAAGTGCAGCGACTTCAAGCCGAGAATAGTCAGGTAATTGTAAACATAAGAAAAAGAAGTGGGAGCGACGTATCAGTCATGCACGCTTTGAAATGACAGAGCAGCCTGGATTGATGTTGAAGGGATTCGTAAATGCACCACAGGCGGCGTTAGGATCTGGCGAGTTAGCGCTCAAAATAGATGGAAATGAATACAAGGTTAAATTCCAAGTTGTGCGTGACGAATGGATACCAGACCAGATTCTTCTAGGAAAGACCTTCCTGGAAAACGTGAAGATTGTATTCAGCAAAGGTACGATCGTTAGCTTCCGGTCGTTAAATACCAGCAAAGAACTTTTTAACGCCTTGGATTTAAAAGAAGACAAAAGTCCCCGTATTGGTAACAAGAATTTTAAGGAGCGGATCGAGAAAATCAAAAAGCAAGACGCCTTGCTGCTCCGGAGAGGGAAATTATAAACCAACAGATAGACGAGTGGTTGAAGGACGGTACTATACAGCACAGTAGTTCAGATTTCGCCAGTCCCATAGTATTTGTAAAGAAAAAGGATGGAAGTAGTAGACTCTGTGTAAACTACCGAAAGCTGAACGTAAAGGAAATCAAAGATCGATAACCCCTTCCCGTCATGGAAAAGGTTTTGGCAAAACTCCAAAACGCGAAGGTGTTTACAACGCTTGATTTACGAAATGGATTTTTCCATGTCAACGTGGCCGAGAGCAGCAGAAAATACACATCGTTTGTGACACCAGATGGGCAGTATGAGTTCCGTAAAGTTCCTTTTGGTTTATGCAATTCTCCGTTTCAGCGCTTTATCAACATCGTTTTACGAGATTTAATCCGAGAAGGTCATCTATTGCATTATTTGGATGACGTCATAATTACCGCAGAGGATGAGGAAGAGAATTTAAAAAAGTTAATGAGAGTGTTGGCTATAGCAGAGGAGAATGGGTTAATCTCAAAATGGCAAAAGTGTGATTTTATTAGCAGGAGAATGGAATTCCTTGGACACGTTATCGAGGATGGAAGCATATAGCCTTCAGGAGAGAAACTATAAGCAGTCAAATAATTCTCCAAACCAACGAACGTGAAGCAATTTCAAAGCTTTTTAGGATTGACAGGTTTTTTCCGAAAGTTTTTCCCGAATTACGCCAATCCAGCGAAACTGAGTTACATACAGTGTGGTTGAATACGGAGGAGTACTACTGCAAAAACATGATACAGGTTTTCATCCGGTATTCTACCTTAGCTTTAAGACAACACCAGAAGAAATTAATTACGCGAGTTACGAACATAAAGTTTTAGCGGTAGTAAAATGTATCAAGAAATTGAGAGTTTACCTTCTGGGACAACAGATTAAAATTTACACCGACTGCAAGGCGTTCCCGGCAACCATAAGGAAGAAGGATTTGTGTCCGCGAGTAACCAGGTGGACGATAATGCTCCAAGAATTCAGCTGTGAAGCTCTTCATCGAGCTGGAATGGCAATGCGTCATGTGGATGCCCTGCGTCGGTACCCAGTCGTAATGCGTATCGAATATGGTCTTATTCCGCGCATCAAAAGAGCCCAAGGTAAAGATGAATCTTGTCAAATAATAATAGATATTTTGACCGTTACAGGAAGTTACAAGGACTTTGAAATGAGGAATGACCTTCTATACAAGTTTGTGGCAGGAGACTATTTGCTTGTAGTCCCCAAAGGTATGCAGAAAGAGATAATAAGGAGTATTCACGAAAGAGATAAGCTCTGCCAAGGTAGAGACGATAGTAAAAAAATTTTATTTCAACCCGAATCTGGCAACTATGGTACAAAAAGTTATCGCCAATTGCGTCGCTTGTATTTTGGTAGCAAGGAAATCAAGCAAGGGCGAAAGACTACTGAATCCAATCGATAAGAGTGATCTGCCGCTACACACGGACCATGTAGACCACATGGGGCCGCTTCTGTCTCAAACAGAGGAGCTGCATTCACCTCCAATAGCTTTAAAGAGTTCTGTGACCAGAAGAAAATGCAGCACGTACTGACGACGACCGGGGTTCCGAGAGGAAATGGGCAAGTAGAAAGAATTAACCGAATTATAACTGAAGTTTTGGTTAAGCTAACAAACGATGACCCTACTAAATGGTTCAAGTTTGTTGGAAACCTACAAACTACACTGAACTCTACAGTGTCCAGAAGGCGCAGTTATGAGGAGAGATTGTGATGTTGAACTCAAGAAGTTGCTTGAAGAGACCTTACTGGATGATTTTGAGAACAGGAGAGATGATATGAGAAAAGCTGCAAAAGAGGAAATACTCAAAATTCAAGAGGAGAACAGACGGATTTTCAACCGTAAGCGGAAACAACCGAGGAAGTATGCAGTAGGTGACTTGGTTGCAATTCAACGCACCCAGTTCGGAGTAGGTTTTAAGTTGTGTCCGAAGTTCTTAGGACCGTACGAGGTAATAAAAGCAAAAAGAAACGATCGATATGATGTACGGAAGGTGGGACATCGACCGCTGCTGACTATATGAAGTCATAGCTGACCAACATGGATGAAGAAGGTGAAGAAGAAGAATATGAGGAAGCAGTTTAATTCGACTGAGGACAGTCGAAATAACAGGATGGCCGAGTGTGGAAATGCTGACTTTTCATTTTGATAACCAATTAGTAATTTCTTTATTATTATAAACAATCAATAATTTACTATTAACGACCACCAGTTGTGCTGAATAATTTTACAGTAGTATGAGTTGTCATCCGCTCGTTTATTGACCCAGACGATCGGAGTTTGTTTACTCTCGTTAAATTACGAGAGACGATCGGAGTTTGTTTACTCTCGTTGAATTACGAGGAGAACATTTGATTTTTCATGAATGGATTTTGTGTTGACCTACATTGGAAAAGCATAAAAACCAAAGTGATATGAGTAATGTTGTCTTTATACTACAATGACTCCACTGAGGGCAATAGTCATTCTTATTGGGGTAGGCAGCGCATGGGTTTTGTTTAGGTTATCCCTGAAACTGTGGACGTGGCATAAGTTGTTGAATTCGATTGGTGTTTGGAACTGGTTGGATTGATGGGATATCGATCGAGCGGATGACAATAAAAGTAAGCTGATGGTGGAATAGAAGATGAGTTTTGTTTCGGGTCTGGAGAACGACGGATCGTCAATCGTAAATTTTTAGCTCAGTCTGTTAATGTAAAATGTAGAGTTGTATCTTTGAATTGTAATTTTGAAATTTTGTATTCCTTTACTTGTATCATTAGTTATTTAAAACATAATAAAAATATTATATTTCCCACATACATATATAAATTTTATAAAGACTTTTTAATTACTTAAAGAAGGTTCTTACAATGATGGGGAATCTTAAAAATTTGAACTGGATGCGTCCAACGTCGCGGTTAATTTTTAGCAACAAAAAATATGATCAAGAAGAAACCGATATTCCAAATCTGAGGAAACATCATTGAACGAATTTGACATAAAGGAAAGTGTTCCGAATAAAAAGCTATATAACTTAAAATTTATTTCGGCTCGATGACACCTAGTTTGGACATATAGCGATATCCGTGAAAAGGCTTCAAATCTAACATCAGCATCATAAAATGTGACGTTTTTAATGGTACACGTGGTTCTTGCCATCAATTAGCTTCGCCTATTCGTGATGATGTACCATCCCAGGCCACCGTGTCTCCAAGATCGGTAATGTGCAGGAACTGATATTGCAAGATCGTCATGCGACTTATCGTAAAATTGAGGCATGCTTGAATGGTACATTTAACATTGTATGAACATTTGGCCGTCCATACGGCATTATTTGACAATTGCTCAAAACAAGGCTCGTGTCGATTGGTCCGAAGAAGTATTGAAAAAATTCTATCGCAGTGCTTCAAAAGACGTCTTTAAGATCATGACAGGTTAAGAATCATAAATCTATGCATATGAGCAGTTGACAGTATGGGTCTTTTTCTGTTTCTTCAGAAAAATCGGAAATGTCGATCGATCGACCATCACCACCATTTGTTTGCCAGAAGTCTTTGGAGAAAAAAGGAAATGCAACCGCCGAACACGGATCATCCTTCACCACGATAGTGCGAACTCTCGTAAATCGGTTCAACCAAGTGACTTTCGGACACTCAAAACTTCAAGTTGATGGCTCATCCAACGTACAGACTTGATTTAGCATCCTATAACTTTTTGTTATTTCCGTTTATCAAAAATAAATTGCGAGATTGTTTTTGGAGTTTCGCTGAATGCTTGAGATCGGTATCTTGCTGGAAGCACCATTATGCATTCGATAAGGTATATCGGACCTACGATCCACAAAAAAAGTCCATACCATCGCGTTTTTTAATCTTCGGGTTAACTCTAATAGAAGTAAATCCAGCAGCAGACAATCGCGTATACGGAATAAGAAAAATGGCTGCATCTAATATGTTACTGTTGGTGAAGACCTTAATAATTCTCTTGATAACGTACGTCGGCGAGATTTTTTGTTGTACTGGCGCTTATATTAAACGCAGGCTTGTTGCTTTTAATAATATTGTACACTATGTATATATCCGCTACTGTGTCGGGGTACATCAAACATATCCTTAGATGTATACTTGATATATATTTGGACTACTGCACAATTAAATACTTAAAAAAGTATAAATAAATAAATAATAACCAACAAACCACCTCAATATATGTATATACGACAAGCTAAGTTTTTCCTTATCTAATCGTTTGTTTAGTTGCGGATCGGCTATTTTTTGTTCATGCAATTCGTCTCTGGAATTCATTAATTGACATAAGACGACTTCATCATACGAGTAGTTTTAGTGATGCCCTATTTCGACACCTAACAGATAACTTTGAATGAATGCATTATTTACAGTACTAATTATATAGTAGTGATATAGTGTTTGTATATGTATATATATTGACATATCAAGAGTTCACGCCACTCTTAATTCTGAAGCATTTGTTTAATATAGTCGCTTTCTTACATGTTAGTCTATAGCTGTATATATAGGGTGATTCATCGTGAGATTTGATTTGTATTGTAAAATATAGCACAAAAATTTGAAAGTGAACTTAAAATTTTTATAATCGGTTAAAGGATTCATGGCATTTAGTTTTCAAAGATGATATTATGTAAATGTTGGCCACGACTACGTCTGAAATCGTCCAATTCAATTTTGGGCGACTCGTTCGAGCATAGCTACTGGTGTCTCGCGGATAACACGAGTAATGTTGGCTCCCTAAGCGTCAATCGTAGCTGGGTTATTCCTGAAAACCTGAGACTTTAAATATCCCCAGAGAAAATAGTCTAAAGGTGTGATATCGCACGATCTAGACGACCAATTTACGTTAGCAAAACGTTAAATTAAGTGCTCACCAAAATATTTTCTCAACAAGTCCATTATTTCACGCGCTGTATGGCTCGTAGCGCCGTCTTGTTGAAACCAGAGCTCACCGAGACCATGCGCTTGAATTTCAAGAAGCACGTAGGCCGTTAACATTTCGCGATAACGATTACCATTGATGGTAACATTCTTATGTGCCTCATTTTTGAAGAAATATGGACCAATTATTCCACCAGCCCATAAACCACACCATACCGTTGTTTTTAATGGATGTAATGGTAGCTCTTGGTACTCTTCGGGTTGCTCATCAGCCCAAATACGGCAATTTTGTTTATTAACGTATCCATTGAAATGGGCTTCATCACTGAACAAAATTTTACGATAAAACACCGGATTTTCATTGGGTTTTTCCAGACCCCATTCACTGAAAATTTGACGAAAACACAAGTCGCCTGACTTCAATTCTTGAACAAGTTGAATTGTGTACGCTTTTAGTCCGAGATCCTCACGTAAAATACGCCAAGTTCTCAGCCAAGCTGCTGAGAGCGACATCGAATCGATTCGTCACTGTCCATATGGACCGCATACACTCTCAGCTACAGCTTCTAAAGTCTCTTCACTACGTGCTGGATGTAGTCTAACCGGTAAAGTATCATCCACAAATCGGTCTACTAAAATCTCAGAAGTAAGATACATACATACATAGATATATTCTAGGTCGAGAAGCCAGTACCAGTTTTCGTCGCTATAATTGCAATTCGGTTGGACACTTTGCATCAGAGTGTCAAAAACCAAAGCGGACTTATGGAGCCTGTTATGCGTACGGCTCTTTAGAACATCGAATAGCAACGGTCCAGGTCGTTCAAGACGAAGCAGATTCGGATGATTATGTAAGATATTTGTATTTTAATGTAAAGAGTGGCGTTAACATTAATTCGTGTATTTCTAGATTGCCTCATAGACTCCGGTAGTCCAATAAGTCTCGTGCGTAGATCCTGTGTTCCGAAATGCATAAAAATACAGGAAATGAATTCAAATGTCTCGAATTATGGAATTAATAAAAGTAAAGTAAAATTTTTTGCTAAATTGTGGTATCGTGTTATTTCGAATAAAAGGAAAATATTGATAACGATGTTTGTAGTTGAAGATGGAACCATGTGCTATGAGACAATTCTGGGAAGAGATTTTTTGAAGTCTGGTAAATTTAAATCATAATTTTTCAATTTATAATAACCAATTTGGAATTATTGTACTTGATTTTAGTTTTAGTAAGATCACTTTTTAATCCAATTCATTGGATTATTGAAATAGTGTTTCAATACTAGCGTGAACCTAAACGTGCCAGTTCACTATGTTCTGCCAATGATGTCAGTGTCATCAATGTATACAGGTAAGCGATTGCTACAAATGTTGGTTTTGTAGTTGACCTTAAAGAAGGATAGTGTTATCATGGATGACATATTTCTTTGGACTAAATATGTATGTTACGCCAAAAGCCTCTAAGGCGGTGTTTGCTTCTGCCATTTCAAAGTAGCTATCGGTAAAATGGGTTAGTGTGAATCGGTTGTCTGGTGAAATATATTAAGCTCTCATGATATAAGTCATTTCTGACTTTACAAGACACCAAAAACTCAAGGCGGAAGGCATCCATTACGTCGATCCTAATTCGATTTAGCGATTCATGATCCGGAGACCACCAGGTTCCCTTGTGTATATTGAAAAAACGAAACCATATGATTGTTAAAGTGATACATATTTCATCCTACCACCAAGTTAATAAGCCGGAGCCCGTTGTTAGAATTGGTGTCGTGTAGGCTATGGTTACCAACTGTCCTACCAGAGATGCCTCATTTCCTGCCATGGCCATACTTAGGAGCCCCTGGAAACATCGGCGCATAGTTAGCGTAGATGTGGATTGTCATAAGTTGCTTAACTCAAGACTTCTTGCTTAAGTCTGCCGAGTATGACCAATTTGCACCCCATATCACAGTTTTTCGGTCCATACTCTAGCACTTCCTCAGTTAAGGCCCTCTGCCTGGTGGCACATGGTGCGTTAAGGGTTCGAACATTAAGTAAGGTAAAGTTAGGTTAGGTGAGAGATATTAGTGGAGATATTGTTGCTTTAGAGCTCTTCGCAAATCATTTACATAAATGCAATCCAGAATCCGGAGCCGACTTTCGAAGCGGATCGATTTCAAGCATATCTTGCCGTCCCTAGAATAGTTATATCTTCCGTTTTGTCCATTGCATAATGCACATTTTATACTCTACACTCTAGGTTTACAGAGGAGGAATCCAACCTCGATTAAAATCTTACCCTTCCTGGAGGCATACAAGTGATATGTATGTATAATGTAAAGCATCCCAATGTTTTATTCATGAATCATAGCCAGATTCAGGAAGATTTTTTTTTATAATACCGCGCGCGCGCACCAAGGGGATATGAATACCCTTTAACTGGCTTTTCTCCAGGGCGCGGGCGGGTGGTGTAGTAGTTTGAAACTCAGGTGTGTTTGGTTTCGATATTTTTCCCAAAGGTGGTTGTCAAACTGGACGGGACGAGCGAGTACATCCTCAACCAGTGGGTCTTAAGTACGTGCTAGTTGTTAGTTCGTTACATTAAGCCCAGCCAGCAACCACTCCAACATCTGTGTTATGCCTTCATGTCAAAGTTGACGCCGACGGGATTTTCATAAAACTACATACAAATTCTATGAAAAGACTTTTTTCAAAGAATTGCCTTACGCGGGATTCGAACCCGCGACCCTCTGCTTGCGGAGTCTATGCATATACCACTACACCACGGCCACCCCCAAGATATGGGTTGATGATAGGTTAGGTTAGGTTAGGTAAGAGTGGCTGTTGGAAAAACCAACCCACTTAGGCCTATTGGCCCATTGTGATGCCACGTAGATGAATGATCCTCTTACTCCTGGAACTAATTTGAGCTTATGATGAAGCACAGGACACTGTTAATGTCTATGTTCTTTAGATCGTTTAAGTCATTGTAGAAGAAGCCCCTAGGTGGAGTTTTCTTCTCCGGGAGAGAGCTTTACATGTACAGAGAAGGTGGAAGACTGACTCTTCTTCCTCCTTGCCCTTGCAGCTTCTACAGAATTAGTTTGTAAAAGCGCCAAGCCTTCTTGCATGATTGCCTATAAGACAGTGTCCAGTGATGACACCTATGATGGCGCTGAGATGTTTCCTATTTAGAAGAATCAGACTTTTAGAGCGATTTACATCCAGCTTTGGCGAGATCTATTTAGTCACTAGACATCTTGGCCCATCGGTCTATCTAAGATCTGTTATTTTATTAGCATCCAACTTAAATATGGCAATAATTTGCACGTACCGATTAGTATACCTATGCTACCCTTTTCTGGTAGAAAAGGAAAAGTGGTTCCAACTTTGTCGAATTCGTCGGCACTACAGTTGCCTGGAATATCCCTGTGGCCCGGCACCCAACACAAAGGTGTAAGTTGAACTACTATAACATCTCCGTTAGAGATGATAGGCATTCATGAGCGGTTTTAGACTGTTTGATTAGTTTAGACTAGTGAGACTGAGTCCAAGGACTTGATAGTGGCCTGACCATCCGAAAAGATACGGCGGATATCCTTTGCAGGTATTACGTTATGCTTTAGCCAGGATAGAGTTTCCTTAATCGCCAAAATTTCCGCCTGGAACACGCTACAGTGATTTGGAAGACGAAAGGAGAGGCTTAGATTTAGCTTTTCTGAGAAAACACCGCCACCAACCCCGCTATCGGTTTTTGATCCATCTGTATAGAAGTGGATAGACTTGTCATCATAACATTACAAGTGCAGATCCGAAGGATGTTGTATTTTAAACGTTTGCCAGGATGGCCAACGTTACTATCCGAGGCTATAAGTAGGTTCCTTACATTTTTTAATCTCTTTCGTATAAGATTGAGGCGTAGGCCTCTATCATACTTCCGGTCGAGCATGACC
The DNA here is from genome assembly GCA_907269105.1 of Volucella inanis. Classification (NCBI taxonomy): domain Eukaryota; kingdom Metazoa; phylum Arthropoda; class Insecta; order Diptera; family Syrphidae; genus Volucella; species Volucella inanis. The sequence continues at coordinate 39,857,700 of OU026158.1, forward strand.
TTACCATTTTAGCATGCATGCGTAAGGATGAGTTTTCCAGTACCCGATTACTCATTTTCCTCCGAAAAACTGAGCAATTTCAGTAAAAGAAACTTGTAAGAAGAACAACAATGACAATTTGACACAAAAGTGGCGAATCTAGGATATCACTTGAGAATCGTGATTTTGATTTAAAGCAATAAGCAAAACAACATTTGTTTAATTTTTTTTTTATTTTTTTCTTTATTATTATTTCACTTTTTGTTTTCCAACAATACTGGTTTAATCTTTTGTTGGTTTTTTTTATCGTTTGCATTGAAGATTATGTTTTGTTTTGTTTGTTTTTTTTTTAATACTGTATATATATTTATATATAACATTATTAAGGTAAATTTATATATAAATATATATAGACCTTTAAATTACTTACAATTCATATTAGCATTATTAATAAAGTGTTGTGTTTTTTGTTTTGTTTAAGTTTAAATAGTATTTTTTTTTAAGTTAGTTTTAAGTCATTTCACATGATTCGCGAGGTTGGGCAATACATTAACTTGTGTATTTTTGTCAGATATATATGTTCATATTTATTTATAATAATACATTTAAACAGAAAAAAATCAATAAAAAAAAATAGTAGAAAGTGCGCGAAAGAAAGGTATTGTAGTTAAGGTAGAATGTAAAGTTTTCCTTACAAGTGGAAGACCTATCTAATTTTTATTTTTTTTATTTTTTATGGTTTCAAAGTAGGTATTTGGAAATGAAATTTTAAAATGTCGACATATAAGGGGAAGTGATAGAATGGATCTGCGTAAAATATAATAACAAAAAAATTTCAAAACATATATTTCTTCAAATATGTGTATATTAAAAACACTAATTACATTATAAGAATATGCACATACTTTTTATTTTTTAATATTTTGAAATATATAGGAACTTCTTACGTTTTTTTTCTTACTTTTTAGTTTATGTGTTTTTGTTTTTTTTTGGTTTTTTTTTTATTTCTAATTGAATGTTAAAATTTTTATTTATAAAGATAGAAAATACCAGAAGAAACATAAAATAAAACAAAACAAAAAATTAATTGTAAAAGGTTAAAGGGGAAACAAGCACGGTTGTTTGTTGTCATCTTTTTGTTCCTTTTTTCACGTTTTAAAATTAATAGAATAGTTTATTTTTATTTTCTTCGTTATTAATTTTAAAATGGATTACGTATACTGTGATATGTTGTCTTATCGTTTTTATTTTTTTTTTACTTTTAGTTTATTTCCTTACAAAACAAAAAACAAAAAATATATATATATAAATATGCACAGACGGGACAAATTAATACAGAGAAGAGATTTGTCGAAAAAATACAAAAACGAGTAAAATAAAAAAAAATATTACACTTTTGATTCCATTTTAGTAAATATTTTAAATGTCTTTTTCAATATACGAAAAACTATATTTATTTGTATATTTTTACAATATATACTTTCCAGTTTTTTTTTTAATAATTTTTTTCCATTTAATATAATGTCAAAACTTAAAAGTTTTCAATTAAAATTTTCATTATTTTTATGATTACTTAATTCACATATTTTGCGAGGATTCGAATATCTTTTGCTTCATTTGTTTAATTGTTTCTTTTTTTTTCTTTTCCTATTTAAATAAATTATTTATTCTATTTTTCTTTTCAATAAAAAGATGTTTACATTTTCCATTTTTCTTTTGTATGCAAGTATTTTAAGAAATAACTTTTTTAGGAACTCTTATGGTTTTTTTTTTAATTGTTTAAGTTATTTTTGAAAATATGATTTTCAATTTTCTTTTATTTAAATTTAATAAAAGAATAAGTAAAATGGACAAAATAGGAAGGAAACTAAAAAAAAATGTAAAAAAATATTTTTTTTTGTGTTTTTTTGTCTTTAAGTTTTTTATTTTTTTAATAATATTTTTGTTTCTTGTTTTGCTTACAAAAAAAATTCCACACTCATATCTTGTTTCTTATTTATTTTTACTTTATGTCTATCTCTCCTTAATGTCCTAAAGTAATATAGTAATAAATGTTATTTTCTTTTATTTTATTTATTTTGTTTTTTGTTTTTTTGTAATATCATTTTAAATATATATATATATTCACCTTTTTTCATATAAATATTGTGATACAAATTAGGAACTATGTTTTTCAGTTTGCCTTAATCATATTCGATTTTTTTTTCTTTAAACCAAAGTAAAAAAATAAAAAAATAAAAAAAATACATAGAACGTAATTTTAAAAAATTGTAATATTGTAATAGGATCTGAACTCCGAAATTATAACTCTTATATATTTATATAATTATATGTCTGTATACTTGTATTCAGATAGAAATGTGGATCACTAATGCATTGTAGTAGACGGTTAGATTTGTGTAAACAGTTGTTGCCACTTTGAAGCGGTGCACAAACGGTCCCATGGATATTGAATACCTTCATCTACTGCATACAATTCAAATCAAATATTCATTACGGAACAATTATTATTTTTCTTGTGGAATTTTCAGGGCACTGGAAAGAGTATGTTTCAGAGCAGATTTAACTATAAGGTCATCTGATATGTACAAGTTTAAGTACCATCAAAAGGTTATCGTCATGAACAGATCTATTTTTTATGATAAACTTTACGTTCATAGATCACGATACTGAGCATTAACTTAGGCCAATTGAATAACACAAATTGAGTAGCTACATACGTAAAGAAATGAACATGGGTCAGTTTCATGACTGTGGGTGGCCGTGGCTCAAGTAGTAGTGTATTGGCTTCCCAATTGAACCGTTTAGTCTCCACATTAAATGTAGGATACCACCCATGGAGCGAAATAACCACTGAGCTCAAACATCTTTCTCTCTCTTACTATCCAATGTTCTAAAAACTTAACACGTGCTCCGGCATTTTAAGAGTAGTAATACTCTTTGGAGTGTTAAGCTCTTAAAAAAAAAATAAAATAAATATCATCAGAGTGGTAACAGCATTGTTTTGTCACCCTTGCTAAGCTGCTAAATGATTGTCGGTCTATGTTATAAATAACGTCAATTCACCAATTAAAGATCGATACATAATTTTTGGAAAATTTGAAAAATTTAAGTATTCCTCTCCAATCCACAGTTTCTAATCGAGTATACACGTATTTTTATATTGCACTGATTTTTATTTTATTTTTTTTAATGTAAACTGAAAAAAGAAAAAAAAAAAGATAAAATATATGTATAAGCCTTAAAAAAAATTGTTGTTTTAATTAAATAACTTTTTAAGGGTAATAGTAAAATATTTTCCGCCAAATGATTGTTGTTTTTTTTAATTTTTTCATTCTACTTCAAAACTGTGTAGTACGCACATTTTTACATTATTCAATAATAGTACAATAGTATGTTAGTATCAACTTTACCATAAAAGAAAAAAAAATTTATATATGTATATTAATAAAAGTAAAAGTAAAAAAATTATTCAACCTTTTTTGAGACAAACACATGTAAATAGTTTCATTCCAATAGAAAATTTAAAAAAAAAACAAAATATATAATTGTAACATTGGAGTATGTTATATCATAAAAACAAATAAATAAATAAGTATGTATATTTAGGTTTTTTCCATATTTTCCTTTTTATATTTTAATACACAATTCATTTGTGTGTACATTAGGTCCAAAAAAGAATTATATAAATAAAATAAATAGAAAAATAACTTAAAGTTTTAAATAATAATAATAATATCAGTTAGCGATTTTATATTTTTTTCCAAATATGTGTACATATATTTGTTTATTAAATATTTTTAATGGTAAATTTTATTTAGTTTTAGTATTTTTGAATTGCAATCATTTCTTTTTTTTTCTCAGCTTTCCTTACATTAATAAGTTGTTGAGCTGTTTGTATTTTCATTTTCATTTTCATTTTTCTTTCTCTATTTAATAGTAATACTACGATAAATTAATTTTATTATTTTATATTTAATATATAGGAACCTTTAAATTTTCACTTAATAATTTAAGAGCATTTACGTTTTTATATATATGTGTATTCATATATAAATATATATTCATATATGCATATATATATATATATATATATTTATATTTAGTGTTTTTGTCATATTCCTCTTTTTAATATGACTTAAGTTTTAATACATGATATATACATATATGTATGTGCGGATTGATACATATATGTATACCTATTGTTACAGGTATTTTATTAGTTTTTCTTTTTTTGTAATTCTTTTAATGTAAACGTTTGTATGTTTGTATTATATATATTTTTGGGCTTTTTTTGTCTCTTAGTTGATTTTCATTCATATTGATTTGATCCAGGTTTAATCGTTCTCATTATGCAGTAATAGTAGCCATCGGTTGTCAGTTTCGTTTTCTTTCTCAGAAATATGATTTTAAGAATCTTAACTCCAGTCGTTTAAGTATAAGATACGAGTACATAAGTCAGTCGATTTTTTTTTTATTTCTTTTTTCAATCACTGAATGAATAAAAAGTGTAAACTTGTATTGTTTTCATTCAGTTTCTTCTTAGTTTCAGTGGTTAATGCAAGATTTCTTTTGAATGTTTTTTTCCTTTCACTATTTGATCGCGCTTGCTTATTTTAAATATAATTTTAAAATTTTTGCATTCTTGTAAAAAAAAAAATTAAAATCAATGAAAAATTGGCACCCATGAAAATGTTTTTTTTTTTTTTTGTTTTTTGTTTTCAATTTTTAAGATAAATTTTCGCTTACGCTAGGAACTTTTTCCTTAAATTTCTATATTTTTCTTGTTAATTAAATTATTTAGTAACTTTACGTAGGAACAATTTGACTTCTAGGTGTTTTTTTTCTTATAATACCAAAAAACGAATATTTTTTCTAAAACTTTCCAATTTTGTTTCGTTTTTTATCATTTATTTATTTTTTTTTTTCTTTTAAATAGGAACTTTGTGTGTGTAGTTATATTTTTAATTGCGAATATAATTAATTAAAAGAGAGAGCTTAGAAGATATAGCCGTTTATCTCTCTTCATACTTTGATATAATTTTGAGCGCACTGTTTCTTAATTTTGTAGGTTAGGCCTATTCATTTTTGCAGTGTTTGATTAAACATTGTAGTATACAATTTTATTTATTTATATTTTTTTACTGTCCCAAATCTTCAGTTAAATTTTTTTTTCTGTAAATAAATAAGGTTAATCATTTTTAATTTAATAGAAACAAAAAAAAGTATATGAATAAACAAACAAACAAATAATGTATTGGGTTGGCAAGAAAGTAATTTTGTCAGTTAAGTCCATTCCAACCAATTCGGCTCATAGAAAGTAGAGATCAGAATTGGCGTTAATGGCCCAAACACTCTACCCCATCAAAAAGTGCACCAAACTGTGACTTTTTACTATAAGAGATCTGTTTGCTTATTGAATTTCCACACGATGATTTTCATCACTTCAATATCGGCAGTTTTTTTTTTCGCTAAACATCAGAATTGAGAACATTGTGAATTTCTACGCAATTAATGAAGGGCACATTCATCAAAACGACGAGGTTGATCGTGTTCCTCTGGCTTTAGATGTTGAGTTCATTTGATTTTAGACTAGAAAATCCCAGGAGTTCCAAATCCGTACATATCATCTCTTAACTGATTTCAAAGCCACATTTATATGAACTATATAAAATCATGGCTAGTTTTGGCATCTCTGGCAAACTATTTCGACTATATAGGATGAAGATGGAGAATACACCCTGCTCCGTCAATGTCTATGAAGCTTTAGCGAATTTTGAAACATAAGCGCCAAAGATGGGCTTAGCGGTCACGCAAAGAAAAACAATGTATATGCTGTCTACAAAGAGGAATAGATAGCATCGACGCCGACGACAAAACGTCATGTTAGGCAGCTACAACTTTAAGGTGGTACGGGTCTTCATCTGAACATGACACATAAAACAACATGAAACAACTGAGCAATTAAATCATGATTACAACAATATAGCGAACTTCATAGAAATCGATATGAAGAATTGAATGCCTTTGAAAAATCGCATTTGTAAGCGCTGCTATTCGAATCAGATAAGTAACACATCTACATTCTAAACAATATCTATCAAGATTTTTAGTGGCTAAACCATCTTTACCCACATCATTAGAAATAGAAAAATGCTTTCATCTAAAGTATACTGAAATGTTTTAGAACTCGGCTAAATACTTAAGGTCTGCAGAAAGCCGACTATATTCTAGAATCATATCTTTTTTTAAAGTCGTCAAGTATGACTTACTATTACAGACAATCGTATTCGTTCAAGACATTTTTGAAGTAACAGAAAAATTTCCTAATATGCTACCAAGTTCATGGAGCTGTATAGATATGGTAGTTGTTGTAACCGAATATCTTGAAAACTTGGATATTCCTCGTGAATTTATAATAGATTGAGATAGAGTTTATACAGCATTAAGAGGGTTAATAGAAAATAATCCGCTATGTCATGAAATTAATATTGATGAGAATGCGCATTTATATTAACAAGACTTTATTTGAGTACCTGTAGATGAATCAAATCCATCCCAAAAAAGTGTTCAGCAAAAAATTAAAATATGCTTTTAGTTTCAACAATCGACCTATATATAAATTTTTAAATATTATTCTTAAAATCATAAAAAAATTTTATTGACTTTTTAGTACATTTATAAAAGCGTTGTTTTTAAGTATTGTTTTATATTATTTTTATTTAAAAAAAAGTCACATTTGTACTTTAATGACTTTTATAACAGCTCAATTTTAGGATATTTACTTCGAAAGTAATAGTCATAACTACGAGTTCAACGACATCCCATTTGTTGACATAAACACATAAATTTGCAAGATGTTATTTTCAACAAAATAGAATCAAAACAGGTCGGCGGCGTAAGGCTTTGCTCAAAACCTCCGTATCTCGGAAGTGATGCGTTTCCGAGCATGAGTAATTTTTTCTTAAAATATGCAAATGAATATCCGTATAATGCTTTCAGCAATGTTAGATTTAATTTCGCCTACAAAAAGTTACACAGGATAAATTTTTTAGTATTTCAGTTTTCAAGGAAAGGTGTTTTTAACTAAAAAAAAAATTCATAAATGAAATAATTCATCTTTCTTTGTAGATATTCGTAAAATACGAAGTCCAATTATTTTACTTGCCGCGATGGAAAAGGTGAATTCAACGAAGATATCTGGCAAAAATTTTATAAAGTATTTCGAAATCTGTAGTCCAATAGACGATTAAGCGATTATGTAAAACCGAAATTAGTGATCCCAAAACAAGAAGTAAACGTTTTTTTTTGAAAAAAAAAACAAAAAACCAATAGAGTGCGTATAAGCTCACTAAAAATCGGACATTGGGGTCTGGGAAGGAGTTTCTTGAACTGAAGAATCCGGGTTCAAGATGTTTAGTATAAGGGATGGTTTCTTTTTAGTATGCAATTAAAAATATTTTACCATATTCGTAAAATACGAAGTCCAATTATTTTACTTGCCGCGATGGAAAAGGTGAATTCAAAGAAGATATTTGGCAAAAATTTTATAAAGTATTTCGAAATCTGTAGTCCAATAGACGATTAAGCGATTATGTAAAACCGAAATTAGTGATCCCAAAACGAGAAGTAAACGTTTTTTTTTGAAAAAAAAAAAAAAAAACGAATAGAGTGCGTATAAGCTCACTAAAAATCGGACATTGGGGTCTGGGAAGGAGTTTCTTGAACTGAAGAATCCGGGTTCAAGATGTTTAGTATAAGGGATGGTTTCTTTTTAGTATGCAATTAAAAATATTTTACCATTAGAAAAAAAAAATACATCCAACTATTTTTGGAAGAAGTGAGAAGCAATACACGTTCCTTTTTCTTCACATCAATGCTTGTATTTTCTGTCAATCTTTTCCACTTTTCTGATTTTGAAAGCTTAATCAGATTGAGCTTTTGCGTTTTGTCTTCCTTAACCTATGCAACAGAGGGCGCTGTAATAAATAACGGATTGTCAATTTAAAAAATATGCTGTCTCGAATTGCCCTAATAAAATTAGTGATACCACTAATTAATCTATTAATCGTAGTAATGGAGTTACATTAGTAAAAGCTTTTTATGAAAAGATTTTGTTTTGCTGAATTTTTTTTTCAGAAAATAAGGTTTTAATGTATGCTCTAATTTTAATGAAAGGACCTTCTTAGAATTTCTTTTAATTTGACAATTTGAAAATCGTTTGGATGTATCAGGTGCCATTAAGACCATTAACGCTATGTCTATTTGAAAAGTTCTGATGCTTTTATTTTTATAAAGAGCTTAGATATTGAGGTTTTATATGAAATGGCCGCCTTGATCCGTGGAATTTTAGTTTTAAGAGCTTCGTATAAAGTCTTCATGGCGGTGCTAAAAAAAATTCTTACTTCTTGAATTACACCTAGATGTCAATCCGGAGATAAAAATGTTACAGATGTCAATAAATGTAATACAACATATGCTTTGTTATTTGCTTTTGGAAAATATTTCAAGGAAACAATATCTTTGCTAAGTAAGTGATCTACACTTCACGCCAAAATGTTAGAAGCAGAGTTCTGATTCTAGAGATTTTCTATATTTTTGTTCACTGTCTATTCTTCAATAAATTCAAAGCACTACAAATATCGTGCCTTCTTAAACTGTATGGGAATTCCAAAGTTTTCTCTTATTGACCGCGACAACTTATCGTGATAGGATGTAAATACTCGTATATATAGAACTTAAGTTATAGATTTTGATCGCCGTCAAAGCTGGCCATTAAATCAATTTATTTTTTAGGAAGTTCATTTAGTAAGCGTGAAAAATAAATTGAAATGTGGCAAGATACGAGTATTTACCCAAACACATGTCAGAAGCAGAATGACAGAGAGCTTGTCATTCTAAGAAATTTCAAAAGTTTTGAGTCGTAATCATACAGGATTCTCCTTAAAAACTATTTAAATATCCAGAAAAAAATGTTACGAGGGCACAGTGTAAAACCAGCAGATTAACGGTCTTTGCATAGAACAGCGTGAAATTCTACAGAAGGGAATCTTCGACAACATTCTATTTTGTCAAACATATCATTATCAATAAAAAGAAAAGCTTGTTTCCCTTGATAGATCTCACGGATTATTTCAATACTTTTGGGATTTAAAGTATGAGAACCTCTTTATAAGATTACAGCAACAAGGCGAAGGTGGATTTATAATGCGCATATTAATATCATACCAAACTGATACTAATATTCACTTCGTAAGAGGCAGTCTAAAAATCAACGACTTCCAAAAAATCTAAGACTAAAAGCCATGCATCATAACAAGGATAAGTTTAGCAATGACTTCATACTGATGACTTCCTGTGCATTTTATTCAGAAAGACGACAATTTAAAACCATGCGAGACTATTGAAAAAATTAATTAGAAATGCAAATAAAAACAAACCATTCTCATAAAATTCAAAAATTTATTATTGCGATCATGTACGAACAAACCTGTAAAAATGATAGGACCAGTACTTCAGTACATAAGAAAAAAAAATTTGAAAAAATCTCAAATTAAATAGGTTGTTTCAACCCGTTGTCACAGAGTATTATGCACAATCTATTCAATAATTTTCGAGAATGATTTTATATAAAATACGAGTACTCAAGTAGCGCAACTATGATATCTTTTGCGTTGTAAAAATGTTTTTTGGTCCTTTATTTTGGCACTGTAATTCTAGATTTAGTAGCCAACAATATTCGTTTGATTAAATTTGATAAAACTGCCCCGAAAACGTTTCAAAAGTTGAAAACTGCGTAGGTGATAAGAGTGTTTGAGTCAAAGCAATGATAATATTCATGGCTAATTGCATGGAAGACAATCAAAGAGGGGGACGTTCCCCATTTCTATTACAGATGAGGATGTTGAACACTTGTGGCTTGCTCTGCCTTTTTTTCAAAGAGTCACGGTTAATATATTGTCTGAGCAACTGAATGTTAGTGAAAAAAGCATTGTACGGCACGAGAGACGAGTTCTTAATTCACAATATTCGCCTGTGATCAATCAGCCATCGTATTTACGAAATCTGGCCCAGCTGAATATTTTCTAGTCTCTAAACTGATGAGCGCTTTGATGACGTGGAAACTACTCAACGAAATGCAAATAAATTGCTGCTAAACATTTCGAAAGATTTCTCGACGACAGGGTACTATGTAGAATATTGGATAGAAAGCTTTAAACTTACTTGTTTTAGATTTTTTTTTTAAATAATCAATTCCGGAATGTTTCTTATAAACTGTTGAATTAAAAAACAATAAACAATACTAACCTTTTTTTAAATAAGTTGTCAACGACAACAGCTTTCCTCATAAGCAAGCGTACCTTCCTTACTTTCCGCCAATAACTGAAATGAAATTAGAAAAAAGAACAGAACAACCAAAATAGATTGTTTTTATTTTTCTATACCAAGTAAACACAATCAACGAGAACTGAAATAAAAAAAAAGAATAAAAACCAAGCAAAACGACGAGGACTAAAGAAAATGGCACAGGAAATCAATTCAGTAAGGCCAAATCAAATGAAACGCTATACAACAAAAACAAATTAAACAACAGAGGGAAAGAAATAAAACAACAAATAAAATTATATTAACAAAACAAACTTTTAGTTTTTAATATAAATTAAAATTATTATTATTTATTTCAAACACAATAAACATGTGTAGTGTGTGTTTATTTTTCTTCTTAAGAAAAAAAAAACATTTATAAATTAAAAACTAAACAAATTAAAATATATAATAGAAATATAGAAATAATAATAAAAGTTTTATCTGTTTTTAAATTTTTTGTTTTGTTTTTCTTTTACTTTTTATCATTAAATCCAACTAATAAATCAGTGTGCTTCACAATATCCGATTTTACTAAACTACAATAATTAGAGATGTATTATTTTATTTTATTTATAATTTTTTTTTTTCTCTTTAGTATATATATTTATAATTGTATTTATTCATGAGAATGAAACATTTAATAGGTTTGTGTCCTTGATTTATATTAGATACATACACTATATGCATTTAAAACTAGTCATACTCATCCAATTTTTATATTTTATTCTTAATTTTATTAAAAGGGGTTCCGCTTTCGTTCTAATTCAAATTACTTTTTTCTTCAATCAAGGACAAATTAAAATTTTACAATAAAACAAAAAAAAAAAAAAATCAAATAAAAATTAAGAAAAAAAATCAACTATCTAACAAGTTTTGCTTTTTGTTGTTTTTTTTTTTTAATTTTTTATATGCGTTTGCTTAAGAACTAAAGGAAGCATTTTGAGAAATTTTATAAAATATATATGTATATATATTCTGATTAACATATTTATTTTTATGTTTATTCAGTTGTGCTTTGTGTTTTGTTTAGTTTTAAATGCGAGGTTTTTCTTTTCAGTATATATATATATGTTTATATTTATGTATATATATGTATATAGTACTTTTAAACATTAAAAGTTCTTTAAATGATTTAAAATTGTCAGCTAAGAACTATGAAAGCAAATACGTATTTAAATATATGTAAATGCAATTGAATTTTGTTTTTCCTTTTTAATTTAGCTTCATTAGTCTTTTATTTCAATATATATATATGTACTCGTATATGTATAGTTTTAACTAACTTAATTATAGAATACAATTAATTAATTGTGTGTACTAAATTATTTTATAATGTAGCACAACCTTTAGCAACATTTTGTTTTTCTTTCTATTTTCGTACATATGTTTATACATACATATATTTCGTATTCATAATATGAATATATATATAAATATATATATATATATATATATATATATATATATAGTAATATATTTAAATGCCCATTCGTTTTTTTAATGATACACGAATTAAAAATATTTTGTACAAAGCTTCTGCTTTATGTAGAGACGCATATATTTTCAGTTTTTTTTTTTTTTTTTTTTTTTTTTTTGTTCTGTTATGTACAAGTGTACAATTTTATTAGAAAACGATTAATGAAAAAAAAAAAATAAAATCAAAATAATAATAATAAAAACAAAATAAACAAAAAAAAAAAAATCAATTTATTTTTTTTTTTTTTTGTAAAAAACAAATAAAGCATCAAAGTGTAATTGTGGAAACTTTCGATGTGGACTCAAATCAATTTCCTATGTTCTAGCATAAAGTGAACTTACCACTCATTTGACTGTAGTTGAAGAGCTGTTGCAACATTTCAGAATGATTAGATGTCAAAGGATTGTCCGTGTTAATTTTAAGCATTAAATTATTTTCCATTGTTGGTGGTGATACTGATGAAAGGGTGTCACATTGCGTTTGATGTTGTTTCTGATGTTGTTGATGTTGTTGTTGCTTTGCTAGAACAGTAGCCGCAGCGAAATGTTGCTGCAACTTATTGAAATTTCTTAATGCTAAGGCAGCCTTATTGGCTTCATTTAAAGCCACATCCTCATTTTGTTTATTAACTGTATTATCATCTTCATCGTCATTCTGATCAATATTGCCATCGATATCAGTAATATTGGAAAAATTATTATCAACATCAGCATCATCATCATCCTGAATGCTGTTATTGGATCGCTGCTCAGTAATGTCAGTATTGTTGGTCTTATTTTGTTGTAAGGCGCACAACTGTGAGTAGATGCCATTAAATTCGTGTTCCGTACTATTATCAACATGTTGCTGGTCATCATTCTTACTGCTATTCGATTCGAGGAGCATTCGTACCTGCGCAATATGTTGGGCTGAAAATGCATGTTCCTGGATGTTAACACTCTGCAAATGACAAATACTGCAGTCACGTAGCTCTGCAATTATTGTGCTTGTTGTTGAGTCAACATTTAATTTTGTCGACGTGTCATTTTCGAATGTGTTCTCGTCGTTGAGAAAACGTTGATTGCGGAACTTCTTCTCTTTAGCCCTGGCATTCTGAAACCACACCTAAGGAATGAGAACAATCCAAATTTAATTAAAATTGCATACAATAATTATGATTTTGTGACAATTAGTTATTGTCGCTAATGACATTGAATAGAATAAGCAAGAAAAGTGAGAGAAATAGTGAGAAATATTTTGCGCTCTCATACTCGTGTTTAAACTCAAAAATTCAAATCAAACTACGAAGCTTACCTGAATGACACGCTTTTGCAGTCCGATCTCACGGCCAATATTAGAACAATCTGTCATTGAAGGTGTTTTAACGTCTCGAAATAAAGTCTTTAATATACGCACTTGTAAATTACTCATTTGTGTGCGAAAGCGTTTTTTTTGTTGTACGCTGTGGTTGCTCGAAGTTTGACTAAACGGCGAATTAGTATTGTCACGATCGTTGCCAAAATAATCACTTGATACATTGCCATTGGTAGTGGTATTATACTCATTCAAACCACAACTGACAACAACACCATTATTAGCTGTTTCCAAAATGTTCGCATCAAATACACGCTGATTGTTTCCATTCGTATTTGTGGGTCTATTTGTTAGACTACTATTATTAAATGATGACGAGGTAGTAAAAAAATCATTAGACTCGTCATGATCATTATTTGAGTCTGAAAAACTAATCTCACTTTCACTTTGTTCATACTTGCTGCTGTTAGGTTGATGAACGAGTGATGATGGAGGTGCCTTACTCAGATCAAGAGGTGATCCTCTGCCTTTAACTAGAGCTAAAATTGATGCAGCAGCCGACACCGATGAGCTTGCAGATGATACTGGCATAGATGATGTAATAGGCCTACCACACGACACTATTGCTGTAGGTGGTGGTGTTGTTGTCGGAGAATTTTGATCATGTTGTTTTTGCTGTTGTTTCTGCTGTTGTTCGATTTCATCATTTTTCGTTTCGAATGGAGTAGCAGCACTCGATAAATTCAATAGACCATCGGAAAATTTCAAATCGGGTATTTGATCAACATTAATGGCTTGCTTATCGCCATGTTTGGACTGTAGATGCCATTCTAAAGCTGATTTGATTTTAAATATAGCAGCACAATACGGACACTTTTTATTGATTATTTGTATATTCTGCCGGAACTGACCTTTACGTTCACGGGCACGTGAATTCTGATACCAGACCTGAATGGTAAAACATATTTTTGTTTTTGTAGGATTTTGGAAAGCATTTTGCTGGTTGGTTGGATGTCGAGCAAGCGCAAATTAAATCAACGTAAAACCAAAATGAAAAATGTTCAAATACAGAAGAACAAACATAATAGATAAACACAACACAACAATAGGTAGTAGATATGCAATCTGTCCTTTTTTTGTTACTTTTTTTTAAGTTCTTTTTTATTTTATCAAAATTTTTTTTGTTTTTGTTTTTTACTAAAAGGGAGAACAGAAACACAAAGAAAAAAAATCAAAATTAAACAAAGGAAAACATAATCAGAACTCAAACTTAGTTCAAAAAACAAAAGCAAAAAACTTACTAAAATATAAACTAATAGTATCATACAAAGTGATTTTTAAAATTATGTTTATAAGGTTTTTACATGGCAAACTCACCTGGACCACACGTTTCTTAAGGTTGACTTTCTTTGAGATCTCCTCGAGCATTTTGCGACTTGGATTCGACTCATTCTGATAGCATTCGTATAAAAAATTCAGCTGCTCTGGTAAAATAGTGGTGCGAAGTCTTTTGCTGTTTTGCTTCTCGGTTGTTGTAATAGTAGTTTCTTCTATCTGATGAACATTGGTGGAAGCTGTTCCGGATGACTCTTGTGAATGATGAGCCATTCCAGGGTCCATAGCAATTTCTATGTTGTTATTATTGAGCGGAGAGTTTTTCGACGTAACATTGGTTGTTAAACTATTGATGGACAGTTTGAGTGATTGAACGGCAGTATCAGATGTAGCAGCAGCAGCAACGATTGGCGACGAATCTAAACGATTTGAAATTAGAGAAGAATTTTCTTGTTGTTGTTGTTGTGGTTGGTGATGCTGTACAGGCATCGAGCAATGTCGGTTATTGCTCATGGAATTCGCCATAAAACTAGTACTACCAGTAGTTGCTGCATTCACTATCGGCAGCGTTAGTGTTTGTACCCCGCTCCCACCACCAGCTGCGGCCACTGCTGCTGACAGAAGTTTGGCTTCTGCGGTTAATGCTGGCAAAATCGTCTGTGGCTGGTTGGCGCTGATGTTGTTGTTGACGTTGCTGTTGGTATCTTTGTTGCCAATACCACCACCATTGTTGTTGTTCAGTAACACTGGTGAATTGCTGGGCGTTGTTGCAATGGCGTGGGTTATAGTACTCATTGTAGTTTCCGCTGGTGGTGTTAATAAAACTTCTTGCTGTTGCTGTTGTTGCTGCTGCTGCTGGTGATGCTGTTGTTGTTGCTGTTGTGGCGGTTTTGTTGCAACACCATTGTTTATGACTGCTGCTGCTGCTGCGCTGGCTAAATTGAGCAATGGTGGAAAATCATGTATTCGTTGGGGCGAGGCATCTAACTGAAAAAACTTCTTCGATTCACTGAGTTGATAATACTGTAGGAGAAAGTCCATATTTGGTTTATTAGCGTCATCGTTTAACAGCAAAAGACTGCTAGCACTATTAGATTGCTTTGACTCATTTCGTAGGTAATATTGAAATAAAAAATCGTAATTGCTGCGCTTCTTCAGCTCGTTTTGCTGATAAAAATTTGCCAAATATTCTAAATCCAGATCGGGCTGTTGTTGTTGCTGTTGTTGAAATTGTTTCTTAAGATCTGCATTGGTTTCGTTCTGCATAAAATACTGATACAAAAAGTCGTATTGATCGTTTTTAAATTTCTTATTGAATGCTTCATACTCGTTTTGCTGCTGCAAGTCTTCGGGCGAATTTTGCGTTTCAGAATATTTGCGCTTTTTTTGTCGGCTCAAGTCCATGGAAGCGTCCTGTTGCTGATTGTTGGCTTGCATATTCTGAAGAATTCCAAAAGGCGAACCCTCATTATAGCTCTGATTCATAAAGAGACTCGGATTCATAAGATGTATGAGCTGATGCTCCTTAAACAATTCATAACGCGTAAAAGTAAGTTGGCATTTGTCACATTCAAATTTTTGCAGTGGCGAAGCGCTGTCAACATGAGCACTAGCTACAGACGGCACTGTTTGTTGTTGTTTAAAAATATGCTGTGGTGAAGTAAGCAGGCTCATTCCTGGACTTGTGGATAGGCCAGGAATTACTGGTGGAATAGATGGTACTGATGTACCACCAACAGCTGCTGCAACAGCTACTGCAGCTGCGGCAGCTGCTGCTTGTTGACCTGTCAAATTCGAAGACAGCAAATTAGCACTGTTAATGTCAATGCTAGAATTGGAATCTTCACTGCTAAGACTTTGAGCTATTTGAGCTGCAGCGATCTGTGCTTTAGCTGATTTCTTATTATTTTCCTCCTTAAAACAGTGATTTTTCTGATGGCGAATAAGCTCATAGTACCGCTGAAACACTAAGTTGCATTTTTTGCAGGCATAATTGATGTTTTGCTTTTTTTCTTCGGATTCGTAAAAGGTATTGTTTGGTTGATTCTCGTATATCTTACGTTGTTTTTGACGCGCATTCTGAAAAAAAAAAAAAAAAAAAAAAAAAAAAAAAAAAAAAAACAGTTAGTGGAAAGAGAACTTATTATGGTTGCCTTGAATAACCTACCTGGAACCAAACGACAATTACTCTTGGTGACAGCAGCAACAATTTGCTTAAGTACTCTAAGTCACTGTCTTTGGGATAGGAGTTATTTTCGAAGAACTCCTGCAACACTTTAATTTGATAGTCGGTAAAGCGTGTTCGGTTTGCTCGTTTTCCACTCGATGTTGAACTGTTTGAAGAGTTGGAATTCGTCTCGAAATTGCTACTTTTCTCAAACATCTTGTTCATTTGGAATTTTTTCGGTGGACCCATATTATTAAGATTGCTTATGTTGGTCATACTATTAATGGGAAGGTTGTCAATTTGCTGACCTAGTATGTCGGAAATATTACTGCTGTATGGGGTAGATGTGCTATTAGGAGTTTGGGGACGTGAGAGTATCTCAGAGCTTCCACTTTCGGATTTCGTTTCGAAATTATTGTAGAACATTGACTGTTGATGATGTGATTGCATCATTGATTGTTCGCTGTCTTGATCTTTAGATAACATCATCTGTTGATCGCAGTCAGAACTACCAATGTCATCAGTTGGTTCTGATTTAATGTGAATATCACCACGATCGCTGGCCGCACTCGATGGATGCGAGAGAGGACGATTGTCCTGATGTTGCTGATGATGCTGTTGTTGTTGCTGGCGGGAAAGATCATGTTGTTGTTGAGGTTGCTGGTGGAAGCTCAGTTGCGGAAAATTCAACTCATTTGATTGAGAAGAAGGTGAGCGTTGTTGCTGCTGTTGTAGGTGTTGTGATTGAATTTGCTGTTGAATTTGTTGTTGTTGTTCGCGCTGCTGATGTTCTCTATGCTGTTGTTGCTGCTGTTGCTGTTGCTGCTGTTGTTGATGAAGATGAAAGCTGCTTAAACTAGTTCCTCCTCCGCTTTCTGATAGCGGGGTCACTTTAGCTTGTCCAGTACGCTCGTATTCTTCAAGATTTAATGTTGTAGATGGTGGATTGTTAAAATTGTAAGGAGAGTCTTTGTTTCTTTGTCTTTCCTTGAACAGCGTGTTGCGGAACCAATGTTTGACGACCTTATTTTTATTTGTATGGGATAAGGATGGGAGTTTTGTAGGTTTTATCTTTGGATATTACCTAAAACTAATACTTGCAATTGATTACATACCTTCATTGGAAGATTGGCTTTCTTCGACATTTCCATTATGCTTTCTTCACTGGGCGAGTTATTGATGTCAAAATGTGCACGTAGAATTTTTAGTTGATCATCAGTTATACGAGTGCGTGCACGTTTTTGATTACTGGTATTCTGCTTCAACGAATAAAAGTAAAATAATTTAAATAAATAAATTCTTTCTAGTCCCTGTATTTTGGTATATTGGTGCTTTAAATACTTTACCTGAGAAGCAGCTGCTGCTGTTTGTTGTTGTATTAATTGTGTAGATGGCGTTGGGGGCAGCTCAGTAGATGATGTAGATGCAGTTGATTGATTTGGGCCAGTACCTGACGTCCCAAATATTAAAGGGGGAGCTAAATTCATAAAATTAAGTGACATGAGGTGATGGAACTGCATCAGATTCAGCATGTCCAATGTGTTCATTGGGAGGTTGCTCATATTCGGTAGATTTTGTTGCATGTTTTGCAAATTTTGCAGACTCTGCAAACTCTGTAAATTTTGCAGATTCTGAGGTAGTCCTGGGAAGTTTGGTGGAAAACTAGCAAAATTTTGTTCCATTATCTTTTGAGCAAGCATGGTTGGATCTAAGTTTAGTTTTTGGACCATATCAGGAGTAAGGGATTGTTGGTGTTGTTGTTGTTGCTGCTGTTGGTGTTGTTGTTGTTGTTGCTGTTGTTGTTGTTGTTTTAGTAGCGCACTTGCCACAGCTGAAACTGGATTTGGGCTGGTAGATACAACAGGCTGTGATGATGAAGGCAGTAATGAACAACTTTCACTACCTCCAACAGCAGAATCTGGCACTGGAGATGGAGAATTGCTTTCGCTGTCAGCAGCTGATGTTGTTGCACCTAAATTAATTTCGAATTCATTTAAAAATATATACCGATTATTTGTATTTGATGACGATGATGGTGACGGCGGTTGATGATCGAGATAAAAATTCTTAAGTTTTTCTGCAAATTTCTCTAATAACTCTAATGGAATTTTTTCATTATGCACTTCTTCACAATGTGTCTTCAAGACAAAAATCGACGAAAACACTTTACTACAATAACGGCAGTAATAGTTTCCACCTTCAATAACTGGACATAGTTTGTTGATCTCATTAAATTGCTTGACAATATCAAAACCGTACGTTTCTAGAAGAGATTTGTACATCTGATCAGTAAGCGTTGGTGTTGACGTTGGCGTCGGCGTTTGGGTTCGTGTTGTATTCACAGTTGGAATTGACGTTTGTATGGATGTCGATGTCGGACTTTCTATTGAAGGTGGCGTCATTGACTTTGATTGGCATTGCTCTTGTAAGCGACATGCACGTGTTTGATGTAAAACACTTCTCATGTGAATATCCAGAGTGCTTCCTTGAGCATAAGCCACTTTGCATATGTCACATTTGAAGCGTTTTTTCGAGCTCTCATAATCTGATTCAAGAGTTGCCTTTCGCTTCGAATAGTACAATTTATTGATCGATGCAACACCCCCAACACCACCACAACAAGTGTTACCACTCCCACCAGATGATTCCATTATCGATGCCCTGCTACTGTCAAAGTTACCTTCAACCAAATCAGACATTATCAATGGGGATGGCATGCTCGTTGCAACTGCTGCTGTGTTTTCGCATTTTTGCTTCTTTGCTTTATGTAAGTGTGACACACTGTTGTAATGCACCAAAAGAATATTCTTCTGGGTAAAACTCTCGCGGCACACTTCACACTTAAATGGTCGATTAGGATCGAGATACTTTTCCAAAGGATAAATATTCAGTTTTTCGTTGCGGCGATGTTGATTTGATTTATAGTGCTTGACTAAGTAGCTCTGGTTTGTGTAAGCAACTTTACATTTATGACACTTGAGCTTACGCTCAATGTCATTATATCGTTCTTCCGATATTTGTTGCGAGTTAAGAAAATCATCTATTTGGACATTGGTACTACTGGTGACAGCGTCATTGCATAAAATATCAAGCATAACCGGTGATGGTGGTGGTAGTGGTGGTGGTGGTGGTGGTGGGGGTGGTGGTGAACGTGCTAATTCAGTTATCGAGTTATTAGGGACATTGTTTTTAATAATTGTTTTAGTCTGATTATCACCAATATCATCATCATCGTTATCTTGCGGAGTTAAGTCAGGGGTGAAATGGTTGGTCGTACCTGTTGTAACGGCTGCTGATGCAGAAATAGTTGCGGCTGTGGTTGTGACATTTGCCACTGCTTCTTCTTCTCCTCTACTAACTGCTGCTTGCCCTGATGCAGATCCAAGAGTATTTGTCAATTCTCCACTACTATTGGGAGAATGAATGGGACTTCCAGTTGTTTGTAACTGATTATGCGCCTGTTCCATGTGTTTCTGCAGTGATTGTGTACTGCGAAAATTACGATTGCAAACCATGCATTTGGTAGCATCACGCATCGTATGATATAAAGAGTGAGTGTTTAGTTTCTCCTGAGTCTTAAAAGCCAGTGAACATTGTTTGCACCGATACTTGTAAACGTGACGCTCAGAGATTACAATATTCATGTGGCTGTCTTTATAGTGGCCAAACATTTGTAGTAGGCTACTAAATAGCTGCTGACAATGTTTAGCTAAACATTGATATTGTTCATTTATCATTTGATAGTGCTGAGCATCGTTAGCATGCTTCAAAAAATGTTGCTGCAACTTAAATCCTTGGCCGCATTGCAAACACGTGTATTCTTCGCTAGCTACTGGCTGATGAGCTCCAGAAAGAGAATTTGAATGTTGTTGATGATGTTGTTGTTGGTGCTGCTGTTGTTGCTGTGGTGTCAATTGTCCAACATCGGAATGAGGTGTACTAGAATTCTGCGGCTCTGGGGTAGTACTGGTACTACTTCGGCGACTGGTATTTAACCATTGGCTGCTGTCAACTAGTTGCAGAAGTCTTGTTAACCCATCGCTATTAACGCTATGCACACTCATAAGATGCATTTCAAGAGACTTTTTCTCATTAAAAGTATCCTGACAAAGGGGACACATAACATTATTGACTGCTGGGGAACTTGTTGTATTTATTGTGCCTCTTAAGCTCGACGATAATTCAATTGTATCATCAAATTGTTCACACTCATCATTAGATTGAGCATCATCTATGGTATCCATGCGTTCAGTTTTAACCTCAGCTAACAAATCACTTCTGCATACCGAAGATGACAAACCTTTATCATGGTGTTGGCGATTGCCTTCCATTATTGGCGAAGATGATTTACTTCGAGATTGTGATGCTGCGGCATTAGCTGCCACAGCCGCCGCAGCAACAGCTGCATGAAATGCATGCAAAGCAGCAGGATTTGTCGGTATTGTTAGATAATCTTGTTCAGATACATTTGGGTGCATACTGGAAATGTGATGTTCCATTTCAGGTTTAATTTGAGCAAAATAATCACA
The DNA here is from genome assembly GCA_907269105.1 of Volucella inanis. Taxonomy (NCBI): domain Eukaryota; kingdom Metazoa; phylum Arthropoda; class Insecta; order Diptera; family Syrphidae; genus Volucella; species Volucella inanis. The sequence continues at coordinate 39,878,848 of OU026158.1, forward strand.
ATTGTTGCATTTGTATATCAAAGATGGCAATGTTGAAATGTCGAGATCAGCTAATTCTTTTTTATTAGAACATGTAGAGCCTGTGGCGCTTATACCACTTAGATTCTTCTGATGTTCCGTTGAGTCTATGTAACTATCGCGATTTCCACCAGCCATAGTGGAACAAATTTTCGGTGTCATTTGTATGTTTTTATCATTATCTGCTTTTAAAACCGATTGGTGGGATTCTAAGGATTGTTCGGGACTCGAACGTCCCGATTTAACACAATCTGAAATTTAATAAATAAAATATAAATACTACATATAAAATATATATATACATATAAATAAAATAAAATACTAACACATATAAATATAAATACTGCAAGGTATAACACATTTTTAATTCAGAATATGGTAAACAAATATAGGTCATCTAAGGGAAAAATAATTCAAGTGCTTGGGAAAGAGCACTCATAATCTTAACATATTTTCATTACAAAAGAAAAAGTCAACAAAGGAACTGGTTTTCCTTAATTTTTTGTGCAGTTAATCCTAAATAATCATAAGCATACTTTATGCCCGGAATTTGGGATCTGTATGCGAAGAACACGATGAAAACGAGGGTAGAAGTTCACATAAATGAGACTGCTTTAATACACTCTCAATCATAGCAACAACGGCAATTATAAAAGGACTTCTATTACTGACGGTCAAACAAGAAAATTCAATTACCCTCATTCTCGGATGATTGATGAATTTTCAATTTTCTTTATTATTTTTATTTTATTATTATTATTTTTTTTTCCCCCTAAGCGCATCCGTAAATTCCATTTGATTGATCAGAAGACACCCTGAAATATATTGTTAGAGACAAGAAATAGCAAAAACTGGCAAATGGTGTGTAAGCATTAAAAAAAAATTTTAAAAAAAAGGCAAAATTGTACTCATATAATATATGTAAATGCAATAAATTATATATGGTATTTGTAGTTTTGTAGTTACATGCTTTTAAGTGTATGATGTTTAACAATTGTCAGGAAACGCCGCACTGTAGAGCTCTAAGGAAATCTTAGAACCTTGCTGTAAACAACTTCACAGTCCACTTCTCAGACTCACGTCTCTGCTCAAACGTACTTTTTTTATTTAAAATCATTTTGATCATTTGAACCTAAGATATTTTACAATGAGCTGATGTACTTTTGCTTTAATATGATGTTGCAAACTACATACATCTAGTTCGAAAAATACATATCTTCATGCATCTAGACCAAAGAATGGTTTTTGAAGAATAAATCGCTTGATTTTTTGGAAAGAAAACTCGGTGATGCCACCAGTGTGAAGACCAAACCACACGATTCGCTTTTAAGGAGGTAATTGAATTTCAACAGTGCCTCTTGGATTTGAATCATTCCAGAAATGAAAAGCTATTGAGCCTAAAGTTAGCTTCCTCACTAAACAAAATTAACAACAATATCAATCCGCGAACTACCTTCCCAAATCATGGTCTCCGGGCTTTCGTTGCTGCTTTCATATGCTGCAATCTCGATCATATTCAGGTGTAGGCCAAGATATTTTCCCAAAAATAAGGCTAAAGCGGGGAGATCTCAAAAAGCAAATTGAAAAAAAAAAACGACGTTAATAGCTCCCAATTCGGAACACATGTACTTTCTGGAAAGTGACGAATAAAATTTATTTAGAGGATTGGAAAATTCTTTGGACCACGGTTTAATAAGACCAAGAGATTAATTTTGTTTTAGAGATTATCTTTTAAATGTGCCAATGGAGATTAAGCTCATGGTAGTACAAAATATCAAGTTCCGGAAAGGAACGAACTTGAAGCACAGATTAAAAGTGGGGAAGATAAAGTCAGGAAAGGGACTCGTTGCACTGGTAGCAGTAAATATCATAGAAAACCAATTAGAGCCCTGTGGTGATGAAGAAACACCTTTGGAAAGTTTGGTATCAGCTTTGAGGGAGAGAGAGGAGATTCTTATAACCCCATCATTATCGCTGAAGTTTAGTATGAAAAGAAGAAGACCTAAGTGGCTGCCTTTTGGAATACCATAGGTGGCCAAAAAAGGATCCACATCTAGAGCGAACAATATAATAATGGTTTTCCAAGTATAAAGAAATCCGTTTTCAACGCCGATTGATGACAAATTTAACAGAAATAATTGATGATATATTGTATCTTATCGTATCTTCGAGGGCAAATAACTCGAATTCAATGAAATGTGTAGTAGGTTATTTTGGGATTTATACTTAAACTTAAGCAATAGGACGATAATTGGTGAGTTTCGAGATTATCAAAGAGTTCTTCCTAAAATAATTCTCATTTTTTTGCTCATAATGTATGTATCATATTTGGTTGGCAAAATATGCAACCTTAAGGCACCAACATTTGAGATAACATAATTGGACCATTTATTTAAAAAAAAAAGTTACATAATATGTTATAATTAAAAAGTTGAAATAAATGTTCTTGCACCACTTTCAAAACAAACGGTGCATGTATCATATATGTGTATCAGTAACAGGTAGTTTTAATTGGTTAGGCGGCGCTACAGTGGACCTGGGCCTCAAACAATATTGCGCACTCCAAGTTGGTTGAGGTCCGCTTTCACTTGTGTGCGCCACATAAAGCCTAGCCTTCCTCTACTGCGTTGTCCCTCCAGACTAGAGTCGAAGGGCGTTAATTCGCTCTACAGCTATCTAAAACCTTCAATTCGCAGTTTTTGACCCAGTCGAGGTCGCTGTACAATTCGTAGAGTTCATCGTTGAGTCGTCAACGCATACGGGACCAAATATTTTACGAAGAATTTTTCTCTCAAAATGACCAAGGATAATTTCATCCGCTTTAAAAAGGGTTCATGCTTATATAGCAGGACTGGGACTACAAGGATTACAAGATTACATAGTTGTCTTCTCATCCAAAAGAAACAGCGATTGGCAAGCGTTATTCTTCATTTCATTTCTGAAGAGCCGTCGTTTTCAGATGTAAAAGCAAAGCCGAGGTAGACAAAGTCTCCTTCTACCTTAAAGTTATAGTTGTTGATACACTAAGAAATAAAGACAATTTCTTGCTTCGTGAAATATCGACGATAATGTTTTTTTTTAATCCAAAAACAATGAATAATTTACAAATGATCTTTACAAAATTATGCACATAAAAATCCACAAGAAAGACTGCAAATTAGTAAATTTGATGCATGCCATCACTGCTATTATCACCATTAACTTTTATAAAAAGCCTACCCAGAAGTAGACAACTAGGTTCACCGATTTTTAATCACCGTTATTGCCACCATCACAAAATAAAGTTATAGACAGTAGTAATTTTTTATGGGAGAAATTATTTAGAAGCTTTTCAAGGAAACTGAAATAATGGTATACTTAAGCAAGTAAAAGGTAAAAGGCAGCAGAAGGGCGACAGTATCGCCGTGAAACAGTACAACAAAACTTAGTAATAAATCCCTTTAACGGATAGAGAATTTTTTACCGCTAACGAGTAATAGAATTTTCCAAACCCTCAAAAAGTGTCTGTTTTTGTGCTACTACCTCTCAAATATTCATATTACTTTGAGGCTGTTTATCGACAAAGGGTATGTAATTGAGGTTCAGCAGGGAGCCAAACTTCAATTACTTTAATTTAATGTCTCCACTTGGTGAATTTTCTGTTGCCACTGGTACCTAAAGTACCCCACCTAGTCCTTGTCACACCATTGGAAAACAAGAATTAGAATAATTACAAATAATTGCAGCATTTCTTCAACCAAACGACTTCAAAGTTCTACTTAGTACTCTGACTTTTACTTATGCTCGTATTTATATTCGTACTGTACAACCGCATTGCCATCAATACAAGTATCCGCACTTAGGTACATATATATTTAATGTTCATATTTGTGTAGGTACATCTATGCACACCAGTTATGTACACCGTAACAAGTTAATTAGTCAGCGAACGGGGGTGGTAAAGCATATTGGGTTCCCGTGCATGTTTTTTTTTTATTATTTTTTTTTTTTTATTTTCATTCTTTCAGAATACGTAATGCGAAAGGATATTAAGACGTCTGTTCGTCTTGCGGCTTATTTTTTTCAAGTGGAAAACCACATGCTCACGCACGGTAATTATTACTCGTAACATCCATATAAAGTCGCAAGCGCAGACATAAAATACAAATTGTTTCTTTGTTCTTTGTAAATTGACTCCATAGGTAGATATGCTCACACACATCAGAAGTAACATTTTGACCAAGTAAAATTTAACCGTAGGTCATTATTAGAGCCTGAAAAGTTTTATTGTATTTTTTTTTTTTTTGGTAAGGAGACATATGTTTTTGTGGAATAAAGAAACATATATTTAGCTTAAAATTGGGAGTCACAAGTGCCTTAAAAATTGGTTCACAAATTGTGTTGGTGAGCATGTAAAGTGCGTTGTCCTTTGGAAATTGGAAAAGAATTTTATGTGAAGATCCACATTTTTTTACACAACGTTCTGACTTACTTTCCGAAAAGGCCGCGTATTCCAGCTTAAAATAAATCCTAAAGCGCCGTACATACATATATACTCGCATGTTACATACATATTAAATTTTCAAGATTCTTTTTACTGTATGTAAGTATATGGTATATTCCTGGTTCGAAATATAGTCCACTATTTAGGAAAGCAGAGTTTAAATTATTAAATCAACGAAAGTTCAAATTGCCATCGAAAAATCTATTCCCGATTTTACAATTCTAACTAGTCTATTATCAGGTAAATTGTCCTGATATTATCCGTCGTTCTTGATAGTCATTAAAAATAGTTCGAAGAGAGAAATGACGTAATGAACTTCGAAATTTTTCTGTTAGATTTCAAGCATCAATCTGAGCCTCTTTTTATATATTCAATAGGTCGTAAAAGTGTTAAAATTAAGAGGATCGTCATAGGTATCTTAAACAAGCCATTTTTATTACAGAAGATTTAATGAAAAGCAAAATTACTACGGTCAGCCTAATAAAAAAAAAACTTTTTTTTAATTCACTTTTTCTTCTCAGTTTACAATACAAACCATTCAATTGTGTATCATTTTAGCGCTTTAGATTAGAGTTTACAGTATTAATGTGTTCTGTGCCTTAGTTTTTAATAAATTTGTGTTTAAATAATTAGTAGAATTTTCGAATAAAAATGTTGGGGATCAAGACATAACATAACAGCGATAGCACGTGTAGCTAAGGCATCTACAAATCAAAAAAATATTTCTGCATATTTGTTTAAAAATTTAGTTTTTAGTTGAAAGATATTTTTCAATATTAGGCACAATGCAATAATGAGAGCAATCGTCGCAATTGGCGACACTCCTCCGAGTGAAAATGGAGCATTGGGCAATTACCACAAATCATTATCACCGTAATTTTACAATTTGGGTGCAGGAAATATACCTACCCTGCTGTCGTACCTACCCTTCTGTGAGACGTAGCTCGAGTCTCAGTACGGTGTGCAGTTTCATCCACCTACATTGTTGGACTTTAATTTTTCGGCCACAATGTAACAGTGAATGCCCCCTCTAACTCAAAGATGATGAAAAATGTTTTTTTTTTTTTTTTAAAGAGGAACCCTTTTAACTTTCACATAGCCAGGTCGTTTATCATTAAATTAAAGCGCATATTCCCAACAAACTGCTTTCAAGAAACCTCACGTTTCGTTGACTCACAATATCTTTTGACCAGCCTACGCCTGATTTTTTTCTTCTAAGATTGTTACAAACAAGATGTAACATATATAGAACAAAACTAAAGAATATAAATGATTTAAAACAATTAAATCGAATAATAATTGAAGAAGTTTCCGCAGCAGACTTCCAGGATGTTATAAAGAACTGAACTGAATTGAAAAGATGTGGCACATACCTCGTCGTTTAAACTGTTTTCTAAATAAACTTAAATTAATTTTATTAATTAAAAAAATAAAGATATATATTTCATAGTTTACTAATGTTTTTGAATATGAATAATCAAAAAAATTTTCTTGCGACGTCTTCCTCGTACCCCGGTAGTGGTTGACCCGTTGCACGTAACACCACAGCTGATTCGCTCAATCTGAAGTTTTTCAACTATCAGATACATACCATGTATCTTTTCGAAAATACGTTAATATCCGTCGCTATGGTTTTTCATTTCTATTTTTGGTACATTGATCATTGCAGTGCAACAGTGTGCTGCACACCTTGAAAAAACATTTCATGTAATTGCAACAAATGTTCTTTCGCTAATGGTACACTATTCTTCCTTTTCACTTATTTTGTTGATAATTTATTTACTATTTACTCATGTTTAATTATATTCTTATTACGAATCATTGTTGTCATACAACTTGTAACCTTTGTGCTTTAAAACACAAATTGTATAGTAACTCTTATTTGTATAATTTTGGGATCAATAAATTGGATTGAATTAAATTGAATGCAGATTTTTCCCATCATTTAAGCCACCACAAGACGCTCACTCACTGACCAACATCGTCATCGCAATTTATCTGATGCTTCGCGACTCGTCAGACGCATTTAAGAATTTAAGAAGGACCCGAAAATAAATTAAATAAAAAAATACACACGACATCCCTTTATTTATAAGATAATTCTTTATTATTTAATATTTAAAGATGACTTCCGGATTGTTCTCACTTTAAATACGGTAATTTCAAATATTGACATATCCCTTGAGCCAAATGTTAAACAAATTCCATTCATGATAAAAATAATATTGAGCACATTCCGTGAAAGTCAAGTACATGCTCCAACGGCTTCAATCCTTGTACCAAATGAAACTTTTCAGAGATTCTTTCTTGCTTTCGTAAAATATATAGAATCAAGCCTGCGCACGCCTGCGAACTGGCGAATTCGTCATTAGCACTGTGTGCTACTGCCGCGATATTTTCTGATCTAATTAAGTTAGTGCAAAATCTATCTACAACACGACGGAACGCACGTTCAGATGATTTATTATTCGCCCCATAAAATTGACGGAACGCGCTATGAATTTGTGTAAATCTGATTATTGGAAAGTGTGGTGAAAATGTCAGCTAGTTCGGCGCCTAATAAGTAAATACTCTTAATATGCCTGGAGTAATGCACAAATGATATTTGGGTTTTACAATCTTTTAGCGCCTTTAATTCCATGATACTCGTAAAGTGTTGTCGTGTCGTTCCTTGCGAAAGTGCTATCTTTAACATTATTTTATCATTATCATGATTTTTATTAATTTGGAGCCAAATTGCATTGCATTTGCAGCTTACATACGCTTCAAATATACATACGTGTGCGTATAAGAACATCATATTGAATTATGTTTTACAATCGGATCGATCAAATTCGTGGACAATGCCGGACTACAGCGCTTACCAGTTACAGAAAAGTATCTGCAACCACCGAGTTGGGATAGATTTGAAAGGAGGACAATGACGATGACGACTACAAAGCCGACGAACTCGTATCAAGCATACAAATATATGTATGTATGCATGCACCAATGGATATGTATCCTAAAGTAGGTACATAAATATGTACTTCCTGCCCTTTGGTGTTTATTCCTGCGATATTAATCATACTTTTGAATTTTTTTTTAGCACTTTAGGAAATTTTATTCGTGCTCTTACTGTTGCTGTTGACGTGGCTGTTGTTATTATTATTGTTCGATTTGATTTAGTTCAGCTTTGCAATAATATGTAATTCGTGCGTTGCAAAATCAGACATTACACACACTTACTTGGGAGATAATAGTTAAAAAAAACGCACCACAATGCGTATAATATGAGTAAATACGTACTCATGCAGAGAGTAAAGTTTTTTATAATATCTGTAAAGGGGGGTGAGACGATTAAAAAAACCTATCCACCCTTTGCCTGTTATTTTTTTTATATAGGGTGGGTGGTGTGATGCTAGTGGTGATGATGCCAGCGATGGTATTACTGATACATATACACGCCAACAAAGAAACAAATCAAAGAGTGAACTGCGCGAGAATTATCCATAAAAGCACATTTAGATTATCCTCGACGATATGAGCGCAATAATGCCTGCATGCAGAAAAGAACACGCGCAAGCCTTACGAGGTATGTTTGCACGAGTGGGGAGCCTCGGCGAATACACCGCGCACCGACCTTTAATCATTGCGAACTTACGTCTCTCCTCGTCTGTTTCTTTAACACACCGGATCTCTTTGCCCCTCTATCAACGATATACATAATCATTTTTGCATTCTTAAGTAATTTGTAATAATTTCCTCAAAGATAGCTCTCTGCGCGCGCATTCAACCACCGGCCAATAGTGCAAGGAACAAAATCGTTTATTTTCCGCGCTTATTCTGTGCTCTGTGTGTGCTATGTGTACTCTGAGGTTTGAGCTCTGTGCTCTGACGCAGTATCTACAACCAACCGAATCGACCAAACTAACTTCGATCACAATTGATTGGAATTATTCTGATGTTGCGGTGACTTATTCCTTTGGGGTACGATTTCTTGAGTTATTATTATGGTTCACTTGGTTAATTTGTCTTACCCTGTTTTTTTTTTTTTTTTTCTTTTTTTTTTTGGTGGTTTTACTTTGTCTCATTTTCTTATTCGTATTTGTTTATGTATGAACTCGTAATTGCTTTGAGGGATTCAAATCGAAGTTGCATAGATATTTTTATTATTATTATTTATTTTTTGGTAATTTGAACAATCATTAGGGTGTCTTATACTTTTTAATAATGCTAGCCCCTGCCGTCGAACAAAAAATAACTTAAGTGTCTCATTGTAATACTCATTATTCCTTACTTATTTATACTGGTGCCGTCATTTTTTCGAAACATCTCCATGAGATTGTCTTCAGCCTCGACGAAGCAGCCAGAGTTTTCCATCGTTAATCAGCAAAGGTGTACGAGCTTAGAAGTTAAGATTCATATAATGCTCATAACATCTTTGTATACATACTTCATCCATTGACAGATTTAGTAAGTTTGAATACAAATAAAACAGATAAGAATATACAAATTTAAAGCTACAAATGAACTCGTACCATCAGCTGCAAATTTAAGATAACCATAACCAATAACCAAGTCCATTGACAAGAGCCTCTTCTATATCCCTTTATATGTAATATACATACGAATATGATAAATGAGCCATTTCTATAGAATTTAGAGGCAGGTGGTTCTGTTTCTCACAAAAACTCACATATAACAATAAAATGTTTTGTATCAATGAATACGGATACAATTGGAATTTCCCGACATCTTTCTGTTTCATATAAAGTCTAACATTTGCAGATGCTATTGATCATTTCTGCTTAAATAACCACCCACAACAATTGCCAGAGTCGCAAGCAACGATTGCAAATGCAAATTTGTATGGAGGAGGACTCGTCAAATAATTTACATGTACAACTTCTTATTTGTAAATTCAAGGCAAAAGAAAGACGAACCAGAAGAAACAAAATAAAAATAAATAAACGAAAAAAAAAACAAATTGTAATCCAGCAATCCAGCAATCCGGCAATCCACTGCATTCCAATCGGTAATCTTATTAACCATCAGAACCAGGGAACAGGGTAAAACCAAAATACTCGTACTGCACCATCAGCAGAACAACCAAGAAGGGAATCAAAAAAGAACACGATTATCACCGCAAGGATAATCACCGCAGCAAATTAGTGACGATTAACTCGGAGCTATACCAATTTTCCGCTGTAATTTTTTTATGTATCATAGTGTTTCTGTTTTTTTTTTTGCATCTTTTTCCTAGCAGCAATAACACCACCAACACCAAAATCGCCAGGAGTGAGTGGCCGTTCGGTTGCAGCTATTGTGTAAATTCACCTCATCTTTCTTTTTCTGTTTTCTGTTGGCTTTGGTCTGTAGTCTCTTCAGCTTGGTTTTCCTTATCTTCATCATCTATTCCAAGCAATGCTCATATTTGCAAAATTTTGATAGAAAGACTTTTGGTACTGGGCGTGAGACGGGCGGCTAGACAATGTAACTATAGTAGGATTAAAAGTGATTTAATAGAGCCAAATCTTCAACGAGCTAGTCATTTGCTCAGTGTTTTACACTCGATAGTTTCTTCTTTGTTTTATCTCTTCTTCTTCCTTTTCTTTTTAATTTCAATAATTTGTTGGTTTTTATATTTTCATTTTATTGCTTAGTAATAAGTGATGTATGATAGTTTTCCCAGGGAAGTCATGTACATACATATGTATTTCACATCACTTTACGAGTATATTTAAGACTACTGAAAAAAAGTTAAACATTATGGCACAGAAAAACTTAATGAAGAAAGAGGTTCTAGAATTCTTCGATCAGTGCTACGAAACACCTTCTTTAATTATATTTACTTTTCCAAAGTCTGCCTCAAATTGGCCTGTAAGAGCCCCTGTGATCTGTGTGCAGTTAACTCCCCAGGAAGACAAAAAAAAAAACTCCAATCTCTTACAGATATCCGATCTTTGGCTTTTCTTTGTCCTGTCGGTCTTGAATTAAAGTTCTAATCGTAGGACTAGACAGTAACAAGAGTCATTCGGGTCTTGAAAACTATTCCTCAGATATATTGTCCAAGATGCAATACATTCGCATACCAGTGCACCCTAAGCCTTGCTCAATATTCAAGATTCAATCTCAAATTCAGCGCAATCTTGAATTTTTACACTATTTTTCAGGGTCAAGTAACGCTTTAAGTGGAGATTTATAAACTATACTTTTTTCAAAATATAATGCATAGTCATTTGAGATGTGGAAATCTTTGCATAATTAAAATAAATGAGAAAAAATGCCTGATATTGGGATCTAGGAAAGTTTAAATAACATTTCATCTCCAGCTCAGTGTTTGGTCAACGTCATAGTCATTTGAGATGTGGAAATCTTTGCATAATTAAAATAAATGAGAAAAAATGCCTGATATTGGGATCCAGGAAAGTTTAAATAACATTTCATCTCCAGCTCAGTGTTTGGTCAACGTTATTTACCAACTCGAGGAAATTCGACCTAGTAGTTGCATTGTGTCATAAGATATATCCATAAGACAGGGGTCGTAGGAAACTTAACCCACTCCAGTGCAAATGGTACCTAAATTCACCAACGTTAACACGAATGGTAACTCTAAACTGGCGAACCACGACATACATTTCAAGGCGCCAAAGTACTTTTTGTTTTAATGCCCACGAAGTCAACAGTTGTTTTCGACTCAAACTTCTCCCCAAAGAAATTCACTACTAGATAACATACTCGTACCTAAAAACTCTTTTCTAATGCTTCAGATTTTCAATACACTGAAATATTTATATGGACCGTAATACAACGGTCTTGCGTATTACGTTATGGTAAACCTGATAGGGTCGGTATCCTTATCTGGAACTACATAGTTTAATCGAGAACGTCAACATCAAGAATGGCTTCTTGGATAACATCAAGAATTGATAATACCTGACTTTGTTATCATTATTGCTCATAAGGCTTGGTAATTAAAATTCGAAACATCTTGGATCGTTGATAGACAAAGGTTTACTCAGAAAAACAGAGAACCAAAACACAGATAACATATGGTATAATCGCCATCCTAATAGTTAAAACTTAAAAAATTCTAAGTGAAGAAGTTAAGAAGCAGATTGATTCAAGTCATGAAAATTCTTAAAATTGATATGATATTGATTGCCAAACAATATAATAGCTTTTTTGGAATTATCGCGATGGAATCGAAAACCTATTCTATTAAATGTACTTTTATGTATACAGACTTATTTGAAAATACCTGTCAAAACAATTTTGTCTTTACGTCAATGGAAATCCGTAAAAGTGTAAAGTTTCGTGACAACAAAAATAACCTCATTCGCGAGTTGGCTGAGACAGCAGACATCTCAACTAAATACGTAAGCCATATCCTTCAAGAGATTTTGGGCATGAGAAAGCTGTCCGCATGATGGGTGCCGCGCTTGCTCACACGTGCTTGGTCCTGTTTAAATGTCGTTAAATAATGCAAAAATTTTTCGTCTATGAAAGTGAAGTTTGGCAAAATTTTAACGTTTACACAAAAGCGAAATAAGGCTTTAAAAATACTTGGCATTTTTCACATGGCCTTATTTCATGCCACCGATACTTTTGGATTAAATGTATAAGGCTGATCTAAAAGTTGTAGTGGCTCTCATCATAACTATTGCGAAAAACTTGAAGGAATTTTTAGGAATCAGTTGCAAATAACAATTGAAGTACCACAAGGTTCAGTTATCGGACCTATCTTTTTTTTAAATATGTTATCTCGTTTGTTTTGCTAACGTTTCCATAGCACATCAATTGCTGATAATAGAGCATTAACATAGGATAATAAAAGTATCTTCGACTTAGCAGTTTAACTACAAATTGATTTAAACATTCTGCGGCATGAATAACTTATAAGCAGTAAAGCAACACATAAGATACGTATGTAGCTTGAAAGGTCTCTGTCCACTTGATTGTGATGTTATCTTGTAGGTCATGCCCAAAATTATTTTCATCAGTTCAATATTTGCGGAAAAAATAACTTAAAAAGAGATTTAGTGTTTCTTCTCGTCACTGCCTCCCCCCAGAATGGAAAATGTTGATAAAAAGAGAAAGCATGTGAGAGACTCGATCCTATTGTAGTTATTTGAGTAGTAGTTATTTTAAATGATGAGTTTGTTGGTTACAAGAATTTTGTGTAAAACATATGGTTTTAGATAATTTTAAAATAATTCACATATTACTATTTATTATATTACATTTTTCTAGTAGGAGGCGATTTAAATTGTGGGCATAGGAACTGGGGTTGTCTCAGAGCGAATTCGTAGTGAAACATTCTTGCTGACCTGAATTATAGGCACCCATTTCATTTTTATACCCTCCTCATCCAACATTTATTCCTTCATACCCGTGGGCTAACCCGTCAATATTAGAAAGAATATGAAAGAACTTTTTAACCAACCTATTGTAATAAATGATCTAAGCTCTGATCATTTGCCGGTTAAGTGACCCATTGTTTTCTCATCCAAACAGACTCACAATTTAGTTTTTGATTATCAGAATGGTAATTGGGATCGATTTAGGAGCAAAATGCGTTTAAAATTGAGAAATTAATAGAAAATGTTACCAGATGCAATAAATCAAAACAAAATTGACGAAGCTGTAAGTAATTCCAGAAGTTCAGTACTGGATTGTATTGATGAGTCAGTACCTAAGAAAATCAAGTGTTGGAATGGCCCCAATTCGTTCCCACGTTACATCATTTATCTGATCAAAATGAGAAATTATGTCAGATCCAGATGGATAAGAACGAGAATTGACTCATAGATGACCGAAGCAAAAGCTTTAACGGAATCCATAAAGTCACTTATTTTAAGTTTTCGTAACAAATGCTGGAATAGAAAACTGCAAGGTCTGCAGCAAACCCTTTTTGAACATTGACTCATCCCTGCATTTAAAGAAGAAAGCACAGTATTTCTGTCCAATGCCGAAAAATCGGATGCACTAGCTAAGGTTTTCTTTGCGAACCATTCAAAAGGTAGGAATATAATTAGCAGAGAAGAGTATACAGTGCAATAGTCGATTAATATAATCGACACTCACGATTTAGTAATTGGAGGTGCGGAACTTGTTTCAATTGAAGATATATGTTAGAGATCGTACTTATTTGTCTTAAAAATTCAAAGTCCCCATATTTCGATAAAATGAAAAAATATACTTCTAAAAAGCCTACCAAAAATTGGTTTAAAATTCTTGCAACGGCTCTTTAACTGTTGCTTTAAACAGGCATACTTTCCTAAAGAATGGAAAAAAGCAAAATTTATACGCACACTAAAGCCGGTAAAAAATGCCTGTTTGCCTAGTAAATATAGGCCTATAAGTTTGCTGAGCTCGATAAGCAAATGCGTTAAAAAGTTATTCAAAATGAAATTTACAAACCATCTAAACGAACACAATGTATTACAATATATTCGGTTTTAGACCGCATCATTCCACAGTGCACCAAATTCACCGTATAACAAAGCACAAACAAAGCAATTTTGAAAGGGGAAAAAGTACTGGTATGGTTCTCGTTGACGTCGAAAAAGCGTTTGACACTGTATGGCACCAAGGTTCAATGCACAAACTTTTCAGCCTACATTTCCCTATGTATTTAATAAAAATAATTCAGTCATTCTTATCAGGGCGTACTTTCATAGTATCGGTAAATAACTGGCTATCAACAGGTTTTTCTATTGAAGAAGGGGTACCCCAGGGCTCGGTACTTGGCCAATCCTATATAATATTTACACGTATGATTTTCCAAGTTTAAATAATTGAGAATCTGCTATTTTTGCAGATGATACATGCATCTATTCTTCAGATTCAATTGGCTTGAATATTGACGCTTTTTTGCAATCTGGTTAAAATGTCATCGAAAAATACTTTGAAAATTGGAAGATTAAAATTAATGCTTCAAAGACACAGGCTTGGCCAAGTATCTTGGGGTACACTTTGACAAATCATTAACGTTTGGTCATCATATTCAAGAAACCATCACTAAGCTTAACCTTACAATTAAAATGTTATATCCATTTATAAACCGGAAATCAAAAATGAGTAATGAAAATAAACTTATTATTTTCAAAGCAATTTTCCAAGCAATAATGTTTTATGGATCGCCAGTTTGGGGCAAATGTGCAAAAAGTCACCTCCATAGATTACAAGTAACACAAAACAAACTTTTGAAAATGATTTTAAACTTGCTTTGGCACTTTTCGACCGAAAAGTTACATGTTTTATCAAAATTAGGAAAAGTTTCCTTAAGACTTGACAGATTATTTGAGCGCTACAGCTGGTCTTGTAGTTTATCTGACAATTGCTTGATTTCAGGTTTACTACATCAAGCAAACACCTAAAATGTAATAATGTATATTGCAATTGTTATATACTTGCTATTATTTGTTAATCTTATTATTCTATATTATTACGATTATTATTCATTGTTTGGTTTCTATCTACTTTTATTTATTTTTTTTTTTTAATTTTGTTTTGTTCATTGTTATTTATTTATTTATTAAACCATTATTCACTTTTTTTAATTTATTTATTTGTGCACATATCACAATTTGCTTACCTATTTATTATTATTTATTGATGTGAATTTATTTATATCTGTTAAATTATTTATATTTGTTAATTTAATTATATTTGTTAAGTTATTTATATCTGTTCATTTATTTAATTTGTTTATCTATCTATTCATAATTGTTAACTTATTTATATTTGTTAATGTATTAATTTTGCTAGTTTTTTTTATATTTTTTATCTGTTAATTTATTTAACAATTCAAGTTTACTTGAAATCAAGATCACGCACCACTACTTCTCTCACCTCGATGGCAAATAATCTAAGTTTATATTGAGATTTTTCTCAGCAGCTTTTCCTCAATTATCAATTTATCATTTGAAATAAGTTTGTAAAGATGATATATATTTCGAGTAAGTAAGTTAGCAATAACCAAATCTCTCTAAATTGTGCAATAGTAGTTTTAAAAATGTGTATTTTTGCTGAAATAAAAGATATCTATCTATTATATTATATTCTTTATTCATTTATTCGAAAGCAGACTTATGATGGACAGACAAAACACACTTATGTAAATTTCTAAATTTTCGTGTATTATTGTATTTATCGGAGTCCATAAACTAAATAGATACAATGTAAATACATTGAATGGTTCTGAAGCTCTTTTTGTTGAAAACCTTTGATATGAAGGAATTTTTTTCCTAAAATCGAAATCTATTAACATAGCACACATTAAACGAAAATTTGAAAAAAATCGGTCCAGAACCATCTGATTTATGCAATAAATAGGGTGACCAGATAGCAATGATAGTTTTTTCCAATTGTTATGTTTTACCAATTGTCAAAGTTACAAAATGACAATGACATCCAGCTGTTTAAAGATTCAGTAAGGTTTGCAACTCTATCATGCATTATTTTACACTTGCCGAACGTGTGGAATTTATTAAAAACATTATGGGAATTCGGGCTCGAAGTTGTAAAAGAGAAATTTGGCAATTGGGTCATCTCACGGCAAGCGCTCATCAATTGGCGGCCGCAATTATGCGATTTGACACAATTCGATTATAATCTCTGGAGCTGCGTCAAGTCCTTAGTCTACGCTAATAAGCCAAACACCTTGGACGAGCTAGAGGCCAACATTCAACATGCTATTGAACATGCTGGAAGAACGCCGCACATATTGGAACGAGTCATCTAAAATTGGACCGACCGCTTGAAGAAATGCCAGAAAAGCCGAGGCGGCCATTGGAATAATGTGCTATGTCACACAAAATGGTGAGAGTGTAGCTTCAAAATAAAGCCAGAATCAATTTTATTTTTATATCTCACACCGTTGTTGTTTTATTATTCATAACAATTTAAAACCGCGAATGCGGTACAACCTTCAATTTCATTAATACAAAGTATCCCAGATCTGATCTAAACTTCTCAACAAAATTAATTTATGAAGCAACAGGCTGAAGGTTCTTTTATTTGAACGCCTCAAACTAGGTTTAGCAAGACTGATTACAAATCTACAAGTTGTCTTTATCAGGGGGTTCTTTCTATTTCTTAAATCTATCACATTGATGTATGAATTTAAGTTTTATTTTAACGAATGTAAACTTAGAATTATTGAAATGAATTGAATTGAAATGGAGTAGATACAAAAAAAAAATAATAATTAATAGATCTTGTTTAGTAATAAATTAAGTTTTCCAAACTACAACTTTCGTAAGAAATCATTAATTGTGGTTCAAAACGAATTAACAAAACGGTTTGTCTAACAGAAAACCCTGTTGCGACTTTCCGTGGTGAAAAGGCACTACCTACGAGTAGTACATATTGCAGAAAAAGTAAACTTATAAAGGATGAATCCAGAATGAGCTTCCAAAGTATGGATTAAAATTGGAAATATTCGTACTGGTTGGGAAAGGCAACTTCAGTCGAGCAATGCCGAATTAAAATTATCCCTCCAAAAATTATTTGCGTGTTTCTTCATTTCTTCTTCATTTGTTTTCATCATCTTTTTTTAATAAAAACTATACGAATATTATTATTTTATGAATGTTCTTCTTTTTTCTTTAAATTGCCGCAATTATAACCAATCATCCATTACTTATGGTTTAATGCACAAAAGTATCCAAGCGGCAGCACACTAAATGTAGTTCACTGCAGTATAAAAATTACAATCAAAACATGCTCAATATATGTTGCATCCAATATCTCCATTACTCGTACAATATGATTCAAAACGAACCGAACGAAATCAATAATTGAGTGCTCACCAGTGCTCATAACATATGTATGTACATATGCATAAGTCCATACATAAATACATATACGGATACTATGCCGTGCATATTTCTTTCCATTGATTTGAGTTTGCAAAAATGTGGTGAGATGATCGAATTGTTTGCCAGTAATTACAAGTAAAGTCTGCATTAAAAAATATTCAGTTATGCAAATTCTTTCGTTTTTTTTTCACTCCTTAACGAATATTAAAGGTAATAATATCCACTTAATAGATTCACTATGAAAAATGCTAGAACTCGCAGCAGAAGACATGAATATGATCTTATATCTTTTCCACATCTTTTTCTATCTTTCAACCAAAACTCATTTCGAGATGCTTTTACTAATTTTTTTAATTTGAGATTGACAACTTTACGTAGACCTACTTCCATCTAACAGTTTTTTGATATTTTTATTTATTTATTTTTTTCCTTTATAAATATAAAACATAAAATAGCGCTGGCTTACTTATCACTGAAAAATTCGACTGATATTGCTAAATCAATGATCCGGCCATGGAACATCATATACTATATCATAGAAGATTCGCTAGACATATTGACGGATATTAAAATTAGAAAAGTCTTCATCATACAGTTTTGTTAAACAGGGTGGGTTGCCATCATTTATTGCAGCAACATGTCCCAAAAACAATGTAGTTTCAAGTAGGACTCATCGGACAGGATCGCCCATATTATCATAAGCCGTCACTATTCAAATTGTATTTTAGACATTGACCAAGTTACATCGGGACTCAGAAATTCACACAACAAACTCCAAGTGTTGAAAGATAAAAAGAAACATACACTAACAGGTCATCACATCGAGCTGCAACTCGCATAGTATTGAAAGAGAACTTTAAAAAAAAAAAAATTATCTGTATTCATCCTTTTGGCGTGCATGTAGAATCGTTTCTGAGGCGTGCAGTATCAGTGAAAAATTTACGACGGTCATTCGATTGTTTGTGTCAAAAGTGTATTATATTCAGGGTCCATTTAAAGTTCGGAACACCATAACTTAGCATTTTAGAGTAAAAAATCGTATCCAGTTATAAAATGCAAAGTAAACTAAGAAATATTTTGCATCCATACAATATGTGCCGTGTACAACGAGGGGCGTAATAAGTTTCATCTATACGAGTAAATAAAAATATACAACGCTCCAACCTTCTACGATGGGGATAATTGTGATAATTGCCATGTTCTCTACTACAACCAAAACATATCAAAGGTCTCCGAAATTGAAAACTGTATGCATCGCCAATTGGCAAAAATAAGGATAAAAATTTAAAGCAAACTTTGAAAAAATGTTTGCCTTGAATAACTGAAAGAGCTGGTATGCAGTGCTTTAGTTTCACGTTTATTATGCCAGAAACCGGGTCCGATACCTAAGTCATATATTAAAAAATAGAAAAACATTTTCGGCAATTGAAAATAAACCTCCGAAAGTCAACATTTCTACTCATGCTTTTGTTTTTCGGTTTTAGCCAAAAACAGTAGGTCTCCTATCTCTATGCACAAAGTTACAATGGGGAATAAATGGCCATAAACACGTATAGATCATTTTTGGTCAATGTAAAGGTTAAGCGTTGTAGCATTAACTAGCTTCGTTCATTCTCGTAGATATGTATAGTAACATGTTTATTCTTGTAACTTGAAAAACAACAATATTCTCGTAAACTAAATAGATACGACTAAGCTTCATTGTCTAGTTTGTGCGTATCATCCATTGAAAGCAGACAACGATGTGAATTTTTTTGTTAAAAATGGAAAATTGGAATTTCGTGTGCGAATTTCGGATGAGTTATTGTACTGTAGACAAAACATAGAAATTCACCACCGAAACTCAAATAGCAGTTTTTCCGGGCGAATAGGTGCCGAAGAAGGCTTATTTGGGTCTATCGTGCATACGGCATAATTAACATCGATAGCCTTCAAAAGTGTATGTCAACTTATTGCTCCAGTTCAACGACAATCTAAAAAAAAAAACAATTGTATTTGGCTAAGAAGAAAGTGCTCTTCTATTAAGATAATATACTGGTGCCCACGAGAGGCTATTTTCAAAATTGGAAAAATTGCTCTGCTGAACAGGAATTGGATCCAACGATCAACACGTGACACAAAAAAAAACTGAAGATACGTTGAGCGAAGTGTATTGAGCTCAAAGGAGACGATGTTTTGTTGAGTAATAAAAAGTTATTGATCCACCCTCGTATGAAGAAGGTTTTTTTTTTTTTTTTGTACACAGTAACACAAATTTCATATGTATACATACATACTCATATGTATAAGAAACAAAAATCGACTTGTACCCCAATGTGGTAAACCATTTTCTGCGATTATTGCAAACCAAATTGCTCCAAGGTTGAGGTATGATGAGTATGATATTTTAGAAGGTTTCCACAGAATACGGACATACGAGTGGAACTTGTCTTTTTCTTTAATGAGCCAGATCAAACGAATTTTGTTAAGAATTTAAACATTTAGATAAAATAAAAAACAACGATTCGTTTTTCGCAGATTTTAAATGGTTTTCTAGAAAATTGTTGCTGTTTTTACTAGGTGTAAACGTTTTATGGAAAGTTTTATGAAGTAAAAGGAAAGCAATCCACTTACCATTATTATCGGAAATTTTGAAGACATCGTCCAAGCCCAGGGATTCGAGATTTTCACTTCTACGTTGTAGGCATATAAACTGTTCCACCTGTATGTGACGTAAACTTTTCACATGCTGCACCATTTGCAGTATGTTCATCGCACTAAAGTTACACAATTGACACATGAGCACCTTGTTTTTATTCATCAATTGAAATTCATTGTTTTCACTGGTTAAGGAATCACTGCTACTACTGCCTAAGGACGCATTAAAACTATTCACTAAATAAAGCAAATGATTGAAGATCATCTTCATGGTGTCGTGACGCATGTGTTGCGTGTGGAGATTTAGCTTCTGTATGGAATTTGTATAAAAGTCACAACAATTGCATCTTAACTGCACTGTATTTGTTTGGTTGTATTTTAATTTGTATTCATTCTTGACGCCACCCTCTCGAATGTGGTTAATGTAGTTAAGCTTTTGCAGATGCTTGTCCGTTTTGCTATGCAATTGAAAATTGGCCTTCAAATTCGTTTTGTAATTGCAAAGACGACAAATGTAATTGTTGTTGATGATCATCATGATGTCGCTACAGTTATTATTGGTGTTGCGCGATCGATCGATCATTAAGTGATTGTTCAGTTCATCAATGCTGTTGGTATTGTAGTTGGCGCATATGAGACAGCTGAAGGCTGTGGTTGGTTTTGGATCAGGATCGATTGGTGGATCGAGCGAGGAGTCTTGTTGTTGTTGCTGCTGCTGCTGTTGTTGTTGTTGTTGCTGTTGCTGTTGCTGTTGTTGTTGCTGTTGCTGTTGCTGTTGCTGTTGCTGTTGCTGTTGCTGTTGCTGTTGTTGTTGCTGTTGCTGTTGCTGATGTTGCTGCAGACAAGTCGTTGTCTCGGTGGTTGCTGCTGCGGCTGCCGCTGCTGCAGCTGCTGCTGCCGCCGCTTCAGCTAGAAGAGCTGCAGCAACAGCAGATTGTTGCTGCTGTTGTTGTTGTTGCTGTGACGAGGACTGATGTGACGATAATGATGTTGATGACGATGACAGTGTTGATACTGTTGCAGCCGATGTGGTTAAAATTTGTGGAGATTGTGATGGATGGTTGAGTTTTGATGGCTGTGACAGCTGGTACGACTGTGGTGATGACGATTGTTGTGACGTGGAGGCAGTTTGCGACTGTGATACTGCTCCTGTACTTCCAACTGGTGACTGTTGTGGTGGGGCAAGAGTAAGAGGATTTGCAGCGGCTGCTGCTGCTGCTGCCGCACTTAATGCTCCCGCAGCAGAATTCTGATGCAAAAGCTGAATCATCAAGGCCTGATTGTAAGCAATGTCAGCAAGCGCAGCTTCGGGTAGAAAATTTTGCAAGTTCGGCATATTAGGCAAGTTTGAAGCGGCCACCGCTGCACTTTGGGCCGCGCTTAGCTGACCGAGATTTTGAGATTGCAGAAAACTAAACGCTTGTATGTGCTTGATGTTATTTTGTAACACAGCCATGTTATGAGTATGCTTTTCACTAGTCATATGAATGCGAAGATTACGCGCCACACTTGTCTCATAGGAACACACGTCACAGCGAAAACTAGGCTTTGGCTTAGAAGCCTGTTGCTGCATATTTGGCATTATAATTTTAGGCGATTCACGAATCTCTGCCGCGGTATTCGCCATATTTTGCGAGCTATTCAACTCTTGCATATTATTTAAATGTTTGTCGCTTTGCATGTGAATCGATAAATTACCCTTGGTAGTTGTCGAATAATTACAGATCTCGCATCGGTATGGCTTGTATCCGCAGGTGTAGGACTCGCCTCGTGCCAATCGAGGGTGTTGCTGACCTGTAATTACATATTAGAAGCTTTCTGAGTAAAATCAACACACCTTTAATAAATACATAAAATACACTTATGTTGGTTTTTTAGCTGTATATGTTTGTACAAATATCCTTATTCATATACATACGAATGTATTATTTCATAGAAAACAAATAAAAACGTCGTTTTCATTGTGGTTTTTGTTCTCGTTGACGTCGTCATAGTCCGGAAATTAGGACAATTAAAAGTAATTTGCATCAACAAAGGGACGAAAAAGAGAAACGGCAAAAGTTGCTGCCATAGAGTATGTACATATGTACACATGTATATACAGACAGCAGACATAATCATTTTGGTTGCGTGTTTTTATTTCCCGCTTTGTAAAAAGAAAAATAAATTTAAAAAATAAAAAATAAAAAATAATAAGAATTAAATCGAAAAGCAAAAAAATCACAAAAATTTTCGCGGTAATTGTGAAGTTCTTTGTCCCGCACGCGCATAATCAAGGCGATACAAATTATAAATAATTACATGATCTTTTCTGCCAAATAGGCAAGTGTGTGCATGTGAAATGCTTTGTTGTCCTCTGTGTCGTCCCGGTAATGGTCCTCAAATTAATTCAATAATCAACATTAATTTAGACAGAAGCTAGAATCTTGCCAATTTAATTCAATCGAAGACCAGATTTGTAGCTTCTTTTTAATTTTTCATGTTTATTTATTTTTTATTTTTTAATTCATTTAGTCAGTCCGTCCTGATAATGTACAATAAAACCCTTACACCCCTAGTTGGACCAATTATTCAATGTCCAATTGTAGTTTATACCCCCGTACTTACCAGCCAGACAATAACCACATGCACTCTCCCCGTCCGGATGCTTTTCCCTCATATGAATTTCTAATGTTTCCTGATACTTGTAGTGCCAATTACATTGAGGACATTTCAATGTCTTGCATGAATTTCGTGTAGACATCTGTACGCCACTATTAAGCCGTGCTGAGTTCAATATCATTTCGCATCTATGGAGGAAAAAAGGAAAAACATGAAAACAATCATAAAAAGCCTGAGAATAACAGTCTATTAAGGGTGCTTTATAAATTAATTTATGCACTTTGTTGGCATATGCAAACACACACTCACACTCGAACACACACACACAGTGAAAGAAAAAATCACTGTGTGTGATAAATAGTCAGTGTCTTACGTGACTTTGATTAATTTTAATCAGCATTGATAGAGGATCATTCGTAGTTGTCGCTGCCGTCGCTTTTGTCGTAATCATCAATTGTCATCTTAATCATGTTATCGTTCTCGTTGTCGTTTTCGCGTTTTCGTTTTAAGACGCATTGTAAAAGTATGGCAGCAACGATAACGACGAAATAACTAACGAGGGTCACTCATCATTGTGCTATGAACAATGGTCTGCTTATGCTTTGATTTAATTGTCCTGGCAAACAAAATCAGTGGGAAAATTGCTGAGACCAACATACGAGTACCATGAACGCGGTGCGCACTCGCATTATTATCATATAAATTTATGTACAAATGGCTCAATTAAATTTAAGATGGTTTCAACGCAGTATTCATACATTTCTGCTACAACCATACAAGTGCATATGGTATGACATTTTGGCCACAAAACGATGCGTTCCAGCATATTGAGCTTGGTCTTATGAATTGATCTACTACCTCTCTGAAATAGGTGAAAGCCACAGCACTGTAAAATCTAAAATTCCACTGCATACAGGAGTTGAATGTCAAATTGAATAAAAAATTAAAAAACATCCTTCATAAGCGAGTTTGTCTAAATGTATTCATTTGAATTTAAAAAATAAAAAAGGAAAATAAAACTCACCTAGAACAATCCACACCTAATGGTCGACCATTAATATGTTCTGGACAGGCACCTATTGTAAAGCTAGGCGCAGCAGCTGCATTAGGTGACATTGTCGAATTTGATGGAAATAGATTGATGCTGTTTGGCGATCGGGTCGGTGTCATTGGAGATTTCATATTGATCTCGATCATTTCGCATGTTTTGCAATCGATGCCCTTAATGTCTGGGTGCTCGGGACATGTCGCAAATGCGGCATGCTGTTGCTGTTGCTGATGCAATTGATGTTGCAGGAAATCATTGATTAATTTCACACTGCTACTATTGCCAGCTAGATCACCAGGAGAACCAGTACCTACAGCTGCGGCAGCCGCTGCTAATGATGCTGTTAATGAATTCAACGATGACGTATTCGATGTCACTAGGGACAAAGCATTGCCTTCTGTATTGCTACCACTAGTGCTAACGACAGCCGCTGCGGAGGCAGGTGATGTTATTCGGATTTGATTTTGCATTTGTTGGAATTGCTGCTGAAGGAAATCCGCTACTGTTGTAGGTGTCGGCGGTGATAATGCAGACGAACTGTTCTTATTGCTACTGGTATTACTAATATTACTAATACTACTACTACTATTGCTAGTTGATTTAATTGTTGGTGAGCTCGTTGATGATGTTATTGGAATTGTGTCGGAAATTGCTAGGGAATTTGACGAATGCTTAGAGGCAGCTGAACTTGTCGTTGTGGCTACTTGTAGCCCTGATGTGATGATTGTTGTCGCCGGTTGCTGAACAAATGATAGTGACACTGAGGTTGAAGATGACGAGGATGTTGATGATGGTGAAGACGAGGTTGTCGATGCTGGGGACGACGGTGGTGGTGTACGCTGAACATCGATTGATGTTGCAGTTACAACAGCTAGGGTGGCCGCTTGTGCTGCCGCAGTTGCTGCGCTTAAGTCTAAAGTGTTCAGATTATCAAAATTATCTGATCTTAATTGGTGATTCATTTGGCTACAAACACTACTGCTGCTGTTAGGATTATTACTATTGATGCTTGTTGTGTTGCCATAACCAAGGTTGCTATTACCACTACCGCTTGTGCCAGTAGCACCAATACCCGCCATTATAAGATCACTTTCCAAATGTGATGTATTCATTGACATTGACGCTGGTGAATTTATACTATTGTTGCTGTTGCTGCAACTAGCTGCTATTGCAGCCACCAAAGCCGCATTTGCAGCCACAGCTACGGCCGCCGCCGTTGACACCGGTGTTATAGACGACGCTGGCGATGGCGATGATGATGAAAAAGACAACGATGATGTTGACGTCGCCAGTGGTATCGATGAGGGCGTACTACAGCTATTATTATTGCTACTATTCACCAAAGACAATGTTGACCCAACAAGCTGTTGTTGTTGCTGCTGCTGCTGCTGTGAATGTGAATGTGACTGTGACTGTTGGGCTAGCGATGACTGTTTCATCAATTGATGTTGCTTTTGTATATCCAATGGTTCCAAAAATGATACTTGTGGCTTCTCATCAACATTCCGCTGTATAATGGCACTCGAATATTCTCGATTCAGTAGTAACTTTTCCGATTCTTGAAGATTAAGAGTATGTTCGCTGTTTGCATGCAAGCTAAACGATTTCGTGTTACCAAAGCTTAGTTTGCAAATGAAACACATCAATATTGGCTTTTGTATTTTATTTGGTTCGGATATATTGACACTGGCATCGCGAGCGGTAACCACACGAAACGAGTGGATTTTTGGGTTATTCGTTGTTGTTGCCCCTACTGAAGAAATGTAAGAGAAAAAAAAATTAAAATAGAAACGTTTCATTTAATTATTTATGCATCGGAAGAATAAAGAAAAATAAATATAAAACTAAACTGAACACTAAGACTGACTATCGTTTTCAACAACGAACCGCCATTATATTAGAAAATTGATGAGAAAAATAAGCTGTACAAAAATCGTTCCATAAAGGGTTAAGGCTTAAAATAAGAATGGCATTCATCAACAGGCTATAAATTTTCTGAGAGAGCAAAACATATTTATCATATTCCATATGCATGAAAAGGGTAGCGCAAAATGTTCTTTATAGTTTAAATTCCTTGCAGCTTCTTTTTATCAATACTATAATTTATTTTCAGAAATTTGCTATCGAGTTTGAAGAACAATGGAATTTTAACTTGAAAAACCAACAGTCAATTATATTGACGAAGTTCCCATATCGTTGATATAATATTGTGCGAACCGCACTCACGAAAGTTGCGTGTTTTCAGCTATGGCTCATACAAATGAAAATAACCAATGTGCATGATAAGTCAAGAATCATCAACGGAGAGACGGACGTAGGTTCGGTCAGAGCGTTTTTACCGTGTAATGCGGTAATGTTCTCATGAAGAGTACAATATTCAGACAACTGAGAGTTAATATAACAGCTAACACAATACTTTTATTCATTACTATTTGGCAAATTATTATAGAAATTTATACGCCTGCAAAAACGAAGAAAATCGAAATGTTACCGTCATGATTATCGAACAGAACATGGTCTGCAGGATATTAGGTTTCAATAGAATGGTACCACATGCCATAAACTCGATTGTTTTGAGTTATTGAAGTTATTGGAGAAATGGACCTGTTTTCTGCCCTGTGGGGGTATTTGAAGTCGTTAGTCAAAGTGGACAAGCCAGCTATGAAAAACTATATCAAGTGGTCAAAAATTGGAGTTCCAGGATGCAATTCCTGAAACATTCCCGTGGTGGCCATAATTTTTCATCAATATCCTTGGAATAGTTGAAAACCTGGCATATTATAAAATTCAGCTTGTGAAAGATTGGAGGCCGACACTTATGGTAGCTACAGAGTGATTGTGGCATCAGTTGCCTAGCTTGTGCAAGATTTAAAGCCGATATACTATTAGCAATGAGACATTGTTCCGATTTAATTCACAATTTAATAGTGAGCAATGAAGTACATTTTCAATCTGCTTCGGCTCCACAAGCATTCCATCACTTAAGTCAAACTAATTTGTGCGGTGTATTTCTTCACTTTCAATTCTGCTCAGTATCGGATAATTTTGGACAATTGGACACATAACTATGCCGGGCCTATTTGTCGAAATGTCAACCGATATCCCTACGATAAGACCGAAAAACACAAACATTTGTGAGACGTTATAGTTCATGTTTAAAACCAAAAAGGCCTCCTGGTATTTATAAATGATTGAAAGTACACAGTAATGCTTGTTTCTTCCAATTGTAAATACGCATTTAATTTAAGTCAACTTTATCTTATATCTGTATATTCTACATTCAGAATTTTTGTAACTCATTACGGAAATATCTTTCTTACCGCTCATACAATTTTCCGATATATTCGAAAGTGATTCATTTTCCGAATCGATTATATACGCACTGCCATCTGGATTATATACAATCTTGCCTTGAAAACTTTCAACATCAGAACAGGACATTGGGGAGCAGTCATCCGATTCGTATTCCTGAAAATAGAAAATAAATATATTAACTTAAGTTACAAATTCAAAAAGGGGAAACAGAAAGGGAATAAAACAATCCAAAATTATATTCAAATGCATACAAATAGACTAGCTTGTTGTGTGTGAATCGTTTAATTTTTTAAACTGAATAAAACGACAAACATCTTTATATCAGCCCTTGGTTTCTATCATTGAGGAGGCTTGTATTGTAATATGCACCTCTCTACTGTATCTAGCTAGATGCAAAGCAAACTATTACGGGTTATTTAGTTCGATTAATTGAAATAGACAACAACACAAAACACAAGCACATGAAAAACTACATGACAGATGTCCAATTTGATTTAATTAGACTTATTAAAAAAATAAATAATAAATAATAAAATAAAATAAAATAGCCAACCACCCAAATCGAGTCCTCATGCACATTCATGTATATACATACATTCATAAACATATATGTAGATATATACATATGTAAATGCATACGTACGTTGGCGTAATTGTATTGTAACAGCCGCAGTACCTTGTTTTCTGTTACCTCTTCAACCCCTTTAGGAATATATAAATTTTTTTTTTGTGGCTTATTAGTTAGAATGGCAATGCAGAAGGTGAGCATAAGCAGAATAAAATTCTATACCCAACAATGGTCAACAAATTAAGTTAGGAAAACGAAAAGTTCCAATTAATTATTACGGACGAAAGAAACCCCAACCACACATCACACGACCCCTAGTAGTGCACGTACATATGTATTGTACATATAATTATTTTTTAAGCACCTAGACTACTCGTATGTTGCCACAAAGGCACAAAGGGTTAGCTTACTTTAGGCGGTTAAGAAAATTCTGTGTGATTTATCCATAAATAATGGAATAGAATGTTGATATCGATGTCGATGAGTAAGAGCGCTTTTGGAATTGAAAATGGAAGCGAACGCACTTTTGACAGTGCAGTGTCTATGTTATTTGTAATTCTGACAACGTTTGCGTATAATTTAAGACGGATTGGAACTAGCACCCTAAAACTATAAACAATTTTAAACACAATAGTGCAGTGCAATTAAGTGGTTTTCATCTGAGTTGCTAAAATCAATTCAACACAAAACTAAGCCGAGTACAATATAAAATAAAATAAAACAAAACGAAACTAAATGCAATACTTAACTCAAAACCATATACTTGTACATGCATAATGTACATACAAATATAAAACAAGTGATTTCAACAACAGAAAAAACAAGAACAAAAAGAAAAAACATTATTATCTCTGAAGATCGCTCACCTCCGAATTGGTGAAACACGATTGTGGATCATCACGCTTGCGTCGGCGCTTTCTTGGTGTTGGCTCACTATGTGTCGACTCCGATTGCGTTAAAGGTGGTGGCATTTTCACTTCTTATTACTATATGGCAATTTGAAAATCTTCTACTGTCCAATATATTTAAATAACCTTTGGATTATTTATTTATTTATTTTTTTTTTTTGTGCGTCTGTTGGTCTTTTTATTTATAAGTATGATTTGCTATTTCCAAGCAAAATGTTGCCTTAACATGCTTCTCTTCTGCTCTCGGAAGAATCCAACTTCCGAGCTTCGAAAAGGTGTCAAGCCCGGTCGTGTACATAAGATCGACGCCACGGCTGCAGTTATTGGGTCACGGAATAAATTCTGGAATTGTTATGCGCTAATTTGTTTGGTATTTTAATTTTTTTTTATAAGGAATTAATCTACATAATAAGCACATGCATACTAAAAGAACAAGCAAAACGGACCTACGGTTAGTTCACAAAAAAAAAAAAACTTACTTTCCCATACTTCAACAATCCCTTAACAAATTCAAAATCAATGGGGCTATAACTGTGTTTTTAGAAAAATAGAAGTTTACTTGCACTCATACATGTATTTTAAAATAAGTTGAGCAACGACTAGACATTCTCAGGAATTACCCACAATGCCATTACTCCTTGTCAAAATCTTTAAACTGTAATCTGATTAAGTGGATAGTAACCATGTTTCCAAATTTGTCAGATGGACTAGGACAAAATACAAATTTATTTTGCTGTACATCTACGAAGGCATATAGAGCATTGACTCTAAGCATACATTTGTTTGATAATCAATGAAATTTATACCACACTCGCTTGGCCAAAACGGAAACGTTTGGCCAATAAAAAAAAAAGGTCTGTAAGAATATATGTATGTATGTAAGAGTGTATGTTTTATTATGTATTCTTATAAGCGTTCAAATGCTTCAAACAGACTAGCTTTCTTAGCTTTAAAAATAATATCGACATGGACCTGCACGTTCTATTAATTTTTAACCTATTCGTTTGTTTCGTTTAGCAAAAAATTTTATCTTCAGGGTTATAATTTTTAATTTCATGTTTGTTTTTGTTGTAAATTATATTTATTAAAGAACATTTTTAATTAAATGATATTCTTCCTTTTAACTGCTTAGCAACAGTTATTTCTTTAGTTTATCATTATATTTATATTATATTTACATTATCATATTTCTTCTTTATCATTATAACAATTCAAATCAAATTTAACTCTCTTTTAGACATCGAAATGAATAGATGAGAAACTGCTCCCATATGGGTTTTCTTATATCCACCCCGAGCCATGTGTGCGAATATTTTACATCCCCGGCTGCTGAATTACGCTTCTTCTAGCAGCAGATTGTATGTTTTTTCTGTTCTATTGTAGAAAGTCACTATCAATCTCTTTTGCCGAGTGAGAACGTTTTGAAGTCAAATAAAAATTAATTTCAGGAAAAAGATTCAGTCAAAAGAAGATATCTGACTTTTTACAAATTCTGATATAACAATTCTGATGTTCATACATATACCGTAGCTTACTATTGAGTTTTTACCTACATATATGTTTCACCGTTACTACAGCAATAAAATTTTTTTTGGAAAATGGAATATAAGCAAAGATCTGAGCACATTTAAGTATCACTTGAGTATTCCTCACATAGCTTTGTTTTAGTTAATGTCTAATGACAGATTTTCGATATTTACAGCGAAAATATTCACAAAAAACCCTCGTGTCTTTCCTCTAATCCTAAATCTACTACTCGAGACGAATTTTATATTATACTGTCTAGCTATCATCAAGAAAAGTCCTTAGGCTTGTGCAACTTCACATGTAAATTTAGGGCAAATTTTCTCTTTATTTGCTTAATCAGTTGTAGCTTTCGATCAGAATTAGTCAAAAAATTGATATTGTTATGGAAGAAAGCACAACATTTACAAATAAAGTAGAGGGTTGTCTCCTCATCATCTTTGTTCTAGTGGCTGCTTTAGAAATTCTTTAAGTGTACATGAAGCCCTGTGATGACATCAATATGTGACGTCTTTTAAGAGAGATAGAACTCCCAACTTTTGTCAAAACTTTTTTTTTCACTCGACGTGTTAAATAGCTTGCCCACATGAACTTACACAGAGCGATGGGTGTACCAAAGATACAGCGAGTTCATCGGTTTTACAATATTCTGGATACCTAATTCCCCCTCATTAAAAAAATGGGAGAATTGAAATAGTGCGAAGATTGATTTCAATGGTGGCTATCTGAGAAGATATGTTTATCTATCGCATTGTCTTTTAACCAGGATAAGATAAGCCTCCTTTTGACAACACTATTTCTGAAAAATGCTTCAATTATCAAAAACACGAATTTTGCAATACGCCTTTCATTCGTCTATGTAAAAGCGGATTTATTTTTCACCAAATATACATCTTCCTACCAAGCGTGACTTGAAAGAAACACTGCCTTGGAGAACTGTAACTTTAGATTGGTGTAATCTATGTATCTTGTAAGATAGAAATGTTCGATCTGCTAGTTGCACAATATCTGGTACTGTATTCTGAATACTCCATCAATACAGAAAAGATGCTTATCGTTGACTTTTGGTTAGTTCATTCCGATTTAATCCGTCGGCAATCATAACAATATTTTACCTTTTCTTGTATCTTGTGGAGTCCTACCTCACCTTTTTATCTAAAATACTATAAGAACCAAATATTCCGACTTGTCGAAGACAGTCAGCATGTAGAATATTGTATTTCTTTGAGAAAATGACGAGCTCAGTACGGTAGGTACTAGAGTAAAAGAAACAATTTCACCGGCCATAATCTTTTGAGATATTATTTTTGAGGTCCTAAAAGTTCAATGGTCTAACGCAATAAAGAAAAAATAGATTTTTTGAAAATTTTAAGGCATAACCCCTTAAAAAAATCTAGAACGGACATCTATAACCAGGAAATCACACAAATAAATTCAATCAGGAATTTTAGGCAATGCGAACTTTTCAGGTGGAAGTACCTTTTCAAAAACGTGTCCGTTTTCCACCCAAAAATATCGCAGCAAAATTCTTCAAAAAGTTTCGTATTTTTCCATAGATCCCGCTCACAAACAAATATTCGTTGTGGGTGCAACAACAGTAGAAGTAGGATAATGCACTCACACACTTATAAACATATGCATGCATGAACCCATGTCGAAACTGGGAGGAAACATTTTCTTCTTTTTTTTTTGCAAATTTACTGTTGCAATTAGCTGTCAAAAACAGAAAATTAAATTATTGCATTAATTATGATCGATCTTATGAGTGTATCTTTGCAGGTCTACCCAGCACACAGAAATACTGAAAGATCTGTCGTCGTAATACAATTAAAGCGTGTTATATTGTTATTTCTGGCATTTAGCAGCCCAGGGCGCTACATATTTCATTTGCTGCAGCTTTAGTTTATTTATATTTTGCACATTCTATAACTATATAATAAAATCTTCTTCGTTCTTATGTATATACATAAATATTTACTAGTAATCTTCACATACAGATGTACTTGTATTATATGCCTTACATTACGATTACCAGGTGAGCTGCACTGCTCTGTACTCTAAGATGCACTTACATTGTTTGGCGGTAGAGAGGGATGTTAAATTCATTCGAAAATTGCCGGTCAGAAGATTTTGTAGTGCCCCAACCAACGAACAATATTTGATAACGTATTTATTTAATATTTAGCCCTCTGGCTACTTCCAACAAGAAGATCGATTGATCGTACCCGACTATGTATGGTATGTACATACATATGTGTGTAGTATAACATATATCCATCGTCGTCGCCGTCTTCTTTGCTTCGTCATCCTCATCGTCATTGTCGACATCGTCGTCGCTATACTTCTAATGGAACTCAGTATCCAGTACAGGTTTTACAAGATTTCTCTACGTGAGTTTCTACTATTCGACTACGCAAGCGTGCGTAGTCTACAGGTAAACAGCAAACAGATGACGAAATTTCCATTCTTATTAGATACGTGAAATAGTAAAAAAAATTGGAAATGCAAATAATAATTGAGTAAAGTTTTTCCATACTTGGCCTTGCTTTTCAAATACAAACCAAAGGCCGATTCTGGCTTTAAGATAACTTGTAAAAAAACCTAAAAACCAGTCGATTTCAGCAACGCAAGGTTCTTAGAAGCAGCCTCTACAGAACCTAAATTGTGAAGTGTGTATCCTGGTGGCACTCGTGCGATGTCGTTCTACTGGCAATCGTGTGTTTTCAAAAATTCCGGATCGCAGGGTTAGTCCAGTCATGATATGAATTCGGCTCTGAATAAGGGGCTCTTACAATAAACTAAACTTCAGAAAAGACCTACTAACAGGGAGACATATGTATTATATTTGCATTTATTTGGAAGTTAAAATACGGAAGACTTAAAACAAGATTAAACATAGTTATGGCAAATTATGATTAGACAAGGTATCCCGGTAAAAGTCGTCATAAACTTTATACTAAGATCTTGTCTAGCTATCTTTGATAGATCAGTTTCAGAGGCTATAGAAGACTGATCATTTGGATGTAAACCCGCTCGACCAGTGTACATAACATGTGTTGAGATCCTAAATCAACTAATGAAGTGCTTTCTCATAAGTTAAAATAGTCAAACCGAAAAAGAAAGTTTAATTAAGTTAGAGTAAAAATATGTCAAGCAGATAAATATTTTAGATATGAGTGCATTTGTAAACAGACATAGT
The DNA here is from genome assembly GCA_907269105.1 of Volucella inanis. Classification (NCBI taxonomy): domain Eukaryota; kingdom Metazoa; phylum Arthropoda; class Insecta; order Diptera; family Syrphidae; genus Volucella; species Volucella inanis. The sequence goes on from OU026158.1 coordinate 39,911,958, forward strand.
CGTATGAATATCGTATATAAGGTTACAAGACACTGCGAAGTTCTTGTGGATTTTGTAGCTCTTCTTGTAGCTCTTAGAGTTACTAAGTTTCCTAATCCGGCACAATGGCTCCTCAAAAACGCGTGTCCCAAAAATCACTCAAGAAGCATTTTTTATGGAAAATATAAGTTTATAACTAAATATTGAAATTTTTTTAATGATTCATAAAATATACAGTGTATAGGATTAATGTTATAGACTTTATTGGCACATATGTACTCTTCTGTCGAAATTTTCCATCACAGTATTGCACAAATGTGGTTACATGTCATTGCTAGAACGATCAGCTTGTTCCTTCATGGGTGGTCGTGGGCTGGTTAGCATAAGTCTTAGACTTCGACTTAGATCACCAAAAGGGGAAATTTTACGAACAGGAAATGGCTCGCGCAGTAATTGAATTTCTTGTGCTATATGGCATGTGACACCGTCTTGTTGAAACCATTGTTCTCCACGTCGATGTCTTGCAATTCAGATACAAAAAACTGGATTAACTGTTATTGCCCGACCGACCGCATTTTTACAGGAGAATGGTGCGATGATGGATCCAGCCCAAAATGCACACCAAACAGTGACACTTTGAGGATACATTTGTTTCTCAACAATCACTAGTGGATTTTCTGACCACAAAGTTCGATAATTTTGATGATTAAGAAAGCCATAAATCCATTCAACGAACTCTCTTCGCTGTGTGTGGTCAATAGGCTTCAGTTCAGTTCAGTTCTGCAAATCTTTTGTGAAAATATACTGTAGGTAGCTTCTCGAAATGTTCCTCTCTGTCTGGACTTTCAGTAACATACTTACTGACTGCTTCGATGTTTTGTGTTGAACGACTTGTTGAAGAACGGCCAGAGTGAAGAAGACAACTCTAAGATCAAATTAATGTCTTTACATCATCATAATAGTTCTTTCGTGTAGCGCTCCATTTTCAATAACCCTAAACAGTCAGTTGTCACGCTGTCTTTTTTATCTTTCGTTGTTAACACTTTACAGCAGAATTGGCTGAGCATTTGAATATCGTGCGTGATTTATGGGACACCCTTTAGAGGTCAGGAGTTTAGGTTTGGGGGCTTACAAAAAAGAAAATGGAAATATTCAGTCTTAGGACAACTGGTTCGTTGTCTTTTATCTAGTTATTAAGAGCTGAATGCCATGTCACGTCGTTTCTTATGATAATGCTATTATACAAGTCGTGCCTTATTCATCAATTTGATAGTCTAATAAGAGAACTTGTGTGATATGAAAAAGGAATGGAATTTGAACACTGCCTTGGTGTACTCCAATTTTAATTTCGAATTCACCAATTATTTCCGTCATGAATTTATCCTTCATTTTTACTTATCATACTTTTCACGTAGCCTTATATTTCTCAGACCTTCCCTTCGTCTATACTAGATATCTGGGAGTTCGCGATGGAGACCATGTCTTACCATCATTATCCGTAAACTTTGAATGAAGTAAAGTCGTTTGCACTCATACATATATCGACCTGCATCAGTGCAACGGTTTAATAGCTCTTCTTCCTTCAAAAAAGAAAAAAAAAAAAAGTATAAGGAATTTGGACTACCAAGCGGTTAATGGGAAGTAAAATCAAATCAATCGATTTGCAATTGAAGGTAAAAATTCTTCACCGGGATACCAAATTATCAGTGCCGTTTTTCAGTTTTTGTCAAGCGGTGACAACAATTAACTGCGGTCAACTCCGTGGATAGATACTCTTAGTCGATACATAGTATAACCGAACCAAATAAGGCATCGATGGTTAGATGGACAAGACTTAGTCTCCCTTTAAAATGACAGAGAAAGTTCCCAAAAGAGAAATGGTGTGAGTCGTAACACATTCTCGAGAACGTACACTTACTGCTCCAATCCATCATACCAACCAATAAACCCAATACGAGTAGCACAATGACAGAAGGCGTTAAAGGACTAAGCGATAGTCCCGCAAATGCTTAAAATATTAATTGTACGCCCTATACACAAAGGTGGCAACAAAAACGAAATATATCAACTACAGAAAAATATTTATTCTGTCAGCTGTAGACAAGACACTTGAGGAAATTGTGTTCAAAAGATTCTAAAATAATTTGGAAAAATACAAACTTCTTTCGGATTTGAGAAGAACAAAAGTATAAACCGACTAATTGGAGAGTTCTTAAATAGGCTTAATACCAGCCATGAGAAAAATCCGAACTCAAAGGTATTAATTATTAACTTTAAAAAAGCATTCTATACAATGAGTCATAAAAATATATTACAACAGCTAAAAAAAGTCAGATTGGGATGTTTTCTTTTTTCGGACCAATATAATGACGAAGATAAAACTGTTTGAGGAATTCCACAAGGTTCAAGGCTGGGTCTGCTTCTTTTTATAATTAACACCAACGATATGCTTTCAGTGCTGGAAAAAAGCACATGATATACATATTCTGACGATGGCAGAGATGATAATCCAATAGGAGTGGCACGATCACGGACTTGTGATAAACACTAAAAAAACAAAGGTTATGCACATTCGAACACCATATATTACAAAATACAACCTTAGCATAACAATGCATGAATACAGCTGTTTGCATAGAGTCATGGATCACCGGAATCAAAAATAGGAAGATAGATGTGCAACAATTATGGAGAATGTATCAACGTTTAAATATCTTGGTGTTACTCTTGACTATAATCTAAGGTAGAATTTTCATTGCTTTTTTTTACTTTAGCTCTTACTGCATACCAGATGTCTTGTTTCAATGCTAATTCTCTACGGTAACGCATCTCAACTATATTATCTAAAGTCTCTACACCTCCAAATACAAAAAATTTTATACCGCATAAAACTAAGACCTCAATATTAATAGATTTCGAAGAATATACGTTTAAATACCAGAAGTTGAGTGAAAAACAGTTACGAAATCCTACGTTTCTAGAATGAATATGGCGGAGGAAGATACAATTTACATATTGGGTTGTTTAATAGACTATGCGGTTTTTTTAGGGCTAAAGTTAAACACACATTTTTAGTATGTATAAAAGCTTATCCATCAGATATTTTCCACCAAATGCTCAACATGACCTTTTGGGGATTCAAATTTTGTTTACTTACCGATTGCGGTGTTTCGCCAAGGGCGCACCATGACCTCTTACACCAAATGTTGTTGTAAACCACCCATTTTTCGTTCCCCCCACTTTTTTCAGGAAAGCCTCAAGCGAGTTCCATCTAAAAGAAGACTCACAGACCATTATGCGATCCATAATGTATCTTTCAGTGAGTTCGTAGTGAACCCAAACGTCCATCTTTTTCGAAATCCCAAGCTTTTTCAGTCTCTGCGGAACGGTTATATTTGCTGTCTGTCAACAGTAATTTCAGCCAATATTTGATTCTCGTCTGTGGTGGGTGGTGGTGGACGGATGCGCGAACAGCATCTGTATTTTCTGAACGAAAAAGTGTAAGCCAACGCTGAAAAGTGTCAACGCTTATGCTTTTATTTGTCTTTTATTAAAAAAAAATAAATATTGAGCACTTAAAACACGTCCGATTCTAGTAACAATGGAAAGGATTGGAATAAATAACAACAATTTCATAACGGTATACACAGACATTTCCCGAAACGATGAACACTACTTCCAAGAAAAACACCGCAGAACTTATTAAACAACCCAATAGCTGTCCCAATGATATTCAATGACATTCCTCCAGAATTTTAAAATCTGCCAAAAAAGCAACTGCTCAAAAACTCAAAAATATCATATAAAGTTTCAAAATTAAAATCAAATCAAAAAAACAAATATAAATAATAAAAAAAAGGTGAATATATAGAAATATGAAATTAAAAATTTATGAAACTCACACGTATATTTATCTAAATTGTTGAAGTTGAAAACGCCAATCACTTCAGAACGACTATTAAAAATACATTTGACATTTACCTTAAGATTTACTATTTATATTCTTAACTACTCTTTTAAGAATCTGTCTACGGTTTCGTTAATATTTTTTTTCAAATATTTAATTTTAGCTCACTTCCTGTACTCTTTTCCACAAATTTAATATCATATAATAATAAATGTTGTTGCATATTAGTTGCACGAAATCTGCAATAGGTACATATTTCTACTAAATACATACATATGTCAGATGTTATTTCAGTTAACAAGGGAATAATTCAATATACAAATAGATGTACCTTGTAATTATAAAGTACGAATACCTCCAATACACTTGGACAAGGTACCCTTATTATACGTACTTAGAACGCCAACCAAATTAAGTAGATTCCTATAATGATTTTTGATTACATTTGCGTGCTGCATCATGTAAGCATAACTACTGAAATGTACTCATTTTTTTCCAAACACAAAATAAAACAAAACAAGTGTGTGACTACTACAGAAAAGTCATATCTTGGGGTCGAGCTTGCTTTGAAGAAAATCGATGTTTATGTCAATGAGCAAATCCAGTTGGTGCTAAGACAATATCCGAATTCAAGGGCCCATTACCAGTTTTCCGATAAGGCTCTTTATTAAGTCTTTTTGTAGTTTTGCTATCATTAATTTTTGTTGTCTTTGCATTTGGAAATTCCCATGTCATCTGCCATCAATCCAGAACAAAACTTCAGACATTTAAATAACAACAATGTTGTATAAAGGACACTCCGCTCCAGCTCATAAGGAAAAAACAACTTAAACATGGATGATTGGCCATCTGGTAGCCTAGATCTCAATAAACTAGACTGCAAGACCATAGTCCGTTCTGGAGGCTATGACTTGCACTACTCGACATCCAGGCATTGAGTCTTTTTTTTATGATTTCGCGCGCGCACTAAGGGGATATAAATACCCTTTTACTGGCTTTTCACCAAGGTGCGGGCGGGTGGTGCAGTAGTTTTGAAACTCAGATGTTAGGTTTCGATATTTTTCCCAGAGGTGGTTTTCAAACTGGACAGGACGAGCCAGTGCATCCTCAACCAGTGGGTCTTAGGTACGTGCTAGTTGTTAGTTCGTTACATTTAGCGCAGCCAGCAACCAAGAGTTGACGCCGACGGGATTTACATATAACTACATACAAATTCCATGAAAAGACTTCTTCAGACAATTTCCTCGCACGGGATTCGAACCCGAGATCCTCTGCTTGTGGAGTCTATGCCTATGTAGTGGCCATTGTCCGAGCAGTGGAATAAATGTCCTATGCATAAGGTGAGTGGCCAGTCAGACTTCACCATTGCTGGAAAGTAAATTGAGGCCATTTCGAATAAGTTGTTCTACAATTTGTAGCCATTAAGTGACCTAATGAATAGTTTCAAAAAATATTCACTCGTTTAAATTTTACAAGCCAAAACATTTGATATTATTGAGTATGGTAATATATGTATTAAACTTCGCCATGCAATCAGAAAACTGCGATTTTTCTATTATTTGAGTTTAATTAAAATTTAATTCGGTTATATGTAACATTAGTATTGAGCGATTTTTGAACGTCTGCTTAATTTTATTTAAGTTGCACCAAATGCAAAAATTTGGCCTTAAATGCAAATTTCTTCATAAGACACGTCACTAAAAAAAATTGCTTGGCTTTGCTGAAAAAATACCCAGAGGTCTTCTGAATATCTTCAAAAGATCTAAATTTTTTTCCACAAAAGAAGTTTCGCAGATTTCGAAACAAGTGGAAACCTGAAAGTGCTGAATCATTTTTTCCCAATCGAATTCCTATAACCGTGTACAAATGGCCCTAGCTGTATGAAAGTGAGCGTTATCGAATAGAAAACTCCTTCGATTAACAAGACCAGTCGGCCGTTTCTGCTCTAGTGCCGACTTTAATCTGCACAACTGTTGACAGTAGATTTCTGCGGATTATTCCTTCAGCATCCCAATATACAGTCCATCCCTTGGATGTTGTGCTGATCTGTTTTTTGGAAAGACCATCAGCGTCTGGTGGCGACGTTTAATGTTACTGTAAAGAACCAATTTTTCATCTCCGGTAACGGATGCAGAAGCGCAGTATAAGCTTCGACTCTTTGCTGAAGATTATTTTGCAATAGGAGGTGTATTTTCCCATTTTTATAACTTTTCCGATACTAAATGGAATTTCTTTCGACCGTGGACTTTAAGAATTCATCGTATAGCTCTTCTGGCCCACCCGAACGAGGATCATCCTTTAGGTCAAATTTGCAATTTTTAAACTTTGGCAAATTTGACACATTTTGGATTTATCTAGCGGTTTCACTTCCATTCTGGCTTGTCCAGAACAAAAATAAAATACGCCGAATATGCTTTTCCTATACATTCATTTCCAAATTCACTTTAAAATACTTACAGTGTTCTTAACACAACCAAATTTGCAGACTGAATGAGCGATATATCCCAAATACGGTTTCAGCATTAAGTTGTTATAACTTGATATTTTCAACAATCCCATTGGTTTTATATAGAGACGAAATTTTATAAAAAATTTATAAAGAATTGTATTTATGTTATCTGTTATTATTGTAAATCAAACAAATTTATTTTTGTAATGAATCTATCGGGAAAACAATGTCCTGTCATTTTGAGAGGACAACAGCAAATAAAACAACTATTAAATGATTGAATCACCACCGGTTCTGATTAAGGTTTAAAGTGACAAAAACAAATCCTTTTTGAAGCGACAAATACGAGTACGAATAACTGGTAACGAAAAATAAGGTGCTAAGAACAATGCAGTGCGTAAACTGTATTGGGTCCGACTTCAATTAATTTCGAAAGCAGAAATTGATCAAAGAAAGGTTATGCTCTTCTCTTAGTAATCTGGCGGGATTTTAAGAGTGTCATTCATTTTGAGCAAAAAACAATCAATTTGAACATATACGAAAGCTGTCGGTAATTGGACAGTTTAAACGAATCCATCATACAGATATAGGGTGTTCTAATAACCACTTGCCACATTTTTTTTTAAATAAAAGGCAAACCATTTGAGATATTTCAAAAACTTTATTATTGGCTTGAAGTACAATCAAAACATTTATGAATTGAACTCGACTTCGTTCATATGGCCATGGCGGGCACGTTTGCAGAGGTCGATTCGTTGGACCCAATTTTCAACGATTCGGCCACACATTTCGGCCGAAACGGCAGCTATTTCGCGTTCAATGTTGGCTCTGAGCTCTTCCAACGTCGTCGGCGTGTTGGCATAAACCAATGACTTAACGTAGCTTCACAGAAAATAGTCAAGCGGCGTTAAATCGCATGAACGAGGCGGCCAATCGACTAGCCCATGTCTTGAGATAACACGCTCACCATACTTACTCTTCAATAAATCGATTGTAGCGTGTGCTGTATGGCTTGTGGCACCATCCTGTTGAAACCACATGTCGTCCAAGTCCATATCTTCCAATTCGGGCCAAAAATAATAGGTGATCATGGCGCGATAACGCTGACCATTCACAGTAACGTGACGATCGTTATCATCGACGAAAAAATATGGCTCAATAACGCCGACGGGTTGCAAACCGCACCAAACAGTTATTTTTTGTGGATGAAGTGGTGATTCATGAAGCACATGTGGGTTTTCACCCGACCAATAACGCATATTTTGCTTATTGACGAACCCATTGAACCAAAAATGAGCTTCGTCACTGAAGATGATTTCGCGACTCCGAATATCTGTAGAAAATTTTTATAATTTGCAGACGTTGCTCGTTAGTGTACTTTACCATGATGAAAATGTTGAGTTTACTGAATAAATTGACAGTGACAGTTTGATGATTAGTGAAAGAGTGCGTTCACAAATTAAACTCAAATTTGTCAAGTCCCTATTGGAAAACCCTATACAAATGAGCTCGTTGATCGTTATGGAGAACTGTTTCACCACTATAACACGGGACCACACAAAAGCTCAATTACATGTCAAAAATTATTGAGCTTTGATGTAGAATCACAACCACCATACTCGCTTGACCTGAAATTTCATTTAAATAAACCATGGACATATTTTTTTTTTTTTTTTTTTTTTTTTTTTTTTTTTTTTTTTTTTTTTTTTTTTTTTGTATCTACTACAATTGAAATTATTTTTGGACTAATTTCTGGGTAAGTCATTTCCACCTGAGATGCCTAGATTAAATAACTTACAAATTTGAGTATTCTTCCAATTGAATTGCTGTTTAATTTAGGTAAAATACAATCAATCTGTTGCAACGTTAGTATCTGAAATTGCGTAGTGGGACAGTTTAGACGGATTATCTTCACGCTACATTCCATTTACAAATCTCAACGTTAGTGAGAGAAGAATTCCAATAGCATTTATTTCGAAGAGCTTGGACTTTTCGAATTTTCAAACGGAATTTACTTGACATAATTTATAACACCTTTTTCAAAACTTTTATTGGTTTAATTCTCTTTAAGCATTTTACTTTTTTTTAATAGATGCTTCTTGATAAAGATTCGATATGGCCTAACTAATTTACTAATTTCTGCAATCAACTCTTCGTAGCATTCGTACTTTTTGTAATAGCTGTCCTCAACGTTTCCGATGTACATACCATATATAATTCATCTGTGCTGGCAATTACTTGGCGTTTTCAGTCTTGATTCAATCTTTTACAGGCCGGGCACTGTGAAATGTCTGGGATAACCACTAAATAGAGCCAAAAATCTTTTATACGAATTTTTTTGGGCACAAAAAATTAATTCAAACTTTCCATAAAAAATATATTGCACCTCATGCCATGGTTCCAACTAGTATCAAGTTTCTTTACCGAGATCGTGAAAATAGGAATGGTAGCAGCCCGTTTTCCTTCTATCATTTGAAACACTGCCAGTTTTCATGTGGTTTCTCACGTGCTAGTTGTTAGTTCGTTACATTAATCCCAGCCAGCAACCACTCCAACATCAGTGTTATGCCTTCATGTCAGAGTTGACGCCGATGGGATTTTCATATAACTACATAAAAATTCTATGAAAAGACTTTTTCACAGAATTGCCTCGCACGGGATTCGAACCCACGACCCTCTGCTTGAGGAGTCTATGCATATACCACTACACCACGGCCACCCCCTGCCACAAACCTCAACTTATACATTTTTAATTTGTTGAGCGCGATAGAACTATATAGAACTATAACCTTGTGTTGATTTGTCCCGCAGTAGTATGTGATTATACCAATTTTATATAATCGCATAAAATAAGGTGTCACCTCTTGCTTAAAAGCTCTTCCGAAAAAAGTAAGGATTTCCTTTTTCCCAATTTTTAACTCAACTCTTTATATATATCTATATATTCTTCTTCAAACCGTAACTGATAAAGTTTATTCAAGCCAGAATCACCAACTTGCCAAGTTTTCAAGTTTAAGTAAGTCAAAACAAAAAGAAGGATTAGATTAAAATTTGGGAAAGCGATATTAGGCACATCTCCCCAATTACGTACGAATAGCGTGAATGGTGAAAGGTATCGGGCTATTATTGAACATTTTTTGTGGCAACCTATTCATTCTAAGAGGTGGTTTTAACTGGAATGAGCTGATGAGCGTTAAAACCACAAGAGACATTTCTGGCGATACAGAAATTCAGGATTAAATTACATTTGAAAGAAAAGGTGTACATTCGTAACTAAAGGGGGATATTCTTGCTGAAATATAAGCGCTGCGACAAGAAATCAGAAGGGTTATGATAAAAAACTCTCTAGAAAGAGTCCATCTTTGTGTGGCTGAAGCTGGTATCCATTTTTATATAATCATTCATAAGTAATTGAAAAAAAACTTCAAAAATTATTAAGAAAATTTCAAGTATTTAAAAGTTATCATTTTTTTACATCGCTTAAACTTTACGTAGAAGTACGTCAAAAACGTACTACTAGACTTAATAAGCAGCTTGTATTACCGTCAAGGTAAGTGAAATTATATTTCATTCCGAATAAGAACATTGACATTCTCAATTTTTAATAAGTATACAATGATGTTTTATTAGCAATTTTAAAAGAAAAGTCCGTTAAAAGCAGTACGTTGCCTATCCTTTAACATATGTATCTAGCTTGCTATTCCAAAAGAGTATAGAGAAAAATTACCGAGCGTATACAATTAATGACCAGGCCTTTTCCGGCTATCGTATTGAGTTCATTTGAGGCCATTGGCAACGATTCTATGATAAAACGAAACTGCTTCCACCGTGACTCTCAAGCCTTGCTTGCAACTAATAAGAGTATATATTTGTAAACAAAATTTAATTTCACTACATACTTTATGTTCGTATTGAGATCATTCACATCTCAGATTATCCACTGAACGAAAGTGCTTATAATGCTAATAAAAATTTAAATGAATTGAATGAGTATACGAGGTGTGTTCAAAAAGTAAGACTTTATAATTTTATGAAAAAAAATTATTTATCAATATTAATGTTGTCCCCTTTAAAGTAGTTCCCCTCTGGTATAATATGCTTGTGCCAAATCCTCGAGGCACTTCTCAAAACGAATTTTTGGTCTTGGCTCTCCTAGACGCTTCCAATGGGACGATTGGCTTTGGTTTCGACGTCATAAGCATATACCCATGATTTGCACCAGTTATGACCCTTTTGAGCAAGTCAGTATTATATGATATCATTCAAGAGCTCCTGAGCGGTGCTCATGCGGCGATTCTTCTGATCAAAATCAAAAAGTTTCGAAACAAACTTCGCTGACACACGTCTCATGCCCAAAACATCCGAAAAAATTGCATGACACGAGCCGACCGTTATGCCAACATCCTCAGCAACTTCTCTTATGGTAATTCGACGATTTCCAAAAACATCTTTTGTCGATGTCCTGGGGCGTGCAGAGCGAGGTTCGTCATTAGAATCATCTCTGCCATCTTGGAAATACTTGTAAACACTTGTATGTCACTGTTAACATTTCAGGTGTTTTAGAGCATTTGATTCCATTTCTTACACAAAATTTAATACGAATTCTTTGCTCCATTTTTTTATAATTGTAATTGTACACCATACCACGTCTAACCTTTCTATCTGTGAAAAACAAGCTAAGTATGCTTTATACTTGAAATTGCGACATGTGTACCAACCCAGCAAAAAGAAAATCGATAATCGAATGTACATTACCCACGAAATTTCAAAAGTTCACCTTACTTTTTCAGCACATCTCGTGCACATGCGTATATCGGAGATATTTCACTCCAAATTATCAATAACTCATTGATAAAAACTCTTTCTTTTTATCGAATAAAAATCTAAGAACGGGACTCAATATCAAAACGTCAAGATCTTCCCACAAATTATTCCAAAGTGTGTATCTTATTCTGTGCACAAATGACTCTTTACTCCACTCCATGCGCTATAAGCCACATACGTACGGTTCGTTTACATAGAGACATACATATGCGTGTGTGTGTATGTTAAAAAATTAAGAAAAACTCATCCTTTAAACAATTACATAAATTTATTTTTACATTTAAAAATACATATGAAGGTAGAAATGTTTATTGGGGATATGTAATCAAATGGAAACGTGTTCGCCCGCTGGTGATGGTCACACATGCCAATCCTGCAACAGAGGCTGTCGACATAGTTGCAAAACCTTTTGCAGCCTCAACAGCATGAACAGAAGTATCGTTAGTAAAAACCTCATTCCCTCACTCTGATCTAACAAAGCATTTTTGTGTTCTGATTCTGAATCAAAAAGGATCTAATTTTTTTGTGTCTCATTATTCACCCGCCGACTCTGAAGTTTGACACATGTTCCTGGTTCCCTTTTATAGCTTCTAATCGGCATCCGAAATCCACACAAAACAATTGAGAATCAACAGATCTAAAATAAAAAGCCGACTTTTGCAAAAACCCAAAAAAAGAACAATTTCAAAAAATCCACCTGAATTTATGGACAAAATCATAAAACGTGTTCGTTCAAAATGTTCAAACCAAAAAAAAAAAACAAAAAAAAAAAAAAAAAACAATCTAAGAAAAAATAACATACATGTAGTGGAGGATACGTGTGAACATAGTGGATCCGTTTCGTAGGAAACAATTTATTGTCTCGCGAGACTTCCTCCGACATTTGCCATCTGAACGTTATTTAATTTTGCCTGCGCCGACCGGTCATCGACATCGTCATCGTCATCGTCATCGTCAACGTCATCGTCATCGTCATCGTTATCGTCATCGTCATCGTCATCGTCATCGTCATCGTCAAAGTCATAGTCATCGTCATCGTCATCGTCATCGTCATCGTCATCGTCATCGTCATCGTCATCGTCATCGTCATCGTCATCGTCATCGTCATCGTCATCGTCATCGTCATCGTCATCGTCATCGTCATCGTCATCGTCATCGTCATCGTCATCGTCATCGTCATCGTCATCGTCATCGTCATCGTCATCGTCATCGTCATCGTCATCGTCATCGTCATCGTCATCGTCATCGTCATCGTCATCGTCATCGTCATCGTCATCGTCATCGTCATCGTCATCGTCATCGTCATCGTCATCGTCATCGTCATCGTCATCGTCATCGTCATCATCATCGTCATCGTCATCGTCATCGTCATCGTCATCGTCATCGTCATCGTCATCGTCATCGTCATCGTCATCGTCATCGTCATCGTCATCGTCATCGTCATCGTCATCGTCATCGTCATCGTCATCGTCATCGTCATCGTCATCGTCATCGTCATCGTCATCGTCATCGTCATCGTCATCGTCATCGTCATCGTCATCGTCATCGTCATCGTCATCGTCATCGTCATCGTCATCGTCATCGTCATCGTCATCGTCATCGTCATCGTCATCGTCATCGTCATCGTCATCGTCATCGTCATCGTCATCGTCATCGTCATCGTCATCGTCATCGTCATCGTCATCGTCATCGTCAAAGTCATAGTCATCGTCATCGTCATCGTCATCGTCATCGTCATCGTCATCGTCATCGTCATCGTCATCGTCATCGTCATCGTCATCGTCATCGTCATCGTCATCGTCATCGTCATCGTCATCGTCATCATCATCGTCATCATCATCGTCATCGTCATCGTCATCGTCATCGTCATCGTCATCGTCATCGTCATCGTCATCGTCATCGTCATCGTCATCGTCATCGTCATCGTCATCGTCATCGTCATCGTCATCGTCATCGTCATCGTCATCGTCATCGTCATCGTCATCGTCATCGTCATCGTCATCGTCATCGTCATCGTCATCGTCATCGTCATCGTCATCGTCATCGTCATCGTCATCGTCATCGTCATCGTCATCGTCATCGTCATCGTCATCGTCATCGTCATCGTATATTTTTTTGTCATCTTTCAGAGGAGCAAAAAGGAATTCGTTTTCATCACATCAGGACTGTGTGTAAGCGCGACGCGCGCGCTCTTATTCTTATTTACACACAAACATTAATTTACTAAAACAGAAATCAAAAATTAAAGTTAAAAAACCATACAGCGAAAAGAGCAACAAGCCGCAAAAAAGCTGAGCACTCGGTATAGATAGGTACATATATACATATCCATGAGAATGGTCCTACATACATATATGAATTTTGCGCCTCACTGTACGTGCCATGAGTTCGACAGCGTGCTTACGATCGTGATATTGATGATGATGGTGATGGGAATTAACTTCGGCTTGTTCTTCTTCGAGCACACCACAGCAAATCCTGGGCATAATTCAAAAACATATTAATGAGTGTTTTTCCTTTTCGGTTCCCTTTTTGTTGTAATATTCAGCTAAAGCAGCATTAAAGTGAACTTGCAACATCGAGATATCATGCAGCACAATTTAAAAAAAAAATGTAAAGAGGGCGAAACAACAAAGTTTACATATGTATGTAGAGTACAAGTGTTTGTAGGACTTTGTTCGTTTTATCTTCGTTTTTAGACGGTGTTTCACATGATACTCAGGAATCCTATGACCAAATGCCTTCTAATACAAATATGCTAACACACGACCTTGATGTCAGTAAATACTACTATGGTTTCAAAACCCTAATCCACTAGCAACGCCGTTCTTTCCAGTGTTTTCTCTGGAATGAATCATTCAAATCCTGCTCTTGTAAAATAAGCTGCCTTATTATCCAAGAAAATAAGCATTACTCACCTAACACACCTCGACTGCAAGTCGTAAAGTTTGCGATTGAAAAATTTATGCGCAAGGAATTTATCGTCCTCGAAATCTTTTATGGTTCTTTTTGCTGGATACTGAACAACCAGATTCAGTGCGGGAGGAGAGGAAGTAGCAAATGTTTCGAACGCACAGAATGCAATGTGTTCACAGCAGATTTGCGATACCTCTTGCATTGCATAGAGAAAAAGTTTGTTCAATAGATATGTGTTCGAACTTGAAACATCTCCTCAAAATAAAATTAAATAACAGACATGGTAAAAGTGGTGTTTACAGTCATGGAACCGTCTTATGTAAGTCAGTGACTTTTTATGTATCTAATCACAGTTTATCCACATAAAAAGAAGGAAAATCACACAATTTTTGTTCACAGCTTTTCGTTTCACTGAGATGTCTGTTCTCACTATCCAACTATACAACTGTAATTACGTCTAAATTCAGTGACGAATAGTGCACTTTTTGTTCTGCTGAAAGGCTGTGCCCTAGATCCTGTCTTTGAGTCGTGCTTTAGGTGGTTGGATTGCTCGATTAGGGTAGCCATTTATCGGCATAAGCCTGGTGATAGTCACTGTAACGGTGAACACCCATAAATTGTGGTTATTTTATCTCTAAGTAGGAGCCAAAGCTTACGGATCCTATCCGCTACAACATCCTGTCGGAAATAATTTACTTTTAAAAAGAGGACGTGCGATGAACGAATTCATGAGATTAAATCAATAAAATATAAACTATTATACTTCTACTATCCATAACTATACTGAGATCTAAATAGATTTTCAGAAGAAGCCAGTGTGCGTAAATAGAGATGATGGCAGATGAGTCCTTAATGTACCAACAGAATCCTCATATCATCAAAGTAAATATATCATATCATTAAACAATCGATTTGTTTTGTAGGCTCAAGGTTGGAGATGCAGTTCGATGTAACGGGTCGAACAAAAGAAAGATGTAAGACTGCAACATATACGAGGACGTACGACGATTGCTGTAGGTTGTAACGGGCCTCTATACGCCTCACGATCAACGAAGTGTATAGGTACATCTAGAAAAAATAAAAAAACCTCAATGTAGGCATACTGGTGCCCGCTCATCACAGCTCGTAGGATTGGAAGGGTACTTTCCACTATGCATACGGACGGTGTTACTTGTTCCATGCCAAAAATTATGGTACGAAGCCAGAAAAATCTCAAAATGCAATATGCACTTTTAAGTGGGATGGAGACACCAAGATGTCAGTGCCTCTCTTAAGTTTGGACTCGCCCAAGCACTATCCACTTTTTTCAAATTGGATAATACAACATTGGCTTATAAGATAACAAATAAAATGCTTATTTCGACGCACAGAAATGTGGGTGGCTGTGACTCAAGTGGTAGTGTATTGACTGTCTACCCAATCAGCCGGTTCGGGGTTCAATACCAGCCGTGACCGAAAGACTTTTTTTTTAGGCAACTAAAATCTCGTGAAATGAATAGTTACCTAAATACAACATCAAGTCAATTTACACTAAAAAATTCGATCTCCCCATTAAATGTTGGATGCCACCCATGGAGAAAAATAACTACTGAGCCCAAAAATGTTTCTTTCTCTCTCTGTCCAATTTTCCTAAAAACTTAACACGTGCTCAGGCACTTTAAATGTTGTCTTACCCACTTGAGTGTTAAATTATTTTTTAAAAACAACCAAAAATTCATATAAATTTGAGGGCGCATCAGGTGGTACTATTACCATAGAAAGATACCCTGCACGACAACACCTATGATGATGACGTAACTAGTACGAGTTTCCCACATCTTAATAGATTCATAAAAGGCACTCTTCCAGTTTGAACGATGACCAACCTTTCCTAAGAAAAGATATAGGTAGAGTCTGATCATGCCTTGTTGTACCCAGTTTATGGTTGCGAGTTTCACAAGCAATGAAGAATTAGAAGTGCTGTCAAGGAGTCATCGAATATGTCGCTTTTGATGTGTTGAGTTTCTCCTTCAAAGACGAACAGAGACACATAATACTAAAAAGGCAGTCAGTGCTAAGGATATGAGTTAGATTATTTCTACAATCACTCCCAGAAAGAATGAAACATTCAATTTGGATGATGGTAACCAATAATTTCGTCAACTCGACCAGTACGCAGTAAAGATAGCCATATCTAAACTAGAGTCCAACAAACCAGCGTGACATGACACTCTTTCTGTTAAGCTATTTAAAGCAGCAGCAGATGATACACCAAAATATAGTCAAACAAAATGACGACATGTAAGCAGAATCTCAGCACTGTTTACCGAATCCTTAAGAAATTAGAGATCTTACCATCGCCTATATAATCCAATCTTTTGTATTGTGTGAGCGTTTAAAGCCTTTTTTCAATCAGTCTGCCTTAGACCATAGACTAAATGTTCGATCTACGAAAGATCTTGGAGAAAACTCATGGCTCTCAGATTGATGCACGACCCCATTTCATTAGCTTTAATGTCGCGTATGGTATCATTTTTAGAGACAAGGTGCATAGAGCTATACTCCCAAGCTCGTCGGTTTGTGCATGCTCCACCAAGTTCGATGAAAATTCACTGAGTCCTTTGATATTAAACAAATTTGGATTCAGCAAATCATTTAACATCATTCTTGAAAAGAATATGCAAAAATCATACGCTAAGATCAAAGTTATAAACTTTTAAAAGTCTGTTCAAGAACAATTCACCACAATAGACCTAACGAGATATACGGGCTGTAGAGCTACACCGACCTAGCCAGACGAATAGGCGTACAACGCCTTCGATACGTATGTATGTATAGAGTTAAGGCCGTAGAGAAGGATGCTCCAAATTAAGGGTTACTCAACTTTGGCTATCAAGGTTCGTTTCTATATGTATAAAAAGTGGTGGAATGAAGTGATTACTAAAACCGCAAAAAAAATCATCTCCAGGTCATTTTCTCAAGCAATACTCAAGCTCTGTCGATCTACGTATGTATGTATGTTAGGGAAAACTTAACTTGTGAAACTCGAAATAAACAACGATCGATTGGCATTTCTTTCAACTCAACCAAATGAGAAACACCGCAGGAAGGTGAGATACATATGTAGGTATACCAAATTGCGAAAGAATCTGTGAAAATCTGGAGCTAATGGGAGAATGAGGATTATATTCTCATGAAGGATATGCCGGTCAATAAAGGTGATTTGAGATGGAGACATTACTGGGAATTCGATGAAAATTTAAAGCTGGTGAACGCTGATAAATTATAATACAACTACCCGATTTATTCTAAAAGTTATCATAAGTGTGTACTTTGTAAATAACTATTGTATTTACAAAAAAAAAAAAGCAAACCAAAATAAAAGAGAAACAAAAACTGCCAGAAGCTGGAAAATTGCTCTGACAAAAAAGAAACTTACCACCAAGCGCGTATTTGTTTCCAGTGAAAGGTCAGCAAAGTGTCTTCCTGCTTTTGTTTTTTTTTTTATTTATTTTTATTTTTTTATTTTTGATTCTGTAAAAAGAAACAACGAAATTCTGTTAATTTATGATTCCAGACGAAAAGCAGTAGAAGGTGTTGGGACTTTTTTTTTTTTTTTAGATGTGAAACAAATTCTTCAACTTCAACTATTAATAATCAGTTTTTTCGATGTTGTGCAAAAAGTAAAACACCACGATATCCTTTGTGTGTACACACTATATAACCTATGCAACGGCTAACTTGTAATTTCACATGTACGTACATTTAAACCTGTTTTTTTTTTGGAAAATTATATCGTATTCACATACACATTAGGGTACTTACCTAAAAAATAAGAGGATATCGATTGTAAACCCCTAAAATGGGAGAGCAAAACTCGGCGCTTTATGCAAAAACTTACATACATGTAATTGTTGATAAAACAATGAAAAAAAAAATTAACTTTAAGTATCATTTACATATCATATGAAATAGATCTCTCAAAAACCATCGGTTTTCTTTAACATTGAAATCTGGTATCGGGTTCCTGATTACAGACATTGGCAAATGCGCCGATTTAGCTTTCTGAGACGTACGTACGAGTACGTAAGCACACGTGTATATGATGAAACGATATAAAGCTTGAGAATCTATCGTTTGCTACATTGACAGTTTTTTTTTAACTTGAAAGACCTTCAATCCAGTTGATTCAATTGGATATAGCGGCACTCAAAACCATAGCTCCCAGTTGTTGTCCTCTACATTTATTATTTCCATAAATGTTTGCCAAAGATGAGCGCCATTGCAAAAGCATTAATTTAAAAATAAGAGAAGAAGAAATAAATAGGTTGATTCGCATGCGAACAATTTTGCCTGATTTACATAAAAATAATGCATGTCTCGTGCAAATTGAGTACAAAAACAGAACTACGATGCCGACACATTGCTTCGTATTCAATTCATATTTCTCCTCTTCAAAGTTCGTAAAAATCAAAGCAAAAACAAACCAAAACATCTATACAAGCATAAAAATCAGCCCCAACAAAAGACGACCGACCGACCCACCGACGTAGGCCTCTGTATTTGTATTCGTACATTCTTTGTTCTGCTCTCATTTGAAATCTAATTATTACGGATAACTTCTAATTGTACGCACCCAATACTCCACGCCGACCGGCTCTCATCATTGTTCTGTTTGCCGCTGCTCTTGTTTTGTCTGTCGTTCAATTTGAATAGCAAAACACAGATTGCGCAAAAAAGAATCTTCTAATAGAATTTCTATTGGAAATGGGGGAAAAAAATATCTAAATAAAAAATTCTCAAACAATTGACCATAAATATCCGACAGAAACATTAACCGCAGACACAATTGCGATGCATACTACTAGTGCACTAGTACACGAGTGTCTCTATTGGTACTCATATAAAAAGATGAAAAGGTTTGTGCATCCCATCTTTCTTAAAGACAAAACGACAAAACGGCAAAACGGCAAAACGACGAAGCCAAAACCAAAACCAAAACCATAAAAAAAATGATATTCTTTTCACTGACAGGTAGAAGTGATGTGTGTTGCGCGGTGTGGGGCGGCAGGGCGATGCAAACTTGAGGATTGAAAACTGAAAACTGAAAACTAAAAACTCAGAACTAAGACCCAAGACAATGACGAGCAAAGGTCTAACAAACAGCAGCAGACGAGGAGATGGCCTTATGATGTTGTTGCCGCTACGAGGTACGAGTAGTCTTATGCTCAGCTTGTACGGATGCTGTTGAGGCTGTTGCAGATTTTGTGTGTTTAGCACTATGCTGCGATTGATAACGATTGATACCCACACCGCGCCGAACAGTTGGCCCATTTGCTAAGTGGAAAGGTGATGCTGGTGGTAGTCGTAGTAGTAGTAGTGGTGGATTTTTTGAGAAATGGCTAACGAGCAAAATAAGTGCTACCGATCATTAGTTGTCAGTATGCCTTCGGTGATTTGTTGCTGTATTAATTGGGTGTCTTAATTAAGAGGATACTCCCCTTTTCCGCTTAGCTCGAGCAGTGTTTGTTTGTTATTTGCTTGTACGGGTATTCGACTCGTAGTTCAATGCACTATGTTATACACTTACGAGTATAACGTGCAAAATTGTAGTCACTCAAAATAGCAGTCAATTTAAAAGTATTAGTATATGAAAACAAGTACTCTTCTATATGTGTAGATACATGTTGCTCGAGCGAAACTAATTGAAATCACGAGCATTCACACAACAATTAATGGCCAATCGATCCGTCCGCCGGCCGTTCACCGTACACCACCGTTTTCCACCGTTCTCCACCGATCACCATTGACCAACGCCGACCACCGATCACCGTGCACCGATCACCGAGCACCGAGCACCTTCCATCATTCATCGCCCATCATCCGAAATCGTCGAACTAAACGTAAGTTGGCTCGTTCATTATTGGTTTGACCGTCATTGAATAAGAATTTACACACAAACCGACCGACAGCAACCAAGAGACGTCCAAATTCGGACGATGTTTTAATTTTTGTTAATTTATTATGTCATCTACCAAACCAAAGAGTGAAGTGATTTCTTTTGTTCTGATTTTAATTGTGCCTCCAATTGAATTTCATTTGGGTTGGGTTGGGTGATTTTAATTGCTCATAGAAGATAGAATTCGGTTGTTGTTGATCGGAATGCTCATTCACTTTGTATCGCAATATACGAGTATGCATATGAATATGCGTGTGTGCGTGTAATTGTTTGATTGTTCCTGAGCTTGAGCTTGAGCGCCTCTGTGCATGGGAACACTTGTGCAATCAGCACTAATTGCTGTTAAGTGCCCATAGATGAGAAGGAATCAAACAACAAGCCGAGAAATAAAAATTATCATTAATGATGGCATTCAATTGTAATTGTAACTCCACTAGTTCGTTTTTATTTATTACAGAATATAATTCCCGATCAATACTTGCCGTAGGTCATTCATTTTGTTATCAGTTTATTGTTTTTTTTTTTTCTACAATAATTATGCATGTATGGGTAAGCACGCAATTGAAAAAATATTTTTTTTGATTACTCTATTATTTGGAGGAAGGATAGTTCTATAGACTACAGATAAAGCTAATAAATGGAGCGTTTTTTTTCATTTAATAGAGATTTTTCATAAAATATGGAAGCACATTCAATAGGTAATTAACGGTTCATTAAGCCTAAAAGCTTTCTTTTCTTTTCATAAAAACACTCTCATTCTTTGGGTATCCGCACTCATATTTAGTGAATATTGTTACAGTGAATTTGAAAAGGAAGTAATTTAAATATAAAAACAATGTATGTATGATTATTTTCCTTCAAATTTCCGTTTTTAAAAATTGACCCTATTTTCATGGCAAATATTGGGAAAAAATAAAAAAAAAAAATATTCAATATGAAATTCCGAAACAGACTATTACATTTTGTCAAATTAGTCGCAGTTAATGCTAGGATAGGTCCTGTAAGGGCTTTATATAAATTCGACTAAAATAACCCAAGCCCGCTGTGTGTCCCCCATATACATTTTTTTCTAAATTGATAGAATAATGTGCAAGAACTACACATACACACCAGAGAACAAGAGCTATCATGATTGTCCTGGGTCATTCAATGGTCAATACATCGGCTTATCCGCAAGAGACACAGTCAACACATCGTAATCGGACGTTAATTCTTTCTGCAAACAATTGGAAATCGTTGATAATCACTTTAATTTCTACCTATGAAAAAGTCTCTCATTTTGTTGCCGCATGAAGTTGGCATAATATAGCAGGTCTGCCGATAGACTAGTTTACACCGGACTGTTTAGCGACATGAGTTTATTTATTTTATGTAATAAATTTTGCTAAGTCTACATTCAAATCAACACAGAAATAATTGAAGTCCTTAATTCCGATATCTAAAATATATAAGCCGCCTCCAGACCAATCTGTTTGATCTTACCCAACTCATATTTTTTACTTTATAACTAGCCCGTGCTCAAGGGGCTATTATACTCTTAAAATGTTTGCACACAGCGCAGACGAATTTTGTTACTCTCTTTGTTTTCACACAAAGCACAGCTCTGGATCAATTTCATTGCAATGGGTTATTTTTTAGATTTTTGAAATGTTTTCCACTTCTTGTCATTCAATTCTAGTCCTTAAAATTTTTAAAGTTCTGCTTTTAAGAGAAGAGAACTTATAAACTAGCACCTTAAAATGTAAGTGACAGACCATCGTTAATTAAGACCTTTAGGACTATTTTCTTATGCACATGAAATCAAAATGAGAACATACTTCGAATTCAACTTTAGCAAAAATATAAAGTTGGATAAAGCCGTCGCTTTGTCACCTTTTTGATTGGCTTCAATAATCAGTTTTCAATTTCTACTTCCTTTAATATCTGGCGGGGTATATCATGTGACGTGTATAAGTATTTTACATTAAATGCTGCATATTTTGCCAAAATACCATATGTATTTTCGTTAGTACTGCTACATTTGTGTCAGAGCACGACTGTTCTATATAGCAACCCTTTCTCGAAAAATCGAAAAACAAAAAACTTTGAATACTGCGTTGGTGTACTCAGATTCGAATATACCGGTTGTTTGCGATGTGCATACAATCGTTCTTTTTTAAGTCATCATAACATACATAAGACCAATAATTGCCTCGCGCACATTTTGGGACCTAAGCGCTGTTCATACTAGGCCGCAATCAGCATATTTTTGAAGTTCGTTCCAGTTGCATATATTAAGTTGGCCGATATCACCTTCCACTTGAGCGCGCCACCTAAGACGAAGTTCTCATTAACTGCAAAATGTTTTCGAAAATCCTCTAGCAACGGTGATGATCATTTGCTCAATATCAAGTCAGTGTTGCTGTATAGTTTACAAAGTTCGTTATTATATCTATTTCCCCAAACTTTGTTTTATAGACAGTGCCGAATATCACTCGAAGATGTTTTTTCTCGGAGCAACCGAAGATATTTTCGTCCGCTTTGCAGAAAGTCCATACTTCCACGCCATGTTATATAGTAGAACTGAGACGATATAAGAAGAAATATTAATTGGTAAGAGTGATTCTTCGTTTGATGTCTACAGTGTTGTCGTTGTTTGGATTTACAGAGAAGGTGTCCTTTCTTTTCGACAGTATATGTATATATTACTTTATTTTAGCTTCATTCCTATAACGTTGTCTAAAATTTTGAATCGCGTCGAATGTCAACACCCACAAAGCGACTTTGACTGTCATGGAATTTAATTATTTTGCAGTATCGACTATCTAGAATTCCTTCATGTTATAACACATATTTTCATGAAGTATGAAATATAAAATTTATGGATCAGTAGATAATTGTAACTCTTTCCCTTATCGCCTTTTTTTTCTTCATCAAGCAACGGATTAAAACACACTTTCCATCGATTACGAACTTCGTGAACAAACTTAATTGCTAGTCTTCTACACACTCCCATATACATATATATTCCGGTGTTTTAATTCCTTTCCAACTCACCCTTCGTTGTTCGGCAATCTTACAAATATTCTACCGCCTCCATGTGCCTCAAAGTTGCACCTCTTGCAAAGGTGTTTATTGATTGGAAATATCTTTACAATTTCAATTCCGATACCCTATTTGCATTACTATGTAATAAAACATATTTGTATTCTGAATTGTTCAATATATGTAAGACTTGGAGAATTCTTGCCATGCAAATATCTGATGCAGTATATTGCTACAAAAATTTTATCCGATATTTAGATACGAGTACATAATATGTTCACAATATCTATCAGCATTTTATTTTGTTGAGTTTTTTAGCAACTTCAAAAATGTGCTGTTTTTGACATAACATTCACCTCCGCACACAAATCTAAAGAAACATATATGTATTGATGTATCCATGTGCATTTCGATTTATCAATGTTAAATTCAAGAAGAAAGGAAAAAGGAAAAAAAAATAAATAAAAAGAGGCATGGTAGCAGAGTGCCTAATGTTGTGTTTATGCTTCAATACACCTGCAAATTTGTCTCCCATCAATAAAATATGTTTGTGTGGTGCAGTTTCCGTTACAATTACCCTCATTAATGAATTGGTCATTTCAGTGTGATAAATACGAGTACATATACAAAACAAAGAAAAAGTCAAAGCAAAACGAAAATCGAACAATCGAATCCCGATTGGATTCCATCAATACAATATCCAAAAAAAAAGCAAATATGTTTATTGCGCAACCTATAATTTTCACATTCATATAACTATTTATATAATTATACATATGTAGGTACTTGTATACATGAAAAAAGCCAGTGTACAACTGGGTGCGACTATTTAAAGCTACCTAATATAAATAGCATTGTTTTAATTTTTTTTTTTTGTTTTTTTTTATAGATTACAATGTCAAGGATGTGATAGGATTTTGCGAAATGGATTATAATTAATTTAAATATGATTATGTACTTTTATTAATCAGATATATTTAAATATATATATATATATAAGATATTTGTTTATTATTTAGCTTTTTATACTCGATATAGTCAGTGTTCTTATATGTATGTAAAATAGAGAAACTGTGATTGGTTTGCCAGGGACTCATACAAAGGTAAGCATTCATTATTCAAGGGCCTAAAATAAAAGCGAGAGAAGCTTCTCAAATTTCATTATCTTTTAATTTAGCAGATGTTAAGTGAGCTAGTTGTTTTGTCCGATGAATAGTAATCTACGTATACGGAACGATCCTTCCTTCAATCCTTCCCTATCTAGGCTGGTTATGATTAGCTATTCTTGCATACTCACTTAAACCAACAAATTTAAAGACGATATTTCTAAGTATGTTATGGTTTGTGAGTTTTTTCTGGCCATACCGCACAATATTTCTAAATAAAAACTTGAAGGCTTGCTAGAAAAAGAAGAAGTAGGACACTTTTAACACTAAAAACTTCCAAAAATCTACTTAAAAACCTTTTGCCAATTAAAAAGATAGTACCCAGTCCTCATTTGTAAGTGTGATCCTTCTTAGCAGAAATTATATCCTTGCATGTACATAATTCTTTTAGCTAAAAAGATTGATTTATTTTATATTTTCAAAAATTGTAACTGCGGATTGCTACAAATATCTGTTTCTGACCCATTTGGTGGTATAAAACAAAAGAACAACTCCAAACTAGTTGATTCAAAAGTTGTACAGAAAATCGGGAGTAATAAACTTAAAAGACCACTGTTCAAAAATGAACAGCTTTAGCCACAGCTCTAAGGTTAAATTGCCAGAACGACTGACCTCATTATTAGTAAGGTCTAGTGATGAATCTGTAAAAAAAAGAATCGGGACAGGAGTATACGGAGCGTTGACAGTATTTTCATATTTGAAGCTAAATTACGTGCAATAGAAAAATTAAAAAGATCCTTTACTAACAAAACATCATGGGTATACAATCTGACAGAAAAACCACATTGCTTGCTATCAGCGCTTATAAGTTAAGTCTAGGCCTGCACCAAACTACTTAAAAGACTATCTAACACCAATTGAATTCACAAAGTATGGATGTCGAAATACAGTGGCATGACGGGAAAAGCAAACGAACTGGACAACAGAAGTTTTAACTCTATGGTTAAAACAGGGTAATTCAAAAAAAAAGAAACCAAAAGGCAATAAGGGTCATCCAAAAAGAGGTGTCATTTTAAATTGTATGCCATTATTGAACTGACAAAATTTAGCTATGATTGCTCTATGCATATCGATATACACTCATACAACATGTTTACATCAGATTTGTAAAGTTCGGACTGCTTTTTATTATCATCAAACGCCTTATCGCACAGCTATAGTGAATTTAATCGATAAATTTGAATGTCTCGAACAGGTTAGTGAAGTGAAAACTACAACTTATGTTCATCCGTCAAGGTCAGCTGAAAATATCGACTGAATCTGTCCAATCCGCAACCACTTTGTGCCGGATTTAGCATAAAGTGGACCACTTATATGGCCGTCATTTCGCTGACTGAGTGCTGGAAAACATTCTGGGGCTCCGAACACCCTTAAACCGCTGTAAACATATACCATAAAACCAATGTACATCGGTATCTCTCTTTTCTTTCTCCCTAAGTTTTTCTCGGCCGCGCTGTGCAAATACCATATGTTAAGAGTAAGTAAAGTATCCCCTTAAGTGCGCGCTAATTAATAAAAAAAAGAAGAAATAGTGGAGCAAGCTTTCCATCTGCAAGCGGTGACAATTTGGTGCGTTTTTTTGGACGTATTTTTACCGAACGATGTTGGTTGATTGTTGTTTGCCCAAAAGTTATGCTATGATCGTGAACGACATTAATACGAGTACAGCTGGTGAATCAGTAGCTCTGGACTTACGATTTCTTGAAATGGAAACTTCTATTAGCGAGAGTGCGATTTAATACCATTGAACTTTTTTCCTTTGGGGCAATGTTAAAGACCAAGTCTACGCGAATGATTCACTAAAAGAAAATATCAAAGTTATTCGCGAGTCGGATATTGTATTTGGTAAATATTGTATTCCATTGCTAACCCCAAATTTAGTACTTTACACTAAAATAAGAATATCACCATTCTCCAGGGTTTGATTTAAACGATCGATGGACCACAAAATAGTAGGTAAGCTGAATTGCACCAAAACGAATAAACGCATAAACGGTAAATTAGGTTAAGTTTGGGAAGTTAGCACATTTTAATGAATCTTGAACAACCACTTTTCGTAAAAAAAAAATCCATTTTTCTATTGACTTAACATATATGTAGAACTTACAAATCAAACATCAGAGCATATCATTTGATACTGTAAGAATATAAGCAAACAAATTAACACGCTAACATATGTAATAACATAAAACTGTCAGTTTATCGAAAGATTTGCTTAAAATACAGCCTCATGAGTTACCCCCTTAAGCTTTAAGGACATCAAAATATGGTGAGGGTGCTCTCAGTAGTAAGAACCATTTTCCAATTCAATCTGATCTAATCTAATGAAACTTTTTTTTTTTTAAAGTAATCAAGAGACGTCGAACTCACTTTGAAGACGAATTAAGAGGTCGATATTTTGAAAGAATGTTGCCATCCAATTGTCATTTCAATGAATCCATGGTTTCGGTAGTTACATCATCCTATTCAAATTAAAAGTATAGTACAAGTTGTTGACCTCATTGCACTAAGGATGCCTCTTTAATGCGCACAATACAACTGTAACGGATGATCTTTACTCAGTTCAAAAGAACTGACACGTTGGCGTGTCATCTAAACCAAATGACTGATTTCAATAAGCGAAATAAAATCTCATGAATAATCCTTTAATAACTTTCATTCTAAATATTATTATTATTATTGCTTATAAAATAAAAATAAATTCATACAGCACTAGCTAGCAGGGTTACCGGTTACTAAATATTTCTGGTATCGCTAAAGAAAAACTGGTCACAACTCACTGTTCATCACTTTTTGACATTATGTATGATGTATGATATAAAAAGAAACACTCTTTATGAACATATGAATGTATGAGTGTCCGTAAAAGCACAACTGTACGAGGGTTTTTTAGCGGAGGAAAACTAGTCCAGTCGCAAGGCAGGGCAACAAATTTGACGTTGGAGAAAATAACGAAGGGTAAGGAACTTATAAAAACCACTATAGCACATAAAAACAGGCAACTAAAAATGTTTTGTTTATGAAACCAGTTTGAAAGGATTTCCCAGCTTAGAAACTGTGAGTGTGAGAAAATTGCTGCACTGAGGTCGAAAAAAGGCTTGTAACAAGACCACTTACTGGTTTACAGAAATCAAAAACTATGTTCTGATCTGAATTGCTCAATTTATTTCAGCAGTCGAAATAGATAATACTAAATATTATAACAAGAATATTTCGTCCACAGCTTCATTTAGGTTCGGTAATACTTTCAACAGCGGGATCGACCAATGGTGTTGGTAGAGTGAACATGTGTGCGAGTAAGTCGGTACAAGTATTAAATATGAAATTGGCTTCAAGATTTACAGGACACAATTGCAAAAATATGTATCCAACGAGCAATAAAGGCCCCAAATTCCAGGACCTATTACAGTGAAAACAAAAATTAGTACAAATGCACATGAATATTCGCTTTCAGCTTGATAATGAGTATCTAATTTTATCAACGTGAATAACAGTAAATTAAATATGCATTTATATAAATGACTTTGTATAAATAATCACCTGAAGAATAAAAAATAATTACATAAATAGGAAAAGAAAACAAAGAATCCCATTGATAATAATTGTAGGACAATTACAATTACAATTACAATTACACACGGTGAGTGATTGTGAGCGTGGATGTTGATCGCTTTGAATTTTAAGTAAATCGCATCTATCAACGTTCCACTGTGCTTAAGAAGACATCGGAATCATATCGAGACTACAAAGTTGTCATTACATTTTCTATGCGTGTACGACCATAACGTTTTTATTGGATTCAATTCAATTCAATTCGGTTTGATTTTTACCCGTAACCATAGCTGAATCCATACCCGTACTTTTATTCGTACTCGTATTTATAAATGTAGCATTTTTCGAGAAAGTTTTTTTCGGGGGTAGGCAAGGACTGCATAATTAGCAACTACCACTGCACGAGCAGCAGAACCAGCACCATTAAAAGCACTAGCATAGGTTCGGTACCACCACTGTCATTACCACTACAAACACCGATACCACTAAACCATACCTATACCATTACCACAAAATTAATGACAAATTGTGTTTCAGGGAAATTAATTGCCAATCAAACAAATGTCACGCTGTTTTATTTACGTTGGAAACCAGTTAGGTATACGAAACAACATTTGTGTTGTCACTGTGGACTTTCTGTTGTTTTGTGCTGAATTATTTTTATTTTTATTTATTTATTTTTTTCATTTGAAAGTTTTCGTTTGAAATATGCTCTCTCACCTAGAACCGTTTCTCAAAAATGCACTTATCCATAAAATGGAGGTAGAAACAGAAAAAAAATTTCAACAAAATTCGCTTCCTTTTCAAAAGGAAAGGTTGGTTTGGTTACGTAATCAGCCATGACATGCTGCTTCTTATAGTCGGCTCTTGTCTTCTCATTACTGAAACTATCCGTCGTTCTGTTCCTGCTCTGATTAAAACTTTGGCATAGACTAGGATTTCGAATTGGTACAAATTTATTGCACACAAGAATGTTCGATTGATCAGTCTTCCATGTGCTAGATAACAACAAAAAATTGTACGTATAGATAGATAGTCGTGTATAGGAGAGTGAAACTGTTATCAACCTGCTTCAAATGTCAAAGGACACATCATGACCACATGTTGACAAACAATCCACCGAGGGTTGAATGTGGTGAAACGAATGAATATTTTTTTTTACCTTTTTTTACATTTTTAGTGTTTTTATTTATGTGTGCTGTATATCGTGTGTGTGAAGATTTTTCCTGGTCGTTAAAAGATATCAGACTTGATAACACTGACAACACGACACGAAAAGTTCTATAAGAATGACATAAAAGTCGAGCGAAAAAAAAACAATTTAACGGTATTTAGTTACGCTCCATGAGCGTATTTTCTTATTTAAATTTTTTTTCTAAAAGAAAAAAATTGTATGAATGATCCTAGGCAGGTCATTCGTAAAAGAACGTTATTCGAAATTTTAAAATTATGCTTTGAAAAACCAACCAAAACCAACTTCTCAATCTCGTAATTCTCTAAACTCCATTTACCTGAAAGATAAATTTGTCAACACTTCAAGGCGGGCATCATTTCATCACTATTACAATTAAAAATTGTCATTAAATCGGACATTCAACAAAAGGTTATTTTTATTCAGCAAACA
Source organism: Volucella inanis (assembly GCA_907269105.1). Classification (NCBI taxonomy): domain Eukaryota; kingdom Metazoa; phylum Arthropoda; class Insecta; order Diptera; family Syrphidae; genus Volucella; species Volucella inanis. The sequence goes on from OU026158.1 coordinate 39,941,337, forward strand.
GAATTCCTCGTAATGTGTATCTATACAATGAAAAGTGCGCGAATCCAGTGTAAAGTCTTTATGAGTAAGTTAAACGGTGCAAAAATTTAGTTGAAACAAGTTCCGGCGACCGGATGATGTCGAAGATGTCACACCTCTTAATTTGAGATAGTCGGTAACTAGCTTGACGCAGATTTAGGTCCAACATTTATGTATCTATCAAGGTTAGTTATGGATGTTTACAGGATTTCTTAATATATATAAATTAACTGATATGCAATATGGCATCCGTCGCGTGGTAAAAATAATTTTTAAATAAATTTTTAAATTTATTCATTTGAATATCGCTGTACTTGGCGTAAGTGCGATCTTCGTTATGCCAACAAACCCTTGCTTAGGCCAAAAAAAAAAATTCATTCTGAGAGCTGACGACCACTGAATTTCTTCATCGTTCTCAGGATCACTCGATAAAGGAAAGTTGTGTATTTGTAAAGCATATTCTTGTATCTTTTCTTAGTCATAAAATTGTAAACAAATAGATTTTTAATGTACAGAAACACTGCACACTTGACGAACATTTAAAAATAAAACAGCTTCATTAGAAGGGACTTACCGTGTGGTAAGTAAGTACTTGGCGTAAGTGCGATCTTCGTTATGCCAACAAACCCTTGCTTAGGCCAAAAAAAAAAAATTCATTCTGAGAGCTGACGACCACTGAATTTCTTCATCGTTCTCAAGATCACTCGATAAAGGAAAGTTGTGTATTTGTAAAGCATATTCTTGTATCTTTTCTTAGTCATAAAATTGTAAACAAATAGATTTTTAATGTACAGAAACACTGCACACTTGACGAACATTTAAAAATAAAACAGCTTCATTAGAAGGGACTTACCGTGTGGAAAACACTCTGTAGCCGAGTAACTGTTATAGAAATAGGATTATAATAGAAACAGACCCATATAGCATGGCTTGGACAGAAGTGTAGTTTGCGTGCAGCAAACAATAAACATATATAGAAATCGTTAAAAATGTTTGCAGAAATATCCGACGAAACTAAGTTGAACCTTTTTAAGAACCTTAACATCTTCATCTGAGGCCCTGGTGTATATTAAAGGCACCATGAATACTTCAGTAAGTATACAGAGAATACCGTGCTATAATGTGCAAATATCAGCAAGATAACGACCTCAAGCACTTTTCGAATCTTGTACAATCCTCGTTCAAAAAATATGACACAACCGTTATGAAGTGACCGTTTCAGTCACTAGAACTCAATTTTATTCAAGATCTTTAGGTGGTTTTCAAAAAGGAAGTTCCTACCATTAATGGTAGGTGGTCCGTGCAGAGAGACGGAGTGACTTCTAAATTTTGAGTTCACAAAGATTTATCAGACATGATATAACATTCAAAATTAATGCCACCTATCTCTGCTAAAATAAAGGCGAACTTTATTTTTTTTTTATCAAATGTTCTGTTACATTCATACATGTACATATATACCATATGTAATTGAAAGAAAATCAGAGCGTTTTAGACGTCACAGACACTACTTGTTCCTATATTTTGACACTTGATGGAAAGAACAAAAAATAAAAACTCATTCATAACTAGCTGTAAGAAGTATGTATAAACGTATATATATTGTGGATGAATCAAATATTTACGGGAGAAAATATCAAATTCACTTCATGTTTCAAGCAACCTATGCACTCGAATATATGGTGCATCCCCTGTGGTTTCCATGTCCCAAGCATGATTATAGAGTAGCAAAGTACCTAAAAAACGGTAAATGTACTTATATTATGTATCTAGACAACAATGTAAATATGTTTGTGCCAAGTTCAGTTAAAAATGGCGAATCATAACAAACTACAATTGATTCTTCGATATTGAAGTAAATTCAAATTGCGATATCTAGATGCATGCCGACATACTCGTAGTCACTCAAATAGTTCTGCTACACACCCCTCTAACATTCGCACTGAAAAATAAGATAAAATGGCAAATCTATGATAAAGACTAAATCCCCATTTAGATAAAACTTCCACAGCTATAAGTACAGTCAAAAGATGACTGAAAACAGAAATCTGAATGTGATTCTCGTCGTTTTGATGAACTTAAACTGCACTATACTATGTAGTATGATGCCTCTTGCATCCGATTCGATAACTGAAAATGTCAATGATTGTAGCATTCTATTCCTTCTACTGCAGTCTAAAATGTGTAGATATATAAAATCGTAGTGAATATTCATCCTAATATATGAGTATGTTTTTGCAATTTTATTTTGTGGCTAAAAACATCACTGCAGAATCAGTTGCTTTTTTGGAGAAGCATACACGAATTGAGATATTATATTTCTAATTTTCCTAATAGCATGCTCCTGCCACATAATTACTTATTTGCAAGTATTTTTCCCTAAAAAGGCTTCGCATCGCCATGTGTAAAATATAAGTCCGTGCCGTGCAAAATTCAACTTTATTTGTCAATAGTTGCCTTCGAGGGCGATACACTGATTGAAACGATTTTTCAATCTTTCGATACCAGTTTTGTAGTACGATTTCGGTTTAGCCTCAAAATAGGCCTCTGTTTCGGTGATTACTTTTTCATCGGTCTTAAATCTCTTTCCGGCGAGCATTGAGGTCTGCGACATTAAATAGTCGCTGGGAGCCAAATCTGGAGAATACGGTGGGTGGGGAAGCAATTCGTAGCCGAATTCATTCAATTTTGCCATCGTTTTCATCGACTTGTGACACGGTGCATTGTCTTGATGAAACAGCACTTGTAATAGTCGCTGTTGAAAGTCTGCCCCTTTTGGAGATAGTCGATGAAAATTATTCCATGTGTATCCCATTGATGTTTTCATCTGAAACAGCCTCTTTTGGACGTCCACTGCGTGCATCATCTTCGGTGCTTGTATGACCACTTTTAAATTTTTCAATCCATTTGCGAATGGTTCGTTCTGCTGGTGCAAAGTCCGGGTAACACTTATCAAGCCATTTCTTTGCATCGGCTGCATTTTTTCCCATCAAAAAGCAATGATAAATCAACACACGAAATTATTTTGAATCCATTTTTTTTTCACTCACAACGCTATATCTCGAGATCTAATCGTCCGACAGCAGTCAAATTTATACACGTATCTTTTGAAGGCTGGTACTAAATGGTATGGATTTAATTCAAGTGGTGCCCTCTCTTAGGAATGGCACGGACTTTCAGCCCATGTATTACGTATATGTACAAGGTGGCACAAAATTAATCACCCTATCGGAAGATGGTATAATTTTTGCAAATGACGTCATACGTCAATTATATTTGACATTTGTGAGCTAGACAGACAAACAGACAAGCAATGGAGTGCTATACTCCGCAATTCAGAGCTACACAATTGCAAATCAACTTCAAAAATGAATCTTGCAATAGTTCAGATAATTTTCCTATCGACACAGTGGAGAGATACTAATATATATGCATACATATGCGCATTAACCCATCTAATAAAATAATACAAGCTTACTTTGCCTTTGTGAAATCTAAGCTAAGTAGGGTACACTTGCATGGAGCAATGCATCAGCAACACATATGCAGAAAATTCAAAAACTCCAAAACTCAGCACTGAGAATATAGGTGTACATAACCAGCTCAATATTCCGGAACAAAGGCGTTATAAAGTTCTTCGAGTAGAAGATATCTTCAAGATGACCCTTATACTGGAGTACAATGATGACAACCGATTCATTACACCAATTCAACATGGGATCAACACAAGAATACGCTCTCACGTTATGCTTTAGGAACACCGATTCTACAATAACTACGGGAGAAGACAGCTGAAATGCAGCGTACCTGAAGTTCTATACACAATTCCGCAAGAACTATAAAATATACAAAATATTAAAACTAGAAAGAAAATTATAAAAAAAAAATTCTTGAATTCGAACTTAAATAGCCAAATTTCAAACCTAATTTACTTACTAAACGTATCTAATCAATTATCAGTTTTTTCTTTAATAATCTAATTATTATTAAAAAGATTGTATTATGTATTATTCCAAGCTTGCTTACCAAAAACTCATCATAAAACTGTAAAAAGCAATCTTCTGCAGAAAAGCCTTTAAGGCTTCGCAGAAATATCTAACCATTGTTGAGTTTTCAATGAATTTCGACGTGGATTTCCTAATCATGCCGCGCCAACTGGGCAAACATTCCGGCACTTAGCTAATCGACGACTCGAACAGAGTGGAACCACAGGAGACCATGCAGGGAGTGGCTGCCACCGGACTGGTCGCTCGGCCGAGAACATCGCAGCTGTGGCTAATTTTAGTGACAGACTTACACATGTTCCCGTACAAAGTGCAAACAGTGCATCAGTTAATGCCTTCTGGCCGTCAGTCGGTTGTGAATTATACTGTAAAGCCACCCTTAATCTCAACATCGAAGAGGACGATTTTGTGTCGAAAATCATCATAAGCGACGAGACGCATTTCCACTTAAGCAGTTACATCAATAAACAAAATTTTCGTTTCTGGGGCACTTAAAATCCGCAATATGGTCACTGTTACTGGCGATCGCTACAAGGCCATGATAAACGACTTCTTACTGCCGAAATTGGTTGGACGGGGTTTGTTGAATATGTGGTTTCAACAAGACGGTGCGACCGCACACACAGCACGAGCCACAATGGATATTGTGAAGGAAGCGTTTCCTGGTCACGTAATCTCTTGTTTTGACGATTTGGCATGGACAGCAAGATCGCCCGATTTAACCATCACAGACTTACTTTTTTTTGTGCTACTTGAAGTCGCGGACTTATGCCAACAAGCCTCGGACAATCGCAGCCCTTAAGGAGAATATTCGACAGGAATGCGAACAGTTATCACCGAAAATTTTTCCGAAAATCATGAAAAATGCTATAAAACGGGCACAAATGTGTATCAACACTGGCGACAGCCACTTGGTGGATATCATTGTGTCCACTTAACAGAAACAATTGTAAAGCTCCAAATAAAGATTTCCGTCACTCAAAATCTTTCTTTTTTTTTAGTAAAAAAGTAATTTAAAAACAAAACTGGATGATAATTTTGCGAAACGTTTTACATTTAAAAAATCTGCTCAAGAAAAACATATTTTTGTTATGATTGAACGCCCTTGAATGTAAAAGGGCATTTAAACTTTGTCTTTATACACAAGAAGCATTATTCTAAGATTTGCAAAAGCTCCTTCAGCTGTTGCCCGGTCTTGAAAAAATGTTAAATATTTCATAAATAGAATAGGCATTGGTGATGATGCTGACATACCATCACTCAAGTTTATTCAGATGATAGAGAAAAAGATCTCAGAAATCATTGTTTCTGAACTCGGAAAATAACTACCAATTAATTCGAAGCTAAATTCCTTCAGCAATAGCAATGAAAACAAAACATAATATAGTATTCTCCTAGTACTCGTATGACCAATAAGGTTTGTGCCACGAAATCAAATAATAGAGCCAAAAGGGTTCTACGCAAAAGTGGAGCCAACCAAAGGCATTTGTATGTAAAACAGACAATTTTCCGAAAATAATTTATATATACGGGTATCCATATGCATACTTATCTATGTACCTATCTAGTCCTTATATGCATAGATACTCGTACGTAAGTTGTCACTTGATTATCACTGGGGCAACTCTGATTGGCGGAAACCTCAATTAACACCCTTCAATTCGTATATACCAACACCAAATGAACACCCAAGCGAGCATCCTTTCTTAACTAAAGGACACACTCCGGACTATTGGAGTACAAAAATCCATATACCAACATACTGCAATTACACCATCCGACACCCTTTACAATTAAGAAGAATAGAAGAAACACTTCCCACTAACAGCTCCACCCTTAATTAATTACTTGCGCAATAATTAGAAGAGAGAAACAAAATCGCTATGGAGAATGCGTATCACCCTGAGCGCAAAGGGTTGAAATACCCTATTAGATGGCAAATGTTACACCAACACTTACTTTCTGGATTAAGATAGCCAAAAACAAAAGTATAATCACAAAAAGAGGGATAAAATTTCTAAGTTTCAAAGGACAGGCTTGTACGATATATTATAAATATATAAAAATTGTTGTTTTTGTTTTTATTTTGGCAATATATTGCAGTCAACCCCTGAAGTAACCTTTCCCGGAGAGAAAAGTGTCATGGCAAAGGCAAGAGCGAGAGAGGATATTAATAATTCCGCCCTTTGATTCAAGTTTCTCTCCACTCAGCTACTATAGATACTTTTTTCCCCTTTTTCTTTTGGTCGTTTTGCAAAACATCTCAGATCCCACACAAGTTCTTTTCGCGCACAAATAGTTAATGAGACGACAACTGCTACAAAGGAACAAAAAAAAAAAATGAAAAAAAGGGTGTATATAGTAGGACAGGAACGGGAGGAAAAATAAAAGGTAAATACAGAAGCGGAAATGAGAAACGCCTTCATTTTCATTTTTTACTTACTACTTCTTTGTGTGCTGGTTGCCAGCCATGCAGCATCATTTCATTCATTTCATCCCCGGTTGATACGATATAACTTTAAGGACGACAATTACGAAAGCTTGGCGTGTCGACAATATAGCGTTGGTGGCAATGATGCTGATGGTGGTGGTGTGCTGAAATGTTGCAAATAAGGCGCAAGGGGCATTTGTTTTAATTAGGGGATGCTTATATACAACATTTGGTTATCCAGATGTATTCGTTTTGTGTGCGCGCACACGACCACAGCATTTTATTATATCATTTCCCAATTTCACTCAGCAAGTATACACATGCTCGTAAGTCGCAACAGAAACAACAACACCATGAATGGGGATGGCAATAGTAATAGCAATGGCAAAATCTTTAAACAAAGGGAGAAAGCAATTCCATCCGCCTTCTTCAGTTTTGTAAATTAAACAATTGTATGCACTGCAGTGGCAATAACTGAAAAAAAAATAAATAAATAAAAACAGAAAAGAATGTATTTTCGCTGTCTTTCGCTTGGAGATTTGGTAGTACTCGCTTGTACTAGACCAAAAGTTCTTGGTTGTTAGTCCTTTCCAACTCCAAATTGAGTCTACACGTATATATTTCTTTGTACCTAGGGATGTACCTATATAAGAGTACCTACAAAGTACCATTAAATTGTAACTGTAGATACTTAAATGGTGTATTACCAAATTTTGTTTGATTCATTTATTTTTCTCTTACCCATCATCCCCATTGCTATTAAATGACGGCCGCCCCCTTCGAAACAGGCCAAAATGTCCAACTCGAACCAAAATGGCAACTGAACAAAATAATATACACGAACACATTGAAATTGACATCAAGGTACATCTATATGGGCATGTATATATATATATGTGTGTGTGTGTGTGTATTCTGTATACTAATATAAAGCGTGGATGAAAATTACCATTAGGATGATGAAAACGTTATTAATTTTTATTTATTTTTTTTTTCGTCTCCCTTTGTGAGGCCTTGTGATGGTCCTTGTTTAATGTGTTACGTTGCATTATGTCATTTGGGCTGACTTACCGAACATAATGAAAATACTTCAACTTAATTAGAAATATCGACACAATTACACAAGTAGGTAACTACATATTTCTGTAAGCTCATACAGCATGTGAGCTTTTTCCGATAATTGTTAAGTACGTAGATACATTTGTTTATTGTTTTGATCGGCTTTTATGGTTTAGAGAATTTGAGCTTGTTAGATAGTTAGATTGTTTTGTTTTGTTTTTTTTTTTTTTTTTTGCAGATGGATAAGAACATTGCATTTGGTAGGATGGTAGGAATTGGGAAATACACCTTTGCAAAATTAGTATCTGTGATTGCAGGACTACGTACATATGTATATTTTCGTAGCCTCAGGCAACACATATTTTTAGACAAGCTTAACAAATACCAATTAGGTTATTTGAAGTTTGTATTTATTTCTGATAATGTATATAAATGTCGCTACCCTGGGCTTTGTATGTAGACAACGAAGTATCATCTTGACTGGCTGATTGGCTGCTCCCCAAAAACATATCTACAAAATTAGCACACTCAAACTCATTAGAAATTCCTATCCAATCAAAAGGACCAAACTTACTTTCTAATTGGATGTATATACATAATTATGTCCAAGTTCTGTTGGGAATGTTAACTCCGAAAAAAAGGGGGAATCCTTATACATATGTATGTAAACGTATATGTTTATACATATATGCATGTATATACAAAAAAATGTACATAAAAATGCACAAATGGTTATGGCGAAAGCCCCACCCTCTGACTTGGATGCTTAACGGGGAACAACGAATCATCGAGACTCATCTTCGCCTTCCTAATTAATTAAGCCAGTGCTCGAAGCGCAAAAATAGTATTCTTAAACGTATAGTTACTATTGCTCGTACTCTTATGTTTCTTTGTGTTAGAGGGGGGCTACTTTCATCCAATCAAGCAACAGAGATACTACTATGAGTAACACCACGCCATCAGCCCACCACCCTTCCTCTACATTTAATCAATTTAACCTTCCGTTGCTGCTTCCATACATAGTATGAACCTAGGTACATGTATACAAACTGCGCATACATATGTACATACATACATTCATATGTACAACAATGAGCGCGCACAACAATGTGCATGCATATCTATGTATATATTGTACAATTGAAACGAAATGGAATGAATATTTGCCAACTTTCATTAGAAAAATGTTTATTTGACAGAAAAGAAGCTAAAAAGGAGAAAAGTGGGTGGTAAGGATGAAAATAAATACTAGTACCTATTAATCAAAGATTTTTCTTTTCATCTAAAATCATTATACCGTTCGTATTTGTATTCGTAGATATATTTTATAAAATAAATTCAATTTTGCGAAATAGGAGTGGAGTGCTGTATTGCAATTCGTTGATTTGGCAGATTGTTTACAACCCTTGTTTTAGGCTTCTTCTACATTAATTAACAGCATCCACTAAAGGAGAGAGGAAATCCCAACCGCACACACATGAATATACACACCCAAGCATAGACGAGCAGAACGTATAAAAATATCGGCCATCATCATTGTGTCACTCAATGGGTGGCGTTTTATGTGGTAGTCTCTAGTTGATGAGAATCAAATATTCATGTTGCCGACGGTATTTGTCGATTATTTTATTGTATTTTACCTTTACTCATTCGTTGAATTTTTATTGATTCTTACTGAAGAAAAAAAGGATAAATAATTTCAGATTGATTGTAAGCAATAAACAAATACAAATAAAGTTCGCATAGAGTTTTCATGCTACGTGGTACAGATATATTTGAATATGAAATTGAATTCGATAGCAAGATCTTACTTTAAATCGTTGCCAATCACCAGCTTTTTGTAGAACAGAGTTCCAGTCCTTTGCCAAAATTAAGAGTTTCAAAATTCTTGCAATTACCGCAATTTTATGATATAGTCCCATGAAAAAGGCAAAGAACAAATTCATTCAGAGTTACAAAACAATCATCGCACTTGCTAAAAATATACCCATCGATTTATTTCTGTTTTCCACTATCCAAAAACACAACAAGTCCTGAAGAATTACTTAGTTTAAGGTAATTTTTATTTTAATTTCAAAACTAGCTTTAACGAATATTATACGAAGTGAAAAGAAGCTGTTTAAGCCATTTGGAAGTCGGAATGGATTATGAAATCCGGCTTTTTACTAAAATGTACTAAACAATATATCCATCAGCAAAAGTATATGTTAAAAGAAAAAAAAGTATATGAAACTTAAGGAAAACACCCCTTGAAGAGTTTTTGTCTTATAAAAAATATCGGCCGAAAAAAGGTATAAAGGTATACGTATATACAGAGCAGATCATCACTTTCAAATAACCGCAAAAAATATTAAAACAGATAAGTTCACTTCACTAACAAATAGATCCTTCTATGGTAATTAAATCTCTATATTTGAAAAAAAAGTATATGAAACTTAAGGAAAACACCTCTTGAAGAGTTTTTGTCTTATAAAAAATATCGGCCGAAAAAAGGTATAAAGGTATACGTATATACAGAGCAGATCATCACTTTCAAATAACCGCAAAAAATATTAAAACAGATAAGTTCACTTCACTAACAAATAGATCCTTCTATGGTAATTAAATCTCTATATTTGACGGATGATCCAGTCTATGTCTGGTCTCTGAACTGCTCAATTTATGATAAAAAAAGGATCATTGTTAATCATAGACAACAGATTTGTGACAAAAATTCTAAATGTTCCAGCCTTACTCTGAAGATACAAAATCTAGATTTTGACAAATTCGGGATGGAAAAGTTTTATATTTTTGTCGTGTTATACCTATGCCTTATGTAGATATATTCTTATAGGCTTAATTGCAAATAAAAAAAAGTACAAAAATAGACAAAAATATAATTTGCAACGATAGATGTCTCATTTTGCGAAGGTGGTTTTTCAACTTGAAATTATAAAAATGTCCTTTTAGGTAGCTGCTTTGCTTTTATTTATTCGTTTTTTTTTTTTTAATTTGTATTCTAGACAATTGGTAGGAATTATAATACCTAAACAAGGGTGAAGATAAGTCCTTTTAATCGTTTAAACGTATCAACAATAATCTATATTAAGCAACCTTCTTGAATCAAACAGAGTTAAAAAGTCATTTCAAGCATATAATCACCTTTTTACTTCAATAACACAAAAATTTCCTTTTTACTATTCAGGGTTGATTTTTTTCTTGAATGGAAAGATTCCTTGAGTAAATGCGACTTAAATGTGTCCTGTTCAAATGTCAATTTTTTTTTCTGTTAATTTAAGCACAATTGCCAATTATATTCGTAAATCTCAAGATTAGAAGTTTGTAGTCACTGTCATTAGTAATTCTGTGGCATCCATAATTTTAAAATATCAAATTTGGTCATTATAAAAATTGACTATCTATCGAAACAGGTGGGCTCTGCCACAAAGAACTCCTGTCGTTTTCTTGCAAAGTATTTACGCCATTCACGTGTGGTAATTTTCTAATTCTCAAAATCACGAAGTGCATCAGAGTATCTAATATTGAACAATACTGAATAGTTTTAATCTCTTACAGGTAGAAGAAAAATGTTTTCAGTGAACTTAATATCGTAATGAACCTAATCGTGGTTTCATGTTAGCAAAAGAATTGGGAAGTTTATGGGAAAACTCAACTTCGGTTTGTAGGTTGGTATAAATTGAATAAAGTGTAAAAAGAGAAAGCTTGACATTCATCTGTTTTTGATATTTTGATAAAAATTGAAAACGATGAAAACTAATCAACCCGATCAAAATTCACAAATGTATAAGCACAAACTACTCGTCAGGATCGACATATTTATGTATAAAACCAAATAATAAATCTAAACCGATTTCTCAATGAAACACAGTTTTTTATAGATATTCACAGATTTTAATTTTTTTAATATCACCAACTCTTCGTGTCAGGACTTGGGTTTAGCTCAATGACCCTGATTTTTCGTTTCTAATATCGTTAATATTCTTCTATTTTTTTTTTTCACAAAACAACCCCCTCAGTAATTTTCCACAATTCCACTGCTAATACATATAGTTATACAGGATTTTACTTCTCGAATACGACACATTTCACCTTCCCACAAACATGCAATTTTCACCCCTAACTATTGTGTGAACATTATTTCAATCTCATAACAAAAAAAAAAAAAAAAAAAAAAAAAAAAACAATGTACCTACAGAACATCTATGTTCAAATAAATACATATTTTCATATATACCTATATATATGTACATATATGTATAAAAAAAATGCGTGTTTCAATAAAAAGAAATTAAAAAATTAAAAAAAATTAAATAAATGTAAAATCATAGCGAAAATGTAATGCAAATGATACGGCTTAGAATATGTTAGTGATGAGGGACATCATTTTTCAATCATTCTCAGAATTTGTATTTATACGATTTTGATTTTGAAAAATGACAATATTTAGGACTCAGGCAGGATGATTCGAATGAAAAGGATAAAAAGGTGTTTTTAACTGTAGAAAAAACAAACTAGACGAGTGATATCCAAAACAAAACACAAGGCAAACAAACTAAATATAAGTAGGAATACAAAAAAAGAAAAAAACCAAAACACAAAAAGTTAAAGAATCTAACTAACACTTACATTTGTATATTCTCTCAAAATTCCAGATGAAGAAACTAGATATATCCTTTTAATCGGTTCTATTTAAGGTTTTTTGTTTTGTTATTTTTGATATTTTGCACAGTAAAATTTTTATTATTATTACTTTTAATTTATTTTCTATTCGTCGGGCACTTTCATTTATTTTATTTTTTTTATTTGAATTTTCTTATAGATTAATATATATAAATTTATTTTTTGTAATAAAATTAAGATAGGAACTTTAGATACTTTTTTTTGAAAACAATTTCTTTTCATTAATATATATATTTTTATTTTTATTTTTATTTATTTCTTATTTCACATAGTCACACACACACAATTTTTATTTGCTTGCTGTTATCTTTTCTTTCTTTTGCCTTTCATTTAAAAAAATTACTTTAATTAAGAAAAAAAAAAACGAGAAATAAAATTCATCCTAAAAAAAAAACACAAACAGTTACGAGTACGTTACTAATATTTTTTTTTTTTTTTCCTTATAAGAAATTAATTTTTATTTTGTTTCGAAACTTCACATATACAGTTGAGATTTTGATTTTGATAATTTTTGCATTTTTATTACGATTCACGGTACACGAAATCCTAGTTAGTGCGAGTATATCCATCAGGGTTTGAGATTGTGTTGCATGAGTTTGTTTAAGAACTGCCTTGCATTTTCAAAAAACGAGCAAAAATTCGAATAAAAAAAATAAAAAAAAACACATAAAAAGAAACAAGAAGAATAAAATTGAAATCGAAATAAGAAAAACTGTAATCAAGGTAGGTAGGTAGTTAATAAATAAATAAATGAAAAGTCCATGTTTTTTTTTTTGGTTTATCGTTTTTCGTGAGTTGGTGCAGTTAGTGCAGTGTGTGTCATTAAAGGGTTCGCGCGCGCGGTGACATTGACAACCAACGACGACGTTACATCGAGACCCACGACGACACAACGACGAAGACCACGGCAACGACGAAGGCGGCGGTCCGAGAGCGATTTTCAAAATAACTCTTCGATCATTACCCTTATGTTTATGATGGTGTTGCGCGAAAATAAAAATAAAGCCCCGAAAAAAAAAAATACACAAACTATAACAACACACCAAACGGAGTCGGAACCACAGCAGAGACAAACACCACCAGCAACAACAGCAACAACAACAACAAAAATTAAGGAAAACAAAATCGAGTACAAGAAAATATAACAAGAAAATAAAGCACACTCATATAATATGCACAAATGAGAGTAGGTAGTAAGAAGGTACCGTACCCGTACCACCACCACACAGTCTGCTGCTGCTACGCCACACACTAGGTGGTGGATGGCGACAACACTGCCATTGCCGTTGCCGTTGCTGTTGCTGTTGCTGCTGCTGCCGATGCCTCTGCTGCTGAGAGTTGTCGTTCGACGATGACGCGAGTGAGCGCAAAAGGATGAAACCAAAAACAACACTATCCATCAACAATTCACTACGCCAAGTAGTAATAAAAAATAAATAAATGAACTCTTGGGAGTAGGCTCTACTATAATACTACAAACGGCAATAAGGACCAGGCAGCATAAATAAATAGAAAACCACTCACTTCCACACAGATAACAGAAGAGACAACAGCTTGATTAGTTGCGACTTGCGCATACTCATTTCAAATGCTCTTGCCCTTTCAACTCACTCTTAAAAAGTTAAAAGAGAAATTCCACTAGTCAAACTAATAAGAGTATCGAGTACAGTGTTGCTGTGGTGTTGCATATGTATAATAAGCTCAGCTGAGTTAAGTATTTAATATATATATATAGATCATGTGTATGCTTGAGCGCGGGGATTCTTATTTTATTCTGATTCTGATCCAGCTTGCGTCTTTTTCTTTTTCTGTTCATGCAACTATTTAAGGACCTTATGAACAGTTTTGTTTTAAGCAAATTATATCTAAAGTAGACTTTAAATCTTGGTAGATTGTTGATATCTAGATATATATTTTTATTTTTTGCAACGAAACATCTTTTAATATGCAATTCTCTAGTTATAGTTTCATGTATTTACGTACTGTTTAAAGTAGGTAGCACTTAATATAGACTATTTCACGCACCGAACATGGTCTCAATAGTAAGGAACCAAATCGTCAATATTTTCTTTAAATCATATTCCATTTCAACTGCCACCAGTCGGTGCTGGAAGGCTATAAAGTGTCAATTATATCCAAATATCCAAGTGATGGCAATGGTCCATAGTCACAGTTTAAAAAGGAGTTTCATCGCCTTTGAGAGTTTCCTAAAATTCACTAGAAACATGTTTCATTTCGAAAACACAAATGTCAGACTTAACTCTTGTATTTTAAATGTATCTTTTACTGGTAGATTGTGGTAAATGAATGCCCTTATATAAATCCGAAAGAATTCATGATAATTTTGATATCTCTACTCAACTCACGGAATGTGGATTGCTGAAAATGAATCCGAATACTTAATTCCCAATACAGCAGAAATTCTTTCTAATGAACTTAAAGGATCGTTTTTGTTCCACTTTTAGGTGAAAATTTTAAATGTACATGTAAATGTATATTTTCGTCTTAAGACTTAGTCTTAGTACTGCATTTCCATTCATCTGATTGTTAGGAGAGTTCGGGACAAGCAACAATTTATCGAATAACTAAAAAACTTGGGAACTACCTGATAACTACATTGACAGGCAACCCCTTGTAGCTGCTGATGTGGTTATTCTATTTGTTCCATAGGAATCCTGATAGATTAATAACCCTACACGAATTTTTACGATTCTGTCAACGTTAAAACTAAACAACACTTCTAGATCTTTTTAATTTTGAAGTTCTGAACTGGAGATGATTTTGGAATTCGGAAATTAGCTATAAGCATCTCTTTAAGAAAAAATAGAAAATTTATTCGAAAAGTTGATGCAACTGATAGCACAAACTAATTTGAGACTGCTTTTCTGACAGATTGGAAATTTATCAATATGCAAAGGATGGCTACCTCGACGGTTTTCATTTGAATCTCGAACGCTCATTTTACGGTGTTGTTTTTTTTTTTGCCATTTTTTGCTAAACAATACCGCGCTCAAATCTAGCAAGCGAAGCAGCAAATCAAACTCGACAGACTTGTTTAGTTTGCATACACTTTACTCCCCCACACGATTAAGTGTTTTCCTTTCAATTAGCCGTTAAAGAATTTTTTTTTTTTTTTGAATTCCTAGTTTCTCTGAATGGGGCGGGCGGGTAGATCCTTGTTTGAAATTTCAAATATAGACGTTTCTATCTCACACAACACAGTCCCATCAGGTTATTGTTTCACATACACTTTTTTGATTTAAGCAATTCAAATTCAACGAATTCAATTAAATGATACAAAATCAAATGAATTTAGGAAAATACACACGAAACCGAAGGAATCAAGTAAATTGTGGATTACGAGAGCGACAATAAGAAAATCTACGAAAATGACAACAAATATCACCGCAACAACACGACAACTACGATTTAAAAACCAAAAAAAAAAAACCAAAAAAAAAACGGCAGTAGCGGCGGCAACGACGACTACGATGCGACGACGTTATCGTTACGTTACCCGTCAATTTGCTACTATGGAATGAAATGATTTCAGAAAAGGTCGGTAGAGGTGACGATTACTTTCTTCTGTTTGTTTTTATTCATATTCTTTGTTTTTTTTTTTACTTTTTCCTCTTTTTTTAAACTTCAATTCGACATTCAATATTTAACATTCAAGATCCAACAGCGGCTAATACAACTTCGACTACGACGACGACTACGACGACGACGACGACGGCGAAGAAGCAACGACGACGACGGCAATTTGTGTGTGCTCGCACGGACTGTCTGTGCTGTGCTCTGTGGCAATGCTAATGCCAATACCTTGCCTCTGCCTCTGCTTTAGAGCTCAGCCTGATTTGAGCGTGTGTAAATATTTAAGGCAAATGCGAAGAGACCGTATAACATGGAAAGCCAACAGCAACATCACATCCCAGCAACACTATATCAATGGCAAATGGCAATGTTAAGATACAAGTATCTGTATCTGGATCTGTGTCTGTACCCGTTCGATACTATGCTATGCTATGCGCTCTCTCTCTTAATCAGCTTACACAATACAAACAAACAACCAACAGCTACACCAGAAGAAGGAAATTAGTAGCAAAATACATTAAAACTTATTTTATGTCCCTTTTTTGCACGTGACCTTCCCATCGGCGAGTGTGAGTGAGCGAGACTATGATAAATGAATGCAAAATAAGGTTGGGGTGTTACCTTAGCATGTGTGTGGGTATTTGTTTGCAAATTAAATTAATCGTTGCCTCTTGCTACTCTCTTTATCAATCTCTTTTATTTTTCCGCTTTTATAATTTTATTTTTAATTATTTGAGTTTTTTTTTCTGGTGCTAATGAGTCCGTAAATGGACTGTAAGTCCATACGTACTACCGTCGCCCACAAATTCAATCATCAACTATCAATTTGTGTGTTTGGTAATTGGACGCGGTGGTTTGAGTTTTTTGTTCTTCTCCCAAAAAAAAAAAAAATAAAATAAAAATGTAAATGACATTCAAAGGACAGGCAAAGGCACTCTCATGGCACACCATGGCAGATCAGCCATCAGCCTCAGATACTCAGTCATAGATTCAGATACAAACTCCAGACTCAGTGGCAGTGTTAGAGCATTACCTTTGCAGTGATAATTATCCATACTGGCAACCCGAACAACTAGCAAACACACATGCATTTATATTTTGTCCTATAGGACACAAGCGCAATGCATTTGAATAAAAGTGCATGGACTAGTAAGAGAGCCATAGAACATCGAAAAGAGATAGAATACATAAACAATGAGTTAAATCACAAAACGTGTTCCCAAAAAAAGCAAAAAAAGAAACAAAGGACCCAAAACAAAAAATGAGAGAGAAAATCAAACTCCGTAGAAGACTGCGTAACTTTAAAGAGAGCGTAGGCAAAACAGGTACATTATTTGTAATATATAAGAGAGCACGAGTGAATGAATATATTTCATTAATTAATCTAGATACATTGTAGAGTAGAAGAGAGGATTAACATCAGCCACCGCTAGCCTAGAACCTAGACCGTTGCTGACCAGGGGGAAGTTCGGTTGGAAATTCTGCACTAGGATTTTCCTATCCTTATTTATTTTTTTATTTTTTTGTGATCTATCTATATGTTCCTACACTGATTCGAAAAAGAGAACAGGCAAAATATGTAGCAATATGAAAATGAAAACCGCATTGAGGGAGTTGGTGTTTTTTTTTTTCTAAAGGATTGCGGTTTTGGTTTTCAGCCTTTTATCCGTTTTTGGAATTAAAAGTCTTCATCTGTACTATTAAATATTTGCACTCTATTTCCTTCATATCTTCCCACTCGTCCCATAAATTGTATGAACATTCGAATAAGTGTAGTAGAACCCCCGGGTAGGAAACATTCCTACCCAGGTTAAGTAAAACACAAAAAAATAATGAAATGAACATTATTTTGGCTTTATCAGTTTACATATTTTATGGTAAATATTTAGTGTTTGAAAACAATTTTGGGCATATAGACACCGTCGCTCTTCTTATGAAGGCCATTTTATTGACAAAAATTTTGCACCACTTTTTCCAGTATAGCTCAACTGTAGCTGATTTATCATCATATAAGAGTGATTTGACAAACTCCCACAAAAAGAAGTCCAACGGAGTCAAATCTCATGACCACATGACGGCCAATAGAAAGGTTCATTTATTGAGATGATTCGCTCACCAAATGTCTGTCCCAATAAAGTGATAGTTTGATCCGCTGTATGGTAGTCCTCCTGAAACCTCTTGTCTCTCAAATGATTGTTATTGGCACAGAGATTCAAAAAATGGCGAACCATTTTCCTGTAAAATTGTCCATACCAAACAGTGACATTTTCGGGTTATAACGGGGTGTCAAGAGTCTCGTGAGGATTGTGCTCAATCCAAAAACGGCAATTTTGCTTGTAAACATACCCTTACTCTTGAGAACGACTTACGCCAGCTTACTTGTACTTACCGAACGCTCTTAACTTAACAATTTCTTTCAACTTTTGCCAACATACACGTTAAGCCAGAAATTAGCCTCACCACTGTTGATTTTCAAGCTCGTGTTGGATAAATATCATCCATAAGAGTATACGTAGGCATAATTAGATCCATAGTATTGTGTATAAGCTGCTCAGTTGGACGATTACGAGTGCCGTTAAGTGGGCGTAGTGCTCTATAAGATAGACGCACAAAACGCAAATTTTGGGAAAAAATGCCTACGACTCCTAAACGTTGTGTAAGTCTTTGTTTGGTAATTTGCCACAGTATGCTGAACATAAACGCTAAAGACGCGTCCCCAGTCTGACAGCTGGTTTGACAGATGACTCTATCGGAAATTTTATACCTCAAAAAAAAAAAAAACACCCTTCATATCCACCTAAACACTAATTTCTATAATAGTTTTGCACCGGCGCGGCGTGGCATAGAAAATGTAAATTCTAGAATCTCTCCAGTGTTTTAGCTACCTTTAGAGCCTTTTTTACATCAGACCAAATATTTTCAATCAGACTCGAATCCGGAGACTGAGTTGGCCATGTCATTCAATTCTGTATATATATCCCAAATATCCACCAAAAGCCTGTCAATTTACACAAAATAGCGAACGATCTTATTTTTAATTAAATAAAAATAAAGTATTGTATTCATCTAAAGTCTTACTACATCGCTATTTTAAAGAAAATTGAGCATTTTTGACTTTCAAACATAACGATTTTCAATAGCAAATTAAACACAACTCAGAGATTGTTTGTTTGCAACATTTCCAATTAGATCGACAATGGACTAAAAGTCTAAACTGGGAAGACCAACATGATCCTGTCAGTCCTATGAAGAGGCATTCAGTGTCGGTCGGTAACCAAATATGTGGTTCTGATTTTGTGAGTCCTTAAAAAAGTACTTGGTCCCTTTGACGATTTCCACTTGGAAGGCAAATGGAGTAGAATGCCCAACCGCAAACCTTTTAAGCTGTACAATTATGTACAGCGAAAAGCGTTCTCGAATCTCAAAAAAGAAGAGCGAACCTAGACCTCAAGCATCAAAACATCACAGATTCCAGAAAACTCGATAAGACAACAAGGAAGCTTTGGGAAGAAGCGAAAAGTTACTGATTTCTCAGTAGATACCTTCAACTGATCCTGAGTATTGAAAAAATTTGTAAAGTTTGCTTTTACACACACACATAATAAGTCTATGTACTCTTCAACCATCTAAGATGTTTCGGAATAATTTCAATTCAAACAAGTTCATTAAAACGTCTCAAGGCTTCACAACTGGCAAAACGTTACCTTCCAGTTCGCGATCCACTAGTTAGGCAACCGGTCGCCTCTCATACTACAAAGGGTGTATGATTCTGCCCGATTACTACTTCGCTTCGAGTCTACCGCAGAGGCAAAGAGGCTTCGAGACTGCGAAAAATGCTCTCAAAGGACGATTTTGAAGAAATAATTGATCTCATCAATCGGAAGGGATAACGGTGAGCTATTTACGTTTAAAAACCACATACATTTGTATAATTCTAAATGGTATTTACTTCTATTGGAATTATATAAGTTTGCTTTGAAGAGAATATGCATCTGAGCGAAGAAAATTCAAAACACAGCAATTCAATCTCTCTAGGCTGAAAAGAGTAGAATTGACCCATTTCAAACAGTGTTAAATATCATAGTATAAGCTATAGTGGCACTTTTATGTAAGTCTTAAAACAACTCGTTGGCAAATGATAAGAGGCAAGATTTGAGATTTAAAACCTGAAATGTTGCGCTGGCAATATACAGCGGCAGCAATCATCATTGGTGGTACTTCGTATCTTCCCTGAGGCAGCACTGAAACGATTCTATAGGTCACTAAAATGTCTTACTTGTTCTTGGACTTTCTTGGACTTGGACATATTTCAGATATGTCATCTTATCTATTCACAAATATGTCTATAAAAGCGAGGAATATTACAGATCCGCACCTGCAAGTGTCTTCCGATTAGAAGCTCTACTTATATTTAGAGCGGCTGAGCTTATGCGAATTAATCAGAAATAATATAAATCGAAAAGATCTTAACAAACAACCGAGCAAAAGAATAATAGTCCTTTTTCTTTATCGATTTGTTTGATATGAAAACTGCAATAGGTATTTGAATCCAATTCAATTAGTAAGCTATACTATAAAGGAGACAACAAGATGGCAGCATTTTTGGGTCATATTGATCCTCAAACTTTATCTTCGCCCAATCACAAGTCGTTGTTATTTCCTGGTTTCATAATCCCAACGTCTCTTTTTTAATACTGGCCTATAGATTATCAATAGAATTGAGATTGCCACTCCATTACCTTAATCTTACTGTCCCGAAACCACTACTTAGCTGTTCTGCTGGTATGTCTCGAGTCGTTGTCCTGCTGAAAGATCCATTTGATTGGCATTACGTCCACGGAATATGGCAGCCGTATATCCACGTAAGAGTACTGGTTCTTAACAGTCTAAATCCAACATATTGGACCAAAATCATAGCAGCGAAAAGCGTACAGGCAAAATTTTTGTGCTGATTCTAGGATCATCTTCTGCATTAGATAGAATCCTTTCATATTACCGAAATCCCTTTCTACCATATACAAGGTGAGTTTTTTAACTTGAAGCATCCAAGTTAATCGAAAAATACGCGATATCGCGAAAAATGTTTCAGACAAAAGTCACAAGGTTCTGAAGGGGACTTAAGATGGTGACCACGAGTTTGACCTTGAGACCGATTTCCAAGTTCAAACGAAGGTCACTGTTGATTTTTCAAATGATAATTCCTGGTTTTCATTGCTCAGTCGTATTCCTCAATGGGGCACACGACTTTGTCCCAAAGATCTTACTCGTTCAGTGCTAGATACCAGTGTACTGGCACGCCTAAATCATTAATCGGTTTCCAACGTTGTTAGGGTGTTAGAAGGTCGAGATTTGTTTTGAGGAAGTCATTATTGCCTCGAGTGAAGTTAAAACTCAAAGAAATTTCTGATAGAGACAAATTGTCCTAAACTTATCTGCGAGTGTATGATGTGCACTCTGCCCTTTTCTTCTACTTGAACGGAACTGTACTTCATTTAGAAATTCGATATTTGTTTTGAGGAACTGATTATTATTAGTAACGTTTTCCAGATTAAAAATGCAGGCTATTTCAATTCAAGAGAAAATTGAAATGATATTGATTTATGGAGATAGTGGAAGGAACATCGATAGTGCTGTTGCTCTTTACGCCCAACGTTTCCCAGACCAGGTACGCTCGCGCGCTTCCTTTTGTTGGGTCATCCAACAATTTAATGGTGAAGAAAGTGTGCAACCAAAGAAAATAAATCAGTCAGATAGGGTGGCTGTTGAGGACAATGAAATAGCAGTGTTAGCTGCCGTTGCACACGATCTTCACATTAGCACTCGCCAAATAAGTCGTAAATCAAGAATTTCTCAAACGACTGTCTGTAAGATATTACATCGGCAAAAATAAAATCCATATCATTTTTCAATGCATCAAGAACTTTCTAGTGAGGATTTTCGCAACCGGGTTTCCTTTTGTCAATGGGTACATCAGCAAATTGAACGAGACCCCCTTTTCTTCGCCAAGGTGTTATTCTCTGATGAGTCGACTTTCACCAATCACGGTACGGTCAATTAACATAATATGCATTACTGGGCTACCGAAAACCCTCTTTGGTTTCGACAAGTTGAACGCCAGCACCCTTGGAATGTTAATGTTTGGGCGAGAATTATTCGGGATAAATTAATAGGTCCATATTTTATTGAAGGCAACTTGAATGGCGAAAAGTATGCAAACTTCTTGCGGGACCATCTTCCGGTATTACTAGATAAACTGCCGTTGGAGTTGCGACAAACAATGTGGTTTCAACATGATGGTTGTCCAGCCCATTATTTCCAAGTAGCCCGGGGCGTATTAAACAATGTTTACCATCAACGATGGATCGGACGAGGGGGTCCGAGGCAATGGCCTGCTAGATCACCAGATCTTACGTCACTTCACTTGTTCTTGTGGGGCTACTTAAAAAGTGAGGTTTACAGAAAAAAGCCAACAACACGTGAGGACATAAAAAGACGAATAACTGAAGCTTGCCGGAAGACTACGCAAGAAATACTTCTCAGCTCTGTTGGTTCATTTAGAGCGCGGAAAGACAAGTGTATTGAAGTGAATGGTCACATTTTCGAGCATTTGTTGAAATAGTCTCGGGAAATAAACGTCGAAATGGGAAGAATTCAATGATTCAACAGTGTGAGGCAAGGGGACCCACTCTAATTAATCACCCCGAAGGAAACAAAATACTGCTACGTCCATGTCGTTATTTCAGGGGACTACAAAAGACTATCTCTAGCAAACTTTAACCTAGTGGCTATGTGGTTTTTCTTAAGAAGTAGAATTTTACAATGGAGCTTCAGCTACTGAAGAAGAATGTATCCCGACCACAGGTTTTACACTCAATGGATGCATTAATTTGTTACAGACACGTGTTTCAATTTTACCTTGGTATTTGATAGCATTACTGATCACTGGTGTGCTCGTAATGTACAAGCGCTTGAATTAATTCTAGACGAGTCGGCGACTCACTTTTATAGAAAAATAAAAAAAGCTGTTTTACTACAAATTGATTTAAATAGAAGATTTTACCTTACTCTTCACAACTTTTAAAGTTAAGGCTAATGAGCATTGTTAGTGTTTTGCTCACTTTTACACATCGATTATCAGGCTGCACTCAAGGCACTGGATTCTGCTAACATCTATTACAAAATTGGCATTGAAAAACTGGAAATCAGTAAACCGACGTGAGAGATTAAATTACAAAATTACCTAGGTGGACAAAGGTAAGTAGGTTATCTAAGGCACTTTAAAGGAATTCTTAAACTTGCTACTTCGCAGCTCACGACATTCGCAGAGATCTGATTAAGTCAAAGGAAACATGACACTTGACTAGACTGGTGAAAAAGACACAGCCTATACTAGGGAAATATTGCTTTAAACATTTCTGCAAGAGTACTAGGTGGGGTGAAAAGTTACTGCAAAAAAAGGTTATGGTGCCTTGAAGTCTGTTCATATTTAGGCAGACATGCCAAATTTCAGTACGATACTGTTTTTGTTTTGACAGCTGATTGTTGTTGACGTGTTTGGCATCATGTTGAGTATGGATAAAAACTATTTTCTTTCTCTCATAAAACATTATTTTTTGAGAAGCAAAACGGAGAAGGAAACGAAAGAAAAGTTGGATAAACATTATGGGGCTAATGCTCCGTCACATTACATCGTCAAATATTGCTTTCGAGAGTTTCGTGGTGGCCGCAACTTCACTACCGATCAAGTCCGCAGAGGCAGGCCCTCCGATTCGGTTACAGAGGATAATGTCAAAAAAATATATGAAATGGTATTGGCTGACCGGAAAGGGAAGGTGCGCGAGCTAGCAGATACCACAAAGATTAGTACTGAGAGCACACGACATATTTTGGGAAATATTCTGCATATGAAAAAGTTATCCTGCCGCTGGGTGTCGCGCATACTCACTCCTGACCAATAACACGAACGCGAGAGCACTTCGAAAGAGTGTTTGGACTGGCTGATGCGGAATCGGGCGGAATTTTGGCGTCGATTGGTAACTGTTGATGAAAAACGTCAGAGAACAGAATGAGTGCCCGGCAATGGACTGATGCCGGCACGAGTGCTCCGAAGCGGCAGAGGGAGGCTCGATGGGTCGGAAAGTTTATGGCGTCGCTTTTCTGGGATTGTCATGGCATACTCTTCGTGGACTACCTTCAAAAAGGAAAAACAATCAACAGCAAGTATTACTGTGCATTATTGGAGCGATTGATACCCGAAATCGCTGCAAAATGGCCTCACAAAAAATTTTGTTTTTGCAAGACAATGCAATGGTGCCCAAGAGCATCGCAACCATGCAACCAATTGCTGTAACATCCACCGTATTCGCCCGACTTGGCTCCCTCGTACTATAATCTCTTCCCAAACATCAAAAGATGGCTCACCAATAAAAAATTCAGCTCACGCGAGGAAATCATCGACGCCACGGAGGAGTATTTTACAGACCTTACAGAAAATTACTTTTCGGACGGCATCAAGAAGTTGGAAAATCGCTGGAATAAGTGTATCAAACTAAAAGGGGACTATATTGAATAAAATAAAAAAAAACATTTAATTTTTTTTTTCATTCCCAAGGAGGTTACTTTTCACCCCAACTAGTATTCGATTACAATATGAATGGAATATGATATCGGTTCTCCTGGGTGGCGCGAATTCAAGAGATCCAATCATCGATAGCTCGACCACTTATATCGTGGTACGTAAGTACGTAGATGGGTGACCACATGGGAACTCAGTATTCCGCGTGCTGTTGACAAAACGCTCCATATGGGCATAGTACCCCAGTGTTAAATCCCGGACCCTACAAATTAATTGGCATCGTTCCCTTGATAATAATAATAATAATAATATATCGTGCTCGATATCATTGATGACATTAGTTTGGTTGACTTTTAAGTCATCAATCGTCTGCGGCTTATTCGTATAGACCAGCAATTAAATATAGCTCCACAAGCAAATTAAATCACAATATCTAGGTGGCCAGTCGGCGTCACCGAAACCCGGGATAATGTCGTGCAGCGCTGTGTGGCATGTAGCACCGTCTTGTTAGAACCACGTGTCACTAAGATCCAGACGGTGCCGGCTTCATTTTGTAAGAAGTACGGATACTAAACAACGACCTTTACTGGATGAATTTGCAACTGATAGGTCTTATGTAAATTATAATCTCCCCAAATGCGACAACTTTGGTTTTTGACATAGGAATTCATCCAAAATTAAGCTTCGTCGCTGAAGATGATTTTCCCACCGAAATCGGAGTCCATTTTCAACTGCTTTAGAGCCCGGCAGTGAATGCTTATGGTCGTTTTCCTTCAATTCGTGGATGAATTTAATTTTGTACAGGTGCAAACCTGAGGCCCGACGCAAAACTCATCAAATTGAGGTTTGACGGCCTCGGACTATCGTTCACTGCAGTAATGTATTCTGCAGATCTCACGTTTCGACGACTTACGGGTGTTTTTTGATTGAATAGCCCGACTATGTGCACCATAAAAATATCCTAGCTCAAATTGAGCACTCATTTTTGTAGTAAAATTTATAATACAATGTACATTGCTTAACACTGTCATTTATGAGGATTTGCACAACATTGCTTACTATGGCAGCTGCAGCTGCTCTAATATGACCGTTTTACCCTGTCAAAGTTCGATGCGAAATGATTAAAGATTTACATTCCCAATCGTTTTTTTTTTACAGTTAAAAGTATCGAACTCTCCAGAAATAAGTAAAAAATCATTTCGCAACCTCAACTCCATCCATAGATACTCAAATCTGAAATAGATTTGCCTTTAAACTCAGCTTCATCTTTTACTAAAATATGAAGAAACAAACGAAAAAAAAGAGAGCCATTCATTCGTTCATCTAAGAGCTCCAAAATCATCTTACAAGTCCAAAAGTACCTGCACACACAGCAACTAACCCAAACACAGAATCTCTACCCAAACAAAAGTTGACGAATTGTGCTTCAAAGAGAAGAGTGGAATTAGCGCATAATGGTCGCGATTCGATTGTTTCACAAAGTTGGAAAATAAATAATGAAAAAAGGAAAAGAGTAAGCCATAAGCAGAGGGAGAACGAGTGAGTATTGAACAGAGATAGTCGATAAGATTTCATTTCGGACCTTGGCGGTGCTCTATCGATTGCTAGCTCCACCAGAAAGAGCAAAAACGAAAAAAAAAAAAACAACCAAAAAAGAGGAATTCGAAACGGCAGCACCAGCATAAACACTAGCACCATCAGCAGCAGCAGCCGCAGGAGCAGCAAATCCAAAATCATGACGAAGTGGGAGAATCTCTGAAACGACCAGCATCAGGCACTTAATGTGTTTTAATTGAAACAAAACATTTTTCTGTTGTCCCTCTTTTATGTGCTTCTCTGCTTTATTCGTCGCTTTTTTCTTTCGCTTTTAATCCACTAAAAGCCCGGCCCACATTTTGTGTTTTTTTTTTGTTATTGGTGGTGGTTTTTGTTGGTTTTCTTCGGTGCTGTGTGGTTTTGCTTTACAAAGCAAAGTGGGGGCTATAGGCGACAGAAAATAAAAACAAAGGAACTACGAATTGCATCCAAAAATGAAACAGATAAGAGTGTAAAATGTAGGGTAGGGTAAGAAAAAGAATAAGAAAAGAGCCTCACTACTCCCTACTTTTCTGCTCGTTCAGCACCACGTAGACGCTACTTGTTTCTCACCACTGTCTTCCATCTATGAGTAGTGTGCTTACTATGATACTTGCTGCTTCCGCTGCTGCTGTTGCTGTTGTTTTTCTTATTACTCGTTTACTTATTCGCGCGCTCATTTACTAAAAGTGAAGACCCACCATCATACACAGATGTAACTGAGAATAACCAATCAGAGATTCTATGCGAGGATTGTTTGTTTGTTTTTTTTTTTTTTTTTTTGCCTATGGGTTTTGGCCTGCTCTTTGCAACATACATGTACTCGGAGTCGTAACCGTATTCATATGTACGTTTCGTTTTGTTCGCCTATGGATGAATTCCGGATTAATTAGGTTTTCGTCCTTAAAACGCCCTCCCCCAAACATACAAGGTGAGATGGCGATGCCGTTGTCGTGGCCCTTGCTGATGCTGATATCGACCGAAATAAGGGTCGAACTAAATACCAACCCACACATGCAGGGCACACATTCGCTTTTAAATGAGGTGGGGCGCCCCATCCTCTTAGCTGTGGATGTTGATGCTGCTGATGCTGCTGCTGCTGCTGCTACTGCTTCTTCTTTGCTCTCCTCTTACACAACATGTTCGAGTTAATTTAGTTTCCATTTCCCAGCGAAAAGTAAAAAAAAAAACAAAAAAAAAAAACGAAAAATAAATGGCCAATCAGGAGATTCTGCAATGCCTCACGATTGAGGGTGAAGGAAGCAGCAGGGAACACCACGGCAGTGATGTAGCAAGGCAATATACCATGTGGGTGATGGTGGAGCACATATCGTACGAGAAAGTAAGCCACCAAGTGCTGCAACCCCGACCCAAAACCATCGTCACTCTCGAGCTGCTATCTACCCCTAATTTTGCCCTTAATATACCTACTCGTACATACATATTTATATACATCCATATATGAAGTTACTCAAAAGGGAAAGCTCTCCGTACGGTACGTCATCTATACGATTGTATGTATTATTCATGTGATTAGTGTAAATGAGCTCCCGTTTCATGTATGTAGGACTACACATAATTATGCATATGTGTTCATGTATATTCTATAGGAAGTTATGTTTCCAATTACATACATATGTACATAAGAAGGTTTTTAGTTCCTTCTGTGACTGAGAGTCGCGAATACCGAAATGAGTTATTTATGCAAGCGAGTTACACTTAAACTATCTGATGTTTAAACTATTCATGTAGAAGCTCTATAATTAAACCGGCTAACGTCTTCACTTAATCCTACTATACATGTGATAATATGTACTTATTGTTTAATTTTCATAAACGGACGCTTGCACGATCTCATCCAACGAAATTTTTAAAACAATATACCAATGTATATTTGTTAATTTTTTTGTTTTTGGTGTACCCCCTTTCGGTCGCTGGTACGTATAAGCTATGGTGGTTGCTTAAAGCCGAACAACTGATTAAGGGACTGTCATTATTATCGGCATGTTAATCCTTCAATAAGACACCCTCTGTTAGGAATTATAACTACAATTCTACGTGAAACCGCCGAAGAATATCTCTGGTCCTTGATGCAAATAAGATGGTATTTACATACATATATAAGAATCGACTAATACCGCTAGTTTACTGCTTACCATAAAAGACTTCAGTGGGATTAACCTTCTGTCAAAACCGAAAAAAAAGTTCACTTACTTTGTTAAACGTTCAAGTTACCCATAATGTAAAATAAATAAAATAGAAAACAAATTAAGAAAATAAAAAGTGGCAAAATTATTGAATCTTGCAATTGATAAATAATTGTAAATATCCTTACAAAAAAAGGAAATGAAATAGAAAAGAAAAAAATTTCTTTGTGGCAGCTGAATTTATGTCCCATTCCACTGAGACTTTGCTTAAGCCCGCTAAACTTTACGAGACTTGACGAAACCAAGCAAAATCCCATTGTGGTCATGCAATAGGTATTACCATATATTTATACGTAATGAGACATTTCTTTTCACCGAGGTCCATTATGGTGGACCCTTAAATATTCGTACAAATACATAGATACTTTGTAGTTAAGTTTACATAAGGAGGCGTACTGCTGTAAGAGGATATTTCTATCCTACTCCCAACGATCGGTAGGACGAGGAACCTCTATTGCTAAATAATTCATAGTAAGTTAACTAAGGATTTAATGTATGGAATTAATTCTTCTCGTAGGTTTGAGACTTACCATAGAAATCGGCGGTCAGAAGACAAGGCCAAGTTCGCCACAATTTAAAGGTTACCTCTGATGAAAAAACGATAAATATAAGTTGATGAAAGGCAATTAATAATTGTAAAATTTCCAAAGCTCTTAAACTAAGATAAAGCTTCCAACAGCAAATCGATGTAACATAGTTCCTGTGCTGAAGAAATTAATGGTAAAGTGGGCAAAAATGGGCCGATAAAATACGATAAGTAACATCAAGCTGAATACTTAAAGTTTCTTCAATCTTAAATATACTTTATCACATAAATTGAACTTTGTACTAATCCTATAAACTTCAACTTTCATAATACTCCCTTACTTTCCCATCAACCCCACTCACTTTCATCATTAATGAGCTTTATATGCGTAGTAACATATATGTACACCTTTAAATGACTCTTTAAGTGATTTTGCCCACACTCTTCTTAAGAACAATTTGTGAGAAATTTATCTTTCAAAAAAAAAAAAAAAATCTCGAATTTCCAAGCACATACGCGAAAAGCTGGATCAATGTTTGTCAATTATAAATAAACCTTCTCCTTGAATTTCGATTAAGTCATTGAATTGTCCTTGATTGGAGTCTGAGTGTTTTTGTTTATGTGCGTTTATATAATAATTTTTTGATGAAAATATATTTTTACACTTCCAGACTTTACTGCTCTGTCTACTCTGCATGGGAATGCACCCCCATCCCCACCTTTTGTTGTTATTATCGGCGAAGTTGATATCTTTCAAAAGATTGTCCCTCCGTTGTTCGCTTGTGAGTTCCGCACATCTTAAGAAAGTCACATGAAAGCGCGTCACCTTTTCTATAATCTTTTTTGACTGACTTTGACGTTATTTGGCACTGATGGACGGGCTTGCCAGGGATAGCTAAACTATACATGGCTCTATATAGCTCATCTCCATAGATGCTGTCATATACGTTTTTGAAATCCATGAAAAGATAGTGAGTATCAATTTATACTCTTTTGGTTTTTTCCAAGATTTGCCGGAGTATGAAAATTTAGCCGATTGTGGATTTTTCTGGAATGAAACCGTACCAATAGGGGCCTATCAGGTTGTTGAAGAAGGGTTTCAGGCAGATAAAATGTTAAGGAGACTTATGCCTCTATAGTTGGTGCTGTTAAGTGGGTCTTCTGTGGTATGCCTTAAACAAAGTCATTCTCAGGAGCTTCCAATTTGTATGATTTCAGCTTGAATATTGCTATCCTTACTTCGTTTTGGTCAGGTGGATGGAAGTTTTGGGTGTCATCATCTAAGTTGGATTGTCTATTGTGCCTAATGGCGGGATGTTGCACTTCTTCGTCGTTATCCACTCTGCAGGAAAAGTTTTTCAATATTCTCAACACCGAGTGTTACTCTACTACAAGGTTTTACTCCTTCGACTCTACAGGCTTCTGTAAGGGTCTTATTGCCTCGAAGAAGCGCGGGCAAATGCTTGCCGGCATTTTTTATCAAAGCAGTGATTTCTTTATGGTGGTCGGGTGAAACTCAACACATCAGTTGTGATGTCTCTGATGGTACATGTTCGGCTTGGATTTTGACGGTCTTGTGTGATTGCAACTTTTCTAAATAGTAGTTCTTTTTGTCGCGATCCGTCAATGTTGGTTGGCCGGAACATTCGTACCTCCAGAATACTGGAGGCCTGCTTTACGTCGATCGCAATGTGGACAATTTGATATAGCATTTCATGATCCGGAGGCCGCCATGTCACCATGGGGAGCGAAGAAGTCGGTAAACATGGGTATAACATGTAGCACTCTTCATTGACAACATTACGTGTTGGCCGGCATAAATTTTGAAGATATTGGTTCCACCAGCCCACAAATCAAAAATAAGCTGAAGGAAATTTTGTTGCGAAAAAGAGGATCAAAAGCAATCTCGTTTTCGGCTTATTAACTTAACGTATGAAGAACATGATAGTCAAGCGGCTTTAACTCTTGCACGTCCTGAATCATATTGGGCGGTCCAATACCTCACAATTTATGTTCAGGTTGGCCACAACCCGTAAACTGTGGCAACCACCTTCAGACGAAGGGCTCATCATCTAAAATCATAAGCCTTAATATTTTATTATTTGAGCAGCTGCAGGTCCGACCGCTTCACTGAAGCTTTGGGATTTGGAACTTTGTTAGGACTTCCATCTATAGCTGCGTTTCTTATAAACATTAATGTAACACAGATGACATGACTCTTCAGGTTGCCCGACGTCTCTAAGTAGTCAGAGACTTTTTTGCTGTCCCTCAGTAGGAAAGACTGTAGACGACTCATTGGCATTGTGACAGAAACTTATGGTTTTACAAAAAACCAACATACATATGCTCTAGTAAAATATACCGTTTTTTCACTGCATTAAACGTTTACCTTTTTGACATTCGTATGTGCCAAATATTCGACACGTTAATTAAAAATGTAATAGTCAAGTTCGAAGGATGTACGTTGTGTAGGAGTTCATACCTTTAATTGGCCATAAGGTCGTTTAACAAACGAAATTAATTTTTAATTGTATCCACGTACTATGTATCCTTGCAGGTATTTCGATGTAGCTATTCGTGTTACGTGTTTTATGTGTTTGATGAAAGCTCATGTGCTTAAATTTTTTTAGATTTGCAACTCTTTTCTCACCCTCATAAGTACGAGTATGCATGTGTAGGTGTAAGGCCGTATATCAAGCAGGGCGTCGTCTTTGTTGTCATTCTTCTTACTTTGGCTCGTGTAAGCATCTTTACCTGATTTCTCCGCTTTTCTTTGCATATTACTAGTAAAGGAGCCTTCTCATATTTCATTTCATATTTTATTCGTTAAGCATCCCCCTCACAAATCCCTTGATACGTGTTTCTTTTTTTCCCTGTTGATTTAGTTATTTGCAAGCTTTTTTTATTTTCTCGGTTTCTTTCTCCCTTTCTCTCGGTTTCGTTTTCGAAGTTGAAGCTTGTCTTATGGCAAAAATATAATTTATTGTGTCCTTTTCCCGATAAGAAGTGAAGAAGGAGCTTTTTATCAAGGGTTTGTTTATTTCGACCTCCGTTGTTCAATTGTTCGTTTTGAGTTGTGAACTGTGGATGCTTGGTTGTTGGCCGTGATGATTTTCATTTACATGCATTCACACACATGTGCCCGTAGAGTGTGTGCGCGGTTGTGCAGTTCCGAAATCTGAATAGGATGCACAGCAGCCACCCATAAAAGTTGTGAACACATAATGAGAGAACGAGCAGTAAAACGTTCGCGTAAGCGTAAGCGCCTAAGAGATGGTGCACCTACCACCTAGCACCGAGCAACGAGCAGCGAACATCGAGGAGCATCGGGTTCGCATGCTACCTATCGCTAGAAAGAGATGGACTACACAAATTTTGGAAATAAAAGCACTGGGGGCCAAGGCGAAAGCAAAAGCCAAAGACACCATCAAAACTTCCGCCACCCCTAAAACATCGTTGGGTTTTGGTGTTATTTTGTAGTTTTCTTCTTGTTCTTGTTCTTTGTATCTTTCGGTCGCCGTTTTTTTTTTTTTTTTTGGTTTTCGATTATTTTGTTGTTGATCTCACGTGCAAATAAGTTAAATGAGTGAGGAGAAAGCGAGAGAAGAGCACCAACTCGCTTTCGTCACTAAGAGCAAAAGAAATAAAGAGAAAAGGGATAAAATGGTACAAAAGGGTTGCGTGACAATATCTCAGGGGAACCAAGAAAAAATATACTCCCATATATAGATTAGAAAGGAAAAAGCGTGTAATAATAGCAGGTATGTTACACACATCCAAACAACCCAGCGTGTATGTACAGAGGAAATTTCATAATGAAGATGGCGCCCATTATCTCAGGGCAGTACCTAAAATAAGAAGAGCAGGATTATTGGTTAGTGGGTGGGTGGTGTGAAGTGCTGCGGTGCTGTAAGTGATTGGGGCTGTAGGTGCAAGGTTTGTGGCCTTGTTTCTGTGTATGTAGTGGTGGTTGTCGATTACGCGCGATATTCCCTCTCCTTAACGATAAAATGAGTTTTAACTTTGCTGTAACTGGATCTCGTGATGAAGCACAAGTTGAAGGGCTGACAGTGGGGCGATGCTACATACCGATTTATGGCAAAAGGGTTAACTTTGTCACTTACAACACACACACACACAGCCATACACTCGTTCACGTATGAATGCAGATATATACGAGTGTTCATACCCATTCACACAATGTATTGTAGATGCACGAATACAAGATGAGTTTTGTATTAAGAAACGTCCCTCGTGCCAGCCTCGTGCGAGGGACTCCTTTTATGTACATATCTACATAACTACCAATGCAAACATATAAATGTATCATACATATACATTTGCTCCTATTGTACTCGCATCGGGAGTTCGTTCACAATGGAAAAAGTTTTTTAATTGTTAAATGGTGTTTTTATTTCTTATACATTCTTTTTTTTTCTTTTTTTAAATCATCCTGCTTCTTTTGCAACAAGATAACGTGATAGCTTTGTTATGGGATAAACGATTTTAATCCGTAAGATACTGTATATTAACGAATGCATACGATTGTTTAGGCTATGCATCAATCAAATTGTTCTTGATCACATAATAATATCTTTACCTCTAAATACTAGCCAGTTAGTTCGTTAAATAACTAAAAATCTTTACAGGCTAAGCCGTAGTTCATTCTTAAATACTTATACAGGGTGTCCCCTTATTCGTCAGGGATAATTGGTCTATTCTATTTTTCTTGAAAAAAAGAAAATACTTAATAAACATATCATTTTACTATTTTTTTCTTATAAACGTAACATTAATATAAAGAAAACTTATCAACAAGTTTGCAGAAAAACCCATTGGTTTTATGATGCATATTTGGGAAAACCTGCACCACGTAAAACTTAGAAAAAAGAGATTTTTTATCTTTAAGCTCCAAAGGCTATGAATAAAAAATGATTTTTTTTTTTTTAAGACAATTTTTATTTTATGTGTGTACTATTGGGTATATAACTATTTTCGTGCGGTTTTTTTTTTTTGTATTTGAACGTTTATTTAACAAAAACATGTACAATAGTATTATTTAATTATTGCCCATCTGAAGCTATGACTTTTTCCCATCTTTCTGGCAATTTGTGAATCCAATCCCAAAAGAACTGCGCCGGCTTGGCAGCCAAGAATAAATCAAGCCAATTTTTGATATTCTGCTCTGATGTGAACCGTATTTCAGTGAGGGCGTTCTGCATCGACCGGAACAAATGGTAGTCAGAAGGGGCAAGGTCTGGGCTATTAGGCGGGTGGGGTAGGACTTCCCATTCACTGTTTTCCAAATAGTTCTTAACCGGAATAGCGACGTTGGGCCGAGCGTTGTCATGATGAAAAATTATTGCCTCGTGTCTGGCCGCATATTCCGAGTGTTTTTCGGATACTGCTCTCTTCGAACGGATTAATTGTGTTCGGTAGCGTTGTCCATTGATGGTGTCACCCGGTTTTAGCAGCTCATAATACAGCACACCCATCTGATCATACCAAATACAGAGCATTACCTTCGCGCCATGGATATTCGGCTTTGCCGTTGATTTGGCTGGTTGGTCAGGTTTCACATATGATTTTTTGCGCTTGAGGTTGTCGTAATGGATCCATTTTTCATCACCAGTAACAATCCGATGCAAAAATGACTTTCTTTTGTGGCGTTCCAGCAGCATTTCGGACATGCAAAACCGCCTTTCGACGTCTCTCGGCTTGAGTTCATGTGGAACCCAATTTCCTTGCTTTTGAATATATCCAGCTGCTTTTAAGCGTTTTGAAATGGCTGCTTGAGTGACACCCAAAGATTCTGCGAGCTCTTCTTCTGTTTGGCAACAATCTTCATAGAGTAATGCTTCCAGTTCTTCATTTTTAAACTTTTTTGGCTGCCCAGGACGTTCATCGTCTTCCAAGCCAAAATCACCACTTTTAAACCGTGCAAACCACTTTTGGCACGTTCGCTCATCTAGCGAATGTTCACCATAAACTTCCACCAAAATACGATGACTTTCGGCAGCATTTTTCAGTAATGAAGACGAAATCCCCGCAAAAACACTTTTTCAGGCACAGAGTTCGATATATTTGAGTGAAAAAAAATTATTGTTGTTTAGGCTTCAAATGAATGACATATACTGAAATGATGTACAATGACAGTAGCTTTCCAACGCATGATCTAATGGAATAATAACAACGGAATAATACAAATTACGCCATCTCTTAACATACCGGACGAAGTTATCGACCCAATAAAACAGTTACAACAGGTGATCCAAGTGTTCTCCTAGATTTTGTATGCATGCTAGAGCCTGTTTTTGGTTCTCATTGCGAATGTTTATTGATGCTAACTACTGTCTCACTTTTGATGACGTTTCGGAAATACGCTCTTCCAATTCACTTAAAGTTGCTATTCCGGTGGAACAAATAAGTTCTTTCATTCTTCCCCATACAAAAAAAATTCAATACTAGAAGGTCAGGAGATTTTGTAGGCCAGTGAACTGGTCCATTTCTTCATATCCAAAAATTACCGTACTCTTCATTGAGCCAATTCTTAACCTCTCGACCATAGTGAGCTAAAGCACCATCCTGTAGGATATATGATAAAGCTAGTTGAATAGTTCTGGTACATAATTTCGCAAAAACTCCAGATAGTTTGTGGAATTCAGTCTAAGTGGTAGATTAAGGGGGTCGATTAACTTGTTTCTAATTACACCTGCACACATATTGGCGATGAATTTGTGTTGAAATGATCTATTTCTACTTGTATGTGGATTGTCCGCAGCCCATGTATGAAGATTATGAAAATTTGTGTTTCCATCTCTGCCGAAATTTTTCTTACTTGTAGAGCCCTCTCATTATGTCGTGTATTTGAAACTAACCCCGTTTCTCGAAGCTTTCAATACATATTTCCAATTTCTTCTTTACTAGGAAGTCGTCGATTATGATGGTATTTTTATCGCGCTCCATTACACAGCCCCTAAACGTAAATAATGTCAGCGTATTCTTGGTTTGTAAATACAGACATTCCAAACAGCGTTTCTAAGGAACTGTTCCCTCGGCATAAAAAATTATAATGAATTAATTGTTTGTTTTATTTTTTTTTACCATTTTTGTTTAATAAATTTTCCAAATAGGCCTTCATACCCCAAATCTAACTCTTTCTGAAATTTTAGATATGGTAAGGAAATGAGGATTTTGACAGGTAGTCAAATAAAGTTTTTAAGTAATAGCTATGCAATTTAAAAAAAAAAAAAAAATATTGGAAAATTTTTCATTCTAGGAAAACCAATCTTATTGTCAGCTGTTGTTAGAAAGGTAGGTAAAAATTCATAAATTCTTCTTTTTAACCTGCTGCAGGTTTTCCCAAGTATAATAAAAGCTTTGAGTTTTTATTTTTACCATTGTTACCTTTATAAGAAAAAAATAGTAAAATGTTATGTTTATTAAGCATTTTCTGGAGAAAAGTGAGAAAAAGCGAGAAAAATGGAACAGGCTTAGAAATTAGATATCTGATGACCCATACAAGATATCAACTTTGTTTAAGCGCAGTTACAAGGGCTGGTATTTCTTCCAAAAACAAAGTCTTAAATTAAGTTTCTTCCATTAGTATTAACAGAGCAATTTCCGTTAACATAGGTCAGGGTACACCAAAGTAAGCTTTTCTTAAATCCTCGATAATTGGAGCTAGACTCTTACTGTAGAACGATATTTTTGGAAAGAATATACTCAAAAATCATTTCCCAAATTATCCTTGCCGAACTAGGGGATCGCTGTATCAAAAAAAGAATAAAATATAATTCTGACAGAAGCTTTACAATGAGCGCCGCCGTAGCTGGGTATCTCATTTGAAGATTTTTCGCCTATATCTCAATATCCTTACACCTAACACGGAGAAGTATGCTTTTATGAAGGGTTGCAGCAAATTTGATTGTTACGAGTTCAAAAATTCTGCACTTTGACCAAACTAAGTGAGTTTCTTGATCAGTGAAATTATTAGCTATTGGGATGTCTACATCCACGTTGCAAACTGAAATGCTGATGTATGACTTTTTCATACATAAAATGCTCTGTACACTTCTCAGATCCAGGTTAAGCCAAATCTGCCAGGCTAGGTTTTGCTTGTACTATCATATTCGACTATCATCATATTTATCATTGTATTTGGATCTCGGTAAGAAAGTATAATAGCCATCAAAGGTTGATATTTTTACGTCTGGGCCTCCCAATTAGAGAAAGATGAGTGACAGGATAAAGCTACCTGATAAATTGTATATCTAACCTGGTTGACTACCGATGGAAGAACATAAACTCGTACCTACGGCAGATCCCACATTTTTATTTTTTTTTTGTCTCAAAAACGCCTGAGAACATTTTTAGAAAAAATGGGACAGAGAGAGAAAGAAACATTTTTGGGTTTAGCGATTATGTCGTTTAACTGGTGGCATCCAACATTTAATGGGGAGACTAAATTAAGATAAATGAAAAAATATAATGTCTTATTGAAGCTGGTATATTGAACCCTGAACCGTTGGATTGAAAAGCTAATAGGCTGCATTTTGATCTACGGCCGCCCACATTTGGGAAGCAGAATGGAATACACATCTTACTTACTTAGTAAAGGGTGACCAGATAAGAACGATAGGAAAAAAATTTAAATAAAATAACAAAGGTGTGAGATATAAAATTGATTCTGGAATTTTTTTTTTAAGCTACGCTCATGCCATTACGTGTGTAATAGCACATCATTCAAATAGTCGCTTTGGCTTCGCTCACAGTGCTTAAAGTGGTCGGTCCAATATGTGCGGCGTTATTTTGGCAATATCATGTCGAATGTTGGTTTCTAGCGCCGTCTTGTTGGAACCAAATCTCGGATATTTTGATGTTGTTGAGCTCTTACCACAGAAAGTCGGTTAACATAGCATAGGTAATGGTGTCTCCTTCCTCATTTCGAAAAAAATAAGGTCCGATTATGCCGCCATGCCATACACCGCATACACCAAACAGTCAATCTTTGTGGATGTATTTATGCTTGGCCGAACATTTGTTGATTGTGTTAGCTCCAATAATCACAATTTTGTTTGTTGACATAGCCACTCAGACCTCTTCCGAGAATATGGTTTTTTGTCCAAAATCCGGACCTCCGGCCAATATTTCCAGCGCCCAATTAGCAAACTCATGGCGTTGTATATGATCACCCGGCCTTAATTCTAGTAGGCCCAAATCCAACCGCAAAATAAATCGGGTTGACTGTCTGGCGATACCCAATTTAGCTGATCGGTGCCGAATCGACATTTCTGGGTCTTCTTCGATACTGGCCGCTACGTCGGCTATGTGTTTTTGATTTCGCACAAATCTATGTCTGATTGGTGGCTTAAAATCCGAAAGAGTGTACTCATGCTTAAAATTTTCCATGGTGCGACGAATTGCATGCATACTGAAGCCAAGAAACCATGACGACCGACCTTAAAACGAAATTCACGTTGCGTATTTACAACTGAGTCAGAATTTCGATAACATTTCATAATAATTTCCGCAATATTTTGACATCTGGATGGAATTGGTTTGGCAGCTGCTGAAACATAACAATTGAAAAAACTACCATTACAATCACCCTTTATATCACAACCTAATTGCTTCCAATTTCGTACTCCAAATCTTATGAGGTCCCGATCTATTTGCGAGCGTTACTTCAGGTGCAGTTTTCTTCAGTGACAGATTTGAATAGGTTTCAAACAAAGGCGCCGGCGTTCATCCGTTCTACATGTTGCAGACATCTAAGCCGCTAAATTCTGACTCTTTGTCATTAAATCATTTCCTCCACACTCTCCACACATACTTTCTACGCAGACAGCCATATATCACTTAAAGCACTTTTCTATAGAAGCGATCAAGAGCCTCCTCATCATTTTTTGGTAAAGTTCATGCCTCTGCGCCCGGGAAAAGACTGGGACGATCAGTGTTGTACAGAATCCTAAATTGACTGTCGGATAAAGTGCCTTGCTTCTTAATTGCCTTCTATTGCCAATTGCCAGATAAACCTTTATTGTCCAGAGTTACTCTTCGGATGATCTCTTAGTTGGTGTTTTTATCTATGCTGACATCAGAGCCTAGGTTGAAGTAAGGTATTCTTTTCGATGTGCGAATTTACTTCGTTTTTCCCTGTTTATCACCATTCCACCCATCGCTTAATTTTTGACTACATCTGCATCTGTAGGGAATACTCGTGACTGTGAGTCTGAAACTTTAAAATACTGAATCACATATATACAGTATTGAACATTTTGAGTGGCAAAATGTTAGTTGTTAGTATTTAACTGCTTCAGCCGGGCGATGCCTAAAATTTGGTGGGAGCTAAAGCCATCATTTATTTCGCTTAATACAAGCTTAAACTAACTTAAAAACTAACGAAAATCAGGGGTTAGGAAATAAGGGAATGGGAATCAGGTTGAAGTAAAAAACGGAGAAGTTTGAGTCGACCTTACGGAGCATGCGGGAGATTGGTTCGTTGGAATCATAAGAGGTGCGATGGGTTAGAATATAGAAGAGACGAAAACAGAGCAAATAAAGAGGGTTAGTGTTGAAGGAAATAAAATTGTGAAGGGAAGTGCAATCCACAGAGCTAGAGAGCAGTCAATGAATGAAGAGAATGTCAGCTACGTCTCCGCGTTATTCAGGGATATTCAGGTTAAGAAGTTTGATGTGGTCACGATTGGGAGGTAAGATAAAGGGGTCATCCCAGGGTAGTCCTCGAAGGGCAAATCGAAGGAAACGACACTGAATGTACTCGATTAGGGATATATGAACTTGCTGAAAGGGGGGCCACACTTGGCGGGCATATTCGAAATGGCCCCGGAAGAGGGTAATGTAGACCTTGTCACATAAGAGTTGGAAAATGTTTTAGCCATAGTTTGATAAAACCAAGTGATGAGTTGGGCTTAACTCTCTATCATATAATATTCGAAGGTTGCGAAGGGAAAGAACATGGGGTACAGGTTTGTCATGCAGAAAATGAAGTCGAGGAAGAGATTGATTGGACCTATGTGATATTTGGAAACATTAAGCTCTAAGCAATTTTTAAGACACCAAGTAAAAAACCTATCGAAATCTTTTCATAGAGTCTTGGGGTGAAGAAATAGTTTTGGAGAACTTATTGTCGTCGGCGTAAATGGATAGAGGCCCTCAAGATTTTTTATAGTTAAAACTAAAAAGAGGGGACCCATATGGCTGTCTTGTGGGACACCAGAGGTGGCTAAAAATGGGGTTGAGAGGGCTGACCTAAAATGAACGCTATACTAATGGTTCTCCACATAGGCCTATATCTATTTTAATAATATGAGGTCAAAACCGAAAGTGGAGAATTTGAAAAGGCTCAATTGCTGAGATACTCTTATTTTATCGAAGGCCTTAGCAAAATTTGTAGAATTAAGATCGATTTTTTTGCCATTTTCTAGGGCTGAAAGCTTAAAGGATACGAATTCAACTAAATTTGTAGTTTGAAGTAGTTGATTTACTTTTCAGAAATCCATGCTGACTGGATAAACTTCATATAAACAACTTTTGAACATTTTAGGTATGGGAAAAAGCTTTGCGATGGGACGGTAGCGACCATTATTCATTTTTTGATCACTTTTTGTCGACTGGGGTTATGAAAGAGGTCTTCCAAACTTGTGAAGGATGGATGAAATAGGTAGGAAATTGGATATTGAAATTGGGACGCACACTTTTTGAGAAATATTGTTGGCATGAGTAAAAATTCATCATTCAGGTTTTGTATCTTATCTTCGAAAAGGATCGAAAGATTGATCCTTTTCAGGTACGAAAAGGCTGTCTGCAAATAAATGTTTAAAAAAGTTTGCAAAAAAATAATGATATACATATTATCGAACAAGAGAGAGAGGGGATAACCGTTTGATTTCGTTTTGTAGTTGACGAATTGATAAAATGTCTCAAGATCATTGATAAGGTTGGTCTGCGCTGTTTCGAGAGCTGAGTAAATTGGAGGTAGGATCTACTTAGAGAAGTCGGTATAAGAATTTGAAGTAAGAAAAACTGCCCATAATTCGCTTCTTTTGAGGGCAAGTAGATAATGTTTTTTTTCGTGGTACCTGTTTTAAAACTTTCTGAGACTTGTTATATCAGAAGGAAGGGAGACCATGACACTTGTTTTAGTTTTTCCCTCAAGGCAAATAGCGTCGGATTTATCGGACTGGGGATGAGGATCTAAAATAGGGGCAGAGGCCCGTATATGACATCACCCTAAATGATAAATTTTGGGTATAAGGCTCCAGTTGTAAGATCCAAATTGGGAAAGCAGCTGTTATTATTTCTAAAAGGGGGTGTGAGCGGTTGAGCAGTGACAATACCAGGGGCAGGGGTTAAATTAAAAGAATCGCGTTGATGTAAGGGCTTGGCAATTGGTGCTTATATGGGGTGACGTGAAGGGGGTTACGCAGGGATATAGTCAAGAGGGGAGAAGTTGGGAAATATTTTGGTTTTAAGGTTTCAGTTGGGGGTAGGTTTAGGATGTGAATGGGAAATGGATCTGGGCGATTTATAGTTATCTTTATTATATGAGATGTTGCTTCGTTCTTTTCTATGTTTTTAGTGGTGGATTGATCCGTCCATTTAGAGACCTGCATCTTTTCAAGGTTAAGGTTAATGTTGAATGAATTAACAAATAACCATTCATATCTAGCCGGTAAGTTAAGCTCTGAAGCTTACGTAGAATTGAACAATTCATCCAAAATTGAAATATTGTATTTGTTATGTGGGGGGGGGGGGGGGGTAGACTATCGATTTTGTGACATACTATTTCATCGAATATAACGTCAAGCATGGACTACTAATGCTTCAAGACTAGATGATTGTATGTTGCAGATTGGTTGTGGATGACAGGAAATGAGTATCTATGTTTTCGCGGAGAGTTGAAGGAACTATAAGTTTTCTTTTTTGGATTCGTCATTACAGAACCGATAGATACAAATTCACTAAACACTTTATCAAGGCAGTGCTTAGATATTTCTTTATTTCTGGATATCGCAGTTTCTAATTCAATGAAACGCGCAATTTGATTTTCGATACTCTGACCAACAATGTGTTCGACGATTGATATTAATTAGTTATCAGTCTGAATAGTGAGTTATGAAGTTTTAACGAAGACCGTGTTTTTTTTAGTCAAGCCTACACAAATAGCATGAAATAGATCCTCTTACAGGCAACAAAGTCAGAATTATTGTCATTAATGGAGCAATTCGTTAATTCACAAGAAGATATGACGAAGTAGAATAAAAATAATTTTGGAGAAAATAAATAAAAAATGCACTAAATAAAGGCGCTGTCGGGAAATTAATTGACTAGTAGGTCATCAATAACAAAGGCACGTCAGAGATAACAATTCTTGAGTGAGAAATTAGGTTATTAAATTGATTCATCTGGAAGAAGCGAAATAAGAATTCACAATTATGGAGTAAAGTAAGTGGCGGTGTGAACTGTAATAGAGTTATAATTTTGTGGTTCCGAAAGTAAATTTAAATAAAAAAAATTTTATTTCAATATATTGTTTGGATTGCCATCATTCATGCCACCATGAATGGAATATTTTTATCATCATATTCAAATGCCCTCCACGGAAGTTCTTGCAGGACTTGGCTTAGACGAAAATTTTTTTAATGATTTTTCAACACACTCGGCCATAACTTAACGAATATTCGAATATTTCAAATAGTCAAGAATTTGCGGATTGTATGCATAAACATGATTTTTTGCATAACCTCACAAAAACAAATCCAATGGCGGCAAATCACACGATCTTGGTAGTCAGTTCACATCACCAAAATATGAAATAACTCGTCCAGGAAATTTTTCTTGCAATAAAGCCAAAACGGGTAGTGTTGGGTGAGATGTATCACTGTCTTGTTAAAACCACATGTTTTCCACATCCATATCTTCGATTTGAATTCGGTTAATATTTGGCTATGGTGATGAGAATTGACGGTGACGGTAACACCTTCCTCATTTTCGAAGAAGTATGGACCAATGACACCAGCAGACAAAATTCCACATCATATAGTACAGTGACTTTTATGTGGGTACAATGGTTATTCGATAGTTACATGTGGATTTTTACTTCCCCATATGCAACAATTTTGTTTGTTAATGCATTCACCGAGTGAAAAATGAGCTTCATCGTTAAAGAAAATGGTATGTGAAAATCGGTCATCCAAACGTTGATGTTCAAGCACCCAATCGGCGTATGTTCTACCTTTTCTGCGATCAATTGGCATCAATTATTGAATGCGTTGAACTTTAGCAGGGTGTAGATGCGAATCCATATACAAAATAAGCCGTACTGTGCCGTAAGGCAAGTCCAAATGCCATGTTCGGCGTGAAATCGATAGATTTGTATCTCCTTCAACACTTTCATTAAGCCATATTTTCTGTAGAGCGTGCATTTCGATGATGGACAGATCTTAAGAGTCAATCTCCTTGAATTTTTTTGCAGTTTTGCTTACAGTGCCTTCAGATGGACGATTATGTCAGCCGAAATGCACCTACTACAGAATCTTTTTTTTTGCAGTAAGTTTTCACAATTTTAACTTGTTCAGCCATCGTAAAACGATCTATATTGTAAAATGGCAAACCTTAAACTTAACATATACCGTTTCGGATGATATTTCGGTTTGAAGTATGTGATTTAAACTGGGATGTCACGGACCACGAATTGGAAGACTCTATATGTATAACTATCCCCACACATCAATTGTGTTTCGTTGAAAACCGAATTTCGGTCCTGTTCAATCGAACTTGGCTTCTTGCTATCGATTTTTAACTGCGAGTGTTGACCAGAAAAAAAAAAAACACTAAAATATTCAAAGACTGAACTATAGAAGGACACACGTGATCCAACATTTCGAGCGGAGTTAGAGTGCTGGAATACAGATGGTGACCAATGAACTCTTTTAACATTAGATCTCACATCCCCGTAGCGATCGATGAAAATTCCTGATATGTACATTTTGTTAAAATGTAACCGAGACTAAGTCATTCAAACATTGGTACATCTGTCATCTATTTGGACGCAGAGTTTTAGCGCTATCTGTCAACAAAGGCATGCGCTTACCTCAATTGCTTTCGGCGATTTTTACTATGGAGAAAAATATTGAGCAAAGAGAATTTCAAACAAATTTTGTGTTGCGAACAGTATTTCTTGTTCGAACAGGAACTCTGTAATATCGAAAGCAGGAGCATTTTAGTGATACAGCGGGTTCAAAGCGGGCCGGAAATTACTGAAGGAAACATCCACTTAATAAACAAAATGGTATAAAGAAATCATCACTATGATTTCAGAGTGCTTTTACTAGAACTATCCATCTCTCACGAATCAGTTCGTCACATTATAATTGATATCGTGCATAAGACGTGCCGTAGCATGGCACCATCTCACAACTTTATCCTTGTTAGTGACTTTTTGACTAAAAACTTTACCAATATAATCTAGCAAGCACCATATTCTC
The DNA here is from genome assembly GCA_907269105.1 of Volucella inanis. Classification (NCBI taxonomy): domain Eukaryota; kingdom Metazoa; phylum Arthropoda; class Insecta; order Diptera; family Syrphidae; genus Volucella; species Volucella inanis. The sequence goes on from OU026158.1 coordinate 39,985,518, forward strand.
CAGATATGGCACCTTGTGACTTTTTCTTATTTATGAAATTTAAATTGTCACTACGTGGAACCCATTTTGAGTCAATTCAAGTTAAAAAAAAAAAAAAATTTGCTGAGAGAACTAAAGGCGATCCCGGAACGCGACTATAAAAAAATGTATAGATGACTGGATTGTTCGTTGGAAAAAATGTACCGCCTAATATGGAGCCTATATATTTTGAAGGAGGCAATTACATTTTGATGATTAATTGATTTGTGTTGTTTTTATTGACTCAGTCCCGGTTGTGTTTTGACAGATATATCACACAAACCCTTGACAAGGCCTATGGAACCACTACCATTGCTGAAGACGAATGCAATCAATGTCAAGAAATCCTGTAACTGATTGAAACTGACGAAAAATAGGTAGCAAAATATCTGAGCTATAAAGCGGTTTTTTTTTTTTAAGAACTTAACACTCAAGTGTGTATTTTTACACTTACGAGGGCTGTTTGATGAGTACCCGGATTGGAAGATACGCTACTGAGCCAAAATGAGTGTACCATCATTTATTATAACCTCTTTTAACCCGCGTGTCAAAATTTGGTGACAATCCGACGCTTGGTTTTTTTAGACACCCATTTCAAAAATTCTGTCAGTGTTTTTTGCGACCATGGAAAAAGAGCAGTATCGCTCCATGATCCGATTCCGGTTTTTGAGTTGGAAAACTTGCGAGAAAATCAAGCCCATTCTCGATGGCGTGCATGAGACCCGTTCGTCTTCCCGTAGATCCGTTTACCATTGGTTCGCAGAGTTCGCCGTGGCCGCATGTCGGTTTTTGATGAACCGCGCTCAGGTGGCCCAAAAACGTTTACCAAAGAGCAAACCGTGAATTAATTCCATGATCTCGTATTCGCGGAGAGCGAATACATGTACATGTAAGCCATATCCTGCAAGAGATTTTATGCATAAGAAATCTATCCGCGCGTTGGTGAGACCACTTTAAAAACGAGCTTGGCCTGTTTAATCGAAATCCGGAGGAGTTTCTGAGTCGTTTCGTAACTGTCAATAAGACATGGATTCATTGGTACACACGTGCTCCAGAGAAAGCGAAGACCGTGTTTTCGACAGGATAGGTGATGGCCACAGTTTTTTGGTGTGATCCACGTTGACTATTTGGAGAAGGGATAAACATTCACAGCAGCATACTACGTCGACTTTTTGGGCCGATTCAACACCCATTTGAAGAAAAACCGATCATATTTGGTTAAAAAAAGTTCTCTTTTACTACGATAACGTACCGGCTCACACCTCCGCAGTCACCACAGCCAAATTAGTCGAATTGCACTAGGAATTGCTCCCTCATCTACCTTATTCTCAGGTTTAGGCTCCCTGCGACTTCTTTTTGTTCCTAACTTCTAACCTTCCCGCCGGAAGGAGACGACGGAGGGTTTAAAAAAGTTGCAGCACCGCTGGAAAAGTGTATCGAGTTGAAAGGGAATTATATTGAAAAATAAATTGTCAAAACCTAAAAAAGTGTATTGTCATTTCTAATCCGGGTATTCATCAAACATCCCTCGTAAAATGCCTGAGCATGTGTGAAGTTTATGGGAAAATGGGATAGAGAGAGAAAGAAAGATTTTTGTGCTCAGTGTTTATTTCGCTCCATGGATAGCATTCATCATTTAATGGGAAGACTAAATCATTAGTGTAGTTAAACTTGTTCTTGTATTCTAGGTAATAACTCATCTTACGTGAATTTAGTTGCCAGAAAAAGAGAATGTCTTTCGGGCGTAGCTAGTATTGAAACCCGAACCGTCCGATTTGGAAGCTAATACACTAGCACTTGAGCTACGGGCAAACACGGTGCGCCAAAGAAAAGTCAAAACCAAGAAGAATGAAAGAAGATACTTACAACGCATGGGCGTTAGCGATTGGAAAAGTGCGAATCAGTCGTCTTAGATAGCTAATACATACACACGTTGACTGAATGGATATCAATGCTAACGCCCTAAGAATCTTCCATCTAATCCACAAATACGATTTAGCAAAGAAAGGAGTATCCTTACGTATTTTTTTCTTTCTTTCGTCATTTGCGTACGCTCAATGGAATTGAATACCCTTAAAATGCGAATATCCCAGCTGTGGTAGGTACTTTGTTCGTCTTCAAATTCATGTTTTTGTAAGCACGAAAATGTATTTTAATAAATCTTTACTCAATAAAAATTAACTCTTTTTAAGGACATTGCATTTGGCTAATTTAATAATCAAATCATTTAGACAATATTTTTGTAGGTAGTTAACAGAAATATTATAGAGCAGATTTTAAACTGGAAAAAAAAGGTAAATTAGTTGCACGGCTATGACTTAGATCAACTTTCTTGAACGGTGATCTTTAAAGGTCGAAACCTTTACTTCAAATAAGAAAATTTGTGTGCCCTGTGGGTCTTCTTATGACGTACTATAAGATTATAATATTTACAATTAAAGTAATATATTGCAATAAAAATTTCAAAGTAAAACTATTTAACCCCAAAGCTTCTTTTAAAGTGAATCCAGATCCGTTGCCGCAAAATAAAAATTTATGTAACATTCGAGAATGTCGATGTACATACCAGTACATATCAAAGTAGACTATCTATCTAATTAAACGAACTTTGAACAACAAGCAGAACCGCAAATATCAATTGTAGACCTACAAATTTTGGGACAAATTAAAAATATGAAGAAATTTGGCGCCCAGTATGGGTCCATAGGACTAAGTAGTAAATGAAAAAAGGATGTTTTTTTTTAATATTAAATTAGCTTGGACCTGACATCAATTGAATAAAAGTGTGTCGAATTTCAGAATGAATGAAGAAAAAAAGAAAAAAACAAAAACTATAACGCTCTGTCTTGATATGAAGGTGCATTACAAGGCCATGTCGCGGGTCAGGACTCCAAACCCTTTTTGATTAAATTCAAATGTATAATCGAAAACTATTTGAATCCAAGTACGTAATACATGCATATGTGTTAATATATGTACATAGGTATCATCCACATACAGCCATTCGGTAGTAAGAACAAAAGGCAACACTAACAAGCAGCATTCGTTTATCCATCAAGCCCACACTAACTGCGAGCACTCTATTGAGAAGGGAAAAAAGGACAACGACGTTGGCTAAAAAGACAACAACAGCGAAAATAATGGCAATGGTAAGGAAGACGATGAAGATGAAGACAACAACGACGATTACGACTATGACAATTACGACTATGACGATTACGACTACAACGATTACGACGACTACGATGACTACGACGACTGCGACAACTACGAAAGAACGAAGACCAGGACAACACATTACCCTTAAGGAGTTGAATTATGTTAATCTCGTTTTGTAATGACATATCTCGTACATTCGCAAAAAAAAAAAAATAAAAATAAATAAATAAATAAAAAATATAAAAAAATCGTCTTCTTTTACATACACACATGTGTACATGTAGTAGTATTCTGGGCGAAAACAGGTTCCGGATCGGGTATGAATAAGGCAAGTGGATGGGGACTAGCAGCTAGCATAATGATAAAAAAAATCGTATATTTATGGATGTATGTATATATCACCCTTAGAGTTTTCGTTGTTCCTTCTTTATTCCTTGTCTTCTTCTGATTTATCAGAAATGAAGTAAAAAATCGCAAGGGGGTGGTGAGCACACATATAATCATCATCCACCCCTTGTGAAATATGTATTTTTTTCCTGTTGTTTTTTCTTTCGCCCTCGTCTTTTTAATAAGATGAAGAGCGGAGAACAGAAGATGATGATGCAGGAAAAGACGAGAGGCAGTACAAAAAAAAAAAAAGAAGCAGAAACAGGAAACAGAAAAAATGAAAATAAACGACCAAAGATACCACGTCCTTTTTAGGAATAATCGTATGCATGGGTGATTTTGGTTAAAAGAGGGAGTTCAGAGGTAGACGTGTGTATAGGTTTTTTTTTTTCTACCTCTTAGTGACATATGCAGGCAACTTAGTGTTGTTCTCCGCATAGCCTGCACCTTACACCCACCACCACCCCCATTCTCTTTTAGCCCTAAAAATGGAATAGGATTTTGAGCAATGACTTCGAAGACGAAGACGTAGACCATACCCAAGACGGAGGCGACTCTAAGGCAAAGGCAATTGGATTAGCAATGGGAGAACACATGGTATACTTTTGTACTGTGTACATCGTACTCCACCATACTCTGTACCCGAACCCAATTCGTACTCATAGTCGCATTTTTATATCTGTTTTTTTTTTTTTTTTTTTTTTTTTTTTTTTTTTTTTTTTTTTTTTTTTTTTTTTTTTTGTTTTCTATTAAAGCTGCTAGCTGGGGCTGGAGTTGGAACTTGGACTGGGAATGAGACTGGGGTTGCTTCGTTACCACGTGAGTAGTGAGATGGTGAGGATAGAAAGGCTGGCTAGGGTGATCCGGGTGGCAAAGATGATTTTTTTGTGTGCTTTTTAATTCATATCTCTTGGTGAAAGGGGTGATATTTTTTTTACTTCCCTCTAAAACTTCCGCACACAAGCATTAGTTTGGATCAAGCGTTAGCATGTGTGGGTGCTGGCTGGTTAGCTGATGTTGTATGATGTTATTGGAACTTCTTACATTAGTGTGATGCGCTCTGGACGCTTTTCTATTCTATAAGCGATGTACGTTAAGTATAGTTGTGCATGCGCCTGTATGTCCCTTAGTTTTGTTAGGGAAATAAAATCCTAGATGAATTGATGGACAAAAATGAGGAAAGAACCGAAATCGATAATATAGAATAATAGTCCGCAAAGGGTCAGGTTTCTTCGGGAGTAGAAGTTGAAGAAAGAGCTTTTTGTTCTGTTTTTGTTGTGTTTGTTCTATTTTTTCCTTTTTTTGCTTTTTTAATTTTACATCCCTATGGCGTCTTGGAGGGTAAATATATGGGTCTGGGTGTTTGCACAATATAAAGGTCATATATGCATAAACGTTTTTTCATACCTATTGATGTACATAAGTACATACGTACTTAGGCCTATTATTTCAGCGTAAGCTTTTTTTGATTTCCATGAATAAAATGTGTACATAGGTTTATATATGCATGTGTTTCCATATATACGCACCTATTCACATCGAAAAAATCGCTTCCTAATTGAAGGTGAGAAATCTGGAGCTGGGTTAAGATCTAGAGACTTAGAAGATAGAAATTACGATGAGGCAATAACCTGGAACACAAGAAGTGTTTAAGTGGGTGGCCGTAGCTCAGGTGGTAGTGTATTGGCTTCCCAATCAGACGGTTCGGGGTTCGGTACAAGCCGTGACTGAAAGACTTTTTTTCAGGCAACCATAACCTCGTGAGATGAATGTAGGCAACCATACAACATCAAGACAATTTACACTAATAATTTAGTCTCCTTATTAAATGTTGGATACCACCTTTAGCGAAATAGCCACTGAGCCGAAACATCTCTTTTTCTTTTTCTGTCTCATTTTCGGAAAAAACTTAACACATGCTTTGGCATCATAAGTGTAGTCATACCCATTTGAGTGTTAAGTTGAGAAAAAAAAAAAAAAAATAAAAATAAAAATAAAAAAATATTCAAACCTTGCTGCAATCGAAAGGATGGTTAGTCCTAAACTGTAGACTGTAGGCAACATTCACCGAGTTCGACAGCTTTCATATTCTCAGACGAAGGAATCGAATTGAAATCTTTTTGGGTCAATTTGTGATAAAGAGTGTTTACTCTATGTTATTAGTCATGACCGAGCGGGCGCTCAGGGGTTCCATTAATCCACCGATGGTGTTGATGATGATACTCGTACAATGGGGTTATGGTGCACTCATTCTTTCTACCTTCCAAATGGAAGAAACCATTACAGCAGAATCAACATGTACTGATACTATTGCACGACAACCGCTCAATTTCACGTCTGGAAAAAAAACTTTGCGAATACCATATACGAGGGCTATTCCAAAATGTGTTACAATTTATTACATACGTGCACTTCGGTGACGTGTTTCTGCATGTCGCAACCAGTACATTATTCTCTAATAATATATCAAGTTTCGACCGTTTTCGTTCAGTATTTTTCCAACAGTTGCCGTTTTAACATGGAGAATACAATTTTATCTCCCGCCGCCTGTGAGGCACAAGTGTAATTCGTTTTTTGCTAGACGAAGGAAAAGGCGTACCTAAAATTCATCGTCGGTTATGTGCTGTTTACGGCAATACAGTGATGAGTGATGTTTCGGTACGTGATTGGTGTAGGCAATTTAAAAATGAACGCACAGATGTGCATAATGAAGGAGGTCAAGGTCGCAAATCGATCAAGACCGAAGACGTGGTTCACCAAGTTGACCAATTTGTTCGAGAAATCAGGCGTTTTACGATTTCTCGATCTACTCCATACGGAATCGTGTCTGAAAACTTGAGTTACCATAAGTTCTGTGCCCGTTGGGTCCCAAAACAGCTCACTGTCGATTCAGAAAAAGCATTTCTCGAACGTTTAGAAATGAAAGGTGAAGAATTTTTACAGTAAATTGTGACTGGAGATGAGACTTGGGTCCAGTATGTAAACTTAGAAAGCAAAGAACAGTCAAAGCAATGGATGCACACTCATTCCCCAAACGAGCCAAAAAAATTCAAACAAACTTCTTCCTATCGAAAAATAATGGCCACAGTTTTTTTTGGGACAGTAAAGGCATATTGTTGACCGAGTTTATGGAACCCGGAAACACAATAAATGTAGCGGCTTACTGTGAAACTCTACGTAAATTGAGAAGAGCAATCCAGAGCAAAAGACGAGGAATGCTTACCAAAGATGTGGTGCTTCTGCATGACAACGCACGACCACACACTGATTCACGCACAAACACATTAGTGGAGGAGTTCAATTGGGATATTTTTGATCAACCACCTTACAGTCCTGATTTGGCACCAAGTAATTATCACCTTTTCCCAAAATTGAAATCATTGATTGCATCTCAACTTTTTGGAAGTAATGAGGAACTTATGAACGGTGTGAATTAATGTCTCAACGCTGACGGTGCCATTTCTTAAACAGGATATTCAAAAGCTCGTCCCACGTTAACAAAAATGTATAGATTTAAGCACATTGCTACATATTATACTTCTGCCGTCGGGGAAAAATCAACCAAATTCATTCTAAATTCATATCCAGTCTCTAACTCTGTCAATGTACCTCTGCAGATCGATTCAGATGTTTCGGTGCCACGCTTTACATCGTGATGTTTTTCTATCATAGTCCTTAAGCTTTGAATCGCGTCGTATCTTGACTGTCCACCCACAAAGTCGAGTTGCAATTTTATTTTATGTAACATTAATTTCATAGATTAAGAAAGATTTGCAATGAAATAAACAACTTGGAGTTTTTTTTTGAAAATAATTTGTTCTCAATTTTTTTTTTTTTTTTTTTTTTTTTTTTTTTTTTTTTTTTTTTGACTTCAATTATCTAAATCTAATGCATGGATGTACTACTGCTTATCTAGAAGCAGATGAGCAGAGTATTCATACTCGTTGAAATAGACATTCGGCTGCACATTTGACGGCAAATTACTGGCAAGGATTTGAAAAAATTAGCTTGTTAAATTTTACTCGTATGTGTACATATTTGTATTTGCACATAAAACTTTACACTAAGTGGAATTTTGTGGTGCTAAGAGTCGCTGTCATTCGGCGGACGTTGAGTACACCTTCTTCCTTAGTACGAGTAGGTATACTTGAAATAGAATAATAAGAAAAATAATCGTTTCCAACTTACAATCGTCAAGTCCTTGGCACATTCATCTTAAAAATACCTACCTCTCGTTTTTCTCCTCCCAGAGGACGTAGTACTGCAAGACATAAACCTCTACCTTCTTACCGTATCCCTTGCATTAGCCTTAACCATCCCTATCTGCATCCCTATCCCCAGTTCACAGCTCCCAGCGCTAAATAAGAAAGCAATTTCCCAAGCACTGTCATATCGTCAAAAACATAGATTAAAAACCACCCATATACGAGGACGCGCGGCACTCCGCTTTTACTCCGCTCCAACCAATGCGACTTCGAGAGAGAAACGCCCATCCGCTTTTTTTTAGGAAAGGAAAACTTTTCACTTTTACACATACGAGCAATATACTACGTACGTGCTGAGCACATATTAACATGATATACAAATGAGATTGTACATGCTTATATTTTTTTTCCGCATTTGGTTTTTTTTTTTTTTTTTATTTCTTCAAATTTTCTTCTCATTTTTGGGGAAAACCCTTTTTATTTTATTCTATTAAGGTATGCAGCAAGAAGAAGAAAGGATGAAAAAAAAAAAATCAAATTTTATCATGAGCCAAACAGCCATTCTCATCTGAAGTTAAGTTTTCATATCGTTTGTCCTTTCGGAAAAGCACCACAAACGAGTGTAGATAGATACAGTTGTACGTATCTACATCCATATGTACCTGCAAACATTCATACATACAGCCACATGCAGATGCTTGGCTGGCTGGCTGACGTTGACTGCCTGGTTCTGGCTGTGTGTATCTTTCTAACACCTACCAAACAAATTTTATTTCTTTTGTTGTCCTTTATATTTGGGGAGTTTTTTCTTTCCATGCCATTTTTCTTTCCCTCCTTTTTTTTAATTTAGCTCACATATCCTTTTATAGTCTCGTATGTAGAGAAGTGAAAACTTCAATATATTCAATCACTTGACGCATTCCCCCTATCCCCCAACCCGCTGTATTGCTGTATGTTTAATGTGCGTGGGAGTAATTTACATATGAATTTATACACACGTATTGATAAATAGAAATAGTACGTATTATACATACATATATTTGTACATCTACTCATATGTCCTTATGGTAGAATGGAATTCTATCCTATTTCGTTGATCTTTTCATTTCGGCACACGTTTTTTGTTCTAGACTACGCCGCCTATTAAGCCAGATTGTTCTGGTATAACATACATATGTACGTTATGTGTGCGTAAGGAATTCTGTACACTTAGAAACGCACATTTTATACTTAATACACATTTAATACTCCCTTAACCTCCCCCAAACTAACATTAACCATCGCATTAAAAACTTGCCACTTAAAAGCCCTCCATTCAAGTGCGGGCTAATAAGATAGATTTTTAGTCCATTTAACATTTTACGTACTCGTATAAGTAATAAAGCCCAATTACAACTTCGGCAATTTAACTAATCAAAGATAATTATAGGAAAGTCATGGTCATGAGCTGGAATACTCGTAAATACCTGAATGAGATATACATAGTATAGGCTCGTATGTACATGCGAGGATAACCTAAATAGAAAGCTACAATTAAGTCTTGAAATTGTTTCAGACTTTGAAGTATTCACCATGAATAACTTATGCACACATCCTTTTATTCTGGCCCAGAAGTATTTCACCAACATGCCCCGGAATAATAAAATACAACAAATTATTGCATTTTGAAAAACAAAATATTCGATATCGATTTTTTAAATGTACCCCAATAAATTAAGATAAATATACATGAATACTCGATGTTTCGTCAATTCAAGGTCGTACGCATTTCATCCTTTGAAGAATTTTCGTTCGACCGAACAAACATACGTATCGTAAGTAAGTAGCTTCAGTGACAGCAAAAGGTGATTTAGGTTAAACTGCTTGAAAAAATTTTGGATGACATGATGATTAAATTAGATTGAATTAAAATGATTAAATGGAATTAAATCGTGAACAATTTCGTATTTAGAGAGATTCCTTCACCTTGGATACCCCACAGGACAAAGAATGGCTATAAGATCGTGACAGTAACGAAATATGGATCTATGCATATGAGTTCGAAAGTAAACAGCAGTCGTTTGTACGTCCCTTTCAAGACGAGCCAAATGATCTTCTGTTTCTTCGGTGGGCATGTCGTCACCGTGCCATTAGAGCACCATTCAATTCAGAATAGTATACAACCATTTGTTCGGCAGAAGTCTTTGCAAAAATAAGGAAAAGCAACCGCCAAACATGAATCATTCTCCAGCACAATTGATGACTCAAAACGTCGAATTGAGGGGTTACCCGCCATACAGCCCTGATTTGGCAAAAATGACTTCTTTTTATTCCAGCACTTCAAATATAAATTGCGAAGCCAAAGTTAGTTCGGAGTGGAAAAAGTACTTCTAAAATTGGTTTAAGCGTATGTAAAGGTGTATTGGTCTTCATGGAGCGTATGATATTTTGAAAGACAATAAAGCCATTTTCTACGCGGAACATTTTCATTTAGGTACTTTTTTTCTCTTAACTTATAAAGTAGACTTAACATAAGGCCCTCATCGTCCCAGTGTATGAATATATTCGTAATCGTTCCGAACGCAAAATTCTACTTTCTTGTGAATCTGATAAACTATGCTGAAATTCCATTCTTCGGACAACCTTTACTCTGACCATATCTTAGAGATGAGCTGTTACATGGTCACAACTAAGTCATCTCCAACTGGTTTCAATAGCTCAGCGGATGCCAACGGCTTTATTAGATTTTAGTCCCGCTAACAAAAATTCTCTATCGTCTTCGTACAGGTTAATGATTTTTAGCTTTTCTTTCCATATTCTCAGCATTGACTGTGACTTTACTACTAGTTGTCAATATTGATCTTTGCAGTTTTTGTAGCCCTGGCATGTTCATTTCATTTTCTGATAAGCTTTCGAACATCATTCCTGAAGTAACATCTCTCCATTTTCTCAATCGAGCGCTTCTCTTTCTTTTCGAGAAACCTGTGCTCTTTTCTTCGTTTCTGCTCGTAGTGCTCACATGTAAATCTCATGCTTAGCCGTAGTCCTGGTCCTCAAGGTTGCGGATTCCGTGCACAAAACAATCAGTTTAGAGATAACCAGGACCATCGGTCCGTATCCGAATCTATAGAGGAATTAGTTTCCTAATCGTCGCACCAAATTTATATCTGCAATACGATGTGAAGCCCTGGAGTCTACTGTTACTATAGAGACGCTTCAGCCCAAAACCGAGCAAATTTTAGTTTTGCGATGAGTTTTATAACTTTGTTCTAAATGGTTGTTCGGGGTTTTTTGCAAACTGAGATGAAATAAAAAATGTCCATTTTAATTGTGGTGTGAATGTGAAATATGAAAAGTTCCTTTTGAGATAAATCATGTTGAATATCAATTTATTACATAATAGTGATACTATTTCGAATTACTTGGCCCTTCTAGCATTGCATGGTCTTGCTAGGATAGTGCCGATATTTGACACGGTCAGCCATATCACATTGTTTTAAAAACTTGAAAAAGGTGGTCTTCGAGACTTTAAATTCGGTTGGTTTAGATCTTACATCTCAAATCGGTCACAATCTGGTTTCATAATTTATGAGTATCTCAGGGTTCGGTGTTAGAACCTATTCTTTTCCTCATTTATACTAAATCTCTTTTTTAAAGGAATCCTACGGCTTTCGCAGATGAGATGGGCTGTTCTTATGGCTCTAGCAGTCCTAGTCGAGAGCGAAAAGTCCTAAGTAATCTAAGTAGATGAAGGCATTTGTTGGCACTTCGATATAAAAGTCCTTAGTATAACAGACCGTCCCATTTTGGTTGTTGGAAAAGAAGATTCTGAACGCACCCTTTACAGAATACTTCAATTCTCACATTAAGAATAAATAAACTGCACATAGTATTCGTAAAAATAGCTTCCTGAAGCTAACTTATGATATTGGCAAACCAATTTTTGTAGTCGTATTGTTTTGTTCATAAAAAATTTAGCCTACAGCTGGTTCTGAAGTTTGGAAAATAATTTATATAAATGGAGTAAAATGTGCCGACAGGATATGAGAGTTACACCCCAGTTCGGGTGAATGGCTAGTATTGCTAATATTTTTGATTCTGACTGAAAATGTTGGCAGCTATTGTAATTTTTTGAAAATTATGGACAGGATTATTCGTGCGACCTTATCGTATTCGGTTGGTGAACTCTACCTTTACAAGCGTCACCACCGAAGGATGATAGTAAGTTTTCTTTCTTTCTTTGCACATATGGCAATAAAGTCTCTGTCGATTTTAACATAATCCTTTCATTACTATCATATGTGCTAAGATAGGCATTTGTACGATATGCCAACATGAATATTTGGTATTTGAACTCTTGCATTCTTACATTGAACAAATTTTCCAATTTACCAAAATTTGACTCATTGTTCTGTACGTATGTACGAGTAAATGACAGTGATCCATTTTTAAAAATAAAAAGAACACAAATGTCTTTTATTTATCACACGTTTTTATTTTATCCGTTGAATTTAACGAGTGTAGTGAATTACCTATTGGAACAAGATAACGGATCCGCTCACTCTTATTATGTTTTCCATATTTTAAATACGTGTGCATGTTTTCGTTGAGGTGATATGGATAAGAAAATCCGTTGAATTTAAAGCCTTAGCACCCAAGCAATGGTCTCTATTTACCTGTTGTATGTATATGTACATGTATCTGTATTTTTGTTTTCAATAGCAATCTCTTTTATTGGAGAAAATAATCACCACCGACACTCTCGTACCTAGAAAGTAGTTCTCTGTGTTTTTCGCTTCTAGTTTGCACACCTGTATTTACATTTAACACAGTTTTTATCTATATATCTTTTTTTTGTATTTCCTTTTTTGTGGTGGCCTATGTTTCTCATTTGCACGATTACAGGGATATACAATTAGCCAGGCTACATTATAAAAAAATATGGGTACATGTACAAGGATGTACAAAGGTAGTCGTTTACCTGAATATGGGTTCAAAATTCCAATAGTTGTATGGATATTTTCAGGAAAATACCTCTGATTACTGAATGAATGAACATTTTTCTGACACAAAAATAAGCGCGCCCTCAGACAATCTTTCAATCTCTTTCTCATCACAGTTGAAATTTTGATATTCCCCTGCGTACCTGTCTGTACTTATGGCCGTGTATCCGTTTTAAACATCTGGTCTAAAGGGCAATCCTTTTGATACCCCTGATCCTGAACAAGTAAAACAGAAAGAAAATCCATAGCAAAATCAAATAAAAAAAAAAAAAAAAAAAAAAAAAAAAAAAAAAAAAAAAAACAAAGAACAAGAGGAACCGGTAATTTAGACGAAAAAAAAATGCATCGCAAAACCTTTAGCACCTTAGTCTTTCGGTACATCTATGTGTACAATTGCATATGTGTGGGTAACTAGAAACAATAGAACTCTAATCCAGTACGAACTCGAAGAGATGAAGAACATGTCAATTTCAAAAGAAGAACTATGTTATACTCGTTATTGTTCTTCTTTGGCTGAAGCTTCGGTCGGTTTTCAATCTCGAATTCGAGTAAGTATCTGAACCCGAAACCTGGAATTTGGGACCCATCACTCTGTTAATTCCTGTGATCCTTTTGTTCTTATGCGTTTCTCTTTCTATTACCACCTTGCTCCTGTCTTCTGTCTCCCTTCGTACATTATTATTACTATATGAATACAAATATATATATATGTATGTATGTAGACATACCTGTTAAAGGTAAAAAGAAGGGATAAAATATCGAATGCCAGGGAAGACGGAAGTTCTACTACAGTTCTACGATCGCCTCGAGATCTCTCCAACTAAGGGAAGAAAGCGAACCAGTAGGGATGGCTCACAAAAGAAATCATATTTCACCTAAGATATTCACACCTAACACAAAGATGCACATCAAACAAGCGGCGATGCACCCACTGTTCTATCTGTTAGAATATATATATATATATATATATATATATTTTTTTTTTTTTTAATTTCCTTTAGAGTTTACAATTTATCTACTTTGCTGTGCTACCGTTCAAATATACATACATTTGTATATACAATGCATTTATACGGACATCGGTGTATGTACCTCAGATACATCCGTTCGCTGGTAATTATCAGTAATTACGACGATAAATATGAACGAAACTACAAATTGCTGTGATTACGAGTTTTGAGTTGTTTACCCTTACCTTCTCACCCACACCTCCGCCATCATATCTATCTCTGTACTGCTTTTCTGTGTATCTGAACCTTCTTACTTCCTTCTTTACGTTTACAAGTGGTTGTGATTACGCTTCGTCTTGTTATAGTTTTCAATTGTTCAGTTCAGTGAATGCATCGAATGCGCTAAATTTGTATGCGAATGATTTGAATAATTCAGCTCCAACTCCATACCGTCTCTGCTGGTTCATGAATTATAAAAAAATATACATATATATATATGTACGTAAATAAAATAAAAATGAATATAAAATGATTTTTATAAGTGAAATTCTTGCCTTCTTGACTTTCCGTCACTGATATGAGCAAAACAGCATAAAGAGTATCGGAAATCGAAAATCTATGGTTTCGGGGAAATTTGTTATTTTATAAGATACGAGTAGTACCTACTTTCCTACTCTTATCTCGCGTGCTTTTGCAATAGCCACACCGAGAAGTGACTGACTATTTACTCAACCAAGATACGCTCGTGCGTTCAATTTCTTTACTATATGGTATTATTTTTGGCTGTAATTATTATTGTTTGCCCTGAGTCAAATTTAATGAATGAATAACATTCTTGTTGCCAGAAAATACGATTGGAGCAGTATTGACACTTAAGTATACATATGTACAATAATTATCACGTTTACACAAATTTAAATAAATTAAATGTATACTTACCGTTTATCTACTAATCTATCTGTAGCTGTACATGTATGTGGAGATTGCATACAACTACTGATGTTTTTATTGCGTTTGATTTGGAATTATTTTTCTGATTGGTGTTATAGATGTTGCGGCTAGGGATGTCTTTAAATTTATGTGCTATCTACTGTTGCTCAAAACAAAAATAAAATTGTCCCCAATTTAATTTCAATAGCAAAAAGCCAAGGATCTGAAGAATACAGTGTTAGCCAGAACAGAACTAGAACTAGAACAACTATAACACAAGCACAAAACTCTGGGGTAAGACTGTACCATATTCAAAAATCAAGCTGATTTTCAGCTAGCCAAAGCTTAAACAGCTTCGTTAATACCACTTCTGAGGCTCAATACTTTGCGCCCAAAAATCCTTGATTTTTGAATGGATCGTTTATCTTTATTTTTTTCACTTCTTCCGAGCTTTTCGCCAATCTACAATCTCTCATAGAGTTTTCAGTGGGGTTGAGATCGGGAGACTACAATGTAATACCACAGATCGTTGTTCAAGTAAATATTCATTTCGCAGGAAATTCCTCCTTAACATGTGGCACTATACAACACTGTGTTTCCTACAATCTCTTGTATATAAATTAGTTCATAATTCCATCTGTTTAGTTTATGGGGTCAATTGCCTCCTCCTCCATCTTTCACAGCGCCCTTTGAATGTAGAGGATATGGTGCCGGACACGGTGAAAGTCGATAAGAAATAGTACACTTTTCCTTTAAGCTGTTATCCATTTTCAATCTGGTTGAAATGGTTCACTTGCTTTTGTTTTAAGAATTGTAATGTCAAAGATAAACTGTGCTCTGGTCGTCCAACCACCCAAATAACCCATAAGGTTATTAAAAAGCTGACCACTGTCGATATGGGTATTGACCCGAAAACTGTCTTGAACTTCTTACAGAATACGAAAATACGATCGATGTAGATATGCCTTCCTCGAGGATTGAGGCCGAAAAAAAAAAAAAAAAATTAACTCGAGCCATTGCAGAAACGAGTCATAACTAATGATGAAAAGTGAGTCGAGTGCGACAATTAAACGGGGTCTGGAAGGGAATCGTCTACCATGGGTACTTCTTAATAAACAAACATTTGGACTCTGCTATGAAAAGCTCGAAAGATTACGCCCCGTATTGATTAAGAGGAAAAGTGTTGTTTTCCATCGCGACATCGCCTGACCACACACTTACTTGATGACCTGCCTTAAATTTCGAGATCTTGAGTGGGAAGTTTTGAACCATCCACCGTATAGTCTAGATATTGCTGATTATCACTTGTTCCGATCTCTGCAGAACTCTGTCACTGGAGTTAAGCTGCCTTCAATACAAGCTTGAGAAAACTGTTTAATTCAGTTTTCGACTAAAAAGTACGAAAGTTCTTCCCCATCGATGGTTTCTGCTTTTATATGTAGTTACCGTGACTTTGCTCAGGAATAGCCTTCCAAAGAGGCTCGACTTTAATGAAAAGAAGGTCAAAATTGTTAGTATTTTGCAAGACTAATGACTTACTAATTCGGTGATCTTCATACCCGTAATGCAAATATTATTTCGGTCCCGAAAAACATAAATGCCTAGGACTTGCAATCTATGGTGTGGCAGTTGCAGAGAAAGCGAGTCATATATTCCCCTTGATCTTGGTCTCTACAGCTTCTGCAGAGTTCGTTGTGACGAATACTCAATTCGTGTGCGTTTCTCCCAATGGCACTGTGTTCCGTGATAAGGGGTATATTCGTTTGTTAAGTAATGTATCTTCTCATTCTCCTGAGGTGGATTAGCTCTGTTGATCCCTAAAGATCAGGCATGAGTAATATTAGTCAACATGTCGTATAGTCGTCTCCATGAGACTTCTTATAACTGGCTTCTTATGATATCGCGATAGTCGGAGGTCAGATCATGGATGACTTGGTAACTGCTTCCTGCTGCTAGAGCCGGCACGAGACTGCTTAAAGCTTTTCTTATCTTCTAAATACCTCTCGAAATTCTGCGCCGCATGAAACAGAAACGACAGCACCAGGAAATCATGAGACAAGTAGCATCTAATAAGTAAGGTTTAAAGAGATTCCTTGTTAAATGAGGGTGCATGCAAAGAAACAAGAAGAGTACAAGACCACGTTGCAAAGAAGAATGAGTGGTGTCGTCGAACTTTAGAAAGAAGTGTGACGGGAGGAAAATCGGTTTCTCAGACAAAAAATCGAACTACTTTACGAACGATGTTCGGAATTTAAACTAGAAAGTGGAAAAAACATGAGATGGATTTAAATCCTGAAAAAACGCATGTAAACATGAAGTCGAAGTCTGTACACAGAACATTTCTGCAGCCTGTTTTACCTCTCAGACTAAGAATATTTTGCTATGATGCAGAATGAACCATTCAATGTGGACGATAATCGATAACAACTTACTTTACGGAACCAAAAGCAGATATTATAACCAATGCATAACTTAAGCAGATTAGTTAACAACGAAGATTCCCAACATTTCGCTATCAATCAGCAAAAATATTCACGATAAAATGCATATTCTTTTGCATTTCAACACTATTTTTTTGATGCTCAAGAGAAAAGATCCAGTTAAATGTGCTAAGGTAATTTTGGGCATATGGAGCCATGGCTGGAACGAATAAAGCACATAATAATAACAGAATAATCAGTTTTTATATCCCTCTGCAATAATGCAGCGAATGTTGGCTTCTTAACGAACCATCACTGATTTATTTTTCTAGACTTTAAATAAGAAAATAATCGAAAGGTGGCAAGTCACATGATCTTTTGGGCCAAGTGACAGGTCCATTACGCGAAATTATTATTCGACAACTTTTAAGTAGAAGATATGTGTCTACAGAAAGGACATTCAATATAGGTGTATAAGCGGCTTATATATTGGATACTCATACCTTTTCCACATTACCACTAAAGTGGGTCTATATACGAGTACATCAATATAAATTAGTGTTTTAATGTTCATTTCCATATAACAGTCAGCCCATGCAACACAAAGCTTTCGTCGTATTTTTCATTCGTCAAAATTGACTACAGTTGAGGTATACTTGGAATCTAATGCAGCGTTTCCAGGTCCTTTAAAGTCTTTTGCCGTCAGGATCAGGATCCATGCGTTATATTTTTGTCTTGTCACTCCAAACAATGAATTTCTATTGATTTGAAGAACAAACGAAACCTACGGTGCTTTGATGTCATAAATGCCTTCTTCCTTGGGATTCGGTCATGGATTGCAATTAAAATCAAATTTTATCATTTGAAAATGAGTGGCCGTGGCTCAAGTGGTAGAGTATTGGCTTCCAAATCGAACGGCCCTGGGTTTAATACTAGCCATGCTCGAAAGACATTCCTTTTTCAGGCAGCTTAAATCACGTTAGATGTGTGCTTGCCTTGAATACAATAATAAGTCCAATTACAATAATAATTTAGTCTCCCCATTAAATGTTGGATGAAACTTTTGAGCGAAATAACCACTAAACCCAAAAATCTTTCTTTCTCTCTCTGTCCCATTTTTCTGAAAATTCAGGCTCAGGCACTTTAAGCTTGAATGTTAAGATCAAGAAAAAAAAAAAAAAAAAAAAAAAGCGAGATTGTCGGCCAACTCGGCACTTTGATTCGTCGAGTCGACTTGGAATAAGAAGCAGAGAAGGGAAAGTGCAGTTTGTTTTTTGTAGATGACAACAATATTTTAAAATTAATCGTTGGTTGTGTCAGAGCATTCCTATATCAAGTGCGAAGAGCAACAAGGGAGCAGATTCAGGCCACTTTCCTTCAGAAATGTTTAAGACGTGTGTGGATGGTTTGCTGTGGAGGTGAATACTGCAGAATCAGACTTATGAATATGAATGTATTTCACAATACATTATTGGATGCTCTTTGAGTAGAAGGGGAATCGACAACGACGGATCATCTCCGGTTGGTCTCAGGGTTAACAAAACAAATCGGCTGGTATTACAACGTACAGAAAAGGTAATCGGAAAAATAATAGAATCTAAAGATTCAAATGCACAAACATTAGGAAACTTTCGGCGTTACGAAAATAGAGGGGCTTGTAATATGCTATACGGTAGCAATTCAGATACGTGTATATACTCTTACACGCATTATATACTTTAAGAAGAATACCAAATTCTTCTCACTTGGACTGTATGGCTAAGTAAATACTTTGAAAATTGCCTCAGGAATATGAAAAATCATCTGAGAAGTGGCCGTCAACTCCTCCTAATTGATAAAATGAGCTGAGCTGGGTTCGAAAGGCGAAAATCCGTCGGCTAAACTAGGTTAGCCACGAAAGCAGATGAACGAATATTCTCCAGCTCTTATACTCCATGTTCTTTCGGCCTAATGAAGAAGTAATCACTATTTCTGCCCTAAGATTGTCGATTAGATATACTCCTTGCTATTCGAGTTGTGGGAACTTATAGTACAGCGACTCCTTTGTACACTTTTATTAAAATGTCTTACAAACTTTGATCGTTAGTAGCGTAGGTGTGTACGAGGACTTAGAAGCTGCATATATTTATACACTTCTAAGAACAAACACACGTGTCTGTTTACACATACGTTCATACATAGGAATTGACAATACGTGCTACAAGAGAATTCACAATTCTCTCTTGGTGAAGTTTTTAATGAAAATTTCTCTATCCATCTACTCACAAGGGAGCATCAATATCAGCTGCATTTAATAGATTAATCATTTTACGTTTCCATTGTATCTAAAAAAAAAAAGGAAAAATATCATCTACGACTGTAACCAAAGGATGGACACCGCCTAAAACAGAACAAAAATCATTAAAAAAAATATATCACATTAGGACGACCGAAGTAGAAGAAGTGCAGAGCATGAGAGTATGGATACGATACAAGTAATGTGAACAATCGTGAAGAGTTCTAATCTTAATGCGCTTTTATTGATTCACTCACTCACTATGTGTCATTTATTTTCGTTATTTCGTTATTTCTCACCTCTGATTGAAATATTGTATGTATGTATATGCACTGGTCAATATTTGTGATTTTTCTTTTCAATTCGTTCTTATCTTTTATTTTATTTAGAAAAAAAAAAGATTCGTGTACACACTGGTACACATATGCCACGGTAACGCTAGCAGATAAAACAGTACCAAAGGATCACGTACAAATTAATGATTGATAAACCACAAAGGCCACAAAGATCGATCTATCTAAATATCCTCAGTAGATGGGTAGAAAATACGAATAGATAACATGCGAGATAGATTGATGTACGAGTATCTCTTGTAAATCAGTATTTGAAATCTGTCCCCCTACGCATGCAAATTCTCAATCTCTGTCTCAATCCCAACAAGCCATATCCAAATAAAAACCAACCCATGGAAAGGCCCAGGTCCAGAGTCGGGCCGACACCAATATATTCAAGGCCTAGGAAAATGCTAATGAAACTCGAAACAGAGGAATGAAAGAGAAAAAATAAATAAATGAAAATAAAAATAAATTCCGAAGATGACATTCATAATGGTCATACATAATCAGTAGGCACATACATACATATGTACATATGTTTACCCGTAGGAATACTTTATGGTGGCTGGTGGTCTCTCTTGTGTTGCCACAGCTACAGTCACAAACAACGAGCACATCGAAAGTTAAGCACAAAAGACCCCATTCATCATGACCCAAATGGTGACAATTATTTAAAATCTTTTAGTTCATCTTTTTATTTTTATTTGCTCCTATAGGGCATTTTTTTTTTTTTTTTTTTTTTTTTTTTTTTTTTTTTTTTTTTTTTTTTCTTATTTTGAATATGTGAAGGAGCACAGCAGTTAACGATAAATATTATACGGGAGACAGGAAGTGCTTTGATTATAACACAAGAGGGTGGCTTCACATACCACTATGTTTGGCAAGTGGTTGCGGCCAAAGTATCTGTTGTCGCCGGGATTACCTTATTTAAATCTTATTTAGGAATAATTACAAAATGAAATAAATAAGAAATTGACCAGTCCTCGGATGACCCATGCAAGGGGTGTTAATGTCTCAAGAAAAATTAAAATAAATTGATGTGTGCACTCAAAACAAGAACACTGAGTGTATGAGTATTTTATTGTACAATAGTTTTGCTGAAACCGGGACTGTTGGTGTGGGTATAGCGAAAGATAATTGGATTGATTTTTTGCGCAAAGAATAGCCTAAGCCTGGTTCTGCTTCCTGCGATACTGATGGAGGACTCCATGGCTTCTTCGCTGGATGTGAACAGCAAGCTCAAAGATAAGCATTTCGAATTTTGTTATTCTATTATTATTTATTATTCTGTTATTATTTCGATATTATTTCTAAATATTTTTGATTACTCTATTTATGAAACATAAAGCATTTCAGCATAGGTTCAACATCAATGAGTGAGTAGGAATATTGGGTAACAAGGTGATCGGACCCTATCTACTTCCTCCAAGGCTTATTTCGTATTTAACTAGAACAAGCTTTCCATGCATCCGAGATAATGCTCTGCTTGCCCTTCAATTTTTCCTTTACTTCAGCCGTTTTTCCTCGGTATCCAATTTTTATTTTTTGTCGGAATACGTTACGTACGCTAGAAGTGAAGAGAAGTCAAGATAGGGTCATTTCTAAAACGACCGTTCCGCGTATTTTACGTAAAGATTGGATTATACGAGTACGTCCCGTATAAGATCATATTGACCCATGAGGTAAAATCAAATGACCATCGCGCACGTGGAAATTTCGCTGATTGGGCTCTATTAAAGATGGAAGAAGATTCATACCATCAGTGACAAGGCGCATTTTTGATGAAATGGCTTTGTAAAAACAGAAAATTAATGCACCTGGTCAAGCGAACAGATGAACAATAGCCGTTGTATACGAACAAATTTAATGTTTTGTATGGTCATCATGTCGAAGGTATAAACCGTAAATCTTCCAAGACTGTTGTAAGTAAGTAAGTCAGATTTTGCTGGCGACCGCTGGTGGTTTTATAATTTATCAAAGAAGATGATTGCTATTAACTGATTCCAGAATGATAACGCCGGCGAGTCCAATTACAGTCAATTGCTTCATTTTAATCAGTTTTATTAATTTATTTATTATCTAAATTTGGCACTGGAAGGCTTGGATGATATGTGATTGCGTGAGAACTGAATCACTTGCTAAACAGCGCTTATCAGAATCTACATATTGAAGACGGACTTCGGTGATTATCTTATGGCTAGAAATAATACTGTCAATTGGACTACATTTAGTCCCTGGTACATGCCAATAAACCAGAAGCTTTAGACGCTTATCGTCCTAAGAGTCGTGGAGAATTGGATCTGGTGCATCCACTCACGCAAGCGGTACCGTGGAGGACATTTGATCGGTGCCATTTTATATAATTTTTCAGTTCCTTATGTTACATTATCTCCAAAATGAAGCCAAATATTAAGCTAATTTTGATTTCAAAAATAAAACCACTAATTAAATTAAATTAAATCAAACTAGGAAAAATAAAATTTTTTTATGCTGCACTAATAAAATGTTCAGTGTTTTTAGTTAAACGAATTTGTTCGTTGCGACGAAGATTACCGTTACAGGGATAAAAATAATTCCACCGTTCCACTGTTAAGTGGTTCCCAACTTTCTGACAGAGGTCGAATACGTTAGGGCAAAAGTGTTTATCTTTTGAGGCTATCCACGAATTAAGGCATTTTGTGATGTGAGTGGAACTGCTGATCAGCCAGACCATGTGCCATCGAACGGAACAAGTAATAATCAGACGGCGCAATATCTGGCGAATATGGCGGATGGGGTAGGACTTCCCATTTGAGGGTGTCCAGGTAGGTTTATCGAACATTGTCATGCTGTATAATCACTTTTTCATGCATCAATCGCATCTATTGAAGTCGATACCGTTCCCCAGTGATGGTTTCGTTGGGTTTCAACAGTTCATAATATATAACTCCGAACTGGTCCCACTAAATACAGAGCATAAACTTCGCAGCGTGAATATTCGGCCGAGCTGTCGACGTAGAAGCTTAACTGGGCAGTTTCCATGACTTTCTTATCTTTGAGTTGCTGTAATGGAACCATTTTTCATCACCCGTCACGATGCGATGAAGAAAAATTGCGCTCAACGTCCTTTGGCTTCAAATCATAAGGAACCCAAATTCTTTGTTTTTGAATCATTCATTGAAATTAATGCGTTTAGCATGGATCCTCATTGAGCAATGCCTTCAATTCAATTCGAAGGATCTTGACCTTTCTTTACGCTGATGTATTTGAAGCGACGGAACTAATCACGGCACGTTTTTTCACTTACAGCAGCATCTCCGTAAACTTTTTAGAGCTCTCGATGCGCTTTAGCCGCCGTTTTCTTCGGATGTAAGAAGAAAATCATAATTTCAAAAAATTACGAATTATTTGTCACAAAATCAGACATTTTCACCCAACCAAAAGTATATGACGACCAGAACTTACTGTTACTGCCATCTATTGAACTTAGTTGCACTCCTAATAACATATCCATTCAACCAAGAATGATCTTCGCCGCTTTGGTAAAAAAGCGGATCGCCTTTCAGCTTTTCTAAGGCCCGCTTCAGTTCGGTTCCAGTTCTTGCATGAGCTGTATTGTGTAAGATTTTAGATCAATCTAAAAAAAATTATATAAAGCAAACAACCCCTAACACCTGACACCCAATTTTTGAAAAGTTTATTCAATTAATGGTAAGAACGGAAGAACGCAGTTTGCTGTTAGTAACGCGTTACTTACCATTGCTCTAACATTCAACGAGGGTCAGGAGAATTAGAAATATGTTATGATGTAACGAAAAGAAGCACACTGAATACAAGCGTCTCGCACAGAACGTCTACTTCAAACATTGAAGTAATTTTGTGACTTTGTGTACCTAGGTTTCATAGTCAACGAGACTAGCGTTGATATCAAAAAATTATCAGTAGTTGCTTCTTTGAAATCAGAAATATAAATTATTTAAAATAATAAAACGTCACAACCCCTTTGATTAAAGAAATCGGAAGTTCTTAAAGAAGTATTTCTATACAATGTTATACATATATAGGCACAATTTTAGAGGAATAAATCATTAGGCGAGTTTTTACCCGTATTTTGAAATTAAAGTGATTCAAAAGCACATTCTAAATAGTAATGGTAGAATAATGGTGGTTAGGTTCCGACAAGAGTTCTAAATCCATCATCACAACATTACACCCCAACTTAGTCAACGTCTGTTGAGATGAGAGCGGAATTTTTCAATTTTTCGGAATTCAGCTTGGTGCCAATTTAAGAAGCAAAAAGGTAGAAAACATCTCCACATAAATAAAAGATAGCAACAAGAATAAATGGTATAGACATATCATGGGAAAGTATAACTCACTTCCGCAATGATATGGATTATTTTTTCATTACATTAGAATCCAGATTCTTAAGAATTTAAAAGTTACGAATATCAACCCTGTTTTTATAGGAAACTTTCTCAAATTCTCACAGGAACTGCCAGATCGGATTAAACGGTTTACTGGAATAGGACAATTTTCTGACATATCTGACACCTTAGTGATTCTGGTATGTTAAAACTGCTTACCCGGTTGCTTTTAATTTAATTTTATGTCTACAATTGTTTTTATAGACGTTAGATAGGGTATACTGCGTCCTCATATAGGCTCTGTATTTTAGTAATAATGCATTGGATCCGGCAGAACAGATGAAACTCTTTTCGATATTTTCACCTATAACCCTTAGTTCCCCATTCATTTGTTTTCGAAAATCAGCTCAAATTTGTATTCTAATTTATTACACTACTATTGTTTTGGTTGTACGAGTATATATAGTTCCTTTCCTATTCTATGAGTACAATGGGGAATACCAGCAGAAGGATCGAATTTCCCTTCCGATACCTATAATAGATACATTGGTACAAACAAACCTACGAATGAATTTACATAAAATTATAAAAATTTTCATTTTGAGATTCGAAATCTTGCCTTGCTTTGCTGGCTTCGTATTAACATATGTATCTAAATGTAGAGTACGAGTATCTATGTAGACTGGTAGAAGATTCTCTTCGGTAATGCTAACCAATGCATCTGAATCTCAGACCGAGACGTAACACGAACGAAAAAAAAAAAAACCAACAAACTTAATCACACTCAAACCAGGTACATGCAAATCATTTGTTTATCGGTTTGTATGGAATGTTATGTTGAGGTAAGGTATGGTTAATAAATAATAGAGAGAGCCTCAAGTCGATCTTCGTGCAGTTTACGGCACGTGGATGGGGCATGCCTAGTCATTTGTCGTTAAATTAATAACATGGTACCCAAGATGAGATGCGAGAGAGCACGCGTACGCGAGACATCGCTTGCAGTGTGTTGTTGTAGTATGTTGTTGTTATTGATTTTTTTATCTAGTTAGTTTTTAGTTTTAAATGCATTTTATTTTCTTAAACACTAACTCTTACATACTAACAAAAAATGCTTAAATGCTAGCTTACAATTACTTAACAATATTATACTAACTTACTGGTCCCACACAGGCACTCTAAGCTGCTCTAAATTCTTATATCTATGTCTTTCGACTTCATTTACATTTTATTTAAAAAATTTTATTTTACATACTTAGGGCTAAGAAAAAATTGTTAACAAAAAACTTAGCCTATGGATGTAATTTTTTATTTTTAATAAAAACTTAATATCTAACTTAAAATAAACCTTAGTCTACCTAATCCTACATACACAATACACACATACACACACATAGATATTACACAATTATATACATAAATTGGTATATACCTTTGTATATACCAATATATGTTTATTTTTCTTAAGTGCTAACCTAAACCTATGCAAGCTGGTCATCGCTATTTACAGAGCAAATAGATTGGTCATCTCTGCCTCATTAGTGAGGCTAGTCCGTACTTGACCGAAACGACGACGAAACATCTTCTCCATCATTCAAAAACCAGAAATGCTGGTGCTGCCGAACGACATCCCTCTTATCGCGATTCCCCACCGCCCTACTGAACCTGAGACGATCCACACTTCTATGTGCGACGTCTCTGTTGTAGTTGAGTCGCCTGTCCCCAGCTGTCCGAGCGACATGGAAGATTAACGGAACCGCTGATCTATCCTGGATCAATCCTAACTGATCTAAGTAGAGGAATGCTTCCGGTGGAACGAAGCCGTCAGAGCGCACACTCTCGTGGTAAAGGTAATTGGGGTAGTAAGCCCCAGATATCAGGTTATTCGTCGAGGTCATTGCTCTTGCAATGTGCCTTCGAGTCAGCTTAATTACGAAGTTGTCCACTCGTATTATGTTAG
Organism: Volucella inanis; assembly: GCA_907269105.1. Taxonomy (NCBI): domain Eukaryota; kingdom Metazoa; phylum Arthropoda; class Insecta; order Diptera; family Syrphidae; genus Volucella; species Volucella inanis. Next base: position 40,011,482 of record OU026158.1, read on the forward strand.
CCCTGTTGTAAAGGACCTCATAAGGATAAAATTTCTTGTACTCCGACTCTGGTGTTTTGTGCAAGCGAAGACAAGCCCTAAGGCAAGCCCTCTCAAACACCCGATTCTTTTCCATTAAGCTTGCTCGTACATTGAACCACACGGGACACCCAAATACCATCATGGGTCTGATAAGGGCCATGTAGCAGATTACCTTTACCCTCGCATCGAGTTGGCTGCTATAAAACAGTCTCTTTGTAAGGGCAAAAGCGCCTTTAGCTCTGGCCAGAACAGCATCTACGTTTTTGTCAAAATACAGAAACCGATCTAACCAGACCCCAAGGTATCTGACCACATTTCGACAGGCAAGAGGCTGCCCGAGTTGTCCAATGATCGAGAACTTTCGCCAATTTTTTCTGGTATCCCTAGAGGCTCTAGACAACGTTTGGTTTCCGACTTCTGAAAGTTGATTTTCAACTTCCAGTCATCGCAAAATCGTCTTATCTTATCGAAGTCACGCTGCAAGAGAGTATTAATGACCTCGATTTTTGGACCTGTGCTGTACGCTATCAAATCGTCTGCGTACGCAATAGTATGGGGAAGTGAACCTATCAAGTCGCTTGTATAAATGTTGAACAGGATCGGCGAATTGACCGCGCCTTGCTAAAGACCATTTTTAATTTGAAATATTCCAACAGAAGTCACATCACCATTCTTCACGATGAACTGTCTGTTGGTTAGCATATTATAAAGAATGTACAAGAGTGGTTTACTGATCCCCAGCCTAGTCAGCTTATAAAAAAGACCCTCTAACCATACGGTGTCGAAGGCCTTCTCCAAGTCAACAAGGCAGGCACCAGTACATTGGTTTTTGCCTTTATTCCATTGGATATCGGACACCAGTTTAGACGCGGCATGTGAGATATCATGTCCCGCCTTAAAACCGAATTGATTATCTGGAACTATATGTTTGTCCTCAACCCACCTAGATAGAGCTCTATTGATTAATTTTTCAAAAACCTTACTGATATTCGGAAGGAGACTTATCGACCGGAGATTCGCCGGATTGGATATATCCTTTCCCTTTTTGGGGATAGGTTGAACCACCGCCGTTTTCCAATGCGCTGGATAATGTGCATTATTCATTGCATTATTAAACAGGGTGGTATAAATGTCCACCGCTCCTAGAGGAAGATGTCGAAGCACGATGTTCGGAATACGATCGGTCCCCACTGACCTTTTAGCCCTGATTGTGTCAAAGATGTCATGGAGTTCTTCCTTCGAAATGAACGGGGGTAAGTCACCCTCTCTGGTAATGACATTATTTGCCATGTTTTCGTCGCTGAACTGGGTGAAACCAGAGCCCTCGGATCGCCAGTTCTCTACTTCATTTCGAATGTAGAAGTCGTGCACCAAGACACGATCGTCCAGGTCATAATTAGGGCCAATGATATCATTGGCCTTGTATAGTTCCTGGAAAGTCGCCCCTATGGCCTCAACCTTCTCTTGTGGATCCTCGACCACAAAGAAGTCGTCATCATCAGCGGCCTCATTTGGGTCAATACCTGCTATTGTCAGTAACCGTTCGCTGTCTGATGTTCGGGCTATTTTAAGGCACTGAAGGTCGTTTTGATTTTTTCTTCGAAATAGTTTATTTATTTGCCTTACTATAGTTGTAAGAATATCTTTGGACAAACTCCTCCAATTCCGCAATTTCGTTGGGAACTGTAATTTCGGTGCTAAAACTGCAATGGTCGCTGTCATACACGAATGTGCGCAGACAGTTTAGCGTTTGTAAATTCGTACCTGTCAGTCGTATACGTTGGTCGTACAGCAGTAGATCCAAATAAGACCCACCTCTGGGAAACGACGGTTTATCCGTCGCTTTAAGACCGAGTCTGTACATGACATCGTGCTGACCGCACCAATCGAGTAGTAAGTTCCCTCTAGTATTTGGCAAATGATTTCTCCAATCTCTGTGTTTAGCGTTGAAATCTCCGCCTCAGAAGTCGAAAAAGCGTCTCGAGCTCTGTAATGAATAAGGTGGATTGTGAAGCCTCAGGTGCATAAACAGAGGCCAAGTACAGCCGCTTTCCACTGCGGAGCGGGATGTAAATGACCACAGTCGTTTAGCGTTGAAATCTCCGCCGATTATAAAATAATTCTCCGCCGATTCTAGCCTCAGAAGTCGAAAAAGCGTCTCGAGCTCTGTAATGAATAAAGTGGATTGTGAAGCCTCAGGTGCATAAACAGAGGCCAAGTACAGCCGCTTTCCACTGCGGAGCGGGATGTAAATAACCACAGCTTCCAACACCCGGAACCTGCGTACACTCTGTGAAATTTTATGCCTTCTTTAATGAAGATCGCGAAACCACCTCCACGTTTGGATATGGGCCGGTTTCTTCTTCTAACAATATAATTATTGTACTCCAGTTTGTGATTATCGGTAAGCTTGGTTTCACTAGCGAGAAGCACATCAGGAGTTTGGTCTTGTAGCAATTTAAACAGCGCGGCTCTTCGTTCGATCCTAATCAGTGAATTAACATTCACCGCAAGGACCTTCAAAGTTTGCTCCACCATGTGCGTACCCATTACGACATGTGTTGCGTTAGGCCTGGCAGCAGCGCGTAGATCTGGTCCACCCGCTTGGCCTGTTCTTGCACCTGCTTTTGCAGCTGAGCCATCTGCCCTTGGATTGCGAGCAAGATGGCCAGCATGTTAGGTGCAGCTTCCGTTGTTTTAGGCATTGGCGCCGAAGAAGCAACAGTCGCTTGCTGTACCCTACCTGCCGCCATTTGGGCGTAGGAAACTAGGGACGTGACGGCTGGTGTTTGATACCTAACAGGTGAACGTTTGACCTCCACCTTCTGCTGCCGAGCCAGTTTTGCTTTCTTAATGTCAGCAAACTTCGGACAACCCCGATAGTTTGCGGTGTGTCCCACGTTTCCACATAACACGCACGAGAGCTGCGACCTATCGGATGCTCCGTCAACACCCAGAGCACTCTCCTCGGAACTGTGGTTCTTGGCGCACTTCACGCATCGAGGCTGCATTTGGCAGTTCGACGCTGCGTGCCCGAACCTCTGGCAGCGAACGCATTGTATAACGCCTTCGCTCCTTTTTAATTTTTCCCAGTGAACCACCTGGTAGTCTAGGACATTGATACCCTTAGGCTATGCAGACGGCTTTCGGGACTGAGCTGCACCAGGAAGAACGGCAGACTCCGCCTCTCCCGCCTGGCTCTAGCTGTGTTAAATGGCTTTACCCCCACAAACTTGAGTCCTTCGCACTCCTTCTCTTTGAGCAGTGCCAGGATCTCCTTAGGATCAAAAGACAGCAGCATCGATTGCTGCTTTTCACACTTCGGTGTGAATGAGAAGTGCTCCGTCGTCGTTTCTTTTAGGAGCTCTTTCACTTTTGGGTAGCCCTCCACTGTATTACAGTGGATGGCATGACGATCGTTCCCCAATCTCTTAATGTTAAAATTGTTACCAATGACCAACTTACACAGGTCCTTGGCTGCACTTACCTCTAATTTATAGGTATTGATGGGAGGCACCTTCTCCTTCTTCTTCTGCTGTTGCTGCTGGTGTTGTTGTTGCTGCTGTTGCTGTTGTTGTTGTTGCTGCTGCTGTTTTTGTTTTTGCTGCTGCTGCTTTTTTTTCAGCTGCTGTGTTTTCACATGTTGTTTTTGCAGATGTTGCTGTATCTGCTTCTGCTGTTGTTTCTGCTGCTGCTGTTTTGTTTGCTGCGGTTGTTGTTTCTGCTGCTGCTGGTTTTGTTGTTGGGAGCTCGCTGCTTCTAATTGCTCTCTCTGCCGTCGTGCTTTTTATTTTTGCTTAATAGCAAGCACTTTTTCTTGCAGCTTTGGTATGCTGCTGTTAATGTCATTTAATTCTTCATCCTCATCTTCCGACTCTGATGCCGCTAGAGAGGCAAAGTTGTTATTGCCCCCCTCGTAATTGATCTCATCAGCCGTTAAAACGGAATTTACTTTCCTTTTAGTAAGATTAGGAGGGGTTTTCAGACTCCTCCTCCTTTTAATGGCTTTCGCCTAGGCACCGGTAACATTATTGTTGCCTTTTGCAACTCCCGTTATGGGAAGAGCGGAGCGCTCTCCCCATCCAATACGTGATTTGCTTTGAGTTTGACTACTTTTTATTAACAAACAACACTTTGAGGGGAAACAAAAAAAGAATATATATAAAAAAGTCCCGGGTCTGGCTCGGACTCGAACCCGTGTCCCACTAGTCAATAACCTACGCCGTTAATCACACGACTGCCACCAACTGACTAAGTTTGAACTAATTCTGTTGAGCAGAAGACTGTTTCACAATTTTTTTTTTTTTTTACTTTATGTAAAGCCGAAGCACATGTGTTCTCTGCTGAGATCTGAGAACGACTGATTTTTTTATCTACCTCCTACACAGATGTCTGTTTAGTAAGTTTATTTTCACTTGATTTAAGAAAAAATATACTTTTGGGAAGTTACAACATCTGTTTGATCCGAGTTATTGAAAACCGAGATAAATGCTTTACCAAATTCCATAATAGATTGAATGTACTAAAAAGTATTAACACTATGATGGTTGCAGCATATATTTTACACACGAGTATCTTTAGAGAAGAAGACGAAATCCACCACAATGCGATCGCTGTTCTAATCCAGAGTTCAACTTCGTGTTGACTGCTTCGGTTACAAAAGCCCCAAACTGGGCACCTTAAACCTTAAACGAGTTACTTGGTTTTATGAACTACTGTAAGTGATTTCAATATACACAACTCTGCAACGGTATGTGAAGAACATCGCTGTGGAGCAAAACTTAACCCAATAGTCATACCGCCAACACCCTGGAACTGGTTTAAACTTTTCATCCTGATAATAACATGTCGATGTGTTCTCCACTCTAAATTCTGTGTTTTATCAGCTAGTTCCTCATACATTGACCATGTAATTGAGGTCAGAAGATCAATTTAAGCAGATTTAACAGCTTCTTCAGCAATAATAACTAATCGCAATATTTCTTCGATAGCGACCTGGAAGCCCCTGCTGTATATTCACAAACACTTTTTTCTTCGGAAAGAGGTCCTTGATTAAAAAGGCGCGGTACCGCTCGAGTTGTGAAATGGCAGCAGGGCCAACCCGAATGAGGAAAACTAAAAAAAATGCGACCAAAAATTTATGAAAAAAAAATCTCGTGTTCCAAAAATAGTGAAAGTTTTTGACAATGCTAATCTGTTTGATGCGGACTTCGCAGTCAAACGTGAGATTGCATGTCGATCATTTCATGAGACGAATACATTTCCGTACTCGTATATTAGCAATTGCTTCGTCCGTATCTTGTATAACTCCTTATCCAAAACTGGAGTATCCGAATGAAATATATAACATCTCCAAGCACATGGAGATTGGGATTGGCATGCTTGTTGGTTACGATACGTCAAACAGCGGACGTCTCATTGCTTTCCGCTTTCCTTCCAATAACCTTGTAAGCTTTCCGACACAGAATAGTCATTTCTTAGGATATACAACTGCCATCTTCTTGACCGTTGGTATATATACAATACATACATTTTCACCGATACTCTAGCCAATATTACAATCCAGTTAATTCAAATAAAGGTCTCTTTGATAGTCAAGATTTCTATTAATACACAAAATAAATTGGGGATGAACAAGGAGATACTAAGTGTGAGCTTTTCAGGAAATCACCTCCCATCACTCCTTGTTTATTTCACGCGCTGTTCATTATCTTTCTCAGAAATGTTGCTTGCTTAGAAAATCCTGGTTGGATCCAGGACAGAGTAAGTGGACCTACATATGAATTTGATTCCATATTTATTGACGAAGAGAACCAATTCTACTTCATTTAGATTCATATTCAGACAAACATGTTTCGGTATTATTAAAGAATATATCCAATTTAAGTTCTATAAGACACGTGTTTCACGTGTGCCTAAAACTACCTTCTCATCATAAAATTTACTTCGACAATTTTTTTTTTTTTATTTTTTTTATATTTTTTTTTTTTCAATCATTTGGAAAACACAATTATTGAAGTCTAACTAACTGGTTCAGACAGTTAAAGATTCCCTGCAATAGATCTTATAAATGTTTCCGGCCTTAGAAACATGCTTCGTTATTAAATCTGTTTAAATAAAATTCTCCTTTTGTTTCTGTAAACGGGCGATTTAAAAAAATAAGGACCATTGACTGGTGAAATTCTTGAAAGAATTTCTAAACTTCAGTCGTTAAGTGAATGCAGTACCACTGTAGACCACAACAGCCCCGTGTATTTGCAGACACTTATAGAGATAGTTGTGTCATATACTATGGTTTTCAGTAAAAGGGTAGTGCTTCTTTCTCACTGAGAGATATCATCAGGAAAATCCTTTAGATATATCGGGAAGTATTCGTTTGATGTTCTATTGTGCTCACATAAAACTTATCTGTCAGTGGAATTTCTAACCAGGGGCGCAGGCAATCTTAACCCAGATTTTTTCCAGTTTCGTCGGCGATTTAAGTTCCCGAAATCTCATTATACCCTGGGACCCAGAAAATACTCACTGAATTTAGCTTTTTGACTGCGGTCAAAGAAGTCTTGCATTCCCGAACTGACATGGTTTAGAACTCGTAAGACGTAAGGCTGTGACGTATTTTCATTAAAACTTGTTTCAGACGACAATCGACGCAAAGGATATAATTAGCCTTATCATAACCATTTAGATCCGTAGACCCTTCTCCGTAAAAGACCTTATTTTGGCGACTAACAGCATATATTTATACATATGTTCTCATATATGCTCTCCATCAGCTTTGAGGGAGCAAGTCTATCAACCAGATAAAGGCTTTTGATAAAGTCTGTCATAAAGGATAGGCCCTAAGCTACAAAAATATCATCCGAAGCAATGCTCAGAAATACTACATAGAGTCATATATAATCAAACGATTATTTAGAATTAAGCAAGAAGATAAGTACTTCGAATTAAAATATATTAAAGATGGAGTACCGCAAGTTAGTGTGTTAGGACTTGTGCTTTGCCTCGTATACACGAACGACGTACCATAAAATGACTAAGCTACTGTTGCCACATTTGCAGACGATACTGCTGTGTTTGCTGTTGGAAATACCGTGCAGAAAGTTACCGAAATCTGCAAAGGACAGTAAATGATATATGGTATATAATTTACCAATCAAAACGTACAATAGATACCTGTGTACATAAATAGCATAGTAGTTCTACATTCGAACTCAACTAAGTATTTAGGCATGACTCTAGACGCAAATTTGCGCTTGAAAATAAATATAATATGCAACAGAATTTATTGGCTCATAGAGAGGTATTCATGTCTCTCAATATACAATAAACTGCTTCTATATAAGCGAGTTCTAAAGCCAATATAGACATATGGTCTCAAGATTTAGGGTGCACAAGTAAGACAATCCTGCAAAGTATTCAATGCTTCCAAAACTAAGTACTACGCAATAATGTTAATGCGCCATGGTACATGCGTAAAGCTGAATTTTATAGGAATCTAAAAATTGAAATGATAGAAGATGAGGTCAAGAAGGTCAAGAGAAGACATAAAGGTAGGTTTCGCAATCATTCTGTTTTAGAAGTAGTCGAACTATTAAATAATGAAAATCTAGTTAGAAGATTACGAAAGATAAACCATTCGAACTAGTTAACTAGGAATACAAAAAAAAAAAAAAAAAAAAAAAAAAAAGTACTACAACATAAACACACGAACACAGTGGTACCGAAACGTAAAAAACAAAAGATTACAAACCAAACTTAGTTTCTTGTAACATAGATTTATAAATATTAGAAACAAATTGCTGATTAGTTAAACAACGAGGTGCGATTATTGGAAGGGTAGTAACACCATGTTTTCTTGGGCTGTTCTTAATGGGTGGGTCAAGTCCCACACTATCGCAAAGCTCACAAGCGATATCTTTTAACGATTTTCACCCACCTACACGTTATTGTTTTTTTTTTTTTTTTTTTCAATGTTGTCCAAAAAAGGATACAGCACAAGTGAAAACGTATTGGAATGGATGCCTTTGCTTTGGATTAGGGTTGCATCTACTGGCTGTCTTAAAAATACAAAAACATTTTAAACCAAAAATTATTAACAAGCCGTCTCTCACTTAATGAGGCTTGTGTAAATATAATGCTGACATTATTGTGACAATAGTACCAGTGTCAGCAGCACTCCATCATCGCCAACACTAATTACACTCCCCACATATTCATCTTGTCAAAGTAATCAGTACCACCCTTCGTGTAGATGGATATTTACATGCATATGTAGCAATACTCGTAGCAACCCTCAATCACTGAATTCAACTTTGTAGGTCACACTTTAACTTGTCGCCTGGTGCTGGCACGCCGTTTTGTGATTGCGTGCACCTTATCGCATCAGTTTTATCAGCAGAACATTTAAAGCGTAAATTTCTTGTCGATGGCTATTTAAACACCGAAGCCAACCGCGATCCCTGGAATGCCCATTGGAGCAGTTCGTTTTGTTCTACTTTTCCTTCCTCTTATTCAAATACGAGTACTAAAGGACAAGTTTGGTTTTAGTTAAAAAAAAATCCAATTTCAAATTAAGATTTGAAGGAAGGCATCCCATTTCGAGTAGAATCAAATGTCTTCATACGATAGATCAAGTATCTGTAGGGTGGCTATCCCCTCTCTTAGACTACACTCTTCAGACTGAGGGCCTTACATATTAAGTAACTAAACTACCCACATCTGTATATACGAGAGCAAGTGCGTGCGACACAGTCGTGTCATTTCTTTTTTTGCTTCCTGTTTTGGTTAATAATTTGTTAACATCTATCCAAGGCAAATGCCGCCTGCTTACCACTAGTATTACTCATCGTACAATGTACACATTTTACTACCTGTATGTTGACACGGAGCTGCCGTGGCTTCGACTACGACTTTGGCTCCGGTCTGAGTCTGAATTAAAGTTCGACTTCGGCATGGACTCCATGTTGGCTGATACTGCCTCTGCTTGCCATGCATTTCATAATAATTATGACGTGCTAACTCACGTGTTTTACAAATCGGCGCATCGAGTGGGGGCAAAGAAACAAAGTTTAATGAGACCGACTGTTGAATGGTAACGAAAACATTTTGATATGAGATCTGCATGCGAGCTTCGGATTGCGTGAGTCGCACGCCATACGCCAACGGCCACTCTTGTGACCAGAACAAAATATTAAGTATATACCAGAAGGATGTGTTATAGAAGCCAATGTTCGTGATGTTTAAATGTGACGATGGGATCATAAAGGCAATTTGTTGTTCAATCAATTTTCGCCTTGTAATTGTATTTAGGTATTGGGGTTGGTTTTTGCTGGTGAAATCCAAAAAACTCGATACGAAACAGAAAATTAAGTGGAATCAGCTCGTATTGGTATGATTACCAACAGTTTTCAATCTGTTTTCTAGGATTTAATCTACCACGACGGGGATAAAATGATTTTTTTTTAAATTTTCAACTAATGCACGAAATAACATAGGTACTATGCAGTACAAACTGAGGCGAGAAAAAACATATTACATAAACCATGACAACATAACCGTAAAGCTCTATTGTTATCTTTTGGACGTGTTTAGTAAGCTCCTTGAAAAATTACTTTGGCTTACGACACCGTCAAGGGTGCAAGGATTCACCCACACGATACTGAACAATTTTTCGTTTCAGTAGTTCAATTTTTAATCGACCGAGGCGGAAAAAGTCACATCATCACCTCCCAGCAGGGCGTATTGAACGGCTATATATTAATAAAACAACTGGGTAAGCTTCTTTAGTTGATCATACATGCGTTGGGATGACAAACATGACATATAATGATTACTGCAAGGGCTGAATACATATGTTGTTCATTTGGCCGGTTGTAACATGCGTCCCAGAGCTCAGGAGCAAGAAGTGCCACTATTGATCCACAAAGCTTCACAAACAAAAGGGAATACCTATGTGATAAAAAAAACATTAACAACTGATTCAAACCGATAATATAAACTATACAATCGGGTTTGTAGTGAGCAGTTGACCTATATGAGATACTTGACGCCTATAGACCTGATTTATTTATATTTGGATGAGGAATAGCAAAGAAGCGGCCCACAAATATATAGTACCGTGGGCATGCACACCCAACACATATCGCATCCGAAAGCGAACTACTTTGATTGATTAAGTAAGTAGACGGAACATCGTCGCAGTTTTCTAGGATGTATTTAAAATTAAAAGCAGCGAAAAATGTCGTCCACTTGACCAAAATAATCTATTAAACCGTGTTGGTAGAGTGTCCCACGACCAGCAACTCAGCACAAGTAACTAAGTTAGGTTTCATCGACAAATATGATCACAAATTTACGACTATTTCATAAATTATGTGGGAGAAAATACTAAGGACATAAAGATATGCCCACGTAATAAAGTAATTCATGGTTAAATGAAAAGAAAGAATTCCCCATAATCGCAAGGCTTTGAAACACATGTACGAGTATGTATGCCATAGATATGTTCACATATCCATATAATACGAGTAGTTTAACGTAAGTAATTGTAGTTTAAAATGTCTTTTTACTTACATGTTTCTTGTATCCGTCAGTTTATCTTTGTCTCAATTTAGAATAAACGTGAATAGGAACATTAGATACCTGTTCTCTTCATCGTCCTACTTCATTATTTGCATTGCTACTGTTCCGCTATTTGTAGATATTCCACATTTCAACTGCTGTCTTCTTGACATACAAATGTATCTTTCTTAGGAATAAGAATTTAAAAAAAAAATATTATTGTTCTCCAGGACATGTCGTTTGTTACTGTGTGACATCAAGGTCGTATCCGTTAGTGTAGAAAAAAAAAAAAAAATACCTGTTTGAATATACATGTGTACATGGATTTATAATAATTTCAATGTCATCCACCATCTTACTTTAAACTGACAACATGTGTAATTTCAAAGAGGTCCTGGTTTCAGTTCAATCAGATGGACAGAATAACTTACTGAAAGTCAATGTCCACTTTACCGCCGGCAAATTACGAGTCTCGTCAGCTCTGAGTTGTTGATTGTTCTTGTTCTTCTCGAAATTGTGGTGTAGAAAGTCAAACAATAAAAAATATATAAAAATAATCCTCTCAAGTCACATTCTCGTATTTCTGTGTAACCTTGTGCTACTCAAGTTTTTTTTTTTTTTTTTTTTGTTATGCTTTTATAAATCAATGGCCAAACGATTCTACCCACTAGCACTGCCATCACCACCCCGTATGGCCATTTGAAAAAAAAAAATCGATTCTCACGTGAGTACTTAAGAAAACCTCCCAGAAGGACATTTGTGCCCGTATGTAGGTTATTTGGGGTGCAAAACTGACCCACATTTCAGTTCAGTCGTTGAAGTCGTCGTTGTCGTCGTCGTCGTCGTTTTTGTTGTCGTTTTCGTCCCCCCCTGTTACCCCGTTTTCGGTGATCTGTATAGTCTACGAGCGAGTGTTATTTCAAAAAGAGAACACACGCACTGAATGGCATGCTATGACCCTTAACCTTTCCTTACCCTGTACATCGAATTAAAAAAAAAAGCACACAAAATTTTATATCGAACGTCAAAAAGGACATCGAACTTTCGACCGTACCATGAGTTATAAAACATAGGAGGCGGTTAGATTCCCAAAGGCAAGGTGGTGGTGAAGGCAAATAGGCTTCGATTTTTCCTTCTTTTAACACTGGATGGACGTTTTCATATGTTTTCCGTCACATACATATTACATCACATGCTTTGTATATACCGAGCGACCGAGAGTATCCGTATCCGTACATGTTGGTGGAGAACTTTAACTTTCGGACGAAGGTTAGTTTCCGGTGTAGGTACGAGTACATGTTATCGTATATGCATTCTACATTTGGCATTTGCAGGCTTTTTCCACTTTCAATTTGGTGGTTGTGTTGTTTGGGTCTTGTCTTTGTCGTCATCGTCATCGACATCGACATCGTCTGTCTGCTGTCTAGGAAAGCGTTGGCGTCTCGCACGATGTGATGTCGTATGTGGTAGCTGGTATCTTATATGTGCTGCCCGTATCTGTACCGTATCATGTGAATTGTGAATGAACGAAAGAACGAAACACACAGGTTTCCTTTATATATTGTAGATATACCATCCAAAAATATATACATATGTACATATAAAAAATATGTATGTGCCTATGTATGGAATTGTTTGAAATTTTCGTCCTAAAAATAATCGACTATTCGTACAGGGGGAGGGTAAACTTGATCAGATATGGGTTTGACCGGTTAAAAGTTTTATTTCCCTTTTTTTTCCCAATTTCATGCCAATTTCTTGAATTCTCTTAATTAACTTCTTTGAGGCTAGAAAGCGCTAAATGTTAACAAGTTTTTGCTTTGGGTAATCATGTGGTTTCCTTTAGTTTGCTTTTCATGGCTTCTATCTGACAGATCATATTAGGAGTTTAAATGCTCCAATCCTACTCATAAGCACCAAGGAAACATAAGAAAAAAGTTTTACTTTTTACAAACACTAAGATATTAATGTTTGCATACACGGACTCTATTTAGCCCGAAGCAATTGTTCATGACAGAACAGCAAGGAGGCCGAGAAACAAATCCCTCCTCCTAGATACATTCATGTCTATATGTATGAGTAGCTAAGCACAACTGACGTCAAGAAAGAATGCTAATTGATACCGGAAGAATTAATTTACTTGTTTGAGTCTGATCCGTAAAAATTTTCTCAATTAACTCGGTGGTCGTTTTATGTCCATTCCCTTTATATGCCTCAGCTATCTCAGTAAAATTCTGAGGAAAAGGCTTTTAATCAATTTATCCTTAATCCTTAATATCTAACCTTAAGTAGAATTTATTGCCCTAAAATCACTTTGATTGAGTCCTTGAGTCCTCATCCCAGATCAGCATGGATTCTATCGGAAGCGGATAGAGATATCTTCGGTCGTTTCGAGTGTAAAATTCTTTGAAAAATATTCAGCTCTCGAGGATAAGATTTAACGACGAACTATACGAGCTGTACAGCGACATCGATCTAGTCAGAGCACCAATACTAAGGCCGCAAAGCCTTTAAGTCTAACCCGCAGTAGAAGCATACCTCGCATAAGTTAAAGGTGATTCATCATGAGTTTTGATTTATAATGTAAAATAAAACACATAAATTTGAAAGTGAACTTAACATTTACTTTGACTTGTAGCGCCGCGCCGTTTTGTTGAAACCAGAACTCACAGAGACTATGTGCTTGAATTTCAGGAAGCACATAGACCGTTAACATGACGCGATAACTGTTACCATTGATGGTAACTTTCTGATTTGCCTCATTTTTGAAGATATATGGATCAATGATTCCACCAGCCCACAAACCGCAACATACCGTTGTTTTTATTGGATGTAATGGTAGATATTGGTACTCTTCGGGTTGCTCATTGGCATAAATACGGGAATTTTGTTTATTAACGTATACATTGTGTCAGAAATGGGCTTCATCACTGAACAAAATTTCACGATAAAATACCGGATTTTCATTGAGTTTTTCCAGAGCCCATTCACTGAAAATATGACTCAAATTCAAGTTGCCTGGCTTCAATTCTTTCACAAGTTGAATTTCGTTCGCTTTTGGTCCGAGATCCTCACGTAAAATACGCCAAGTTGTCGAATACGCCTAGCCAAACTGCTGAGAACGACAACGAATCGATTCGTCACGGTCTCCGCGTACACTCTCGGCTACAGCTGCTATAATCTCTTCACTACGTCCTGGATGTGGTATAACCGGTCGAGTATCATCCACTAATGTAAACTGGGATTCAAATTTGCGAATGGTATTGACGATAGCGGTTTCAGTAGATTTATGCGCACCGTAAGTCCCTCAATTCGCACGAAAAACATTTCTCACAGAACGCTGATTTTCGTAATACAGCTGAACAATTTGGAGATGCTGTTGTGATGTGAGTCTTTCCGTGATAAGTTGCCAAAGGAAACTGAACAAAAATGACAAAGCAGTTTGTTAGGAGTCACGCATAATCTGTCAAAAAAAGCCTATTGAAAATCAAACCTCATGATTAATCACCCTTTAAAAGTGGACCTCAATCGACTTAAAGTCGATTTGGCATTTGAATACCATGAGTACATTAGATGCAACATGGGCTAAGTCGGGCCCATGAGATGTTATAGTAGAAATTGTTAGCAAAAATCTTGGTACAAAGTTTCTGTGACTTTTTGAATGCAAGGCAGTTTTCGCGGCAGAAAACCTTTTATTTCCCAACATACTGAGCTTAGTACACTTTATACACTTTCCACCGAACCATCTCTTAAATTTTTAAAACATGAAATAGTTGCTTAAGGCTGAATCCGAAGAATGTGGTGGTTTAGGGAGCAATTCGTTGCCCAATTCAAGATATTCCAAAATAGCGACTATTATGTTACACACTTGGATTCGCCGTTAATTATTTTTTTGCTGTGTGTATTCCAAAAACGAAGTCGGAATTCAAAAAATTCACTGATTTTTTGATCCACCCTTGGGTTTGAATGCTCGATTTTCTAAAAATTGGGTAAAACCAGCTTGCAAGTCTATCTTTCAAAGATGGTACCAAAACGTGGTTATGAACCCTACTCAAAATTTAAAGGCGCATTGCCCCAAAAAAATACAAATCTTTGTCTTAGTTCAGATTCATCAAATTGGGGGTAAGCAATTTTACTTTGAAAAGATTTTAAAGATTGTAAGATTTTAAGTTCAAATCCAGACGCTACACTGGAAATTAGAAAATTCATTACTCATTTCTCTAAATCTATGTAGTGATTTAAAATAATGAGAAGGATAATACAGTAAGTCGGAGGCTCTGTGTCATGATTTGGCTCACTTTTATCTCATTTTAGTCACATAATTTATAGATTTGAAAATTCTTGTTGCATAGATTTAGTCAGTTTAATTTGTGTCTTTTGCCAATGGCCCAATGGGAGCTGTTCTGAAAATGCTTCATTGGAAATTATTTCTGTACTTTCCGGGTTTGATTTTCATTTTCGTAACATGTAGCAACGAATACAAGATTGAGATGAGAGGTATTGCAAATATGTTTAGGATGTAATGTTACATACTTTTCCCAATTTTTATCTATTATATAATGTGAAAGTGTATCGTTTAAAGAAACTTTGGCTTTTTCATTTGTGTTTCTGATATATCAAATTCAAATGCGGATTATAAATTATACATAAAGAAGCTATTTCAAAGATATTTTACATTTAGTTAATGTAATGAAATGCGTTATGTATTTCCGATTAGATGTTTCATAGTTACACACATGCATACATATGTATGAGTATATTAGAAGAAAGTGATTTGTGTCACATGTGGCTACATTTTTGACCCAAGGCTCTGTCTGCCTCTATTAAAGAGATACATTTGCAAAAGCAGGTAGTTCTCGGCAATTTTTATTCCCTCCGACTTAGTGTGGAAATATAGAAGTATGTATGCATGTATTTGGAATTCGACATTGTCATTCAGTATTGAATGGGTATTCTTTGATTGTGATGTCCTTTAAAAGAAACGGATGTAAACCAGTTTAATCAAAATAATATATGACTATGGTCTTTTAAAAAGCTATATACGCTCCTTGAAAATAAATCACCGAAGGGAATGCTATCGCGCCAAATAAAACAATGTGTTTGAAGAAACATTGAGTTATTGGGCCGGACTTGGGAAGACACAAGAAAAGGGTTCTTTAAGAATAAAAAAAAAAAAACATTCACGAGCATTCTCGTTATAGCGCACCCATAAACTTTAGGGCAAATATTTTATTAGAAAGGTTGCCTGTACGAGTGTCTCTTTGGCAGTTTTATTTTTTTATTTACTAAGTCTGTACGGTGATTGACACTTGAATGGTCGACCATATGATTTTTTTTTGTCTTTTCAAATACGAATATATCCATTTGTACTGGTATAACGTACGCAGATACGAGTACATGCAGATTATCGCTGTGGTTGCCTTGATGTTGCGTCGATTAATAAAGCAGAGCCAGCGAAATAGCTGCGGGTTTCCTCTCATAATCTGCTTACACATTTTTGGAACAATGTTTCCGATAGGCAGTTTAATTGTTGCTCAGTGAGAGATTTTTCAAGTCCTTAATGGTGTGGTGCTCTATATGTATATACATATACGAGGATATGTTTGCATATCCTTTTCCACTAGGTTGATGCAGATTAATCCTGCACCAGTGTACCAGGTGCGCAAGAAACACTAAACACATTGTGTTACAAATAAATTTAAATAACAGGCTTTAAAAATACCTGAAGCATATTCCTTTCGCAGAGATTTTCATAAGAAAAAATTAACAGAGCTACTAAATTTTGTTTTGCAGAGATCAATGGCACACTATAATATTTTTTTTCTTTATTCTAAGGAACTGAATTCTACCCCAAAAAAAAAAACAAATATGAATAATCACATCGGACCGATGATGTTGAATTGAATTTCCAGTGACAAGAACCAAAACGATCTTACCCTATGATGAGCAGTAATAATAACAAAAATAATAAAAAAAAAGTAATTGAAAATTTACTCTGCCTACGACCCTCCCTGGCTCTTATTGTTTGGAATAATTTAATAGTGGGCAATACAGGCACATAAATACAGGTACACACACATGTCCACACAACAAAACAATTCTAATGATAATAATCATTTTGCAAGATGAAACACTGACTCAACACAGAAGACCGTAGAACAATGGAAATTCGGGTGTGTAGCGACCAAGCAAATGGGAGAATACGAGTATGTAGCTAGAGAACCTTTGGTAAAAATAAAGGGACTCATTTGTTAAAAATGTGACACCTGGATGGTAAGAACGCATAGAAATAAAACTTCTTATTCATACAATCGTGTTTGTATTATAGGGATTCAAGGATATTGTTCCTATTTGAATGTCAGACACAGATTGTTTTGTAATTATAATTTTAATTTACACGCTTTTATAGGTTTGGGTGTATAGATACATAAATTAAATACACTAAAAGGTATGAATTTATACTTTATAAAAGTGGGACGGGGTAAATGATCATAGATTTTGAGTTTTTTGTTTGACATGAATGATGGATATGTGCATACGATTTTTCGGTGCCAACTTGTGGTTTGCTTGAAATAGCTGTAGTATATTGGAAAGAAAGTTTAAAGGCGTACTATAAAATCAAAATTCGTTCATTGTATTTGAGTGCGAGTCCGTAAATTATTCTAAAAAGTATATATTCAAAGCTCTCGATGGAAAACAGCATTTCGATTTAAAAAAAACTACTATTGTAGTACGACTGTAAAAGAATAAGACATTATCTTCTTCTTCGAAAGAACCAAAAAATGATTTCAACAACTTAAAGAGCACCAAAAATAAATAATTTTGGGTCAACAGCAACCCCACCGTGAAGAACGAAGAAGTCCGTTCAACATTGTGGAGGTAGTGTAATTATTTTTTTGGTTTTTGGAAAAACTGGGGCTGGACCATTTTTTGGAAGTGTGTAATGGGTCAGTTACTGATCAGTGTGCTAATTTAACGAAATATCATCCAGGATAATGACATCAAGCATTTCTTCAACTTGGCAGAACGGTTTTACTGTTGCGAAGTGTCTATAACATTCCCCTGATCTTATCAATAAAGCACCTATGGGGCATTCAGAGACAGCAGAAAAACAAGGAAGAATTATGGTCAAAAGTATAAGTCATTGATATGATTTTGAGAGTGTTGTTTCAATAAGATTGATAAGTATGCATGTATGTATGTTAGCTTTTGTTCATGTTTTTCTTACAAATCGTGAATGGCTCCTATAAAAATAATGGTCCTGTGACTTTGGAAAACGATGAAATGTCATCTCTTTGGAAAGAAGAATAATTTGTCGCCCTACACTGAAGGAAAATTTGAGCTTCAGGGTAGTAATCTCATGTCGTATACTTGATGTGTTTTATTGTATACGACAATGCAATCATTGCGAATTTGCATTCAACGAATGAGCCGTGACAATGTAAATTATTTAGAATCAGACCCTGACTTTGAAAAATTCGAGAGTGGCTGTTGTTAACGAACAAACGATTCCCACCAAAGTAAGATGCCATTTAAAACCATACATACATATATACATAATCCAGCCACACGACATAAATGGGGATACACGAATTATGTTCTAAGTAGTGATTCTGCATTGAACTATCCGGAAGGTATCTCAGACTTCGGTGTCAGTTGAAATATTGTAACAAGACTTGTAGCAACAGCTCATCAAGGTGTGGAGCACACAAGAGTCTATCTGTTTTCAAACGGCTTAAAACCTTCAGGAACTGTTATCCTAAAATTACGACGAGGTAGTGTTTAAGAAAAGATTGCTACAATCTCTGGAGTTCGGCTGAGTTTTATTTCATGGTATGACGAGATAGTGTTAAATATGCTATCGGTTTTCGTCGGCAATGTATGGATTTCTGAGCCTTTACAAAATTCAATTGCGTTCTCGCGATTGGTGCAGTTAAAATTTTATTCCATATGGTTGCTTTATGTCACTGTCTATCTGATGGGTATTTGCCATTGTTTTGCATAGACAGGAGAGGGGATGCGATAAAGGCGACATCGAACTGATTTTGCATCAAAAACATCACATAAAAGTAAGTTCCAGAGGCAGTGAACAGCAGAAATGGTAGATCAAATTGGTCCTTTTTTCATTGAATTGAACAGAAAACCGACAGTATATAAAAGCGGAATATACAATATAATACACATATAATGGCTCCCAGCTTAAATAATATTTTTTCTTATCATTCAACAAAAAACAACTAAAGGAAGATTTCAGGGTTCAAATTTGAGATGGCCTCATTTTAATAAGTTGAAGTTGCCCTCATATGACCCAAACGCTCACGCAGTCACCAGGCTTAAACGTAATAGGGAATTTTTTGTCCATAATTCAATGTGCAATCAGAAAACATTATATAAGAAATACAGTAGATCGAAAAAGGGTTCTTCTGGAAGAATGGAACTAGATAACCTCGGAATATATTGCACAAATCATAATCAATGCCAAACAGATTTCAATCAGTGCTAGCTAAAAAAAAGCAATATGGAAAACCTACAGCGTATTGAGAATCTTTATGGATTGACTTCTTTTGGTTTATTAAACACAATGCATTTTTTAAGCTGTGACATTATATTTTGATAAGACTTTGAAAATTCTTAACTAGTTCCATAATCATATTTTTATTTTTTATTTTTATTATTAAAATCTACTCACTATAAATTCAAAAATTAAATCCAATCTTTTATTGCTTGTTTTTTGGTAAGATATTCTCTATTTTTTGGATTAAAAATTTGACTGCAGACTGTTAGACAAGATTGTGTTCTATTATTTTTTCTACCTCTGTATATATATGTATACGAGAGCATGTACGATTTATATAATTTTGTTAGCCAAAATATTATGTATGTTCTCTTCTTATGAACATTAGGCGCACAAGGTAAGAGTATATATACTCAAAGGACAAAGGAAAAGACAACAGAAACAAAAATTAGTTTCCCTCTGTTTCCATTTTATTTGAGCTTGCAGTGTTAATACAAATCTTCTCAAACTCTGTTCTTCGACAAGTCAAATAAATAAATTATTTAAAAACACTAAATAAAAAAAGGACGATTTGCATAAACATTTCAAGGATATCTTTTATGTTCATTATAATCACGGCCACTATGTTAGTGCGACACTTTATCCATCAGGTAGTTGGAAAATCAGATTTTTACATAACCAGAACGCATGTATGTACATTCAAAACAACTAATAATTTCGCCATTAATTGCATTCATAAACTAAAAATGGAGTCAAACAATTACTTATATACTACGGCTGTTTGATAAATACTCGAATTAAAAATGACAATGCAACTTTTTTAGGTTATGGCAGTTTATTTTTCAATATAATCCCCTTTCAACTCGATACACTTTTCCCAGCGGTGCTGTAACTTTTTTAACCCCTCCGCATAGTACGACTTTTTTTGGCCTACAAAACGCTCCTCAACGGTGTCGATGACTTCTTTGTTCGACCCGTACTTCTTTCCGGCAAGCGATCTTTTAAAGTTTGGGGACAAAGTGAAGTAGCAGAGAGCAAAATCCGGAGAATATAGTAGATGGGGGAGTAATTCGTAGTGCAATTCGACCAATTTGGCTATAGCGTGTGCGGAGGTATGAGCCGGTGCGTTATCGTGGTGGAAGAGCATAGGTACAGCCCTTCGCTTCGATTGTTCTTTATTCTCTGGTGTGTACCAATGAATCCATATAAGGGCCAAGTTTTTGAAGTGGTCTCACGATTGAGCTTGTTCTCTAGTGTGAGCAAAACCCGGCTCCCATCGCGCAGTCAGCTTTCTCATGTCCAAAATCTCATGCAGGATATGGCTTACGCGTTCAGTTGGGATGCCTGCTATATCAGCCAACTCGAAAATTTTCACTCGTCGGTCCGCCAATATGAGATCATGAATTTTGTCCACAATTTCCTCTGTGGTAACCGTTTTTGAACCACCTGCGCGCGGTTTATCAGAAACCATCTAAAACGGGCTTGATTTTCTCGCAACTTTTCCACTCAAAAACAAGAATCGGATCACGGAGCGATACTGCTTTTTTTCCATGATCTCAAATGGTAATGGTATACTCCTTTTTGGCACAGTGATAATTTTCGCAAAAAAAAGTCAGATGGTACCATGTGCAATTTTTGAAGATCGCGTTTTTTTCGAGATATATTTTTCCATACTTTTCCCAGGAAGAACGAGATTCTAGAGCTAGCACCTGCAAAACATTCGTTATATTTTGATGTCTAGGATGTTTTCATAAAAAATCGATCGATATTGTCATAAAATAGAGTAAATGACAAGAATTGACATTTAACACCTCATTTCTAATAGCACTGTACGATAAAAGAAAGAGCTGAAGCTATAAAAATATTCTTTGAAAATCAATCTTCTATTGAGTCTGTTCAGAAAAGAGTATCGCGGTCTAACCAAATTCAATAAATATAGTGTCGTGGTAATGAAATGCATTAAAAGCCGATGCTGACCAACATCTAGAAACTTCAGTTTGTCTTAAATCCAATTTCCCATATAAGCTGCCATTGAATCGAAACATGCAAATTATCTACGTTTTTGACTTTAGACAAAAATATGAAACCAAATTACCGGAATTGTACAAGACACAAAAAGACAAAAAGGTATTGCTGCCAAATATTGGCTTTCATGCGCTTTTTTCAAATCTTTTTTATTAAAATCACAATTTTTGATTGAAAATAAAATTAAAATAATTAATTTAAAATGTTAACAAAAAACCGTAGAAGTGCTGTTGCTAATTAGTTGGCTACAACGATTCGTATTTTTTTCTACTTTATAACTAAAACTAAAACATTTTAGAAAGCACAATCAAAATAACCGATTGGATCTTTTTCGAA
Organism: Volucella inanis; assembly: GCA_907269105.1. Classification (NCBI taxonomy): domain Eukaryota; kingdom Metazoa; phylum Arthropoda; class Insecta; order Diptera; family Syrphidae; genus Volucella; species Volucella inanis. Next base: position 40,032,939 of record OU026158.1, read on the forward strand.
TTGACATACAATTCCTTAAATGATGTGAAAATCTAGATAAGCTTGAAATGCGTTGATAACACAACATTAGGAACTTTAAATAGAACTTAAATGATTCAAGAGCCTATGATTCAAGAGTCTTTGATTTAAGAGCCTTTTTGCTCATCCTCCAATTGATTCGATTACAATTAATTAGTATGAAACATTTTTCACTTCTTGGTAGGAAAGTTCTCGCATTCACCTCTAAAATGGAAATTTGGAAATCCGCTGATTACTTTTAAAAAAACAATACAAAGTACAATTATTTTCTTCATAAAAATAGAGGACTCTTTCGAAAATTTCACAATACTAACCAAAATCTATTAACATTACACATATGGTACTTAAAAAAAATTAAAAAAAAAAAAAAAAAAACAGGCCAGAATCATCTGAGTTATTCAAGGAATGACAAACATTTTAGGTCAATGCAATACTCAGATCTGATCGGACAAACTTTTTGAGAATACAAAACTAAACTAGTAAAAACTCTTTCAAGAGCAAGATGTGATTGCAACAATGATCGCGCTTCATGCCATAGAACATTTCAAACTTGTCTTAACAATAAACTGACTACAACTCTAGTTTTCCGATCTTTTCAGATATTGTTATAACATATAAGTAATTTGAGTTTTAATGATGTTGAACTCACGCAGCACATAATTTCCAGAGCTGAAATAAAATATTTTGCCAACCTGTTTGTGGATGATATTATGTAATCGTCATACTGGCATTGTATTTAACATACTCGTACAGCAATGTGCTTACTATCAGAGGTTTGATCATATTATAGTTACTTGAATGGTAGATTCATTTTAAATGTTGAGCTTATAAGTCATTGCGGTGCGCGCAGGAAACATCGTCAGTGCTCCCAATATATACTGCCAATTCTAAGAGCTTTGTGAGAATATACCAAATAGAGTGGAAATAACTGCTACATTGTTTGGGCGCCTAGTCCGTCGCATAACTCGTCGTTTCCGTCGGTCGCCTCGACTTAAAGAACCAAAATTTCTTTCTTGATCTCCAACTGACCCCAAGATCTTGTAGCTTACAAGTTTTTCGTACATTTTTTTCTGAACAAGATATAAATGATATTTGTGTATTTCTGGTTTTAGGTGATTAAAAATAATTCAAACATTATTAATTATTATAATGGTTATAAATTTATTCGAAAGCAGTCATAAGCCTGCAAAAAGCCTGGACAAAACACACCAATGCAAATTTCTAAATGTTTGCTTGAGTTATACGCTCAAGTCCCTACGGAGACCTTTGCTTTAAGCAATTTTTTATTTTTGTTTATTATTGTATTTATCGGAGTACATAGACTAAGTAGATACAATATAAACCGGTTCTGTAGCTAGTAATATAGCACACATTTAGGGATAATTTGAAAAAAAAAAAAACCATCCAGAATAATCTGAGTTATGCGAGGAATAGTAACAATTTGGAACCGCGAATGTGCTACAACCTACAATTTCAATGAAATGTACAAAGTATACAGACTTGACCTTAACTCCGTAACAAAATTGGATTATTTTTTCTTTAAATAAAGCAAGAACTGTATGCTTCGTAGAAGGAGACTCATCACTAAAGCATCAGGCTGAATGTTATTTTATTTGAAAGTCTCAAACCAGGTTTAACAAGACTGATTACTAATCTTACAATCTCGCATACATTCTTTTTGTTAAAAGAAGACTGAAACATAGTAACTGGTCAGAAAAAATATATAAATTCAGTTTAAATAATTTTTTCAATTTACTTCAAGTAAGTATGTTTTGTGCTCATATTTAACTCTTTTTTGCTTGGCGAAAAGAAGAGCTAAGCCCACCTGCCACACTTTTTTTGTTAGCTTTACCAAAACCTTTCAAACTACAAGTTCTCTTTATCAGAAAGTTTTTTAGTCATCGGTGGCACCCATTTTAGCTTGTTTATTTTTTAGATAGCTCATTATTTTCAATGCGTGAACGACCTGATAGCCATTGACTGTGTCAAACACTTATAAAATCAAACTCACCTCTGCTTTCCCATAAGCCCCTAATGTTGCAACGATCAATAGGGGTGTTTTGTTTTGAAACATTTTTCTCACCGGAAGCCTCTGCGAACAATTCAAAGTCACACATCAAAACATCTTTTCGCCAAAAAAAAGAAAATGTATCTATTACGAGTACATATTTCAATTAGGACGATCTACGAGTAAGGTTGCTACGACATTAAAATTAAATAATTCAAACACATTCCGTTTCATACCTGGTGTCATTGGAAAACAATAAAATTATATAAAGGAATTCTTTTCAAATATATGTATGGGAACTTTATGTTTTGTATTTTTTGCCGCAGTGTATATAAATAAAAAGTTATTATCACAGAACGCCTATATGACTCTAATATATGTTGGAGTAGCACGAGGCCGATCTAAAACGAGAGAGCGAGGAACCAACATGCGAATATCTACTTTTAGTTACTATAACAAAAATGGGCCATTAAGCAAAAGGCAATCCATAGATGCTAGCTGCACACACATGAGTCGAAAACCTACTATTTTTATAAATATTTCAGAGATACGAGCCAAGCACAGTTATCCGTACCACTGACTACATGCGCCACATAAGGTAGGGGCAGCGCATAAAAAACCCTTCAGCTAGCAAATTACCTATGTATGTAGAGATTCGTCAAGGAATCCCACATGCGAATAGCCCACCCGTACCCATCACCCACCCGCCCCCAAATAAAAATACTGAAATGAAACGCGAGTGCCAAAAAAAAAAAAAAAAATCAAAACAAAAATGTTGCGCTCGTCGCGGTTGCCGACCAATCAACTTAAGCTAACCCATGTGTTTGCTGAATTGGGAAAAGGGGGCAACAACTGAGAAAAATGCTCACCCACACCTCACATTTTGGATTTTTTTTTGTTTTGCTCTCCTTTTTTATGACAATTTATATTTTTTTTGAAAATTTAATTTTAATTTAGATACGTTTCTTACGTGTCTTTGATTATGACAGTTATTGTTTTTTTTCCCCGATTTCAAGTACAATTTCGTAACAGAAATAGAAAAACAATCACGAATTTGTGAAAAAAAGAAATAAAAATTAACGACACATATACACAACGCACTCCCCTCGAATGTTACCCGAATACTGTTCACTATGTTGACATTCGTGCTTTTTCTTGGTTTACTACATTGCTTGCATATTGGATTGCTTCGCTGTTGCTGTTGTTGATGTTGATGTTTCAGCTGTTGTCTGCTGCTTCATTTTGGGGCAGGTAGGGCAGAAAAAAAAGAGTAAGTCTATTTCGCTTTTGGGGATGATATAAGCCAAAAAAATTAAATACAAAATTGTTTATCAAATTGAAGAATAAAAACAGAAATGCAACGAAAACTAGTTTGCAAATCCTGCCTTTGCTTGCAGAGCGATTATTTTACCACGAAAGAGAACTAATATACAAAGAGATCGACTCTTCGAAATTACATTTCAGTGATGGCTCGCATCCACAGCTCACGTCCGGAATGCAACCCAAGCCACCCACAAAACACGATTCTGTATATTGTATTTTGAAGAGTCACAACTCTCTTAGGCACTCACATCGAAATACGAAGAGCTGTTGTGTCTCTCTGGTTATGGTATTGACTAACGACTATGGAGTCGGGGTCTTGAACCGATGAAGAGAATCGAAATCGTTTATTTTTCATTGCAGATGGTATTTGCATATGTTTGTATAGATGAATGCAAGTGTGATAAATTTTTCGAATCTGGTAGTTTCTAGTCACAGAAAATCGTTGACCACGAAAAATATCATATTTTGAAATGTACAAGTACTCGAATCTGTAAATGGAGTATGAGAATAAAGAATTTCAGAAACTTTGCATTTTATATTAAATTTTTATGATATATTATATAACAGAAGAATTTAATATTAACGTATAGTTATTCTGTTCTCAAGATAAGTCCAGAAACACAGAAAATTCAAAACTGTGAGAACTGCCCACAAGAAAGGAGACTCTCTATGACTGCAAATAGTACTATTGCCTCGTTCGAGCAGGATCCCCTTAAACCGCATTTCGGACTACAATATTATACGTGCGTCTCCAGAAGCAACAAGCTGAATTCCGCGCAAACTGATCGCAATGCAATGAATCAAATTCAACTTCATTGATAAAAAAAAAAAATATTTTGTCGATTCAGCCCAAGGGACGATTCGAGGTACAAATCAACATTAATCACAAAAAAAAAAGTCTAAACTCTTCTTACTATACCTATCCATACTTCACAAGTCGAACTGTGTGTTCATCCGGAACGGAAGATGACAAGGAACAAATCTAGAGTCTAATCAAAGAACGGAAAGCTCTAAGGGTTCGTCGTGCAGGAAAGAACTAGGTTATATCAGACGTAAAGCGTTATGAGAGACGTGAGAAACGCAACCACCAAAGGACTGAAGAAGATAGTATTCCATGGAATCAGCTCCAACAGCCGCTTCAGAGCTTCGGAATCCACTCGTAGAGAACGCCTGGGAAATTGAGGCACCCCAGATGAGTGACAAAGAAGAATTATCGTCAAACTTTGAAATAAAGGATATCTCATAGAGTGCGGAAACTGGAGATGAATTAGTGCGCTATCTGGTAATATTGGATGGAATAAAGCACTAGAAGCCGGGCAAGCAGGTCTTCTATCGGGATCCTTCTGTTTGGACAACATCAATACCCTAAAGATCATTTTCGAATATGTAGAATATGGGTACCGAAAAAAGGCATATCAGAGGAAATTATAGCAAGCAACTTACTACAGATCTAAATGATATATGGTATTCTGCATTAAGGGAGGCTTTTCGGAGAAATTCGAAATCCAGATCGTGGACGAGCGTCATGGATGTATTTTATTTTTCCCCAATTGTTTTGTTATTGAGGAGGAAAGCAAGCATTGGTGAGTTGAAGATTCCTTCCGGCAATACTAAAATCATTTCTACATCAACCCCACAAACAAGCACTGCAGGATCAGCTTAAAAAGCAGTATGTTTCGGACAAATTTTGAATCGGTGCTGTTGTATGGGTACAACACCATATCTAACTTTGTACGCCTTACAATATAAAGACGAAGGTGACAGGACATGAGATCTTTTTGAAAAGCCAAGTCATGCTAGGCACTTTAATTCGTTGGCCCAGGACGGAATATGGGTCGACCAAGACACACATAACGGAGAATGGAAGAACACATCGTTAGACACATATGCAGAAACCGAACGTGATGATAAAAAAGGCATTGTGGAAGCCCTAAGAATACAGGACATAAGTAATCGGTGGAAAAAGAATTATGGGGTGGGTAGAAAAAAATATTAAAATATAGTTTCTGCAGTGAAACGACTACTAATGTTCTTGTTTAGCCGTGGTATCATCCTCGATCAGCTGCAGTTTGCTTCAGTATCATATCCTGTCATGTTACCAGTGTCACAAAAAAAAATCAAGTTTTTTTTTTATAAGGGGTTTATTAATATCATGAAAATAATGAATTCATACATAAGCACCGTAGGAACGCTCGCTATGACATGTAAGACAATCACTTGAAACATTCCTCCCACATAATGATGTATCAATTCAGTGTCACTTTTCCAATCAAATTTTCAAAAGTGTTATGTCCTTATGACAATTTTTGTCAGTCCTCTACGCCAGTAGAGTCAATCTAACATAATCTGGACCTCAAAAGAGGAAAGGGCAGTGGGATCCGACAATTTAATTTTTGCTCTCTATCTTTAAACACTCGCTTTATTTGTCCGATGTTTCTGCGAAGGTTCTCATCCGACAGGCAACTCAGTACGCTTTACTTCTTTGTTGGACAGTGTTCCATGTAATTGGATATTAACCTATTAGCTAATTAGACTTCATTGCATTTTAAAAAAGTTCTTGATTCTTCGGACCATGGAGAAATATAACATATATAAAATTGGGCACGTGCGATAGCAGTTGATGATTTGCATCGAGAATCATCTACAGGCAGTAAAAAAATTGCAACGTCTGGACACGAGTGAACGACGTTACATTGTTAAGATCGTAAGCCTCGCAAGAGATTTATTCGCCGAAATATCTGAAATATAATATATTGATGAGAAGCAGGTAAACCTACTAACGAAGGTTAGTGTTACGAATGCCAGAGGGTAATGTCTTAACATGATTGCACACAGCACAGTTGAAGGAAAGTTAGAAAGTAAAAAAGGAACGGTACTTACGTTGGTCTTAAATTGCAAGTACTAATGACTTAGGAGTGACTTAGGCTAAGGAAATAATCACAATATTTCAAAGTACGTCCGAAAGTGGGCTTGAAGGTAAACTGATGATCGGTGTCACGGTTAAAGGTGGTTGTTAAAATACCGACAAAACAATACAGGAGACATTACGTCGGTGTTGAAGAGCATCAATTTACTGTGTTATATTGGCGTCACCTATGAAGGTTTTGAACCCTATATAACATACATAGAGAGGTCTGAAGACCACCTGACTGGATGTGACCATTTTACTCCAATTTTGACGTTAATTTACAATCAAATAGTTATAGGTCTTATGCCTGCTATCCATTAGATGTTATATAACATACACTCAATCACTGCAAGTGCCGTATAATAAATACAGAAACAACGGTGAGTCAGCGTAAGCAACAGAATACTACATAAAGCAGCAGATAGTAGAGAAACTTAAGGCCGAGCAAATTAGCTCGTTTTGACATTTTCAGCGAAGGTGGTTGGAAAATCCGGTACAAAAGCTATAGAGGCTCAAAGAAGAGGCCGAAAGAAAAGTAATTGAATCACTTAAATGTGAAAATATCAGTAAACTCTTGGTCTAATCGCAAACGAGATGATCCAAAATAAAGTGGCTTGTAGAATGGAGCTAAGGTTCACAGAGTACCAGTCTTAGTGCACTTTGCCTCCAGTTAAGCACGAAGGTGGGCGATTGATGAATTAAGGCAATTCATCGGGAAATGACGCTTTAGAGAATATTTATGTAGGATAACGATCCTAAGTAATCTGCAAAGACGGAGAAGAATTCAAAGGCCACCGCAATGTCTGGGTTCGTATCCGATTGATAGTGTTTAGACTGCTGTTAAAAAAAGCTGTTAGGGTGACTAAACAAAAAATCATTCTTCAAAAAGGGAAGTGATACAAAATACGTGACAGACTATCCCAATAGGAAGATACTAGGATTTATTAAATTTCATTCTATGCTGCTATAAAAAATAGTGAATATACAACAAAATTCTGGAGTCAACCACATATTTTCTGCTATTTCGCCGAACACTTAAAAAGTGACCTTTCCTGCGACTTCTTTAAATACTTTGTTTGAAGCGAACTACTTATAGTACAAGGCTGAACGTACATTTTCCCTAAATAACATACATATCAGGTTAGTTACCAAACAAACAAAATCACATATAAAGTCAATAATTGAAGAATATTTCAAGATGCAGTTTGTTAGACATCTGTGGATGTACTGCTTTTTTAATGAATGAATATAGGTAGGTGGGTATTTAAAATTTATATTAATTTAAGCCTTTAACGTTGAGATTCATGAAAAATTGCTTTTCCTGCGGCAGCATTTTTACTGAATGCTTATTTGTATGTATGCGCATGATGCGCATCTATCCTGTGATTGGACTAATTAAGGACTTCCTATTGAATCAACAAGAAAGACATAGCGTCAATGGTGGTAGTGATAATTAATGCTTTTTTGTGCTTTCTTGTTCTGTGCATTGGCGCAGAGCAGGAAACAAACTACCAGTTGGAGGATGGATGCTTAAAAAAAAAAAACCTTTACTCGAATCCTTGATTCTCATTTGTGGGATGCTTTTGCTTGACAAGGGTTTAATTATCAGTGCTTTATATAGATATGGATGTACAATTCGTTTCTATATAAGTAGCTTGAAAGCAAAAAGGGAATATTTTCATTGGATAGGGATGCGAAAAGTAAATAGTTAGGAACAGTCACTGCTAATGGTTCAAGGTGCTGACTAATTAGACTGTAAGTCCTGCTGATTGGCCGAGTGTTCTGGTAGGTACTTTCTCGTAGCTTATTTAAAATCCGTGTGGATGAAGAAAATAAAGAAATCGCATTCATATAAATAATATAGGTACATTCGCGAGTACACGTATGTACATATCTACATAACTATGCATATATACTTGATCGTATGAATTTTAATCGCACACAAGTCCTGCCTTCTTGTAGGCATGGTATGTCTTTTTAATTTATTTATTTACTTTTTTTATCGCAGCTTGTTTTCTTGCCACCGTTTCTCTCTTCTTATGAAGATCGACCATCTTTGTTGTCGCATGATCACTGCAGATGATGGTTACTTTTTTTTTTTTATTTTATTTATTTTTTTTTTTAAAGAAAATCAGTTTAAGGAGGAAAAAAGGAGACGAATGGCAGTATGCACAATTTCTTCTTTTTTTATTGATTGTGGCCCTGGTCAGTCCCGGACAGATTTATTGATAGGCATAAAAGTCAAAATTTAAACTCGAAACTATTGTGTTTTGTTTTCATTTGATTTTCAGGTGCGTTTATTAAAAATATGTACGTAATCAACATTAATCAATGACCTTTTGCCATCGCTCGGCTATTTCATAATACCTCATTCATAAAACTTCCTTCCTTTTTCTGCAAAAAACTTGTCAATGTGCTGCTTGATGAGGTCTTCAGAAGGAAACGTTCTACAATTCAAGGAGTTTTGCAAGGAAGTAAGTGGAAGTCTGATGGCACAAGATATGGGCAACATATCGCAACAAAGCGGTATACATTTTTGACAAATGACCAAGCTTGTGAGTGGTCCGCATTATCGTGGTGAAACACCACACGCTTACGATTGTTACGCTCGGGACGTTTCTGTGCGATGGCGTCGTTTTATTTCTATAGACATCGGAATTGTTCGTGTTGTATTTCCATTTTGATCTTTGCTTGACTTTCTGATGCTTTGTCTCCCGCGATCATATGCTTTAAGAAAGGATAGTTTTCTTCTTAAGATCGCACGTTTATGTGCTTCGTCAGATGAAATTCTTTCAACTCAAGCAGTACCCAAATATCAAGCTTTTTTAAGATGCCCAGCGATTTCAAATAGCCAAAAATAGCCGCAAGCTCCCGAACCGTTAAATGCTTTTTTTTTTTTGAAAAATCACCTGCACGAAATCGGGCGAAACACTTTTGGTGTTTTGCAATGATATTTCTTGAAACCATCGCTTTGACAAACTCCTATTTCGTGGATCGACAGATCTTATTATTTTGAAGGGACTCTTATATAAAATGAAAAATTGAATTAGAACCAAAATAAATGCGTTCAGTTTTCAAAACGCTTGAATGTTGTGCAGGTTTTTTGAAGGGATGAGACAATATCTAAATTGAGCTATGAGACAATATCTAAAGTGAACCAAAGTTAAGCGTTCCTTACGCAGATGCAACCAATTTCCAGCACTACTCCCCCTCAGTTTTATGTATGACCTATGCCAACAACCAACCTGGCTAAGACACTATATATTTAAAAGCTAATGTCATATTTCCTTTGTGACTTATATTTTATTTCACACGCATATGAGTATGGTATACGCAAATAAATATCCTTTTATTGTACTTAATATGCGGCAAGACATATTGGATTTTTGATTTTAAGAGGTTGACTGGTGCATTTGAAATCAAATAATGTGTTCGATGTAGTTTTTCTCATATAACTTGAATACTGTACGTGTAATTTCGTGCATTTTTATTAAGTTCCGTGGCTACATACTAAATCAGGTAGTAAGAAATCAGGTCGTCCCCAGTGCAAATAATTTCTAAATTATCTTTAAAAGAACAATGTCTTTGATGTTGAATAATCAAATTATTTATTCAGCGTTCGTGAGCTTTGCTGGACTGTGCTGTTCATTTACGGCACTGCCTCGCAATTTCGTTGGCAAGTTATATCAATAAATAATTAGTTCGTACTATTCCAGCTATTTTGCATTGTAATAACATAATATCAATACAGTTCTTCGTGTTTGTAATATGAATGAAATATGAATAAACTATTCATTTTGCCATATCAGGGAGGTATAATTAGCTCACTGAAAGCATTTCAGTACACCTCAGTCTTGCCAATGGGATGGATTCGAAGATACTTCGACCTGGAGGACTATCTGCAAAACAGGCGTAGGAGCCAACTCCATAAGTGAAGTTAGAGGCATATTTTTCTGATTACTAGGAAAGGAAGACATATGTTTTTCAACCTGGAAATGATTCAAATCAATTATTGAAATATTTATATCTTTCAGTTCTACACCAGAATGGCAAGAAAAAAATTATTTAAAGTTGAATAATTTAAAACCATTAAAATGGAGATGCGCCTAGTTTGCTTAATACGGCAGAGTTTTCCATGGTCTAGGCAAAGCCTTCTTATCAGATCCAAGTTATCGTACAACCGGTATAGTTCCTCGTTGTATTTTTTCCTACATACTTCCTCAACGCAAACGGGACCAAAAATCACGCAGAAAATCTTTCTTTAAAGAGAACTGTCAATTGTACTTGAGAGTACTTATGTCTTTGAACCATATAACACATGGGCTGAAAAGTCAGTGCCGTTTTATAGTAAAACACAAAATCTTTGCAAAATTCAACTTTATTTATTAATATAGTTGCCTTCGAGGGCGATACACTGATTGAAACGGTTTTCCAATCTTTCGATGCCAGTTTTGTAGTACGATTTCGGTTTAGCCTCAAAATAGGCCTCTGTTTCGGCGATTACATCTTCATCGGTCTTAAATCTCTTTCCGGCGAGCATTCTTTTGAGGTCTGCGAACAGGAAATAGTCGCTGGGGGCCAAATCTGGAGAATACGGTGGGTGGGGAAGCAATTCGTAGCCGAATTCGGTGCATTGTCTTGGTGAAACAGCACTTTCTTTTTCTTCAAATGCGGCCGTTTTTCTGCGATTTCGTCCTTCAAACGCTCCAACAACGCAATGTAATAGTCGCTGTTGATAGTCTGCCCCTTTTATAGATAGTCGATGAAAATTACTCCATATGTATCCCAAAATACGGATGCCATAACCTTGCCATCCGACTGCTGAGTTTTTGGTCGTTTTGGACGAGGTTCGTCGCCTGCTCGCCACTCAGCTGACTGCCGACTTGACTCTGGTGTAAGGTGATGGATCCAAGCTTCATCCATTGTCACATACCGACGCAAAAATTCGGCTTTATTGCGGTTGAACAGCTTAAAACACTCCTCTGAACTATCAACACGTTGTTGTTTTTGGTCGATTGTGAGCAAACGCGGCACCCACTTTGAACAGAGCTTTCGCATGTCCAAATATTCGTGTATAATATATCCAAAACGCTCTTTTGATATCTTCAGAGCCTCAGCTATCTCGATCGAACATTTTGTGGATTTTTTTGATGTTTTTATCTGAACAGTCTCTTTTTGACGTCCACTGTGTGCATCATCTTCGGTGCTTGTATGACCACTTTTAAAATTTCAATCCACTGACGAATGGTTCGTTCGGCTGGTGCAGAGTCCGGGTAACACTTATCAAGCCATTTCTTTGCATCGGCTGCATTCTTTCCCATCAAAAACACGTAACTGCTTTGAATCAATCCATTTTTTTTTCTTCACACTAACAAAAGTTGCTTCACTCACAACGCTATATCTCGAGAACTTATCGTCCGACAGCTGTTAAATTTATACATGTATCTTTTGAAGGTTGGTACTAACTGAAAATGGTAAGGATTTAATTCAAGTGGTGCCCTCTCTTAGAAACGGACTTTTTTTTAGACACCGAATGACCGAGAATGTGAAAATGGTATTATTTCACTATTTATCAATACCAGATTTGGGTCAAGTATATATAGTGATGTACATCTGGCAGCAACGCATGGTGTGTAGTAAGAAAATTACACTTTCTGATTTTACTACACACCTGTCTCAGAAGAAATCCTTCTAGATTTGCAGCAATGATTCTAAATTGGTTCGGTTCAAGATTTATGCCGTAAGTTTCCAATCAAACCGAAGTCCTCGTTAAGTGCTTCGTGCGGAAGCATGTGGACACCTTGCCCCCACCTAGTAATGTGCGCTTGTCCTTGTCAGCATATGACTTCTAGAATGAGTTTTGATGACCGTGTTATGTTGACATTTTGTCCACCGAATAGTCCATTTGCATAAGCAGGTATAGCGGGTAGAGCTCCTAAATTTTATCTAAGAGCTTGTAAGAACTTCTCTGGCAATGACTTTGTCAATGACGATGATGGATGGGCCATCTCAGGCTTGTTTTAATGTATTTATAAACAGGAGTAAGCTTACATGAGACTTATTTCTTTAGTATTTTTATGATTACAATCTGCACTCAAACAGGTAGTTGTTTCTTTAGTAAATTTCGCAGATATTTCATTCTTCACGTTTCAGGCTTCGCTCCTTAACAGGTAGTGATCGGACAGTTATCCCCACATCACATCACCTAAGCAGATCTTTTCAATGGATAGTCCAGGTAAACTATTACTATTATGAGAGTATAGCTCTCTCACTGAATAGCTATAATTTCGTCGTTCTAATTCATATTCAAGTATGTCCCTTGGATACCAACAAATCGACCTTATGTGGTCTTGGGCTTCACACATCTTCATATCCCTATTTTTAGAGCTCGGGGCTTGATTAAGGGTTTCTTTGCCTTATATATAATATTATATTAGGCAAACCAAGTTGACTTTCGGTATGTTGACCCAGCAATGACCTGACCTTGCTATAAATCACGCGCAACATAATTTCGATTATTCATGTAATCACACGATGTCACAGTAGCATTTTAATTGGAGGCAGAAAAACAAAACTCTCCTTACGTTGTTTGTGCTCGCGTACGTCAACGAAATTTATTAGGCAATCAGACAGTCCGTCTTGCAACTTAAACACTTCTTTATACCATATGTATGTATGAAAACTCTCACACACTGTGTCGTTCGAGTACTTCTCTGCTTACTTATATAATGTACAATACATTTATCGAATGTCATTATCACCAATTTAGCGCCCATTTCACTGAGATGAAGCTTCGGCTTCCTCATTTCTTTGAGTACCAACATCCTCGAATGTCTTACAATTACTCTCATTTTCAATTAACTCGGAAATAAATATCTGCGCGTTATGCTCAGATTTATTTGTCCATGGATAAAGAACACATAAAAATTAAAACATCACCAGTGGCGGGAATGAATCTCAACACATGTCACATTATACCAGTATTACAGCTATCAGTATAGTTCATCTTATTAGTCTTATGCGATCATTATACGAGTGTGTACATTTTGATATTTACCATTATGGTGGCAACGACCAATCTATAGTAGAGTGGATAGAGTATGCGATTGTATCGCATCCCTAGTCCGACTATATCGAACGGTACGACACAATGGTGAAGGTGGTGGTATCAGCGGTAGTGACATGGTGGAAATTAATTCGAGCAACTTAAATTACAGAAAACTGAGCGCACTGTGGGCACTGAGAACTCAAGCCGGCCTCAGATTGGAGCCCCCATTAATTGCAATAGCACTAGCTATAGCCAGCTAACCAGCCAGCACAATAGTCAGCCACATGAGGGTAGGTACGTTTGGGTGACACTCATGAGTAACATCAAATCGTTTTTAATTCTTAAATTGGTTTAAATTGTATTTAATTATGGCGAAAACGAGTGGGACTCAGAGAGCGAAATCACCCGGTTGACCGGTCGAGCGGGTAGTCGGGCGGTTAGGCGTTCGGTCTAGCGGCAGCCTTATTGAAATGATACTATTCCGCTATTCATTATGTTCTTTAAATCACGTTCACGAAATATGAATACGAAATACGAGTATGTAGTCGTATTCGTATAACTTGTACAGATACGTACCCAGCTGGCATTCGTAGACTTTCAAGAGCCATTCATTATGTACGTATATATGTGGATACGGATTAGTTATCACTGCATTAGAGGCAGAGGGAAGTGGGTGACTGGGGATGGAGAAAAAAATTAAATAATTTCCACAACAATAACAAAAAGGGTCCCAAGTTCGGATGACACTTTGTGGTACGACTTTGTAATGGATACACTTCCGCCCGCCTTTCGTTCTTCTATGCCATAGTGGTGATGAGATGCTCCTGACACAGCCTGACTATGAGGAGATGCTTTATATTAGTCGTTTAACATGCTTGCATCTTTGTCTCGTAATTGAATTGAAGTGATTTTTGTTTTGTTTTTCAGGGAGACGGACGGGTGTCGAGTGGCGGCCTCTAATTAATATAAATGAACGAGAATAGCATTTGTATGGATTTAATCTACTAGAGAGCTTAATTCGACATTTAGGATGGCTTAGATGGGTATTAAACTTAAGTAGGATTCCAAATGTCAGGGCTTGCAAAATACCGAGATGCCGAGAACCAATGCCGCTTTTGAATCATGATACTGGTTCACTTCTTGTTCCTTGAAAATGCCTTCAATTGATGTAAAATATTTTATTAAGTCACGTTAACAATGTCGATGTCAGTCGAATATTTCTCAAGATAAAACTCATAGCAGCTGAGACGATGGGTGGAGGATGTCGAGAACACTTAGATCTTTTAGCTTTATCAGTTTTTCTTAAGATTAAAATTGTTCTCGGCGATTTGGTAGCCTGCACGATACCATCTCCGAAAACGAATTCATGTTTATCAAGTTTGGAGAGGGGCGAAATATTGTCAAATCTAGCATACGGGTGCCGCATCTCTATATTCATGTCCTGTTGTATTCAATGTACGGTTGCGGATATACCGAACATCGTAAAGACAAGCTAATACTGTAAGGAAGTTCGACGTCCGACGGCTACAATCGCAAGAGATCGCCAAATACTTTTCTAATCTAGTCTCTGTTAATCTCTATAATGCTATAATGCTATGCTGCCAGCATCAAATATTAAAGATCAGAGGCAACATTAATTAAAAACCATCAGATATGTGGCCACCACAATGAAATTCCTGGTTTGAAGTAAAGTGCAGCTAACCCAGATGCATACAAAGCGGCTCTGCATAAAAAGACTAGAGCTGTTCACGAGTTCTACAATCAGAAGAGGAGAGACATACACTGGCTTCTCAAGTAGAAAAAGAAGGAGCATGAGAAGCGCGCGGTCGAGGAAATTGAAAGATTCTACTTCAGGAATGAGATTCGGAAATTTTTAATCAAAAGTTAAAACAAACATGCTTTGGATACAAAACCGGAACCGAAGCCTGCTCCCACTGCATACGCAATATCCGGCGAAATAGTGATCGCTAAAAACATTAAACTTCTTTCCGCCTCTCTATAGGGGATTTTGGCGCAGGCTATCCCATCTATTTATTCATGGCGTTTTTCCATTGAGGAGTACTAACAAAGTTCATCGCATTTTTATAATTTTTCAGCTCTTGCTGTACAAGCAAGTTTCTTTGCAAAATTCCACCGTTTACATTATCTCCTTGCCAGCATAGACATTCCACCACCATCACATTCACATTCACTTTACTCGTGCGCTGGCTGAAAAACTTCATCTAAAGTGTCCAGGTTTGTTTAGTGAGCTCTAGATCCGCCGCAATCAGTAGTTGATTCATCTACGTTTTTGTTATTTTCCCCTGAAGGAGTGACTTACCATTTTGATATTCCCATTTTTATTTTTTTTTTATGACTAAATCCAAATCTTATACCCTTTTTTATTCTCCGCATATCCCATGAAAATATCTTTTTCAGCTTTAGGATCCCATTTAACACTCAAAACACCCTTAGGTCGTTGCATCTAGAGCACTTGCTACACCAGAGTTCGAATGCGTTTCCACCTTTGATTGGGTTGGTACTAGTATGGGCCAAAGATGAGCAGGAAAACTTAGAATTAGAATCATGGTGTTGTTGGAGATATAGATATTCTCTTCTTCTTCTTCTAGGATTGCATAAATGTCATTGTCCGACAAACTGAACTTTGATGAAGGCCGTGACTTCACGTACACTCAAATAAAACAAACTAGTGAACCTGCTGGACGAGAGTCTTACCTTTCAAAAAAATTTAGGTAGAGAACATATACATATACACTTTTCATTTCTAAGATTTGAATAAAAGTTTCATGGAAATAAGTGGAATGTCAGAATGGTTTGCCCGATGCAAAGGATGTGAGACACACTGAACTGTTTAGTGTCATGTCCAAGATTTTGAGTCTCGTGTTGTGTGATTGCCCTAAACCATTTGTCAACATGAAAACTTTAGAAAACTTACAAACCTACACTAGGAGATCAGTTTCCTAGAAGTCTGTGTAACAAAATAGACAAAACATAGTTAGCTGACACTGGTGCGTTTGTAAGAATTTTAAAAGAACCGGCAAAATGGGTTTATTTGTGAATGAGGGCGCGAACGATTGAAAAGGCACCTCAACTAATTTAGAGTGTCTCGAGGTTATCTAATTATTGGAGAAGGTTCAATTTATCTCACCTGTTACACCATTGGGAAGTCATTTTATCTCATTTTTACGAAGCCAAACTAAGCACGTTTGTCATTTTATTCATGGCGATAGATGAACGATTCAGCTGAGCTATTATTATGACATATGTATCATCGCCATCAGTAGTATTTCCAATCACAACGGTATCAGTTTGCTTTACTAGGATTTGTTAAGACTACATTTTTAACCCGATATGACTACCCTAAACATATACATACATTTATGTATGTATAGGTACGTACGTTCGTATGCTTGTACATCTGTACTACGAACGATAAGTATTCTCATGCTGGACAGGTACTATGAAAAATTTTAAATGATTTCCTATTCCTATCCTTCGTGAGTGTAGAAGAGGCCAGAACGAAAAAAATAAAAATAAAAACACTTTGGAAGAAGACCAACCACCATATGACTTCCTGCTACCACAAGAGGGTGGCTACCTTGGTTTCTACGCAAAAAAAAAAAGACACTTTTTTGAGGGTCAGGGTCATGCCAAATGAAATGCCCTTAAAGAGCCAGACACTATACTCCGGTTTAAGTCGGAGACTTGGATACACTTGCACTGAGGCAAAAATAGGACACACGATGGACGACGAAGACGATGACTATGGCGATAACTATAACGATGACGCTGACTATGACGATGACGAGGAAGATGACGAAGACGGTACTACGGATATGGACACGAACGAAAAGTGAATATCAGTGAGGGAATGAGTTCATAAAAAAAACAAAAAACGTTTTCTATCGATGTAGAAAATAAAACATATACACTGTATGGTATTTCCTACTTGAATCTTATGTTATATCCGTTTTTTTTTTTTTTTTTGTTATTGATTTTCCATTGTCGTGGCCAAGATGTGCAAATTGAGCATTAGGGAGTTTGGTATGAGATAAGGTCAACAAAACCATTTACATCGGAAGGATACACCAGAACACATCTTTCCTAACTTAGCTGTGTTTTCTGGCCTCGTCCAAAAACTGCTACCCTTATCAAATGAAAGACTTTAAAGAACAAATACTTCCTGGATTAAAAAAAAAAAAAAAAAAAAAAAAAAAAAAAAAAAAAAAAAAAAAAAAAGCTATAAAACGTCACACTTGGTTCATAAAATATTTACGTGATTATCGGCGGTGGTATGCGGGTATACGTACGCACATATGTATGTATCTGTTGCATTCTAAGCCACTCGGAGCTGATATCGGTTTAGTTCTAATTTTAACTTAAACCATATATTTTTGCAGTTGTAAGTCAGATTTTGCTGGTGGCCGCGGTGTAGTGGTATATGCGTAGCATATATATATGTATAAGCAGAGAGTCGCGGGTTCGAATCCCGTGCAAGGCAATTCTCTGAAAAATTCTTTCCATAGAATTTGTATGTAGTTATATGAAAATCCCGTCGGCATCAACTCTACATGAAGGCATAACACTGATGTTGGAGTGGTTGCTGGCTGGGCTAAGTGTAACGAACTAACAACTAGCACGTACTTAAGGCCCACTGGTTGAGGATGCACTGGCTCGTCCCGTCCAGTTTGACAACTACCTCTGGGAAAAATATCGAAACCAAACACACCTGAATTTCAAACTACTACACCACCCGCCCGCGCCAGGAAAAAAGCCAGTAAAAGGGTATTCATATCCCCTTGGTGCATGCGCGGTATTTTAAAAAAAAAAAAAACGATATTCAATTTGAATGTGGGTATTACCATAATTTAAAGCGATCTTGGTTAAATATGTTTGTAGCGTTATATCGATGTGGTGCTAGAATCGGTGTGCCTAATGGCAGAATTCTGCGATGTGATCATAGTCATATGAGAGCCACTTGTAGATGCCTTAGATGGCACAGATGTTATAGATGCCTCGGATGATAAGCATCTGGTGCAAATGGAGTAATAATAAAAAAATTATAACAGCAACAGGTCTGTGGTGTGTCTTTGGCTCGATGATGGTATTATAGACAAAATCTTCACACTGCGCTAAATCCTATAAAGGACTAACGAACTTTATGTCGAACTTCATCGACCTCAATGACAGGATTCATTGCAGCGAGGTTTATAATGCTAAATCGGAATCTCAGGAAAGCTGATTCAGTTTGTCGTATTAAAAAGATTTGAAAAAACTCTCGTGTATCATTGCATGTTAACACCTTGTCGGAATTAAAGCATTCACGGCAATTAAAGAGCAATCTGGGTGAGATCGTTTGCCTACAAAAATAAAGCCCTTTGAGTTCCAGCATGGGGAAGACATTACTACCGACAGCTACAAATCGGAGGTAGTTAAGGAGTTTATTTACCTCTTTGCAATGATTCCATTAATGATATTTCAATGGAAAGTTGGTGAAGACTAGCCCTATGCAACTACCCTTACCATTTATGCTGAGCTGCTGGATCAGAACATAAATCATTGTGTTTTGGTCTTAAGATGTACCAGGTGTACCGGTATGAAGTGAGCGTTATTTTTTTTTTTGTGAAAATAGCCAATTTATAGGCATTTTATGGATTCCACGCCAATAAAACTGTCACCCAATTTTCGACTTCCTCGTAGGATTCGAAGTGCTGCTCAGCTAATGTGTGCCCCATCGATAAAAAAAAATGGTAGTAGGAAGGATCCAAATCTGGTAATTACGGCGGGTGGGGTAGTAGCTCCCAGCCAAGTGCTTTTGTTGTATTGTTGCCGTGTCTTCTGGCACACTCTGGTCGTTTTTCGATCATGGTTCAAATTGATCATTTGTCATCGGTAGCGATCTGTATTAACGGTTTCGCCAGGTTTTAGGAGCTCGTGGTACACCACACCTTTCTGGTCCCACCAGACACACAGCATTTTCTTCTTGACGAATCGATCTGGTTTTGCAGTCGAAGTTGATGGTTGTCCTGGATTAATCCATGATTTTTTTCGTTTAGGATTCTGAAAATAAATCCATTTTTCACCGCCAGTAATAATTTAATGCAAAACTAATTTTTTGCCGTGTCTTTGAAGCAAATTTTCACAAGTGGTTTTTCGGTTTTCCATCTGTCTTTCATTCAATTCACGTGGCACCCATTTTCCAGACTTTTGGATCTTTCCCATAGCTTCTAAGCGGTCAAAAAAATTGTTTTTTTTTTTTTTTTGCAACATTGAACATTTCTGCCATTTGTTTTTGACTAAAAGTGTCATCTTCATCCAATATTGTTCGGCGTCTTCAAACTTTTTTGGTGGTCTTCCACGTTCTTCATTTCTCACATCAAAATCGTTATCTCTGAACCGTTGAAACCATCTTTTGCAAGTTGCTTCTGATGGAGCATGATCACCATATGCCTTGACAAGCGTTCGATGCGACTCTGCAGCACTTTTCTTCAAATGAAAACAACAAATTAATACTTTCCGCAAGTCATCATTTTCTGGTACAAAATTCGACATTTTTAACACGATGAACAAATATGATGTTTGCCCAATGACTTGATGTATACTAAATACGTATATTTGACAGGTGTCAGCACCCAAACAAAAAAAAAAAAAAAAAAAAAAAAAAAAAAAAAATAAGGCCCGTTCACAATAAACGTTCCCTATCGAGACATATGTATCTTGACGCTCTTCATACCGGTACACCTGGTATTATAGATATAGTCAGGAAGCCAAAAATATGATGTTTATATCTTCTGTGAGATTCGGCCAATTGGTCGATAGTCGATAGATAGATAGTCCGGGGTGGACCAAGGCTTCGACCGATAGGTTTTTCCGCCTCCAGCTGTGCACTTAAGGTTGAAATATTCAGGTTAGAATCGAAGATTCTTCGGGCTGGAGCATAAATGTTCATTCGCTCTGCATGTTCTAGCTATTTAAGGCGACTGATATGCATCTATGACCAATGACCAGGTCAATATCACTGTAAATCCGGTAGACTTCGTCGTTAAATGTATAAAATGAAGAGATGATGTCATTATTACTATAAAAGCTGATCCGGGATATACTATACACAGTCCCTGGTTACCTCAGGGTTATAACGTTTTATCCAATTCCTTGAAGTTATGAGTCCGTTTTGTGTGCTCCAATTCGCGGCTTAGACCATCTTAGTCGCTTTTGTTCAAATACTTTCCAACGTAACAGTGATAAGTCCCAACATATGCAAGTTTCGCACAATTTGTCTAAATCATTTTTTGACATTAAAAGTGTTAGAAAGATTGTTTTTGAACTTTATGGATCCGCGAATGTTCTTTTCTTGGGACTTCCTTTGTTTTTTTCAGGATATGGCAAAGTGTGCACATTTGGTGGATTGTGGACTTACACGGACTAAGACCGCACTGTTAGGGTCCAATCAGATTGTGTAGATACAAGCTCACACAAAACGGTTGATCAGATCTATTGTGCGATGTTACGGGGCTCCTTTCTTGTTGTTCGGGCAAATGGTAGTAAAGTTCAATTTTTCAGGCATCGTTTCTGTCAACAAAATTATGGAAATGAGTTGGTGCTTGCTCTCTACAAAGTTATCTGCGGCTGCATTAATTAGCTCGGTAGGGAGGCTGTTTGCTCCAGCAGCTTTGTTGTTCTTAAGTTTGGGAATTGCTATTGGTCAGTTGGACGAATCTCTTGACATTCACCGTCTATGTTGAATGGTATCTTCTGCCTGAGAGACAAATTTGAATTTTCCTCGCAGTTTAACGGTCTTCGGACTTGACATGATCTTTTTGCCTTTTGGTATAACATCTTCTTTTCTTTTGCTCGTAGATCTCAAGACCCTTTCCCATTCTACGTAGTGCCACATCGTGGACAAGTTGTTTCCCTACGTGTGCCTGTCTGCATTTTTCATCAAACCCTGGTGATACCCATCACATTGGTTGCGCCAATACCAACAGTACTATACCAAAGATGCCCTCTCTTTCCAAACTTTCATTAAAATTGTCCTCGCCGAGGACAGTACATAGCTGAGGAACTGCTAGTAGATCTTGTCCAAGAGACCGTAGAAGATATCTTTGCGGCGATTCTGATGGCTTTTTGTCATCGATGCTATTGCTCTGCAGCACTTGACGGTGGACATCTCGAAAGATTGAGAGATACACGATCGCCCAAGGCTCCGGTGGCTTGGCGTTCAACATTGAATCTCTTTACAGAATTTTTTTTGTAGTTGTGGTGTTTGAGATATCTGTAGATATCTATATAAATATATATATATATATATATATATATATATATATATTTTATAATACCGTGAGCGCACCAAGGGGATATGAATACCCTGGCTTTTTCTCCAGGGCGCGTGCGGGTGGTGTAGTAGTTTGAAACTCAGG
The DNA here is from genome assembly GCA_907269105.1 of Volucella inanis. Classification (NCBI taxonomy): domain Eukaryota; kingdom Metazoa; phylum Arthropoda; class Insecta; order Diptera; family Syrphidae; genus Volucella; species Volucella inanis. Next base: position 40,054,661 of record OU026158.1, read on the forward strand.
TGCTTTAGGTTTCGATATTTTTCCCAGAGGTGGTTGTCAAACTGGACGGGACGAGCTACTACATCCTCCTCAACAAGTGGGTCAGGTCTTAAGTACGTGCTAGTTGTTTTTTCGTTGCATTTAGCCCAGCCAGCAACCACTCCAACATCAGTGTTATGCCTTAATGTCAGAGTTGACGCCGACGGGATTTTCATATAACTACATATAAATTATATGAAAACTTTTTCACAGAATTGCCTGGCACGGGATTCGAACCCGCGACCATCTGCTTGAAGAGTCTATGCAAATACCACTACACCACGGCCACACCGTGGTCTCTTTATATAGCGAAACCGTGTGCTAGCTTAGTGATGTTTTGCCCTTGCAAACATGGTGTCGTGCAGGCTATGCTTCTGGAATGCATCTGCCAAAAATGCAAGCTATCTGCATACATTTTTCGAAATAAAATGGCACCTGCTCACTTAAAAGTGTACAGCATTCCTTAATTTCGTGATATACCCGCACTTATAATCACACTGATCGGCTGCCCAGCCCAATCCAGTCCGGATTAGTGCCGTTCCGTCCATACCCCTGGAGTCATCTTTGCCTTCCTTCAACTCGATTTCTATTAATTGTGATTGATTTAAACTCAGCTTCTTTGTTCAATAAAGTGTCAGAATATTCATAAACAAGCGAAAAGAAGGCTACAATAAAAATATAATCGAAATCAAGGAACAAAAACAGTGCGAAGTAGAGAAGTGGGAATTTCTTAAAAAGAAAAAAAGAATAATAATAAATAAATAAATAAATACGTATCGAGAAACGACAAAATTCTTGATGGTCGTTTTGAAGACCAGATTATTGCAACATTTTCCATATTGCACGAGAAAAGAAATATTATTCAATGATATGCAATCGTAAGTTTCTTGCTCTTTCTGTTTAAACCGAAACCGCAGCCACAGTTGCAACCATAGCTACAGCTTGCCGTATCCACTTTTTGAAAGGTACAATACTGAATACTGAATAATGCCCCCAAGGCGTGATTTGATGGTCACTGGTCTTTTCGTGGTCATAAATATACTCTTTCGGGTTTCGGGCTCATGCAGGAGGCAACCTAAGATCCTCTGCTTACAAGAGTACTGATCGGGGGGAATGCTATACCTTCTATCCCCGGCGATAATTGTTTTACATATCCAGGCCAACCCAAGATGCAATGCAACACAAACGCAAAGCAGATGAGAAGAAAGAAAACTAAAAGAGGAGCAACAAAAACAGCTAAGGAAATCGAACTAAAAATGAGCTAAAAGGAATCGACGGCTATAACGAATAGCGACTTCGCGACCAAGGCGATCAATATGACGACTACTACGACTTGTTGGGCTCCGTTCTTTGTGTAGATCGTACGTACCCGTACATCTCTTATAGGAGAAGGAAATTGCCCTGCCACAAGCAGAATGGAATCAGAAATTCACGCAGAACTGCAAAATTGTTACGTAGACTTATTCCTTTTTTTTTTGTTTTTACTCACCTTTTGGTTTCTTTGTTACCTTGGCTACATTTAGTTTTGACTTTAGTTATGTATGTATGTATGTACGAGTAGATACATATGATCGTAGCTTTAGCTATGCCTTTCGTTGTCCTGCCTGCTCCTCTTTAGTCAATTTGCGTTTAGAACAAAGCGTAGGTTAGCGTACAGTACAGCACAGTACGTATGTACGTATGATAGTACGTAGACGATGACCCTTAATTTGCTTTGTTCTTGTTTGCCATATGATAGCTTTGCAAATCTTATAATTGTCCTGCGCGCAAAAATGTATTTCTTCACTACATGTGTGTGCTCTGTGTAGACATATTCATTGGTGCGGCCGTACCATGCATATATACCATACGTACCTGTACCTACTCGTATCATTCACATTCACTAAGAGCGAGTCGAGGAACATATACCATATACTCGTACACACATACATATATGTGCGAATGTACATCTAAAATTTAACATCGAAGAGCAGACCTGAATTAAAGAAGATGTTGATTTTGATGACGATGATTAGCGAGGGAGAGGGAGCCAACAAACCAAAGTAAGAATACGAAATAAGTGAGGCACATCAAGAGATGGCTAGGAGAGGAGACAGAAGGAGCCAACTATGCGGATATACTGGTAGACTGATACTCGAATGGCCGTCTTCGTACTGACTGTATTAAGTATCTTTTGCTTTTCTCCCTAGTCAGCCCCATATGAAATTAGGTTTAATAGCAATTATCGCCGGGGGCTAGATGGTGCGATGCCGCGCGATGAGAGCCAAATATGGCTACACCTATGCTCAGCTAAGGGGATCATGATTTTAGATCTGCACTTGATTATAGGATTAGGTTTTTGTTGCCGTTCTGTTTTCGGCTCGAACTATTAAATGCTAGGAAATGATAATAACATCGCTTGGCATATTGTATAGCAAAATAATTGAGAATTTTCATTCCTCTTGGCTTAAAAAAAAAAAAAATAAAACAACCGGTCGGCTCAGCGCACTCAACAAGCTGGATAAAGATTAGTTAAATATGTTTTGGAGAACCGTGAACAATGAAGTTATATACGGGTTTTGAATTCTTACGCGACATTTGCCTAGTATCTTGAGCAGATAGAGGGCCAAAAAATCGAAAATATTTCTAGCAAAAGTTCATTCTTGTTTGGACTATTTTTCATAATAATAATCGAGCAAATTATTTGAAATGAAAAGCGACCCAAAGTATTGTATTATTCTGGGAATTCCATTCCTCAAAGTCTCGTCAAGGAGAGAAAATGACATACCGTTCTCGTGTTTTACCTATCCAACATTGCTAAATTGATTTGGTTCCGTGTAAGCACCTTCAGATTTACATTGAATGCATTTTTAAATTACAAGCGGGGTTTACCACCACACTAAATAATTTCACAGAAGTTTACTCTTTCATGCATTGAGAAAGGGCTGACACAGGACAGATTAGTGATGTGCTATATCTCCACGTCGGTCAAACAGATGCAAATAGGCGATTCATTGCGGAGCGTCGTCGGTTCATATGGTCGTGACATAGGTTTGTTGTCACCGTGAATTTTGGGGGCTTACAAAAAAGAAGTAATTCCATGATCTGCTTGCATAGTTAAGGCAAATTAAAGCAGATTTAGGTAGCTTTTAAGACTATAAAAAAAATTACAAATTTTCTTGTTGTTCTGGACCTGGGGGCTGTGATCCGAAGATCCTCTTTGCTAGAGCATTGTTTTCCGAGCCAGTGTAGTTGACGTACTTTGGCGTTCGCGATTTCTCTCTCTTTCTTTGTTCATATAGCAGAGCTGACAGAATCAAAGTTTTGTAGAGTATGTATTTCATGTTTCGAGCTAGAAGTTTTGATCTTATTTGTTTCGACAAATTAAAACAGCAGCTCTTTCCTAGAGTAAGTCTTTATTGAATCATTTCGACTAGGGTGTCACTCGTGTACTTAAAAGCTTCTTTTATTTTTATATTTAAACTTAAATATTCAATTTTAAAGCAATATCTGAAAATTTAAAAATGTTTGTATTACAATATATAACAATAAATTGAATTGAATTGATTCATACGGTTACCTCGGTCAATCCTTTGATAGTCGCGATAAGGATTTGGCATATTGCTGGAATTTATGGATGGTGAATAAACAAGGGAAAGGCGCTATATGTAGGCTTTGCCTACTTCTGGCTTGGTAAGACTTTTAAATAGTTTTTTTTCTCGGCTGTTGGCTGCTTTTCTTGTTGGATAGTGGAGCTTTGAATTTGGTTGCAATAAGGAAGTGGTCTGAATTTATTCAGAATATTGGGCACACATCTGTTAGCACGTGGTCACTTTGGTGGTTTGGTGGTTGACAATCTGGAGAGCGCCAGAATGCTTTGTGTATACGTTGTCTTAGAAACTCAGTGCTCCTTATTAAAGTACTACGAGCTGCTACAAAATACATAAGCCAGAGTTCGTTATCTGTTTTCATGTCGCGGAGGCTGTTCTTCCCCACTAATTGGCCGAAAATATTTTTTTTACATCATACTCCTGAAAGAGTCCTTATGCTCACAGAAAGTCACAGAACTCCTACTTAATAGAGCCTTTAGCACCGTAAGTTCATATTCTAAAATAAAAGTGCGTGGATCCAAGGCTTGTGCCTCACTCATATCTAGTTCTGTTTTATGTGGCAAGAGAGTTTTTCCCACGGCACAACTCCTAAATCCAATTTAAATACTTGAATTATGTCAGGAATGAAAATGAAAGGGGTTTATTGCGGACCACTTGGCACAGCTGTCATAAAATGAGAAAACTTCCTTTCAAAATAAAGGCGCTGATTCTGACATTTTTAATTTAGTCAAATAGAATGGACCCGAACCAACGAGAAAAATGCGAGCTCAAAGATAAGTCGAACATGGTTTTATGAGTCAAAATCGATGAGCACCAAAAATACGTAAGTATTGGAAATGTAAGCTTCGAGATCGCTTCTAAATAATTATAGTAGAATGGGGCGGTAATATTGAATGAATGTAGTTCAGTTTTCTATAAATTACAAATTTGAAATATTATCTTGTCGGTTCAAGTCAAATTCTGGTCTAATGTAGCCTTCTCCTCCTAATTTTCTATAATATCCTTTGGAGCATATGCGAATCTGTCCCTATTAAGCGTCATTCGTTTTCTTTATCACATCAAATATAACGTATGCGGAGATCTTTAGTTTTTGAAATCATATTTAAGCCCTAAATTACAGACTATTATCACAATAAACAGTCACGTTAATGGCAGAAACATTGTACATACATACATATTAGTACTCATTTACACAACCTGTAGATTCATATTAACATTTGGCGTACTTTTCTACCCTCGTTGATTCATTTAACCCAATTTGATGCTTAAGCTATCGTGAAGACATCAGCCAGAGCGCCGCTACCATTATCACAGATGATGATGTTTGATGGTCATCCCAAGCACACATAATTATGTTTACTTATCTAAGGGAATCAAAGCATATGTACACACAAATAAACTTGTACACTTGCTCGTCGTATAAATCCCAATTATGAAATTAGTGTTTCCCCCAGCTGCAAAGACCATCACCACGTCAACTTTTGCCACCCTGTTGCTATTTGCTGGTCATATAATGCAGTTTATTTTGTTTGGTTGGCTGACCACTGTCCATACAACCCCTTTCGCTTAGTCCAGATACTCGTCGTCATAATCGTATTTGTGGTCGTAACCGTATCGGTAGCCGTAGTAAAAGTCGTAGCCGTAGTCGTAGACGTGACGATGTCCATTTGGCGGAGTGGTCACTTTAAGTCTTTTTTTCTTAGTTATTTCCTTTACATTTTGTAGCTGTAAAGGAAAACGAACGCATTATAGTAGAAGGAAGAAACAATTAATTCGAGGTAGAAATCGCCAACATCTGTTTTGTGGTTCGCGTAATGGGCAACCAAAATAAACTTCCTGTCTGCAATTAATTAGAGACTAGTAGATTCATCTAATAAAATCAGTTAGTTTGGAGAAGAACTAAGAGTTAGTATTAGATGCTAAGTATAAACGCAAATACATGGTTTTACCCATTGTCACAAAATCAGTAATATCTATTGGCTTGGTTGGAAAACGTCAGAAAATGATTGTTTAAGCTTAGTAACTTAGTTGCTCAACATGTTCCCGACTTATAAGAAGTATTTTACTCGATATACGTACCAATCTTCGGCAATTAATGCTTTTTGGGATACTACTATATGAGATACAAAAAAGTAAGGATGTGCTTCGACATGCTAAACATTTGGTTATTTTTTGTACATGGTGACAGTCTAGACATTGAACTTGCCTCCATCCATGAGTGGTCGAAGATTTATTGGAAGTCAACAAAGCGAATGTAGTTACTGTTTATAACACGCGCTACAAATCTTCTCTACTTCTAGCTCAGCTTTTCTTCGCTATTGTTGATGCCAATGATAATTTTTTGATGTAAGATGTGATAATTTTACCCTAGTCAGTTGCTTTGATATTCTTCTACACCTCTTTTCGATTTTTGTATTTATATATTTTGGAATTGTTGCTAGCCAATTTGCTAGCTTCACACTTTGCAGCCAATTGAGCGCTTTCAGATTATGGCATGTTTTGAGCTACGCTTGACCGCGTCAAAAATTTTGTGGGACGAAATCGGCGAAAATGACATTTACAACATGTCCACAGCTGCCAAATGCCAAATGAGAAACAGTGCTTCAATCTGTCTGCTGCATTGACGGTTCGAAATGGTCGAATACGGCAGGAGGTGGGGTTTTCGGTTTTAAATACAAGTCTCTTGCACCACTACTGTAACATTCTACTTCTATCTTCCCGCAAGAGGTTTATGCTATCGGGCTCTGTGCTGTAAAATAAACCTTTCGTGGATGACACTTCAATATACAAATTAAATATTTTTAAATGAAAATATTTAAAAAAATTATTTTATTACGATCAACTCTAGTGTTCTACATCTATTTATAATATTCGCATTCTCAGCAGTTTTTTCTCCAAATGTTTTCAATGGATCTGGTACCGGCATGTGTAAGGTGTTGGGTGACGACAGTATAGCTGAATGCACTAATAATGCAGAATTTGAAGTGTTTCAAGGTTTGCAACGTTAACTTTTCCCTCTTTAAATTTGGGTGTCTTCACTCGTTATTTTATAAAATGGTGATGATTGGATTATACCAATTTTTAAGATTCATGATGCTTGCTCTGAACTTTCTGCGAGAGATGCTGTTTCTGATGGCTTTTCTTGGTTTATCACCGCAAATTTAAGCTGGATACTTCCGTCTACTCCTATCATAGTGCTTACAGGATTTTGTTGAGATTCTGTGAATGCTTTTTTATTCATCATTACTATAAGTAGAACAATTACTATGGTTGTAAGACCAAAGTTCGTAATGTAGCTCGTTCGACTCTTCGGTGCAATGCTTTCATTCCTTGAAGTGTTAACACCTTTACATAGGTTCTAAAGGCTGAGTTCGACTGTACGATTATAGGAAGTGGTTTTTAGCTAGATAATTCATTAGAGATTTAGTGTAGCTAAGATTTTGGGGTATTCATGGAAAAGCAAACGATACATAAGGTAATTTTTGTCAACATCGCTTTCTTCCTTATGTATTAAATCACTAAGAGTTTTTTTCGTACGATTCCAAATCGATAGTGTGAATTAGCTTCTGCTGCTTGGAGGTTCCGGTAGCCAGCGTGATAACTTTAGAATCGGAGTAGTTCAGGACTTATACATCTGTTTATTTCTTAATTATGAGGGATCTAGAATGAACAATTTTACCTGATTGTGTTAGGATATATTATAGATATATCCGATATTTCGGAGATAATTTTGTCCATAAACGCTTATTGATCCTACAATAACTTAAACAACTTCCCCAGGAGTATAGATTTTTATTGGATGCCTCTATTTATTATACCTTTTCATATCCTCGCTTTGATTGTGTTCTAATTTCTCAATATTCTCGTGCCTTACCTGATCATATTTCTCAGGGTCTATGGCGATAATCCTACCGAAAAATACTTTGATTGGCCTTTTATGGTAGAAGAATATAGAATATCTGAAGGATCTGTGAATACGATCTATTATTTCATCGGATTGCATTATTTTTGATAATGTAGAATGAAACCTTTCTACTTGGCCGTTTATTGAACTACTGTATGGGGGAGTTTTTAAATTTCTGACAGATAAAAGCCGAATTAAATGACTTCTCGTTGTGGAATACTATCATTTTCGGGGCACTAAAAGCAAATAGCGGTTGTCTAGGGCTGTAAAGACCCAATTTTTGTCCGTTGAATATATGTCTACGTATAGTATTTGATCTAAGTACTGAGGTATGGGAGTTGCTTCTAGTCTGTATTTTGTACCAGCGCCTTTATGCGTGGAAAGTAAAATCGTTGGAACAATTGTATCCCGCTTTGTTTGCTAATGCGGTGAGCTTTTTTGTGTTCTTTGAGAATCTCTTCTTCCTGCTCGATTTAATTAACTAGATCTTTAACTTTGGACTGGGTGAACCTTAATTTGTATGTTCTAAAATGTTGGATAAATATCTCCTGAATCTGTCCCTTAATCGCTTCTATGGTATAAACACCGTTTATTACAGTCGGATTCAAGTATTTCTTAAGAATGGCTATTAAATCTGCATTGGTGCATTTTGGAATGTGGGAAAAGTAATTTTAAATTGATCGTTGTTGTCGTTTCCTGTTCGTAGCATTATCAGATTTTGAAGACAGTTATGGGGGACTCAACAGCTGGGATAAGCTCTTGTACCGAAATTTCATCGTTGTATTTGGTCGGACACATTAAGTTGATTTCGGATACTTGAGGCAATCGAGAGAGCGTATCAGCCACAATGTTGCTTTTTCATAATTATATTTCTTGGGAATCGCGAGAATCGAGCATATGTCAAGGGCTGGTGGTCAGTGTAAATTTCTACATGCGCGGTTCCATATAGATAATTCCTGAGAGAACTTAATGCCCATATAATCGCATTTCTTTTTCATTTGCTGCGTAGTTCCTCTTGCCTTACTTAAGGTTCTGCACAGGAACGTTATGGGTTTTTCCGTCCTGTGATCACACAGTGCCAAGGGCAAAATTAGACGCATCAGTTGTAAGTTTAAAATCCATCCTCTTAAAATTTGGATGGGCGAAAGTTAGGTCTTTAGAGGTAAGGGTGTTCTTAATTTTGTCAATAGCTTCAACCGCGATGGAAGGCAGAGAAATTAGTTTCTTTTTTGACTTAGTCTTGGACAATCGTCCTTCTTTTCCTTTTAAAAGGGATATCAGGTAAGCCCCTGAGCGAACTTTGCATAATCTTTTACAAAGCGACGATAATCCTCAAGATAACAAGAAATGATCGATGGTCCTTGAAGGTTTTCGGGATTGGGAAGTTGACAATAGCTTCGACTTTCTCAGGGTTGGTTCTTATACCCTCAGATGATACTATAATCCCAAGAAACTCGACTTGCTGTTTAAAAAATTGGAACTTGTCTAATTGCGTCAAAGTAATCTGGTGGAAGCCGCTTTTCCTTAATTGGGCGAGTACTTCGTTGATCTCCGGGATCGGGTAACGATCCGCGATTGTGACTGTATTGAGTTTTTTTTAAATCTTTTACTATTCGATATTGTTTATTACCGGCAGAATCAGGTTTTCTTGGTAACAACCCCTACGTGGGAGTTATAAGGCGATCTGGATGGCCTGATTATGCCACCCGCAAGCGTTTATTTATTTATTTATTTATTTATATTTTTGTGTCATTTCGTCCTTAAGGGACTCGGGATCTTATTTAAACCAGGGAATCCGTGGTTGTACGTATTTCACCAACAACTTTCCTTGTATTTTCGTCAGGATAGCCAAACAAAGAAGGGAATTTTTGAATAATCGACTCTATTGCATTTTTTTGTGTGGCTTTAATTTTACGCCTAGTGAGTTTACCTACGTACTTACCGCGCCCAACACTGCTTGATTTCGGTGATCTAGTGGGAGCTGATGCTTTCAGTGTGGCGAGGCCATTGACGAAATGATTTTAGCGTTGGATCAGTTTCACGTACGAATCAAATAAGGTTAGCAAAGTATATTGGGTAATCTTAACCTCGTCTGCTACGGACTTAGCAAAAAAGGGTTGATTATTTGGGAGTAATTTGTGTACTAATTGGGGTTGTACTCGTATGTAATTCTTACTAGAACCATTTATCGATTAAAAAATTTAAAATTTCTCCGCTCTTCATTCTGAATTGAAAATAGGGCAGTGAAGGGTCGGTTAATCTATAAAATGTATATCGGTATACTCAAGGCACTCTTCCTGGCCCTCTATTTTTCCTTCTTGGTTTTGAGCGTATTCATCCCAAGATTTGCTTTGGGAGTATTCGTCTAAGGTCTGAGCGTGGACTAAGTCTTCTGCATATGCTTGTTGGTTGTAGTTTTCGAGGTTTTCCCCAGGGGCACTGATATTGGCGGTTTCTATATGGTAACAAATTTGTGATTTATTCGGGATTGATACTTGGACCTTGGACTTGGACCTGGTGGTAACTTTCTACTTTCAAGTATGCACTTGAACGAAGGAGGTTTGTTTTGATAATTACCTACTGAAGTCCTGATTGTTGAAGTCTGTATAGGCTCCGCCTTGGCTGTGGCTTTGGCGCGGTGGGCCTCTGTGGTCCCTTATTTGGTTGGGTTTACACTGGTTGATAGTGAGTATTGCCATATGGAGGTTGTTGGTAGTATGGGTTGTTTTGCGTGGGGCGCCCATTCTGACCATGTGGTGCTGAGGGTACATATGCTAATTGTGTGTTGCAGGGCTCCCAACGTGTTATTGGCTGATGATTAGAGTAACTTTTGTGAGGTGCTTGCTTAGGAGGCATAGGGTCAACTGTTAATCTTACCTGGCTAATAATCTGAAAAACTCATTGATATGGGTCCTTCGATATAGAGTCCTCCCTGGTCATGAAACTGCTTACGAATTGTAAAGCTTCTTACTAACTTGATGGAGAATAAACAAAGAAATCGTCTGATTTAAGACAGATGATAACAAAGGACATCTCTGCAATGACCACAAATAAGGACAAAACCGTAAAAGTCTTGCTAACTGATCACTGCCCACTAAAATACTATCACAAAAGCGGACCTTGTCCATTTGCATGCACCACCTTGTCTTAAATACATCGAAACTGTCCAACAAGCGCCTTGTGAGTGGTCTGCCAATAACTGGCACAAGCTTAATCACCTCTTCATCAGCTCAGACTCCATTCACGTACTATGTAGATTTTACTTAGTAGGCAACAGTATCAAATTAGTATCCTATGAGGTCGAAGTGTTTTTTGGATAACCTTTCTTCCATGTGACCTTGCAAGAAGGACATTAGGCAAACTACTAATTTTAGTTTGAATTTGTTTGCTTTTTCTGTGAGAGCTTCTGTGCTGACATGAAAGCACCACCTACGTAGCTGCCAACACTTACCCGTTTTTAATGATAATTCACGCGAAAAAAATGTCTCCCTTTTTTTGTCAAAAGACAAAAAAAAAAAAAACAATAACATCCTTTATTTGCTCATTTTGAATGCAATGTATCTTTCATATGGTCGTTCCCGTACATGTTCGTTTTCTTGCTATACGGAAAATGACAGAATAACGATTTCATTTCTCAATATCCATCTTCGTTTCGATGAAAGTGGTATGCTACGGGTATGCCAGAGCTCCCACCACCCGTCAAATAAGAATGCTTAGTTGGGGAGGGGAGCAAAATGCCACATAGGCAATGACAGCAAGTACTAAGGCATTTTATTTACATATTTTTCTTGTTGGCCTTATTCATACGTTCATCGGCGGACGATCTGCCTTACTTCTATTGTTTAAAGGAAGTGTTCCTCGAATTCAATCACGTTAAAAAAAAAAAAATAATAATAAATAAATAAATAAAAATAAACGAAATTGCCAATGCCGATGACTTACGATTGAAAAGAGGAAAATTTTAATATACAAATACATACGTAGGCCTACACGTATTGCACATATGTAGGAACATGTCCGTATCTATTAGGCAAGCGTCTAATTTTGCCAGCAACACACATGTGATTGAAAAGTATCTAAAATGAACTACGACTACTCGTTCATACATACATTCATCTCATAGATATATGAAAAAGGGGTTGGTTGCTTAACAAAAAAAAAATGTCCTTTAAAGTGTTTGCCACATTGAACCTTTTTGGAGACCCTTTTTTCTAACATAAGAGAGGGGTGAACAAGGTGGTCTGGAAAATGACAATTTCGTCGTTTAAACTCGAAGAAAAATTGCATAGTGATAGAGAGGCGAAGAGAGGGCGAACAAAAAAAAAAAATGAAAATGAAAATGAAAAAAAGAATGTTTGTTTGTTTTGTCGGTTGGCAAGGGTGGTGTGGCACACTGCTGATCAAACCTACCTAACTATGTATTCCATTCCAATTCATCTATCGACCGAGTGAGACCGAGAGGCAGGCAGCATTAAAATGGAAATGAAATTCAATCTATATCCTTGACAGGATTTCGCATGTAGCGTTTTTTTTTATTTTTTTTAATTCCGACTTCAGCGGGCGCAGTGAATATTGCTGTTGAGGACGTGGCGAGTGCGACGGGATGTAAGAGGTGGCATGAAAAAATGAGTATTAGTACAAGGCAGAATTCTACGGCACGTAGATATATAACATATAATCTCTTTTTTTTCCGCTAACTCGTACCATCAGCGTATTTGTGGCCTCTTTTGCAACCTCTTACCCTTATGATAGGGAAATGTTCAAAGTTGAAAAAGGGGTAGTCGTACTTTACATTCAAGTCGATCCTTGGGAGAACGACAACGGCTAGGACGTCGACGACGACGACGACGACGACGCTCGTGGATATTTGGAGTGTATTTTTTACGGTCTTTATCTATTTTATGCTTTCTTCGGTTTTTCGGGTGTCTTATGCCCTAGACAGAATTTCGCCATACAAACTTACATGCATACACATACACACTAAAATAGATGTAAGGACGCGCGAAAACAAAAAGGGTGAGTAAATGGATATTGATCAGAGTTCGACAGCTTTTGGGTTGGAAAATGAGATAGGGTTTCTATTACTAACGAAATGATTTTTTTACTTCCCCTCTACCATCGCATGACGGTTTCCTGATCTATTCCTATTCTAATTGATTGAAGTACGTGTATCACATTTTTTTCTTCATCCGATTAAGAATAGGAGTTATTCAAAACAAAAAAAAAAAAAAAAAAAAAACGAGTCTCTTAATTTATTTGAAATCAACATGTTTGTTTTGAATCTATCTTAAGACTGATCTAACAATTATAAAATAAGTTACTAATTAGCTTTGTGCATAAAAGTGCATAGCTTGCAAAGGCTCCAAGCGATTCCAATAATTTTATTAAAGTAGTGTCGAACGTGGATCAGACCCTTACCTTGTTTTTCTTAAATTCTTCGTTCTTAAGCAACAACACATTCATCCATACTTACACAGATATTCATTTAAATTTAGTTGTTAGTTCTGGATGAAAAAGTGAAAATTGTACAATCTCGTTATTTAGCCTGCATAAAAAAAGCTCCTCTCTCCTGACTTTTTATGTCACGTGTAACTCGATCTATTCGGCTTTGTTGTCTACACGATGCAGAAAAGTCACTAGTTTTATGGATAGGTCCAACTCTGATGGATGTAACTCTAGTTGCGGATGATAACTGAGGCTAATATGTGTTGCCAGGAGAAAACAAGAGTGCAAGGCGGCGTTCTATTTCTACTGCTTTAGAGCATCTACATACGTCGCCTCAAGGCTTAACGCTCTCAATCGTTCTAACGTCTTCGCTTAATATATAGGTATATATTTCTTAATTTTTTATTTATTTTCCTTCTAACTTAAAATCACTGTACAATTTCTTTTAGAATATAGCGGAAAATAATAGTGATCAATCCGTAACTTAAAAGTTAGTATAGTGTGTCACTCTATTAATTTAATTAACAAATAAATATAAAGTTTGATGTGGGGGGACATCGGTTTTTACAAAATTAATGTTCTTGGACTTCATAAAAAAAAAATTCGTATAAAAATTCAAAGAAAAAACGGAGAGAGCACATACTATTTGAAAAATATTTTAACAGTTGGAAAAAGATTTTCTAAAAATTAATTAATAAACTTAAACATTGTCTTGTGTTGATGATTAGGATAGCTGATCACTTTTAAGTAACGATTCGAGGACTTCATAATTCATAGTGATTAACTAGTCTTTAACCTTTTTTAAGAATGAATTAAAATGTAAAGTTGTTCAAACAAAAAATGAACATTAAAGGGGATGTAACGGAGTAGAAGTGACAGAAGTGGGTTTTGTACGCGACTGGAACATTGACAAGATACCCAGCATCTTATTATACGAAGACTATAAAACTGTCTGGTTCTACTTGTAATATTACCGACTGAAGGAGTTATTTTAAGAGCCACCCAAACTTGAGATACCATACTGCAACTTAGAGTAAGCCAGGCCGTAATAGATTGACGTTAATACTTTTATGAGATACATTTTGCACGTTACAAGGAACATATGCGATTTCAGAGTTTGAATATGATCTTTCCAATTCAAGTTATGATCAATTAATACTCCATGGTATTTTAGTGATGCACCAATTCAATGTTAAAACAACAAAGTGAACTATTAATATAAATATCATATATTTTCCAAAACTATGAACAGGTAAACAGAATTCATTACAATCATAAGCATGAAAGCATAAATTAAAATCATTTAAAACATTATTTGATATTTTGAAAGACATAGTAGTAGGGTAGTAGGGAAATAGGTATGTAGTTCGGCATATTACTTTTATTACTTTTCTAAGAAAGTGGTATAATTTGAGCGCCTTTTAGGTGCTGAGGGAAACAGCTATTTTGAACACTATAATTAAACAAGTAACATAAAACGTCCACCAAGTCCACCATTTTTTGTTTTTTTAACGACAATATTGCCTTAAAGATTTCACTTGAAGAAAATGATTGGAAAACAAAACTGTATGGTTGTGTGTTTTCTGTGCGTCTTATAGAACAATTGCAGTCTCTTGTTCGATTTTCTGAAATCTCTATAGATGGTTTCAGTTTTTCTGATATTTTGGTAAAGTACTCACTGAGCTTATTGGAAATGATGACTGAGTCCTTGAAACTTTTGCCATCTATTCCCAAGCTATTTATGCCTATTTGTTGTCTACTTTTCCTCAAAATGCTATCAACTACCTTCCATTCATCTCTTACATTTCCTCTGGCATGTTCAAACGAATCTGAATAAAAGTTGTTATTTTTTATTACATTATGTAGATAATGTAGCTGTACTGTCTGTTGAATCATTTCTAGCTACTTCTTGGCGTAAAGCACAGGCAGGCCTAAACTTTATCAATGATTTCTGTACTAGAAATTGCGTTGTTCTACTTACGAAAAGCAAGTTTGTCCAACGATTTGGGTGTCATCTTGGATAACAAATGACATATTAGGCTAAATATGTAGCGTCGAAAACCGACAAGGCGCCGGCGGCTTTCTTGGAGTATAAAGGAGCTTTCAACAAGAAATGGGGCTTATCATCGAACGGAGTTCTTTGGGTCTGCAAGGCTATAAGAAGAACAATTTCATTATATTCGTCGGTTGCCTGGCGGAAGAAGGTTTTATAAATATGTATATGCTATTGCTGTTTTTAACAGACTTTAAAAAAATTTTATCTCGGCTGGTTGGGGGCTTTACCTATCATCTTGGGCTCTGATCTACACTAAATATCCTTCCCCTTAAACGCACTCTGGAAGGTATTTGTATTTGAAAAAAACAAAACGCACTGAAGATTTGACGATTTGCGCTCCGACAGTCTGTGGGTTCTGGTCTGGTACATTGACAACAATACGAAATAGACTGTCCCTGTGTTCATTTTTGGTTTTGGCTAGATTCTGGGGCAGCAGAGTAATGTAGTAGGGTCATTGTTATCTTTCTGTAGGACAACGTTACATTTCGCTTCTACTTAGAAAAACCTGTGTCCGTTCCAAGTGGTGGTATACGCAATGCTGATGCCAATGAAGTATGTTATGAAGAATCTTCAACTGCCAAGTTGCCTTGTCGACTTCAAAGCTACAATAGTTAAAAAATGTAAGGCCTCTTTGAACGTAGCCATAAGGCTCAATTCATTGAGCCTTGCCAATGATCACGGAAAATGAGATCGTCGATGAACTTGCAAAGATACCAGTAAGACGAGAGATTTTCAGGACTATCTACGTTCTCGGTTGAGTTTTCAGTGACGGTTGGAATTCATATGAGTGTAACTGCAGACATGACGTAAGGGGTTAATAACTTTAATTTTATGACTGAAACGTTTACTCATTGTTCTACGAAAGGATAAGAAGTTTCTCTGTCCAAGGGAACGAGTAGTTCTTTGTCTTAATACACAGTTTATTGGTGTTCTACATATGCATATGGAAATGCAGGTCAGATCGAAAGGATTAGTGAGTGGGCGAAGTAATAGAATATCAGTTTGAGTCGTAATTAGATAGTAGATGTATGCGGAGGTATCAAACTGAGGTTTAGAGAGATTAACATGTTGTTTGTTGGAATAAATGCTTGTTGGTCTTGTTCTTTCATTTGCTCATTTTCATCCCAGTAGTGTGAGGACATCGTCTTTGAAAAATTTTGAGTTCACCGTAGAAATTAATCTCCCAAGAAATACTGTAATTTTTTTTGTAAATTCTTCGAAAAATAGTGTGAAGCCTCATTATCTATCATGTTGGTCTTACGTAATGATTCGAATTAACAAAGTCAGGATAGCTGTCACTCCCTGTTTTGAAAAGCCACAAACCTACAGGTTAAAACATATAGATAAATGCTTTCCCTGTTTACTTAAAGGTGTTGATATTGAATTTGATAGAATTAACATCTGCAAACAAGTAAGTTGAGCTCTTACAATTATTTGTAGGTTGTACATATCTAATGACTAATTCCTTAAATATGGATTGAATTCCTGCGCAGTACTTTTTTCAATTACCTCCCAAGGATAGTGTGAGGTGCATTATTTAGAAACACTTAAGTGAAATTGAATTACGTGCGAAAATCTTTGGTAACATTTTTCCCAAAACATAAAATGAAGTAAGTGACATGTTTCGGGCGCAAATAGTTATTCTTACAACAAGTTCGAGTATCACCTGGTGACAATTGAGGGGGGAAGTGTTAACTGAACAGAAAGTGTGGTGCTCAAAATTTACAAATTGCAAACCGTCGATTGTGTAGTAAAACTATATTGGAGATATTAAAATAAATATGCACTTAAATAAGTAAGCATCCGTCAAAATTAGATTTCATCTTTTTATAAAAGCAAAACTTACCCTTGAGATATATGGTATACCAAGCGTTGGAGCAAGCAAAACAGCAGGAACAAAGCCACAAGAAAGATACACCATGAAACGGAAACTGCGAATTAAAAATTAAATCTCAGTGCTCTGCTTTAGGAAGTAAAGATTTTAATTATTCATGGCAATCACAGTTGGTAATCCACTTAAACGACCTAAGACAAATAAAAATCTCCGCCATTGAACAGAGTCCATTACAGCATTTATAATGCGATAAATGAGCCAACGTTAGGGGCCACTACATTCGTAATTAATTTTTTTCTTTTATTTCCTGAACTGGGTACTTGACGAAAAGGCGAGAACAAAATTTAAAAAAAAAAAAAAAAAAAAACAATCAAAACATCAACATTCGGGGTGCGACAGATTGTCCATAATAGAAAGGAAAAAAGTGTCGGTCCTCGGTCCTGTCGCGGGATAATACGCCAAAATTACTGTTTTTTTCCGAATGTACTCGTAACAGGAGGAGAACAAAACAAAAGAAAGTAAATTTCCCAACCGAAGAAAGGAGGAAGACGGCCAACTTAGGGGGAAGAAGAGGTTATGGTATTGCGGAACGAATTAATTACGGATTATGAGGTTAGTCGTGTGGATGAAAATACTTTTTCCCCGAAGAAATCTCAACACCACCCCCTAAATGTGGGGTGGCAAAGCGGTTGATAGCCAGAAAAATTTCTTTCGAATGCTCCCCGTTCAAGATAGGAAAACAACATTTTATTGACGTTTTCCGGAGTTAAGCTTTTCTGTTTTATTTTTCTTCGCCTGTTTTTCTTTTCTTTATTTCTGGCGTAGTGTTGTAAAAATTTAATTTCCTTAAGGATCAGGCAGGCAGGCATTCCTTTAGCTTTGACGTGAACGATATAAAAGAAACAAAACGTGAGCATTCCCAGGGTAGAGTGACCTTTTTAAGATGGTTTTTCATTTCGCCTTGCATTATAATTAAACGGGTTTTTTGCTTTTCATTTCTTCAATCTCGATATAGATCTAAGGATTTTCATTATCGGGTTGAATTTAGTTTGAGAAGGCTGATTTCGAAGTGAAGTGAAGTGGATTACGAGTGGAGTGAAAATGGTTTTTTCTCTTTAATTGACCTTCATTCAGGTTTATTGCTTTCGAAGCGATTAGTTTCCAACTTAGATTTATGTTTATCTGTTTTAATTCCAATTTAATTTTTCTAAATATACATGCGAACAACCTTTTTTATAAATTGTAATAAAATTTTAATATTGTAATAACGTTTTAATTTATCACCTTATCAGAATGGATAACATTCAAAACATACTGTCATTTTGGCACTTGCTTAACATTATTTGGCTAATATTTATAAATAGATTTACATTATAGGAACGTACTATTCAAACTTATTTCGAAAATCCATCTTCAATGCGCGGAACCTATGGAAGAAGATGCGATTTTGTTGGTTTTCATTATCGACCAGCTGAGCTCGTTGTGTATAAACATCGTTTATTCTACATGACACAAAGTCTGCTTTCGTTAAAACAAAATTTTAACATCTAGCCATTGTCCATGAATGGCACTTGCATCGTTAAAACCGAAGAACTTTTTATTCTCGTCTTGTGTGCCTCAATATGTAAGGCATTTATCCACCGGAAATTGGAGTACATTGCCCACATCTGGTTAAGTGCTCCCAAAACATCTCTGCACCTGCTAGATAGGATTCAAATTAAACTCATAGGTGACACTAATATCAATTAAACAATGGAAACCCTCGAACACCGATGTAATGTTTCATTATCGACACTTCCACCACCAGCGCTCCATAGAAATCGACAGTAGCATTTCGGTGTCATCCGGTGTCCTGTGTAAATGGTCACACCTTGCTCTGCTGGTGCCTTCAATATGGACTAAAGTTCATATATCTCAATTCAAGCGGCGTTGAAAAGTGATACATTTGCCGGGATATCGGTTCTCATTGAAAATGTTCGGTATCCAAATATGAATAGACTCTTAGCATTATTCATAATGCAGCGCGAGGAGCTTGTCTATTCTTCGCACCGAACATTTAGCTCAGTGGTTTAATGGCATGCCTCGCCGTAAAATGGAACAATAATCTACACTAATCTGGCGAAAGATTATATTCCAAAGGCATTTGGTAGAATATGGCATCAGGTTCTTTTGCTGAAAATGTTTATCGATGAATGTCACCTCAAAATGGGTGAGAATTTAAACTCTGGTGTGCCCCAGGACTCCATTCTGTCACCAAAAATCTTTTTTGTTGTTATTGATGGTCTCTTGTCTGAGACCTCTAAACCGATTTTCATAATCGTTCACGGACTTCCGTTTTTCAGCTGTAGAACGGGAATGGCAGCGTATGTTAAGCTCAATAAATTTCAATATCTATGTTTTTATCGAGGAACAAACGAGCGAGTGAAACTAAATACGTTTGGACTGTATCCTGTTGCCATCGAAGGAAATTTGGATACCCAACCATTACCCATGAATGACACCTTCACGTGTACATCGTCGAAGAAATGACAACCAACGAGGGAATGATCATATATTCGAAATTGCCGAATATGGTGCGAAATATCTAAGTTTCCTCAATCAATATAAGGAATACTTGCAGAGGGGGTGATCCTCTAATTGGGTCTCAAAGTACATGACCACATCTGATCAAATATTTCTTAACGCCCTCCAAAAGGATGCGTTTCATCAAAAACAACCAAAGAAACTGTCACGTTCAAGTCAAAATGTTATGAAACGTTCTTTAAGTTCGATTCCTAGTTAATGTTTTTAATAGAGATCTATAGCTCTTGAAAAAATACCCTTTACTCACACACACAAATGTGTGTATCTAAAACTCAACTTTTCATGGATAATTTTAAACACATTCATGCCGACATGTCTACAATTTAAGGCACCTACATTCCGTATCAAATCACATCCTACACCATGTGACCTGCAAAATGTCGTTCGTCTAGGTGCAGCTGTTTTGATGAATACCATATCTTGTCACGTAACTTGAATACTTACTGTCAATTCTTATTGCCTAAACGATAGCTATTTTAGTACTTTGGACAACGCAGACGGTACTTCTAGAAGTTCCTGAACTTTCAGTAAAATTAACGATTGAGGATATGTGGGTGTTACATGGTTTAAATGCAGATGATACCCTTCAATAAAAAGGACAAGGAGACACTCAATGTAGAAACTGCAGGGATTCATACTTTAATGGCGCCAAATATCACTGAAATATTTTTGTATCAAAGGGAAGATGAGCCGACTACGTTTCCTGACAATTCAAATTTTTTTTGTTGTTCGTAAAATCATTTGTCACATAGTTATTTAACATTAAATCCATTGATACAGCTGCTGATAGTGTTGCCAAAAGTGTTCGATAGGGCGCTGGAAAACTTATTTTGGCTTTCTCCACTACTGGCAATTCTATTTTGGATTAACTCGTTACTGAGGACATGAGTTTTCTGATGTGTTTTTTCATTTGAATAATCTTCTTCGAACACGGCTGGAACTTGAGCGATTCTAACTAATAACGACTCATTTCAAATTGATGTCAGGAGTTGAGCTTGGGAATTCGGAAGAACGGAAATTCAGATATTCAGTCTTAGTACGATTGATTGGGAAACTTTTTAATGCCTTTTATGATGATGTACAGATCTTCAGAAAGAATGTTACTACATTATTATCTGAAAAAAACTATGAATCGCTTTATATGTTGATTTTCCGCCCGCATTGACTTCCATAGAGTTCAAAATTATTACTTTTTCATCTGTCCAGAATACGTTCATATAGCATATTTTTACAGTATGAGACATTAATTTCACGCATCGGCTGCTGTTGCAGTGAATTGATGTGCTCAGCGATTTTCAATTATTATACTATAAAAAGTAAAGCAAAGAACTTTCATCAAATTTTGTGTAAAAAATGGAATCAAGTGCTCTAAAACATTTGAAATGTTGACAGTGGCTGTCTGAGTCTCCTCAAAGTAAAAAAAATATTTACAAGTGGTACAGGCTCTTTCAAGATGGCTGAGAAGATGCCAATGACGAACCCCGCTCTGGACGTCTCAGCTCATCAACAAAAGATGATAACGTTAAAGCTGTTAACATTTGATCGAAGCTTTTGATCACTGTTTTTTTCCATTACTGTGGGTAATCAGGAGTTTTTACCTCAAGGTCGTACGGTCAATAAGGAATATCACCTTGAAGCGCCGTTTTTAAGAAGCAATGCGAACAAAAGGTCCGGAATCATGTAAAAGTAATTCATGGCTTTTGCATCACTCATTGCGTGGCTCATTCATCATATATCTTTATTGATGAATAAAGAAATAATTTTCATAAAAAAATAAAGTCACCGTTATCAAGACCTAAGTGTAAAGCTGGCCTTTTGGCATAGATGGCATCCCAGCGGAATTTTCAAAGCCGTACCCAATATTGGAAATCGGGAACGGAAGTCTTTCTCGAAGATTGGAAGAAACTTGAAAGAATGTAAAAACTGGAGATGAATATGTGTGCCAAATTAATATCTAGAGTAGTTCTAGAACGAGTTAGAGTGCATCTCGATTTAACACTCAACTACGAACAACATCGTCCACTTCTACATACTGAGGATCATTTCTGAACAACGCGTGGAATATAGATCTCCGCTACACTTGCTGTTCATTGTCTACATGCTATATGGTGTGCTAAAAGCACACTTAGAAAGGTAGGAAATGCTCCATGTAATGCAATAGGGAACAAATATGGAACTGAGATGGACTTATCTGACGACATCTGACTGGTTTCACAAAAGAAAATCGACCTATGCACACCAAATGCTCCTTAACTTAGAAGCAGTTTTAGGTCTCCAACACTCTGGAGTAGGATCAAAAGCTGCGTTCGGTATGATGACAAAGATGATGACCTCGAAAAAAATGTTTTTTAAGACCTAATATCCGTGCTATCATATGGATGTAATACGTGAAAGGTGACCAACTTTGTCACAAGGAAGCTGCAAACTTTCATTGATAGATGTCTACGCAACATTCTATAGTCTTTTGACCAAACCATATATCGAACGACCAGTGCGTTTCGGACCAGGAACCCATAGACACCAACTACGAAGGAACAGATGCCAGTGGATTGATCATAAATTAATTTTGGTGGGGGCGATAGCCCCATTTATTCGGCGTATTACAAGCTACTCGTATAACTTAAAACTAAGGTTGGTTGAAGTAGTGAAATAGAACGGATTTGGTGTAGTGCGGTGAATTTCAGAGACGGTAAGGTTTAAATTGATCTTTGGTTGCATATGGGAGATTGTTTTGTTCGCGCTATAGAAGGTGTGGTGGGTTGGAAAAAAGAAAAGACGTAGATTACACGGGTTACATTTGACCTGAAAGGAGTCGATGAATGAAGAGAAAGTCGGCTGCAACTCTGCGTTCTTTGAGGGTGTTTAAGTTAATAAGGTTGAGACGGTTTTGATAGGGGGGCAGAATAAAAGTATTATCTCAGGGCATACCACGAAGAGCAAATCTGTTGGGTGGGGTGGCCGTGGTGTAGTGGCATATGCATAGACTCCTCAAGCAGAGGGTCACGGGTTCGAATCCCGTGCAAGGCAATTCTTTGAAAAAGTCTTTTCATAGAATTTGTATGTAGTTATATGAAAATCATGTCGGCGTCAACTTTGACATGAAGACATAACACTGATGTTGGAGTTGTTGCTGGCTGGACCAAAATGTAACGAACTAACAACTAGCACGTACTAAGACCCATTGGTTGAGGACGCACTGGCTCATCCCGTCCAGTTTGACAACCACCTCTGGGAAAAATATCGAAACCTAATACACCTGAGTTTCAAACTACTACACCACCCGCCCGCGCCCTGGAGAAAACCCTATAAAAGGGTATTCATATGAACTTGGTGCGCGCGCACCAAAAAAAAAAAAAAACGGTGCTCGAAGTTTTGGATTCTCGAGATACACGATGGGATCACACTTTATTCGCGTACTTTAGGTGGGGGCAAACAAAGGTAAGATATAGGGAGCTGATCACGCATGGGTTGGTGAATTCTTTGGACCACCATTTTAAAAAACCTAGTGCAAAGTTTGCTTTAAGGATTATCTCATCATTCCGTTTACATAGGACGTTGAGCTCCTCATCACACAAAATGCTGGGGTCGAGAGGAGTTTTAACGGAGGAGATAGGTTGGTTGTGGAGAAAGTAGAGCGGGGAGGAGACTAGTGCCGCTTATGTGAAAAGGTGATAGATTAGCTTTTTTTATAATTAGCCCGCGCTAAAGGGGTTTGAGTGCCCTTAAAATGTTTGTACACAGTGCAGGTGTCTTTAGCGGGTATTCGGCATTTGGCGATATTAAGTTTCAAACAATTTTTGAGACAATAGATTGAAAAGCCAACAAAATTTTGTTGTAGAAAAAGTGGGTCATGGGGTGATGAAATGTTTTTAAACAAATTTTATCGTCGGCATAAAGGGAGACAGGTGATTGTTAATGTAAAAAGAAGAGAACCGATGTGGCTGCCTTGTGTAAATCCAGAAGTGGCCAAAAATTAAGCTGAGTGGGCTGATCTAAAACGAACCTTGTAAGAACTGTTTTCCAAGTAAAAGGATATCAATTTTAACAGTATGGGTTCAAAGCCATATACAGACAATTTCAAGAGTATTAATCGATGAGAGATTTTATCGAAGACCTTACTAAAATCGGCTGAAACTACATTGACTTTGTTAATATTCTCTAAACAGAGAGGGCAAGGATTCAAATTCAAGGAGGTCTATGGTGGTTGACTTACCCTTCAGGAAATTATGTTGTCTAGGGGAAATAACTAACCTGCATTAAAAGCTGGAGCTTCATACAAAATACTTTCGAAGAGTTTGGGTATATGGGAGAGTTTAGCGATGGGATTATAGTTGGTTATTTCATTCTTTGTAGATCGGGGCTATCAAGAAGGTTTTCGAAGCCTGAGGAAATTCTTTTTGTGAAAGGAATAGACGAAAGAGATTAGAAAGGGCAAAGGAAAGGGGGGAGAAGAGAGCGGACATTTTTTAAGGAAATAATGCAGGGAGGCCATCTGGGCCGGGTGTAAATTCGCCATCAAGTTGGTGTTACTAATATCCGATATAAGACAGGTCCAAGGCGTGAGAGAGAAGTGGGCCATTGGAAAAGTTCAGTAGGTAGATAAAATACGATGGATCTGGTACAAAAGAGTCGTTAGTGAAGGTTGGCAATGATGAATGGACTGGTTAATGTTAAAAGAATTGGAAGGAGGGTATCTATCGGAGTTTTTATTGTAGTTAACTAATCGGAAAAAGGACTTAGAGTCGTTTGTAAGGTTGACTTGCGCATTACTAAAGTAAATCTTAAAGTTCGGTAAAATGAAGATAAGCACCAAGATAGTTGGAATAGTCGGAAAAGGATCTGACGCGAAATAAAACAGCCCAGAACTTGTTTCTCTTATTTCGTAAATAAAGAAGTTTGCGAATATACTAGGAAGGACTATTAGATGATGTTTTTATGGCAGGAAAACGGAACGTAAAGTGGATAAGACATCATTTATATTTAGGTTGTGAAAGTTAAAGGGGGATCTGCTGAGATAGTCATTGATTTTATGAAAGTTTGCTTTAAAAAGTCGTTGAATGAGAGAGTTGTGGGGGGAGTGGACTGGAGAAAAAAGTTATGAAAAAAACAAAAGAAGAATGGGGAGGGTGATAATCATCAATTGTTGAAAGAGATAGGAGACAAAGTAAACTGACGAGTTAATTGAATCTGTTGTAAAAATAAGGTCTAATTGCCTGCCCATGTAGTTGCATACACCGCTGATTAAGCACTGATTTGAGTTTGTTAAGCGATCTAAGAAAATGCATTCCTTATCTAAGTTGGCATTTGAAGCGGTGAAAAACGATTGAACATCTGATGGGGTCCACTGTAGCTGAGGAAGATTAAAGTAGTCGATAGTACAGGTCAATTAAATCGTAGAAAGTTTGAAGGATGTAGCAACATATAACCTAAAGGCACTTGAAGGGGAGTGTTGTTTTTATTGCAATAAAGTCGACTTTAGAGGATGTAGAAATGGTAATTGGAAAAAAGTCAAGTCTGCTGTGGATAGCCAGTAAGACGCGTCGGTAGGGTAATCATCATTTGGGCTAGTAGGATCGTAGTCTCGAAAAACATTAAAAGTAGGGAAACAATTCCTGGTTGTTTATGTCGATAATCATGTATCCTGCTCGATGGAAACCATGACGCTTGTTTTAGTCTACCCTTCGTAACAGACCGAATCCGATTTTTTATATAGATAGGCAAGAAAGAGACGAATGTGCTTAATGTAATTAAAACTACGCTCATTTTTAGAGCTGCGATTGTGGTCGGGATATGGGTTTTCTTGTGATTTGGTGATACTGATCTACCCAGGTTTAGTGGCCTTACCAGGGGAAGTCAGAACCAACCACAAATATTTGGATAGGATGAAGCTGCTGGGACTGTTGGAGTCAGTCTGGCACTCGCTAATGGTGATCATCAGCCTGTTGAGGGGCACCTTTAACGTAGAATGCCTAATGGTTTCCCTCTTTAGCTTTCCATGGATGGTTTCCATGAAGTTCCGAATTATTGTGGAGCGGCGGCGGGCGGGATACCAAGTGGTGAAGGCAGCGCGATTTCGGTTTCCATTGTTAGTGCGGCGGGAGGATTGGTTGAAAATGATGGCATGCGATGGCAGTATACTCCGTGTCTACTAATTCATTATGAATTTAGACATTGTACAGGTAACTAGCTTGGAATTGAATTTGGTCGGGTATTCCATCGATTTAGTGGGAAACTAATATCACTTCTTTGGCGATTTTGGTAACCGTCTACCGAGCTCCTCGCTGATGTCAATCATTTTTGGAGTCAAGTCATCCCGCGTCCGCGTAGGACCTGATAGATGCGGGGTGGGATGTATTGTTTTGGAGGCGGATTGAAAAAGCAAGTTGAGATCTATAGGGAGAATATTGATAGAGTCGTTTAAGTGAGTAAGCACGTTGGATTTGAAGAAGTTGGCGAAATTTGTTTTGAGAAATGTTATAAATCCATCGAAATGATATATGTCCACTTGACTCTGGTTGCCGTAATAAATTTGGACAGATTTTAGATTGCTGCGAGTTATTTTTCGATGTTTTTTCTTGTGGACTTATAAGCTTCCACACTTCTGTAAATCCAGTTTATTAAGTCTTTAATCTTTCTTTTCTGTCAAGAATTGTTCTACGAATATGACCATTCACCTTTAGCATTACACTAATGGACTTGCTGTTTCATTTATTTGCTGGCATAATGTGAGCCAAGGTGATCTTTTTGCACTCATCGCAAAATAGATCTCCGGGTAAAGCATTTCGAAAATTTTAGAATAAATCTTAATTAAGTCTATGATTGCCAGATATAAGTAGAAATGGCTTAATGGTTTATAGTTTTAATTTGTACAAACAAACGTGCCACTAAATGATTTTGCGAAAGTTCACGGCACCCCACAAGCACACGATCAAAATATAAAGCCCTTATAAATTTTGCAAAAGATACTATTGGCCGTTTCTAATCACATCTAATTGCTGCTTATGAATCGATTCGAAAAATTTCCCTGGAAATGTTTAAAAAAGGTAACAGCAAATACGATACAGCATCTATACTACCATTCCACTACAACATCACAACATCCCAAGATCACATCAAAGCAATTATTTTGTAAAGATTGCGCGCATGTGTAAGCTGAAGGGTCAGAGCCACATCCGGAGATTGGAGCAAATTTTAGCATTCAGGTCGGACCTGTACATAGAAATTAAACTGATGGCATTATAGTAATTAAGAAAATCACCACTACGGACATCGTCATCGCCGCAGCAGCCGCTGCGCCACTTGTACCCGTTTCGGTTTACTCTTGAAATCATTCATCCCATGACTACAACAATACTAATTTAAACCTTTCTTTACCAATTTTTCTCCATTTTTTATTATTTTTTTTGTCTCTTTTTCTTGTTTAATTACATTCAAAAGAACTTGGGTGCGTAGTGGTAATAATATGAGAAGGGAACCATGCTCTTGTTCTTCTTCATTGAATTTACCTATGATTCGCTGGATACCAGCTGGAGGCAATTTGAAAACGTTTTAATTACGAGCTTTGTATGTCTGTTCGTCGTCAACGTCTTCGTCGTCTTTCCTTGGTCTTACTGTTCTTTTTCTTATTCTGAATCTGAATCTGAATTTTTGAGTCTGCAGTTTTATTTGGTAGAAAAGACATGCAGGGTTTTTTTCTCTGCCGAAACAGACGGATGGTTAAATCTAATTGATTGGAGGCATTGCGTGCAACGAAATACGTGGTGCTGTTTCGAACAGAGGTTTAAATTTTAATTCTTAGGTTTTGCATGTCTTGCGATGTTAAGTCTCGACTAAAACAGAAATTAGTAGAACTCAATAGGCCAGTAAAAACACACACGACGACTTAAGGTTTAAGCTTAGCAATTTGGCAGACGAAAATCGGTAAGAAATTTAGAGAAGGGATGATCATATCAGACTTACTCGTTTAAAATAGCTCGTAGCAACATTTTTCTCTTTGTATGTGTAATACTGTACTTAAAGAAGTTTAATCGCATCCAAAGCTTTATTTAGACTATGCTGACCTATATCAGTTATTGTAATAATCATCTTGACAATAAGTCTTATATGGATCTCATCATCTCTATTATTAATAGTACAGCAGCTTTGAATACCTCGTCCGGTAATCCGTCAGGTCCAGCTGCCTTGTTGGAATTCAGCTTAGATATTGCTATCCTTACTTTATTTTGGATAAGTGGACAGAAGTTATGGCTATCATTGTGTGTGTTGAATAGTCTATTCTTCCTGACGGAGGGATGGTGTGCTTCTTCGCCGCTATACAATCTGTAGAAAAAATTTTCCATATCCTCAGCATCAACTTTCACTCTATTACAAGGTTAACTTCTTCAAATCTACAGGCTGACACGTCATTTTTACATGTTGGTAAATCTTCCGTACCTTATTCCGGGAGTACAATCTCTTAAAATCTTCGATCGCGCGATTTTCTTGCTCCTTCTGGAGGAGCCGATATTTTTCTACGAATTTTACAAGTTTTGGAAGTGCGCCATTCAGCCAAAAATCTATACATAAAAAAAATCCTACGCTCTTCTATTGCTATTGTTATGTACAACAACAAAACAATTAATGACTCATCATAATTCAAAATTTATAGGAGCTGTAGATACGGACGTAGATTCTTCCAAAAAAGAGAGGTCATCTGAGAAACGCTACACAGCCGCCATTTTAAAATATATTATTCTATAAAAATTATGTTTTACACTCAATAATATGGACAATAAACTTATTTCTTTGTAAATTTGATTTATTTTATATTTTTACAAACCAGGGATTTTTTGATGGTGATCGAGTGAAACCCAGCACATCTCTTGCGGCATCTCTGACAGCACATTGGCAGTGTTGCCGCTGGTTTTCGGTACTTAGTACTGGCGGCATAGAATTTGTTGAGAGATTCCGAGGTACGCGTTCGGGAAAAATTTTGATTTTCTCTTGCGATTGCGGTTTTTCTATATCATATCTTTTTTGGTAAGTCCGCATTCGCATCTTGGTAGTGATTCGAGTCAATTTTGGCTGCCTGCAAGATATGAACGTCCAGAATACTGAAGGCATGTCTTACTTCTATCGCAAAATGATCAATTTGATTTACCCGTTCGTGATATGAAAACCACCACGTCCCTTTGCATATATTGAGTTATTTGCCGAATTTGAGTTATAGGACAGTCAGCAGTTTCCCAATCAAACGCCATGCATTTCCCCAGTGCTCTTACTATGCAGGCATATTTTTCCATTGACTAAACTAGTATGCGATCTTAGAATAACATATCTCCAGTTCGAAGCAAGGTGGCCGAGGTGTAGTGGTATATGCATAGACTCCTCAAGCAGAGGGTCGCGCCTTCGAATCCCGTGCAAGGCAGTTCTCTGAAAAAATCTTTTCATGGAATTTGTAGGTAGTTATATGTAAATCCCATCGGCGTCAACTCTGACATGAAGGCATAACACTGATACTGGAGTGGTTGCTGGCTGGGCTAAATGTAACGAACTAACAACTACTACGTACTAAGGCTCACTGGTTGAGGATGCACTGGCTCCAGTTTGACAACCACTTCTGGAAAAATATCAGAACCTAACACCTGAGTTTCAAAACTACTACACCACCCGACCGCGCCCTGGTGAATAGCCAGTAAAAAGATATTCATACCCCCTTGGTGCGCGCGCGGAATTGTAAAAAAAAAGGTACATATATACACTTTATAGAAGACAGTTACCCCGATCGTACCGTTTCCTCTATCGTTCTATATAGACCTTCTTTTGAGGTAAAACCTGAAGGTTTACATTGAATGCAATACTTTTGTCGTTTATCTAGCAAGTTTTGCATCATAGTAGACATAGTATCATGGGGACATGGTGTTTTATAAGGAGAGAGATGCTATTGAAATCTCAATAGGAAATTTTCTCCAAAAGGGCCGTACAAAATATAGACGACAGATTATATAAGAGGGCACATTCGAAATTAGGCTAGGTTAATTTCTTCATGATTTTATAGTACCTACTTGCACATTCCCATATGTACATTACATAATTATTTTCTTGGAAGCTGAAATCATGTCACACTTGCGCATATGTGCACGTACTCGTACACATAAAATATCTCTAAATTAATGAGATCCCTTGTTCGTTTTGCTTTAATCCAATATATTAATGCCGCAATGTATTAGAAAGTGCGTTTACGCCATCCTTCTGCCTTCAGCCTGTCGTCTTATATCTGCTGTCTTGCGTTGCATGTCTGCAATAACTATTAGCACCTAATAATAAGGAGGAATGAGAAGAGTACCAAAAACCACAAAAAAATATATATATATATAATATGTACATTAACTCAACTCGCGGTGTTTTCAGTTTGGTTCCGTTCCGAAAATAAGAAAAATATCACACTCTGTCAAACAAACAAACATAGTGCTAATGCTGTTTCCATTATAATTCCCATTACTAATCATTTTCTCATTTTGGAATGATATCACTGCCAACGCCGCCGCCGTCTCCTCTGTTGACAACGCTCGTCGTACAGAAGCAAAGAGGTATGCACATACAAAAAAAAAAGAAACTAAATATCTTTCATTACACGGCCAAGATATTTTTTATTTAACTGTGTCGATTCTATTAGCACCTAATTAATACCTCCGCCGGACCGCACCGGCCGGGCCAAGCAGTTTCTCGTCATCTAACCCTTTTTAAGTTGCTGCCTGTTGCTTGTGTTTGTGTTTGTTTTCTTTATTTTTATTTTTTTTTTTAGACGAAGAACAGCTCATACTAAGCCCCAAGTAATTATCATCGTTCGAAATGCGGCAGATTCCTGGAAGAGATATCTATACAATTGTGAGTACGAGTACAGATACCAACCAACACCACCTAGCCAGGGTCTGAGCCTAATAATGAATAATTAGCATTATTTTGTGAAAAAGGTTAAGTGGAAGGAATCATCATCATCACCCGGATGGTTGATGAATACTCGTATATGATTAAGCCAAAGATTTCCTTTTAATTAGATAGAAAATGGCTCCTAAAAAAAATAATAATAAAAAAATAAATAAATAAATAAAGAAGGCTCAAACAAATGAGAACGCGCAGGGTAGAGAAAGTGGGATAGTAAAAAGTTTATTGGTCACGTACATACTCATACATAATATGTATGGCTGTTTGTACGAGTACAAGGCTATGTTCAAGGTGATCCTTTACTTACTTTGTTCTTATTGTCATTCTTTCTTTTGTCATCAACATCGTTATGTTCATCAACCGGTAATTGGTTTCCTCATTTTTTTTTTAATTTGTGAAATGGCCTTGGATTAAAATACCATTGAAGATTGCAAGATGTACTGCCATTTTTGAAATAAAAACTTATTTTATTTTCATGTAGTTCTGAATTAATTTAATTTTTAGAAGAGTACTTGTAGGTGAGAAAAAGGTAATATACATTCTGCTATTTAAATGTAAATTGCTTACGAAAATATAGTGATTTAGATTCACTCTAGGAATCTATATTGAACTTGCGAGGAAGTGAATGCGCTGAGCCTACATCAGAATGAGGGTCGTGAACTAAATTGTGCTCTTACAAATTCGCAACGGCTTTCCAAATATGTCTTAAAACAGATATATATTTTAATTACATTTAATTCCTGTGTTCCACCGTGTGGGATTGACATTCAACATGCCTGTGTGCCATCTTCAACTACTCGTATTTCCTGTAACGTGCTTCAACTATTTCCAAGTTCTGGTTCAAATCTGGTTAGCGCGATTTGACCTTTTTGCTGCTTGGTTAGGCGAATGGTTATGCATGGTTTTGCTTTGTACTTCAGAGTTATCTCTTCATATTAAGATTTGAGTAATCAACTGCCTTTTCTTTATTATATATTGAGATCCATGTCTATAAATCAGGCGAATACGGTGGTTATAGAACGATATGAGTTGAATTTTTGGTCGAAATGGTCTCGAAAAACCAATGCAGTGTGAGGTGGTGCATTATCGTGTTACAAAAACGCAGAGTTGTCTGCCCATAATTTTGGCCACTTTTTGCGAATAGCTTCACATGAAGGACGTTGACGCTCAAATAATATTCATTGTTAACAGTTCTGTCGGACGAAAGGAATTCATAATACACCACACCACGATAATCGAAAAAAACTTTTAACATGACCTTGATTTCTGAACGATTTTGACTCACCTTTTTAATGATATTCGGTTGATTGGTCGGTTGTTTCCGCATTGTATGTATAGTTCCAGGTCTCATCTTTAATAATGATGTGTTTCATAAGCGATTGATTTTTTTTTTTTTTCGTGGAAAGGTGACAAATCTTCATATACACTATAGGCCCGGAGCCTATAGAAGTTTGAGATTCTTACTCACTAAAAAACACATCCCTTATGCAAACCACGACAGAGTTCATACTCAACAAGCAGTTCTTCTAACGAATTTTATTTTGTTTTTATAAGATATCCTGCAGGCGATTTTCCATTGAAAATTCCTGTGTACTTTAGAAAAATTACGCGCTGCTAATCACCGCGCTAGATCGAGAGGTTTAGTCCTTTTCAGACGGCGCAATAAATTTGTCTCGTCGAGGATCTGTTGAATAGAAATATTCGTATGACCTTGTAATTGATTATTATTATGTTTTCGCGCAAACATTTTAATTACGTTCTGAACGTTTTCGACTCCTAAGTCTCTGTGGATATCATCGTTTCTAATATACTACGGCGCATTAACAATACCTCGAAGAACTTTGTTTTGGAAAGTCTGCATAAAGCGATTGATAGTCAGAAAGCTTTGTTTCGTAGATGCTAATTCGACGCTCTTTTTCCAAAAAAAACCAAGTGTTTTTGCAACCAAACGAGATTTGTCTTTTTTCAGGCACAAGACATCTAAATTAGTTTGGACTGATCCAAATGTAATTTTAACAGTATCAGCGAGGTCTGTAGATGTCAATTGACGATTTTCCAGGACCAAATTTTATATTTGACGTGTTACTCATCAGTTCTTCAACGCTGATGAGTGACATAGCTCGTTCACTTGTGACATTTTTAATGTTTCTCCAGCAGAAATTTTATTCCTCAAACATAATTTAATGCAACTTCTTAGCTCAGCAAAATCAGATATTGTAAAAATCGTTAAATTCACTTTTAGTTGTTCACAATACACGTGCGTAACTATTGAATAAATATAAATTTTGACATGAAATTTCAAAAATCGAATCTCAGCTTATTTCTTGATCGCAGTAGTAGGCTCCTGACTTGCTCTCATATGTGTCTCTTCATTTGAGAAGTTGTTTAAGCAGAGAACTCTGCGGCTTTGATATGATTGTAACGGCTACTATACAATGATATACATTATATACTCTAATTCTAAACGCAGATTTTGATTTTCCGATTCTGCTGACCTGAATTCTTTGATAATGAGAACTAGTTAGGAAAATATTCTATATCTAGCAATGCCAAATTTGGAGCTAAAGATAAATGTCGGCATAGTCAAGGTATCTTAGATGTCATTGTCTATTGGGCTTGTCTGCTTCCCTCAGACAAAAATCGCTTATCACAAAAAAGCGCGGGACAAATACAGATTTGGCTTAATCCAGTTTGAACTTCAAAAGCATCTAATACCAGTATTTTAACATTGTGTAGCGCATCACATTCGTAGTCTTATGAATAGCTCTCCACATGACTTCCCCATTCATGTGCCCTAAAGACTTTTCGAAACTATATAAAAGTAGATAAATCGGACATTTAAAGGTGTATTTAAACCACTTCTCTTGAATGATCTCGAACGAGTTAAAATGTTCAGCTTGGAACAAAAAATTAACATCGAGAATTGGATCCAGGTGTTCTTTGCAGGATTTTTCAATTACATATTACTGGTTATATTAGAAGCTTTTGATTGCCTAATAAACTGATGTCTATTCTATTTCGCAGTAGAGGAGGCTCGCTCTACTCGTCCTTCTTTTCAATTTCTCAGAAGAAGTTACCTGATGACGCCCCACATGAAATAGGATCTACTAGTAGAGCTGCAAGGTATTCGCCGCAAAGGTTTTTACTCATTATTTAGAGAGCTGAAGCTCGATGAAAGATTTTACCCTTATTTGACATTTTACTAGTCATTGTCATTCAAAGGATATCGAAGCGGATCAAATGACTGATAACAATGCACTTTTTTGACGTTACTACGATCATAAAATAACTAAATTCAGGCACTGCAAATCAGGCGTCAGAAAAATGAGTGAAAAAATGATAGCTCAATATCATTAAAGTAACACATATCACACAGACTCTCTATATCCTGATGTGTTTCAGCTATCTCCGCTTTTTACAATGATGCTTTAGTCCCACATCTTGGTGAATAAGTTTTCTATGGTTAAAGGCAAAGGCGCCGTTTCTTCGAAATACTCATATATGCCACATCGATTGGGTTTCCCCTAGTTTAATACGAATTGATGCCATACAAAGTAGACGAATGAAATAAAGCAGAACTCTCTCTCTCTCGGCGGGAAAAAAGATACATTAATCTTTGCCTTACCTTGTATGTCTATTCAATCGTCATCTTTCAAAAGAGTGTTTATGTAGTCGTCACAAGAGAGTATAAAGCGGGAAGCAACATGAAAATTTGCTCACCGTTGGCAGTTCCTTAAGTTCTTCTTTCAGGGTCTAAGGTCTACTTTTTGATGCAGATTGTTTTTATACTCTTATAATTTTGAGGTGCTTTAGTCAAAGAAAAACTTCAGCTTCATATATATATATGTCCTTCATATGTACATCCTGCGTAAACATAATTCAGGTCTGAGTCTAGGCCTTCTTTGAGTATGGTCTTTCAGAATCTTTCAGTTTTTTTCCTCTGTGTCTGATTCAGTCTACGGGTGCCTACCAAAAATCACGTACTCTACCTTATAAAATAAATGCAGGAAAACAATTTAAGTAACATTCCTGATTGGCTTTTTGTACTTAGATTCTCTTCTGGCATATAAGATGCTCCTCATGCATTGGGAAGTTTCTTAGTCGGTTTTTCCAACAGATGCAGTACACCATCTGTACAGACGATGCCGTATGGAAATATATCAATTGACTTGGTTTTCACTGGGTCAATACGGTAACACTCTCTTCTCACAGAGCGATTGTCATTGCAAAAGTCTAAAATTACGTTTGTCGTTATTATACTACTGTCCAAAGCGTCCAAATTGTCATCGTCATACTGGGAATTCAAATCCCTTTTCTCTACCGAAGCCACTAAGAAGCCCATGGAGAGGTATGCCAATTGTGGAGGCATTAACGTGATGAACATATGCAAATAATAGAATAATGTCCTTTTTCAAATCATGCAGCCAACACTAAGCATTTAATTATTTAAATGTCTTTCTACTAGAGAATGTCTTTCTAAGAAAATGTGATTAAATAGATTTAGTGATGCAAATTATTCCTCCGAAAGCAATTTATCCCTCACATATACACACGTACGAGTGCGTAGATATGACTTTTTAATCATCCCTAACCATCCCCCCGAAATTACATTCAATCGCATTTTGCATAGTCAGTTCGCATCCCTGTTCATCTTTTGATTCATTTTAGTATAGATACATACATAATATGCATACGTGGATACGTATGTAAATACCTATAGATTCAGGCTTCTTCCTTGTTTTTTTATTTTATTTCGAGAGCACAAAATGTACAGAAAAAAGAAGGCGAAAAAAACTTTTAATAAAATAGAATGTAATTGAAATTCCACTATAATATGTAAAGTGACGACGAGGACGAAGGCGAGTGCGACGACTACGATGTAAACGACGATGGCGAGCATGAAAACGAAAACAAAAACGAGAGCGAGCACAACAAGAAGACGTTGCGCTGATGCTTTATAGCAAAGTTGTTAGTAAATATCCCCATTGGCCGTTTTCATCAGTGAAATGTTGTTTGTTACTCACATTTTAAGAAAGGCATTTATACATGCATACGTACATATTCTCGTATATCCCGGTCCTTTGACAGTGAATGAATTTCTTTCCTGCTCAACATTTTTTTTTTGTTATTTTCTTTTTCATTATTATTTTTTATTTCATTTTTTTTTTCCTGGTCTCATTTCTGCTAACACCATCGTCCATCGACACCCCCTTGTAACCTTACGTCTTATCAACACCCACCGCCTACCATCACCATCACCATCATCCAGCACCACTATCACCACCCTAAAAACGCTGCTCTTGCTAGTTTTTCTGTCATTGTTGCCATAATCCATGGATATGAAAATCGATTTTTAACCATTACGGATATTCAAAGGTGCCTAGAGCTCCTTCACCACATAATCTCTCCTTTTATTCTTATTTTTTTTTTTTGTTTTGTTTTTTTTGCATTAAGGAAGTTTTTTTTTTTCTTCTCGTTTTGCTCGTGCCTTCTTCATCATCAGATACATAATGGGTGACAAAAAATGCAAATAAATAAAAATAGATCAGCAAGCAAATCTTATTATGTGTATTTTCTTTACAATTTTTTATTTTTATTTTTATATGATATATTTTTTGTCTTTCTTATCCTTAGATATATGCGGACCTTACATCTGTGGAGTGTCGTTCCGTTATTGCTCTTTTATATTGCTTCGAAATACAGAATTAAAGTAAGTGGCTCAGAATAAAGCTCATCTGTACTGCAGGATATCTCATTACGAAGAAATTTTAGTAAAAAGTAATACCGTACACAGCTTCATATTCCGTTGATATCTGCTCATATATGTATTTACTGGTACATAACACCTATTGAAGCTAATACTTCAAATATTTGATATACTTCGTTGCAGTAGTCGCATAATGCCTGTGTTCTTCGTATTATGAGTATATTCATTGCTCGTTGTAAAGGAATCCATATCCGAGAAAGGAAATGTGAACTTCCTTCAAGTTAAAAGGAAATCAGATGCAGATTTTTATATTTTACATTTAAAGTGGTGGCTGCTGAATGGAGTACGAGTACGTTACGTATCTACGAGTACTCCCTCTTTCTGGCCATTGTGTTGGAAACAGATACGAGTACGAGTACACGGTACAGGGTTCACCTAATGGACAGACACCAATTTTTTAAAGACTAAAAAGGAAACTGTCTGCAAATAGAAATGAATATAAGCAAGCCTCCTTCTTCATCGTCTTCATCTGCATCTTGGGCTTGGTAGATTGGTAGATTGGTATGGTAGGCACAAGTAGAGGACCTTTTTACTATCCAGTCGTACTCGCATACCAGTGCACATGTTAGTGCTTAATAGTATACTGCTGCCCATAAAGTGCGGTGCAGTGTTGCAACATAAAATGTGCGAAGTATATGCGCACCGAAGCGACGAATTCTGTAGTAGTATTACATATTTTAGGTCATGTACAGCAAGCGGCCAGTATCCGATGCAAGCGAAGCGCATACGCACACCAGCACATTCAATTTAAACTATCTACCAATTGTGCTAGAGCCTAGAACTTGCTTTGCATTTTCAGATTAATTTTCCTCTCACATTTTCTCCTCCTCATCTTCTTTTCGTTGTTATCATTATTATTTTATTATTATTTCTCTTTTTTTGTGTTTTGATACCGGTTTGTGAACATCAGTACGATTCCCATTTGCATGTGCAAATTACAAATTAAGACAACGATTTGTGGTATCTGAATAGTGGAATATCGTTCTTTAAAAACATCACTCACACTTCACAAAAGCAAAGCTTAGGTTTGGGATAATTATGGCGATTTTGGGTGCTCTCTATATTCCGTTCAGGGTTAGGTTGGAACTTCTTTGCATCATCGGGAAAGATGTGTTGCCGACCATCAAAGAGTTCTATCGAACAGTGATGGATTATCTTACAGCTGCTTAATTTATCATACAGATGTACGCATTCTTATCGGCTTTAATAAGCTCTTGGTGACCGGTCTTTACCATAATTGAACACTCCAAGTTAGTTGTGACCTGTTTTTGAACGCTTGTGACACACGTAAACAAATAAATTGAAGATTTCTTCTACGAGTTCTGACTTGGTACCGAAAACTTACCGTTGTCATCGAACACTTCCTTCAATAAATTGATAGTTTCACCGGTAAACAATGTCCATGCACTTTCGGAAAACAAAATTCGTTGGCCATGGCTCTGTATCGATTTTTTTTCATTTTTGAAGAGGCATGGAACGGTGATGCTGCCAGCCCATAAATCACACCAAACAGCGTATTTTTCGGGGTGCATTGATAGCTGATAGATTATCTTTAGATCTTCCTTGCTCCAAATTCAACAATTTCATTTATTTACAAAGCCAGTGAGACAGATGTGAGTCTCGTCACTTCACGAAATTTGGCAGTAAAAGAATGGGTCGATCACTTCCAGCTGTTGCAGCGTACTGAAATCACGACCCACACTGTAGCAAAGACAAAAAAGAGCTTTTTTATAGTTTGTGCGCTCATAAGGGATTTAAGTACCTTTTAAATGCTCGCACCCAGCGGAGGCGAAGGAAAATCAAGAAGGATGGAAAGGGAGGTACCGATGAACATTGGTTCTAAATATTTAAAGGTTATTATGACAAGAAAATAAAGAGCTAGGCAGGCCATTCCATACGCGAGTTGTGGGGCTTAGGAACGAATCACGAATCCGAAAGTGGGCTTGAGCATTGAAGTTTGAAGATTGAAGTTACTCTATGGAGCACTGGTAGTGGAAGGAGCGATAAAATAGAATGAGACACTATACATTACGTCAGTGTTCGAGGGTTTCCATTGTCTGAGTGATATTAGTACCATTATTAGCACGTATAGAGATATTTGGGCGAAGACAAGAGATTGTGTCGGAGACAGAATGGAGAACTGGAGCACACCAACATTTATTTTATGAATATCAGACTTGAAATCATCCCAGACAACGGTTTGGTAATTTCAAATCCATTGAAGAAGAGAGTCATCGGTCAAAAAAGCATGTTTTTTCAACAAAAAGACCTTGATTCCAAACTTTGTCAAATGCCTGAGAAATATCAAATCCAACTATCTTGCTTTCGCCAATGTACGATTTTGGTTTCACTTTTCGGTGAGACATGCCATAAAATCACCAGTTGCTATGAAGGAGGAGAGACAAGAAGATTCGCCTTTTTCAGTGACGGGCTGGACAAAGGCTGTTTACCATCTGCTCGATAGGAGTTTTAAAGTGTAGGAGTGATGAAAAAGCTTACGCGATGGTTTTGCCAGCCAGAAAGAAATACTTCGTCAGAAGAAGGGAAGATATACCATCTGGACTAGCGGATGCTAATACATGAGTACGAAAGTGGATTTGTCCCATTAAAGATTCGACGCACTCAAGTATAGGGGGAGACAAAGCACAATCTGAAAGTGTTGTGCTGGCCTTAAAGTGTGCAGCAAGCAAATTACTTTTGTCCAAAGAGCAGACAGCTGAAATTTCATTGTAAATAAGCATTGGGATGAAGGATGTTGTGCCTCAATTCCTGATTTCATCTTTGGTAAAAGTAATCTATCATTAATTAGTAATTTCGTTCGGAGCCTCTGGTTGTTTTATTATTGTGAAGGCGAGTACATCATATCCTTTAGAGGAGTCTTTCAGTATTCCAATAGTGCTATGCAAATATCTTGGTGTGATTTACATTTTAAAAGCATTTACATTGAAAAGCATGAAAGCCAGTCCATTGGACATTGGATTGTTGTCTGCAATGATTTAAGGTATTCCGTGTCCCGCAAAGATATCTATCCAATTTCTTTTTATTTCAACAACTGATTTGTTCTTATTTTTTTATTTATTTTTTTAAAATGAATCCACTTGGAAAAATTGTCAATAATTACTAAAGATCTCTCGTTTTCGTATTTGGCTATGTCGCACCCAACTTTTCAGCATGGTAGTGCAGGTACTTCTTGTATGATTATTCGTTCTTGTTCTTTTTGACAGTTATTTTGAAACATTTGACAAATATTATAGCACATTACAACATTTTCTATATCTCATCCATTTTAATCCAGAATATAATGTCTTTTGCTGGTTTTTTCGTTTTAGAAATCCCAAAATAGCTTTCATGCAGTAATTTATGCATTTTGCTTTTCATAGAGGCTGGAATTATAATTCTATTTTCAAAAAAGAGTATCCCTTCAAATATATATTGTTTGTCTGCATTTTTTTCTTTTTTTTGACTTTGGCCATCCTTCTTAGCAATACATTATTATTCTCTTTAAGGTTTCGTCTTTTCCAGTTTCATTCGTAATTCATTTTCAGAGCTTTCCGTAACATAAATAGTAAATACTGTTTCCGACATACTTTTTTCTTCTTCACTTGATTCCATATTAAAAAATGCCTAGAAAAATAATCAGCAATATGAATTAAATTGCCAGGAACCCATTCTAAGTTGATGTTATAATTCCACAGTTTCATAAATGCTCTCTGAAGTTTGCTAGTGGAGACTTTGTGAATATCTTTTTTAATCAGCGATGCTAAAGACTTATGATCATTTTCAAAAGTTGCCCATCACGTATACGCAAACGTGAAATTTTTTAACTGCAAACAAAATCGAAAGTAATTCCTTTTCTATTTGCGAATATTTTGTTTCTCTTTCTGACAAGTCCCTACTAGAAAACCTTACAGCTCTGTTTTTAGCATTACTTTGGATCACAATTGGACAATTTGTCTTCTTTTGTTAACATTTTCACTATAGGATTCTGTCCATAAAAATGTGAAATACTTCTTTTACCATCCTCTTAAGGGAGAAGTTAATTCCGCTAAATTAGGTATAAAGTTCCTTACATAATTAATAACACCTAGAAATTTCTAAATATCTATTTTAATTTTGGCATATCTAAATGTTTTATACTTTCTATTCTGCTATCAACCACTGGAATAGTTTTATCATCAAACACCAATCCTAAATATTTATTTTCGGTACACAATATTAAACTTTGTTAAGGTTAAATTTTTCGACTATTTCGTAGAATGTCCTGGGGTTATAGTAAGGCCAGAAGGAAGGCGATTTAACTGATAAGTGCCAAAAGGTTTCGTAAACGTACAAAACTCTGTTGATGGGAGATTTAACTTAACATGCCATTATTTACATCTAAAACACTAAGCTACTGATTCTATTCTATTGCAGTTATTATTTCTGTTCCTGAGTAGGAATAAGGAACTATTTTTTTTAATATATTTTTGTTCAACATTGCTGGACTTAAACACAATCTAATATCTTCATATTTTTTTTTTACAACAACTTAATTTGATACCCAATTTCAAGGAGTTTTTACCATTGAATTTATAACTTTTTGCACTAATTCGTTCAATTTTATCCTTAGTTTTTCTATAATTTTTCCTGGAACTTTTCTTGGAGCCTCAATGCAACCTTTTGTGTTTTCAATGAGTTCAATTTTATATAAATCCGGAAAACACCCAATCCCATTAAAACATTTTGTTACCGTATCTACTCTTTGTACGAGTATAAGCTTAAGATTTGTATACGCATATAATCCCAAAACAGGTATATAATCATTTGAAACTATGATTAATTGTTTATTATTAACTATCATACAATTTTAAACATGCATTAACTCGCTGCATCCAAGTGGAACTATTACTATTGTTATGCTTGTTGACTTCATCTCCTGTTGCTCTCTTATTTCATTAAATAGGTATTTGTTCAGTAATTTTATTTGCATCCGATCGTGAGTCAAGTTTAAATTTTACGAAAGTGTTCTTTAATCTGATTCGTTTATAGAAGTTTTTTTTATTATAAGTGGTAAGAGAAAAACAAAAATAGTCATTTTGATCATCTATTTCTTTAAGTGTATTTGGTTATTATATATGAATCTACTTGCTACCGCAATATGGTTTTTTTTATTATAGATATGTATTTGCCAGTAAATTGGACACAAACCTCTTTTATGTGCTGATTCTCAGTATGCGTACTTATAGTTTTTTACATTGTTACTTAAGAGTCCGCAGTTACTTGAGTTCTGCAGTTTTGTTGTTTTTTTGCTACCAATTGTCGTTATCATTTTGGTAATTCCGTTGATATCAGTAGTTGTTGTTATTGTGTGCTGCTTTGGATTCGACTCTCTTGATTGCTCTTATTTTTCATACTTTCTTATCTTCATCCATTACCTCCCTAGCTGTCTCCTTTGCTGCCTTTCATACCATCATCACCGTTTTTTCATAATCCAAATCTTCCGTTTTGATTAGATTGTCGCGTAACTTTTTATCGGCTATTCCCATCACGATCCAGTTTCGCAACTTGTTACTTTATTCCGGAAAATTGCAAGATCGAATTAATTTGCGCAAATCAATTAAAAAATCCTCAAATGATTGCCAGACTCTTGCTTGCGCTTATAAAACCTACATATATCAGTCGTAGAGTGTATTTGATTTTGATGCATGGTATTTACCAAATGACTCAAATACTTCTTGAATGTTTTTCGTGTTATGTGCCGTCATTTCAAATGAAATTAAACTGTCTGACTGTATGATATACAATAAATAATAGCTAACAGATTAACTAACTAAACTTTATGATCGCCTGGCTTCAAATCTTGAAGCAATTGAATCTTGCAAGCATTTAAACCAAGAAGCAAAATTTACCAAAAAGTCGATGGATACAGGTTAAGTTCTTGTTTGAATTAGGATTCTTTTCATTGGCTTGGAGCC
Organism: Volucella inanis; assembly: GCA_907269105.1. Taxonomy (NCBI): domain Eukaryota; kingdom Metazoa; phylum Arthropoda; class Insecta; order Diptera; family Syrphidae; genus Volucella; species Volucella inanis. The sequence continues at coordinate 40,096,735 of OU026158.1, forward strand.
CAAAGGAGGTTATGCTTTAGAATCAGATGGAATTGCTTTTTGTCTGTTTATTTTTTTTTTTGCCTAAGGGATGGTGGGAAAGCTTATAATGACCACTAAAAACCACCTTGAACCCTTTCGCCTTGACACTATCCACTACCGTGTACCGTCTACTAGAGTCGCCGTTTGCTTTACCGATCTTGTAGTAAAGTCGTTGAAATATCCGTATCCTGCAGGAAACTGGGTGAAGTAGTAGGAGTAGTAGTAGTAGTAGCCAATTAGTCAAGTGCTTTTTTTGTATGCCGCTTCTGAAGCCTGTAAATTTCATCTCACCACCGTTTTTTTTTTTTTCGCCGGAAGATAGCTAATCATTTAAGATACTTATGTGGACAAATAGAAATGAGACTGCCAAAAGAGTTGACTATTCTATATCGCATTTGGATCAAAGCTTTGGAGTTTTAAAGTAGTATTTCGTCATTTTATAAATTTTTTCTGTTGAGACGATTATAAAAGAGAAAGGAAGCTTCCATTTTTTTTCTACACATACCTACTTTCAGAGTTTTTTTTTTAGTAAACTCGCTCTGAATATTTACCAAACAGAAAGGCATTGCTGTAACGAAATCTTAGTATTTTATTAGGCAAGGTACAAGAATCACTCAAAAGCATGCGCATACGAATATTTGTATCTTTACCTGTACCACATATGTTCATATCTACAATAAATAATTCTCACATAATTTTCTGTCTCAGCAAGTCTATTTAATTGGTTTTGTCATTATTTATTCTTCTTTTCGAAAACGAAAATTTCAACAGAGCCATTCATTTTAATGCGTGTTAAGTGGTGACGGATCCATGTTCGGTGCTCCGTACACCATGCTCCGTGCTCCGCCAATTATCATAACTAGGTGCTTATTTGATAAATGCTTGAGCGCATTTATTAACTAAACTACTTAGAGATACTAATCTTAGTCTCAGATAGAAGAAAGGCGACAACAGTCAACACGCCTTAAATGGAATAGGAAACGAACCTTAACCACCCCACCTCACATACGGATAAAAATATATACGTACACCAGATACATTGACATATATGTATATGCATGTATTTGATGTCAGTTCAACAGTCTTCAACAGACTGCTAATATGTTTGAATTTGTGTTTAGCTTTAGTTTGATGCCCATGCCCATCCTACACCGCCTTTAAACTTCTGCTAAAAAAAAAAAAAAAATAAAATAAACGAAAAAAAACTTTCAGCACCAATGCTTCCAGCTTATAGTTCATTCCACTTTTCTCAATATAATGCTTGGTAAACTAGAGGTTTGTTTCACTGGTGATGAAAATTCGATTTTAATTGGCGATGTAGCTATACGAGTATGTACCTTCATACAAGTACGAAAGTATCTCAACAAAAATTATCAAGGGGGTCATCGAGGGTAAGGGAAAAGCGTATTTAATGCTCGCACCCAAAGACCAATTTTTTAATTTAACAACAGCAGCAATAGGTATGTATGTACATCAATATCAGCAGCAACGGCGATGAAATTTAATGCGGGAAAAAAGAGGTAGACAAGACCTTAACGAAAAACAATAACAATTGCGACTGGTTCACTTCCCGTGTATCTGTATTTATAAACGGCACCAGGTTGTTGTTGTTGCTCGTATTTTTTTTAATTTTGGACACCTAATAACATATTAGCGCGTCCGACTGGCGGACAGGTCTACAGATACATTTTGTGTTCTGTCCGTCGTCTTCGAATTTTTGGATCATTTTGTGGGACGTTTGATGGAAGTCGAGCAATTATAGTAGTTAACCGGCCAAATGCATACAAACATACCCACATATGTATGTAAGTCTACTAATTATCTCCCTCTTCCTCTATCGGGTAAAATGACCAAATATTTGAGGATGTGACTGTGGTAATAGGTTTGCGCGTCTGGCTCCCGCTACCAAGTTATTTTATTTTTCATTTTTTTAAATGTGTAGGTATATTCTCTCCTGTCTTACATACATATATACGTATGTATATAGTAATGAGCAAGTACATGATGTGATATTAAGAGAAAAAAAAGCGTTAACGATTTGCTTCCGGTTGAAATCTTTTTGTTCGATTTAAAAACCAAGTCGTCCTACGTTAAGTGTATCGGAGTTTACTTTGAACAACAAATATTTTGCTTATGGCGAGGGCGATAGCGATGGCACTAATTAAATAAAGCAATTACCAACTGTGATGTGTATAATTATCATAGACTGAAAAAAACCGTGCTCGTGAAATGTCAATGTCTCACTATGATTAGGGGTATCTCAAATTAATTATTATTTAAAATCAATTTGAAAAAAACCAACACATTCTCAATTCATCCAGTGAATTTCTAATTTTCTGATTCGAATAAGAAATAACGTTTTTCCCTCCCATCTATTGAAATATTAAGATTTAATTGAGAATCAGACAACTTTGAACCCTGATTTATAAATTACGTTGGCCTATATTGACAGTAAGCCTACTTCATAGGCTTCTAGATGAGTTTTGACTCGTTACGAGTTCATTCACCATTTTCTGACCACTGCTCTGATAACCGTTTCATCTCAAATGTTCAATAGTAAATTTGTTTTGTCAACAATTACTCTGAAATATAATATTTATATCCTTTCTTGTTCCTTTCATTAAGTATACTATATTAATTAGCACTTTATACAAGGTGAGTAAAATAATGTCATAATGTGAACTGGCTGCCATTTTGTTAGAAATGAAAAAAATTGGGCTCTTGTTTTCGCGAAAAGTATATATGAAGGTGTGAAATTGATAGCATTAAGTTGAAAAAATAATATCGGTCAAATGACCCCTCCTGAGTTGATGCACTTTTGTGCTTGTTTAACGGAATTTTGAATAGTTGCTCGCAAAACATCTGGCTCCAAATTGGTGATTTCAATGTTAACTTTCAAGACTTGCAAGGTTTGTGGTTTACTATAGTGTTATAGGTGCGAGATTTCAAAAACCCCCAAAGGAAGAAATCTGCCGCCATCAGATTTGGCGATCAGTTCAAATCACCAAAACGAGGGTTCACACGGAAATTGGTGATTCAAAATCTCTATCGTTGCCTGAGCTGTGTGAGAGGTTGCTCTGTTCTTCTGGAACCAACACTGGTCGAAACCAAATTCAAAAACTTGCGGCAACATTACGTTTACAGTGGTGCCGTCGGCGTCTTTAAAAAAATAAGGGCCGATCACATTTTCAGGGGATAACAAATTACAAGAATTCAGCATAAGCACTATGAAAGTTACCATTTTCTTAAAGAAAAAAAAAATAAATATAAAAGAGATAAAGCCTTAGCCCTAATTTAAACTTCTGCGTCAAGATAGCAGATAGAACAACTTTTCTGGATTTTCCCATAAAATTTTATATTTCCGACATCGATTCAACTAAATCATCCTCATTGGGATCTACAATTGACTCAACTAGACCACTTAAATACACTTCGTCCCCATCCAGGGCGGAGCTATGCAAAGATGTCATTGTGTCGCTTCCGCTATATGCTGAACTTGTATCACTGGAATGGGACCCGCGATTGCATTTTAGGTGTAAATCTAGTCGAGGATTTGTATACTTTAGAAAAGAAATGCTGTTAAATTACACTGTTAGCTTCTCAGAACCACCTTGAACACATCGACCTACAGTTGATTTAGTTGGTTCCATGTCTGTGATAAAATCGTGCAAATCACGTCTGAAGACGTGGTCTCTATATATGTGTGAAGACGGAGGCGGTTCCCTCCTACTATCCGCCGTTTTATACTGACCTTCTTTTCGCATTTAGAATTCTTCTATTTCTGCACTTTTAAGGGGATGCAATAACTCTTCATGCATTTCACGTGGATTCTCCATGCCCTAGAAACGCAATTTTTATTTATTCATATAACCACTTAAGTGGAAATGGGCTTCGTGGGCTCATTATGATTTTGGATACGAAATCATCCTCTTCTTGCACTAGGTTTACAAAAGCGTGGGAGTAAGTTAACCTCACTTGACTGTCAATAGGCATCAATTGATGAACAGTTTGCACTTTATAAGGGAAAATCGTCAGGTCTTTTACCAAAATATGACGCAACGAACGTCTGCTGATTTAAAATCGTTTGTGTCGTTGTCTCTTCAAAGTTTGTGAACTCTTTTATATGCCCTCGGCTACAGTAGTGATATTCTCGGTCAAACGAATAATAAAGAGTCAGTCTGTACAAAAGGACAGGACGACGAGGAAAACGACAACGAAATTCACACCGGAAACTGGTTAAATTAGTAACAATAATAATTCCGCGTTTTTTAGGAGTGTATCGCTCCATTGCTTGTCGTCTACAACATAAATGTCAAAGCACAATGACACTAGAAAGTATCTGCAAAAATTATGGCAAATTCACATAATGACATTACTTTTGCCCACCTTGTACGTATTTATGTAATTTTTATTGCAGAATATTCAACGAAGTAGAACCTTCTGAGATAATCCAAGTTGTCGTAGTTTTTGTTTCTTATCTTTCGGGACAGAGCTCTCAGACAAAGAACTAGTCTATTGTTGTATCATTTATACCCAGTCCTAATTTGTGTCGCTGAAGCATCGTTCCATTTGTGTTGACGGGTTTTGGGGGAGAAGATTCAACTATGGCCTATACGAGCTGTACAGCGACACCAACCTAGTCACAAAATTGTGCATCAGGAGTCAATGCTCCGGCCCGCAGTGGAGGAAAACCTTACCTTACAAATAGAAGTGTACCTCAACCAACTTGGAGTGCGCAACTGGATGCAGTAAGCTAAAACGACCGGGCTAACTGGAAAGGTTTGTTAATTAAGGCCCAAGTTCACTACGGACTGTAGCTCCATCAAAGCTCGGAGAAAGTATTTAAGACTACTTCTACATTGTAGCGACAGATTCCTCAGTCCCTTTACGACAGAAAAATGTGTACATTTAAAGGTAATTCTTAGGCTATGTTACATTTCTGTTCTGATGTCATAATGTTATGGAGCCGAATCGTGCGGTTCAGTTTCGATTTTAAATAATAATTCTATATAAAACGCGCCCATATAAAAAACAAGAGCCATTTTTGAACTGTACTGCCAGTTTCGCTAACCTAAAGCTAGAGGATGTGGTTTTTATTCACTTCCAGTTAGTAGAGTAATTTTTAAAAATTATAAAAGAATGAAAACTAGCCTCTGGCAATAATTGCAAAAAACTTCTTTACGTACAATGTAATTTCCAAGACAATGTACATAACATACTCGTACTCGTACTCGTATGTCTCGTGGCTTTCTCTCTGCAGAGTAATCCTAATAATTGTCGCAATTACCTAAAATTAAATTTTCACCAATTACTCACTATAATACACGAGGGGTTAACCAAATTAGAAGAAAGATTTAAAAAAATGAAATTAAATCCATACATAGTGCACATGTGAGAAATTGAGGCCAAAACATGTGTGAATACTCGCTCGTAATTGTTACGAGCGTGTCTTCCATAATCATTCACAAGCAACACAAAACACATCAGTGAGCGCACACAAGCAGAAAAGTCACTTGCATTTAGTGCTTAACAAACGGTGCGGTGTGTCATATTAGAGCATATCCAAACGGTTGGTATTAACGTGCACCTTACCCTTACTATCAAGCTTACTACCATATCACGACCTGATTTGCATTTGCTAAGCTTACTGCGAAGCCAAGAATTACAAAACAATTAAATCTCTGTTCGGTTCGCCCCACTTAGCATGGTAGCACGAGGGCGATTAATGGAGACATCATTGTTTCCCAATCCAAAAGAGCAAGTGTCATTAATATCATTAGCACACCGAAAATAATACAGAGGCGTGAAGATCACCTCAAGCGTCGTCGTCATTATAGCCATCATCATTATCATCATCAACGTTGTCGTATTCGTAGTCATAGCCGTTGTCAGATGACATCTGTTGGTTAGTTGTTTTGGGGGTCTGCAATCTACAACCCCTTTGTGAGTACTTGTATTTTACACAGTTAAATAATACTCGCACATTAAAAGATCCGTTGATGATCCTAATGATGATTAAACATTCAAATGAAGAGCAGTAATAAAAATTAACCCTTTGAATGGATAACTTTCAACCCTTTTTACGGCGGCCGCTTGCTTGTGAAATTATGCCTGCCCCCGCACTCTGAATGGTGAGCATGATTTTTCGTTTTGCCTTAATTTATTTATTTTTATTTTTTAGCTTTTCATTTAGTCCTTTTTAGCGGCTTTTACTTATCGTCCATAATGTTGATGATGATAAGGATAATGATATCGACGCTCAGTCGCACGCAAATTGTTGCTCACACTTTGGATTTATGTGTGTAAAGTTGTAATTTGCATCTGTAATTCATAAAAGATGATTTAAAATATTCCCCCTCGCGCAATCAAAGAAAAGGGGTTTGTTCTGAGCAATTAACACTATTGTTTAACCCTTTTGCCAGAGGATTTTCTGACTGGTTAACTGGTTTTGTTGGTTGGATGGTTGGATGCATAGCCGGTTGGATGGTGTGGATTGACTGTTAGGTCGGTTTGGGGGTGGTGGCAAATTTTCATAATTAAGCCTTTACCATTGACGGATTATTTTTTTGTTTGCTTCATGTTCGCTTGGTACTGGGATTTGTTGATGTTACTTAACAGTTGAGACGATGAAAACCAATTAAGAGGGAGAAATGTTTGTCTGGCTGGTGTTATGTCGTAATTTGGGATCGACACCTGGAAGGGGATAATTTCCGAAACAATGCCGATTAGGGGGAGAATTGTTTTGTTTGACTTGACATAGGAATTTGGGTTGAATTGAATGAAAGAATGTTGGTTTGACTTTGGTTAAGTTTGAGAAGCAGTGTTATTTATCTTTGTAATCGTTTAACTCTCACCCTTAGTAAAACTTAAAACACTTCCGGTAAGTGATTTAGAAGAAGATGAGAAAGTTTAACAGGGTCGTGTGGGCCCTACTCCCCACCTTCATCTAATGTTTGTACGTACATACGAGTATGTACACACACGTACATCCGTAGTTAGTTTAGTTTAGTTGAACTGCTTAATGCTAAGTCTCTATGATTTGGCCTCTTGACCAATTATATATATGTATACATATTTATGTGTGTGCTCAACAGTTCTCCTCTTATTTTGAATACAGCGTTAATTTTATCTGTAGGGTTGACGATAAAAAAGTACGTCATATCTTCTACAGAATGATTGACTTGGCTGTTGTATGATCTACATATGTATGTACATACAGTATGCAGCAAAAATCTTGATACCCCAACCCATATTCTCTTCATCGCAGGATATAATGTTATTAAACGCCTTCAACCAAGTTGTTCTTTGCTCATAATATATGTTTGTTTATACATTTTGAAATCCAAAAATAAAAGGAAAAACAATCCAAAAAAAATAAAAAATCTTCCGTAGCATCCAAAAATAACAGCAAAAGTTTTGATACCCTTGAATCTTAAGCTATACTATAATTTTGCAAAAATAAGATTTACCTAATACTTGGTTGGATATCCGTTGAGTTTTTCAACTTCCCTAAGAAGTTCTGGCATCGAATGCGTTAATTTTTTAGATATTTAGTTAAAATTTCTTGCCACTCTGCCGGAAGTAAGGCTTTCAACTGAGGCTTCGACGTTATAACATATTTGCCTAGGCGGTTCTCTAAATTATCCCAAAGGCGCTCTATTGGGTTGAGATTCGGGATTTGTGGTGGTGTTACAGGCAAGTGAGGGGCTCTATGTATCAACCACATTTTTACAATTTGGGCGATATGTTTGGGATCATTGCCTTGTTGAAAGTAAAAATCGTTGGCAATTCCCATTTTTTGTGCACTTTGAAGCAAATTTTCTTGCAGTATTTTTAAATACACTTCTTTTGTCATGATTTCGTCGATTATGACTAAGTTTCCGACACCAAACTTGGACATACAGCCCCATACCATAACACCACCACTCCGTGCTTTACCGTTTTTCTCGTGTTTTCCAGATTTAAAGCCTTATTTGGTTTTCTCCACACCTTCGAACACCCATCTGAGTCAAAAATATTGTACTTTGACTCGTCTGAAAAAATTACCTTATCCTAGAAGTCGAATCCTTTATTCTTGAATTCCTTAGCAAAGCCCAATCTTTTCTTTTTATTTGTTTTGCTGATTAAAGGCTTTATTCTAGCAGTGCACGTCCTATACCCCATTCTTTGTATGAACCTGCGTACTGTGTCAGCTGAAACAATTGTATATGAAGAATTCTCTAACGTTGTGGCTCTCTTTGGCGCACTTTCAAAAGGATTTTCTTGAATAATTTTCTCAATCGCTCGTTCATCTCTAGCCATTAAGGCCCGATGATGCCCAGATCTTGTTTTGTTTTCGATTCTTTTTTATATCTGTTGATTGCTTTTTGAATAGTATGTTTAGTTCTTTGAATTATTACAGCAATTTGTAAATATGATTTTCCATTTTTATGTAAGTTTATGATAATTTTTCTTTCTTCTATTGTTAATTCTTTTCTCCCCATTTTAAAAAATTACTATCTACTCACTTTATTGTTACACCAACTTCGGATTTTGTCGAACTAAATAAATTTATTTTTACTTTGCATCGAAGATCGTCATATTCTGACAGACAAACCTTATCGCTTAAAATTTACGTTATTTTTGTAAGACAACATGCATAAACCAAGAGTATCAACACTTTTGCTGTGTTATTTTTGGATGCAATACGGAACATTTTTATCTTTTTTATTTTGTTTTTAATGAATTATTTGGTTTTTTATTTTTGGATTTTAAAATGAACAAATAAACATGTTATGTTATGAGCAAAGAAACAACTTGTTTGAAGGCGTTTAATAACATAATATCCTGTGATGAAAACCCATGAAAACGGGTTGAGGTATCAAGACTTTTGCTGCATACTGTACATATATTGGAATGATTGACCATCGCTTACAGATTTTTCGTAAATTCTATGCCAGGTTCTTTCAATAAGATGCTAAATTTCTGCTTGAGCGAAGCCGGCTGCTCGTTTGGTGTAATATTTAGACTATAGTTACTATCCGTTCTTTGCATTTCAAATTCTTAAACATATTTTTCTCAGCTTCGTAGTATTTGCTTAAACACTAACCACAGAATTCTTCCAGGTTTCATAAACATGTCTTTTACAATATATTCAAAATGTAGTTTGAGAATAACTATGAAAGAAACCGGGGTGATACTCCAGACTTCGCCAGCGTTGTGTGTAAACAATCCATTTGAGCGCACGCTTAGTATAAAAAAAAGTGCAGATACTGATACTATACAGTAGATGAGCATAGGAACTTTTCCAAAATTTTGAATAGCAGAAATCCCAACTTATGCTGCGTATAGAAGAACGGAAGTTGCCGTAGTAGGTAGGAAATTATTTTTTCTGTTTTGAGGTATGCGAGTTTGGCTTCAGCAAGTTTAATCATCACTTCTAGGAAATATCTACTTATCGCTTCTAGCGAACCTTCTTCCACTGTCTCTGGATATCACCATCTTTGACTTTTCAAAGTTTATGGACAGATTTCAAGTTGTACCAATAGGTGTCTAGCCTGTTTATCATTAATTGCATGATCTCCACTTTACCGGCAAGCAAAACGACATCATCTCCAAACAATAGTGCTGTCATTTATGTATAAAATAAATAGTAAAATATTTTGTTTATAGCTTTGCTTAACACCAACTGATGTTTCCAAATCCTCCGACAGATGCGGAAAAACTGTTTCATGTGGAATCGAGTCCAAAGCAGCACGAATATCTGCGAAGAGAGCGTAGAAATTTTTATGCTTTCTTTATACATTTCTGCAATGTTAACGAGCGAGAAGATTTGGTTTTGGCAATCCGAAAGGTTCTTCTTATTTTCCACCCACTCTGTAATTTTACCAAAGAGTAAACTAGCAAACAATTTGGCGGATGTGCTGCAGAACCAAATTCCTTTATTTTTTCCTGAATCATCGAAGTCTTCTTTGTTGTGTAAAGCGAAAATAATTGATTTCTGGAACGTATATCTGCGTCAGTTTTTTTTATAATAAAGCTTGACACATATGACACCGACCGACGTTATGATAGGCCATAACTTAGAACTTTCGCTTTAGAATGTCGATTGTGTCTCGTGCAGTATGCGCCATTGAGCCGTTTAGAGTAAGTCAAGTAATTTTCAAATTACTTTTCATACACAACAGCAATGGTAATGCAGTGGCAATTTCGAGAATTTAGAACCAGAAGCCTCCCACACGGCTTAACAGATTTTTACAATATATCTAGAGTAGAGTTTACATGTTTGCTTCAGTCTTTTTGGTATCAAGCCGAGATTGACTAAACACAGTTCAATTTGCTCGAGAGAATAAAATGCTTGTGTTCTTAATATTATATGGGTAATGATCTCAAATCTGCTAGTTACTCAAGTGTGATAAACATATGCCACTTCTAATTCGAAACCACTCACAAAAGTAGTGTGTAACTAATTTTTGCATATTGAAGCACAATTATCTTGATAAAAGTAATTTTTAATCAAAATGCAAATGACCGATTTCCATAGCCGCCATCGACTAGCAACGTCTTATTGAAATCCAAAATACGTATTGATGCACACATCAGAACACTTCAAATGTAAATTAGTAGAACATGTAATCACATCAGCAACCCTCATCACGTAAGCTCTGTGAGAGTACAGCGTAGGACAACCCCTCTGGTCATTTGGCAAAACTGTGCTCTGTTCAGTTTGGTTCGGTTCGGCTCTATTCTATTGTGGATCCAGTTGGCATCTACCTCCACCTTTGCCTTCTTGTCATTCATCACTTACCATAAATTCGTAATAAATTCTATTTTATTGTATCATTTCTGTATAAGCATGTATCTGTATGAACTATTGTAAAAGCACGCTACTGCGTGCAATCACTCTAATTACTTCTCATAATAATAATGGCGAGCTGACGCTGGATATGCCGCTGATGAGACTGATGAGGCTGATGATGCTAAATCATATACCCAAAGCAAAATGGGGAGTGCAGTACAACCCCTTTTTAGCTTCATCCAAACATATATATATACATTTGCACACCGAATGTCTACAATAATCATCAGGAGAATAATAACTTGTACCGCTACATGACCGATTGACGTCGACTCGACGAGGCAAAATTTCGTTAGATGGTGTTAACAAATTTGAATACGCATATTAACTGGCTTAATCAAATCGTGTACTTCGATTTTAATTATAGATAAATCCTCATGATGTGAACATGTTAGCGAGGGTGAGAAAATAAACTTCGTTCGATTTAAATGTAATAGCCACCTCATGAATACACATACATATGCTACTTGCTCTAGGGGTAAGCAAGTATTCTGATGTAGTTGCTTATAAATTCGCATAATTCCTTTCGTTTAAGAATCTATTTATGTTTCTTGGGTTTGAAGATGCTTCTGGTTTATCCAAAATTCCCTTCAAAAGTCTTAGAATTGATTCTATCTATGCCAATCAAAAATTAAATTAAACAAAGCAAACTTGTATCCTCCTTGCAATCAGGCTTCCGCTCTTATACAGCACTACTTAAAGAACAGACGACCGATCTTAACACTTAACTTTTCTAAAGCATTTGACTAAGTTGACCCTATAAATCTGTGCAATAAACTTTCTAACCTCTTTAGCATGTCCGATACAGCAAAATTTATCTTATTGTACCTAAGTGATTGTCTGTAAGCTTTATTGTAAAGGTGTTTTATTACTCGGACCCTTATTATTCTCAATGTTTACAAATGATTAACCAATGTGTTTAGTTCATTGTAAATTCCACATGTATGCTGAAGATTTGCAACTCTATTTAAACTCTCCAAAAGAATTGATTAAAGATGCAGTAGTAAAACTAAATGAAGTCCTATCTACCATAGGGTAGGTTAGGTGAAAGTGGCGGTTGGAAAACCAACCAGGGGGCCTATTGGCCCGTTGTGCTGCCACGTGGATCTATGATCCTCTTACTCATGGAACCAATTTGAGTTTATGATGAAACGCAGGAGACATCTTTGGCCAGATCTGTTTAGTCGCTAGACATGTTGGTCCACCGGTTCATCTGTGTTCTTTTATTAGCATCCAGTTTAAATAATAACTTGTACGTAGCGATTGGTATACCTATGCTACCCTTTTCCGGTAGAATAGGTAGAGTGGTTCCAATTTTGTCGTCGGCCCTATAATTCCCTAGAATGTCCTTGTGGCCCGGCACCCAACAAAGGTAAAGGTCGTTCGAACGACGCGGCATCTCTAGTCTAGTCTGGAGGAACAAAGCCATGCTATATATGATTAGGGTTATAAGCCTTGGAGAACTGGTTGTTCTGTCGAGTTCATTGCTCTAGCAATGTGCTTTCGACTCAGCTTAATGATGAAATTGTCTACTCGTATTAGCTTCGCCCTGTTGTACAGGACCTTATAGGGCTTGCCCTCTCAAACACCCGAATCCTTACCATTAAACTTGTTCTCGCGGTGAGCATCACGGGACATCCAAATTCATCCAAGGCCGGATAATTGCCTCTTCAGCAATGGGGATTGGGCCTTACTACTCAATTGCCTTCTCAAAGCTCAAAGAAAGAGCAATTGGCAAGATTGGCTCTTCGTTTTATTTCTGCTGAGATATTGTTGGCAGAATATATAGCAGAGCCAAGGTAGACAAAGACCTCTACTACCTTGAAATTGGTCGATGTTGAGTGTCCCTTCTTTTTGACAGCATATACCTGGTATTGCCCTCATTTTGAGTCTTTCACAAAAAATTAGCTGATAAGATCTTGTATACGACTTTGAAGAGACCTTTATGTACCTTCGTAGTTAATACAAATAAGCTGTCAAGTCCAGTTGGATTTTAGCTTAGATTTTACTTTATTTCGATCAGGTGGATGAAAGTTTTGGCTATTATCGTCTAACTTGGATAGTCTATTCTGCTTGATGGCCGGGTGTTGGGTTTCTTCGCCGGTATACAGTCTGCAGACAAAGTTTTCCCATATCCTCAGCAGCGACTATTACATAACTAAAAGGTTTCCTGGTTCATCTCTGCAGGCTTTTGTACGGGTATTCTTGCTTTGCATACACTTCCGTACTTTATTCTTATCAAAATTGGTCCCATTCTTCTTCTAGAAAAGCCAAGGTTTTTCTCTTTTTTTGATAGTTCCATGGCTATAAGTTTTGCATTTAATGGTTTCAACTGTTAGTTTTATGTCGTTGTTTGTGTTACTCTAGTGCAGAAAGGCACCTCGTCTTGCTAGCTAATCAATTCAGATATTCACTCGTTGAGATTAGCAGACCCTACTTAGAGTAGACATTTAGATATTTTCGCACTTCTATTATTTTGTTGGTTTCACTTGCCAAACCTTTTATTGCAGCTTGACTATCCACAAAGATAGAGACATCCCTCACTACTCTTCGATTGTTTTAATGGTTCGTACTTTTGCGTTATAGACGTGTGTCCTAGATTGCGATGCGTCCATCAGCTTGCTTCTTTCAGTTTGATCGAGCTTTTGGAAGCCGTGCGCTTAAGGAAGGAGGTTAAGCATTATATCTTGTCCAACTTGAGGAGCCTCGCTTTGCCCTACTTTGTATCCTACGTCGATATCGGAACACAATGCTCACATATCACCCAAAACCTAATACAAAGGTGCTACTAATAGTAAAGTCAATTGAACAGCAACACCGAAACAAAGTTCCTTACTTTATGGATTCTGCATATCATTAATTTTATTTTTTACATCCCTATCCTCTTCTTACAGTATAAAGGTTCATAATGTTTCATAATCCATTTTGTGCGCGCTAATTAAAGGCAAAAATCAGAGTCTCCCAGTGATTAATTAAGACCATTCTCTTCAAAGTCATACATAACACTTGAGTTACAAATTTGGTATTTATGAAGTATATATAGATACGAGTATTTCATGCCTCTAGATGCCGAGAGCAACACATCTTTATTCACAAATCGTATTGCATTGTCACCTGTCCAACTGTATCGAAATCAGAAGGAACTTTGTTTTCTGGTTAGGTAATACGGATTCCAGCAGTTGAAAGTTTGAGGCGTATTAACTACACCCATCGTTTGCGTTAATCGGTTAACAACACATCATTGGAATGCTGCGAACTACCACCGATGAGTAAGCGCTATAGCTAAAGCCACAACATTCACCACTGGTACCATCTTCGCGACCGCCGTCGACCTCGGCATCTTCACACATTCATCCATGTTACAAAACAAATGATCGGTTTCTTTCAACGGCCGGGCCGATCGAAGTCGGCTACAACGGCTGGCCTGATGTCGGTTGGCGGTAGCAGCAGCAACATTAACAGCAGCAGCAACAGCGACAGCAGCAAAAGATACACTACAAGAACAGGCCAACTACAGTGGCGGCAAGGTAGTTGATAGTAGGTAGGTAAGTAGGCAGACGGAGGTGTAGTTTTTCACTCACCTAAAAGGATGTGAGTGTGTTATGAATGACGGATGATCTACAACGACCGATGAATGACGACCGGTCTCGAGATTTCGTTCCATCGTTAGTTCATATTTCATTATGAGATGAGAGCTAAAGATAAATAATAAGTTGCACTGTGAAGTTCAACCTTTATTGGACGCGGCAGCAATTAAAACGAGGATGGTAATATTTGTTTGCCCAGACAATTTTCCACGGATTTGAGGGCGTAAATAGCTTTAAGATGATGTCAATGGCTTGAACTGTATACGAGTAGTAGCAAGTAAGAGTGAAGGAAGAAGGTCAATCAACACAGGCCGTTTATAAGGGACATTACTCGTACCTGTTTCTGGTAGTTTCGTAAATGTGTGGGTAGGCATACAATATAAAATGTTCTGGAAAATAGAAAGGTTCCTTAGATATTTATTTAGTATCTGCAATAGCTTGGAAAACCTTTAAGGTTTTCGTTGAATTGTTGAACTTATTTACCAACCATCCGTCGAAGAGCTTTATTTTTGGATTTGGGTGATATCCACCAGATCGAGACGTCCACAGATACACGTTCTTCTTATTAGATTATGTTAACGACAAACACAAACGGTCAGCTCATACTCTACTCTCAATTCTGGTTTTACAAAACACCCTTCTTACGGACTGTTAACAAAGAGGCAATTGGCTTTTAATGCCAATTGTGGTTTAACCTCCCTGCCGTGTTTGGTAAAACAGTACTATATGGAATAAGAGTTTAGATACTTAACAATTGCAAGGCATATGCTCAAAGGCAGGAACGAATTTCAACAGTCCTTTGAACGGAAAAGACGAATAACTTATGATGAAAACGGTTATCTAGTTACAGATGTCAAATACGATGAAAGGAGTAAATGCCACCTAACTATGATGAAGGCCTGAAAAATGGCAAAACTTCATGGTAGGGCTGTTACTGGCTGGAAACGAGCGCATACATGCGTTCTTAGACAAAATAGGTTCGGAATTTGAATCTCAGAATAATTTACTAAATTCCACAAATGAACTTAACTAGAGCAAATTACCATATGTTGATTAAATGGACGAAAGTTTGAAAATGAATTGCTAGTTCAATGAGACTATTCTTCTCATGTTTTGTATATAGAGTTCTTTTAAATTCAGGAAAATGTATTGGTGACTAGAAAAGAATTGGAATACAATAAACTGCTCATATATCATCTATAGGGATGTACATATAATGCAGTTAAAAACAGAAAACCAGCATTAAAACTATAGAAAAATCCCAAAAATAAGGCATTAAGATGTATTAATAATGAGCATTGGTACGCAATAGATATTAAAATATCAAACTAGAAGACTACGAAGGATAGATAGATAGTATTAGACCCAATGCTAACATAATATTTATGAAAAACCTGAAGTTATAGGATCCATGCATAAGAGGTTTCATTTTCATTTATCAAGGACATGCATACGTATTTTCCAGTACAGAAGATTCTTACTGTTATTTTAGTCGACAAAAGAGGTGTTGCTTTTGGAAAAAAAAATTATAATAATAATGTTAGCTTAATGACCTCCACAATTTCT
This sequence comes from Volucella inanis, assembly GCA_907269105.1. Lineage (NCBI taxonomy): Eukaryota > Metazoa > Arthropoda > Insecta > Diptera > Syrphidae > Volucella > Volucella inanis. The sequence continues at coordinate 40,112,746 of OU026158.1, forward strand.
GTCACGTTCTTTTAATGAATATTTCATCAAATTTTCAGTTAATGCGGATTTATTTAATCCGAAACAACACGGATGGGTACGCAATAGATACTAAAATATCAAACTAGAAGACTACGAAGGATAGATAGATAGTATTAGACCCAATGCTAACATAATATTTATGAACAACCTGAAGTTATAGGATCCATGCATAAGAGGTTTCATTTTCATTATCAAGGACATACATACGTATTTTCCAGTACAGAAGATTCTTACTGTTATTTTAGTCGACAAAAGAGGTGTTGCTTTTGGAAAAAAAATTATAATAATAATGTTAGCTTAATGACCTCTACGATTTCTGTCACGCTCTTTTAATAAATATTTTATCAAATTTTCGGTTAATGCGGATTTATTTCATCGAAAACAACACGGATGTTATTATTATTATTATTATCAAGGGAACGATACAAATCAATTTGTAGGGTCCGGGATTTAACGCCGGGGTACTATGCCCATGTGGCGCGTTTTGTCAACAGCACGCGGAGTACTGGGTTCCCATGTGGTCCCCCACCTACGTACTTACCGCGCCCAACACTGCTTGATTTCGGTGATCTAGTGGGAACCGATGCAGTTTTTTTCAGTTTAAACGCATTTTTATTTTCTTAATTCATTAATTCTTACATGCTAGACAAAAAAAAAAAAAAAAAAACGCTTAAAAATTAGCTTAAATTACTTAAAAAAATTATATTATTTTAACTTACTGGCCCCATGCGGACACTCTAAGTTAAACCTAACAAATATATTTTGTCTTTCGACGTGCAGTACAATATTAATTTTTTGCATTTAATGTAATTAAAATACTAATTGAAAACTAAGAAAATATTTTTTTTATTATATTATAAAACTTAAAGCTAAAAATTAAAATTACCTAAAATAAACATCAGCTTAGCCTACTTAAATTATCTTATTCTAGGTATTATTCCTTTTTTTTGTAGAAGGTTACCCACTCCTGTTTTTTATTTTTTATTTTTTTTTTGTATTTTTTTGTTTTTATTATATTTTTTTTCGGTTTTTTTAATTTTTTGTTCTTAACTACTATCGTAAACCTACCTAAAGCTATGTAAGCCGGCCACTGCTAAAAAATTAGGTTGACCAACTCTTTGAATTTGAATTTGACGATGTAGATTCCTCTCCTTCAACAAGCCACCAAAATTGTTGGTGCTGCTGAGCAACATCCCTCATGTCGCGGCTCCCTACCGACCTACTGAACCGGAGACTTTCCGCACTGCCGTGTACGACATCTCTGTCGTAGTTGAGTCGCCTGTCCGCAGCTGTTCGAGCGATGTGGAAGATTAACGGCACAGCTAATCTATCCTGGATCAGACCTTTTTTATCTAGGTAGAGGAACGCCTCTGGAGGAATAAAGCCGTCAAAGCGTACTCTCTCGTGATACATATAATTGGGGTAGTAAGCCCCGGAGATCAGGTTATTCGACGAGGTATAAGCGAAGACAAGTCCTAAGACAAGCCCTCTCAAACACCCGAATCTTTTCCAATAAACTTGCTCTCACGTTGAACCACACGGGACATCCAAATACAAGCATGGGCCTGATAACGGCCATGTAGCAGATCAACTTCACCCCCGCATCGAGTTGGCTGTTATAAAACAGTCCTTTGTAAGGACAAAAGCACCTCTGGCTCTGGCCAGAGCAACATCTATATGTTTGTTAAAATACAGATATTGATCTAGCCAGATCCCAAGGTATCTGACTACATTTCGACAAGCAAGTGGCAGTCCGTGCTGCCCAATAATCGAAAACTTTCGCCAATTCTTTCTGGTATTTCTAGAGGCCCCAGACAAAGGCGTCCTTAACAAAATGGTTTCTGACTTCTGAAAGTTGATTTTCAACTTCCAGTCATCGCAATATCGCTTAATTTTGTCGAAGTCACGTTGCAAGAGTATATTAATGACCTCAATCTTTGGACCTGATCTGTACGCGATTAAGTCTTCTGCGTACGCTATGGCATGGTGAAGTGAACCTATCAGATCACTTGTGTAAATGTTGAACAGGATCGGCGAATTTACCGCACCTTGTTGTAGACCGTTTTTAATGTAAAATGTTCTAGCAGAAGTCACATCGCCATTTTTCACTGAACTGTCTATCTGTTAACATGTTGTAAAGAATATAAAGAAGTGGCTTACTAATGCCCAGCCTGTTCAGCTTGAAGAAGAGTCCCATACCGTACCATACGGTATCGAAGGCTTTTTCCAAGTCAATCAGGCAGGCACCAGTACACTGGTTCTTGCCATTGTTCCATTGGATATCAGAAACCAGTTTAGACGCGGCATGAATGACATCATGCCCCGCCTTGAAACCGAATTGATTATCCGGAACTAAATTTTTGTCCTCAATTCACTTAGTCAGGGCTCTATTGATCACCTTCTCGAAAACCTTACTGATATTTGGAATAAGACTGATCGACCGGAGATTCGCTGGATTGGATGTGTCTTTATCCCTTTTAGGGATTGGATGTACCACAGCAGTTTTCCAATGCGCTGGATAATGTGCATTATTCATCGCATTGTTAAAGAGGATGGTATAAATGTTCACCGCTTCTAGTGGGAGATGTCTAAGCACAATGTTCGGTATTTCATCGGTTCAGTGAGAACCGATGTTTTCAGTGTGGCGAGGCCGTTGACACAACACGGATGTGCTTGACAGGGTTTGAACCTTTTCTTTCATATGACATACAGACATGGAGTTCATCATCAAAAAAACTGATTGGAGCTTTGAAAAGTGGCATTAGAATTGAGAATTCCATTATTGTCGGCAGTACGAAAATAACCAAGAAAAACAAATTGATAGTTATTATCTAGTGGTGAATTGTGAATATCAATGTAATGTCAATATTCGGTATTCCTGCAATTCTTGTTCGATTTTCCGACATGTTGGTGACTAACACCGTACTCACCGTATAAATAGGTAAGGATTTTTCCAAGCCATTTGAAGCAAAGTAATGTTTACATGCATGTGAATCTTGAACTTGATAGTGAAGAAGGCAATCTATGTTGCAGGACGCAAAATAAAATGTCCTGCTTTTTATAAGAAGACTCAAATGATACTGTTATAATTGAGAGAACTCAGCTAGTACCTCCAGTATTGGCGTGTGAGTTTCACACAGTTCATTTAAGTATGATGATATGGAAATCACATGACGGCGCGTTAGCTTGTTTAAAATATTTTTCGACAACAAAGGTTACACTTAAGTCGTTACTGACCTCGAGGTAGTAGCAAGTATTACTTTTTTTGTAAATAAATCCTTGTTTTCAAGGCCCATCAAGGGCTTGTCTACCACCGTCAGTCTTAAAATTTTAAATTAAACTAAATCTTTTGATCTTTGTTATTATTATTTTAAAATAATTTACCAATCATAACCATATACACATGTGGACAATCATATAGGTTGGTACATACGTATATACGAGTATGTACATTTACACACGCACACTAAAAGCAAAATGCTGGAGTTATCATCATAAACTATCCCCTTGTCCCACAACGAGTAGCGATCACATTAATCCTCAAAACACAATCATCACGTGTATGTTAATTATTCTACAATAGCCATAAAATGTCGAATTTCTAAAAACAAAAGGCAAAATTGGAAACTTCCATTGAATTACTAAGCAATTAAAACCCAAACGACGTTACACTTTTTCAGTTCAAGACACCAAGCAACGAAGCTTATTAATATTTTACACTGATCGTCTTGTCACGATCATTATGAGTGTCTCGCAACATGATCACATCATTGTCGGATCTAATAATTTGGTTTGGCCGTTTTTTGGTCAATCAATCGCTCGGTATGGCACTTCACCGTACTTCGACTCCAGACGAATCTTAGGAGAAGAACAGGAAAAACAAAAAAAAAAACCCAATTGCACGATCATTCCAATCACATAATCCTATTTTTAAATATGAAAATTTGTGCCACAAAAATATTGAGAACGAGCGTATTCGCATTTGAACTGGCAAAAATAACGACAACCACGATGAAGAGCAAGCCTAAGAGAGGGTAGACAATCATCATGACACACAAAAGCCAAAAAAAAAAAAAATAATAATAATAATAAAAAAAAAATAAATAAATAAATAAAAAAATAAAACATAATAATAAAATTCATTAATATTCGTCCAAAACGTAAGGCACGTACACACGCTGAGCACATTTTCATTTTGTATCAAAGACAACGAAGAGTTGTACATTGAACACCAGCAAGAACAACCATAAAAGACTTGCACATAGCATTCAGGATTCAGCATTCAGTATTCAGCATTCAGCATTCAGTATTCAGCATTCAGCATTCAGCGTTTGGCAATCAAAGTGTGAGAAAAATTCCTTTAACAATATCCTACTTCGACTAAAATCCCACATTCATACTCTCATCAACATGCTACTAAATGATCGAGTATAGTACACTGTGTAACAGCATTCTGAGACACCAATATCATTCATATACTCGTAGTTTGTAACCTATGGTCCCTTAATTAAAGCCCCTCTGTCTGTTCTCCATCAAAATCTTCAACATCAACATCATCATCATCATCATCAACACCACCACCAACAACAGCAGCAGCAACAATTGCCCGAGTCAATGATTCGAAGTAGAATAAATGCTCAGATAAGGTGTACCGCAATTGGTCTAGTTTCCTCCCGCCCGTCTTCATTCGTTGATCAGCAACCAAAGAAGACTTAGCCTACCTCTACCTAACAATGATAAAAAAAAACTTATCAACCACGTTTGACATGTAAGAATTTCGACGGTGGTACTTGTCACTCCTAAGTCGTCTTTATAAGATGTGTACATGCATATAATATGCAAAAGCAAAAGCAAAACAAAGACCAAGTACCTTCAGCCTTTTCAGTGATCAGTCCACAGTCTTAGACAAAAAGCGGCCAAAACGACTCTTGTAGGGAGAAATTAGTATGCGCTGCATATCTGAGAATGTTAATTGTGAACGTGCATGAAATAAGCTCAAATTTTATTGGCCCAGTGTGTGAGCTGACAAAACTTCCAGCAATTGCCCACTGCTTATTTTATTTTTCTCATACCGCAACGGGTGTGGGTATGGGTACGGGTACGGGTATGGGTATGGGTATGGATGGGCATCGCCTCTGACTATGGACATGGGTTTTTTTCAAGATACTTGTCTTACCTTTGGCTTGTTTGGCCATAAGTTTTATCGTGCATTTAAATTAAAATGTGCCCGGTAATTGATGTAGTTGAAATTGATAAAGGCGTTCGACTTTGTGCATTGTGGTGACCTAGTTTCATCGCCGTGATGTTTAAATCTAAAGAGAAAAATCGACAATGGTCCGATGGTAGGAACTTTAATAGTAGAATCAAGGTTAACTTAGTGCGAGTACTAAAATAAGGAAATATTTGATGCAGCTATCACTCTCTCTACCATCTACCATATCTTGGTCGCTCCGAACGTTACATAATTAAGAATAATGTACTATATTTGGGGGATTTTCCACTCGATCTTCGGATCAAGTCAGAACTTACGAGAAAATGTTTTGTCAAAAGTGATTTCTAAGTAAGTACAAAATCAATCAATTGTTTTATATAGTATTAATTTCCTTGGCAAGGACGAACATACGAGTATAATTCAAATGTACTCGGATACTCTCCGTGCTGTTAACGTACTTTTATGATCGTGCTTTTACTGACTCAAAAACGTTTGCACTTAGCGCTATTGGAAGGAATAATAGTTACCCATACGCGTTGATGTTGAATGTTTGCAAGTTTTTTTTTAATATTTTGCACGAGCTCAAAGGATTTAAGTACCCTTAAATAGCTTGCACACAGCGCGGGCGAAGGATTATCAAATAGAAAAGAAAGAGAGGTACTAATTAGGAATGAACCACGATATTTTAGAGTACGTTCGAAAGTGGGCTTGAGGGTGTACTGATGAGCATTCATACCGAGACGGGTGTTACGTTTAAAATTTTGAAGGGGCGGAATGCACTGGCGACTTCTATGGAGCTGGAAATAGCGATTAAACAAAGTGAGACAAGAGACATTACGTCGGTGTTTGAGGGTGTCCATTATCTGAGTGATAATAGTATCACCTATGAGTTTCATCGAACGGTTTTAAATCTTATATATCAGGTGCAAAGATGTTTTGGGCGCACCCGACCAAATTGGATGGTTTAGAAGTAGTAGACAAGAGATCATTAATGAAAATTAAAAAGAGTGTCGGAGACAGAATGTAGCCCTGGGGCATAAGCTTCAGTGCGTAAAACTTGTTGGCGAATGTATCCTCTGTCTAAGAAGCACCATGTTTATCAACGTGGAAAATCTTGCAAGAGTGCGCTTGAAAATCTGGTTGGAAGAATTGAAGGTACACTTAACAAGAATTTACAGGCGTTTCGGTATTTTTATCAACATTGAGTTGAGGGTGCCTTCGACAACGCAACTTTTGACGTCAGGTGTAACTCGGCCATACAGCACTAGTTTTGTGTATAAAAGCAATGCAGGTGATGTGATGGCTATGTGACGACGGTGGGGGTAAACAAGGGTACTGTCTCCACTGCTTGTCTCACGTTTCAACGCCCTTTTTTCAAAATCATGGAAACGCTGATATACTGTCAGCTCATGAAATATCTCGAAACACAAAAACTTCTCAACGACCGGTAGTAAGGTTTTCGTAGCAAGAGGTCCACTGAAAAGTGGAACCAAAGCTTACATCAATCTGCCGAAATTGCACTTCATATTTCGGGAAGTGTACGATAACTTTGGGGTTCCACACATTCATTTTTGGGTATGGGAGGGGAGTCTATCTCCGTCTGTTTATGCGGGAGGGGCAATTATCTAAAAAATATATAAAAAATAAAAAATAAAAAATAAAAACAACGGCAAAAATAAATTAATAAGTTGTTTAATTAAGTACTCAATTGGCTTTGATTGTTTGATGTCCCTATAAATTCTTAATCGAACACTGAAAACTAGATGGTGTTATGTCTTCTAGTTTATGAGAAAATTGAAAATTACCAAAACTACCTTTTTATTAAATTTTTATTTTTTGGTTTTTTTTTCTTTTGTAATGACTAAATTATTTTTTTTTTTCTAATAAGTACAGTACAACAAGTCATTTAGCGTTACCCAAAATGCACCGCGAGGAGGTAGACTTACATTGTAAGTAAGTCAAGTCAAATCAATGTTCAAATGTTTTAAAAATGTATGTCAGTATCATCAGAAAAGTCATCGTCTGTATTTTCGTTTCCGTCGAGTTCGATAAGTTCGTTGTTGATGCTGAGGAGTCTAGGCTACTTTGAACATTACAATTGCATTATATAGGTATGTAAGACATAAACATACTACATATTAAGAAATTATATAAATTTGCTTCGGTCGTACAGCAGTACCTACGTAATGTTAATTTTTTAATTTTTTTAAATTGCATTTACATGAACATGTACATGTCTGAAAATTTTAAATGTGCAACCTTGGGCCACGTACATACACATATTTTTATTTAGAAAACAATTGTTGACATTGGATATATAGGATAAATTCAAAGTTTCTTTAAATCCACATTCTTTAAATGCAAAAGAAATCTTGCATACACCTAACCCCGCACCTACCCTAAATTCTTTAGGTTGTGTGCCCAAGCAGGTCGGTTGCAGGGGGAAGCATGCCCCTTATACAGACCTCACTGTTTATATGCCGTAATGCTGGGTGCTAGCACTGTATTTATGTAAGTAAATAAAAATTGAATAAAAAAATAGTTTTGGTAATTTTAAATTAAAAAAAAAAAAACTAGAAGACATAAAACCATTCGGTTTTAGTATTCGATTCAGAATTGATATAATAATTGACCACAAATAGCCAATTTAGCACTTCATTTCACAATTAAGAAAAAATTAGTCTAAACTCTTCTTTTTTTCATTTTATTTTATCAAAATTTTGAATTTGCATGCGAAGTTTTCAAAAACTATTGACATAAATAATTTAAATTAAATTTTGGATTAAAGAACAGGTTTCTGGCTTTGAAAACCAGTACAGTACTTCATTGTGAGTGTTGCCTTTGTATTAATAATATTTTGTTTCCATTTTAAGTATTTTTTTTTTTTTTTAAATTGCCCCTATCTCCTACTGCGTCAAAGTTATCGTACTCGTGCCCATATTTCTAAGGCATTTGACAGAGTTTGGCATTAGGCTCTTTCGAAAATGCGTGCATGGATTAGAGACTACCTTTCGGAAAGAAAAATTCAGGTTGTTTTAAATGGTTTAAAGTCTGATATCCACCAAATAAATACTGGTGTGCCCCAGGGCTCCGTTTATTCTCCAACACTCTTTTTCACTTTCACCAACGATCTCCTGTCTGCTATTTCTAATCCATCCGATATATTTCTTTGCTGACAGTACTATCTGCTTTTCATATTCGTTCTCTGAGTCACGTCTCTGCTCTTCGGCTGTAGAACGTGAACGCCAACGTATGTTAAGCTTATTAAATTCTGATATTAACAGAAAAAATCAATTGGTTACTTCCAAAACCTACTGCTGTCTGCTGTCATTAAAGCGAAATTAAGATACCCAGCCATTATCCACAAATAGCACTTGCATCGTTGGTACCGAAAAACTTTCCATTCTCGGTACTTGCGTCAGTGATAACTTAAGTTAGGATGGCTACACATTCGGTGTCGTCAAAAATGCTGCGAAATGTCTAGTATTCCTCAAACGATGTAAGAAATACTTTACCCTCTCTGATCTGGCCTCAATAAATATTTCCGCCCGAAATAGGAGTACAATGCCTACATCTGCTCAAGTGCGATAAAACTCATAGATGATACTAATATCAATTATATAATGGGCACTCGCGAACTCCAAAGTAATATTTCGGGTCTAACTCTGTTTTATCACTATTTCCACGACTAGTGCTCCATAGAAATCATCAATAGCATTCCGCCCCTTCAAACTTTAACTGTAACACCCGTCTCGCTATGAATGCCCATCAGCGGCTGGCTTCCTCTTTTTTATATTCATACCACTTTGATAAAAAAAAAAAAAAAAAAAAAAAAAAAAAAAAAAAAAAATTGGAATAACTACCGTGTGGCGCTTCCATTTTGTTTAGTTGGTACATCTGTTGTTGATATTCCCTCTAAATCTTAGCGTCATAGCTTGACATTTGCAAAAGTTACGTAGCCAAGAGTACATCTATCTCTGTATGTGTTGGCGATTTTTTTACAATTTTAGAAATGGATTTAAATTTGCTACAACGAACTTGTATTAAATTTTGCGTAATGGTGCAAATTAATTAAATGTTGATTTCAGTAAAAAAAAAGGCAATGGTCACGGTGTTCATGGATTACAACGGTGTAGTGCATCATGAATTTTTGCCAGAAGGCCAAACAGTACACAAAGAGTATTATTTTGGCGTTATGAGACGTTTGCGGGAAGCAAATCGTCGAAAGAGATCAGAATTGTGGGCAGAAAACTCGTGGATTTTGCACCATGATAACGCACCGTCGCACAGCGCCATCATTATTCGTAATTTTTTGACGAAAGTGCAACAAATACTATCCAACAGCCACCGAATTCACCTGATTTGGCTCCCTGTGACTTCTTTCTGTTCAATCGAGTTAAAATCCACTATGGGGAACGCGTTTCAGCAACCGAGAGGAAGTAATGGAAAAATCGCAGGAAGCACTATTGCACATACCGAAAACCGAATATAAAAAATGTTTCGAGGGTTGGATCAAGCGCCGGCATAATATTGTTGCATTCGATGGGGATTACTTTAAAGGGGACAATATAGATTTAGATGAATAAACTTGTATTTTCAATTTTTTGAATAAATTCCGGGAACTTTTTGAGGTTTTATCATCGGCTGTATTCTCAAAGTCATCTTCCGTTTAAAAAGAAGTGGTGCTTGGTACAACTTTAACTAAAGCTTTGATGACCTTTCGCGCTGACTGTCTTATGACTCTGATGCAATGACACCAGAACTCCTGCTGCAGAAAAAAAATATATGGAATGACGTCAGGTCTTCACGGATACCTCTAAAACCGATTTCGGATGCGGCACTGGTGTCTTTGTGGGAGAAGACAACTTTAAATTTCACTCCTCCTTAACAAAACTTGCGTCTGTCTTCTAGTCAGACAATCTTGATGGCAACGAATCTCACACGTTGTGAAGAAACGGTATAGAAGTGCAAGGATTTGCATCTGTAGCGACATAGTCGCTGATATGTTGTTCTAAGAAATAAATAAATATGAGTTGCCGAGTTAACCTTGAAATTGTAAATTTCTTAATTAAATGCACTAAAGTTCTTGCATGCAGGAAAAGTTCGAGTACATCAAGTCACATTAAATGATTTTCTCGTGCTTCGAATTGAATGTGAAAGTAACTCTCTTCAAACTCTGTAGAGTATATCTTCTATGCCAACCAAGTAGCCAGTATCATATCAACCAACAGCACACTTCAAAGAGTAGCAACCCCTAAAACACGATGCAGGAAGAAACAAAAAATAAAAAACTCGATAAAATCTATCGCTGAAATAATCAATTGCAATTACTCTTTCTGTAGAAAGCTTCGGATCTTGATATCGGCTCTTACTTTCAAATTTCCAGGCACAACGACTTGTATAGACGTTCGGTTAATTGTAACCCTTTTATCTTCAACGGTATTTTAGGCAATCGCCTTCAAGTGGTGCACACAGCTATATTAACAGTCAATACACATAGAAGGGCAAACGCTACTGATTGACCATTTTGTAAGGTCCTTTGACCTAACTTGAAGTAGGGGGAACAGCACAAACAAAAGAACAAGAGTTTAATTCTTCATCTGATATCTAGAACCGTCTTTGCGGAAATACGAGTATGTGTGTACCTCATAACAATTCTTGTGTTCGTACTCCCTCTCGTAATCATAGTCGCATTCAATTTTTTGACTGCCAACAACCCTTTTTTTGCTCAAACGATTGAGTCATACGTGTATCTAGAAGAAGGTAATCCTCTAACAGATTTTACCCTATGCACTGTTCTAATTTGTGGTAATTCAGACATCAAACAATAAACCAAAATTATCAGATACTGCCGCAGGTGTGTCTAAAACTCCATTCGGCTTGATTACAATTAGTGTTCACTTACCACTTACCACTTTCCACATTCCCATCACCACCAAGAGGCAGCCAGTCCTTGCTGACGAAGACAAATAACGTTGTCACCCCAATTAAACCCCAAAAGCTGCCACTAATTAGACAATTAAATTCATTACAGCAATCCCACAACACAGCAAAACAACAAAGAGCTTTCTCATTCTCATTCCCATTCCGGCTCCGGCTCCCATTCGTATCCCCATTAAGTGACAAATTAAAAAAAGATAAAAAAAAACAAACCTTTCCGTCATTTTGTCCAAAGATCCAAAACCATCAAGTTGGAATTTTTGTCGCGTAATTAAATCTAAAGGCGAAGCAGTAAGGGCCTAAAGAACTTTGCACCGCCGAACAAATTATGTACAAAAAAAGAAAAAAAAAAAATAAAACAAGAGAAACCGGAAGGTTTGCGTGAGCGTATGCGTGTGCAAGTGTGTGTCCTTGTCGAAAGATCAAGTAGAAAATCCGATTTAATCCTGATGACAAACAAGCACAGCAAGCTGAAAAGCCCCACTGTCGGTCGACCCCTCCAAATGTTGTAATTATTTTGCTTTTGTTTTAAAACCGAGTGCCCACCCACAGACTCGCCTTATAATTTTAACAGCCCCTGTTAACGAAGGGAAGGACAAAAGGGATTAGGACCAAGGCTAGGGTCGACCGAGTTTCAGCTGACTGTTTAAGACGCGCCGCCGGAAGACTTATTTCAAGAAGTTCATTTCTGTTGATGCTGATGCTACTTGCTACTTGCTGCTTGCTACTGTTGCTGGTTTACCCTTAATTAAGCACAAGGATTCGGTTTCTCACAGTTGTTAGATAGTCCCCTCTTGTTTTAAGTAAATTACCCCACAATGAGCAATGTAATTAAAATCAAAAGAAAAAAAAAACAGAAAACAGGAAGAAGGACGTTGTAAACGATGGCCAATTAGCTACTTTGGTGGTTAAGTAGATTGGGCTGTAGTCGGTTTACTTTTACTCTTGTTAGGGGTTGGTTGACTTGAGTGTCATGTTTTAGTAAAATTAAGTACTGGTGGACATCAATTTGCCTTGTCTTTGCTTGATATGGAGCTGGAGCTGGAGTTGATGTTGGAGAGTTGGGCAGTAGGTTAATTGTAATTGCCACGCAAATGATTTAACTGTTGTTATGACAAAATTAAATGAATTAATTTTTAGTTGGCATTAAATGATGCACGCATCCCTAATGAGTATTTAACGAATTATTTTGCCAAATGAGCTGTATTTAATGTTTTAGAGAGCAGTCGATAGGTCAGAACAATCTGGAATTGGCAATTGAATGTAATGATGGCATGAACTCACATAATCTTGACATAATCCTAAATAATGGCCATAAATCTGAAAATTGAACACAAAATTTGGAAAATTGTTAGAGCACAGTGAGCAATTAGAAAAATAAATATTTTGACGTGACTTCAATGAGCCTATTATCGGTACAGATTTAAACGTAAATGCCAAAGTCATACAATTATTCCAGCGCCGCCCTAGCATTTTCTTATAGAATGATACCTTTTCCCGGCGAGCCTTTTTTTAGGTTTACGAATAGGTAATAGGATCCATATTTCAATCATTTTCACATACATCTTATTTTACTTAAACGGCTCCAAACAGCGATCTGAATCAGCAACACGTTGTTGTTTTTGATCAACTGTGAGCAAACGCGGTACCCACTTTGTACAGAGCTTTCATATACCCAAATACTCGTGCAAAATATCATATGATGTACATGGTCTATTGATATCCTTATGATATCAGCTATCTCACGCACTTTCATTTTATGATTTAGTGTTTTTTTTTTTTTTTTTTTACGGCGTTTGAATTCAATAAACCAGCGACAAGTGGTTGCTTTCTACGGAGTAGATTCCTTAAAATATTTTTTTTTTTAAAAAATATCAGAAGATGCGTCACTAAAACTTCAATATTTCGCTGGCTTATCATTATGTCATTAAATTTGACATGCATTTTTTAAAATGTTGGTATTTACTAAAAATCGTATTATAAGAGTCACCATCTATGTGTGTTAATAAAAATCGTATTATAAGAGTCACCATCTATCTGTCAGAGTCGGGACTTATTACAAACTACTTAACTTATGCAAGCCACACGGTCTTAGGTCTTACCATACGAAATACGCGTTTTATTAAGCAATTGCTGTGCTTGATTACATATGATATTGCAGTGGTGAGCACCCAACACAGATAGACATTCTAACAATTCAAATCAAATAACATATAACATAAATAAAATGGATAAAAAATTCTTAAGTTATCTTGGGCGAACATCGACGATTGTATGCGACAAGCAGTACAAGAAACAAACATTGAAGAATGCGTAGAGTTATCTGCTAATAGTTAACATAAAAATTTGCATTGTGCTCGAGAAATTTAAACACAAACGCTCTTTCGTTGACCACCAAAAAAGTTGCGATGACAATGTCGCAGATAGATTCAAGCAGAAAAATGCTGCCTAAAATGCGATCCAAAGAATAATAGAAGGTCTAATTCAGCCTAAGTTCGAAGAAGAGGCCGAAACGTTCATTTATGAACATATGCTCTACACAATACTGGCTGATATTGAACATCATCTTTTGACATTGTACTGATGACTGCAAAAAGTGATTTTAAATGTTCTATTCTGATGTAGATAGCCTCATAATTTGGATCTTTGAGAGCAACCTTTACTAAAGCCGCCGCTAGCAGAGCCCTGGTCTACGTCTCATTCAGATTCGAATTAGATTGGGGCTTGCTGGTTTTCAATAAACTGGTAATAATTGCTTCGTCCTTTAGACTTTATGTTTTCCTGAATGTTTTTAGATCATAATTGGGGGACCTGCTTAGGGGTAGAAAGAATAACCCATCATTTCACCAAGTGTGCCCATGCAATGTATATGAACAGTGTTTAGGCTGCCATACCAATTATCTTCATTGGTTGATGAGTAAAACTGTATGAGGGTGATTCAAATAATGTTACCAATTAGTATCCGTGCCATAGAAGCTGTTAGCAAGTATATTATATATAAGCACATGGTTAGTGAGGACCACTAGCAAGTCAGCACTCACCAGGCTAAGCACTTAAAAATCGAATTTTCGACCAAAATTGCCACGTAAAATTGCTCAAAAATAGAAATAATCTTCGATCAGTACCTGAGGAATATATCTGAGAAGGCTGCATTTAAATTTCAGACCGATCGGTTTAGCTGTTGTTTTAAAAATCTTGATCACCGACTTCGATAAACATAGTTTTGAAAAACAAAACGCGTTGAAAGTTTCGGAAGACGTTTACACATAGATAACATTTTTTTTTTTTTTTACTTACATGGAGTCATCTATTCCAGAGCCATAAAATAGCATCAGCAGCTTCAAGTAGCTCGAGTTGATGTTTTTTAAGAGCTATTCTTCCCTCTTGCGAACTCATATGAGCTCTCAAGTCAGAGATCATGACGCGCGTTGCATCATCTTTCTGGATATAGGCAAGGACATTGGGCGTTGAAATTGTACCCTGGCAGCGACGTAAGCTGCAATTTCAAAAATGTTTGTAATTATTTTCCATATCAACTGATTGTAGTTCTCATCGTTGTTTTGTGTAGAACCCGTAACACATCTTTCCAATAATTTTTTATTGCTGAGATCTGTATAAATTGGAAAGATAGCCTCAGCAACATCAGGTTTACCACCTGATTATCATGTTTATAAGAAGATTACGTGTCTAAAGCTAGCGCTCACTGCCAACAAAATCATGATTTGTGCTCCACCTACTTTTTTAAAAGTCCGGGACGTACTTACAAATATGCGTATACATATATATATATATATATATAAATCGGGTCGATTTGAATATAGTCAAATATATGTACATACGTTGGGAAAATACTTAAAAATTCTTAAACTCTAACTGCGTATAGCCCCTTAAGCAAGTTGGGTTGGGTTTGATGGGGCACATTTTATTAACTGTGTTTTAAGAGCAAAACTTCGCCCTGGTTTTTGCACCCTGTCATTAAGAAGGTGAAAAGCACTCACACACTGGACTGTATTAACAACTTATTTCATATCCAGAATAGTGAAATAGAAAGAGGGGGAGGTAGATAAATCAATAAAAAATAAAAATGAATAATTCAAAATACTCTGGGCTTGTGTAAATCATTCATAAGCCATGTGCCCAACTATTATTCTTTTCTGCTACAACAGCTCATGAATCAAAATACCTGCACTTTTTCGCATACGATATAACACTCGCGTTGCTAAGGCAAAGTTCGTGCTGTACAGCTTGTAATTAATACTTACGTGTGATTTGCAAAATTACTGTGCGGTTCAGTTTTTGTTTTTTGTATCCTTTTTTGTTGTTGGTGTTTTTTTATCTACTTTTATGCTAACCCTTTGGTATCGATGAATATTTTTGCCTTAAGGGTTTAATAGGGCTTGCTGCGCATATCCCGAATGCAAACGAGTAAACGAAAACCACTATCGCCGCCACCGCCACCGCCACCTCCACTACTAGCACGTCTTTGCCTTCGCGGCAACCACACACACTAGGAACGACCAGCAACACCGTACCATCTCGCTTGCCATCGCCAGCCATTACAATCACCATCACCATCGCCATCGCCATAAGTAGTTCAATTATCTTTGCTTAAGGAACAGGCTTGCAATTCATGTGGTTTTCAAACATCCGACCGCATCTGACTCTTAAGACCTATCTATTATATCTCTTTTCCCCCGTAGCAAGGCGTTCTTTTTTTAATTTTTTTTAATTCGTTCTCACTTTTTGTTCACATAATTACAAACGACGGAGAGGCGATGCGGGGCTAGCGAGGCGTGCTAAAGTGCCCTAGTAATTCCCTCCTTCCTCTGACTCTGACTCTGACTCTGACTATAATTCTGAATCTGACTCTGAGTTTGACTCTTGAATTGGAGTCTGAGTCTGAGATTGAGACTGAGACTGAGACTGAGACTGAGTCTGGGCATAAGGAGAAATTGGTTTCTCAAGCAATTATTTCTCATATTCCCCTTTAAGCCAGTGATTAATTTTTATTTTTAATCCAAGTCTACACATACATAGGTGAAAGGAGGCAAACACACGAAATTTTCGCGTACTCATCATCGCATGGCATCGTGTCGGTCTCTGGTCTCGATCGTCATTTCGCCTTCGTCTACGTTGTCTACTTCGTCGTCGTCTTCGTTGTTGGCGTTATTGTCGAATGTCGACCTTTACCGAGGATGATAGGCATGAAAATGTACATACATATGTACGGATATGAATTGTTTGGGTACGCACACAAGAACAGTAATTTTGTAGTCAATTTATCTTCGTGGTTATCCCTGACTGGGTCTGTTGTACTAATGCACCTTCCTTAAAGCAACGTACGGATTCGGCACACATCCCCCTGGTTCATGTCTACAGTGAGGGAATTCAATTCTTGAGCTTACCGGCTACCAACTTTAATTATTTCGAGAAGAAATCTTTTCCCAACAAATCACCACACCGATTGGAGCCTTATGGATAATTGTTTGCGCGTGTCGGCCAGTCTGCAAGTGCTCGGATTGACTGTAGGCTAACAGAATTTCCACAAAAACCCAACTAAATCATGTACCTAAACTAGATATGTATGTGCCTAGTCCTGCCATAAGTTCTGTTACAAATATAAAACGCTGTAAAGAAAAACCAGTGAACATTTTGTATTCAAAATTATTTCATTTTTTAGACCACATATTAATTATACAATAAAAAATAAAATTGGATTCACTTGAAATGATTGCCTTTTGTTTAACACAAGCTCCAAAACGGTGTGGCCATTGGGCATAGCGGTTCGTACGGTTTTAATAGAGATCGTGGACGCTGCCCTGGGTAATGCTGTTTTAGGGTTTTTCAAATTTATGTGGACAGTCTCTTGCTCCAATTCTGACCACAAACCATAATCCAGTGGATTTAGATCTGGGCTTCCCGACGGCCAATCTTCTGCTGCTATAAAGCCAGGAATATTGACTCTGAGCCACTCATGGGTGGTTTTGGCTGTGTGTGCTGGAGCACACAGAGTCCTGTTGGAAGATCCATCTGTATCCATTGACAAGGGTATTGGTCAAACCCTTCACAACACCCTCTAGCACATCTTCTTGGTAGACCTTTCCACCAGTTTTTACGCCTTTTTCACAGAAATAGAGGGAAGTGACACCATGATGAGAGACCCCCACGAAACCATTACGGAAGCGGGATGATGCCTACGTTGAACCCTTTGAGCAACTTTTTTCGCTTTCTTAGATAAAGTGGCATTAATTTTGTAAATTTTTTTGTTTAACACTTCTTCCACGGTAAAAATTTTCTCATCCATAAACAGAATGTTTTCATGGTCATCGTCCGCGTGCCACTGCAAAAGTCGCTTGCATCTTTGCAGTCTAATTTTTTTTTAGTTGAGAAGAGAGAAGATGACCCATGGACCGACGACAGGCGTTTTCTTATGCAGATCATACCGAATAAGCCTAGACATAGATTTGTTTGATATATCTAATTCCTTGGACATGATCTTCTGCTTCCTAAGGGGATTTCTCCGAATTTGTTCACGCACTGCCTTTACTACCGCATTGGTACGGACGACGCGCGGGCGACCACCTCTAAGCCTGTCCTCTATTCCAGACAATACTCCGAAGCGACCAATAGTTCGATAAACGAATATTCTCGATATTTCGAGTTCTTGAAGCAACTCGAAAATTTGGCCAGCACTCTTTTCGCACTAACGCCCCACTCCATGTTAATAGTTTGCAAACTGAAACCAAACTGACTAGTATTCTTCACTGATCAATGCAGGTGTTCTGAAAAAAAAAGTTAGCTGTTCTTTTCCTGCAAGAGGTTTTGAACCATAAGCGCTGGAAATTGTGTAACAGAACTTATGGCAGGACTAAGTATATGTAGAGGGTGTAAGATTTAAAATTGAAATAAAACACACAAATTTAACAAATGAACCAAGATATATATTTTTTTTTTATTCGATAGATAATTTTATGCCATTAATGATGAAAAATGACTTAGAGCATACACGACTACCATTGGAGCGTCTCAAGAACTACATCCTGAAGCCCCAATTTTCGACTATACTAGGGCGTATCTTACGATTATCCGTTCCTTCATATAAAATAGTCCAGCAGCGTCAAATCAAACTAACTTGGAAGCCAGACCACTGGAGATAATATTGTCATTGAATACTTGCGGCCGTATGGCATATGGTACCATAATGTTGAAACCAAATGCCCTGCAGACCATGTTCACGCACTTTGGAAACAAAAAATCGTGCCATTGAAGGAGGTATATCGATTTTCTTCATTTTTGAAGTAGCTAGACGGCCCTTTGGTGCGTCTGTAACCGATGGTGGCCTACATATTATCTCCCCTCCAGATTCGACAATTTCTCTAATTAACAAAATCACTGAGACAGATGTGAGCCTTGACAGTAAAAATGTGAGTCTAAGCGAAACGAAGAATCATTAGAATCATCCGATTTTTTTATTTATGCAAATCCGCGTCGAAAAGGATAATTTAAGTGCTAAATTGTTCAATTTTAATGCGAATAGTCGATGCACTTGGTCGATTATATTGACCGTAAAATTGGATTGGGTGCCACATACGAGTAATGCACCGGGACTAAAGCTTGCCCAAGCCTAATCGATCAGTTTCTAACATCAAGGGCGCTCCGCTCATCGTACAGTTACTGTCGTGTCTTTTGTCTTGAAAAAGAAAGTAGCAGACTAAAGCTTGCCTAAGCCTAATCGATCAGTTTCTTACATCAAGGGCGCTCCGCTCACCGTGCAGTTACTGTCGTGTCTTTTGTCTTGAAAAAGAAAGTAGCAGACGCCTTATTTAAAAAGATGATTTTTTGATCAAAGTAGACGTCAATTTCGAGCTGATCAACGTCCAAACAATGATGCTATTGTATAACGAAGCAGATGGCCAATTTGATTCAATTAATAAGTAAGCAACAGAGCCTTGTATGCAAATAACCCGAGGCATTTATGGAGTATTATCCATAGGATGCTGAAGTTAGCTAGCCTCAAACCGGTACATCTAATCGACAAAGAAGCATTCCGGCCATCGATCAGCTATTAGGAGTTCGGCTTGCTACCTAAAGGACAATAAGGCCATCTGTAGTTTATAATTGAACCCTAAGCCCTGATACGTTCTTGATAACAATAATTAAGTAAGCATGGGAAGATGAAACCAAATACCAAATAGCCGTGTTGCTATTTGTAAAGTAATATTGTATATATGTAGGTACATTATTACTCAGTGTTGAATACAATACCCTATTCATCTATTGCACAAACACCTCAAACCCGTTCTGTAACAAAAGATCCTCTTACAGTAGGCGCAGTTTTTGGCGCAAAAGCATGTACTTAATCAAAGGCTGTAAAAATTCGCTTAGTTGCTTTCGAGACACATTCAGTCTAGTTCACAAAATCGAAATTCGGAGGAACATGTTTTAAGACCTAGTTTCGTCTAAGTGGTTTCTTAATTTGACACTCTTATTTCTTGGCCGATTAAAGTCATTAAAATATCTGCAAATTTTAATTGACCCATTCTTTTAGGTTAGTACATCAGGATCTTTGGTATCGCTTCCACCACAATCGGCCACCATTAGTGTGGCCAAGTTGAGCAGCCCTCTTACTCGTAGATTTTATTTTTATCTTCAAAAACATCAGTACGACAATAACTACAATTGTCACTACGGCTACGAGATCGACTACGATGACCACAACGGCGACGACGACGCGAAGGCGGATTGACTGATTCATTGCAAACAGAGCACTCGTTCGGAAAACGCACCTTTCATCTCCATTACTCAGAGTTGTACCAGGAATATGCTCCATTTCATTTCTATCCGTATATCCATCCGAGACGATTTTTTATTTTTTTATTTATTTACTTTTTTTCATTTGTTTTCTGCCTTTCATAGTTGCTTGGATGGACTTGGGTTGATTTGGTTGCCCACGATTGCTTTTCATTAAGTTGTCGACAATGGTTGTTGTCGTTTGGTTGTCTCGCAAAATATCTTGTCACATCTTTAGTCAGTGTCACATAAAAGTGGTAATTAACCCACCACTAACCAACACAGCATCTAAAATTGAATACGACTACATCCAGCGCAGAAGACACAAAAGATCAGCGTTAGCAGACTTACAGATCACTAAGGCAGCAGAAGCGGTTTCACAACAGCGTAACAATGTGCTCCAATGATGACGCCGATGTTGATGCTGTTGCTGCTGCGGCTGCTCCGGCTGACGCGGCTGCTGCTGATGATGACAACGATGATGATGATCATGATGATGATGATGATGGTGATGATGGTGATGACAAGAGCGACGACAACAACGATGATGACGACTACCAACCGAATGGCTACTTTGATGGCAATGAGCGATGCTATTCTCGATGATGGCATGCAGATCAATTGAATTGAGAATGAGTCGGAGAATTTCCACCGAAAGCCTTCTCGTCGTGGTATGATGATTCTGAAAAATCCTTTCATCTCTTCCTCGAGAAGTCACATTCAGAGTCAGCTGCCCCCAGTCAGCGAGAATTGATTATTTCTTGCATATTACGTGGATGCACGTTCCTTCTGTAATTTTCACCACTAGCTGCACCCTGCACCCCAATCCCACAGCAATCCGGCAATCCATCTCGTCAATACTCTTAAAGTCTTACTCGTAGTCGCAATTCTGTACACTCGTACCTATACTCGTATTCGTACTCCTGACTCTTGGTCCTAACCAAAGACAATCAGAGATTATTTTCGCGGAATTACATAGGGATTCCAAGCGCGCGGTTCGTGTGACGGAAAATTTGTTTTTGTGACCAATTCATGAATATTTATGAACTATGGGATGAACACGGATACTACAATTCAGACTTACCCCACTCATGAAACTCGAGTACGTTTGAATGTGTATTCATATATTTCGATTCGTTAATTCTGTGAGCATCTATGGATACTTTCCACAGCAAAGAAACATAATAATGAACGCATTTATTTATACTTTATTGCGAGTACTATTTTTTTGTTGGTTTGCTTTTTTTCACATTTTTATGTTTTGCGTTTGGCGATGTACGAGTTTGAAGATGGGTGAAATTATTTTTCTGTTTAGATTTACATGTATCTATGTTCGTATCTATTACGCGGACGTTTTTAATTCTCTGCACGTTTATGCGAAGTAAAATGCTGCTAATGGGTTTACATATGAATTAGAGTTTGAGTTTTACTTTATTTTTATTTTTTATTTTTTGTCGTTTTATGGCCATTGAACTAGAAGAAGACGAAGAGTGGGAGAGATACTTTCGGCCGCACCTGATTTCTTTTCCGTAATTTGTGCGAATTTGCTTAAGAACTGATAATAGACATGCCGCGGAGAGGTGCTTCGAGAACATTTTGAAGAAGAGAAACCATTGATTTAAGAACGGCTTTGGTAAGAATTATATTATAATTTGAAAGGCGATCTGCATGGCATGTACATTTTTTTTTCTTTTATTGCCAAAGTTGACATACATAAATGTATGTATTTACGTACATGCGCGATTCAAATCATCAATCAGAGTAGTTCTTGCACAATCGACTTTCATAGAAGGCTTTTTTTTTATAATCCCGCGCGCGCACCAAGGGGATATGAATACCTTTTTACTGGTTTTTCTCCAGGGCGCGGGCGGGTGGTGTAGTAGTTTGAAACTCAGGTGTATTAGGTGTCGATATTTCTCCCAGACGTGGTTGTCAAACTGGACGGGATGAGCAAGTGTATCCTCAACCAGTGGGTCTCAGTACGTGCTTGTTGTTGGTTCGTTACATTTAGCCCAGCCAGCAACCACTCCAACATCAGTATTATGCCTTCATGTCAGAGTTAACGCCGACTACATAACTACATGCAAATTCTACGAAAAGACTTTTTCAGAGAATTGCCTCGCACGGGATTCGAACCCGTGTTGTTTAGGTCGGAAGAGTGCTAGTCCATTGTACTTCGTATAAGTTCCTTTTAATGGAATATCTCAGAAGAAAGATAAGTAAGCGCCTACAGTACCAGCATCCATCATTTCAATGTCGACGTCGAGTACCTGCAGCCTGATGCAAGCGTAAGCCGGACATTCACAGAGCTAGTGCTCGACGGTGTGATTATCACTTTCACAGCAAGCATTGCAGGATGTTGTATCACTTATGGTCAACACATTGAAGAGCTTAGCAAATGTGCAAGCTGGAGAATCATGGCATCTACATTTGTCTCATATGAAATCCAACACCCAACAGAAAACTTAACCGAGAACGTAGGCAGACCTAATGTAGGTTCGGATTCTGAAAAATTCTCCTCTGAGCCTTGCCTGGCAAATTCATCGGCGATTTAATTTGCCAAGTTCCCATTGTGACCTGGGACCCAGATAAGACTCAGTGAAGTCTTCCATTCTGGGACTAGCTTGAAAGTTGTAAGAGGCTTCAACATGGCTCTAGACGCAGCTTGGCTGTCACCATAACTGCAAATCCTTCGCTTTCTCCACCAATTCTTCACAACATACGAGTAGTTTGTTGCCATCAGTATTGCGTATATCTTCGATGGAAAATAAATGCAATCGGTTTTGGAGCTATCCGTGAAGACCGGACTACTATACATTCCTTTCCTAGCTCAGATTCTGGCCGAAATAAGTCCTCGGCACGAGAAAATTCAAGTAAGTCTTTTTTCCCCACCAGCAGTTCTGGTGTCATTGCATCAGACGGCATATACATAAGACCAGAGTCAAAGACTGTCATCAAAGCTCCATTGCGTCTTGTTCTAAAAACACTTCTTTTTTAAATTGAAGATGGCCTTGGATGGCCGTGGAATGTAGCCGATGATATGAATGGCATTGAAGGGAAAATTGATCAATGCGTCTAGAGCCACTTGTGCTAGGGAAAACCCACATGCAGCCGAGACAGATCCTTCTCTGGAGTCTGGTAAAAGCAGTTGTTCTTCTGCTCATGGTTCAAATGCATGCTATTATCTGCTGAGCGGTAGGTGGGCATTTTTCAATTAGAATATACTTTAATCTGGCGATACAAAATCTTGTAAATATGACTAAATATCAATGGTGCTTATTTTATTTCATTGTGGTAGTCAATAAGTACTGGTCTCGATGACGGGAAGACGTACCTCACCACCTTATTGAGATGAGGGAAATAAGAGCGAGCCTCTATTTTGTCAATGGCAGCTTTCATGCTCCCGAAGTGGGTTACTGGCTCTGCCAAATCTGGTCTTTTTTGCCGAAAGATTCCAGAAATGCATGGTAGGAGACCAGTTGAGTATTGTGTGTTGAGTTTGAAGACAAACACTATTCTCAGATAAGGACGGATTTACTGTTGCTATCTATGCAAAACAAAAAAAAAGACAACAAAGTTCAGATCTGCATAAGGTATATTCGGGCATTCGATAGGTCATAAGCAGCAGAACAACTAGGGATATTATAAATGACTATAAGGCAGAGATTAGTACCACTACCGAAAGTATAGTTGGATATGTAGAATAAACGCATGATGCAATCATGCTACTTTCAGCACGTGATGAAACGCATTCTAACAATTAGTACCAAGCCTGAATTTGCAAACATCAGCTTGATTCGACAAAAGAAAAATATGATGCTACCAAAGAATGTTTATACGAATTCTTCGACATACGAGCTATGCTAAGATTATGACATTCGAATCGGTTTATGCGATATCAAAATGCGAAATCCATCCTCTGAGAATATGATTCGCGTGCTGGGAGCACGTTTTCATCCATAGGGTGAATTATCCAGCATTCGCTCAAGGGATTTTTGTACCCTAAAAATGTTTGTTCACAGCGCGGGCGAATGAAATTTATGGAAGGAAGAAAAGAGAGGGGTACTGATGTATATTGTTCTTTAATGTGTGCAAGTTATAACGACCAACAAATAGAGAGCTCGACAGGGCATTCCATAAACGAGTTGTACGGCTTAGGAACGAATAACGACATTTTAGAATCTTAGGGTACATTTTAAAATGGGCTTGAGGGTATGCTGATGAGCATTCACACCGAGACGGGTATTACGGTTAAAAGTTTGAAGGAGCAGAACGCTACTGGCGATACAATCGAGTGAGACAGGAGACATTTTGTCGGTGTTTAAGGGTGTTAATTTACAGACTGATATCAGTATTACCTATGAGTTTAATCGAACAGTTGCGGAGAGTTCCGAAATTTGAGTGCAAGTGAAAGTCGGGTGATCCTCAACAACGCACTGTTTTCGCAATTGGTTTACAAGAAATGGCAAGAGAAGAAAGTGATTTCTTTCATCATTTTCACTTCAACAAACAAATTTGTTGTACATAAGACACCGTGATTGATTGATTCATCAATGGCACTGAAGTTGAAACTGATGCAATGTTATAAGGGACGTAACAACTAAGGAGTTTGTAATTTAAATTGTCTGCGATTAAAGTTCAATTTGATCAACGTTCGTCGACATTATATTATAGTCTTGCTTCATTATATATCATACATATACATTTTTCTTTACGTACGAATAAACATAACGGATCGATGATTAAAATACTTGTTATATTCATTTCAGTGAAACTTTACCAAAATACCTTGGACGTGCCACTGCTCCGGCCAGAAACACTACAAATTCGAAGCACAAGACAAACCAAAGTTATTACTTGAACCACAGCCTTACGAGAACAATTCAGGGAATACTTGTACAAACTTAATCAAGTATCCATTCTCATCACTGTTTTCAATGTTCGTTCTCTAAATCAAAATGCCGAAGCGCGTAAGTTGAATTAGGCATTCAACTCCTTAAGGACTTCATTAATATAAATTTTTTTTCTCTACCCTTCTTTGTAGAAATGAACCCTCACGGAAGTATGAATACTTGCACTCGTATTCGTATCTCTTCGCATCAGTTTCATGCAAAAGGGTCTCATCAAACATAACCTTTAAGTTAATCAAGACCGCAGTAAAGAAAATATGAAGCTTATTCTATTCATGGTCTGATCCGTGAGGGTGGTGTTGAGCTGAGAGAAGTGGTAGCAATGCTTCTATCGCTACCCACTTTCATCAATATTTAAGCATAACAAAAGTCGAATGTAATAAAATTATGCGCAATTGTTTTGTTATTTATGAAAGAAGGAATTAAATTTCTCCTTTTTCTTCGTCACCCAGAGTATAGGTTGGCCTTTGCCATACAAAGTTATTATACAATAGAATGCTCCTTGCCTACTCAAAGATGAAATGACAAGAAATAAAGCAGACGCTAAAGGCGAAGAATATAGAATCTACTCATGTACGAGTGTGCGAATATTACCTGCCCGTAAGATATGATACCAATTGTTGTATTTGATTGCAATTAAATGGGGAAAGATACACACATAAAAGTATAAGTATGAATACGGGTTAGGATAAGGAACGAATACTATATGTACGCGTATCAATGACAAGCTCATACTACCAATATTTCGGTTCCCAAAGGACAATTGACAAGCATACTCATAATACTCGTATAGTGGCAAGTGAAAGCCGACGCGAGGGCGCTTAGATGAGGGAATTTAGGTATGTATGTACTCATATTTGCGATGAGCTTGCAAAAACCTTTAATCAATTTTTATTCAAAACTGAAAGTCAGACAGTAGTTCATTAGATGATTCGCATGCGGAGTACCCTCAGATACCAATACTCGCTTACTTAGATGGGAAACGCAATTTTTATTTAATGAATTGAATTGAATGTCGGCTAGGGATATGAGGATTACCATTGTCAGTACCATGTGGAACTTGGATTGTAATTGTGTCGTAATTAATCCACGACTGATGAATGTAGAACGATGAACAATGTAATAAAATCGATGCATAAAGCGGGGAACACTTTATGGTAATTAAGTGCGGAGCAATTCTTTTATAAACCCCATCGAAGAGATACAATTTGAAATACACTGGAATATAGTGCTTTCCTGTTTGATTTGCATTACGACATACTAGGAACTCTTCATAAATCAATATGTTTTGGTTAAATGTTAGTGGAAAATACAAAATATACTTAGGGTATCGAAGCATAGATGCAGCCTAATATTTGCTATTTTAAAAAATCCTCTGCATCTGGAAATGCCTTAATTGGAAGCACAATGAATAAAAATATAAGTCAGTAGCAATGTGGTAAGAATGGAACAGTGTTAAGTGCAATATAGCAAAACGAAAAGATACATTGAGATGAATAATTCAAAAAACTTCCTAAGATATATAGTCAGCGCTTATTAGCACGATTTAAGTTTAAATCAAACTTATCACTTTATCTTCCTCGAAGAACAGCCAAGAATATAAACCCTATGTTAATCTTGGCCTGCTTCTCGATTAATGATAAATTAAAAGAGCACATACGAATTCTGGTTAAAATAAATGGATTATCGAAGTTCATCTATAGAAACGACTGATCACGCAACTTGAAACTGACTGTTTATTACATGTTCAGTGCTCAGTAGGGACTGTATTGAAAAAAAAAAGGAATCCAGGACGCTCAAAGCTCAGAGTGAATACCAGCCAAGGACAGAGAAAACTAAGCCTCTTGGTTCTAAAGCAACACGTATAAGACCATAGAAAATCTAACTTCAACGTCTTTGTATGGGAAAACGAAAACACCTTATCTAGGAGATGTATAAAATTTAGAACATGAAGTGAATTTGTCCGAAAGTCAATATATGATCACCCACCAACTGCATTTAAAAATAGATGGCCTCAACCAATCTTCCCGAAGCGATATCCCCAACCAGAAAGCTGTTCAATAGATTATGTGAGGTATACACACTTGTCGACACTTTAAAGACATGCAGTGCTCTCAAAACTACCTTGAAAAGACAACCTGGGATCATCTATCTATACAAATTGAAGTCACTAGTACTAGAACACAATTTCGTTGCCTTGGTAGAGTCTGGGACTACTTCTACTGGACATAGAAGTAGTAAGCTTATCCAACGACAAACTTATTCCGTCATTGCTGTGAGAAATTATGTCGCAATTCATCTAGCCCGCTGTTCTTATGTTAGATTGATGTGGCAACTAAGACCACAAATGGGTGTTTTCAATACCCACTATAGGTATAGTGTACAATAGTGCTACACATAAGCTCAGCAATACTGCAGATCGCCCGTTCCTTAGTGGAACGCTGACCGGCAGCGTCTTCGTAAAAAATCCAGAAACTTCTAAACAGGTCCCTTATGACTAATTTGGAGGAAGATTGGAATCCTTACCGATCAAAGCAAAAAAAAAATTTAAGAAGATTATTCAAACTTCGAAGAGCGCCTCTTACAAAGCTTTTTGTGAAACCAGTAGGCTGGTCAAAGCCCTCAAAAGGAGAAGATTAACCAGGCTGGAACCACTCAGAAAATCTGACGATACCTATACCGATGCGAAAGCAGAGACTCTCTGTCTCATGCTCGAGTCTCACTTCCCAGGTAACCTGATCGAAACCAGCTCACAACTAGCTCCTATCAACGAAGCTGATAGTGAGCTGAACAAAACACACGCCGTAGCTGGTATATCTCATCGATTGTGGTGATGGATGAGGCCATCAAACATATTTTTGCTTCCTTTGATGGCTTCAAGTTGCCTGGCACTGGGGGTATTTACCCAGTAATGCTACATGTACTAATGATGCATGTGCGTAAAACCGCCTTGCTTCATCATCTGGTAGACAGAATTGAAGACGCATTCGGCAAGAAGGAATACACCTTTGGCATTTTCATCGACGTTGAGGGTGCTTTTGACAACGCAACTTTTGATGGCATGCACAACTCGGCCAGACAACACGGCGTAGACGAGTCACTGGTCTTGTGGATTAAAGCAATGCTGGTGAATAGGACAATCTTCCGATTAAAAAGAAGTGGTCTTTGGTACAACACGCACTGGAGCTTCGATGACCTTGCGCGCTGTCTGATTTATGACTCCGGTCTTTTGGAAATGCCGTCCGATGCAATGACACAAGAGCTCCTGTTGCGGAAAAACTACGAAATCGACTTTCCTTCTGCCCAGGACTAACTTCGGCCAGAATCTGAGCCAGAAGAGGAATGCAGTCGGGTTTCCACGGACGGCTCTAAAACCAATATAGGATGTAGCGCTGGCATCTTTCTGGAGGATGATAACGTTAGATTTCACGTTAGATTAACGTGAAGACCTTAGGAAAGCTTGCATCTGTCTTTCAAGCAGAAGTTTACGCAATCCTGATGGCAGCTAACTATACTATATTGCGGGGAAACGGAGGAGGGCTCGAAGCATTTGCATCTGCAGCGACAGCCAAGCTACACATAGAGCTTCTTACAACTTCCAAATTAGTTCGAGAATGCAAGAGATCACTGAACGCAGTCCGAAGGCTAAATTCAGTGACTAAATTCAGGATGTCGACAAATTTGCCAGACACGGTTCAGAGGAGAGTTTTTCAGGACCCGAACCTACGTTGGGTATGCCTGCGTCCTCTGTTAAGGCTTCCATTGACAGTTGGGTCTTATACGATCACAACTCAGATGGCACAGCTCCACGGGATGAAGGCAGACCAAACGAATACTTCCCGACCTCTCTAGGAAGTCAGCTGCATTTCTGCAGTCCCTCAGCAGGAAAGTCTGTATGTTGCTTGCTGGCATCGTAAGTGGCAAAGCTCTTAAATGCGCTGAATATAAGTGATGACCGCGGAGCATTATCTGTGTGAATGTCCGGCTTACACTCGCTTTAGGCTGCAGGTACTTGGCTCTGACGTGGTGGGTGCTGGTATTTTAGGCACCTTATCACTGAAGTGCTGACTCATCTTTCTTCGCAAGACTGAAAGATTTCATTAAAAGGAACTTTGCAAGAAGTACAATGGACTAGTTCTTGTCTGAATGCTCTGTTCCGACATTAAAAAAAGGTTTTATATGAGGTTTCATGTTCAATACTGAAAGCCTACTATAGAAGAGCAGGTATAGTCATTTTATTCACTTAGAAAAATAGTCCTTTTAAGGAACAGATATCGGCACAGATATCTAGATCAGATAAGTCAAATCAGGTTCCTGATCACGGAAGATTGCAGCCCTTGCTGGTTGCAGCATGTAGTACGTAAAAGAGGAAATAACTTGGAGAAAGAGTGCCAACGCCATTTCATAAAAGAACGTCGTCCTCAGTTATGTATGCCGTTGTCGATATATTTATTCTTACAGTTGTTCCTAAAGGAGTGTACGATATGTTTTAAGTTATTCTACCTGATCTGCCGTAGGTGGGGAGGTAGCCTTGGGAGATAGAATGGGAATCGAAAAATCAAACGATCCTTTAATATTTTTTTTTACTTTTTGCCGTGTATGTTAAATCTCTCAAAATATATATAATATTTGCAACAGCCCGGGTTGAAGGAAAAAAAAAAAGATAAATACTAATTTACGTTGGTCTTAAATGTTTGCAAGTTATAATGACTAGGGCATAGAGACGTCGCGTCGGCAGGTATTCCATAAGTTAGTTGTACGGTTTAGGATAGGATCACAGAGTATGTCCGAAAAACGACTTGAGCATTCATAACGAGACGTGTGTGATGGTTGAAAGTTTGAATGGGCTGAATGCTACTAGCAATTTCAATGTGATACTGCTAGTGAAAATAACGTTAGAACAAGGCATTACTTTGGTGTTCGTGTACTAATTGACTGAGCAACATTTGCGTGTTTAGTTGAAATTTTAAGTTTTATAGCACGGTTTAGAATTTTATCTAACAAGTGCAGGGAAGTTTTGGGGTCACCTGGGCGTGGGCGTTGTACTCAAATGATGCCAAGTGAAATTGTCTTGCTTTCGCCAGATTGGTGTAGACTTTGGTTCCACTTTTTGGTGAGACATATCATCGAATCGCGCTATGATACCGTATTGTCGGTCATTGAGAAGATTTCGTGTTTTGCGATATTTCATAAGCTGAGCCTTTTTAGCGTTTAAATGACCTTGGAAAGGAGGGACATATGCACAATGGGCCTATATAGTAGGTGCAGAAAGAAGAAGATTCGCCTTCTTTAGGATAGGGCTGGAAAAATGCGGTTTTCCATCTGCTTGGTTTTGCCAGCCCGGAAGTACATTTCGGATTTGTAGATGCTACTACACGAGTGCTAAAGTGAATTCGTTTCATTGACGATACCACTCACTTACGTGTAGGCGATAAAATAGAATCTGGGAGTGTTTAATCGGCTTTGGGACGATATAGTTTATATATTTATAGTTTACCAAATTGCTATATCAATCCGCTGTTTGATTTACCTTGTAAGACCGAAAAAACATTTTTGTAACCCGGAGTACGTTTAGTACGATTTTCCATCTGGGATCTTTTCGGAACCTTCAAATCATTGGTTATAATAACTTCCTGCCACGGCACGGCAGCCAAGTGATTCTCAAGTATCTTAGGGATGTGTCTCGGTATGCTGTACAGAAAATCAAATATCTTGGTGGAGAAAGTGCCATTGCAACAACGAATCCAACGAATCACTATTCTCCAGCACCTTGAGAAGCATAGATTAAGCAGAGAAAGTTGGCATAGAATAGACTATCTAACAATGTATTGTAAGGACGATGGTTTCGCGAAGCAAAAGAGAATAAACGTGATAGGAGGTACATGTCTGAATAACTATGTACAAAAGTTTTTTTTTTTTTGATTTTTCTTTTTTTTTTTAGAATTTTTCTCTTGAATAGAAAGAATTGAAATGAGAGAACGTCTGCACTTGAATCTACCTATGGAAAATTAGAAAATTCTCTTGTTAATAAACATAATCAGGCAAGTACTCGACAACTAAAGTGCAACAGTCTGCAAGCCCCGTTGCCAATGATACGCTAACTCGTATCCTCTTCATGATCATGCTCTCACATCTACTCGTAAAACGGCCAGCTACATTATATCAAAATAGGTGATCAAAATCACGTCTTAACATTAAAAGAACCCAACAGAGAAAGAACTCGAAAAAAAAACAAAAAACAAACCAAACGAAATATTTTTAATGTTCTAAATAAAAATTATAAAAATAAACAATAGTAACAACAACAAAAAGGAACCAGAACGTTTAAAGTTCGTTACGCAGCAGCAGCAAGTAACATAACACTGTAGCAGAGCGCTGGCATACGTAAAAGAGGAGCAAGCAGGAGGAGCACCAGAACTCATGCATTTTTAAGCCCAAGCACTTATGTGACCAAATCACGTCCTTCTTTCATTGAACCGAATGCGAATGCGAATGCGAATGCGAATGCGAATGCGAACACAGGGTCGTACACTAAACTCCCGCGAACAATAATTTCTCGAGGAATCCGAGCGCAAAGAATGTGAACGTGAAAGGTGATTAATTATTTCATTAACGTAGCTTAGGTATTTATTCGATTTGCTTTTTAGTTTTTTTGTCCTTTTTTTTGGTTTTGGTTTTGGTTTTGGTTTCGGCTTTATTTTTGTACTTTTATTATTTTATGCCACGAATAACATTGGTAATTGCCACATTATCTGGTGCTTCGTGGTGCTACTGCTACTACATATGTCAGAAGTGCTGCCGGTCGCTGCCATCCAAAGCCGCCTGTTCGATAGTTAAGAAACCAGCGCTTGACACTGGCACAAAAAAAAAAATTAGAGTATATCCAAATTAGGCGGTGGTGGCGTATAATTAGGGTGTATAACCATAACAGCAGAGCTAAAGTGCTAAGCACACATCACTGGC
The DNA here is from genome assembly GCA_907269105.1 of Volucella inanis. NCBI lineage: Eukaryota > Metazoa > Arthropoda > Insecta > Diptera > Syrphidae > Volucella > Volucella inanis. Next base: position 40,144,582 of record OU026158.1, read on the forward strand.
TTATTTATTTGATTTGATGTGGTTGTTTGGTGTTTTTGTTTTTGGGTTTTTCTGTTTTTTTTTTTTTTTTTTTTTTTTTTTTTTTTTTTTTTTTTTTTTTTTTTTTTTTTTTCTTAATGACTTAAGAATCGTCAATCTTGGGGGGACTTGTCAATGTTGCGTGGTGTGTATTCGTACAAGCAAGTACTCCTTTCCATTTGGGCTCGCGGAGGAGTAAGTGTCCAGCAGAGCCTCAAAGAAGACCATTGATACTTTTATATGACGGGCGATTCTCATGACCGGAATACTGAAGAGAAGTGTGAATAAGCTAAACAAAAGCACACACTTTTGATTCGATTATGGAATGAATTGTTGGATACCTGGAAACATAGTTGGTCGGTTGGTCGGTTGGTCGGTTGGTCGGTTGGTTGGCTGGTTGGTTTGTTGTTTGGTTTAATGGATGGATGGATGGATGGACGGATGGATGGATGGCTAGCTGGCTGGATGGATGGATACATGAAGTATTAAAACGCAAGTAATTGGCTTTCGGTTAAATGCAGCGCGGCACTCTACTACCTCGCAGGGAAGAACCAGTGACAAAGAAAGGTCCGGGTTTGGATATTGTATACACCATGTATAAAATATACACCGCTGGGTAGAAGGGTAAGCAACCGTAAGCAGAACCGCAGTGTTTTAATTGATTTTCGCGGATCGGTCGAATTTCTTTCTTTCTGCGGTATTCACTTTGCTGTTGAAGCTGGTGAGGGAGGTAGCTTCTGTTGTTGTCTTCTGGGTTAACCTTGTACATAAATGGATGTCAAAGCTGCTAAGAATTAATGACTTCTTGTTGAATTTCAAATTGTCTGCTTTGATTTTTGGGCGACTGTAGGATGAAGACATGAATACATACGCAAGTACTTGTATGAAAAGTACTTGGGCTGCTACAATACTTGCCAAACTTACCAATACTCGTACATACAGCGAGTAAGGAATAATACAAAACGAAAGAAAATAAACTCCAAATGAGTGATAGAAGTCGAGCGCATTTGAGGTGACTTGCTAATGAGCAAATGATTCATGACAATTTCGTATATATGTTTTTTATTTTTTTATTTTTTTTTTAGCTTCTTCTCGACAACGCCCTTATTAGCAATGCTAAGAGAAAAGCGTTGTAAGAACGATTTTTTTTCCTATTTTGTTAAACTGGTTTTGTCATCATCGACGTGTTAAACTGTTATGTGACTTAGGAAGGAGACCTACTTCTAGGCTTTTTCGATTGTGTGGGAGTTTTATTATGTGGAGTTTTATTTATTTATAAATTTTTCTTCAAACTGACTGTAAAAGTTGGATTAGGCAACGGTGATCATTGAATATGCAATTAGTTTTAATAGATATAATGTGGTAGCTAGTTGCTGGTAGCTGATAGCTAGTAACTGGTAGCTAATAGCTTTGGGAATGCAATATCACCTGACATTGTTAAATGATTATTTTTTTTTATTTCTTTTTTTCCATCTTCTAGTAATAGATTGTATTGTGAGAGTATAAATCGTTAGTAATCGGTATAAAAAATATTTTAAAATCAACAAAGGTTCATGAAACTCATATGCCTAGAACGAAATACAAAAACTAAATTCTCCTCATCAGCTGTCCTCACAGTATTAAGGAGCAACTCATCTAGATTATGTGGATCTGAAAACAGATAAGGAGAGTTCGGCTAACTTTAAATAAGTTCTACATCATTTACTAAGGATAAGTATATGGTAATTTAATTCACTATCATGGTGGGATTTATGATTGCTAACGTAGCTATTAATCCTCAAGAGAATCGTCAGTAAAATTTTAATTTGGTGATAAGTGTGATTGACTAACCACTTAATTAAAATTTTACTCAAGTTGAAGAATTGTCTTCGAATGTTAGATCTTAGAGAAAACTCAAGAAGTCCGGATCGATAGTCATTACCTTTTAATTGATTTCAAGAAGGCATACGACAGCCTCTATAGAGGCGAATTATGCAGACCTATGTGTAGTTTTGACAACCCTGACAGATATTGCAGTATGACGAAAGGAACTGTCCGCTGTTCCGTAAAGGTCGGCGACTTCTTTAACATCATGCTTAAGAAAATTGTGTGATACTCGGAAACCAACACCAGAGAGACAATTTTTTTAAAACTTGTGCAACTACTTGTACACGCTGATGACCATGATATCATTGGTATCACTAGCCCATTTACAAGTATCAAATCAGAAACAACAAAATTTGGTTTAACTGTGAAAAAGAGGAAATCCATATAAGTACAGTCCACAAAAAATGACGCACAATACCGACAAATTACATAGAACGTCACATTAGACTCATATAACCTTAAGTTAGATATGAATTTGGTCTGTTTCACTTGCCGGGCATTAAGCAAACGAACATCGTCTTGGAACACAAAAAGAAAATTTTTAAGACCCTAGTTCTTTCAATCGTGCGCTATGGCACAGAGTTATTAAAGTCGGATGAAAATATCCGTCATCGTTTTGAAAGTAACAAGTTCGAGTGATTTTTGGTCCTGTTTGTGTTGACGGGTTTTGGAAGAGTAGATATATCAACGGGAGATACATACGTTACCAGGAATAAAGGCGGAAACGCAATGGTTTTGGCAGCCTATTTTGATTTTCTACGTGGAGCTATCTCGATATCAGATTTTGTATATTTCTTATTACGAAAAAACCTGTGCAGTATTTCTTTTTTAATAAGGTTGTATTCTGTGTCAGTGTTGGCACCTTAGATTGTGCGTTCGTCAAAAAAACTGGAAGCATGCTTTACATAGTTGAAATCATAGTCGGTATGGTATTAAGACAATCAGCCTTATTCTGGGAATGAGCTCTACCTACCCAACTTGAACCAGATGTTGTCATTGAGAAAACACCACACATGAGATCGAAAAAGGTTGTGTGCGGTGAGAAGTAAATGACTGGTGAACCAAATTGTGTCTACTTGTGTCAACTATGTCCTAAAGAACAAATGCATTCATTACCAGGTCTTCTGATTTATCATCAAATGTTGGTAGCAGAAGAATTTTTGCCAAAGATGCCTTCTTCTTCTTAAACCTTCGCATGAAAATTTACTACAATCTGTCATTGTGTCATTGGCACAAAAGCGTCAAAAGAATATTGTTTTCGAAAATATTCTGTAGTCATATACCTACGCGCTTTTGCTCTTAACTACTAAATAAAACCAAAACAAGTAATAATTGATTCTAAGTTTGGAACATAAACCATAAGCTCCGGATAAGATACAACATCGTCGTACAGTGTAATAAGTTTGGGCTACTACGTGTATAAGTCGAATCTTTTGTTGCAATACAAATATACTCACTTGCTTGTTAATTTTGAAACCTATGATACTTAATTAACGAATAGGTAAAAACTCCAGAGATCGGAGCGATTTTTGGAAGGTAGAAGAATTAATTAACATTCCTTAAAGCAAAGTCAAAAGAAATTTTGATTTTACTTAACTTTTAGGCTCATTAAAGTTCGGTTCGATTTACTTAACTTATTAAGCAAATTCCTCCAGAACTTTGTTGAGAAACTACTGCAAATAACGTGTACATTTTCATGGTATTACATAATAAAACCTCTGCGCCTACAAATTACGAGTATCTAAGGCAAGCGCAAAGATTAGCCCGTTTAAGTTGGCTTCAAGTATTGGACTCGCAACTCTTACTGTCTTACTGGCACATCGCACTCGCACTCGTACTCGATTGGTCACGCGTAATTATGAAATTCATTTCTTTTTTATTGCGATTATTATTCTCCCTACGTTTAGCTAGAAAGAAGTTTATTGCCAAATAAAGAATGTATTTATTTCAGTCGCGATCAGTTTGTGTTTTTAGCCAACCACATCACATTGGCGCGCTTATTTTTCTATTTCAGAGATTAATAGGTGAATGGAACCTAATTGAATAGGCGCGCTTCTTTGGTTTATAAGTAGGTTTGTTGAGTTCAGAGTGTTTAATTGCGGCACACCATGGAGTGGTGGAGCATTTTTAATCGAGAAGAGAAAACGGTTTTATCTGATTTCATATTAAGCAGACATACGAGTAAATATGAGTCAATGAAGACATATACAATAGCTAGAGGAACAGCAAGAAAGGGGTTGCACATTAACAGATCTCACCAATAAAACTGAGTCTATTGACAGTATAAGATTTATGCACACCTAGGCTTGGCTTGGCGCCTTAATTCTCCTGTTTTTTAGAAGCAATTCTTAAGAATGTTAATCACTGAATACCACAATATAATAATATCCATTTCTTGGTCTTAAGAACGCTGTCCACTCGCTGGTACTCGGATTTTCTTCTTGTTTTATTGCATTTACCTCGACAATTGAAAATGGAAATTCTGTGATACATATATTATATTTAAGTTTTAAATTGTCTATAATGAATACTATAAATACAATCAACTTTTCTCTTTTAAATGGATTGGGCTAATCGGTCTCTATGTTAACGGAAAATTAGTTGCGGCACTTCGTACCACCCCTACGGCAGCATTGGACAACTTTCTGCACTTAACACCACTTGAATTACAGATCAAAAAACTTGCTGGAAACAGTGCGATACGACTCACTAATCTGAGTTACTTTAGGAGCTGTAGTTTCGGACATGGCACGGTCCTAGCGGAGCTATTGTCGGGCAAAACAATTCTAACGGATGAAATTCCTTCCTTGGTCAAGTTTAACAATCCGGAGAGGGAGGACTGGAAGAAGAAATGCAATAATTAGGTCAAATGAAATTACAATTTTCACAGACGGATCGAAAACAGAGGAAGGAACTGGTTCTGGTATATTCTCAGAAGACCTTGAACTAAGAGTGTCTATAAGACTACCGGACGCAAGCAGTGTCTTCCAACCAGAGGTTCTGGTTGTCCTTAGGGCGGCTGAGCTAGTGCAGATGAGATCGATATCAGAAAGAGATATCTCTATCTACTTCGATAGCCAGGCCGCACTAAGGGCAATGAAATCAACCAACATCAACTGTGATAGAGAAAAAAATCACAAAGACTACCAAACTAAGGTGGTCAAGTCTTGAAGGACACAGGGTATTCAAGGCTCTATGGAGGCTTTTTGACAGCAAAAGATCTAGAAAGTTAATAAAATTAATCAGGGATAAGTCTAGGACAGCAATAGAAATCCTGAAAGGACACTGTCTCCTGCAGAAACACGCAAAGAGACTCAAGTTGTCAGTTACGGATATTTGCAAGTTCTGCGGTGAGCTGCAAGCAGTTGAGGATATAACACACATAATGTGTGAATGGGAGACGTAGTCGAAGGAAATTTTTAGGGAAATCCTTTTTCGAAAACCTAGAGGAAATAGACAGCACGGACTTTAAAGGCCTTCTTGGCTTTTGCAAAGAAATTGGGTGTTTCACCAGGAAGATTCTACGTAATGAAAATTTAAAAAAAAAATTGTGCCAGAATCTGAGTTATTCAAGGAATAGCAGTTCAGTACTAGCTACGATTTCGTAGTCTCAGATCTGATCGGACAAATTTTTTGGGAAATAGATTTTGGGAAGGCGAAAATAAACTAGTTAATCAACTAGGAAAAAATTGTTCATATTCCCAACAAAGGGTAGCTGCAGAAACATTCAATTTATTTTATAATATAATAGTTATAATAATAAAAAGAAAAAAACTAAACGGAAAACTTCAGAATAACAATGTCCTAGGATAACGACCCAAGAACGAAATTCTGCTTCTTCAAGTCGGGCGACTGACGGAGCAAAATACCAAATTGGGCAACTAGGCGACCAGTAAATGTGTTTTAGTAGGTATCTCCACTCTGTTGGGAGTTTTCTAAGAAAACTTCGAATGAAAAGTGGCGGCATCTATTGGGAGCACTGCCGCTCTGCTAAATACATTCAAACATTTCGTAGGAGAAACTACATATTATTCTCTATCTCAATACATTTGTACATAAGTGTGCAACCATGTTCGCGTATACCAGTATACTCGTATGCGTACAATCAGAGGTTCGACGTAGTGTATGTTTGCCTGTAATTATCATATAGGCAGACCTTTCGTAGGGGAAGCCACATTTTATACTCTATTTCCACTCATTTGCACATGCAGGCAAATTTTCGAATACAATCATATGGTATGTGTACAATCAGAAGTTTGTGGTGTATTTTTTCTTCTCATCGCTGTTCTTCGTTTCTTCAACAACGGATCGTGTTGATAGAAAGAGAAAGCATGCAAGAGAATCGATCCCCTTATTGTAACTACATTGGTAGGAACTCATTTTAAATGATGAGTTTGTTTGACATCACAGCGGCGCGCGTTAAAAGACGGTTCGATTCCCAATACATGCCGCCATTCTTTAATATAGAGAAATCAAAAATATCTACTACATAGATTGTTTGGGCATCTAGTTGCCCAATTCTGCATTTTCCTTCGTCGGCCATGGCTCAAGTGATAGTGTGTGTATTGTCTTCCCAATGGGATTGTTCAGGGTTCAATACCAGCCGTACCTGAAGTACATTTTATCCATAGTCTAAGAGCCCGCAGCAATTTTTAGGTGTGAAAGGTAACCAAAAAAAAAAAAAACCAGATGAGCTGAAACCTGGTGTAAGCATCATGTTCAAAATAAAAGTCTTGCAGGGAATGGCCAGCTTGAGTGTGCTCAAAACTCTTTTTTCCCCAAAATTGAGATAATTGATATAACCAGTGAGTGCTCATTTAATTGTACTCTTATCGTTTCGAGTGTGGCAACGCTGTCCCCAGACCGTTTTAAAATAAAGAAAAAATGTTTTCTTTATATATGAGATAACTAAGTATTAATCGCTACTAAAGAAATAAAAACAATGCCTCATAAAAATATGAGGGTCCAAGACCATTTGAACCTCTGCCAGATTGTTTCGAGATTCTACAAAAATCAATTGTAGAATATATTGTTATAACCAAAATTGGAGTATATGGTATAAAGTATACCATAACCTTAATAATACTCCCCTGATTTTAAATTGGTGGGCCCAAAACCATTTGAATGTGGATTACGCTTTCTCAAATTGTTCTAAAATTCTGAAAATTCAGTTTTCGAAATACAACCAATCTTTATACAATTATTTTTCAAATAACGCGACCATATAACGAAACAAAATACACACCAAAATATAGGCTAACGAAACCTAAATGAGTATCTGTAGGTCAAAGACGAGTCGGACGCGGCTTTCCCAACCAGCTTAAAAAAAGGAAATTAACTGTTGCATATACATATGTACATACATATATGTTTTTTAAAGTTAGAATATGTGCTCAAATATTTGGTCAAATATGTGTGTTTATATTATAATTATAGGCTTTTTAGTACAAGTTATCACTTTTATCAGAAGAATCAATAGATTAACAAGTTAGCAGTTCAATTCCTTATAATTGACCAGCATTTCCTGCAGTGTATCCGATGGCTTCTTGCCATCAAACCATTTAAATTGGAATGAATTCTGGCTGAGCTTCTAACCATTTTCAGCTGGTCTCAACTGAATTGCACAAGTTACGCAGTAGCTTCTTTTTATGTGTTGCAGAAGTGTGGCCTTATTTGGGCGTAATAGGCTGCCTTCAAAATTTAAAATAAAGGAAATTGAAGTAGAAATATATAAACAAAATAAGCCTTTGTGGAGAAGTACTTACTTTAAATATTTTTAAAAATTTTATTTGATGTTGGCTTACAGGTCTTGTAGAAAATTTCATATCTGGCGTTTCATATCACAGAGAGCTTTGGTTTTGTAAATTTCACAGACGAACTTTTCGAGTTTCGATATTTCTTCTACAGGGACGATAGATTCATTGCCAAGCCTGTTAAGTGTTACCAGTAAGTCTAGTCTTTTTCTCAAAATACCGAATGGCTTAATTTTTCCTTTTTTTTTTTAAATAGCTGGACTGTAGTCACATCCTGCAAAGCTATGAAATCTAATCAAAGCAGCAGAAAGTGTTCCTGATCAATTGATGTAAATGTATCTAATTGTTCTTAGTAATTGTTTCAACTTCAATCATACTTTTGGATTATTTTTAAAATACGGAAGATGGAGATACAGGTATCTGCCTTATCCTATATACTGAATAAATTTTCGCATTCTTCTTTCAAAACTTTCTCTTCGTCAGTCTTCGTTTGGCAGAGCAATATCACTACAATTAAATCCACGGAATTTTCGAATTTTTTGTATTTCAACATATTTCTCTAAAGTTTTTCTGTGAAACAAATCGCTTTACCATTGTGTTTTGGGTTACCACTATAACCAAGAATGCACTTTCCATTTAATTTTGAATCACTCATTATTACATCGCAAAAACCAAAGTGTAACTAATTATCAGATAACTTTACTTGTTTACGTCCCATTTCATTAACTCATAACGGCAAGAACAGTATAGCGTTTCTTTTTTATATTTTGATTGTGTCGTGAGCTAATACATATCTACGTGTTTGGGACAATTTTTTCTTTTTAAATTTAAGATCAGTCTTACCCTAATACGTTATTTATAGTTGATTAAACTTATAATTATTATTCTTATTTTTATTTTTATTACTTATTTATATTCATGACTTCAAGAAAGATTAATAGTCATTCACATTTATACAGGCGTTTTCCTTCCATTCATAGTTCTCCCGATCAATCTCGCAAATACTCATCATTTTAATACAATCCTCCCATCGCTGCCTTGGTTTTGATAAAGTTATATTTCCTTACGGCTAACTGATAACGTTTCTGTTAGCAACCGATTTTCCTCACCCTCGTTCAATGTGGCTAGCTTAATCTATGCGATTTAATAACCCTCACAATGCTAGATTATATGTACAGCTACTCTAGTTTCAGTTTATTTAGCGTTTCCTATTATAAGGACTTTGTATATGGTAGATAACAAATAGTTCACTTGTTTTGGGGTTGAAAACTTTTAGGCTGGTCTGTTGTTGTGAAAGCCGCATCCGACTCGCCTTTGACCTACAGATACTCATTAAGGTATCTAAATTGTGTGTAATTTGTTTGGTTATATGATCGCGTTATATATGGTATTTCAGAATTTTAGAACGATTTGGGAGAGCGTAATCCACATTCAAATGGTCTTGGGCCCACCAATTTGTGATCATAATAATATTATGGTATACTCCAATTTTGGTTATAACACTTTTTTTGAAAATTGATTTTTGTAGAACTCGAAACAGTCTGGCAGATTGTAGGCCACGTTCAAATGGTCTTGGACCTTCATATTTTTACGAGGCATTGCTTTTTTTTCTTTAGTAGCGATTAATACTTGATTATCTCATATAATAAAAAAAAAAAACAGTTTTTCTTAATTTTAAAACGGTCTGGGGACAGCGTTGCCACACTCGAAACGATAAAAATACACTATACAATTAAATTAGCATTCACTGGTTATATCAACATATGGTAATGCTTACACCAGCTTTCAACTCATCTGGTCTTTTTTTTGGTTACCTCTCACACCTAAAAATTGCTACGGGCTCTTGCTCTATCAGGCAACTAAAATACTAAAATACAACAAGTCAATTTACACTTATAATTAATCTTCCGACTAAACTGGATGCCACCCATGGAGCGAAATAACCACTTAGCCTAAACATCTTTCTCTCTCTTTGTATCAATATTTCTAAAAACTTAAAAAAAAAAAAAATAAATAAAATAAAAATACATAAAAGAGCAAAATTTCGTTCTTGATTTCCGACTGACTGGACCCGACCCCAATATCTCTGTAACTCTGAATTTTTTCGCTTTTTTTCTTGTCTCAACAAAATATAAAGGATATATGTGAGTTTATGGATTAACGTGATTAAAAATAAATCACACTTTATTATTTATTATAAAATAAAGAATAAATATGTATACAATGGACAAAGCACACTAATGTAAATTTAATTTACTAAGCTAATATTTGACAGTAAGGATTCCTCTATTATTAATAGATTGTGCCAAAGTCTTTTTGTTTTATAACTTCTGTGCATCTATAGTACTTCCATGATTGCGCCTACAGCACTTTGCGATTAATTTCGATATTCCTGTGCAATATTTTCTTACATCGCCTAACAGATGCGAATCAAAGCCTGCACTCGATGCTGCCCACTTAAGAGTACTGATGGAGTTGTCTTGAACAAAATTTTTCGTTTTCTTACCTGGTAGGTTTAGGGCCGTTTTCCTGTTGGGATATCAAAATAAATAGTATATATTTATCAGTTCAACGCATCAGCTAATTTTTCAATATAACAGTGTAATTTTAAGTTTTTGAGATCCCATCTATCCGGTGTATTGAAACAACACCATGCCACGAGAAACAGTTCCAGATATTGACCAGTGCCCAATTTCGTACGCAATGCTGCACCCTTTAGTCGCGGTACCATATTTAACGAGCACCTTTTTGATTCATGAGATTAGCTATTGTTTCATCACTCTATACTATGTAATTCCTCTGGTTTGTTGTCCAATTCAGGTGGGCTTTTGCACGAGCAATTCTATATTTTATTTGTTTTAGTAGTCCAAGCGGTTTCTTGCGTGCGATTAGTCCATTCAATCCCGATTCGGCAAGTATCGCAAGCAATCGCAGTATCATTTTCATCCATCCGTATGATTTTCATACAAAAACCCTCTCACGGAAGTTTTGCATGCTCGTTTCGTTTGAAGTAACATTACCAACTTTTTTTTTACCGAGCAATTTAGTTAAGTTCGGTTAGCTCCCGAGTCGCTGCATCAATAATAAGCATCAGTCTTGTTACAATTAACTCTTAAATCTCTATCTTATCAAATCGAACTAAAATATTTCTCATTTAATAGAACGTGGAAATGAGCGCTTCTTCAAAACATATTGGTAGAATAAATTTTGCAAATAGACCCGCTTAGTCCATGCATTAGGAGTATGAACATACCTCAGAAATTTCTATGACACCGCGTCTCCTTATCGAAAATAGGGGAAAATAGTAATTGGGGAATGCAAAGAATATTCATAAAGCTAAGAGTGCATTCGCCAGGCATGAATTCGTCTTCACAGCAAACCATCGATATGCATCTTGAAAAGTCCTGAGCTGGTCAACTGGGCGCTCAGTAAATTTATAATAGTAGCCATCTCCAGTTGTTTGGCGTTTTCTCACAAAACTAAAAAAAAAAAACTATCTTCTTAACTATGGAACTTTCCGAATTTTTTTCTATTATTATATTTATTACATTATATTTTTTATTAATTTATTTGAGAGCAAGCTTACGTCTATAACAGAAAGCGTTAAGAATTTTTTTATTTTTGTATTTTATTGTATTTATCGGAGGATATACAAAGTAGCTACAATGTAAATATGAAAAGTTTTGTAGCCCTCTTTGTTGAAAATACCTTTAATATGAGATATTTTTTTCTTAACAATAGAGGTCTCCCTAAAAATCTTTGCTGCTTAATCAAAATCTATTAACATAACACATACTCGTACATATTTAATGAAAATTTGAAAAAAAAATCGAACCAGAATCATTTGATATATTCAAGGAATAGCAAACATTTGAGTGCAGTCTCAGATCTGATCGGTCAAACTTTTATTGTTAATAGGTTTTGGTGAGTCAAAAATAAGAAATTGCACGAGAGATGCAATTTTATGGTAATTAATTGGTTAAAACTGTTTGGAAGCGTTCTGGATGCCTATCCAATCAGTTGGAAAAGCAGTTCTCGATTTGTAAATGGGTGTTAGTGCATGGGATCTTGCGTTGTCGTGATGAAAGACTACGCCCTTCGTTGTTTAAAAAATCAAGCTGAGTACAATAATGATCAGCGTTTTCCGAACACAGCATTATCTCCTTCAAATGCAGACCAGCAATTGATGTTGATGCGAAGTTCCCCACTTTAAATATAGATGATTTTTCTTTGCTTTACGAAAAACCTTTTAAACTTAACTTGTTTTTTGACCACTTTCGGATTAAATTGTCCTAAATTCTAATAGGATATGAAACATCAAAAACCATTGGAGAATACTACAAGTTGTTGGCGTAGGCCATTAGCCTAACCCATTTCTGGTGGTTTTTGTTTTGTGTTAACGACCGCAGATTTTTCATGTTTTGAAATCTAAGGTCTTCGTACATATGGTATTGTATATGCATTTGCATCATTACCGACAGTCAAGTTACGCTTAGAGTCCAGCTGAACTTACAAGCTAGTTTGATAATGCAAGACATCACTGAGTGCAGTCGGAAGGAAAATCCACTGAGTCTCTCACCAGAGCCGTCTTCTTTCCTTGTTTAAATTGTGTCAGAAATCTTTGGTTGTACTTTAGTTTTTTGACGAGCAAAGTCAACAAAAGTCGGTACTGCTAGTGGGTCGCCAAAGATCACCCTAGAATACTTTACTTGGCGCTTCGCCTTTGATGGCAATCCACCTGGATTTCTTCAATGTGTAATCAACGACAGCTATTGCATAATAAGTAGAGAACTTAATGTTGTTAGATTAGCATTAGTTAAGTATATTTTCTTCCATTGGAGACTTCATTCTGAAACTCTTTACTTGAGTACAGTTCGTTGGTCGATTCCTCTACCTCAACGATTAAATCTCCACCGATGAACAGCACTTCCTCTCTTTGTCTCCGTCATCAGGGACGCTCCGAAATATTTCGTTTTCTGATAGTAGGGAGTAGCTCCGCTTTTAATTTTTCCGTTCCGAAGTACTATATTTTGTAGGTTTGTGAGTTTAAGTGGCGGGCCCGGTTTCCCACATTTCGACACTTAGTTTCGTAACACTTAACAACAGAAGGGCTAAGACTGTACAATATGCATCACCAAAGAGCTTACTCGCCTGAGACAAAGCAAAAATTAGTTCTCAAGAATTTCTGAAAAAACTTTACTTTTTCGGTGGTTTTAAGTGGTTTGGCAATTTTTAACATTATCAATTTATCAGATTTTTTCTTTAACTCTCTATCTACTCCCGTCAGTTTGCTTTAGTAAGGTGTAACTTTCTCTTTAGATAAAATTGTAGGACATTTGAGTTCAGAGTCCCCTTTACTTGTAGTGCGCCATTCAACGCATGGTGCCGATTAACGAACTCGAACTAAACAAAAAATCCATATTCAACACTACCTACGCCTAGATTAAGAAGAAAAAAACTCAATTAAATATAAAACTATAATCTTTGTAGTTTTCGAAGAATTTTTTTGAAATAAAATCATATTACCATTTTTTAAGGCTTGGTCCCATAATGGGTAACATCACTATTTACATATGGATGTTTTTTCTATTGGATTAGAATTGTACACGGAGATAAATGTTCATCACAGTACGAATGTTGTGCAGAAAATTGATATCTGATTTAAATTTAGGTAAATGCAGTAATTTTAGAGTTTAGGTTTCTGCTTCTCTTACTCCTCGCACCACAGGGATTTATTGACGAATTTGTCAAAGGTGGTGATATTTAAAGACCAGATACATATCTGCACTTTTATGGGTGTTGGTGTTTGCAACTGCTCTACAAAAGAAGTGAATCACAGAGTCGTGTTTCTCATTGCTCCTGTGGGGATTCTATTGTATTTCCGAAGATAAATCAGCTCTCTGGATCATTTAAGATCGAGTATGAGCCATATAAGTTTAGGTATCCGGATGAGTCCATCTACGACTGAATTTAGAAAATGCTTAAATGTGTGACATTTCATTGTTAAGCTACCTACTTTTTGTTTCTAGGGATCCTAATGATGAACATGCAGCCTGCATCACTGGTCTGATTGTATCGAAACCTCATCAAGTGTGCTGCTCAGACATTCGTTGATGGTATTTTATTGATCCTAAGTTATTTTTCTAATCGCTGCTTGACTGTCCATGTACATATATTGCAATATCAAACGAGCGTATTATTCATTCAGGCTGAGGCAAGCAGCAATCTGATGTAAAAAAAAGCCCCTGCGCTAACACCTTTGGCTATTTTAGAGCCATCTGTGAAGATGGAAATGAACTCACTGAGAATGACTTTGCGTCTTGTCTATTTGGTCTTGATGTAGTGTCAGTACGCTGGTATTATCCAGAAGTTGTATATCTCTACTATTGAAAATGAATCATATGGATATACATAGACAAACTCATTCCTGATGAAAAATAGTGATCGAAGATGTTTCAACGTTGTCGATAGCTCCATTGACATTAAGGAATACAACTCCTTTAGAAAAAGTGAGTATTCAATGATTTTCTCAAATGTCTTTAGTAAAAAGGATGATAGACTGATGCGTGTGAAATCCTTCAAGAGCATTTGGGAGGTTTAACCTGCTTTCGTTGTGAAAACTACATGTATCTCTGACGGCAGGAAATAGACCATCACGGCCTAGTTCTTTGTAAGATTCGAAGCTTTTTGTGTCAAATCATGACCGGGGTAAACTGTAGGTTAATATTTTTTTTTTCAAAGATGATGGTAAGTGTTCATAATCAGGTTTATGGATACTTTCAAGTTACCCAGGTATCCCGCAGGTGCTTAGGCACGCTCGATACTCGTGTTGTTTTAGAGAGAACTTGCCATTGTGGTAAAGATCCGTTTGTGATTGTTATCTTTATGGCTTTCGTGTATAGATCATTAAGATCGTCTTGTAGGCTTACAAGGCACGTTCTGGCATAGATAATTTGACAAAGGTAAGATTATGACTTATCTTGCAGTACAAAAAAAAAAAAAACTATTGAAAAACTCGAGTCTAATCTGCGTAAGCAGTGAAAGGACGACCAAATGCAATGATGACATCAATGAACTTTACGGTCCAAGGGGCTCGAATACAAAATCTACGATGGTTGGAGAGGCGAAAACGGTGCACTAGGAGAATATATCGATTTCCGACATCAACTAACTGGCTGTTCGTAAATGCAATGCTTATGATCGATGGAGAGGATTGTCATCAACAACAGGATGGTGTATTCTACTCATTTGATAGTTCTACATATTTATTTTAATGTTTAAACATTTATCTTTCAAAATATCTTTAAGATATACATATGTATATCTACATGTATACATATATACATACGGAATGCTACTTGCGATTTCTATGGAGAGGTGGAAATAGCGATAAAACAGAGTGAGAGACGAGACATTGCGACGGTGTTCGAGAGTGTCCATTGTCTGAGTGATGTAAGTATCACCTATGAGTTTTATCGCACGGTTTTGAATCGTATCTAGTAGGTGCAGAGATGTTGAGGCCCGATAAGAGGGGGTAAGGTATTTCTTACATCGCTTGAAGAATCCTAGACATTTCGCAGCATTTTAAACGACACCGTTATTCCAACGTAAGTTGCCACTTATACCGAAAATGGAAAGGTTTTCGGTTTAGCCGATGCGAGTGCCATTCATGGACAATGGCTGGGGGCTTAAATTTCGTTTTAACGACAGCAGATAGCATTGTGTTTTAGAAGCATTAAATTTAACTCTGTTAGTTGTTCCACAATTAGTTATGCTATCAAAATATCAGAATTTAATGAGCTTAAAATACGCTGGCATTTCCGTTCTACAGCTGATGAGCAGAAATTTGAGTCAGGTAGTACTAATGTCAGAAAAGAAATATATTGGATTAGAAGTAGCAGCAGTGGACCGTCTGGCAGCTTATATAGTTCGAACGTGATAGGCATTAGATTGCCGATTTAGAATCTAGATATAAATATAGCCGTTTGACCACATTCTTGCTAATAAATTGCCCAGAGTACTTGCACCCCCATATCAGCGCTTAGCAAGCATCGAATGCCATTAGCGAATTATTTGAATAAATCGTCTTCCCGGTTTTCCATGTAAAAGCTATTCTTACTATTCGCCAGGGTTCGATATGCAGGCCAGTGCCAGGTTAGCAAGAGAGATTCTTTTCAAAGTTATCCGTGCTTGATGTATAATTTTTTTGCAGTTTAAGTGAAAACGAGTCATCGGGATACGACGATTTGAAGCCACGAAAGGGTGCGATGGCGTATCTTATATCGTAATTGGTCACCAAAACTGATACCAGATACTAGATATGGCTAATTGTGTTATTTAAAATGAAATTATACCCTTCGCGTCTCATATTCCTGGAGTCACAATATTCTATGAGTCCGACTATGGGCTTTGGGGGTGGCGGTAGTACCGATTCATGAGCGAAGTAAGTTGACCCAGCGGCAAACTAATGGCAAACCCTGTTCGTTTCGTAGTGTACAATTTCAATAACTAAATTTTGATTGCAGATATGACCAAGACAAGTAGCCAATCAGTTACTTATAGAGGGGCTCAATTTTTTTTCCTAAAAATGTTCAAACATTTTTTGACAGTGTATAAATACATGTGTACGTAGGTATTTTAATGAATAAACTTCTCAATCTTCACTCGATGCATATTCATAAGGCTGCCACCAAACAGAACTCTTCTCGTCTATCTGAACACTTTGTCATCTACCCACACCCGCCTCGTCTTTTTGGTTTTTTTCTTTTTTTTTGGACTTTGTCTTGATATTGAACGGGCTTGAGCTGTGACTGCGTGCGTCTATGGCCCTGGCTCTGGTTCTGGTTCTGGTTCTGGCTCTGGCTTTGTGGTCGCACACAGATATTTTTAGTGTATTGTGGTCATTTGTCTATTTTATTATAACTTAAATAATTAATTCACTTTGTGACCTTTTTTGTTATGTTGCTGCCACTCTTATCTCTTTGTATTTCAACAAAAGTTAATAATAACAATAAAATGGTGAGGAGGAGGGGGGGGGATATACATACGTTGCGTGACAGTATATCGAAAGTTTCTTTTCCACTATGGTCTTAAGTGCACAAAAGAGGATGGACAAAAAGAAGGCAGGGAGCGACAAGAACCCTTTTTCCATCAAGCTCATTGCATATGATGTGGGGCCTTTTTATGGCATGCGCGCATAATTATAGATATTTTCTCTCTATTATCATTCCCTGGCTCTCATGTTAATTTATGTTATTAACATTTTATTTATGCATCGATACCGATTTATTTTTATCTCATCTCGTGGGCGATCGGCGGGTATGAAGACGAAATTTCCTATTAGCTGTAATTAGCACGCTCAATCTATAATACTCGCAGCTCCATACACAAATACGAATGGTCGTCAGATACTTACTGTTGGTATTGGTTAGCATCGAGCTATTAGTCATACAGGGTGCGACTTATTAGAAAATCAAAGCATGTAAACGTTGTTTTATTTAAATAGAATTCGATTCCTAAAAACTGAAGTGGACAACATTTTTACGTTATCAAAGATTGTGGGAAAAATTCAAATTACATAGTTGTTTTGACAAGATGTTGTCAGGTGTTGGCTATTCAGCAGCTCTACAAGGGAGTTCACAACACTTTTACTAATTCGGTGTTATGATGCGTGGATGGTATACGACAGGGAACTGCCTTTTTACTTTCTTTTTAATACACCGTAACACACTAATTGTCTAGAATTTTACCGACAGAATAGTATAACACCGGGTAACCCTAACTTATAAGCCCCACCATTTCGTATCGTTTACTTTAAGATCTCAAGACAAATGATTGAAATGAGTAATTAAGACCACATATGACACAGAGATGTGAAATGTGTTTAACTCGTGTCACTGTGAAACATGCATGCTGCTCCGTCAATGTTAGTTCAATGTTAGTATGAACTCGCTGAAAGGTGAAAAAAGAGTTTTGGTCAAGTATACAGCCATATAACAGTTGGTTTTAAGGATTATCTTATGAATCTGCAGACGAAAACAAAAATCTCTTTAGTATAAAATGCCAAGGGATTGAACTTGAGATACAGGTTATAGTGAAGACTGCGCTTACTTAATAAGGTAATTAATTAACAAGCATTTAGAGACGTAAAGCTTTGGGCGATTTTGAGGCAAATAGCAAACCTTTTCAGGTCATCTTGAACAAGTTTGATGTCTTGCGGTGGGGAGATAGCTTTAAAAGATATGGTATCATCAGTATTTTGTTTAAAGGATTGCTTATGTTTAAGATAAAAATAAAAGAGCCTTCCAGGTGTGAAGACCTTCGTTTTAATCATATGGGTTTAAAAGCGAGGTCAAACACTGATTGATTACAATTTCATTATCATTTTCTAAGCCTGATATGGTAAGGATTCCACATTATTATCTAATACTGGTAGACAATGAAGGTCTACATTGAATTGGAATCGTCAGAAAGAGAATTGGCGCGAAGTATTGTAAAATCACCCACAATATGTTTCTTTTGTTTCGTAAGGAGCAAATTTCTCAATCATAACAATGCGTAGTTGATGACCTATGGAGAGAATGACTTAGGAAAAAGTCGAAAAGTCACTCTTAAAATAGAAATTGATTTTATGAAAATTTCTTTTATGAAATTTGTACAATAAGAAATGAAATATGCGGAAGGAAATGATAGAAGAGATATAGGACAGTATTAATGGAATCAATTACAAAAGTAATGAGAGACGCCTCTAAGTTGATATGGACTTGATTTTGTTAGTCGATCTAATAAGAGACATTCCTTAGTCAAATGGCCATTTAAAGTGCTAAAAGAGTATTGATCATCTGATGGCAGATTAAAATCACCGAAGTTAAGGATATCGTCATAGGAATTAGATTACTCAATTGAAATGTGGCTTGCTTCGATACAAAGCAGGTAGGATTGTTACTTTAAATAATATATAAATGGGTAAATGGAGACCGATAGTTAATCAATATCATCATTAAAAGAATTATGTAGAATTCAGAACTCAGCCAGAGGCATAATACTTCGTAACACCGTACAACTACTCTTTTACGCTTGCAATATTGACATTAACTTGAGCCGTAGAAAATATGTTTAGCGGTAAATAAGGGCAAAACGAAGTATGTAGTCGTACCTTTATGCTGTTAACGGGAAAGAACGCACAATACCAATGAATGGGGTAATGAGGTGTGCAAAAGAGAATTGGGATATTTATTACATATGTCGAATGAGATTCAACATGCTGGGATACGGAATAATTGTGGGAATCAGCTGCAGTCAATGACAGAAGAGACTCTCTCAACGCCCATATTCAAGGATAGGCCGTAGATAGATTTTCTACAAGAAGGCAATTTCATTGACAACCGGCTTTAAACCCAGATTGGAAGCTATTCACAAAAGTGAAGGGAACCTAATCGGCGAACGACAGAGTATCGCTTTTATAGCAGCTTTTCAGTGGGTTCCATACACATAAGTCGGTAGTACCAGAATATAGCTTTTCAAAGCTTGCAATGCTAGCCATAAAAACAATGTGATTTTTCTTAAATTATAAACTGCATACTTTGTAGAAATACATAAATCACTTCAGTTGATTGGACACTATAAAACTACTTAGATGACCGTACAGTCCGAGGTGTCTATAATAACCATATCCAGTTAGATTGGTATATAGTCAACTGGTTGCAATACTTCAAGATGGTTAAGGCCCCCTTATACTTCTGCATGCCGGCTTAAATGAGATCCATTGCATTCTCCAGCTGGGTTGAAATCGAAGAGTTTTTTATTCGAAGCGTTTGCATCATTTTGCTATACATGTACTGTACATCTGCAATAATGCATATGACACCAAAAACTCGTGAACTTATTGTATATCCAAAACGACCAAGAAAAACTTAGTCCTCTTTCGCTAACGTCTAATATGCTTTGGCATTAAGAAGGACCTTTTTTTCATACAAAAACAACGATTTGAAATTGTATTGATTAAAACATTTGTGACTAGCTCGCCTTTGTAGATATTGTCATAATAAATTAAATCAAATATTGATCTTAACTCTTCTCGAATTTGGTCGATTGTTAAATTGACAGACCTAAGATTAGAGACAATCAATCTGTTGGAAAATGGTTTCAAGCATTTACCCAAAAGGCAGATGTTTCGGAGACTAAGCCCTCTATATTCGAAACCCCCTTGAAACTCAGAAATATGCCTAGCTCTACTCTACTCTAATCTACTTTACCATACCTGATGTACAATAAAGCCGTTCTGAAAAATGAATAATCCATAACATATGAAGTTTGGCAAGAGACAAAAACAAAACACCCACATCCTCTAGAAGACAAAAATGAGATAACTTCTGTGACATATATTCGTATGCATATACATTTATAGATGTAACATATGTTTGGATACATACGTGTCATGTGTAACACCTTGTCGGATCAACATTTTAAGTAATATTGGACCACAAAAGCGGACACCAAGCTCCGGCCATCGGACATCGGACATCGGACACCGGACACTGGTCAAAATACGAACACGAACAAACATCGATTCGATATAAAACTGATGCACAAGTTTACCAGCAAGCAGGCGCGCACGTTAATCGCACGGGGTACTAATTTAAATAAGAAATTAATTTGTTGGAAATGTGTCCGCTATATAGAGTCCACAAAGCAAAAGTGAGAATTCAAGGCAGGCCCACAGAGGAACCACTTAAAACTGAATCTTCAGCAAAGAGCTGGAACAACGACGGTGATCGCTCGGCTTACACGGCTCATCTGCGTTCATCTCTTTATTAATTATTTTTTTGTTTTTCGTTTTTTAGTTTTAGTATTTTTCTTGGATTTTTCGCGTCTTATTTAATTTGGTGAGTGAAGGTGGAATTCAAAGAAGGAGGCACTGGAATGAAGTGTGAGGATAAAACCTACCTTTGTTCCTGGCAGATTTGCGCCATAAGCGTATATCTTGTTTTTACGGTCCTTTTTATGATCACACAGGAGATTAGAAAAAAGAATTGTACGAGTGTATAACAAAATTGTATCACTGCAGTGGACGGACGGGTGACGACCTAGCAGTAACTGCATGAAAAGATAAATGAAGCAACTAAAGCTGCAAAGTTTATCGATGTCATGCAATTTCTGATGATGACAACGACGTTTATGCACAGTCCCATGGATATACGGACAGACGGCCGATGAACGTTGCGAAGGTGTGGCAACAATTACGCAATTTAGGAATCCCTTCACACCAAATCTCCGCTTTGAAACATCATTGATGTCACTATTCGTTGCATGCACATTTACAATGTATCTAAATACACATGTATGCTTCAACCGACCATGTATGGGGTATCTCTTAAAAGCATCGCTTTATCCATCAATTGAACTTAAGTATCAGATCGATCGTATCATAGCCCTCAGATAAATTCCACCGGAATTTGAAATCCTCTTGGGTGTGAGCAGACATTTTTTGTTGCTGCTCTACGTGTTCTGTATCTAATGGGTGAGTGTATGTATGTACCTTAAAAAAATGAGATGTAATAGGTGTTTAATATATATGTATGTTACATATGTATATATGTACATATGTCTATCATCGCATTGTCAATTTTTTAAAGTTAGCTCGACGGATTAAACAGTAACAAACAGTGGAATTACTAAGAATCTTCATTTAATACAATAAATTCAGAATTTTAGTTACGTTTCCCTAATACTGTGTTTTCTTCCATTTCTTGTGTCATTCCTTTTTGGGTCCTTTACGCGCTAAGGACGTTTCTCTCTCGGCTCTTATTGATCACCAATCACCCCGGTCTGGAGTGGTCATTTTAGTTTTCTTATATTTCTCCTGGGTTCTTTTGTTTTTTTGTTTTTTGCACTCCGTGGTTTTTTGTTTAGTTTGTCGTCTCGTATAAATAACAGAAAAAAGAAGCTTAAATACCACCAGCACAACAGTCTGTCATTATCTGCAAACTGTTGTTGGATTTGCCTCAATTTCCAAGAGCACAAAAGAACGTGAACAAGGCAAACGTACACAGGTACACATTATTCAATGGTATCTTTTGAAGAAATATCGCCTCTGACCATACAACAAAGTGCAAGTTGAGAAACGAAAAGACAACCGCAGAACTGTATCTCTATGGAACTAAAAGTGAGACTGTCAAATGGAACGGTATATTCCTTATGTCGATAATTATTTATGGGTCTATTCACCAGAGGAAAAGACGACACAGCAACCCTACACACAAAAACAAAAACCGTCACACAGAATCAAGCAATTATCCGAAGATGGAAAACAAATTACAAAAGCTACTCAGAGACGCTATTAACCAATGCAGATGTGAGTTTCGATGCCCTATTATCGAGATGCTACCGAATTCCAAAATCCGTTATTCTGGACATTTATCAAGCGACATACCATACATGTATTTCCGTAAAGGAAACTAAGTATTTGCACTGTTGAAACTATGTCAGCAAATTTGGTCTCGGATGTACATATGTATGTAGCTGAAGCCAGCTTTTTCCAGGTAGACACGTTCTCACATCCTTCAAGCAACTTCATCCTTCAAGAAGGCTAATCGACACTTGCAGATCACTTGAGTTTTTCACAAGGTATAGTAAAATTCCAAAGCCGATCAAAGCTTAACATCCTTAACCGGTCGCCGTAATAAAGGGTGTATAATTGAGACCGCCTATTTTGAATTTTGAACCATTTTTTTATGTCGTTCTTGTTTGACAGTCGTCATGTGTGAACATTAAGGTTTTGCCATGAAAAATTACATGAAAACGTAACGCATAGGAATTGTTAAAATCTACTACCGAAATGGTGAGATTTTTGCGGAGATGGTTTGAAAATGTCGTGGATTTTTCAATGATCCGATTAATCGAGTAATTTCAGACGATTAAGCCAGTCCAGACCAAGCTCGGTCTAATGAGAACATAGCAGCAGCTTGTGAAATTGTTGACCAGAATCCAGAATCCACCAATTGAAACTTTTACCAAACAGCTTACAGCGAGTTTTGACTAAAGATTTGCATTTGCACGCTTAGAAGTTTCAGTTGCCACAACACTGAAGGCCAGTAGACCATGAGCAGCACCGAATGTTCGTAAAATGGATCTTACAGCAACAACAAATAAATGGTATTTTTTCAGAGAAAATCATATTCTCCGAAGACGTGCATTTCGAAATTATTGGCTTTGTCAACAAATAGAATCGCCGCATTTCTGGAGCTAAGAATCCAAGAGTAATTCATCAATGTCCAATATAACATATCTACCACGAGAAAGGAGCGTTATGTATCTCGCGCCACGGCGATGTGTATTCGCCACAAAGATCATGCGATTTGACAACTATGGATTGAATTCCATTGTATGTAAATAACCCAAGAAAAATTCCTGAACTGACAAACAGAATTCGATGCACAATCTTTTTTTTATAATTAGCGCACGCTCAAGGGGTTATTAGTACCCATAAAATGTTTTTTATCGCGTGGGCGATTGATGAAATCGAATCGATATCATGCTAAAATGTCATCGAAAATTTCCTCAAAAGGACGAGCAAAAGGAGGACGTCTACACTCTTTATTTAAATAAAAACATCAGAACTTTTAAAATAAACACTGGGTTTTACATCAAATTTCAAAATACTGTTGAATATTTCGCATTGTAACTTGAAATGCAAGACTGCTCACATCATACACCATTTGTCAATAGACTTCTGTCAAAATAGACAATAGCGTGAATTTTACCGAAAACGAATGTCAAACTTCATAAATTGAGGCACGAACTGCCCGCTCATCGACTATACGAGTATTCTCGAACTTAGGGCCCAGTGACTACTTTCTGTTTTCAAACCTGAAGATATAGCTCGGAGAAAAGTAATTTGGCTTCAACTGTGGAATCATCGCTCAAACAAAAGCATGAATCTACAAATTAAAGAAACATAGGACGAAGTGCATTGACCTGAAATGAAACTTTCTTGAGAAATTTCTATCGAAAAGCGCTTAAAGCTAAATATTCTTAACGAAACTTCCAGGTGACTGTTAGCTCTAAACCATCCACAAGAAGATCGTACAAACTGCTCAAACTATCCTATATGTGGAAGACTAAAAGAAGATTAAGTGAGGTTTTGGAACTGGCAAGTCTGCCAAGGACCACATTTTCCCATTCTACGTCAAACCCTGGAGAATACCTGAGAGAAATGCAGGTCGACTTGTCGATTGAAGAGCTGCATTAGACACCATGATAAGAGAACACAAGGGCATGGCATCCCACAAATCCCATCTTACTCTGCAGCATGTCATTTGGGTAACACAAGCAGCGCAAGGGTGGCATAAGGTTTTTTTTTTTTTGTTTCTTCCCTTAGCTTAAGTTGATGACAAATTAGTGGAATGCTGTGAATGCTTCTCTTATTCAATATGTAATATAGTAATACGAATAAGCATATGTTTGTATATGAGTTTCCAGGGATTCCCACAATCAAAGCTCTCAAACATAGATCTTTTCCAAGAAATAGAAGCCAAGGGTGATCCTCAAGAAACTTTCTTTCTGTAAACTTTGCCGCAATAATAAAATCGTTAGGAATTTTGTTTTGTATCATACTCAGCTCATTGTAGCTATATCTTTCACTTCTCTCTAGGAGTATGAATCCTACGGTGTAATCGGTTTCACCAGATTAGGGATTTTAAAAGCACTTCTATTTATTCAAATAATAATAATTTTTAGTGCTCATTGATCCTTCAGCATTCACTGAAATATAAAGTCAAAATATTCTTCCGTAAAGTTGCGAAATCTGAATGGGATTTCTTCTAGGAACTTGATACTTGTAAATCTGGAATCTAATAGACTTTCAAGTGATTTATTGTAATTAAAATCAGTTATCCAACCATAGTAATCCAATTCGGACATTGATGACTGGAAAATAGCCTTTCTGGATTGATAAAACCAAGTTCGGTTTATATGGCACGAAAGGAAGGGTTATGCAGAAGAAAAATCAATTTTAACGTGGGGAGCAGTTTAAACTATATAGTTCTCGTTCAAGTCATTTCCAGCGAAATGGGCTAGAAAACCATTCCGGTTAAGTATGCTTTTCTAAGTGGGCCTCGTTCAGTTGAAGCTAGTTTCATTTTTCAACAAGTTTACGACCTTAAAAATCTTTGAAAGTTGTGTCTTTCAGTGAAATGCCTACATTTTTAAGCAGGAGGAATTAAACGACACTTGAAATACTTAGCAACTGAAACTGCATTGAAATTGATAGAGACGATGTACCTACTGGCCCAAAGCTAGAGCAGAATACGAGAAACTTTAATGAAATACGTACTATTTTAAAGTATTCGAGTACGAGTATCTAAGTATCTATGCTGAACAAAATCCTTTCATGTATTATAAATTTATTTAATTTTGCAAATTGTAAAATAGGTGACCTTGTAATTTTAAATGTGTATAACATACACATCTTACATTGATGTCAAGATGCAAAACTACATACCCTATCGGGGATAGGGTACACAAAACTCACATTACGCAAAAACAAAAAAGCCCGTGTTTGCTCTTAAATAAGATAAATGAATAAAACTCTTTTTAATAAATGATTTACGAATGACTAGTAGAATTTATAATAGCTGTTTCATTGTTGAGGCGGCTGGTTGTGATTGTAGCTGTAACTGTAGCTGTAGCTGTCGCAGTGGCTGTGCCTATTGGTTGTTGGTAATGCTGCTGCTGTTGCTGCACAAGAATTCTTACCTCTGTTTATGTTGTGTTTGTTGAGTCTGATGATGCCTGCGGATTCTGGTGCTTTGTGTGCCGCACAACGGACCAGTGTCACTTGGTGGCACACACTTTTTTTCTTAATCTGATTAAGGGGGGTACATATGATAATAATAATAAGACCAACGCGACGTAAGAAATACTGTCGAGCGAAGTCATCAACGAGGTTTGGGAGTGCTTGTCCTTTTATTTAATATATATATCTGTATGTATATACTCATACGTGTATTCCGTTTTTTTTTTTTTTTTTTTTTTTTTCAATTTGGTTTGTCTTAGCTCCTTTGGTGCCTTTGATGATTGTTGCAAAAAAGAAGTCGCGATCTCGAGTTTTTCCCTTGCTCTCATTTTCAATTCTTCAGCAGGAGACAATCATCATAATAATCTATCCTTCATCCGTTGTGCCATTTAGCATTTTATGTTGGTTTTGCTGCTGCTGATGGTGCTGCTGCTCCTCCTCCTTCTGTTTCTTCAATTCTGATTCCGGTGCTGATGCTGCTGCCTGTTGCTGATGCTGGTACTGGTGCTGCTGTTGTTTGCTGCTTGATCGATGTAAATGGGTATTCGCATTTTAAATTGTTAAAGAGCTAGTTTGTATCCAATATTCGATTAGGGCTGCGGATTTGCAGTCCGATTTAAATAAAGGGGATCATGGGATAGGCATGCCAAGCCGAAAAAGACACAAACAAAACACTTTGCGTTGAATTTAAATGATTCCTTTTCCAAACAGAAAACCGCGAGAGAAAGAATCAACAAATTCCTAAGAAAAAATTAAGAATTCCATTGTTTTCGGTGAAAAGTAGGAATCATAAATTCCACTTGCCATAAATTAAAAGTTGCTTGATGTTTTTTTTTTATTTTTATTTTTTTTATTTATTTATTTATTTTTTATTTTTTTTTTAAATGAGTTATTGTACCTTAGCGGTTCATTTGTAGTTCTTAGAAGGAGATATATAGAGGCACATGTAGGGAAATTTGTTATGATTTTGAATTTATGACACCATTGTAACTATGAACCTAGGAGCCTAGGAGAAAGGGTAATTCATTTAAAGATCCCTAAGGCTAAGGCTAAGGCTAAGGCTTGACTGCCTAAAGATAGCCGTTAACAATTGAAAGAATTTTATTTGTGTCTAGTGGATCGCGTGTCCCGTTTGGTAGGCGGGCGAAGGCCTACCGAAATCTCACTACAAAATCTCACAACACGATACTTAATATAGCTGTTGTTTAGTATCCTTCTGACCTCGTCATCATGGCTCTTCCTATCGTTTCCTGATCCTGTCTTTACCTTCTCTCTCTCGACGTCCTCTTCCGACTTTCCACTTACTTTTTTTTTCTTTTTGTTTTAGTATTTAATTTTTCTTATTGTATATTTAATTCCCTTTTTTTCTTTTGTCACTTTGACTTAGATCTTGTTTTAATTTTTTATAAACCTCTTTCAAGTGTTGTGGTCAACCAAGAAGTGGCCGCCCTGATTCAACTTATGTTTACTCAGGGCATTAGCCATCCACACACACATTTGCACATTACATTTAATCTGTTCTTAGCAGGCCCAATGTCTGGTATATGTTTGCAGCGCTCCACTACTTACCTTGAGCGTGTAACTATGTCTTGGAGCACCGCTAGACCGCTCTTTCATACACCTTAGTGTGCCATTTTCACTACCTAAAGCCTCGGGGAAATTTCCGAGTTTTGAGATACTGAGATAGTGCACTGATGGCTGATGCGTCCACGGCTGCTCAAAGGGAAAAAGGTTTAAATTGATGAAGGCGAAAGTTTTCACGGGAAAAGAGCCCAGCTTGTTGTGGCAAATTTTACCGCAACAATCATCAAAGTAATGTGTTGGGCGGCTTTGTCCACCACCTTCCCTCTTGGTGAATTCGGGCCCTTTTGTTTCAACTGCCTGGCAAAATCTCTCGAGTTGTTTATAGTAGAATTTGACTATTTGGAGACACTTAACGGTAGACGATTTCCTTCCAGTCCAACACCACACACATAGCATAAACCTTCTCTTCCATAAATCATAGCTTCGCAGCGTTTGTGTCATGACCCATTTTTCAGCAACGGATTTGAGTCCTTTCAGAAATGGCTCAAGTTCATTACGAATCAGAAACGTATCTCAGATCTTAAACCTGTCCATCGGGCAGATTTGTGGTCTAGTTCCATAACAATATCGACAGTGTTGATAGGTCTGCCTCGTTAGATTTTTTCAAGAATTTCAGCAATTTATTTTATTTTTTTGTTTCCTTCAGCTTATTAAATGCAATGTTTTAACTAATCAGCGGTTAAAGAAAATTGGGACGTGAGGCATCGGTTAAAAGGAGAATGTTCTTGAGGGACAGTTTGGTGAAGTGGTAGTCGAAAAGAGGCAGAATATCGTTAATTTCACGAAGCATTCTATACATTCGCTCAAGGTGTCCGCAATTTGTTCTGTTAAAAATGAGCCCGAAAAAATTAAACAGATCTAAGATTTAGTGAGTTGATGTTGAAGTAAAGCAGGACAATCAATATTATTAACTAAGATCTGATGAATAAAGAGAATATGGGCAACATTTCGGCGTATATATGGGGGTTGTAAATTTTTAAGTTTCAGCCGATCACTGTATGGTGGTAAGTTTTTGCTATCATTCCAGAGAAGCAAATCTTAAAATCTTTCTTTGAAACACCAGTGATCAAACTTGGCTTCCATATTTAAGAAGAAGCCTAACATAAGGATTGAAAAACTCCTTAGACCTGCGCTTGATGAAGCCAAGAGTAGAGTTAGATTTTTTTATCATGTTATCAATGTGGGAACGAAAATTCCCTTATCAAAGATAAAACATAATCGCGCAATTCATTCACTAAGAGAATTGGCAAGTTGAATATCAGATAGCAAGAAGTTGATGTAGGAGAGCCCAAATGAATATAAGTTATAGCCTGATACTAATTGATTTTAAGCTCAAGAAAATTCTTCTGACACCAAAGACAAAATTTACATATTCCTGCTGGAATATGATATACTATGTATACATATTTATGTAAAAAGACTTTCATATCATTTGCGTAATCAATTGGTTACCTTGAGGGACACCAGCGGAGGCTTTAATTGGGTCCGAAACTATGGACCTAAATAGAACATAGTAATATCGTTCTTTTAAGAAGGATGGAACCAGCTTTTTTGGAAAACCAAAAGCTTTTTATTTAGAAGGACTAGATCATGAGAAATTCAATCAAATGTTTTGCTGAAATCGGTGGCAAATACACGTCAACTTAATTTCCATATTCTAGTGCACATAAAGTGTTTGAAACCATTTCCTTTAGGGCGCTGTTTGGGTAATTGGACTACCAGAGCGTGGTTTATCTTGAACACAGAATTCTTTACAAGCCTGCGCAGCACCCTTCCTCTTGATGTAGTAGTTTGCAAAATGTGGCGAAATTTCTCATTATTTTTCAAAAGCAAACACACGGGTATGGATACAAATTCTAGCTTATCCTGTTACCTTCTTGAGTTATTTACCTAGATTTATCGCCATCGAGTTCTTTCTCAGATTAATATATTGTATTATAAAACGACTATTCACCATCCACTTGGAATTTTACAACCCCGCCTTAAGGCAATCACTACACCTCGCTGGTCGATATGTAGCTTCATAGCCATTAAGGCACGAATGACATAGTTGGAACCAAAATTTTACAGATTTTGGACAAAGCAGTTACATAGATTGTTGTCACTTCTAAGAACTCAGACCTTTCCTTCTTTTTAAAACCATGTAAGAACTGACACTGTTTTCTTATGATCTAATACCAATGCCATTGCCTTTAAGATTTTAACTGATATTGCTGGTGCCTTCTCGAACACGACTTTTCGAAGCATATTCGGTAACGATGGTTTCGAAGTTTAAGAAAATACTATCGAACAGAATTATGGTCGCGAATGCTGCGAAAAAAGATTGGCCGTAGAGCCTCGTGCTTATTAGATGAGTTTCTGCTTAAGGCTCTCAATATTTCTAACACCCAACTTTTATCGGCATTTGCATAACTATTGCGTTTTCTAAACTGCAACAATAGACATTAACGACGAATGGTACATTAGCAATAGACTTTTAGTCAATTCTCTTACAACTGACGACGATTTTAGAATGTCATTTGGGTCCAAACAGCAAGGGCCCTCCTGATTGGCATGACGTCTCCGCGGAGGTTTTCATACCGGTTCTACCCTATGCGTCGATTGTATGATAGGATAAGCTTTCAAGAAAATACATTATTGCTGTTTCCATCGGACTCCGAAGAACTAGAAGAAGAAGAGCATACGCTCTCTTTAGACACACTGCTGAATAACAGAAAATAACTTTTATATTTATAGATATTTTTGAATAACTTTTAGGAGATTTGACATGGAGAACTACACGATCGCACAGCGAACACAAATAGTCATATTATTATTGGAAAACAGTCGGTTAATAATTTACACTCAACGTGCCTACCGGCATTTTTATGGAGTTTGAAATGCTCCATCAGCGATG
This sequence comes from Volucella inanis, assembly GCA_907269105.1. Taxonomy (NCBI): domain Eukaryota; kingdom Metazoa; phylum Arthropoda; class Insecta; order Diptera; family Syrphidae; genus Volucella; species Volucella inanis. The sequence continues at coordinate 40,174,493 of OU026158.1, forward strand.
TGAGGCGTAACGATAGACCTCGTTATGGACGGTCGTTAGTGAAAGTGTTGCAACCGATCCCAAAACATCGACACGACGATGTTCAACACAGTTAGGCATATCGCGTGGCACGATTCGTCGGATTACAAAATGTAGTTCGTCTAACAACTCAATCCTGGTGACCCAGCAATTTTATGATGAGCGACGAGGCAAATTTTCATCTGAGTGGATTTGTAAACAAGCAAAATTGCAGATTTTGGTGCACACAGAATCCCAAAAATCTCCATCAACGTCCTTTACACTCACTTTGTGTTACTGTTTGGTTTCGAATAACCTCGAGTAAGATTTATGGGCTATATATCTTTGAAAATGATGTGGGTACAAGCGTTACAGTTAATGGGCATCGCTACATAACAATGCTTCAGGACTTCTTTTTTCCACTTATGCAAGCAGACAACAATGTTGAGCTCATTTGGTTTCAGCAAGACGGAGCTACCGCACACACTGCTCGTACTTACAACTTATTGCGCGAAAAATTCCCAAATTGCATTATCTCAAAAAACGGTGATATTGAATGGCCACCGCGATCGCCTGATCTGTCGGCTCTGCATAGACTTTTTTTTATGGGGTTACCTGAAGGAAAAGGTTTACATTAGCAAATAACACACTATAGAGGAGCTGAAACTCAACATTCGAAAATAAATCGCACAAATTATGCTGGTAACACTCCAAAAAGTTATGAAAAGTGATATCAAAAAAGCCCATGAGTGCCTGCATTTTAATAGCGGCCATTTAACCGATGTAATTTTCCATACATAATAAAAAAAAATGTAATTTATTTCATTAGTTTTTATTTTTTCATTCAAAAGTTATTCCAGATTAACACAGGAAAGTCATTTTTGGCCGAACCGGTATAAAGGTTTCAGAGTTATCTCAACAATTGTTCATTTTATTCAAAACACAAATCCTACAAAAGACTGACGTGTTCCCGAAAAAGGACCATACAATGGACTAGTTTTTCATCCGAGTACCCTGTTCAGACAGTATAAAACATATGTACCTGCCAAATCACATGTATGCAAATTTACATAAGCTTACTTGGGCTAGAATATATTAGAAGTCATTCTTTTAAACTATTTAGTGGATGTACGAGTATTATAGATGTGTACAATAAATTGCTCAGTCTAAGTCTAAGACAAAGAAAAAATTTTTGAAATAATTTGAAAATTTGAAATAAGCAAATTTGTTTCGATTTTTTACTTCTCATTTTTTTTTCTCGAATAAGTGACTTCTGGTGATGTATACGAATCCTCACTGGCGACCCTTCAATTAAGGACAAAATACACAACTTGGATTTGTCTTTACAAATAGGTATCATTATCCAGAAGCTAACGTGAATGAATGAATCTAACGCAATGCTGATGACGGCGAATGACATTGAAATTGTTATTGTTTATGGGTAAGGGTTGCCAAGAGCAAAAAATTAAAAAAAAAGAGGCAAAAAAACACAATCCACCTATTGTACTCAATACCTGCACAAAATTTGTCATCAACAAAAAAAAAAAAAATAAAAATAAAAAAAAAAAATAAAAAATAATAATAATAAATAAAAATATAAAGTTTAGATTTTTTAGCTAACTTTTCTTGTGTTCACCCCACACGGCGGAACATTTTTCTTTTTTTATAAACCAGAAATATTTGTTCGTATACTTGGGGTCTTTTGCGTATTATTCGAACGCGCGTGTATATACTACCCTTATTATAGTCATTAATATTTTACTGTTTTGTACTGTGTGCCTAGCACACAGCAGGGGTGGTAGCACGGTGTCAGAAGAAATATCATTGGATTTATGTAAGTGGAAAGGACAAAGTTTATGCTTTATGGGTGAGTATGCAATGATGGCGATCTTGTATTTTTACCCTCCTAAATAAATACTTCAACGTACATATGTATGTGTGTATACATATTTTTAAGGCAAATTTTTACATTTTGCTATTTTTGTTTTTAATTCCGTTTCCTAAATATATTTTATTATTCCCCGATCATTTCACTTGTGATTGATCATATTGCACGATTGGGTGGCACTTGTTTGAACTAAAGTTTTCGATCGATTGAGCTTCAGAGGACTATCATGTCAAGAATAAAAATTTAGCCTATGCACATTTTCCGCATAAGGGTATTCCGACTTTTCTCATTTCGTTAAATGTACCTATCCCTTTTCTGCATTGCTCTCCCTTACTAAAAAAACTCACCACATTGTTGTATGACGGACGAAAAAAAAACCTTTTTAATAATTATCAGCGAATAGTCAAAGACATTCATTAACGAGATCAACTGTGATTATATCTCATGAGCTATTGCAAGGACAGATGTTTGCAAAAAAATAAAATAAAAAATTGCTATCCCTAGCTCTTTCCCTTTTTAATATCTGCCTCCTCATTCTAACTCTACAAGTTCATGATATAATTTGCACATACACAAAGTAGCTACACGCGTATAAAAAAAAAAACTGAAAATAAAAAATGCTAGGGTAGAAGTTATATACTTTTAAATCAGCTTTCCCCTTATAGAATATTTCCTTGGGGGTGAAGTTTTTTGTCAAATTTTACTTTTTTATAGTTTCGCTGCTTTTTTTCCATACTTACCAAGTACATGGACGTTACCAGCTACATCAGAAGTATCAAAAAAAAAATGCACCCTTATTTTTTCCACTTTTTCTGCACTCATTTCACCCTCGTAAAAAATGTGACTAAACAAAAAACAACAAAAATGTTCGGCTTTAGCACCCCTCTAAAGAAAAAAAACCCCAACGTACGAATGGATTTTTCATTTTTTCTTTTACAGCGGTGCATGAGTGAAATAGATTTTTATGCTTTCTTCGTTAATCTATCATTTGAGTTATTAAACGTGTTCTATACGGGACCATGGGGATGCTCGGATACTAACATACATACGTACATACGAGTTTGTGTGTATTCAAGGCACAAGATTCTGATTCCTTCAGAACGGTTTCAATTTTTTCTTAATTTTTTACTGAACAGGTGCACATATCTGAGGTATGACCGGTGTGTGGGCGTAAACGTCTTAAATAATCCCAAAAAGGCTATGCTAGTCCCTTCATTTGTACAAGAAAGCTGGGTCTTGAACAGATCCCTCTGAATGACACAATTAAATTAGAACTCAATGCTAGTATAAATAATTAAATAACCCAAACTAGTAGACGCATGCCACCCACTGGATCTACTCAATGATTGTGGTGGTAGGGGAAAAACTAATAAGCCTCTCCAGTTAGTCCGATCCTTAATGTCTGTTGAGGTCCCCTTCTACTTGTGTGTGGCACTTAGTTGAAGTCTTCCTCTTGTGCGTTGTTCCAACGAAGTTATCATAAATTTCAAAATTCTGAAACGACTAAGGACATCTGTATCCACTTTTGATAGAGTCCATCTTTCAGTGCTGTTAGAAATTCAGTTATTAGATTTTTAAACTTAAATTAAATGTGGTACGAATAATTTTGCGCATTACTGTGTAAAAAATAAACCTAATGTTTGAATTTAATATAAATCTTCAAAATTTTAATTGAAACCATGCTATTCTATTATACTCGTATGATCAAGATCACAAGATTGTATTCTTTAGTTTATCGTTTTTTTAACTGTGTGCACTTTTTTCGACTGCAAACAGTTCCCACTTGTTAGTTGGAAGTCAAGTAAACAACATCGCATCAAATAAAATTGTAATTTCGTTTCGGTTTTTTTGTGTTTTTCGATGGAATAATAATATAAGATGGTTTTGAATCTGGTATTACGTCGCTATATGTCATCAAAACAAAAACAACCTTAGTTACCGGACAGCCAACCAAGTTGAAAAAGTTTGTGGGTTCTACTGGACTCTTTCTTTGCATAATTGGGAAGTCAAATTGGAACTTTTGGAGACGTACCTTAAGGACTTCGATGATGCTCAGACAATCATTGAAATCATGGATGACTGATAAGTGATAGAAGATAAAAAGTCTTCGCTGTTTTTCGTCACTAGATGGTGTTGGTGTCCATTTATCTGGAAACAATAATCTATTTTGATTAATAATTTAACTGACCGAATAAACATCATTTTTGAAGCGATTCATTACGGGCGATCAAAAAAGGATTAAATACGAAAATATCCAAAGCAAGCGATCATGGTCAAAGGCTGGTGACCGACCACAAACGGCTTCAAAGCCTGGATTGACGGCAAACAAGGTTATGTTGAGTGTTTGGTGGGATTCGAAGGGAATTGTCTATTATGAGCTGCTAGAACGTGGCAAAATGGTCAATTCGATCCTCTACTGTGCACAAATAGACAGTTTGAGTGAAGCCTTCAAGAAAGAGCGACCAGAATTGGTCAACAGAAAGGGAGTTGTCTTCCATCATGACAATGCTAGGCCACATAAACCTTTGCTGACCCAGAACAAATTGACGGAGCTTGTTTGGAAAGTTTTGATGCATCCACCGTATAACCCGGACCTTGCACCCTCTGATTACCATTTGATTCGGTTTTTGCAAAACTCTCTTGATGGTAAAAAATTGGCCGACCGAAGAGCCGCTGAAAATCACTTGTCCAAGTTTTTCGCTGGTAAACCACAGTAGTTCTACACCGATGAAATTATGAAGCTACCCAGAAAATGGTAAAAAGTCATAGATAATAATAGCCAATATGCACTTGATTGAAATTGATTTTCAATAAATAATTTTTTTTTTCAAAAATGTACCAAAGAACACTTTTATACGTGAAGCTTAAAATTGCTCGATTGCCTAAATTGAACTTGACGAAGTTCTCTGGCAAGTACACGGATGGCCGGAATTTTTGTCAATATTGGAGACGTTAGTACATAGAAATGAAGAAATTACTACCATAAAAAAGAATTTCGAACAATTCAGTCTCTTGAAGTTACAGCTGAAAATTATCCCAAGGCTATGAAACTATTAAAGGCTTGATTTGACAATAAACGTCTAATTTTTCAGGTACATATCAAGGAAATCTTTAATTTGCCCAACGTTGATAGTGGCTCTGTTCGTAAGTTACGTGATTTGAGTGATAGCGTAAATTCTCATTTGAGAGCGGTCAATACATTGGGGAGCAAAAAGGAACTTTCGGACGGATTGCTGATACATCTCGTTCAAACCATGTTGGATTCCAAAAATCGAACGAAGTGGGAGTAAGATATGCTTGTCATAGAAAAACGATGTCAAACACCAGAAACAATGGTCAGTGCATCGGGTTTTGGATATAAGCAATCATACACAGTCAACAACTCACGTAAGTCTAACAACCTCATACAACTTTTATCACATTAAATACACCTTTATCTAGTTGTCGCTTTTGTAGGACCTATGATCATACTATTTACCTTTCTAAGGTATTCGTTAAGTTTCACCTGAAAATCGCTATCGTAAAAAAAGGCTAAAAAAAGATTTGCATAAATTGCCTTCGAGTTGGACACCAACCTCGCAATTCTAATTCACATACGAGTAATTGTAAACATTGCTCTTAACTGCATAGTAACACATGGGCTGAAAATTTAGTGCCGTTTTATAGTAAAACACAAAATTTTTGCAAAATTCAACTTTATTTATGAATATATTTGCCTTCGAGGGCGATACACTGATTGAAACGATTTTTCAATCAGTTTCGGGGATTACTTCTTCATCGCTCTTAAATCTCTTTCTGGTGAGCATTCTTTTAAGGTCTGCGAACAGGAAATAGTCGCTGGGGGCCAAATCTGGAGAATACGTTGGGTGGGGAAGCAATTCGTAGCCGAATTCATTCAATTTTGCCATCGTTTTCATCGACTTTCGATACGGTGCATTGTCTTGATGAAACAGCACTTTATTTTTCTTCAAATGCGGCCCTTACCAAGCTTACAAAAGCTACCAATTCGATTGGCGGTATTGGAGAAGTCAGCACGATATCCAAACTTAAGTCCAATGTTGTTATGAGCACTTTCCTTAATGAGCACATCGGTAGTCTAGATATCCACATTCTACCTTCTACTACTTCAAACTAACCTGACCAGGATATTGATATTGATGGTTTTAATCTACCAGTAAATGTAAAGTAACCGGATTATTTAGATTTATTGACCGGCGCAGAATTCAAATTCGCTTGGATGGATGAAAACGCTTTTAGGTTGGATTATTGTAGGAAAGCTAAAGCCATACACACCAACTTAATTTACTCGTAGTTTCAAGGTAATTGTTGAACAGGTTTCTGATTCGGAACCCAAATTGTCGATGAACTTTTGAAGTCCTTTTGGGAGATTGAAGTACTAGTACGTGAAATCGCTTCGAAGTTTCCAACAGTTGAGAAAATTTAATATGAAAACTTTCTTTTTGTCGGACCTACCAACGCCCTTTTCGGTTTGTTGACCCCAAATGAGTTAGGAATCTCTGTTAAACTTGCACAAAGGGGTTTTTTCAATCTAAAATCAAAACTGTATTGAAATCGGCATTTGAGAAAACAATATACGAGATTTGAATTTATTAATGTGATTAAGCTTAATCACATGTCACAAATAAACCCTGGTGTCCTTAATAAAGTTTTCTCCTTCCGATTCATTGCGTTACCAAAGTTGATAGTACTATTACCAAACTTCGACAGATCCGCGAAATCTTCGACAGGGCTTTCATTAAATGACATTCTTATGGAAGACCCAACTTTTCAAAATGATTTATAGTATTTACTTTTTTTACTTCGTTTTCGAATGCATCGTTTTGCAATTACGGCTAATGTGTCAAAAATATACCGCTGTGTAGGAATTTAGCCGCCTAAAGATAACTTGCAACTAATCCTGTGGAGGGAAAATAAAAATGACGAATCGGGTATTTTTAAAATGAACACCGTGACATACTGAACTGCATCAGCATCCTTTCTCGTTATACGTTCAATGATTCAGTTGTCATTAGATGCACATACCAATTTTCCTATTGACTCTAAAATTATACAAACACACTCAGAGAAATTGTTGAAATCAAATATCAGACCATAGATGTGTTTAAACTAGGAAGTTTTTACCTACGCAAATGGTGCTCTAACAGAAAATAAAGAAACTTTTCGGAAAATAAATCGCATAAATCAAATGACTTAAACACTTTGACTAGTCTGGCAGTTCGACATAGATGAATTTCGCTGCTTTTACCCCCTTATAGAAAACCAACAAATTGTAACTAAGAGACCAATCTTTTTAAGCTTTTTCAAATCGGCAAGCTTTATGATCCTCTTCGCCTTATAAGCCCAATCGTAATTAAGGCAAACATGTTAATTCATTCGCTCTGGAAAGAAAGATTATATTGGAACGAATTACTTCCACAACACTTGCATTCTATTTGGCTGGAATATACTCGTAGTAGTCAACTAGCAGAAAAAAACAATTTAAAGTTTGCACGGTATGTGGTTCTTTCCCGTTGCACTCATGTAGCACAACGATTTACTGATGATAGTCAAAATGCTTATGAAACTTGGTTATATTTACGAGGTAAAGATACATTGAGTCAGGTTATTGTACAACTACTTTGTTTAAAATCTCGAGTTACAACAGTGAAAACTGTCTCCATTCCCCGATTGAAACTACGTGCTACCCTCCTGTCATCAGAGTTAATGCAACGGATTTGAATAATCCTTAAACTAGAAACTTCTAAGGCATTTTGATAGAGTAATTTCGCTATACTATAGTTTTGTCATGACTACAATCCGATGCTTGTTATTGGTTTACATTTGTTTTGAACATATCGGCACATAATATTTGACAACACGTCCGTACGAATTTGAATCCAGCTGACTTAATTTCGCGTGGTGTTTCTCCTAAGAATTTGCTACAGTTTTCTATTTTGGTCTCGAAATCAGAACCACTAATGCCACTGTTTTGCTTGTTAGCCTTAAAGGCGAAGTTTTGTCTACAGGCTGTAAATTTCTTAATTCATTCCCCAAATATGGTAGTTAGAGTATTCGTATATATACTTCGTTTCTATTACAATGTCAGTTCAGATATTGACAACCGCAAACTGGCTTAGTTAACAACCAGTCAAATAGCCCTTATTTACGGCTAAACACACTTTGGCAGTTTCAATACTAACTAACGCACGGGCGAAAGCCCGCTGTCATCGGCGTACGCTAGTAGTTGCACTGACTTTTGAAAGATTGCGAGTTCCGCACAATTTTTTCAAGTATGGTGTTAAAGAAGCCATATGACAGCGTGTCACCTAGTCTTAAATCTTAAAAGTTGTCGACTTTTACGGAGTAACGAGCGTTCTCCAGAGTTTGGCAGGGATGTCAAAACCAGACTCTATATATGTAGCTCGTCTCTATAAATGCTATTATATGCAGCTTTAGAATCGATAAAAAAAATAGCGAGTATCGATTCGAAATTCTTGAGTTTGTGCCAGGATCTGCCGGAGTGTGAATACTTGGTGGATTGTGGTCTTTTCTGGTCTGAAGCCGCATGACCAATTAGGTTAGTATCAGATGTGCACAAAATAGGCAGCTAGATTTTATATGCGATGTTGAAGAGACTTATACCGCGATAGTGGACGCAGTTGAGAGAGTCTCATATTTTTGTGGATCGGACATACGGTGCTGAGATTTCATTTATAAGGCCTACATAAGGCATAAGGCATACCAAATCTGAGAAATGAGTTAGTGCATGCTCTGCACATAAACATTTCATCATTTTGATCAGGTGAATGGAAGTTTTGGCTACCATCGTCTAAGTTAAATGGTCTATTCTGCCTAACGTTGTGGTTCTTCCCCATTATGCAGTCTGCGGAAGAGGTTTTTCCATATACTCAGCTCCGAATGTGATTCTACTACAAGGTTTCCTTCTTTATCTCTACAGGTTTCTGTACGGGTCTTCTTGTAAAACTTCCATATGTTATTCCTGAAGCACAACTACTAAAAAACTTCGATTATTATTATTATTATTATTCTGGACAAGCCGACGTTCTTCCCGTTTCTTCTGATAGTAGGGTTCACGAGCAGCTCTCGTCCTTCGTGTAGAACCGTTTTGTAGGTTTCTTGTTTAGCTGCATGTGCTTGCAGGCATTCTTCATCAAACCAGGGATTTCTTGGTGGCGGTGATGTGAAATCCAGCAGCGTCTCTGATGGCTGATTGTAAGCATTGCCACTGGTCTTTGGTAGGTATTTGTATTGTAAGTATTAATGACTTGATACTGGCTGTATAGGAGTTGTTGAAAGATTTTGAGTACGTATTCGGTGAATATTTTGGCTGTCTGTTGCGATTGCAGCTTTTTTACTTTATACCTTCTCACAGTAGTTCTCTGCTATGACGCTTGGGAGATCCGCATCGTCTTTTGGCAGCAACAAAGTGGTGATCAGAGTCAATGTTGCTTGAACAGAAGTTTTGAACTTGCAGAATACTAGATGCATGCCTTGCGTCAATCGCAATGTGATCAATGTAATCCATGATCCGGAGATCGTCATGTCTCCTTGGGAAAAATAGGGCTGAGGAAACCGTGTGCTCCCCACCTTAAAAACAGTATGCCTTAGTCCATTGGAAGACATGGTGTCATGTGGGCTATGTTTAATGTCCTATTGCCCTTTTGAAATCAGAATCCACTTAAAAGCAGTACAATCATAGAAGCTGATGTGTCATTCTAGGTCTGGCCTATTTGCTTTTTCGTAAGTAACTGCTACGTGGATTCGAATTAAAAAATCAAAATACCACCATGAGAAGTGGCTTGTCGGTCAGCATTTTGTCTGTATACCTACCTTACGATTTAAATTACCTACTCTGTAGTGTAATGTAACATACTTTTATACAATTACAAAATGCCAATCTAACATAAGGAATACTGCATAAAACATTATTCCAAATGGTTGGTGCAATTTGTTAGATCTTAATAGATAATCAAGTAGAAAAGCGATTCTCACATTAAATCTAAGGTGACAAAATGAGCTATCTCCCTTGTAATTATAGCCACAATTGAGAAACGTTTTACGTTCTCGCACGCTTCACTTAACAAACAGATTCCATCAGAGAATTCCTGTCAATTGTGACCACAAGGAAAAGAACATCATCTAACCACGTCTACCATATCCTACCCATAATTGAGATCAAGTACATATGACAAAAAAAAAAAAAAAAAAAAAAAAAAAAAAAAAAAAACAGAAAACAACAGCAACCACCGGCAGATAACCCTCCATCGAGAGACATGTGTTACCTTGCTTCAACACTTTTCCAAGCCAACATTAACAACACAAACACCGCCCTACAACAGCCAACATAACAATCTAACTTTTTTTTTTTTTTGTTTTGTTTGGGTTTGGACGATTAGGGGGTGGAGGGTTCGCATGAACACGTCTGAGAACTTTCAAAATACTTTACTATCATCTAAACTATGAACTCACTGCCGCAGACAGCACCTTCATGTTCCATCCCTGACATATGTATGTCTGCCACTGGTGGATGGTGGGTGGTGATTTTCTTTCGTCGCCGATGGAGCGCAATGAGACATCACACAACGCCTTAAATATCCGTGGTCCAGTTGCCCCAAAAAATCAATGACCACAACCATCGTCACCACTGCCTTTCCACCTATCCTTCACATGTGTACGTACTAGTATGTATCTTACAGATTCACCAACAAAAGAACCAAAAAAGAAAAAAAAAACTTTGGACACCAAACAATCAGGAGCTATACAACAACAACGACTGTCGAAAACAGCTGCAGTGGCGGTAGAAGAAAAAAAAAAAGATGTTACAGTTCCGTTAAGCCAATTTTCACATGTGTTTCCCTCTTATCGAAGCAAATAAATACAAAACAGTGGAACTGCCACCTTATCTTGTACGGTGTGGTTAGTAAGACAGGACATGGTACGGCCAGTAAATTACTGTAAAATAAACAAGTAGAAAGAAAAGCGGCAGAGCCATGCCACATTGCCTGCCAGAGGTGATGACGATGGCAGAGGCAGTGGCAGTGGTAGTGGTAGTGGGGGTTTACTGGTATGTTGGGTTGCTCGAAGCTGGAATAGGGACGTAAGTGAGAAATTCTGAATTGTGCCGCAAGCAAGGACTACAACGGCTTGAGTGACCGCAACAACGGAATGAGGTGAAGCAGTTCTTATCGACACCTCGTGCTTATTCTGTCCGTAAAAAGCCTAACATTAGGGTTGTTGCTGTTTTTTTTCTGTCCTTCGTCTTTTTGCAGTATTACTTTTTAGTTTTATTGGAGTTTCCCTTCACTTCCGGAGCTTTCATTCGTTTTGTTTTTTGAAATCAAGCAATCGGTAAATTTGTCTGCGAATGTTATACTATAAACCTTTTAATTGCACCAAACTATGGAGCGGTTAAATGTTTGAATCTTGTCCGCTTACCGAATTATCAAGATGGAAAATATTCGACCTCGAATTTGGATATTGTTAAAAAAGATACTTCTTCACACAGGCGAATGTATTGTATCTAGAATTATGTTAAGGGTAGCTTTTGGGTTTTTTTAGATAAACGAGTCAAACATACCTACAAATTTATTTTTTTCAGGGTTTTTGGGGATTTTCAACTCTAGTGCCTTTAAGTTCTTTCACCCCTGTCCTCACAGATCCATGACGTCAATTTATTTCAAGATATACTCGTATCAACATACAACAAGTGTCCATTGCAAAAGTGATAAAGTTAATGAAAGAGATTTTTGACTCACATCCAAACTGCATTAATTTGAGCTACCTCGAAACGTGTCCTTATATATTCTTTGGATCAGCTGAAAAAAATCCGTAACAGCATTCTTAAGCAAGCTAAACTTGAGATTGGGAACCAGGGAATATGGGCGGAATATGACAAGTGGTTGTCCAATTTTGCCTGCCACATCTAAGGATATCCATCTCCACCGATTATCACGAATGAACTTCGACCCAAGGTCTCCTGATCTTCAGTATCCGAGGTAATGTTGACCTACATACCTTGGAACCTGAAATCATTTATCATTATATAGAAAAAGAAAAATGGGAATAAATGGATTATAGTACATGGTCCTTCATCTAACACGCGATCGTTTAGTTTTTTCCCAGTGGAGAAGATTCAATTTTGATCGTTCTGTGCTACATCGTTAAAAGATTTCAATACATGACTTCATCCTTATGAAGAATGTGACCCTTCTCACGTATTATTGATCATTTGCAGCATGTGTCTTATACATCTTGCAGCTTATTTATGTCATTGGCCACTACAGCGATATAACAACACCGATTCTACGTTGGATTGGAATAGTTGTAAGTTGGTAGTTAAGCTCAGCTTACTATATGTGCTACGTCTAATTTGGTACCACTATCTACTATCTCATATCTACTATCAGTAGATAAAATAAGTTATTCGAAGCTAACAGGATTTATCTGCTTCCAGTTTGATGACGAGTGACAACAGGCAAATATCGCGAGCAAAGTGGAGAACTTTTAATTTTTATGATCATGGTTGGTTTTAAGGGCATATTGGAGCCCTTGATAAGGCTTTCAATAAGAAAATCACCAATTACTCCTAGGAAGAACAGTGGTGGCACAAGACCGTTGGCACTTTTTGCACTAAGAATGCTGCTCCTGCATTAGGCGAACTGATTATACTGTCGACACTTTGTGAAATCAGTCGGCCGCAGGTGCATGTATCGGAATTTTTTTTTTTAACAATAATTCGAAAGGTGAATCAGGAATGAAGTGAGGTGACAAGCACGGCCCAATAAGCTAACACTTCTAAGATTGCCCCACAATTTAGAAGAAAACTTCCAAGATAATGGGTACTTTAACGCAGTACATTAGCAATGGGTCGCGCAAGAGGAGGAAACGACAGGTTTTCCACAAGTCGAAGTTAACGAAGCAGGAAAAATCGGGACTGTGCAGTCGGAGCGCATCACATGTGCAGCAATGGGAAAAGTTGGATTTACATGTCTCACGATTTTGTTCAATAAAATAATGAGAGGCAAATGAATGGAGACAGAGCTTTCATGCTCCATTATATAAAAGCAAACCCGAAACGAGAAATTGTAACAACCACCGATCAGTGAAGTCAATGCTGCTTTGTGGGAGCAGCTCGACATATGATGCATATGATGAGAAATTGTCGTCTTGGCAAAAGCGTTCGAAAGATTTCCCAAAGATCAGATTTCGACGGCGCTAAGATCTCAAATTGCCTCTGAGAAGTATTTATGAACAAGTATATAAGAATGATGTTAGTAAGTTCAGCATAAACAACTGCAAACTTTTATTCGTGTGGCGTAAGGTAGATTTTAATAAAATAACAGTCGAATAGTAATGTCACAAGATGCGTTCCACTTCTTCGCCCTGGTCGGTGATAATGTTACCGTCACTAATGAAAAACCCAGCACCATTCGGAAAACTGGTAATATCGATGTTCAACCCTATTGGCCAGGTCTATTCGACACGGCTTTATCACCGAAATTGGATTAGGAACAGACCTTCTGCCACCCCAGCTCAAGCTAAAAAGAAAGAGAAGTTGAAGGAAGAGCCACAAAAGTTCAAGTTTTACCTCAAATGCAAAAATTTAACAAATTTGTGGAAAGTGAACAAAGAAGAGCTATTGGCCTCTATAACGAGGTAATCTGAAATAGAACGGAAGTCCACAAGCGGCGCACTAGCTAATGAATAAAGAAGAAGGTTTTCACAGCCTGCTTTCTTCAAAATTAAAGATTCACTGATTTTTCTTCGATAGTTTTCAATTTTTCTTTGTCCTAAAGAATTTTTCAACAAATATGTATATAATGCTTGAGGAGGTCGTAATGCAGTCAATTGAAATAAGTTTTCTTGATTTTTTACGTGCGGGCTGTATTAGGGGTAAATGAATTGACGTCTCTTTCAGGAAGATCTGTCTAAAAGTATACCCTCCTCCAGAAGGTGGTGCTATAATATTTGAGCTATTTCTATTTGAAAATCAATAGGAAAACCTTTCTGCAAGATCGCAGCGAGTCCTTAAAGCTAACCGTAATGTCAGGAAAAATTTTGAAATTCCCATCCACATCTATGTATTTATGTACTTCCATTCAGGACAGTGTAGAAATAATTTCCTTTTAAACATTGTAAAGCCTCTTTCTTTCGTTTTCTTACCGCATTTCTGAAGGAAATAAGAAAGCCCTCTGTATCAAACACACTCGCATACATACAAAACGTCGGTTGTAACCTTAAGGCAGTGCTCTGAGTTCGTTGAAATTCAAATCGGCTTTATACACATGGAGATTCGGAAAGAAAAAAGAAAAAAATTATTTTCCCCTATTTATTAGGAAAAAGCATCCACATTAGCATCAGTATCGGTACAGAGTGCGGCAGCTCTCAACCCCCAACTTACCAGGCCCAAGCAAAACCGAAGAAAAAAAAATGAATAAAAATAAAAATAATAATAAATAAATAAATAAAGAAAAAGAGCAGAATTCTAACCCGACAAGCAAATAAGGAGAATAAAAATCGAAGAAAAGAATATTTAAGGAGAGAGAAATGAAACGAAAATGCGGGGTAAAACTCTAAAATCCTTGAATCAAAAAGAAAAAAAAAAATCGATCAGGCTATAGGTGAGGGAGGTCTATTCTGGAAAAAAAAAAAATACTGTACTACACCCTTCATACCATATATTCGTCACCGTCTTCATTATCATCACCATCCTCATCTTCATTGCCATAGTCGTGTCGTTGCCACTGCCGTTGTCGTTGCCATTGCCGTTTTTCACCATGCCCTTCTGCCTTGTTCCTGTCTCATGCTTCTCACCTCTCACCACCCACTCACTTATACACATCTAACGTCTTAAGATCCACATCCTAAGACCTACATGCTCTACGTCTAAGGACGCGCTGGCTCTATTGGGCGCGTAAACGTAACTCCCCGATAACGGCACAGGAATGACTATCACTAGATGGTATAGATGCGCTACCTTGTTCCTCATTCGCATAGCGGTGAATATATAATTATACACACATATACTCGCACATACATATATACCAACAGATTTATATTTTGTACTTCCCCGCATTTTTTCGCTTTATAATTTCGTATTTCTTCTCTTTCTCGTCCGACCACTGTCGTGAGTTTGTGTTTTTTTTTTATGCTACACAAAGGCACAAAAAAATAACTAGAACGGCAGAGGAAGCCTTAAGAACACCGAAGTCCCTTCATCTTTTCGCTGTGACTTTGCTAGCATCCTTAGGGGTTTTGCATTCAATACCACCGTCAACGTCAACCACCCAAGCAGCCAACCACGTACCCCCCCCCCTCCCCCCGGGTTCACTGGAGGATTTTTCATTAGAGTAGAAATGAAAAAGCACTTTTCTTTCCGTCGCCGTTATAGTCGTCCTTTCTGCGATTCCTATTTTTTTTTTTTAAGAATTTTTTTTTTATTCTCCTCAATAGTATCATCATCAGTCTGCTTGCGTTGTAATGCTTTCTTCGTTACCGTTGTCGTCCTTTCGGCTGGGCTCTAGGGTTCAGCTGGGTATTGAGTTCCTTCGCCCCCTGCCATTCTTTACTTTGTTGTTGCTACCGATTTTCTAAGATGTGGGAGAAAGTATGGTGAGTGGTGTGTATGGTCGTGTTTTTTTGTCCTTTTTTGTTTTCTTTCATTTTTTTAAGTTTATTTTTGACGATTGTTTCGGTGGAAGTATGTGGTGGTGGTGATGTGGGTGGTGGTGATGGTAACGGTGACGGGTAGAGGGTAGTGATGGCTGGATGGGTGGATGGGTGGATGGGTTGTTTGAGTAGTGGTGTTACATGGGGTGGGATTGAGTGCACGAATTTTTACTTCGCCTTCTCGCTTTTTTTTGTGTTTTTTGTTTCTGTTGTTGGGGTTTCTTTTTTTTTCTATCCTGTGACCAGAAAATCAGCATAACACTCACTTCAGACGAAACAGAGAAGGGAGAGGAATGAAATTTCGTCGCTTGCTGTATGTTGTAAGTGCAGATTTTTTTTTTTTTTGTATTTTAATTTTTCTTGGCGGATAAATTGGTTGGTAATGCTTTCCATCTCACTCTTATTAGATTTTTTTTTTATTTTATTTTATTTTTTTTTTTGAGCAAATTTTCTTTCTTTCCCTTTCTTAGGGTTGCGTTTCTTATAGAACATTGACATTGGTAAGGGAAAAGGACGAGAACGGGGGAGTCGTGTTGAAAAAATTGCTGCTTTTCGAAACTCTCTGGATGTGAGAGTAATATGTATGTAGGTATACGTATGTTTTGGGCTATGGCATTCTTGTATACTCTGAATGGATGTAGTGTCATATGTAGATACATTAAAAAGGCAAAATACGATGTTGGGTGATATTTTTATCTTTTCCTCTTACTCGTTCTAATTTTTTATTTGTGTTTTTCTTGTTTTTTTTTTTTTTTTTGTTTTTTTTTTCATTGTGAAGGAAATCGAAATATTTTCATCATTTTAGGTGGTGCCATCATCATGCTTGAACCATCACCAACACCCCCATGTGTATGTTTTTAACGAAAATTTCTATATTCGTAGTCGTTATCGCTTGAGAACAAATAAAGGCAGTGGAACTCATCCCATTGCAATGCAAATACATTTCTCTAATTTTGGGCGGTTAGATTAAAAAAAAAATAAATAAATAAAAAAAAAAAATAAAAGAAAAACGAAGGAAAATATTGATACCTATGTGTGGTTGGGATGAAGGACATGTGTGACGCAAATTTACTTTATGAATATGGCGCACCTTCAAATTTCACAAAAAAAGGTACTTTGGAGTCAATTTACTGGGATTGACCTAACGGAAACAAAACAAAGTAAAAAGGAAACAATTCTGTATTCATTTCTATTAGCAGGCTTGTGTGGTGGGAGAAATTTGAAAGAAGACAAAACTTTAAAGTCAGTTTTTTATCTTACACCCATGTATTCAAAAGTTCAACGATGCACTAAGTTCTATCAAGTAACCAGGATATAAAAGGTTCCATATGACATTGGAGAAACACATTTATCGCGCTTTACTCTACTTGAGGCTACTGCTGCGCAACATAACATCCTGTCTTACGTGTTACGCTTACATTAGTGCATAGTTCATTTTACACTTAAGACCTATTGCTTGTTCTTCGAAAAATGTGAACGATAGCAATTATGCCACTCAGTGCCAAGGTAGTATCTATTGGGTTGTTCAATAAGTTCTGCGTTTTTGTTTCTTTCTTGGAATTAATGTTTATTGTTTCAGAAAATCTACATATGTGGGGTGGCCGTGGTGTAGTGGTATATGCATAGACTCCTTAAGCAGAGGGTCGAGGGTTCGAATCCCGTGCGAGGCAAATCTCTGGAAAAGTCTTTTCATAGAATTTGTATGAAGTTATATGAAAATCCCGTCGGCGCCAACTCTGACATGAAGGCATAACACTGATGTTGGAGTGGTTTCTGGCTGGGTTAAATGTAATGAACTAACCAACTAGCACGTACTTAAGACCCACTGGTTGAGGATGCACTGGCTCCAGTTTGACAACAACCTCTGGAAAAATATCGAAACCTAACACCTGAGTTTTAAAAACTACTACACCACCCGCCCGCGCCCTGGTGAAAAAGCCAGTAAAAGGGTATTCATATCCCCTTGGTGCGCACGCGGAATTATATAAAAAAAAAGTATTTGTATACCGTTATAAAATTTTTGTTATTTATTCCAATAGAAAGGGTTATTCTTTACATCAATATAAGTATATATATTTTTTAATGGAGGATAAGAAAGTGGGAAAATTTTCGACATTTTTTGTATGTATTTTGATTATTTTCTTTAAGAAAGATGTCAAAGTGACAGAAGCACAACTGGAGATCTGAAGCTTGTGTGGAGATTTGGCTATAAGCGCTGATACTTGTCAGCGTTGGTTCACACATCTTTGTTCAGGAAATGCACACCTTGCTGATGCTGTTCGCTCTGGACGTCCACCCACCACAGACGATAATCAAATTTTGGCTGCAGTTACTTTTGACAGTCATTTGACGACACGGGAGATCGTTCAGCGGTTTAATATCGCTTGGAATGTCGAAAAAGGTGCATGTTTGGGCTCCTCACGAACTCAGTGAAACATTATGGATCGCACAATGGTCTGTAAGTCTTTGTTGCAATGGAACTATTCTGTCAGACTTACAAGCACTTACAAGACTTAGGTTTTCTTATGTGTGTGACATTCTAATTCAACCATAAATTGAGCCAGAAAATACTACATTGTCCTTAAAATAGTAACAGTTGTCGGTTGTTCCGAAGCTCATTTATAAAGACATTCCAGTTTTCAGTTTACGTTATACCTCCTCAAACCTCTTCAAGCGATTACGGTGTTCATTCACACTTTTACATTGCTCCATTATTTTTAATTCTTATTTTCCTTCTACCACCTCGGTCAACCAATAACCAAATTTCTTGCTCATCAAATTGTTATCTCTGAAACGCTCTTTTTATTATTGACCTACTTTGTTTTGTGTTTCATTTATTTCATGAAAGTGCGTAAAGTGCATTTTCTTTCAACTAAGTTTGGAATACATCTTTCATAACCCCGATTCATAAAAAGGGATCAAAGAATGAAGTAGCTAATTACCGTCCCATTACTAAACGTTCCGACATATACTAACTCAAAATATTGTCCGTAAACCATATGACACACAATTTATTACTTAATATTTTCAAAATCACTGACAGGATTTGTATGAAAATTATATTTAATAAAGGGTAATTTTATAGAGTTTCTTATCAGCGTCAAAAAATTAACTTTACACCGTTCTAAGCAAAATAAAACTACAGTTATTTTTGCGATTTTTCTTTTTGATTTTTCATGTTGCAATGAGCATTTAGACTTCAGTACCAATTGTTATTTTACTCAATTTGGAAGCAGAAAATGCGAAAAATCGTTGAAAGAACACATCCCTCAGAGAAATACAAAAAAAATAGGATCAACAGAAAGCCCAAGTGAAAGGGGACGAAAAAAGAAGTTGTATACTCTACAGATTTAGCGTAAGATACTGTGAATAGTCAGACAAAATTCTAAGGTGAGTGCAAAAAATATAGCCGCAACACTCGTGCAAGACTTTTATATTGAAGTGAAACCGCAAGAAGTTAGAAACTTCCTAAATATGCCTTATCTATCAAAAAGTAATATTTTAAAGAGATTGAAATATGCGAAGGAGTACGCAAAATAGCTGCCAGAATTTTGGAATCGAATTATATTCTCAGACGAGTCAAAATTTAATATTTTTGGGTCAGATGGGCAACGCTTTGTTTGGTGTAGAAGTCGCACATTACTAAAGGTTTCCAAAGTTAACCATACTGTCAAATACGCCGGTGGAAACGTGTTGATATGGGGATCAATGGCAGCAACAGGGGTAGGAAATCTTGTCTTCATCAAGTCCAAAATGAACAAAATGCAATACTGAAACATTTTAAAAGAAAACTTGGCAAGTTCTGCTAGAAAATTAAGACTATAAGAGAACCACTGCTTTGTCCATGATAACGATCCCAAGCACTCATCCAGGATTGTAAGGGAATGGTTACTCTACAACGTACCCAAAACTCTACCCCAATGACTGGATCTTCATCTAATCGAGCGTTTATAGTCACATATTTAACAGAGATTAAGATAAAGGACAATAACGAACAAGGGAGATTTCAGAACTGGCCTAAAAGAAGTTTGGCAAGAAATAGCCCCAGAGTATATTGCAAAATTGGTGCATTCTATGGAAAATAGATTACTAAAGCCAAGGCTTACCACATATCTTACTAGTTTCTATTTTTCGCGTATGAAAAGAAGTGTAACGAAAATTTTTTGAGTTAAAAAATAAAATAATTTTAATTTATTTGCATTTTTCGAGTAAATTTTTTAAAAATATTTAAAAATAAAAATGTATTTCGTTTCCTAAATAAATTTGTATCAATTTCGTTTATTTTTCGTATGAATCAGATGGATATTTTAAAAGTAATAAAGAAATAAGTTGCTAGTTGGGCGGTGATAGTATTTTATATGAAATGCTAAGGGTACAATAATTCCTGGTCAGGAATTCGTATCCTCGATGTTATTGTTATAGATTTCGCTAAAGCCTTCGAATATCATCATTTCTTGAAATGTTTTATCAAATTGGCTTCCCTCGGCTTCAACTCCATATTATTAAAATCGATATACTTTCTTATCTGGAATATCATTTCGAATCGAACTATATCGATCGCTTTAGGTCAGCCTTCTCAACCCCATTTTAAGCCATTTCTGGTTGCTCAGTAGTCAGAAACCTAAGTTATCTTTTTTTCGTCTTAAGTATTAACGATCTTGATAGAATTATTAAATACTATATCTATTTCCATCGACGACACCGAATTCTCCAAACTATTTCTTCATCCAAAGATTCATGATAGGCCTTACACTTGGTGCCTAAAAAATTTTCTTAGAGTTTCATGTCCTTAAATATCTGTAAATCTATGACTTTGGCACTTAAGTGAAGTCAATCACTTCCTCAACTTTGTCTTCTGCATGGCCAACATAAACCTCAGGCTCAATCTCTTTGCAACTAGGTCGCATATTGATGAGATAATACTAAAAGCCAACTCATCACTTAACTTTATCAAACGATGTGACCAGTTCCGTGTACATTATCTTTCTCCGGGCACTTCTCGAGTATAACAGACAAGTGTGGTCTCTTTTTTCGTGAGCTCCTATATCCTGAATCGAGAACATTTAATTTGCTTTTCATCGACAGCTCTCTGACTTGTTTTAGTGGGCCTCCCTTTACAATTATATATCGATCAACGCTAACCCTCGTAATTTACGATGCAGATTTTATGGTTCCAAAAGATCAATTTTTCGTTTGCTCCAAAATATCAACTCAAACCACTTCGTGTTTGATATCATCCTAAGCACTTTTCGTCTCAAACTCGATCTCCTCTACCACTCCCTTGGTTCCTATTTCTTAACACTTTATATTAGTTTTTAATTAGATTAAGCTTGTATTAAGCCTAATAAATGGGGGCCTACACCAGAGCACGTCAAACATTCTATGGAGTACCCAATGATCTCAATTTAGAAAATGTAAATCTCCCGCCGGAACCCATGCGTATACGTTTCCAAAAATCCTACAATTAAGAAATCTGCCTAAGTAGGTGGAAAACAGCATTTGTAGAGCCCCTCAATACATCCCTTCTTTTCAAGGGTTACATTCTGACTACTACAATATTTTTAATTTTCATAAATGATTTTTTGCCTGCTACTTCTAATCTACTAAAGTATATTCGTTTGCTGACGATAGCACCCACGTCTGAAGAACGACTTTGCAAAGGAAATAAACCGATCCTAGACAGTTGTTCGCAATCTCTTTAAGAAAGGCAAAAATTATGGAAGAAACGGGGTTGAAACGAAATGGGCTGGAAAGCTTTTGCTTATAAAAATTAATTCTAAGATGAACACTGAATTATTGTATGACGTTATAGTTTCTGAATGACCTGAGCACGAAAAAACATTCTGCAATTTACGTGTCAAAAGAGTTAAAGCAGTGGTTTTCATCAAAAAGCATTTAGTTATTAAATTGGCAGGCCAATTGAAAACTTTTGGTTCATCCGGACTTCAAAAGTGTGTACAAACGGAAGACAATTTGGGTTTGTCTTTTAGCTTCGACAATCTATCAAAGTATTTTGGAAACAATTTGATGAACATTTTTTGAAGACTCTGACGCAATCCATGGCAAACAGGATTTTTGTTTCAACATAATATGTATGTATGTATATACTTTTGTGCAAAGAAACCTATCTCAGTGGGTGGTAACTGTCCTCCTACCCACTGAACATTCCACAGCAAACATATGACTGTATTTCAAAATTCGATTATTATCGGAGGTATTGCCCAAGAGGAAGACCAGAGACTCTCCTGCGACCTGCGACAAAAAAGGACTTGCATCCGTGTTTTTATCTGTTACTCTGTGCAACATGATTAAGCCTGAATTATTTTACTGGCCCTCCCTCTGTCCATAAATATGCGTACAATAATAAAATGGGATATTTTTTTTCCCAAAAAAAGAAGAAAAAAAAAGTTGCATGAACCCACGCACATCGAATGTAAAAAAGAATTATTGTACTGCATCTTACCCTCAGCCACCGTTTTAGTTGTTTTAGTCAAAGTGTCATGACAGTGCCCAAACTACCCTCTATGCGACTCCAGAGAGCCTGTGTTCCTTTTATGTGTGCGTATATATATATATATATATATATATATATATATATATATTTTTTAATTTTCCCGACACACTTTCCAATAATTTTATCAAAAGGAAAATGCAAAAACCGATACCGATATCCAGCAGTATCTGTGAAATGGCTAAAATAAAATATAAAAAAAAATCATGCTAAGGGTTGCGTTTTATACACTGATATCTACTAAATAATGTGTCAGGATATAGCTCGTACTTATGTACACGTAAATGTGCACGTACCAAATATATGACTTTTTTTTATTATTCTCGTCGATCTACCCCACTAAAGTTGCTTTTTTATTAATTACCTTTTTTCTTCACCCTAGATTAAATGGCATCCGGGAAAGGGATTTAGAAAGGGAATGGCAATGAGATTGCGATTGGGATTTTCCTCCTTTTTTTTTATTTTTGTGCTACGCTCCGAGTTGGATGGATCATAATTCGATTAGGATATTCGGGAAAATGGGACACATTAATATTTGCTCATTAATAACAGGGTAACAAAGAACGAACGAATGAAGGATGGATAGACTGAGGGGATGCTATGCTATCCTATGGCATTGCAGTTGTTGGTTTGATTTCCCTCTTTTCCTGTTCGATGAAACCGTGTTTTTTTCTTTTTTTTGTATTCTTCAATTTTTTTACTAATTTTGTCTCGTGTGTATCAAATTGACCGCTTGTGGGTAATGGTCGTCGTCCGATAAGAATAATGTATTTGATTTTGAGTTAAGTCCAATGTTTGGTATGAGAAAAAGGCAAAAACTCACCCCGATACGAGTTTTTCACCCTGAAAGAAGCGAAAATCTACTCGTTGTGGACTTGGGATATAATCATGCGTAGGTTGTCATAAATAAAAAATTAAAAAAAGGAACGCAAATGTAAAATATTAGTCTTACGAATCCCTTAATTGTCTTCGGGTCTTCAGATAGGCTAAAATCTATTTGACGAATGAACTACTGGGAATATATGCAAAAGTCACATCTGCCAGTAGCTGTGCTAAGACCGGTGATGGCTCAATTACAATTTTTACTTAGTAATTCAATTTAACAAACTTTTGGATTGATTCGTTTTCATTTTTTTTATTGTTGTCGTTTTTTTCGAGTCAACTGATTCAATAATCAATCAACAGCCGTATGTCGTAAACATGAGGTCTGCAGAAAACCAAAATAATTAATTCCTCGTCGCGCCCAGGAACTAGGACTTGGTCAAGTCATAGGCAACTTATTTACTTATTACTCTTCGTTCATACTCAGCTTCAGTTTAAATAATATATTACTCATGTTATTCGCAAGAGATGGAACTTTGTCATATCTTTTGAACTTTCTAATCATGTAGCTACATTTATTTGTAAATAGTTCCATAAGTGGAAACCCTTTAAGCGATAAACAGCTTAACCCTAATGACTGATCAAGGCATCATATTTAGTTTTGACCTCTATCAAATATTCTCAGTATGTAAAAGTTTGTGTTTGTGGCAACAAAAACTATATAAGGATCATTTGGACAAAGCTTTGGTTTTCTGTTTCAATTTGAAGAAAACTTCTGCTGAATCTCATCGAATCCTTGTTGAAGCTTATGGGGAACTTGCTCTATTATTTTGACACGAATGATAGCGAATATCCAGGATAGCAAAAATAAAAAAAAAATCGAAGATACAGAACTGCAAGTATTGATGAATAAAGATCCATATCAAACAAAAAATCAACTTGCAGAAACGTTAAATGTTAGTCTAGCAGGCATAATGCAGCGTTTAAAAGCCGTGGGAAAGATATACAAGGAAGAAAGATGTATGCTTTATGAAAAAGGAGACATCGAAGGCTGGAAAACACTCCACAAAATGCAAAAAAGTGGATTTAAGCAACAAATGCCGTAAGAACATCTGCAACGCAATCTCAATGGGAAAAAGACTATGCCCTGTATTTATGTTACATTATAAGGTACTAAAATATGTTCAAGAGGTCACAAGGCATCTCTACAAATAACAAATAATCTATTTGAGTTGAGCATAACTCGAAAAATTACCAGAATTTGAGACAGCGCGACACGTCACGAAACCTGTTCAGAAAACATTTACAGGATTCCGCCTCCTTTTGATTCGGTCGATGGTACACGCATTTCCTGAAGAACACTTCATCTCAAAAAGAATTGAAATACTGATCTCTGATCAGTAAGCCTCGGGAAGAAGTCATATGTAACGATAGCCAATTTAAAAAAAATGTCCTATAGTCAGACAAAAAAGAATTTGATTTAAGTGCAACTGAAGCATACGTTCAGTTCAAGACGCCACTGTATTCAATCGCCATCTTACTTTACTCATTGATTGTGAATTCTTATTTCGCTTTTTCCAGTTCAAACAATCCAATAACATAATTTAAAAAAAAAAATTGTTATCTCTGACTATTAGTTTCCCTACAGTGCGTTTAGTGCATTTTTTATTTATTTTCTCCGCAATTATTTTTGTTCTACTTCTTCATGTTTTCTTGTGGATTAACCAACTGCTCCATTAACGACAATAATCCTTACTTTGTTGCCTATAAGGGATCTGTGGCAAAAAATTCCATGGTACTTGTGTCAGCCTAAATAAAAGAAACACGGTCTTCGTTAAAGACGTCAATTGCCTCAGTGACTTCAATTAATCCAATCATAACTCACTCGTCAGATTGATAACGGACAAGCTATCAATCTTCGAACACAGCGTAAGATGTGTGAAAGACTTTGGTCAGAGTATCGAAAAATAATTTGCGCGTTTAATTAAATTAGAAGCTGTAAGATTCATATATGAAGAAACATCTATACGCCACCTCGATAAAGTGTTAAGTAAAATTTTATCTATCGGCACTGCAATGATGCATTCCAAGAAGAAAACCTGTAGTTTCATCAACTTTCTCCGGGAAGACATAGATATTCATATCCAGTCACCCATATCCAATTTCCATTTCCAATCTGCAACATACAATCATCACTCTTGAAGCATTAGTAGTCCATGCTTGACGTTATATTCGATGAAACAGCATGTTACAATATTTCAATTTTGGATGAATTGTTCAATTCTACGTAAACTTCAGAGTGGCAGTAGGCTAAACTGACTCCTTGAAGCTTAACTTACCGGCTAGATATGAATGGTTATTTGTTAATATCCAACATTAACCTTAGCCTTGAAAAGATGCGGGTCTCCAAACGGACGGATCAATCCACCATTAACAACGTAGAAAAGAACAAAGCAACGTCTTATATATGTAATAAAGCTAATTATAAATCGCCCATATCCATTCTTCATTCACATCCTAAACGTGCCCCCAACTGAAACCTTAAAACCAAAATATTTCCCAACCTCTCCCCTCTTAATTTTTTTTAGTTTAAGCTTGTATTACGCGATATAATAGTGGGCATGATCCCCTTCACCAAAAATAAACCATATTCTCGAGTTGATTAAGGGAAACTATGCCCTATTAATTAATCAGTCTGTCCAACCAATTCATTAATATGAGACCGTATTAGCTGAGCCAATTACAGCAGCATCAGTCTCCTATGGTGCTTGAGTTCTTGTCTGCCGTAATATGTAAACATCGGAAGTCTTTCGTCAACTTCCTGAATGGATCCTCATAGTTGACCAGATTTTCACACCACAGCAACCGAAGTGCTTCCAAAACTAACTATGACTTGTTTTGGCTTATCCAGGCTCACAATGCCAGTGGCCCAATGTTATGCGACTTTTTTAACATCAAACTTCAGTGGATTGTGCGAAAGGTGTGTGTCAAAGGTCTGTGCAACTGCTTCGGTAAATATCGACATCATAAGAAAAACAATGCGGTGCTTGGATTGAAATAAACGGGACAAATGTGGGACTAGCTAGGAACTGTGTTCAGAAAATAACGGTAGTTTTTAAATTTCGAGGGTTTGGAGAGTTCGGTTGTCAATTGTTTCTTTTTATTATATTGGAATACATGCCCCAGCAGTATAAACAAATTTTCTGCTGTATTTATTGTTTACTTTATCTGTGACAGCCACTAAAGTTAGACGTGTTTTTATGAGCTCGACGATTTTCGTTTGTTAAAAGAAATGGATCAAAATATTTGTATCGAATTTTGTCTAAAAAATAGAATCAAGTGTTCTAAAACACTTGAAATGTTAACAGTAGCATACGGTGAGTCTGCTTTAAGTTAAAAAAAATGTTTACAAATGGTACAAACTCTTCCAAGATAGCCGAGAAGATGCCAACAACGAACATCACTCTGTACGCCGCAGCACAAAAGATGATAACGTCGAAGCTGTAAAAAAAATTGTTTTGGAAAATCGTCGAATTACCATAAGAGAAGTTGCTGAGGACGCTGGAATATCGGTCGGCTCGTGTTATTTCGGATGTTTTGATCAGAAGATCATCGTTGCCTGCGAGGGATTATTTGGCCAAAAACAACACGACAATCATGCCTCAGCCACCATAGTCAGCGGATGCGACTTTTTCCTTTTTCCTAAAACTGAAGAGACCTATGAAAGGGCGGAGATTTGCAATGATTGATGAAATAAAAACGGCATCGCTGGAAGACCTCAAGGCTATACAAAAATGGGCTAATGAGAAGTGCTTCGAGGATTGGAAAAAGCATTGGCATAAGTGTATTATATCGGAAGGGGATTACTTTAAAGAAGACATTATTAATATTAATGAATAAATATACTTTTTTTTATAAAAATATATAGTCACCTTATTCTTAAACACACTTCTTATACTCGTAAGCACAATAAATCTGCAAAGTAAGCCAATTATGAGCTTTGTCGATCCTAGCGATTTAGATAAAACCAATGAAAAAAGATTTCCTCAATCTATGGGAATTTCTGGTGAATTTTCTAAGCTGGAAAATATTCGAGAAAAGGCACAGATTCTCTGGTTGCTCAATGAACACTTCCTGGTCCATGGATGTCAACATGCCAAGGCTGGGTAACCCCAATGCCAACATAATGAATAGAATATTATCATCCCATCGGGTACGTGGTCTCCCCCTGTTCCTCTTCGGTCACCACACTATCAGAGTATTCTGTTAGTCCATCTATCATCTCCTATCCGTGCAATGCGTACTAGTATATGTGTCACTAATTACATCAGGACCTTAAGAAAGGTTATATTCGCGATGGGTCCTGCATCTTTGATAATTTTGAAAAATTTAAATCCATTTTAATTTGTATGTAAGTTTAAGTCTAAAGGGCTTACCTTCCTGTTGCTGCTCTTAGTTTATGCGAATAGCACGGTGTAGGAGGAAAGAAAAAAGATGACTTAATAAGGAATGCAAAGAACTTGTTTCTTACTTTTTCGTTTGGATGTTGTTATTCCGAATATCAATGCAGCAGCGGAGATGTTGTGTGTTAAATGCATTTGTCTCCGATGTATCAAGACGTAGCACATCGGACACAGTCGTTCCGTTCCTTATCAGCTAAAGCAATAAGAGGTGTGTGGTCATCCTTAGCGGCAACAATTAATTTTTATGATTTATTTTGCAACAACGGCTGATCATTAATTACTGTGAATCCAGGTAAATAATTTCGCTGCAATACATACAATACGTGTACGTACATACATACTTGTATGTTGGATACATATACATACATGTACTTAAAGAAAATATTTTAGCAAATTTGTTCCCCCATTCGTATGGATACAAGTATATGTACATATGTATGTATGCATGGTATATACAGGTCGAGAGGTCAACTCTGAGTTCAGAAAGATGGCTTAGTGAATCCTTCTAACGCCAAACTCCTAAAAGGTCATTCAAAAGTTGCTGAATCAATAATATGAAGGTTCAAAGGCTGGATTAAGATTAAGTTTAACGGTTATAAACATTAAGTTTTACACGAAGTCGCTTATGGTGGGTTAAAGGTCTTGTTGAAAGGGTAACGGCATAGTTTGAACATGGGGTTAGCTTCTTACCGAGAAACAGGACATAGTAAGTTGTAAGTAAGTAAGCACTATATCTGTGATTTGCTGACAATGTTTTTTGCCAAGGCATGGGGATTCCTTTCCATATGTTTCAATTGTTCTTTGAAATTGTTTTTCTTACTATTACAATTTATTCTGCAATATCATCGACTAGAAAATTAGTTGAATTTCCAATTCCTTGAGACAATGAAATGAATTGCAGGGGAGTGCCGCTTATCCTGATTTGGAGATATTTACTTCTTGTTAACCTTATTTTTGGATTTTGTTTTTGGTGCAGAGGCAACGTTACAATAATTCAACTTGATGAAGAGACTTTTTGGACACTTTCTTGTGAAAGTGACGTAGTCCGTATAACATCTCACTGCACCAGACTTCGTTATGACGAGAAAATATGAAAAACCTGAAAGGCTTTCCATTGTTTTTGCCTCCTAATGAAGCATTGGTTAGCTGGTTCTGAGCTTATGTTCTATAATAAGGTAGGTAGCGCATTGAATAACATGGTTGCAATGTTATTTAAGCCTGCCCAAGACAGCGAACGAGCATTTTTTTTATAAGTGAATCAGTGAGAGAATCATTTTGAGAGCTCTCTTACTCAGTTCAGAGCCGCCTCAAAGCCACCAGGAGTTAAGTCTGGTGAATACGGCGGGTGAGGTAGCAGCTCCCAGCCAAGTGTTTTGGTTGTATACTGAACCAGTTTTGCTTTGTGTGCAGGTGCATTGGGATGACCTTGCCGTGTCTTCTGGCCCATTCTGGTCGTTTTTCGATCAATGCATGGTTCAAATTGATCATTTGTTGTCGGTAGCGATCTGTATTAACGGTTTCACCAGGTTTTAGGAGATCGTGGTTCACCACACCTTTCTGGTCCCACACCACCGAATCGATCTGGTTTTGATTAAACCATGATTTTTCCCACTTAAGATTCTGAAAATAAATCCATTTTTTATCGCCAGTAACAATTCAATGCAAATTTCACAAGTGGTTTTTTGGTTTTCCATCTGCCTTTCATTCAATTCATGTGGCACCCATTTTCCAATTCTTTTGGATCTTTCCCATAGCCTTTAAACGGTTAGAAATTGTTTGTTTTTTTTTGCAACATTTAACATTTCTGCATTTTGTTTCTGACTCAAAGTGTCATCTTCACCCAATATTGTTTGCAATTCGGCGTCTTCAAACTTTTTTGGTGGTCTTCAACGTTCGTCATTTCTCACATCAAAATCGTTATCTCTGAACCGTTGAAACCATCTTTTGCAAGTTGCTTCTAGTAGAGCATGATCACCATATGCATCGACAAGCATTCGATGCAACTCTGTAGCAGTTTTCTTCAAATGAAAACAAAAACATTTTCTAGTACAAAATTGGACATTTTTGGCACAATGAAAAAAAAATGATGTTGTTTGCTCAATGACTTGATGTATACTAAATATGTTTGACAGGTGTCATAGCAACCAAACAAAAAAAAAAAAAATAATTCCCGTTCACAACATCGAGACATTTGTATCTTGACACTCACTTCATACCGGTACACCTGGTATTGCCAGAAAAGCACGCACGAATACGGGCTGTTTATTAAATCTCAGTGCACTATTATGTCAAGTAAATTATTTAAATTCTTCGCTGGGTATGTGAGCATGACACACCTTCTTGTGGACAAAACGAAGACACATCATAGTGAACATATTGAGCTGTGTAAGGCACTCTCGCAGCAGTTGCCGATACAACAAAGCCCTTGTCACTTGAGGGACTGCTCACCTTTCTGCAAAAGATTGAAGAACTCTGTAAGAGGGACAAACAAACTTCAAGCGCACTGTATGCTTAAATCCTAAGATTCATCGCATACTACCAGCCGTATCTTCGCTGATCAATTTCAAAATTCTTGTTAAATACGATTTTTTGTTTTCAAATTCAATCTATTTAGTTTCGAATGTAATTTTTCAAAATCCAAATTAAGCAGCAACAAGCATTTTCCATCGTCATTCTGCACAATCTGACGAGTATGGCTGGAATGCCAAAACTAGTCATGGCTCTGTATTTTGCTTGTCCTAAATGTAATTCATCGCATGGTCTTCTTCAATATCCGGATTTCTCAGCCATGACCGTGCAATCTGGGAGAGAAGTTGTGAAATCCAATAGAATTTGTTTCAACTGTTTACGTACTGGTCATTCGTCTGCGCGTTGCAAGTCCAAATTTCGTTGCAGGACCTGCAACACTCGCACCATAGTTTGGTTCACGACGATTCCGTTAACAGCAACCTCAACACTTTGGCTAATGCATAATTTACCAACTCGTCTCGTCAATTTAACGAAATTACTCAAAACAACTCGGTCAATTCTAACATCGCTTCAACTTCGGGAGCAACAAGATTCGTTGTTACGACCATTCGGTCAACATCGCACGTCACATACCACACACATTACTTCCTACAGCTATCGGAAAGGTG
Source organism: Volucella inanis (assembly GCA_907269105.1). Taxonomy (NCBI): domain Eukaryota; kingdom Metazoa; phylum Arthropoda; class Insecta; order Diptera; family Syrphidae; genus Volucella; species Volucella inanis. The sequence continues at coordinate 40,205,000 of OU026158.1, forward strand.
TTAGATGTCAACGGCAGATTTCATTCGTAGCTGAGTCCTGTGTCCAAAAACTTAAACTTAAATGAAGAAATGTTCGCATACCGATCAGCGGCATTGGGTCGACCACCGCCGGAAGATCTAGAGGTCTCCTTTGTCTCAATATATCGTCACGCTGTGATCAATTTATTATCCTGGTTGATACATAAATTTTATCAAGCGTCACCTCGAATTTGCCATCTAACTCATTTAGCGTCGAAGATTGGGATCATTTGACTCAACTGGATCCTTTCTTCAATGAATCAAATTCTGTTGATATATTATTAGGAGCTGACAAAGCATGGGAAATCCTACAGGGAAGTGTGATCCACAGTAATCATGGATATCCGATAGCCCAAAAACCCATCTTCGGTTGGGTGTTAGCCGGAAACTTATCATCCAAGAATAAAACCCGTGCTCTCTCACCACTCGTATTTAGACATCGATGCCATTTTATAATCATTTTGGACGATTGAAGAAGTTTCCAAATCAACCTCGTCTATAGAAAATAAACAAATTGAGGAAAACTTTCTTAACACACATCGTCGTATTTCAGATGGAAAGTATATCGTTGATTTCCCTTCAAGCTCGCCACACTTTTCCAACACTCTCACTGGATTTGTTTCACGTCTAAAATCAATGGAGAGGAAATTTTCAAAAGATAAGAACCTTTTACAAAGCTACTCCAAATTCCTCGACGAGTATCTTGAACTGGGACATATGTCTCGTGTTCCTGCTGCGGAAGTAGGAAACCCAAATGTATACTACCTACCTCATCACGCGGTCCTTAAACCAGACAGCGCAGCCACGAAGTTACGTGTGGTCTTTGATGGTTCTTTCAAGTATACAAAGGGAAACTCGTTAAATGACTCGCTGATGGTAGGCCCTCCTATTAAACGCAATCTGTTTTCGGTTTGTTTAGGATTTCGACGGCACCAGTATGTTTTCACCGCTGATATAATAAAAATGTTCCGCCAACTCCTTGTCTCGGAAAAGAACTGCGACTTTCAACGGATAGTTTGGCGAAAATCTCCTTCAGGACCATTACAGCACTTTCGGCTTCGGGCAGTTACGTACGGTACTTCATATGCGTCCTTTTTGTCGGTACGAACATTGGAACAACTGGCCAAAAATTATAAGGAAGAATTTCCAATCGCTTCTAAAATTGTGCCAAACGAATTTTATATTGACGACGTTGTATCAGGTGGGGACTCTTTATCGGATGTTATTTTCAAAAAGCAGTCGTTGGTAAAACTCTTATCAAAGTGCGGTATGACATTAAGTAAATGGCAAAGTAATTGTGACCAACTTTTTGAACATTCAGACACTCTTTCAGATAAAACCATCTCGTTAGATACTAGTGCAGACTCGTGAATAAAAGTGCTTGGCCTTCATTGGAATCCTAAGTGTGATATTTTTAGTTTTCGCATAAGCCCAATTTCGAACGAATCCACGACTCTTAAAGTCGTGGCACGTGTATTGGATCCTCTCTGTTTTCTCGCTTCTTCAGTCGTACCGCTGAAAATCGTCTTCTAAGAACTTTGCCACCTTAAAGTCGACTGGGATGACGAAATCCCACCTTCTATCACTATGAAATGGAATCGGTTCCGCGAAAAGCTTTCAGTGTTTTCCAAAATTGAAATACCTCGAATCGTAGGCCTGTCACATTCCTCTTTACAAATACATTGTTTTTCTGATGCACCTGCATCGGCATATGCAGCAGTGATATACTCTCGTTACAAACTTCCAAATGCTACATTCAAAATAACTAAACAACCATCGTCGTGCTAAGTCTCTTGTTGCACCCTTAAAACAATTGAGTACACCTCGTTTTGAACTCTGCACATCCCTTTTACTTGCGAGACTACTCGATGGTCCTATCGTGGCTATCGTCTTCTCCCAGACGTTGAAATATATTCGTTGGTAACCGAACTTTGGAGATTCTCGATGCAATTTCAACAGACAGATGGTTTCACGTTCGATTTAAAAGCAATCCCGCTGATTGCGCCTCTCGCGGTATACTACCTTCACAACTTCTTTCGCACCCCATTTGGTGGACAGATCCTACGTGGCTACAACAAGGAAACAACGGAAATTCGTGGCACTTCATTCCCCCTTCGGCACTACATTTCGGCGGTTTGTTGGTGGGCAGACATTCTAACGTTCGAACAGCTTTATACGTTGCTGACACAGATCGAAGCCGTTCTTAATTCACGCCCTTTGTGCCAAATTTCCGATCACGTCCTAGATCCATTAACACCTTCGCATTTCTTTCTAGTTGAATCATATGCAGCCATCCCAGAGCCGATGTCAGACATTCCCTCAAATTGTTTATCTTGTTGGCAAATATACAGTTCAAAGTCCAGGGATGTTGGCAAAGGGAGTATTTAATTTCGCTACAAAATCGACCTCGCTGGCAACAACAGCAGCCAAACATAAAGATCAACGACCTGGTAGTTATGAAGGAAAACGACCTAACCCCCGGTAAATTGACAATGGGCCGGGTAATTAACACGCATCCCAGCATCTTGAAACGTTGTTCAGGGGCGGCGGAATGTTTAGGAATGTTTTCTTCGTTTGTTAATAAATTTATTGATGTCTTAAAATGTTATAATTAAATTATAATTTACTTTGTAAATTCTAAATTGTTATATACATTATATATTTGACCTATATTTCTTAACGTTAGAATAATTCACTCAAGCCAGGAACGGTAATATTTTTTTTAGCTTTTTCGTTATCGTTTGTCTGTTCGATTATATTCATCCTCGCTACCCTTTCGGATTATTCAACAATAAGGTTTTAGCTATAAACAAAATCGGCATACAGCATCTTGTACACGATATTAAGGAGACTGTGACAAGTTTAAAAGTTCTTCTTTCTTGTAAATTGAGAAAACATTGCAGAAGTTCCACTCATCAAACAAAGTATTTCCCATCAAGTTTTGGAAACGAGTTGGTTACTCTCATGACTTGCTTGTCACCTCCTGCTGCTGGTTTCTAAATTGCTATCTTCCCCTCATTTCGATCTAGTGTACAGAAGAATGGTTCTTTTTGCATGACAGCAAATTTGGGGTCCTCCTCACCGTTCTTCAGTCTGAAAAAGTTGCTGTTCCATATTTTCAGCACTGGATGTAAGAAAATTATTGAATTTCTTTGCTCATCTCTACCGGTTTCTATTTGGGTCTTATTTGCTTAACACATTGTTCTTAACTTGTGACCTTGGTGTAGCAACCCACCATTTTCTCGATCGCGCGAATTATATTTATTAACGAATGGAAAATGAGACTACACTGCTTTTGGTGTCGTCTGGATTAAGACTGACTATTTTCTTTATTTGAACATATTACTTCATGTCATATCATAAACATAGATATGGTCAACGCATTCCGTTTCCTATGGCCTTCAAACAGCACCATTGACACCGGAATGTAATTGACACTTATGTTATTCGTTGCGAAGCAACATTTGCATTTGTGTAACTCGCGCTTCTCAAGCTCTTATGCTCAACAAGATTTTTTTTGTTTGTTCTGCGCAGCTTGTGATTTACTCTCATTCTTTTTTGGAAAGCTGCAAGGTATGGGATTTGCTTCATTATACGTGCTTGCTTGCAGTCTTCATTAAACCAGGTATTTCACAAGTCAAAGTTTAATGCAGGTTCCAATGTCGAGAAGTTAATGAATTCGCGATCGTATCTTCTGGATTGTTGCGATTACCGCCGCTCTACATTAAAGCTTCTCACATTATCTCGTTTTAGTTCTAGCGTCGGAGATATCCATGGTGGTTCGAGATTATATTTGGCCGCTAACATTTTGAAAATTAACCTCAAATCCGCACCCAAACCAGAGGCTACTCCTGTTCTCTGTTGTAGTCACTGATGTATACCATAGGTTTAAGTTGTTTTATTTTCCATTTATACGAGTTATTAAGATGCACGTGGTTTCTTGAAGGTCCGAACATTTAATTAGAAGAAGTGAGTAACGATATCATTTTTTCATTTTTCAAGATTGTCAACAGTGAATCATTCTTTATCTAAGGCTTTTGATTGCCTCGCAACAGTTTTTTTTACGTGACCGAATAATCGATACCATGCAGAGCTCCCTAACCTGAGAAACAGGCTATTCCTGGACCCCCTTATGCAAAAGCGATTTCTGGAGCAAATAACTGCTTCAGATATAAAATTCATTCGCCGCCATCTTTAGCTGATTTTGAAAATTCTTAGAGACCTTCGCTCGAAATATTTGTATATAATTTGTCATTAGCGTCCTCGTTGATTTAATTCTGTACTCATCAGCCGTACGTCTTCATTCTAAGTGTTTGCCGCTTTCGACACGGTAATAATTTTACTTGTTCGTGCTCAGAAAGTAAAGTCCGTATGAGAGTGATCTGGTACCCATGACCACTAAAATTGACACAATTGATGTGTAGTTATTACAATTACAGCCAAATTATACAACACCCAACCACACAAGTTAACAACCTATATAATCAATTGTTTGGAGAAGATTTGGCCAGAGTTCGGTTCAAGCAATTCGGGAGGCATAAAGAACATAGCACCTTTACAATGAATCACTAACTACTCTAATGATGACATACTAATGCCGATAGAAGAGGCTTGTTTGCCAGAATACCAAAATCTATTGGGGCTTTTATATCTTCGTGCCATATGTACAAATATTTATATTTTATATAAATGAGCATGTATCGTTAGCGATGACTAAACGCACATAAAACAATTGTGCATTTCAAAGGGCAAAACAGATAGCGCTCTGATAAGTCCCTCCAATGCGAAGCTCTGTTCTGCCGCTTTGTTACGCATACTTTTGTATGTCTGTCGTTTCATCGCATCGGTACCAAGTTCCACTCTCTTGATCTACTTTAAAGACTGCAAGACTCTTTACTCAGAGTGTCACAGGAACCCATAATGCCTCACACAAGTACGAGTGGTTCTGAAGAAATTATTTCAAAATGTTTTATTTGGTCTCTCACTCGTCGCCGAAATCTGATAAAAATATCTGAAATACGAGCATATAAAGAAGGTACTACGGTGCTGCCGATGTTACTGCATCAGCTCTTGTTCCACTCTCAGCACCAGAGTCTGCCACCGTGCAATGAGGTGTAGCTTATCACAGAAAAATTAACAAACCAACTACGAGTTACAAGTAACATAAGTGCACACCAACCAGCATTGCACTCTAAAGGGGCCTTACGATGACGAAAAACCACCAAACATGGTACTGAAGCTGCAGTTGGAGTTGAAGCAACCAGCAAAACATTCGTCCGACCGTGTGCCCTTTCGCAACGCTTATTAACTTTTGGTGTGGAAAAGAATTCCTATTGTATTATTGATTCACCTTTTTGCATCTTTTACAGCGGCCAAAAATTTCCTGCCTAGAGAGCACAATAATGTTGGAACAACAGCACAACCAACGCTGGTGCTGGTGAGTGGCGCGGCAATATGGATAATACGATGACAACTAACGACATCGACTACGACTATGACAATGGAGCAAAGGATGAACGCAGCCCGGTAGACTGTCCGTAGGAGCTCGAATCTAAAGGACTCTTTTTTGGTGGCTTTTTAGACTTTTTCTTTCTTTCTCTCTTGCCTGGTGTGCATAAAATTCATTCTGCAGAAAAGCAATTGTGAAACATGACTAAAAAGTACCAACAGACGGTGGAAGAGTCAGAGTATGATGATAAATGCGTAAGTGAAACTTTATCGACGACAAGGACTACCACCACCAGGAGGACGATGATGGCCGGTGTGTTGTTGCCCATGTATCTACCTTTTCTAAATGACCACGGTCGACGGAAGAGATTAAATGCAAGCAAGTGAATCTAACTGCAACGGGGGCAAGAATATGTGAACTTGGTTTTAGTATGAATAAACAAAAGAAATATTGTAATAGATTTTTCCAAGGCTCAAACAATTTTATCGATCGTAAATATGTATAAAAAAATTTAAACTCGTACATATGTACAAATATATAATACGAATTAAGTCAGCGAGTTAATTTGGTAGTTGCTTTTTGACTGCCTCGGCCCTGGCAAAAATATCCCAAAAACTGCTATATTGAAAGCTGCGTTAGTTGATATTTCTGACAGTATGATGTAAATGGACTTAGAAATGACAAGATCTCTATTCACGGTCAATATGTCATAATGGTACACATATTACCTAGAACACATATCACTATCACTAGAGTCTAGAAAACTCGTATGACCTTTTTACAAACCAGCCTACGAATCCATCTCTACGAAGACATCTGTAGTACAGTAAGGACTACACGAAATGACAGCTTACTGCTAGCAGTAATTACAGGTTTCCCTAGAAAAAGATCAACTTGCGATCTAGCAAACTCTTGATGGTAGAACACTCAAACCCCGACTTTCATTAATGAAGGGTCCCTGCGATATACATAGAATCTGAATATAGAACTTCTCGGCAGGCTTGGAATATCTAAAGCCTATAGTGAGGACTCTTTCGAAATTTTTGCAATACTAATCGAAATCTTTTAACATTGCACATATATAATGAAAATTTAAAAAAAAAACTCGGGGCAGAATCATCTGAGTTACTCAATGAATAGCAAACATTTTAGAAATGCAATACTACCTACGATTTCATAGTCTCTGATCTAATAGGTCAAACTTTTATGGGTGATACATAGGTTTGGTGATAAAAATAAGGAATTGCTCGACAGGGGGTTTCCACCTCTTAGTAAGGGGGAAAAATATATGGAAACTCTCTCTCTCTCTCCCTCTCTCTCTCTCTCTCTCTCTCTCACACACAAAATTAGAGATTTTGTTTCAATTTTTCCAAAAATTAGTCAGTCAAAAATTTGTTTTACTTTATTGGTAAAAACTGCAAGCGTTCTGGAAGCTCTCCCAATCTGTTTAAAAAGAAGTTCTAGATGGCGATGACCAGAACAGAATAGGTGGCTGAGGTCTTGAGTTATCGTGATGAACCACTACGCCCTTCTTTTCAAAATCTTTCAAGATTAGGAGGTCAGATTTACCATGTTTTTGTACACTTTCAAACTAAGCAGTCCTAAATTCTAATAAGTTGTGAAATACTAAAAAGCATTAGCCAGTCATGCTGGGCTATATTCAAAAATATCAATGAATTTATTTTTTGGTTTTCTATATTCTGATAATTTTTAGATACACAAGAAGCCATCGATTTCTTAAATGAATTAACGTGGATCCAAGTCGACACTTATGCTATGACATTGATCTTTCCACCGCCAAATTTTGAGGACTACAGGAACTTAAAACCTCACGAGCAATTCTAGAAGTTTTTTGATGAGGAATTATTAGATCATATTATCAATAAAACTTATAAGAACGCAGTCTATTTTGGAAAGTCTCATACAAATATTTCGATTGCGGAATTAAAAACGTATATTGGAATTTTGATTGTGAGTGGATATGACGGTCGTAAAAGTTTCAAATCATAATGCAATTCTGATGATAACTTGAGGAATGAAATGGTTTATTCTGCAATGCGAAGAAACAGGTTTCAAGCGATATCGCAATTTCTACATTTTGAAGATAGTTGTAAACAAATGGCGACAAAATGTGAAAGCTGCGACATGATAAAACATTTTCATCCAGTGCAGCATTTAGCTTATGACGAGAGCATATTTTCCCACTTTGGGCATCATGGCTGCAAACAATTCATCAAAGACAAACCATTGCGCTTCGGTTTTTAAGTATGGTCACTGTGTACAGCATCAGAGTATCTAGTAAATTTTGAAATCTACCAAGGCAAGAATCCTCGTTTTAAAAACAGCTACGAATAAATATTTCCTAAGTGCGCTGCACCACTTATAACTATGATCGATGACTCCTCTCCGGCAGTTCAAAGAGTTCTATTTTCTTTTTTTTTTCTATTCTATTCACCGGATTTCCAGTGTTACATTATATGAAATGTCGCGGATACAGTGTAACTGGAATAATTCAAGAAAATCGAATTTCTAAACGTTGCCTTCTTCCAGAAAAAAAAAACTTTTAAAAAGTGCAACGATATTCCAGAGAGGAAAAGAAGAAAATAAGTGTTGAACAACCTGGAGTCGTAGTGCAGCACAATAACTTTATGTGTGGTGTAGATCGGATGGATTTAAATATCTACAAGATCGGACTCAAAGTTTAGACGGCAGATTGCTACGTCATACTGTAAGCATTTTGGGGAAAAACCCAAAAGCAGTTGGCCCTCGCAAAATGAACTTGCAGCAATCACCTCAAGAAACTCTGTGGTTCGATGGAAAAAAACTCTTACACGCTCGTGAGAGAAAAGAAGGCGTTGTGCTCAAGACTGTCGAACGTTCTGAATACTCCAAATGCGATATTGGCCTTTGCGTAAAATCTTTTGTTAATTACTATATTAAATCAGTTGAATAAAAAAGTGAAATAAACTTTAAAAATACATATGCTTCTTCTTCTTCTTTCTTTCACATGTATTTCTTCTTTTCATGAAGAATCGTTGTTCATTGCGTACCCAGGGTGACCATACGGTCACAGGCTATAAGTTAACAACAGATAAGTTGAAGAATTCCTTAAAGTACCGTTCTCACGAAACTTTGCGACATGCTTAGTTAACACGCTTCCATTCTGTTAACTCAGCGTGTGGGGTAAACAACCAAACAGAAGAATAATATTTCACTTGCAGTCGAATATCTGGAAATTACATCGGATGCAAGTTGGTATCGTGGGTTAGGTTTTAAGTGAAAGAATTGTCATAAGTTAGTCTTAAGATTGATGGCATAAAATAAAGTTTTTTTTTTTCAAATAAAAAATACAAATAATTTTTTAACTGGCGCCCGAGCAAGGACCAAGTGATTTAATGCAAGTGTAAAAAGTACTAAAGGAGTACTACCTTTCCGTATAAAACACTAAGGTCCTTAAGAAGCACCGTGCACCGCTTGGTTCCAACCCAACCCAACGCTGTGAAGGAAATAAAGCCCCCCAGTACCCCGAAAGGATAAAAAGGAGTTAATTAGTTTAGCAGCCACTTCACGCGTAATGCTCATCAGGACTCTAATAACTTTGTATGTTTAGTGCTAAGTTAATTTTAAGAAGTGAAACAATTACCTTTTTTACTCAAATTAAATTTAGTTTTAAGGAAACACGCCGTACTTGTCTACAAACATTTCTTTCCCCTCTTTGTGAAGTGAGTAATTAAGATTTGTCTATAAAATTTATACTCAATAAGTGACTTATTAATATTTATCTGCAAATTTTATCGTAACACAATAACTAATTAATATTTTTTTGTGTTACATACACATATCGGAAATTCGTAAATTTAAATTTTGTGGAATTTTGTGTAATTTTCGCTCGATATGTATAATCAAAATTTAATCAGAACCGCCGTACTGTAAATTTTCTTGCTGTAAATCCTTCCCAACCTTCTGTCGTGACTATTAATTGTGAAATTAATTAAAGCAGACGAGCCCCTTGAACGACTTATTACAGGAATAGTAGATCGTGTTATTCAAAATGAAGGCCGACATGCTATTCAATCTATTGTCAATCCAAATTCAAACCTGTTTTTTGGTACTAACCAGGTAATTAACCCAGAGCTTAGGAAAAATATTAATGAGCTAGATAAAGTCGAAGACGTTTTCCGTTCTTTGAAAGATTTTACTGGGCAACCAGGCACCCCAAAGTATTTTGGTATACTAAGTGTAATACGAAATAAAGTGGTAGGCCAAGCCGATGTAGTATTGGAATCTTACAATACTACATTGGATTGGAAGTGCATTTCCCGCTGCTTAGCAATGCCCTATGGCGATAAACGTGACCTCTCCACGCTTGAATATCAAATGACTTCTCTCATGCAGGAACATCAAACGATTCAAGAATTTTATAACGCGGTTTATTCGCACCTATCGCTCATTCTCAGTAAGATAGGTTGTATGGAAATATTAAATGATACTCTCACCATCCTTACGCAAACATATAGAGATAAAGCTCTCGATACGTTCGTCATAGGACTAAAAGGACACTTGCCAAGGCTGCTTGGCATTCGTGAGCCTTCGGACTTGCCGCAAGCACTCCAGTTATGTCAAGTACTGGAAAACCAGAACTTCAGGATGCAATATGCTAACTCCTACCAGCATCATCCACCCAAAGCTAATAATCGCCCACCTGTTCCTCTAAGAAACAATCGTAGTCTTCCTCAAAATCAGATTCCATTCTTTCCACAACTAGCTCACATTCCTCAACAATTTCAAAATAATCCCCGTTATCCGAATCCTCCATATTATCCAAACCATCAATATCAACATTTCAATCCAAATCAACACTATAATAATTTGCAACATTATGGTAATCCTCCACCGCGTCCGTATCAGCCTAAACCGCAACCCAAGCCTGAGCCAGTATCCAAACGCGGGCCATCGACTATAAACATGGACCACCTAAACAAAATCAATTTGCTTAAAAAAGACCCCCACAAGAACAGCTGGGAACAACCCATCATAAAAATATCAGAGGAACTACCATATCAATACGGACGTACAATGAATATCAGCAATACCTCCAACATTTGGCAAATGAGCAAGCCATTGGCAATGGCACCTACGAAACCCAAAATATGGCTTATCAAGGAACACCTACCGAACACGATTTTCTATCGGAAGAATGTACAAATTCTCAACAATCTGAAAACATAATAGATGTCGCCGAAGTGCATTTTTTAAATTGAACCGCTCTTCCTTGCCCAGGTTCAAACAAAAATTACATAAGATCAGACCTCATTTCAAACTCTATACCAAACAAAAGCCCTTTCTTTACTAATACAGTAGGTGGTAAAATAGAAATAACACATCATAAGCTGTTAAATCTTTTAGACATACCAATTTCCCAGTTTACATTTTTCCTCCTACCCTCTCTCAGGACATTTGACCCTATTTTAGATAACGACACCCTAAAAAATCTTTCAGCCGTTATTCATACCAGAGACAATATCATGATCATAAACGCGCTAAAATTAAAATTAGAATTATATTAAACAACATGTTTCCCAGGCAATCAATAAGATCCACGACAGACTGGATCACATTCAACCGAACTATGGACAAAAACTCAATGAACTTACACGGAAATTCCCTGACTTATTTTCAGAACCCGATGAAAAATTGACTTTTACAACACGAGTAAAAGGTGAAATTCGGACTAACACAGAAAATGCTGTGTACTCAAAAGCTATCCCTATCCTATGTCACTCAAGGATGAAGTTGACAAACGCATAGCGCAACTTCTAAACGACGGAATAATAAGACCTTCACGGTCGCCGTATAATCCGCCTATATGGATAGTCCCGAAAAAACTGGACGCATCCGGTTAAAGAAATTCAGAATGGTAATTGATTACCTTAATTCAGTGACAATCGCGGACAGGTATCGAATACCTGAAATTAATGAAGGGTTATCCCAATTGGGACAAAGTACATTCTTCTCGGTCATAGACCTTAAAAGTGGATTCCACTAAATTCCACTTAAGGAATCCGATGTGGAAAAGACAGCGCTCTCTGTCAATAACGGCAAATATGAATTCTTGCGCCTCCCATTCGGATTAAAGAACGCACCAGCTATATTTCAACGGGCTTTAGATGACATGTTACACGAACATATTGGGAAAATATGTTATGTGTACATTGACGATATAATAATTTTCAGAAAAAACATCGACACTCATCTAAAAGACATTAAAAGCATGTTTGAGACTCTTGCAAAAGCAAAAGACGATATCCTTCTCAAGTACCCAGATTTCACAAAGGACTTCCAATTTTCCAGAGACGCCTCCGATCATGCCATAGGTGCAGTCTTATCACAAGACAATAAACCGATTATGTTCATTTCAAGAACGCTCAGTAAATCTGAAGAACACTATGCAACCAACGAGAAAGAAATGCTCGCCATTATTTGGTCGCTTAGATCCCTCCGAAATTACCTTTATGGCTCAGCGAAAGTGCAAATATTTACTGATCACTAGCCTTTGACTTACGCTCTTTCCAATAAAAATAATAATAATAAAATGAAAAGGGTGGAAAGCTATACTAGAAGAGTATAACTACACTCTAAAGTATAAACCAGGTAAAACAAACGTGGTAGCTGACGCCTTATCCCGACTTCCCAAAGAATCCCAATTGAATTCCATGACAATGACAAGACATAGTGACGAAAGCTCGCCACATGATTTAATACCCGCAACTGAATCTCCAATTAATGTTTTTAAGAACCAGATAATGCTTTTAACCGGTGACCAAACAAATTATGAATTTAAAATACCTTTTCCAACCTTCCATAGACATACCTTTATACAACCAGATTATACCGATGCCAGTTTAACTAAAATCTTAAAGAAATTTCTAAATCCTAGCGTTATAAATGGAATATATACGTCTGAAAGCATAATGGGAAGAATACAAAATTTCTACCCGCTCAATTTTAAAAACTATAAAACTCGTTATACACAAACCAAAGTTGAAGATCTTACATCTTATCACTTACTAAAGGGACCTCCAAGTTGCAAGTCGGAACACTTAAACTAGTTCACACAATCAACCTTAAAGCCTATGAAGAAACCCTTTATGAAATCAAACAAATGATCCACCAAAATGTTGACACAATTCATTCCATGTATCAATAACTCTCTCAGGATGGCAGGGCATGGTAGTCCAGACCATGACGACTTTATTATCTTGAAATCAAAAATTATGGGCATCCTAGAAAACAACTATAAGCAGGTAATTATAAACAAATCAACAAATTTTTTAACAAACAATATTTTAAAAATGTATAAAACGAATGAAGAAATAAAAAATGCATTAGTTATTAATATTAAATATAAGCTTGACATAAAAAAAAAGAGATCATAAATATGCCATGCATTGGGCAAAAGCTGGAATAATTAATTCCTTTATCCTATCTAGTAATGAAATAAACGTAGTTAAAGAACTTTTTGATAAAAATAACGTACCCTACCTTAATATAGATGAAGCAATCGAATTTGCGGAAATTAAAGAAGCATCAAGCAAGTATGAAATTTTATATATATTAAGTATCCAAAACACTGTAAATGAGATTTGTAAGACAATTTTACTAAAAACGATAAAGAGAGAAAAATTACCAATTAAGATACCTTATGAAAATGTCTTGAAATGTGAAAAAACAATATATGGAATAATAACAAAATGTAAAGCTAATTCTAAGCTTACAATTTGTAATAAAAATAAGTTGGTCGATTTAAGTCAAACCTATTGCATTCCAAACTTGCTTAACAGTCGTCCCCACAACTGTACAGAGACCAACAATGAACATATCCTTTCAATCGAAGAAGTATTTCCTGGAGCGCAGTTTTTAAACCAGTTTAACGGCACAATAATTATTAATAGCGACGAGATGGAACTTAACTTCAATTCCATAATACCACAATAAAAGTCGATGACCTAGTCATCCACTCTAACGAACTTTCTGGATCAAAACCGATCCCTCCAGTAGCACAACCAGACTCAACCCTCAAAACCTACAAAGAATTCTTAACATTACAATCAATGAGAGAATTGCATGTCAACAATACTAAACATATAAAGTTAATTGAAGATGAATCCCGACAAAGCTATTTCACAAATATTGGCCTAGGATCAATAGTAATCATCCTGATAGCATTATTTATTATTTTAAAACTATTTGAACTTGTAAGAAGAGAACCTGAAAAAATTTCAACAACATTAAAAACAGCTGAAACTCCAATTACAACCATAAAACAGCTAGAAGAATCAGCCTTAAAAATATTTACAATAGAATCAAATAGAAATAATAAAATTCCACCAGCGGTGGCCGTGGTGTAGTGGTATATGCATAGACTCCTCAAGCAGAGGCTCGCGTGTTCGAATCCCGTGCAAGGCAATTCTCTGAAAAAGTCTTTTCATAGAATTTGTATGTAGTTATATGAAAATCCCGTTGGCGTTAACTCTGGCATGTAGGCATAACGCTGATGTTGGAGTGGTTGCTGGCTGGGCTAAATGTCACGATCCAACAACAAGCACGTACTGAGATCCACTGGTTGAGGATACACTTGCTCGTCCCGTCCAGTTTGACAACCACGTTTGACACCTGAGTTTCAAACTAATACACCATTTATTCATATCGCCTTGGTGCGAGCGAGGTGTTAAAATTAAGCCTTTGAGTAAAAACATAAAATTAATTCCGCAGTGCAAACCTTGCCAAGGATTTAACCACACGCAAGCGTATTGTCACAGAGAATTGCGTTGCCTCAAATGCGCAGGAACTCATCTCTTAAGGAATTGTGTTGTAAGCAGACAAGCCCCAGCGAAATGTGTTAACTGTAAAGGGAAAGTTGTAGCTAGTTTCTGAGGATGTGAAGTAGCCAGAGAGCTGCAAAATAGACGAGATAAATTGCTCAAGGTGGCAAAACGAACCTTTAAAAACTGTTCCCCGAGAAAAGTAAAGACTCGATAAAATAACAGAAATAAAAGAAAAACCAAATGTCTCGTTTATTAAAAATATTAAGTCGGAAATGTCTGAAGAAAGACCACCAAGCGTTCCAGGTTATCTATCGGACAATCTAACATATGCCCAAGCCACAAAACTAAGTTTCAAAAGAGCCGACGAATCTCAATTATGCTCCATTTTACTCGCGAAACTTGAGCAGCAAAACAAAGTAAATAAACTTATTTCCGAAAAGTTAACAGAAATTGAAAATGGGTTCAATAAAAAACGAACTTACCTAAAAGAAATAAAGAAAGGAAAACTAAAATTACTTATTTGGAACGCTAATGACGTTTTAGACTAACACAATGAATTAGTGTTATTCCTTAGTATCAATGATATTGACGTTTGTTTAATTGCCGAAACTCACTTGAAACATCAGGAAATACTAGAGGCGGATCCTCCTTATATACATATGAAAGCAACGATCGAGCATAACGAAGATATAAAAGTAAAGCTCGAGCCTGTGTAACTAATTGCCATACGTGTAAAAATCTTTACTATTTCAGCCATTAACTTCCATCGGCGATCCAAGGTCACAAAATATATTATCAAGAATACATATATACATATCGCTTGGATCTGCTTTTTGAATTGGAGCTCAAGATGTGTTTCAGAAAAAGGTAAATTGGTCTATGAAGCTGATATGGAACACAACTGTGACTTCCATTCGACGCGAAAGCCGACTTATTGGCCGACAGACATAATAAATATACTCGATATTGTCTAAAGTTGATTAAAGCTCCGATCTTTACTCCGACCATTGTGACAATTAGTGACACGCTCTTCCAACTCCATCGGCAATTATGATCCCCCAAACCATGTCATCCTTAGACCTATTCGGATGAGCTGCAACACATTCTTCCTTCAACCGTTCACCAGGTCGAAGTCGAACTGTAGTCTTTCCATCTGAAAATTCCAAGTTAAATTTAGACACATGTGAGTAGATAACCTTTTATCAGTCATCACGGATCCAGTCCATTTAAGTTGTTTACTATTAGTTTATCTTTTTGAAGTGATATTTAGCGATATGTATTTAGTGATAAAGTTATACAACCTGCAACTTTTTAGAATGCTATAATTTTTTTTATTTTTTGATAAATTTTATTAAGCCAAAGCAAAAAATACTGGGAAATACATCAATTTTCAAATTGTATCAGTAGTTTTTAATATGTCCACCTTTGGCGCGAATAATGGCCTTGAAACAGCTGAAGAAATCATCGCACGCTGCACGCAAGTGGCTCTGCGGTATTTTGGCCCATTCCCGGCGAAGTGCTTGTTTGAGGTAGTCCAAACTTTGGTATTTTTTAGTGCCAACCTTCGCCTTCAAAATACCCCAGGCAGAGAAGTCCAACGGATTTGCACTCGGAGAATTTTCAATCCATTGTGTCAAGGAATGAAGTGTGGAACATTGTTTTTTAACCAATCTTGGTTGACGCCAGCTTTGTGAGACGGTGCCGAGTCTTGTTGAAATGTCTACGGTCTCCGACCGAAATGATTGTTTGCCAAGGATTCAATACTACATCTAAGACAGTTTCACGCTATACGATCGCATTAATTTTCACAGTCCAAAAATACAAGCGGAGAGCGACCATCGGCGGTTATGGCGCCCCAAACCATTACCATCGGTGCTCCCTGTTTTATGGTGGCCGTCCGAAGGTGTAAATTTTCAAAGGACCTCTCTGGCAAGTAAACTCGATCATTTTGTTTGTTGACATATTGCTCGATAACAAATGGCGACTCATCGGAGAAAACCAAATTCGACAACTCACCACTTTCGTGCAAGCGTAGCAACTCCTTCGCTCTTTCGACTCTTACTTTTTTCTGTTGCGGTGTAAGATCGTGTGCGTTTTGGAACTTCAATGGCTTGAGCCCAAGCTCATTTTTCAGTATGTGCTGCATCCGTTCCAACGATATGTTGAACTCACGAGCCATTTTTCTTCCACTTCGACGCAGATTTCGCTCAATTCGAGCCTTCACTAACTTATTCTTGCTAAACTTTATAAGATTTAAGCATCTACTCTTTTTTTTGACAGATCACGAGTGACTTCTATCAAACTGCTTTGTCATTTTAATTTACGGTGGGCATAATCGACCTACTGAAACCACTATTGCCATTTCCATTCGCAAATTTGATTCCCAGTTTACATAAGTGAATGATACTTGACCAGTTAGACCACATCCAGCACGTAGTGAAGAGACTATAGCAGCTGTAGCTGAGAGTGTACGCGAAGACCGTAATCGATTCGTCGTCGTTCTCATCAGCTTGGCTTGGCGTATTTATCGTGAGGATCTCGGCCGTACAAAATTCAACTTGAGAAAGAATTGAAGGCCATCGACTTGAAATTGCGTCGGTGAATGGGCTCTGAAAAAACTCAATGAAAATCCGGTTTTTTATTGCGAAATTTTGTTCGGTGATAAAGCCCATTTCTTGCTTAATGGATACGTTAATAAAAAAAATTTCCGTATTTGGGCTGATGAGCAACCCGAAGAGTACCAAGAGCTACCATTACATCCCATTGGCAAATCCCAGAGGCAAATCAGAATGTTGCTGTCAATGATGAACACTTAATTTCAAGTTTTGGTACGGTAAATTGGCCGCCTAGATCGTGCGATATCACACCAATGGACTATTTTCTCTGGGGATATGTTAAGTTTTAGGTCTTCAGGAATAAACCAGCTGCGATTGACGGTTTGAAAGCCAACGTTACTAGCGTTATCCGCGAGATACCAGTCGCTATGCTCGTACGAGTCGCCCAAAATTGAACCTTCCGAATGGACCACCTTAGACGTAGTCGTGGCCAACATTTATACAATATTATTTTCAGATAGTAAATGCCATGAATCGTTCTTTTAATCGATAATAAAAGTTTTAAGTTCGCTTTCAAATTTATGTATTTTATTTTACATTATAAATCAAACTTCATAATGAATCACCCTTTAGAACCAATCTCGATTATGTACAAACTATCGAAATGTCCTTATTTTTGTCATTCCCACGATACTAGTACTCTTTAAAAGAGTATGCCACTTTGACATGGATAGCTACTTCACTTTCAGCGTGACGTACCACCAGTGTTTCACGTTTCTTCGATTAGTTACATATGTATGTACAAACATACGTATGAATGTAACGCATGCTAAATTTCACTATCCTCGATCCCTTGCTTTTAAATCCCTTTTTACCCATTTTTGCGCAATCGGTCCTCGTAAAACCCAAAAAATATGAATTCCAATGAAAATGGAGCATTTTATTAGTTATTGTTTTGTCTGTCAATTTTGCTTGCAGATTTTCGGTTCTCGCATTCGTTTGTCGATTTCTGTTGGATGCCCTTTGGATTCCCTCCTGTCGTTCTGAGCAATGTAAACATTTTTTTTTTTTCTACTGTCTTGTATCCCAAAAGTCATCATCGAGTACGCCAGAGTCATCTCTTTGGCTCTATGCAAAATATACGAGTATGTAGGTAGGGAAGTTTCTTAACAAAACAAAAAAAGGACAATGACAGCATGAGCAAAACAACAAAAAAAATAAATCTTGGGGAAATTTTGCAAGTAACACCTGGTCTTATCTAAATAAGAGCGCGCATACAGCCGTTTAACGAATCACGAGAAGCTAAAATAAAAAACAAACTAAAAATATAATAAGGTAAAAATACGAAAAAGACTCCAAACGGCAGGATGAGGCCAAAAATAAAACGGCGAAAACGAGATACACGCAAATATTCGTATTCGTCGTGAATGTATCGAAATCCATTATACATATTTACAAAAAAGGAAGGCAATGGCAAAAGGAAGCAAAAATGCTAAATCAGAAGGGTCATGTCCCCTTTTGCATAGTTTAAGATATTGCGGCAATTTTTTATTGAACTCTTTTCGAATTCGTAATCGGGAAGAAAACGAAGGGTTTCTAGGAAAAATTTTGGGAATCAATAAATTGTGGCACTGCCACTGTCGCCACCGCCACCGCCACTGCCATCATCGTTGACCAGGACATGCAGCGGCGGATACATAGAAAAGAAGACTTTGTTTCTGTTTTGTGATTTTTTTTTTTTCGCTGTAAAGAGTTTCCTTGCTTTTGATATCCAAACTGATTTCATTACATTTGTACTCATTAAATGGAAAGTTCAAGCATTCGACCCCTCCCCCCACCATCCTCCTTTCGTAGAAGAGACCCATAACAGTGATTTCCATTTGCATTTTAATTCACTTTTGACTATGAATGCATGCACAAATCAATCCGATTTCTATGTGGCATTTGGGCATTTCTTAAAACTGGAAAAATTGTTTCTTTAAATTATGGTGATAAAAAAATTGGGCTGATACTTATAGTATTTTTAAAAGGATTATGAAACATTCGGGAAAGCAGATTGATTTCCACTTCATGGTGGCAGAGGTCACCTATAAAAAATTATCGGAATTTTATAGCTTGAAAGGATATTCTGCGGAGAATGATAAAAGCAACTGCAAGTACCAAAGCCAGCACCCGAATTTATTCGATACCTTGATTCCAGGAAGATCATAAGTTGTGATTCTAGGCAATCATCATTTGGATTTGTTTATCGACAGTCAGTCAACATCGTTCGACGCCATATATTCACTGAAACCGTCACACCATCATTATATTCTAAAAAATATGGTTCAATGACACCGTCAACCCAAAAACCGCACCAAAATGTCACTCGTTGTAGATGCAGAGGTTGATCCATTCTTTCTCTTGGGCTTTCGGAGCCTCATCACTCAGTTGCGGATAGGCTCAGACACACCTGGAATTTCAATCACACTCTTAACTGCGGCTGCGATGGTTAAAGTCTTCACAGCAGTAACCTGTACAAGACATTTAAATTTATCGATAGTTTGATGATGGCCAAAAGCAGTACGAACTCTACGAATCTTTTCGGCGATACCATATTTTCACCGTTTTTATAGTAAATTTTCTCTATTTCAACACGTCGTGCAAGTCTGTATCGATCCATATTCAATAATCTTCTATTTTTCTCCTCATCTTACTTTAGAATCCCGTCAATGTATACACGACCATTCGCACTTGCGTACGGTCGCGTACTCGCATCTTGAATATAAATGGAATAACCATACCATCAGCCGACTTCAGTAACGTCCATGCTTCTGTGCCAACGGGCAGGACTGGAATGACAGAGTATCCTTAATATAGGGTGATTCATCGTGAGGTTTGATTTTCAATAGGCTTTTTTGACAGATTAACTGCTTCGTCACTTTTGTTCAGTATCGTTTGACAAGTCATTATGGAAAGACTCACACCACAACAGCGTTTCCAAGTTGTTCAGCTGTATTACGAAAATCAGCGTTCTTTGAAAAATGTTTTTCGTGCGATTTCGGTGCGCATAATCGACCTACTGAAACCACTATTGCCAATACCATTCACAAATTTGGGTGAATTAGTAGATGATACTCGACCGGTTAGACCACATCCAGCACATAGTGAAGAGACTATAGCAGCTGTAGCTGATAGTATAAACAAAGACCGTGACAAATCGATTCGTCATCGTTCTCAGCAGCTTGGCTTGGCGTGTTCGACAACTTAGCGTATTTTCCGTGAAGATCTCGGTATAAAAGCGTACAAAATTTAACGTGTGCAAGAATTGAAGCCAGGCGACTTTTATTTTTCACTCAATGAAAATCCGATGTCTTATCGTGAATGTGATGAAGCCCATTTCTGGCTCAGCGCTACGAATCATACAGCGCATGAAACAATGGACTTGTTGAGAAATCATTTTGGTGAGCACTTAATTTCACGTTTTACTACTGTAAATTGACCGCCTAGATCGTGCGATATCACACCTTTGGACTATTTTCTCAGGGGATATGTAAAGTCTCATGTCTTCAGAAATAAGCCTGTTACGATTGACGCTTTGGAAGCCAACATTACTCGTGTTATCCGCGAGATGCCAGTCGCATTGCTCGAAGGAGTCAAAATTGGACCTTCCGAATAGACTACCTCATACATAGTCGTGGCCAATATTTACATAATATCGTTTTCAAAAAGAAAATGCCATGAATTGTTCTTTTAACCGATAATTAAAATTTTGAGTTCATTTTCAAATTTGTGTTTTATTTACCATTATAAATCAGACCTTACGATGAATCACTCTATAGTTTAGTAGTTTAATGGCTTCCAAATCGGACGTTTAGGGGTTCAGTACCTACAGCGCCTGAAAGTCCATATTTATTTTTTTATTCAACTAAAATCACATAAGATGAGTGGTTGTCTAGAACACAACAACGAGTTCAATTACACTAATAATTAATTCCTAATAGGCTTCCCTATTAAATGTTGGAAGCCGCCAATGGAGCGAAATAATAACCACTGAAAAAAATTTTCTCTATCTCTATCCAATTTGCCGAAAAACTAAGCACGTGCTCAAACATTTTAAGAGTAGTAATACCCTCTTGAGTGTCAAGTTCCTTTAAAAAAGATTGCACTCTTACGTCAAAGCAAAAACGGATGACGCTTCAATAGATTTCTGATTCTAGCGGAGCCGCGATAGACAGAATTCCCAGCAAACCCGAAGTTTTCATATAACTGACTTTTTTGGCTTTCTGTCCGATTCAGTGATGTAGTGTGTCCTTTATTGATTATAATTTATTTCGCATTCCTTATTCAATACTTGCGAAGATAACAGTAATGTCTCACTGTGTTCTAAAATTGATATCAATGACAGCGTTTGCAGATAGTTGGAATATTCCGCATCCGGTCAAAAGCTTGCCCATAGTTATTCTGCAAAATCTGATAGGTCTCCTGTGTAGCTTGTCTCCATAAATGCTGTCATATTTAGTCTTGAGACCGATAAAATGTAGTCAGTATTGATCTCAACTTCTTGGACCTGCCATAATTTGAATACAACTTTAATAGTGGGCCTACCACTCCTATACATATGGTACACACTGATAGGGTTCAATTCAGATTCCGACATTACGCTAGATATTACGGCGACTGATGCTTCTATTGTTGGTGCAGCTTAAAAAGTTTCCGTTCTCGAGCTTCATTCACTAGAAGTACCTTCGGCTCCACATGCTTCCACGTAAATAGTCAATCTGCCCTTATCCCAGGATCCTGGTTGCCTCGCAACAAAAGGGTTTAACGTGCTCGAATAGCTATTTTTAAAAAGTGATATGAGAGCTACCAGTTAAGCATTTAAGGAAGTCCGAACTTTCGAAGAATTTTCACAACTATCGCATACAGTATGTTCTCTCTCTAGGGTTTAGACAGGCGTGTTCATTTTATTTAGGTGATATTTGAAACGCAACGCCCAAAGAGGAAGTTAGAAAACCTCCTGATATCATTCCTCTTTTTGATAAATTGGCCTTTCTAATTCCTTAATTTCTTCTTTTGTATTTTCTAATTGTCACTAAAATAGTTCAGTACGACTGAGTTTCTATTCTTTGGATAATCACATCATTCCCGGAAAGGCAGGGCGAAGGTAGCTTAAATGCTTGGATAAATAAGGGAGATAAACACGTTTTAAGCATTACCAGATAGTTAAGCATGTTCAGCGGAAAACGAAACGTTTCATACTGTTTTCTAACCCACACTTGACTTAAAAAATTTAGCCTGTAGCTTCCACAATCTGGTGATCATGAGTTATAGGGAATCCGAGGAGTATGCTTACAGAACAACATAGTCCCCAAATAGAAGGGCTTTAATGACGATTACCGCATATTCCAAACCTCATGGCGTCGATGTATAACTGCCATTTTGGTATCAGTATACAAATTTCCCATTAGCTTTCCAAATTTGAGTGACATTCCCCAGCAGTACAGCTCATACAATAAGGCCTTTTTGTCCACCGAGTCGAAGGTTCCTTTGAAAAATGAAAAAAAAGCGGCATAAAAATAAATAAATACTTTGGCGCGACAGCCTGGTGTGGGCCAAGACCTAGCTTCTCGCACTCATTTGTGTTTCGAACTTTGTGAATTTTTACACTCCTGAGCAATGCCTACTGTTTATTGCCGGTTCCGAACGGTTCTTCTGAATAACTTTTTCATAGGCAGAATTTAACTTTCGAAAGTTTGCCATTGCCCGCCGAAAGGGTGATGACGATTTGAAAATTAGCTGTTGAGCTCCTACCAGGATTCGATCCCAGGTAGGTTGGCGTGACAGCCAGTGAGTCAACCATCGGGCCATCGCCACCACCAAAAAAGCGGAATAAAACTTATTTTCTTCGGCAAGAAATAACCCTGCAATGCTGTTTAGTACAAATATGAGTATGTGGTCCATAGTAAACTACCCCGATCTTAATCCCTCTTGTAACTCGCTAAATAGGTTGTAAGCTGTTAGCACAAAAATTTCCTGGCTCCAATGTACCACGCTTTTTATATATTGGTCTCTGTAAATCATTGCAGTACGCATCCTGTTCCCAAAATCTTATCTAACACGCACGGTTAACCTGGTGTGAATCAGCATCAGAAGGGATGCCATCGATCCTGCCGCTTTGCCATCTTTTAGACAATAATTTAAATACAGTCAGACTTTGAAGAAAGTCCATCTAAATGATTGGTCATTTTAATAGTGCAACTCCATGCAACATCTAGATCTGCACGCACTTCAGTTAACGAAGGCATAGTAGTGAAAAGCAAAGCGAAAATAAAATTTCCATCAAGATCTATTACGAGTACTCGTAGTCTATCCCAATCCATAGCAGACACATAGCTCTCAAACATCGTCACCGCCTACACACCGAATTCTTTCCTGGTGTAGTGCCAATATTTTTGTCACATTTCGACGTAAGAGCATTATGTCAAGTATGATAATGGGACTAGGTTGTAACAGCGACCCCAATGTAAGGCTTCTTGTCTAGTAAATGTCTATCAAATTTGCATGAGTGTCAGATTGGAACATTGAATAGTGGTCACACGCCGATTACTTCCATGAAAAAGATCTAACTCCAAACATAAACCACATCCAGGGGCAACATCATTTTGTATAACTTTACTCGTACATCTATGTATACGTGTACATACATAATTCGTTTCGAAAAATTCGCGCTGAAAAGTAATTAATTCCGGGGAATTAAACTCGTTCCTTTGGCTGGATAGAGGACGAATGGCATTTTGCCATTTGTATGCCTTTGTGGCAACAGCTGCGCTCACATTTCGATCTTAAGTGGAAGATTTTTTAATTTATTAATTATGAAGCGTCCTAAATTAGTTTCTTGGAATGTTGGGGCTTAAGTTGGAGAAAAAATGAAAACAATCTTCACTTGGAACGTGGAGAATACGGAGCGAATGCAGCAGCAGATACTAATATATGAGTATACTCGTATGTAGGTACAAAACGATCGCATGTATGTACATATACAGTCAGTCTACACCGTGTCGAATAATTCGCTTGGAGTCCAGAAGGTGAATAACGATTTTATTGTGCAACAGAAACAACATCAACAACAATACATACACTCATACTATGGAATTGGAAGCGGGGGCACCCAAACAATCAAGACTCTAAAGTCCCAAATAACAATGAACAGTTGGATCTTCGGGGACGAAAAGTATCCATTGTCCAAGTTCTAACAGTGTCCGGTGTGCTTGATGTTCTCGATATTCTGGAAGTTCTTGATGTGGTCGATTGCCGGTCGTTCGTTAAATCCCTGTAAGATGTCTCCTTTGGTCTTCTTATGTGAAGTTATGGTCTTTTGCTTTTTTGCTGTTTCATGGGTCGGATTTGGATTTCAACTTTTGCATTTCTTTTCGACTGACCGGCAAGAACATAGCTTAGGATGGTGTTGTTGCTTTTGCATGCAGTTAAATTACCTACTCTGAACATTTTAATTTATAATCGATTTTCTCTAAACGAGTTTCACTGATTTGAGGTGATTAATTGACACTTTGCACAAATAAAGATTGTGCCGCTGCTGACCAGAGGGATCATTATCAGTTCGACTTTATCATAACAAATAAAGCCAAATTTGAAATTACTTAAACTGGATCTGGATAATAAAAGAATTGTATCTACAATCTTAGAAATGTCTAGAAAACTGACTCCGGATAAAAGAAAAACTTGTTAAGTTTTATACAGGACAGATCCTTGATAGCCAGTTTATTGGGATATATAATTTAATGCAATTGTGTATTATTGGGAATTCTTATAAAGTTCATGCGACTGCGTATCAGTAGAAGCTTTCTCTCCAAAGATTATCTTAATGGTGTGGCATTGTTCCAAAGACCCTTAAAGGAATCTGTAATCTGTACAAATATCCTCAGAAATTTTGCTGTTATCCCGAAAACAATTACATCTTCTTCTTTAAAGCTCTTGCAAAAGTGACAGGCACGTTACGTATGTTTTCATGCTATGGGTTAGAGGATACTCGTATTTTTTCGGTCACTCCGATTACGGGCGAAAACCAATAAATATATTGGTTAATATTGTTTAAGAATGCAGAAATTTTGAAGAAAAAGTTTGCCAGATATTCAATCGCCAAAATAAAGGGTGAACCGAATTTTATCAGAATTGTGAATGTCAGTCAAAGTTAATGAAAATGGAATTTGTTAAAATGTTTTTAACCTATGTGTGGAAAATAACATATAAATAATATCCATTTTGAGAGGATTTTCTGACACCAAATTGCTGAGGCAATATATCAGGATTGTTCTGAACTGACGGGCATGAAATATTTCTATTTATTTCTATTTCACTATCATGGGCCCCAGTTATGACCATCATCATATTCTAAACAAATATGCATCGATGACTCTGTCGACCATAATGTAATACCAAGCACTTCATATATATAAGATGGTGTAACTGATGCTGATACAATGCTCTCAGATTCCCCGTACCCTAAATTCTGCTTTTTCGTCTAGTATATCCATTTAAACGGGAATGTGCTTCATCGTCAGTAGAAAAATTGGAATTATCTATGACTAGCAGTATCAATCTATTGACATATCGTAGGGCATGTTGCACAGAAACAACTCTAGATCAAGTTTGAAAATCCACGATGTTGTGGTGCTCAATTGAGTAGCACGTCGACGAGTAGATACAGATAGGTCGTCGTTGAGACTCTGTCTTGTACTATACATCTTATAGAGCTGCGAACAAACCGATTAACATTTGGTCTTTGCAGATCAAACAGCAGCATGCTCCTCAAATGGACGATAAAAATACGTATTAGATTTGGACTGGGAGCTGTTGCAGGATTAAAACTTACCGGTGTATTTTCTTTGCATTGTAACAATACGAGGGCTGTTTGAATAGTACCCGGATTGGAAGATAGGTGGCATTACTGAGCCAAAATGAGTATACCTTTTAGCCGGCTTGTCAAAATTTGGTGACAATCCGATGCTCAGTTTTGTTTTGACACCCATTTCAAAGCATCGTCTCATCGACCATGGAAAAAGAGCAGTATCGTCCCGTGATCCGATTTTTGTTTTTGAGTGGCAAAACCTGCGAGGAAATCAAACCCATTCGCGACGGTGTATAGGGGGGGCCGTGGTGTAGTTGTATATGCATAGACTCCTCAAGCAGAGGGTCGCGGGTTCGAATCCCGTGCGAGGCAATTCTCTGAAAAGTATTTTCATAGAATTTTTATGTAGTTGTATGAAAATCCCGTCGGGGTCAATTTTGACATGAAGGCATAACACTGATGTTGGAGTGGTTGCTGACTGGGCTTAAATGTAACGAACTAACAACTAGCACGTACTTAGACCCACTGGTTGGGGATGCACTGGCTCTAGTTTGACAACCAACTCTGGAAAAATATCGAAACCTAATACACTTGAGTTTCAAACTACTACACCACCCACCCGCGCCTTGGAGAAAAGCCAGTAAAAGAGTATTCAAATCCCCTTGGTGCGCGCGCGGTATTATAAAAAAAAAAAATTCAACTTCCCGTACAACCGTTTACCATTGGTTCGTAGAGTTACGCCATGGCCGCACGTCGGCTTTTGATAAACCGCGTCCAGGTGGCCTACAGAGGAAACCGTGAACAAAATCCATGATCTTGTATTGGCTAACCGCCAAGTGAAAATTCGCGAGTTGGCTGAGATAGCAGGCCTCTCAACTGATCGCGTTAGCCATATCCTGCATGAGATTTTGGGCATAAGAAAGCTATGCGTGCAATGGGTTCTGCGTTTGTTCACACCAGAGAATAAGCGCAATCGTGAGACCACTTCATAGACGTGCTTTGCTATGTTTCATCGAAATCCGGAGGAATTTCTTCATCGCTTCGTGACCGCCGATGAGACATGGATTCATTGGTACACAATAGAAACCAAAGAACCATCGAAACAATGGGTTTTACCCAGTGAACGTAAGGTAAAGTGATGGCCATCGTTTTTTGGGACGTGCGAGGTGTGATTTACATTGATTATTTGGAGCATACTACGTCGCTTTATTGGGCAGATTCAATGCCGATTTGAAGAAAAACCGACCACATCTGGCGAAGAAAAAACTGCTCTTCTACGAATTGCTTCTCCATAATCCGGATTTGGCTCCCTGCGACTTCTTTTTGTTCCAAAACCTTAAAAGATCGCTCACCGGAAAGAAATACGGGTCGAACGAGGAAGTCATCGCCGCCGCGAAGAACTACTACTTCAACTTAAGTCGTTGAAGCACCGCTGCGAAAAAAACTAGAGTGACTTTACATAATAAATGTATTCGTATAAGGTGTGCAACTAAGTTATCGCTGTTTTCTTTTTTGATAAAAATGCAACTTTGTTGGGAAAAAATGGTTACAGTTACAAATGAATCATTTAAAGTATTGCCCATCTCTAGCTACAAATTTTTCCCATCTTTTTAGCAGAGCTCGAATACCGTTACGGTAAAAGTGTTTATCTTTTGAAGCTATTCACAAAACAAGCCATTTTTTTATGTCTTCGTATGAGCGAAACTGCTGATCAGCCACACCATGTGCCCTCGAACGGAACAATTAATAATCCGGCGTCGCAATATCTGTGGAATATCGCGGGTGGGGTAGGACATCGTCACGATGCGATGAAAAAAACCCTGCCTTTTTTGCCATTGAGAAGTTGCTCACAGGCGAAAAAACGACGCTCAACGTCCCTTGGCATCAAATCGTAAGAAACTATTGAAACTGTACATTGACAAGTCCGGACAAACCAGTCGTCATAAGACCATTTTACCTAACAAGAAAACCCAACTTCTAAAGGAGTGACGATGTGATAAAATTTAAATGTCATTAGCTATCATCATTGATCACTCCTTTTCAGACCACAGATACATCCGATTCAATTTAATGAATTCTCCCTCTCGCCAAACAGCATTTCCTAACTATCAGAAAACTGACTGGCTCAAATACAGGGAAACACTTTTAAAAAGTATCCCTTCCGACCTTTCAAGCCCCCCGGACAACACCAATGAACTTGACTTGAAAGTCGAGGCTCTAACACGGGATCTCGACAGAGCATTGGCCGTCTCCTGTTCTCTATATTAATTAAACCTAGAGACAAGAAAAAGCCATACTGGTGGACATGCACACTGGGGCTGCTTAGACACGCTTGTAGGAAACTTTTCAACAAAGCAAAAACCTCAAGAAAAGCGTCGGATTGGGACTCATACAAAGAATCCCTCAAAATATAAAAAAAAAGAATTGAGGACGGCAAAGCGTGAATCCTGGAGATCCTTTTGTGATAAAATCGCTAAAGCCTTTGAGGCATCACTACTGAGAAAAATCCTCTCAACAAATCCTTCGATGCCTAGCTGCTTAAAAGAAAGCGACGGGTCATGGACGACCACAAGTGACGAAACACTCAACCTGCTACTGGATACTCATTTTCTAGGTAGTTCCCTTTTCACGGCCAACAGCAGTAATAATAGAATTATTGCAGCCGCGACAAAAATTATTGGCCTTATCACAAGAGATAAACTGCTCCGAGCACTGCATAGCTTCAAACCATATAAGTCTGCTGGGCCGGATGGTATAATTCCAGCCGAGCTACAAAGATCCTCAAATATAATCTTGCCTTCGCTTGAAAATATCATGAGGTACCGCGTAGAACTATCCCGCATACCCCTGTCATGGAGAGAAGTAAATGTAGTTTTTATTTCAAAAGCGGTAATCGTTCTCATGTTATCCCACAGGACCTAAGATCTATTAATTTATCATCGTTCCTTCTAAAAACTCTAGAAGGACTGAATGATATCCATATACGATCTAGCTTGAATCCTAGTTACCTATCGACGGCACAACATGCCTACTGCAAAGAAAAGTCGGTGGAAACGGCTCTACACTCACTTACAAGCCATATCGAACGATTCTTACATTATAGGGAATATACGTACAATGGCAGCCCTCCTGGATGTATAGGCTTATTCATCGTAAAGTTTGATTTATAATGTAAAATACAACACATAAATTTAAAAGTGAACTTAAAATTTTTATTATCAGTTAAAAGAACAATTTATGGCATTTACTTTTCAAAAATAATATTATGTAAATGTTGGTCGCGACTACGTATGAGGTGTTGCATTCGGAAGGTCCAATTTTGGGCGACTCCTTCGAGCATAGCGACTGGTATCTCGCGGATAACACGAGTAATGTTGGCTTCCAAAGCGTCAATTGTAGCTGGCTTATAAAGACCTGAGACTTTACATATCCCCAGAGAAAAAAAATTCAAAAGTGTGATATCGCACGATCTAAGCGACCAATTTACCGTAGCAAAACCTGAAATTAGGTGCTCACCAAAATGATTTCTCAACAAGCCCATTGATTCACACGCTGTATGGCTCGTTGCGCCGACTTTTTGAAACCAGAACTCACCGAGACCATGAGCCTGAATTTTAGGAAGCACATAGTCTGCTTACATGGTGCGATAACGGTTACCATTGACGGTAACATTCTGATTTGCCTCATTTTTGAAGAAATCTGGATCAATGATTCCACTGAACAAAATTTCACGATAAATCACCGGATTTTCATTGGCTTTTTCAGAGCCCATTCACTGAAAATAGGAAAATATGACGCAAACTCAAGTCGCCTGGCTTCAATTCTTACACAAGTTAAATTTTGTACGCTTTTAGGTCGAGATCCTCACGTAAAATACGCCAAGCCACGCTGCTGAGAACGACGACGAATTGATTCGTCACGGTCTTCGTGTACACTCTCAGCTACAGTTGCTATGGTCTCTTCACTACGTGCTGGATGTGATCTAACCAGTCGAGTATCATCCACTAATGTAAACTGGGACTCAAATTTGCGAATGGTATTGGCAATAGTGGTTTCAGTAGGTGGATTATGCGCACCGTAAGTTCCTCAAATCGCACGAAAAAAATTTCTTACAGAACGCTGATTTTCGTAACACGAAGCGACTTCACAGTGGGCAAATAAATATTTTCGCCACGCAAATATTCTTAACGCACTAGTAAACCTACCAGAAAACATCGACCACACCATACCTAAACAACGGTTTGACAAGGGCTTCCAAATAAGCATTCCCTCCAAATCCTTGTGGGAGGAAAATACCTTTCTGAATGACAATTCAATCCACTTTTACACCGACGGTTCAAAGACTATCAGTGGAGTTGGTGGTGGTGTTTTTACCGATAAGCTTAACCTTAACCTCTCCTTCCTCTTCCCAATCGCTGTAGCGTGTTCCATGCGGAAATTCTGGCAATTAAGGAAGCCCTATCCTGGCTGAAGAAATGAGTATCCACATCTTTTCCGATAGTCAAGCAGCTATCAAATCCCTGGAATCATTCTCTCTAAATTCAAGAACAGTCATGGACCGCCGATCATTTCTAATGGAGATGGCGGAGCAGTTTAATATTCACCTTTGCTGGGTGCCGGGACATAGAGATATGTCTTATGAATATCTAGAAGGCTTGGCATGTTAACTACCGACTTTTGCAGAAGCTGCATGGATGAGGAGGAAGAGGAGACAACCCCTCACCTCTTCTGTACATGTCCAGCTATCTACCAAAGAAGAAATCTCCACCTAGGGGACTTTTTCCACAACGACTTAAGAGACTTAAGCAACACAGACAAGTCCTACGCTTTATTAAGAGCTCCAATGGTTTCAGATCCACGTGGCATTATAATGGGCCAATAGGCCTAAGTGGGTTGGTTTTTCAACAGCCACCTAAACCTAACCTATCGAAGAAATACTATGACGATGGCACATATACGAGTAGAATTTGGAATATGTGGCTTAAATGGCGCAAAATCTTTGCCGTAATTTTTGACAGGATCATTGACAATCAGTCATTTATACAAATAATTTTTGTTTATTGATATTCAAAATACAATATATTATATATATATATAAGGCCACGCCTTATTCTAATATTGTGGCCAGTCCAGAGGCTTTGAAATATTTCTTACATCGCTTTAGGAAACCTAAACATTTCGCAGCATTTTGACGACATCGAATATATGATCGTTCCAACGTAAGTTGTCATTGACACACATAGCGAGAATGGAAAGTTTTTCGGTATCGACGATGCAAGTGCCATTCATGGATAATGATTGAGTATTTAAATTTCGCTTTAGCGACAGCAGACAGCATTGATGGTTCCCAATTAGTTATGCTGCTAATTTTGTAATTTAATGTGTTTAACATACGCTATCGTTCCCGTTCTACAGCCGAATAACAGGGACGTGATTCCGGGAACGAATAAGCAGGCCAGAGAGTACGGTCAGTATTAGAACTGGCAGACAAAAGATCATTGATAAAAATTAAAAAGAGTGTCGGAGACAGAACAAAGCCCTGGGGCACATCAGCATTTATTTTGTGAATATAAGATTTGAAACAATCCAAGGCAACACATTTTCGACAAAACAACTTGAAGCCGAACTCTGCCTGCCTTAGAAATATCAAGTGCAACTATCTTGCTTTTGCCAGATTGATGTACGCTCGTGGTTCCTCTTTTCAGTGAGACATGCCATCAAATCATCAGTGGACCTGTTTCTATTGTATGAAAACAGTACTTCCGGTCATTGAGAAGTTATCGTGTTTCGCGATATTTCATGAGCTGACGGTTTATCAGCGTTTCCATGACCTTGGAAAAAAGGGATCTAAGTGCAATGGGTCTGTAGGAGGAGAGAGAAAAAGATTCGCCTTTTTAGGGACAGGCTGGATAAGTGCTATTTTCAATCTGGTTGGAAATTGTTTTAAAGAGTAGAAGTGATTAAAAAAGTTACTCAATGATTTTGTCAGCGTGGCCGAATACCTCTTCAGAAGAAGGAAAGATATATCATCTGGACCAGAGTATGATAAGTACTCTTGTTACTACACAATTGCGAAAGTGAATTCGTTACATTGAAGAATTGACGCATTTAAATGTAGGCGGAGACAAAGTACAATCTGTACTCGTAAGTGGTAAAGTGGCCTCAAATTATGTCATTGTATATGAGCGTTGGGATGGAGAATGAGGAAGTATTTCTAATGTTTTTGACGAGAGACCAAAAATTTTTTAGTACCATTGGGACATTGTAGTATTTTCTGCCCCAGTTTTTAGTCGTATTGGAATTTCACACGCTTAAAAAAAGCGTTTGAAATTTTTTCGGTTTTCCTCTGTCGTTGGTTGGTTTTGTAGAACCGAAAAAACATTTCTCTAACTCTAACAGTTTTTTCTTTTGGTTTAATACTCTTCATCCGATGAGGGATTAGGGATCTCATTAAAAAGAGAGTAGTGCCAGTAATCATATCAGCAGCAGCATTCAGGTCGTTATCGAGGACATAAAACGACCAGTTAAAATTCTTAAAGAAGCTGTCAAGTCCGTTCCAATTTGTTTTCTCGTATTGCCATACGGTTCTTTTAGGAATCTTTTCTCTAAATTAGGAGAAATTGGCTGATATGATATTATGGTCCGACTAGCCTAGAGGAGAAAGCATATCAACAGTGTACTTATCAGGGTGAGAAGTTAAAAACAGGTTCATGGTATTGGCGGTTTGAACATCAACGTCTGATATTCGTGTGGGCTTATTTATAAGTTGGGTAAAGTTATTTTCCGCAGCGAAGATCTCAACACACCGTCCTTCGGGTGTTGTCTATATAGAATGTTGAAGCCACCCAGAAGTGTGTTTATTAAAATCGCCCGAAATGACGATTTCTGTATGGATATATGGGGATACAATTTTTTGAATGCAGTCAGGCAGCGCATCAAACTCGTTAGAGGACGAACTGCTGTCCAGTTCGGGGCTTCTATAAGCAAAGCAATATGAAAGTGGATAATTTGCTTACGGAGATGGAATTTTAACCACTTGGCGTTGAATTCCGCATTGGAACAGGGTGTACATTGTGGTGGAGTTTGCTAAGCTACTACGCAAACAATAATGGCACTAGTTCGTAGCCCGCTTCAGATCAGATTGATCTGAGAAGTGTGAGCGGGAGTCTACCTATGTTTCACTAAGAAAAGTGATTACTTTTTAGCCCGCGTATATTTGCTGTGTCTACTCTAAATTCGCTAGCCATTATTAAAAACAAACGCAAAAAAATACAAAACAACTAAGGCTGGGAAGTAAAAATTCAAACGTTGATTTACCGGGGACCCATTTAAGTTTTATGTTTGGATGATGCTCAGATATAATATTTCTTAGTAGGCTTGGATATTAATCGGTATTGGTTGTGTATGCTATGGCTTCTAATGCTGACAGTGAGTGAGTACAGACCGTGCTTTTTCTTCCTTATGTTTTTATATAGTATACGACGGCAAATATTGCAATTACTTTCGCTGTGAAGATCGATCTACAACTTGGCAGGATAGAGTGTTGGATTATTGTAATTGAAGATGTGACACTGAAGTTGGAGTTGTTTGTTTTTGAGCCGTCGGTGTAGATAAATGTGTGGTCTTTGAATTTATGTTTTTAGTCCAGGGAACTTGAACCGGATTTTTTTTGTTTCCGTTTTCCTTTCATTGTGTATTTAATTGAATATCGCAGATGAGCATTAATACTGGATGGAAGTTTGGATGTTGATAGGTGTCTTGAATTTGAGAAACCTCTCAAAGTGTCCAAGCAAGCCCATGCGTTGACCTCAAACAAATGTCTCTACAAAACCGTACTTTAGGGCGAAGTTTGTTATAAATCAATTTATACCAGATTGAAGGCTTTTTTCAACAGGATTGTATCTTTCCTAAGCTTTGTGATGACTCCCTTTGAATACTATCCATCATTGCTAATGTATTTTGCGGAAATCACATGTTCATTAACTGAATTCGTTCATACGAGCATGTATATTTTTGTTATATCAGACGAATTATCTTTTCCTTGCTGGGATATTGCCATTCGAAAACTCGTGCTTAGAATCAAATAACAGGTATGATATACAAAAACTTGCAGGAAATACGGCGAATTTAAATGTTCATATTTGGTAAAACAGGGATATATAATATTTGTATCACACGTGGCGAGAAAATATCTAACCAGCAATTTCCTCCTCAACTCTTAACTAAATAGACTGAGAAAATAAATTCTCATTCCTTCCATCGTCTTCAAGAAGAAAATTTTATCAAGATGCAGTCGTTGACGCGTCACATTCTTAGAATATTCTAAGCCGCACACAAAATTCAAACCAAAAACATTGTAAGATCTCTCTTAACTCCCACATTCGAATTGGACTGCATTATTACAGCTTAAAACTTGCCGATTCACTGGTTGATTCGATAATCCCCCCCCCCCACAACCACTAAGGAATAATATGGATAGTTGCACGGGCTAAGATCATGCGATCAATCCACCTCAGCGAGGAAAAAACCAGAAGACGAAGTATGAAATATCTATGAAGCTTATAGATACTTGTACATGACCATTAACAATCTGTTGGATGACAAAGAGTGCGAACAATGTTCACGAATGTATCTGTGCTTTTCTCTGTTTCGTTTTCTGATTCTGTTTCAGTTTATTTTCGTCGGATATGCCGTATAAGCCAAAAGTATTTTTATCTAGTTTAGTAGCTTACTTTGTATACAACAATGACCATACAATACTCTGAGAAGTGATCTTAGTAAGGTGTGTGCCCATCTGAATTACGATGAAGATCGATAAGGATACATAAGGTGATAAATAAATGACACCAAATAAATACGTTTGCAGATTTGTATTTTGGAATGTTTGAATTGTCAAGCTTTACTTCTGACTCATTTTTGCTGTTTATCTAGTGAAGTGTACAAAGAATTTAGCAATCACAACTAGGTGGTTATTATATGAATTGGGTTAACAAGTCACTCCAGTTAGCCCAGTCTTTAGCTAACGGCCTCCAATTGCGCACTCTAAGTCGGTAAAGGTACATTTCTACTTGTGTGCGTGAAGTCTCAATTCTACTGTCCACTCTGACTTTCTGACTTCTTTCTGACAAAGTCGATCTCACTGTATAGCTCGCATAATTCGTCGTTAAATCCAATGAATAATTTGGTTTGCCAATCGTTGCTTCTTTTGACTAAGGAGTCTTTTTTTATTAATTTTTATTAATTCGTAAAAAATACAACATAATAAAGAATTCAGAATAAACCTAAGAATTGCATTAATAAAGTAGCTGCAAAATACCAAGTCCTGCCATAATTTCTGTTACATATATAAAATGCTATAAAAAAACGAGTAAACAGGCTTTCCAAATCTCTGTGGGTAGTCTTTCAGGCTATGTCTCCAATTCTGACCACAAACCATAATCCAGTGGATTTAGATCTGGACTCCCCGACGGCCAATCTTCTGCTGCTATAAAGCCAGCAGCCAGTGGCTGCTGAGCCACCTCTGCGTGGTTTTGGCTGTGTGCGCTGGAGCAGAGTCCTGTTGGAAGATCCGTCTGTATCCATTGACAAGGTTCTTGGTCAAACCCTTTACAACACCCTCTAGCACATCTTCTTGGTAGACCTTTCCACCAGTTCTTATGCCCTTTTTACAGAAATGTAGGGATGTGACACCATAGTAAGAGATCCCCACGAAACCATTACGGAACCGGGATGATGCCCATGTTGAACCCTTGCAACAATTTTTTTCGCTTCCTTAGATGAAGTGGCATACATATTGTCATTGTTTTTGTTGAAAACTTTTTCCACGATAAAAGTTTTCTCATCCGTAAACAGAATGTTTTCATGGCCATTGTCAGCGTGCCACTGGAAAAATCGCTTGAATCTTTCTAGTCTAATTTTTTTTAGTTGAGGATCTAGAAAATGACCCGTGGACCGGCGTTAGGCTATCCCGAATCAGCCTAGACATGGATCTGCTTGATATATCCAATTCCTTGGACATGATCATCTGCTTCCTAAGGAGATAAGGGCGACCAAATTTTATGCGAAAGAACCCGAAAATAACTGCAGTGAATTGTGCAAAAACAGTCGAAAATGAACATCAAATATCAGTCCACCCAGTGTTCCTAGAAAAAAAAACCTCTTTTTAGTGAAATTAACATGAAAAAACGTCTTGACTTTGCGAAATATTTATAGAGAAAGTTAAACTTTTTTAGCTAAACGCGATGTTTAGTGACGAAAGCAAATTAAATTTGTTCGGAAGAGATGGCAGAGTCAGAGTCTGGAGAAAGAAAATATGCATCGCTTTATGTAATTGCAGATTCTTATAGATAATTTGGAAGCTAGACCGTCAAATAAGAAAAAGGAAGAAAAAAACGAAAGTAAATCTGAAAAATGCTCTTTCTGAAGAATGGTCTAAAATCTCAATAGAAACTAAAAGGAAACTTATTCTTTCAATGAAAAAGCGGCTTCCAGCTGTTATTGAAAGAATGAGAGGCCCCACTAAATACTAGCAAGAAATAAAAATGAACAACATCTGAATTTTATTTAATTTTATTTTTCTGAACCATATATTTTTTCCTTTTTTTTTCTAACTGTTGATAATTTTTCCCAAAGGGAATAACAAAAATTGTATTATTTATTGAAGCAAATTCAACTGTATCTTTTATTTTTCATTAAAATGTTTCTAAGGTTGTAAAGCCGAATTCTTAAGGGGGTATGTATATTTATAGGGTTATTCATCGTGAGGCTTGATTAATAATGTAAAATAAAACACATAAATTTGAAAGTGAACTTAAAACTTTTATAATCGGTTAAAGTATCAATTCATGGCATTTATTTTTTGAAAATGACATCATGTAAATGTTGGCCTCGACTACGTCTGAGGTAGTCGCTTCGGAAGGTTCAATTTTTTACGACTCGTTCGAGTATAGCGACTGGTATCTCGCGGATAACACGAGTAATATCAACAGAGAAAATAGTTCAAAGGTGTGATATCGCACGATCTAAGCTGCCAATTTACCGTAGCAAAACGTAAAATTAATTGCTCACCAAAATGATTTCTCAACGAGTCCATTGTTTCACGCGAGTAATATATGCAATTCCGCAATTCTCGGTCAATCCATCTAAACCAGCAAGAATGGGGTCACACAATGCAAATCCCCCAATATCAGCAAATGACACTAAGTCCAATACTGCAGACTCAACAATTAACGGCTATAAAAACGATAAATTAATTATGGGCAAGCGACCAGTACTTCGTTTATATCCATTGTTGATCGCAGCGACGCTGAAGACGGCGGGTCATCATAGGCTAAGTTAAATTAAGATTTTTCATAATAAACGAACGGTCCCCGTTGACCGATAGAAAATTTATAAATTGTTTTTTTTCTTCCGGGTCTCAACGCGATACATAACTGGTGCAGTCGGTAATCCTCTATTCGGTGAAAAATAGGAAGATACGTGAAAGGTCAAGATCGCAACACAGTTCGTAAGACGGAACAACGAAGTATATTAAGTAAAATTTACCAATACACGAAGAAACGGGTTAAATAACTTAAAAGTGAAATACAGTGATAGTTAGTGCGAAATGGCTCAACAACAAGCTTCAGTGGAACAATGTCTAATTATACTAACAGAATTGTTGGTGAGACAAAACCAGCCACAGAGTTGGAAAGCCGCAGTAGAAAAAGAGAAAAAATTCGTTCAACCGTTTAGTGGTGAATCGGGGACGTTACCCTCGTTTTTAGAAACAATTGATCAAACTTTGTTTCGGGTAATTTATAACGAAAAAATAATTGGTGCCGCGAAAAATTACTTATCAAGCGATGTTCCAGCCACGTGGGATGAGTGCAAGGAGAAGCTTAAACTGCACTACCGACCAACGAAGGACCAGCTCAGTATCATAAAGGACATCAATAATATTAAGG
The DNA here is from genome assembly GCA_907269105.1 of Volucella inanis. Taxonomy (NCBI): domain Eukaryota; kingdom Metazoa; phylum Arthropoda; class Insecta; order Diptera; family Syrphidae; genus Volucella; species Volucella inanis. The sequence goes on from OU026158.1 coordinate 40,242,640, forward strand.
TATTTACTATTAACCAATTAATAGATGTAGTCCAAAACATTGTTAATAATATTACTGAATGTGCTGCCTTTAGTGATCAGGGAAATAGCTTCTTGTTTAAACAGTACACTTATTTTAAAAATCAAAGAAGTTACAGCCGGTGCATTAGCTGCCGAATATTATAATAAATATTCTTTGTCGAGCATTAGGGCTACATTACACGAATACATCGGTCAAGATAAATATAACCTTAATATAGAAAAGGGTTATAAATCACACAACAACCAACACAAGACACCAAACTCTAAGAATCAAAAACCACAAACAAAAAGTGATAGCACGTTTAATGACAATAGGCCTCAGAGATCTGGACAATTTAGACAAAATGGAGGAGAGCAATCAAAGCCACCTCCCCATTCAAATCAAGTAAGAGTCCAAAATAATTATGGTTATAATAACAATAAGAACTCTGGACAACACAGATCAGGACGAAATAGGGAGAATCAAATGGAAGTAGATACTCTTAGTACTAAAGAGGAAGTGAATCAGATAGAAAACGAGTTTTATCAACTAGCTTCGGATACAAAAAAAATTTTTATTGAAATAACATTAAAAAGCAATAATTTTGTAGCCTTAATTGATACAGGCTCTACAATCAGCCTTCTAAATTCCAATAGAGTAGCCAATGAGTTATACAAAAAGATAGCAGAACATCCCATAAAAATTAATACGGTTCAAGGTCTCGTAAACGAGAAAACAGAACAAGTAAGATCCAAGTGTCCCGAACAATTTAAAATGCCACATAATGCTAGAATGAGATTGACAAAAATAGCATTGGACAAACCATACGATAAACAAATCAATTCTAAACTTTAAAGATATCCACCAAAACATGAAGCGGAAGTTCGAAAACAAATAGATGAAATGGAAAAATAGTCGATACAGTTCACCAATTATAGTAATTCCGAAAAAAATTGATAATTCTGGAGAACAAAAGTACAGTAGATGATAAACGCCCTCTTCCAAACATAGAAAGTATTTTGGATAAATTGGGCAAGGCTCAATATTTTAGCACCTTAGATTTAGCTAAGGGATATCACCAAATTCTGGTAGCAGAACGTGATATCCGAAAAAACTGCTTTTGTAACACCATCAGGCCTTTATGAATATGTCAGAATGCCATTCGGACTTAAGAATGCACCTGCTTCGTTTCAAAGGATGATGAATAATATTTTGCGGGAGTATATAAACAAAATTTGTGTTGTATACCTTGATGATATTTTAATATTCTCTACAAGTCTTGAAGAACATCTAAGGTCTTTAGAGAAAATATTTAAAAAATTGCAAGAACACAATCTAAAAATTCAGGCTGATAAATGTAGTTTCATGAAACAAAACACTGAATTCTTAGGACACATTTTAACTTAAGATGGGTTAAAACCATATCCAAACAAAATCAGAGAAATCGAAAATTTGAAAATACCAAAAACTGAGAAACAACTTAAGGGATTCTTAGGTATGACAGGATACTACCGCAAGTTTATAAAAGATTATTCGAAGGTAGCATACCCTATGATAAAATACCTTAAGAAAGAGGAGAAAATAAATATAAATGACCCACAATATATATCGGCATTTGAAAATCTAAAAGCCTTAATTACGGCACATCCTATTTTAAAATTCTCTGAATATGATAAACCATTTGTCTTAACAAGGGACGCCAGCAATCATGCTATTGGTGCCGTTCTATCACAAAACGGACATCCAGTCTGCTTTGTTTCAAGAACTCTAAACGATCACAAAAAAAATTATAGTGTCACAGATAAAGAATTTTTTTCAATCGTTTACTCTGCTCAATATTTCCGTCCATATCTATATGGAAACACATTTAAAATAGTAACAGATCATGCACCTATTAAGTACTTACATAGCAAATACAAAGGTAAAGAATTTTCTCAGAGAAATCAGAGATGGTTATTAAAACTACAAGAGTACAATTTTACTATAGAATATCTTAAAGGTAAGGACAATAAGGTTGCAGATTTTTTAAGCAGGTTAGAAAATACACCCAAAATCAAGGAAAATAACGATACCGAATCAAACATGGAACTAACAGAAACCATGCACTCAGTTGAGGAACAACAACTAGATCATATAGGTATTAAAGACGAAATCGTTAACAAGTACAAAACACAACTTATATTAACTTATAATGTTAAGAAAAAAATTGAAATTTTTCATAATAGAAGGATAATATATCTGAACCCACTTGAAGAAGTAAGTAAAATCAAAGATGTTTTAATAAGATTCATAAAGAAAGGAATAATAGCAATATATTCAGAAGTTGATGATCATCAATACAACATAGTCCAACAAGTTATTATACAGCTATTCTCACGAGATGCAAATGTCAAATTCATTAAGTGTTCACAGAGCGCTGCTGAAATCCAAACCGAGGAGGAGGTACATAAACAAATTTCCATCTATCACACAAAGGAATCAATGCACAGTGGCGTTAACGAGACGTATTACACACTTAAAGACAAAATCTATTTTCCTAAACTTCATGAACAAATTCAGTTACTAATTGGCAATTGTAAAAAATGTCAAGAAATAAAATACGATAGGAAGCCAATTAAAACAAAATTTCATATTACAGAAACTCCAACGCAGAAAAACGAAATTGTTCATCTAGATATATTTCACATTAAAAAGAAATCCTTTGTTACGATTATCGATAAACTTACTAAATTTGCTGTAGCTTATACAATTAATGACAGAAATTGGAGATGCAAAAAGGAAGTTTTAATGGATCATTTTTCTAAATTTGGAAAACCCAAAAGGATTATTACAGACAACGAATTCAAATCAGAACAAATTATACAGTTTTGGACTAAACCAAATAGCCATACAGGTAATTCAGACGTAGAAAGACTTCATTCTACCATGTTAGAAAAATTTACAGGAGTAGAAGATAAAGATCTTTCAGTAGAAATGAAAGTACAATTAGTTTTAAATAACTACAATAATCGGTTTCATTCTACAATTAGGACAACACCTAGAAAAGCTAAGGACGAAATTAGTGAACAAAATTTAAGTAATAGAGCTCAGGAAACAAAAATTAAAAAAATTAATAAACTTAATGAAAAACGAGAAAATTACACAGAACAAAGACAGGTAGGTCCGATTAAAAATTATAAACACGTTAGACATAAAGAAGAAACTAGATATGAGATCAAGAATTTAAACAATGTGCACTTAACAAATATTAAAAGACCACATAAATTTACAGGTAATACTATTGATCATCTTATTTACAATACCAATGGTACATGCAACACTTCAGATAACACCAATCAATGAGCAGTCAGGGTATTTGAAAATAAAAACAGAGACAGTTCAAATCACTAACCAAACTAATATTATTCTACACCTTATAAACCCAGAAGAAATATTACGAACAACAATTATTCTAAAAACTAACCTTCGGCATATACAAATTAAAAATAAAGACATAGTTTACAAAAGATTAGAAACTTTAATAGTTAAAATTAACTCAATAATGCCTAAGAAAGCAGAAAGACAGAAAAGAGGTTTGTTGAATATAGTAGGAAAGGCAGAAAAATGGCTTTTCGGAACTATGGACGATACAGACAGACAAATTATTTTCAATCATCTTGAAAACATAGAAGAAAACACACATAACGCAATTTACACAATTAATAACCAAGTCAAAATTAATCAACATTTTAATGAAACCATACATTCATTACAAACCGTTTTACGGAATGATAGACAAAGAATGCTAGACACTTACAATAAAGTAGATAGCGTTATAAATAATATTTTAAAAGAACAGTTATTCTTAGATCAGATCACTAAAATAGGTTTTATTGAAAATAAAGTCAACCAAATTCAAGATAATATTGTATCAGCTAAACATTATATAGTTCATCCAAGTATTCTCACAGCACAAGAAATTAACGAATATAAAATCGATTTTTATAAACTCAACAGAAATAATTTTGTTGTTATAGCAATAAAAATTCCAAGAAATTATATATTAGTTGAAAAAATGTTAATAACCCCATTACCAAATAAAGAAAATTTTGAAATTGATAATAAAGAAGAATATATTATAGAAATAGAAAATAAAACTTATAATTATCAACCCGATGTTACATTAAAAAAACTTAAAATTAAGCAAACACTGCATTGTAATGAAAAATTGTAAACTTAGATATAATAACGAGACGCAAATTTATCGTATAGATGAAACTACCATTGTAATTAAAAATGCTAATCAAAACTTACTAAAGCAAAATTGTGACGAACGAAAAATTGTACTTAATAAAAACTATCTTTTCAATTTTTACAACTGTCGAATAACATTACTTAATGAATCATTCGAAAATAAACAAGAAACCTTCCAAGATAAATATTTTCATCTCGATAATAACATTAATATAAATTTTTCCAAAACTTTGACTTTTAACGATATTGTGTCTAGTAATTTCCAAAATATTAAAGAAATAAAAGAATTAAGACTACACACAAATATAACTTATAGATTAAGCTTAAGCATTATAATAATTTTGATCATTGTAACATTTATTTTTACTTATTATTGTACTAAATCATATATAGTAAAAATATCGGAAAATAAAATTCAGGAGAATTTTCACGCAAACCGAGGAGGAGTAACATATGCAATTCCGCAATTCTCGGTCAATCCAATTAAACCAGCAAGAATGGGGTCACACAATGCAAATCCCCCAATATCAGCAAATGACACTAAAACCAATACTGCAGACTCAACAATTAACGGCTATAAAAACGATAAATCAAATATGGGCAAGCGACCAGTACTTCGTTTATAGCCATTATTGATCGCAGCGACGCTGAAGACGGCGGGTCATCATAGGCTAAGTTAAATTAAGATTTTTCATAATAAACGAACGGTCCCCGTTGACCGATAGAAAATTTATAAATTGTTTTTTTTCTTTCGGGTCTCAACGCGATACATAGCTCGCGCTGCATTGCTCGTAGCCAAGTTGTCGAATAGGCCTAGCCAAGCTGCTGAGAACGACGACGAATCGATTCGTCACAGTCTTCGCGTACACTCTCGGCTACAGCTGCTATAATCTCTTCACTACGTACTGGATGTGGTCTAAGCGGTCGAGTATTATCCACTAATGTATGCTAAACTGGGACTCAACTTTTCGAATACAGCTGAACAATTTGGAGACGCTGACACACAAAGATTCTGCTAGCTCTTCTTGTGTTTGGCAACAATCTTCATAGAGTAATGCTTCCAGTTCCTCATCTTCAAACTTTTTTGGCTGCCCAGGACGTTCATCGTCTTCCAAGCCAAAATCAACACTTTTAAATCATGCAAACCACATTTGGCACGTTCGCTCAGCTAGCGCATGTTCACCATAAACTTCCACCAAAATACGATGACTTTCGGCAGCAGTTTTCTTCATATTAAAGTAACGAAGAAGTACTCCTCGCACACTTTTTCAGGCACAAAGTTCGACATATTTGAGTGAAAAAAAAATTATTGTTGTTTACGCTTCAAATGAATGACATATACTGAAATGACGTACAATGACAGTAGCTTTCCAACGCATGTTTCAATGGAATAATAACAATAGAATACTACATCTCTAGCAAACCGCAATTAAGTTATAGACCCAATACTTTAATTTAGCATCATTGGATGTTTTGAAGGCTTTGATGTGGTGTTGCCTTTCTTGGCAACTGTCCGAAAAACACATGAAAGTTTCTCATCCTCCTGACTACGTGCCTCACCAGGGCTGACGGACAGGGCCAGAAATAACACCTCGTTACCATCAACATTGGATTTCGATTTGATCAGAAAATACTTTACAATATAAGTCATTAAGTCACTGATAGTACGAACAAACTCGTATGCAACCTTTTAAAAATTGTTACTTTCAAAATTAGTCCATCGATTTTCGTCTTGCATATGGTATCTTTACGCTTTTTAAAGATTCTCTGAAGATGAGTAAGTGACTTACCATTCACCGTAAAAAAAAAAAGTTAAGGGCAACGTTCCAAAGGACCCAACTCGATCTATTTTTTGGCCAAATGAAAAGGATAATAAACAAAAACAACGACATAATCAAGAAGGGCTATAAAAATTGCACACCCCATCTTGGCACTTTTTGTCGTTTTTAATTTATTTTTCTGAATTTGTGTGTGTGTTGTTTGTTTGGATATATTTTTGGTCGTCGTCATATACAACCACACCAACTAACTGTTCAATAAAACGAATCACGGATTTATTCCATTTCGGATTTTGTTTTGCGGTGGCGGGTTCATGTTAAACTTTAATGACAATTTTTTTGTTCGTATCAATTTAAGATAGTACTAGAGGAAGGCAGCGAAAAAGAGAGAAATGGAATAATAATAATAAAACATTGAAGAGAAGCAGAATTACTAGAAGTGGAAGTACAAAAAACTGGAAGAGTAAGAGTTAAATTGGAAAAGTCTGCTTTCGTTACTGCCACTGTTTCTTAGTTGGTCTTTGTCTAGATTTTGGCTATCGTGGCACTATTACACTTCTTCTTTTTCTTCTTCTACAATTACTACTAGTTGTTATTATTTACTGACAAGTTCTATTAAGCACGGCATACAACATGCAATAGAGTAAGAACGGAAATCAAATGGGGGTTTTAGTTGTAGGTCGTTTGAGTCTTCTGTTTTTACCCTTAACCTTTCAAACATGGAACTTTGTATACTTGGAAGTGTTCACCTATTTACCCATCCAATGATCCAACCCTCTAACCACCCAGCCATCCATCCATCTTTCTATCTATTTAACTATCTATCTATTATCTCCTCATCCCGCTGATGTAATGCCATAAAATCAGTTTGCTTTTGTTTTTGCGTATGACGATGTGGCTGTCGATGTTCGTACAAAATGGTATCGATGGTGCCGTGCCAAATGGTTTGGATCAGTCATTCTAAAGAGTCAGTGGCTTCTTGAAACCATTAAAAGCTGGAAAAAACACACACACACTACAACAGTATATGTTAGAGTGTCAATTACAATTCAAATTGCGAGGCAATTACGCAAGGATTTCGATTTTGTTTTCTCCGGAATGATCTAGGTCGGCGGTATGGTTCTGGGTGGTTGAATGATGGGTAATCGGTCCCGAGCAATGGGGATGAATGGTGGACGAGTTGGGGTTGATAAATTTCGTATTTACGACCAACGAGTACTACTTATAGAGTGAATTTAACGTCTACGTACATAGTTAGTAATTGGAGCTCGAAATTGATTGATTGCAATATTTTCGTTTCGGATTGCTTTTAACAAGAAATGAATAATTTGAAACTGGTTTCCACCACCTCCACCTCCACTAGATGGAAGGATAGCAGATGGATACGACAGACCGTATTTGAAATTGTGCATAGCAAAGTAAATATTAGTTTTCTGCTTTGCTTTCGCAAATTCGCAATTTATGGCAGAATTGTGTACCCTAAAGGGTTAGGACTCTTATTTTAGGATATATCTACCTACCCTGTGTTCCTAATTTGAGAGCAATTGCTTCGGCCGTTAAGTCTCCCAGCATGTTGTGACGTCTACCATCACATATTATTACTTTTTTTCAATTTCACCTTTTGTGTTTATTTTAAATTTGTAATTTGTTAGTGCAAAGTTACTTTTACAAATTAATTTTGTCCACTCTGAAAGGATAGAACCTAGTCTTAGCTGCCATAGAGCCTTATCTCTTGGTTTACCAAGGATAGGTGAGACCTATCTGGGATGAATTGAGTAAGTCTTCACAAATACTACTATAAATACAGTGTCCGGTGACAGATTTATGTTTCTAAATGTGGTTAAAACAAAAACTTTGAAATATATTTTTGCATTACCAAACGTGCTTTAGCATGTTTTGCCGGATGTTGCCAATTGTAAACCGGATATTTTCATTCAGATGGATGATTATGGGCGATTGCAGAAGACTTCAGAAAAAAAATCATAGGCGTTAAGTCTGGAGTTCTTGGTGGCCACGGAACTTCTCCAAAACGGCTGATCAGTTTTCCATGGAAATCGCGAAGAGAAATACCCCATCTTATCAAAACCACGTATAAGACGAATAAGTTGGATGTGCTTTCAAATTTAGTAAAAAACTTTTTGTGATTTTACATAAATTAATATTTACATTTATCACTCGTTCTCTTTGATTGTAAAAAACAATGGGCCGATGATTAGGCCGTTTGCGATTAGGCGCACCAAAAACTAAATATTGGGCAGTGTGAAAGACTTCACTTTTCTGCTGGTATTACATATGCCAATTTTCTAAAGCCCCACATGGCAAAAAAAAATCGGGCTTAGATTTCGATAATACTCGTAGTGACGAGATAACAAATGACACTAATTTTAATAGGGTTACATGAGTTGAAACATATTGTTGTGATTTTCCCTCAATTGCTTTTAGTAAATTTCGTAACATTATTGTTGATTGTGTAGCTTTTATACAAAATAAAAACCCCGGATAATTATCTTCACAAAAGAGAATTATAAATTTTACTAAGAAAAATAACTTGAACGAGGAGTAAGCTGTTATCTCTGACAACTCTCTGAAAGCAGATTAAATGCAAAAAGTCAACGGCTAATAGTTAATGACTTACATATTGGATAAAGGATCGAGTCGAAAATAAAATTTCTTAATTTAACTAATAGATATAAATCCGACCTCCCATAATCTACAAATGGGCAACGGCCTAAATATTTTTTTCTAGGAAAATAAATCCATAAGTGTTCAACTAGGCTCAGCAGGCTCATCGCAAGAATATATTCCGGAGCCACAAATGTTGCCATCACTTTTCTTTAGCATAGTTACTAAAGTGAAAGTGTCATAATAAGTATGATAGCGCGCCTAAGTGGATCTTATGGTTTAAATATCTTGATTTTAATGAGATATTTGTAGCAATAATAAGACCGTTGGCATACCCAATTAATAGAAGCCTTCAGACTTGTATGATATCTTCCCAGAGTGTTTTCCTTCATATAAGAGAGGGGACAAATGTAATCTAAATCATTACAGACATATTTCTGTTCTGAGTGCATTTTAATTTCGGTTTCGTAAGAGAAAGTCAACCAAATGCAATGCAATAGTGTCATTCCTAAAAAATATTTATGATGCGTTATATAAAAATCAAAAATTATTCCTTCACCTATTGTTCCTCACCTAACCAAAATTGCAGGGCTGCAGAAGTTTGGTTTCATGAGATAATATCCTATGTTGGTTTTCACTATATCTGAATAATAGAAGACCATCGCATTGTAGGTGTAATCCCATAGGGTTCTGTTTTTTACCCTTTACTTTTCATAATTTAGGTCAACTCTATATTATGCCCAGTCCCTCTTGTGCCATTTTTTTTTTTTTTCATAATTAGCGCGCGTTCAAGGTATTATTATACCCTTAAAATGTTTGCACACAATGCGGTAGAAGATAACTTAGGGAAGAAGTAAAGAGAGCTACGGATGTATATTGATCTTAATTAATTAATTGCCTTATGACCTAGTACAGCTTTAACTAATTTAAAAGTCAACAAATGTTTCTAAGCCCTACTTAATATGTCACGCTTTAATATCTCCTTGCCCCATTAGTTAAAGAACATCTTTGTTAGTTTTTATATTTTCTTGATTGTTTATAAGTTTAAGGTATCCGGGATAGACCACGGGCCAACCGATCAGTTTTTAATATACATACACGTACACAGTTACCACTCAAGATTCGTGCTATACGAAATGAATTTCAAGTTATCCTTCTCAATAACAAACTCAAGACCGTAGGCACATAAGACATACATACACATGTCATTTAGCAAAGTAATTTACCAGGCACACTTAGAACTCTTTGTTTGTTTGTTAAGTCCTTTAATGTGAGATGTAACATGTAACAATGGAATTGATATATTCAATGTATTCTGAGACGCTAATATTTGACGCATTTGTCTCAAAGAATATTTTAACCTAATTCAATAAAAAACTTATAAATACTCGTATAAATAGTAAAAATAATCTCCAAATATACATAGTGGACCGATTCGCTACGATTGTGAATTGCAAATGTGCAAACGTGTCCAGACCGAATACAGATGTTGAAAGGACCATTTAATAAGGCGCATAACAAGACCAAAAGCACGAACCCCATCAGAGGTAAGCACTCTTCCGTAGTTTAAGTCAGGCACTCACTGGGGTACAATTGGCCAAATACAATTACAATAATTACCCAGCGTAAGGACAGAAAGACAGACAGACGGACACAGGATTCGTGTTCCTCTGATTCTCTTCCACCATCACCACGCACAAGTGTCAAAAACGTCTGCCTCATTTCAAGCTAAAATATATAAATGAACCAACCGACCAAAGTGGATGTAAGTGGATAGCTGTGATCTCTTCTTAAAAGACAAACCGATACCGATACCGATACCAATACCGATATTGAATGTGTCGCGGATTTAGCTCAGTTCTTCAGCTTCACAAGATGGTTCCTCCATGGTTTCTTTTGCCTTTACCATTACCAGTACGAGTAGACTACGAGTATTCTCCAAATGAAAAATTGCACAGTAAACAATAAAATGTTTTTTTTTTTCCTTCGTTTTTTTATTTTTTTTTTTTTATTCACTCCACTGTGCCATTGTGACCATGGACTCTCGCTTTTTTTTATCATTTTGATTTTCGTTTTGAGCGTTGTTTTTGCTGTTGTTGGCGGTGGTGTCCCCGCTTTGCTTCCTTTTGTTTGTAGTGGCCGATGGGTCCTTTTGTTTTCGGTGCGATGCAACATTGGGTACATTTATTATTGTCGAAAAACAAAAAAAAAAAAAAAAAATGGAAAAAGAAAAGATTAAGGTTAAAGAAGGTAAAAACTCACTTCAAGTTAAGTCTGGTGGTGGCGGGTGCTTATTTCGTGGTTTTTTAGGGCTTGCTACTCTACTCCCTGTTCGTTTTAAGGCTCTTTGTGCACAGCGAACAGATTACAATCTGTATGCATTCATTCATCGACTTTGTATACTCGTGGTGTGTTATGTGTCGCGTTTACCGTTTGCGAATATACGTACAAACACAACACAATGGCTAGAAACTTTTTGTATTTATATTATATTTCACCATACCAAAGAAAGAAAATGATGTTGATGATGACAACGAAAAAGCTAATATTAATATATTGTAGGTTCTCAACCTGGACCGGCCATATTTATACGATAGGGCTGGCCTATTTCGATCGTATATTGTCCTGCTCTACGTGTAAATATTAGTATTGTGAGGCTGTATCATGGCTCATTGGACAAAAAAATCATAGTGTATTCACTGGCAGGAATCCTTTTTCACGTGCATATGCATGTATGTAAATATGTATATCGATCAGCGAATGCATATTGCTTACCTAGTACGAAATTGAGCGAAACTCTCGAATCCTGGTTACTGCGAGATATTGGACTAATATCAACACTTAAGAACCTGCACACATCGGAAGAAAAAATATAAGCAAATATCGATTGGTGTTGTTTTACAAGCTTTGTAGGTTATAAAGACTAGAAAATAAAGAGCAGCAGAAGTCAGGAATAAGCTGATAAGCATTCATATCAGGACGTCTGTTATGGTTGAAGGTTGGAAGCGATGATACTGAAAATAGCGAAAAAATTTTAGGCCGAAGTTGAAGCCTCATAGTGCACAGATTTTAATTGTACAAATAGATGGCATTAGGGTTGTTAATTCTCGCTTTTTTAAATGTAAAGATCTTTTTTCATTTTATATCGGTAGCTGTCACCTTACTTTAGAAGCAAATCGAGGTTAATTTTGTGTCCAGCTGTTAGTAAGATTTTAACAGGGAATGTAAAAGCGAACATTTTCCACATATGCATATGCATGCACTAAATTTATATTATGCGCAACCATTTTGGAATATTGCCAGAGTCATAAAAAATAAAAGTCGTCAAATTCAAAGCCTTCCTCTTTCTGATAAGATTTTTTACACTTACACTTGCCTTGCCATTTGTTAAAAAACCGCCAAGGTTCTCAAAACTTATCCGATACAGCTGCTAATTGTATAGTGGGTCTCTCAAATACAAGGCTCAGCACATGAAGAACCTACCTCAACATGACCTAGAAAAAAACACTAAAATGTAGCAAGTAATGAATCCGGAAGGCTCAGATAGTATCAAAAATCTGTACTTGAAAAATCATAGTTAACTTTTATAGTAAGTTCCTGCCTCAAACTCCAATATTTTTCTGATTGCAGGAAGATTGTAACATAATAATACTGATTCCAAAGCCAGGTAAAGATAAGATAAAGCTAATAACTACCGATAAGTCTTCTTAGCAGTCTCAGCAAAATTTTTGAATAGTTTTTGGAAAAAAAAGATTCGGGTCAAGAAGCTATCTTAGTGCTATTCCCCAAGTACATAAAACTGCTAAAAATGATGAAAATAAAAGAACGCACGCATCTGCGATTGCAGAGAAGTTAATTGAAATTCACTTAAAACGTCTTGCTTGATATTTGGGCTCCACATGAATTTAAAGAGATTAAGTTAACCCAATCAATCACTGTTTGCGATATGCATCTCAAATGCAATGAAATCATCACTAGTGATAAAAACTGGAGCATCGACAATAACATCAATTGAAAATGACATGTAAATAACGGTATGTTGTCATTTTGGTGGAGTTAAGAAATTGCATGTATTTTGAGCTGCTCCCACGAAAGTAAACGATCAACTCAGATGTTTACTGTTAACAACTAATGAAACTAGAGGAAGCAATCAATGAAACACGGCCAGAATTGGCAAATCGTAAAGGAATCGACCACATACATCTTTGTTAATTTGTGAAAAATGATTGAAATTTTGGTGGGAAGTGATGTCACATACACTATTAAAATTATATTTGTTTCGGAGTTTACAAAACTGTGTGAATAGTAAAACTTTCACCAATGTTGATGAACTTAAATTGCACTATCTAATCAGTTGATGTGTCAATTGCGAACCATTTCAAAGATTCTCATCTGCCCAGTGTCTATCGATTTGCCGGTGGAAACGCAGTCAGCGAATTGAAAACGAATGCTCTATAAGCGCTTTGCCAACGCCGATATTCAACAAAGTTTTGAATCTTCTTCGATCTTAATAGTTGAATTGTAGCTTTTGTGATGAATGAGGTCCTGGATTGAGAATTAATCGAATAACAAAAGTTTTGGGGCATATTTTCAGTATACCCATCCCCGTTTCAGCCGCGTTTAGATTACAAGTAGAACTAGTGGACCTCGATAATTGGCTGATGCTAGCTTGTATCTTTGAGTTTATGTTTGTTACTACCCTAAGAATTTGTGGACGCATAGAGAAGCGAGATATGACGTTTTCGCCTGAACTAAATGTTTAGACTTCTCATGTAATAGAACTTGCCCAGCTGCAACAACATTCTAATAAATAGAAGGGAAAATAGTCAGCAGCATGTAAACGTTGAGAATCTATAAAATTTAGAAATAGAACGCTTTTGTACGGTAGGTTTAATGAAGTAGCAAATCAGTATTGGTAGCCTAAAACTCAGTGAGGTTCATCACACTCGATCACAATTTCTCATTTTGCCCAAAATCAAGGAGCAAGTAGTATATTTACTGTCCCCAAACAAATTAAATCAAAAACGTTTAAATACAAAGGTGGATCAGTAAGTATATGATTTTTGGAATTTCCCAATTTTTTTTTTTTACAAAATTGAACAAGCTTGTAACATTGATTGAAAGCAGACAACGGCTGAAATGAAATTTAGTGTGGCGAATTGAATGAATTCTTGGCTTTGTTCCACTGCAATATGAATTCACTACAATACATCAGAGCGATTTGGCGCCGAACAAGCCCAAGGTTTGTCCAACCTAAAAAATAGCCACAGCATAATCCATATCGAATAACTTTAAAACCAGCTTATTATATCGGTTAAGAGACGTTGCAAAGGAAAAACAACAGCTTCTGGTCAAACGTTCACCGGGAAAAAACGGTGACCGCAGAAGTGTATTGCTGTATGATTGACAAGTTTATTTTAGCAAGACGGTTCTAAACCGCACTTGACTCGAGTCAATGCACCGTAATGCACCTACGTTTTGCTCCGCCTATTCGTTTTGGCAAAAAGAATAAACTTTTTCTTACGTATTGATATTTGAAAGTTTAATGTAGAAATCCCGCGTAATTTAAAGGACGTCGAAATATTCGAAGAAAGTTGGTCCCTTGTGGCTTTTGATGACGCCCATCCATTCAAAAAAAAAAAAACCGCATCCATTGATAGAAAGAAGCACCGAATGCGACCATTCAGAATCACATTTTTCTATTTCAAACCGTCAAAATTTATCTGAACTATTTCCTACGGAACTGCGGACTGACCTAACAATATTAAAGCAATACAAAAACGCAAGGCAGCAACGTCATCGAGTAGTCGAGAACTACCACGAACTATCATTAACACATTATTCCTTCATACAAAAGAAGTGGTAGTTATTTGAACTACAAAATTTATCATAATCACAACTTCAACTTTAAATACTTATCGATTTAAATGCTATTTACTTCTATATATATGATCTAAATATTTGAACAGATATGCAGAGAATACAGAGAGAGAGAGAGAGAATGGAAGTCAAATCAAATCCATATAAGGAAATAGAACGCTGACTGAAGTCTAACGAAAAACGAAAGACAAAGCCGCCGCGCCGATTTTTTATAACCTGCCGTCGGAATTTTTACTATTGGATGCATTTACCACGTTAGTATGGATGCCTAGAACTCTAACTCCTTGCAAATTTGATGATTTGCCAAAAACTAAGCTCAACAAATTTCTTCGGCCGTAATCTGCATCCACCAAAATGTCTGTACCAACTACGGGGTTATGTTACTATCATACTTCAACTCGGGTGATCTATTCAACAAACGAATCATTGTGGAATAAAGGCTTAAACAAATCTTCTCAGATTTTTTTTATCAGATTCTGCAGTTCTTTAACACCCATTCTTCCCATTAGAATAGTCAATTGAGGCCTTATGCTAATTTCATCCATAAATTTGCGTATGCTGATCTTTTCCTTTTGCAATTCAAACACCCTCCGATCCCCCATCATACTCGTATCTTATCATTTCGCTTCAAAGACAAAAGGCAAAAATAACCAGTTTACCGTTCTTACGAGAGTACATATCTCTATCTATAATTATTATTAGTCCATTCTGTATCAGTTTCTGATGTATTCGTATCTTTGGTTTTTGCTTCTGCTGTCAGTATCGTTTAATTGTCATACTATTCTACGGTCGTTTATATGTATGTATAAATTTTCGAATTCTTGAGATATGATGCGTGGGCTGCTCAGACCGGATCAAAAATCGGTTTTAATTGATGTTATTGTTATTATTATCAGTGACCACTACACGGGCTCTTCGTGTTAAATTCTTCACTAATAGGTATTTAGTTTTTTAGTTTTTTTAATTTCTTTTCTCTTTTTTTAAAAAAAAAAAATATTTTTCGTAATATTTCTTCATGAGGTTTACGAATATATATATATATTGTCATTAAGTATAGAAGGTTTCTCTTTTAATTAGTTTGTTAAAAAAGTGGAATCAGTGGAACTAGCTTTGATTAATATATAGAAACACATGTACATATGTCCGTCGGTTTTCTCCCCAAGATAAATCTCAAAGGTTACCTTGAATTAATTTTATGTGAATAATTAAATTGATTTTTTTTTTTTTTAGAATTGAAAGTTTACTGGTGTATTGTTGAGAATATTGAAGTCCATTATGTTGTGGAATAACTCTCTTGGCAACTTGATGCTGAAAAAAGTGACTTTTTGATCTGCCATTGCCAATCATGTACCTACATATTTTTGGTATATACATGTATACAAGCAGGGTGCTTGAATACGGATGTGAGAATTGAAGTACAGTCTTCAGCCTAAATTTAGATCTAGACCAATTCCTGGTTTCCTGTTCAGATGTTCGCATGTTGAAGGAGCCTTCCGTTTTATATTGATCCTAAAATTCTTTTTAACAGATTTGTCAGCTATATCCCATCAAGGAGCTCATCCGACATTTACAAGAAGCATGTCGAGAATATAGATAGAGTTACCGCATTCCCTGAATTTGGAGGTTATGGATACTTCAAGGCAAAGATGAAACGCAGGACTTGAATTTTACTATGACATGTAGTGGATGAACAAATGGAAACCTTGATTATGATTATAATTAAGATTCATATAATACAATAATGAGGGGACCTGCGTAGCGACTGATCGGGAAGCTGTTGAGTATCCTATAACTTGTCCTATAAGTTCGGAGTACTTTTTTTTTTAAAAGAACTTAACACACAAGAGGGTATGACTATTCTTATGGTAAAATGCCATAGCACGTGTTAGGTTTTTCGGTTAATTGGATAGAGACCACTTGCCAGTGGTGCTCCTCGGTAGCTGCATGAGTAAGCCATTACTCATGCTAAGGAAGTACGAGCTTCTCGAAAAAGTATATGAGCAATGTTCGAAATATAAATAACGTCAGAGTAAAACAGGAGGACATTTTTGGTAGGACAGTTGGTAAATATAGCATACACGATGGACTTTGTGGTGGAACGAAATATGACTATAGATCATTAAACGCTTCATCAAATTGATCACATTACACATGTATACATGTACATTACGTACAAAAGCTTCAATCGCAAGAATCTTCGCCGAACGCGTGTCCCGAAATCTCTCAGGAACTCATATGCTATCAATATCAAGTACTGAAAACCAGTGGCAATCAGAGGCGCCGCAATAGATATGTTGGATTTAATCCGACCACCACCAAGAAATCTCTGGTTTGTTTAAAATTGGCATCAAGTACACGCAACTAAACAAGAAACTTACAAAGGAGGAGTACATCTAAGGAGGAAGTCGCTCGTGAGTTCTATGAGCAGAAGAGAAGGGAAGAATATCGGCTTTTCCAGAAGAATAAAACAAAGGAAGTGAATAGCGCATTCGAAAATATTAAGCGCTTTGAATCCAGTAATAGCATTCTTAAGTTTTCCCATCTTGTAAAAAGAACTCGTCAAGGTAAGAAGATCCGTGTAGATGCCTGTAAAGATGAAGAAGGTAACCTTGTATTGGATTCACAGTCGGGGCTGAGAATATTGGAAAACTTTTCCTGCAGACTGTATGACGGTGAAGAAGCCCAACATTCGGCCGTCAGGTAGAATAGACCATTCAATTTAGCCAAAACTTCCATCCACCTAACCAAAACGAAGTAAGGATGGCAATACCTAAGTTGAAATCCAACAAGTATTGGTCATATAAAAAGTCTCCGCGGGTTTTTGTCACTAGATGGTGTTGGTGACCATTTATCTGAAAACACTAATCTGATTATGCCAAACGAACAGGTATTTGAAAGGTGACATGTCAGACAAAATTTTTTGTGAAGACATATGTGTAATTCGTTGCTCGTGTTAAAAGTTATACTGTTTTGAATATGAGTGAAATATCTGAAGAAATACGCTATATGATGCTTTTTTACTATAAAATAGGGAAAAACGCTGCAAAAACATGGCGAAAAATTTGTGCAGTTTACGGTAAGAATGCTGTGAGTAACCGTTCCGTTCCGGAAATGGCGATGTAAAAGATGCACCTCGCACTGGTCGGCCTGTCATTGAAAAAGTCTGCAAAATTTTGCAACTGATGGAGCCAGACCGGCACGGAAGCTGTCTGGAGATAGCGGAGGCACTAAACATCAACCCTATGACAGCTTGGAATCATCTAAAATGAGCAAGCTACTCAAAGAAGTTCGATGTTTGGGTGCCACTTGATTCAATGCAAAACAAATTTAATTGACCCAATAACCATCCGTGAAACGCTGTTTAAAACGACACATTACGGGAGATGATAAATGGATTAAATGCGAGAATATCCAACGCAAGCGATCATGGTCAAAGGTCGGTGACCGACCACAAACGACTTCAAAGCCTGGATTGACGGCAAACAAGGTTATGTTGAGTATTTGGTGGGATTGGAAGGTAATTGTCTATTATCAGCTTCTAGAACGTGGCAAAACGGTAAATTAGATCTTCTACTGTACACAACTCGACCGTTTGAATGAAGCTTTCAAGAAAGAGCGACCAGAATTGGCCAACAGAAAGGGAGTTGTCTTCTATTATGACAAAGCTAGGCCACACACATCTTTTATGACACGGAATAAATTGACGGAGCTTGGTTGGAAAGTTTTGATGCATCCACCATATAGCCTCGAACTTGCACCCTCTGATTACCATTTGTTTCGGTCTTTGAAAAACTCTATTGATGGTAAAAATTTTGGTCGACCGAAGAGCTGAAAATCACTTTACCAAGTTTTTTGCTGATATACCACAGAATGGAATTATGAAGCTACCCAGAAAATGGCAAAAGATCATAGATAATAATGGCCAATACGTACTTGATTGAAATTGATTTTGAATTAAGAATTTTTTTTTTTTCAAAAATGTACAAAAAAATCGCGGAGACTTTTTATATGTGCTATAAGCTGGACCTCACGGCTTACCGGGCGAGTTATTCAAAGCTTATGGAAATGACTTTATCTAGGAAGGGCAATCACCAACACATTTTTCAGATCTAGCCTGATGAATCGAGTCCCGGTCCACAAGAACCCCCTCAAATGCGCCATATATATAAGTCTCCTCAACATCGCACACAAGTATCTACCTTACTGTGTGAACGTCTGAAACCATTCGCCAACAACATGATTAGCTCTTATCAATGTGGTTTCAGTCCAGTAAGTTCCACAATCGACTAAATCTTCATACTCCAGCAGATCCTAGCAAAAACTGAAGAAGTCCAAATCGATGCTCACCATTTTTTCATCGATTTTAAGGCCGCAAATGGCACCATTTCTAGAGCTCGTCTATCTGTATGGAATAACGTTAAAGTCGGTAACTTAACCAAGATCGTTCATGTCAAAAAAGGTTTTAGACAGAATCCAGACGCGCTGTCATATTACTTCCTCAAGATGTGCTGGACTCATAAGTGAACATCGGCAGCACAATCTTTCAAGAGCGTGTAACTTCAGCGATGATATGAACATAATTGGCAGAAATTAGCGGGCTGTCACCGGTGCGTTCGCTAGTATTTAAACGGAAGCTGCCAAAATGAGTTAAAAACATCGACGAATTGTACAGTACGTTATAGTCGACAGCTATAGCTATAAGGTATTAAGGGACTTTGTCTACAAACAAATTTGTCAAAAACACCTCAGCAGAAATAAAGCAAAGAATCACTCTTGTCAATCGCTGTTTTTTTGGGATAGGAACGCCCTATCCCGAAAAACTAAGGACACTCTTTACAAAACCTTGATCATCCCAGTCCTGCTATATGATGCTAAAAAATGGACTTCATCGAGAGCGGATGAAAATACCTATCTTTCGAGAAAAAAAACCTTCGAAAAACATTCGGTGAGGAGTAGAAGATACAACGACGAAGTGTATGAGCTGTACAGAGACATCGATTTAGTCAGAAAACTGCACATTGTACTCCCGAGATGACTAGGACATGCAGAGGAAATGGGCACCAATGGACTTGGAATGGAGGGAGTTAGCTAAGGATCGGGTAAACTGGAGAGGCTTGTTAGTTGAGTTCTAGATTCACCCCAAACTGTAGCACCATCTTAGTAAATAAATTAGTAAGATACAACAATCAGCCACATGAATTTTTGAACTGGTTCTGCAAAATCTATGTACCATAAATTTAAATTCTTTAAGGGGATTTTATGGCATGGAATGCACTGTGCCACCGTTCTTGTGATGAGGTCATCGAGGTTGGGCCACCACTATTTATTTCATACTACTTATACCCCGATAACCTTAATGTGGGATAACTAGGACGTTTTTTTGCACCGCTACGAACACTCACATGTTAGAACAGACACTTAAAGAAAACTTTCTGGGAAAACATGGCAATAACATGCTATCTTCTATACCAACCGTACTGATTATGATCTAAGACCCTTTAGCTGGTCAGGTCGTATTGGAGAATTTGACGATGACTTCGGAGTAAATAGGAAAATCATGTATGGTCGTCTATCTAATCGCATGATTCCTCGTAGCTATCGAAATCCGAGAGAGACAACCTGCATTCGCATCCTGTTTTGTCGGACAGGCTACACCTATACGCACCCCATTAACACAATGGCCCATCATTGTAATCGCTGGATAGTCATATTAGGGAATTTTTTACTGGGGCTGTAAATGACTCTTAGCAGTTGATGATCGCTGATCAGCTCAAATTGACTGGGACAGTTGGCACTTCTTGATACTAAATATGAGAGAAAAAGCTTTATTTTCGGTCTAACTACACTTTTTTTTTGTTTCGTTAAGTGTTTTATACCCGAAAGCAATTGGTTTTTTTTAACTCATTTGGATGCACATGCGATATAACTGCTCCTATAATTTCAGTAACCAGATGTCACTGGATAAAAATTAATCCTGAAAGTGGACCAATTTCAAGGCGATCGTGATTTCTCTAAACAAACTTTACTCCTTTTGACCTTATCTCTATAAATTGGTTATAACATTTAATTATTCAGGAATCCTCCGGTTTTAGTGAAGTTTAGTGAACTTACATTTTTTCTATTCGACATCGTAATCCATGGCGTTCAAGCCACTCGAGAAAGGCTACCAAGTTTCTCAGATACTCTTCGTTAGTACGTCTAGACACAATGGAATCGGTAGGATACGCAAAATTCCATATTAGTGGTAAACTGATCCATGTACCATTGGAAAATACCAGTGGAACTTGAGGTACCCAATGGCAATCGCTATTATTCGAAAAGCTCAAACTCCGTGTTAACAACGCACAGCTTTTCTGACATCTGACAGGTCAACTTTAGTGAAAAAGCGGACACCTTGTAACTTTTAAGATATGATAGTTCTTTGATACGTGGCACTGGGCGGCGGTGATTATTGGTGATTTGCCACATTTGCACAAGTTTCCCTTTTCCTTCTTTGCCACCACAATGGAGACCGCGCATGGCTAGTTTCAACTGGTCCCAGTAAATCAATTTCTCGACGAAAATATATATATGTATTTATCTTTTTTTTTGACAAAGATTGTGAAGCCATATTTAAAATACCTAGGTTGGCTGTTTGGCTTCACTAAAAACTAGTTCATGCTTCTAGCATAAAGGTTATATCGCCATGACCAATGGCTTTGTCGTGGTTTGCAGTGCGGTAGCTCTAAGCCAGTTTAAGTCTATTATGTTCTTCTCATTGGACAATTCGGAGACTATGAGTGATAGCGTTCAAGTTACAGTATTACATTTTACTTTAACGTTTATAGTTCCTCTAACCTGTATGCAGTAACCTATGGACTCACATTGGGGACTATTAAAATTTTGGTAACCTTCTGAACCTACCAATAATCATGTGGCACCCGTATCGAGTAGTACGAAGATTTTCTTCTCATTTACCCCAGCCTCTTATAGTAGAGAAGATACGTTTACGACTGTTTAGTCTACCACCTGGTTAATACCATAGAATAAGAAGATTTTATCTGCCTGAGGCGGGAGCCACAATTTGTACGGTTTTCGTTCCTATGAACTGCTTCGATAAGCGTGCTTGCGATCTGAATGCTCGGCATGCTTTGAGGATAAGCAAACCCTACTAATGTGCCCATGTTATCTACAGGTATGACAAACCGAGTCAAGATGTTTGTAATTGTTTTGTCTTACATAAAAATTACCATTTGACTTACTTGTAGATTTCTGACAACTTGTGTGGTTCAGCTGGTTTACTCTCCGAGGATGAAGACGGTGGGGGAATGCTGCTACCTTTTAAAATACTGGATGCCAGTTGCGTCGACTCGTTGACAATCGCGAGTTCGTCGACTTCATACAGAGTGGGATGGGTCACGGTCATGTGAACTATGTCGTGCGGCGTATAAAAGGCGATCTTGTACCTGATCATCGTGTCAATTTGATTAAGATCATTTTTTGAATCTCAAGAACAGTGAATGAAAAAAACTTCTACTTGACTTTCCTTACTTAACATATATCGTGATTATTTTCGAAATTAAAATAATTGTTGGTTGAGCTCTGAAGACTATTAATGTTGCAAAATAAATCATTAAATAGACCAGCAAAGACCAAAGAGTCATAAACAATTGAGTTGCTAACATTTCATCAGTATACATATATAGCTGTTCTATTGAGAATCTCATTAAAAATACGCCAAGATTTGATGCTAATTTTATGCTGAAATAGTTATCTCTCGTCAAAGAGACTTCAAATTTAAGTTTGATGGCGATGCATTCTGTGTTTTTCGTATAAGGGAATGGTCATCTTTGCCTGTTAGCTTAAATCACCTATAATCGATGAAATGCAAAAAAATTGCACCCAAAGCCTTAAACACAGCCGAAACAACATTAAGAAAACTAGTAATGGAATTCTTAAAAAAATTGACGACTGAAACACCAACTTCGAGAGAATGATATGGGCCAGAAATTGTACATGCTCATGAGTGAATATGTGGTGCACATGTGTACATATGTAAATAGAATGTTGCATATCACGAACCTGGACTCGTAATCTTGTTCTGCAATAAGTCCGCAGTTGTTATTAGTAAATAAAGAGCTATCTCTGTGTATAAATAAATATGTATGCACGTCCAATCTAATTAGCAAACAAAACAACACAAATTCCCATTAACCCACATACATATCTACTTACTAAGTCTATGCAACAAAGAAAATCTTAAATTGGTAAGAAGAAAAAATTCTGACTGATAACACAACATGCTGTTAATATCAGCTTACCATTATAATTGTGGTACGTCAATCTAAAAGTAGGTATACTTAAACGCAGTCGGTGTCAGTGTGGTCTTAATTTCTTTGATTTCCCTCGATCCACTCTTACCGAATCAATATATTTATACAAGATATTGTACATATGGTCGGAAACACACCAGGTTCAGTGCCACGCACTCTATTCACAGGTGCGGCCATCACCGCCGCCACCTCCGCCACCGCCGCTGCTGCCAAAAGTCCATTTTAGGTGCTTATGATGATGACCAAAACAACAACCACCTCACCAGTCAACGATATTTAACGACACTTTAAAGAGATGCCCAGTAGGTAAGATACCACATACTACTCTGCATATGCATTTGGTCCATCAGCTTCGATCGAAATGAACTGAACACAATTTTTAACTAAACAAAAACTAAAAGTTAAAAAAAAAGAAGAAAAAACCAACAACAACACTTGAAAAAGAATCAAAATAAAATTAAAATGATGGAAAATTAATACCAGCATCGGCATCAGCATCAGTTCCTCACTGTAATACCAAGCGTACATAACCTACCATATCACCACCAGAACCAGTAGAGTTAGTGTTGTTGGCTCTGTACTGATCATGCAAGGTGGTTTCCAAAGTCTAGATCCTCTAGATGACTGTCTATATTGTGCGTAGCGTTGGATGCGTACAATAATCTGCGTCGTCGGGGTGTCCAATAGATTCCTTACTCCGATCATTTTTTAAAATACTTATTTTATTTAATTTGTTTAATTTGAAGCAAAGATATATGAGACACGATAGTTTGGAGGATAGGCCAGGAACAGCGGACACCGAGCCCAAATGTCAGAATAGTGGTGGTGGCCGTGGTGGGTGTCACATAACAGCGCGAGGTATCATTTTTTTCACTTCTACCTGACTAATGCGTTTTTTTTTTTCCTTCTTCGCCTTCTTGGGTCTTCTTCACATATTATCTATAGATATGTGTTCGTATATTCTTCGGAGCTATACACAATTTAATAGTTATAAAGGGGAAAGATCAATCGGATAATGCGATGAGACAAGTGACTAATTGGACAGTTACACTGTCAAGGCGGGTGGTAGGCTTTCATTAATGTTTTCGTTTCAAGCAAGATCCCTAGGATACGAGTATGTTGGTTGATGGTTGATTTTGTTTGTGTTTGTGTGAAATGAATTAAGGAAAAATATTCGAAAATGATTGGAATGAAAATAGACAATTTAAAGTTTAAGGCCATTGGTTCGACACTAATACATCAACCCTGACTTCCAGGGATAGCTAAGGATATGCAGTACTTATGCTTCTTTAAAGAAAAAGACGCATGAGAATGCTCACCAAAACTGCAGTTTCATCAAGATGCGGCTGGGAGTCATAAAGACTTGTATAAGGCGCATCGATGTCTAAAATCATTGCCCATTAGACTCCGAACTCCTCAACCAACTATTGGTAATGGTTTTAAAGGTACTCTTAAGGAAAATACATCTGGAGAGACAAGAAGACGCACTATCACATAATGTGTGTTCCCTAGCTTCGTAATCCTCGAAGCCCATTTGACACTAAGGAAAGTGCACAGATTTATTTTACTATCTCAGACTACAGTTCTTAAAAAAGAATTTGGATAGCTTCCTGATACCATTCCTGTTGTGATTGAGGATATATTTGAAGAAGCGATGAATTTAGAGTTTCGAAAAAACCTTCTTTTCATAACATTTACTACCTATCGAATTAAGTACCCATCACAGCCTAATCTTATTGTGCTGGGTTGGCTTCCGAAGGACACTGAAGTAGTCCAGGTATAGACCACAAACCTTAAGACTGGTAAGAGGTCACCACCTTGTGGGCGTCTCTTTGCCGCAGGTACTATGTTGGAAATCTGTTCAAAAATGTGTATGATTCTGCAGCGTTCAGGAATGCTGTCGCGCCACAAATAATCGGTTGATTAGAAGCTCTCCGGTTTACGACATTTGTGACTGATTTATAGTCGGTGTTGTTAAGATGACGATGAAGTACGTCTCTTCTATCTGAATATCCAAGTAGTTTACTGAAACTTCGGTGAACCAATAATCGGTTGATTAGAAGCTCTCCGGTTTACGACATTTGTGACTGATTTATAGTCGGTGTTGTTAAGATGACGATGAAGTACGTCTCTTCTATCTGAATATCCAAGTAGTTTACTGAAACTTCGGTGAACCAACTTCTGCAAAATGCAGTTGATTAAGATGCATTTTTCCGTTTTGAAAAAAATACAAACACTAGGTGGAATCGATCAGATGATGGATTGAGTCAATTACGCTTGATTTGTTATCTAGCATTTGGACGGAAACCAAGTCTACCTCTTACCGGACTTGTGGTATGTATTGCCTTCTGAGGCTTGCTCTAAAGAAGGCTGCCTAGGGAAGACGTAAAAGCACTATCTTATCGAAAAAGGGAGAATGCTTGAGTCGCTGGAAGTAAGAAAATCGTGCCCAATGTCAAAGTGAGCTGACTTACCTTGGTTGCAAACCTTGCTTTATATTTTCGTTGTAAGAATTAAACTGCGAAAGCAAAGAAAAAACAAACAGATCATGTAATGACATTATTAAACCATAAGTTCAAATATCCTCTTTTCAAATCTAGCCTTTCGATTAAGGCGAGTTTAAGACATCCTGCCATAATTTAAGAAAAAAAAAAAAAAAACATTTTCAACTCTAAAATAACTACTCTCTTGTCGGACTTCGACCATGCCTAATCTGTCGTTTTGCACAAAATACGCAAATACCCAACCCATCTGAGGCAAAAGCCGTCAAATCAAAACCAGACACTCATTTAGCACTGACACTAACTGCCCTTCAATTAGCAGATGCATTTGCTGCACGCCTAGAAAAAGTCTTTTACCATCATCATCATCACCACCTCGGCAGCATCATTCAACGACCGCAATAAGTGTGCGTCTCTTAAAAAAAGAAAAGACATTCGCGCGCGCACACGTTCGCTGCCAATGTATCTGCCTTTGCCCTCGCCGCCTTCACCGGCATCACCGCGGACCACTAAAATGTCACAAAAACATAATGAGATAAACTTAATTACATTCGTTGTATTTTATTTTTCAATCACACCTTCGAGCTGTCTAGCAACAGCCACAGCAACAGACAGCAACAGCTATAACACAAGCAACATCATCAAACAGGGTTAAGGCGCGCTCTCACCCTCTGAGTCATTGTTTTTTGTTTGTGAACTGCTGCCAGTAGACCGACAGACGAATGAAAATTCATTTATTCACCTCGAAAGTGGTTTAAGCCTTCCATCTAACCCATCTCTGTCCGCATCGTCATCGTCATCGTCGTCGTCGTCGTCGTCGTCGTCGTCGTCGTCGTCGTCGTCGTCGTCGTCGTCGTCGTCGTCGTCGTCGTCGTCGTCGTCGTCGTCTTCGTCGTTGTGGTCGTGGTCGTAGTCATGATCGTGGTCGTCTTGCTGCCTCATCGTTATAGCCCCTAACCCCACCATCCCACCATCATCAACATTCGTCTTGTCTTTGACCACCTTGGCTAAGATTCAATTAATGAGTCGAACGGCTCATGCCTCAGTGAGGCCTCAGGTGATATTAAAAACTAAAAAATATGACTTCACGCCTGGTCTGTGTATTTGTGTAGGCGTTAAGTATTGAAGAAACCTGTAAATAATCAATTAATTAGGAGTGTTCTCTTTTCCTTCATTTTTGTTTCTTTGTCTCATTTGGTTGTTTTTGGGGTTTTTTTTGTTGACAACTTTCTGTTCGTGATGCTTTGAAATGTGACTACGAATACGGGTACTTCATCGTGCTGAAGGCACCTGATAATCACTGTCGTTGGTGTATGTGTCAAGTACGAGATCGGATGTCGATTCACATTTAAAGGCCACTCGTACTCGGACATAAGTATCAAAATACCATTAACACAGACATTTCTCAAAATAAGATAGATGGCTGCACAAAAGTTCATAATGACGGGAAACATAACATCACAATATTCGTGTCATCCATACAACTGTTCTAATTTTGGGCAACAAGTGGTTTCCAGTGCAAGACTTAATGACAGCTTGCCACATGGCAAAGAGCCAACGCTTGTGTGAATTGATTAAGCAAGCAATTTAAGGATTTGACACAAGCTTAAGAGCAAAAGCCTCTGTCTAGGCCAAGTTCTTGCACTTAAGTCCCCATTTTAGGCTCTGAAATCGTGTTTTTTTTTTTTTTTTTTTTTTTAAGAACTGCACTTATCATGCCAAACCATATGTTAAGTTTTTCGGAAAATGCGACAGAAAGAAAGAGAAAAGAAAGATGTTTGGACTCAATGACTTCTTCACTACATGGGTGGCATCCAACATTTAATTGAGAGGCTAGGTTATAATATATATTAAATGTAATTGGAATTGTTGTTGTATTCTCGGCAACTTCTTAGCTTACATAGTTAAAGAGAAGTGGATAGATACTGACCTGGCCTCAATTTATGTACAAGGCGTTAATCCGCCCAAAGCTGGAGTACATTGCCCACATATGTTCAGATGCTCCTAAGACCTCTTTTTATACTTGCTAGATAGGATCCAAAATCGTGCGATAAAACTCATAGGTGTAATATATTACATAATATTACACAGTTTTTGATACCCTCGAAGAAAGACGTAACGTCTCCTGTCTCACCCTGATGTGTCACTATTTTCACCGACAGTGCTCCACCGAAATTGCCAGTAGTATTCCACCCCTTCCTGTCGCCTCGCTGTGAATGCAAAGCAGTACACCCTCAAGCCAACCTTCGGACGTACTTTGAAATATCGTGACAGTGAAAACTGGAATGATGCCTTTCTTTTCAATCAGGACAAAGTTTTTGAGCTCCTTATAGAGCATTTGCTGTAAAATTTTGTCATACTCTTTCCGACAATAGTCAGCACTAGATCCTCTTGTTGTATTTGACCATTTCTAGTCAAATAATTGTTGCTATCAGATCAAAAACGGTCAAGGTTGTATGTCTTTAAGCATACAGGAGTAACATCAGACATGTGTGCAACGAGTTGGCAAACTAGGAATCATCAGATACTCGTCGCTTGTGACGAAGACACTTACTTAGTACTGGACCTCCAATTAGTTCGATAATTAGCTAACTTCCTCCAGTTGTGCACTCCAAGTCAGTTGAGGTCCGCTCTTCTTACGTGCGCCACCTAAGTCGAGGTTTTCCTTTTCTTCCTTGTCCCACCGAGTTAGATTCAAAGATTCTGCGTGCAGGGGTGTTGTTGTCCACTCCCTTAACATCTCCTAGCCATCTGAGCCGATGTGCACAGTTTTCTGACTAGATTAATGTCACTGTACAGCTCGTAGATCGTGGTTGAATCTTTTCCGCAAACGCGACCAAATATTTTTCAAAGGATTTTCTTACGAAATGACTGAGGATCTCTTCTAACGCTTTTGATAGAGTCCATGCTTTAGGGCAATAAAGTAGGGCTGGTATGACAAAGGTCTTATAAAGAGTCTTCTTGTGTGTTCGGGATAGGGCATTTCTACCTAATTGCCTTTTTAGCCCAATAAAACAGCGATTGGCAAAAGCGTTTCTTTGTTTTATTTCAAGGTAGACAAAGTCCTTTACTACCTCGAAATTATAGCTGTCGATTGGGACGTTCTGTCTCATTCGTCACTATTGTGTGTCCCTTTGCCCTTATTTACCGATGACCCGATTTTTGAAGATTCCGTTTTAATATTAGCGAACGCACCGGTGAAAGCACGCTGAGTACTCCCAATTCTGTCGATATCATCGGCAGATGAAGATTATATTTCCAGTGTTCGCTTGTGAATTCTGCACAATTCGTTCAAGTATGATGTTAAAAAAATCACATGTCAGCGGGTCAGCTTGTCTGAAACCTTTATTGACATCAAAGGTCTCGGTAAAGTCGTTATCGGCCTTGACGGAGCAGTGATGTTCATTCTGCATAGACGGACGTATTTGCCAAAGATGCTAAAGCCAAACGTGGGTCTACGTCTATAGCTTGTCAGAATAAAGGTTGTTATATATCAGCTGAAGCAACAGTCTGCACCAGCTTCCTGGATGATAAAAGGTAGCAATGCTCTATGAAAGCCTCAATTTAATCCTTGCTAGATGATAAGCTGAAAAGCAAGAAACATATTGGACATGTCTCAGGGAAAAATGCTGGTAACAACACGAATGGCCAAAAACACATCAACTAAATGATTCGTAAGTTGCGAATCCTCAGGGTAGAGACCATGGCGAATGTCAGCATAACGGGATTAGAAAATTGGTAAAGACCTCATTTGTAAGACATATACTTTCATTTATATTTCTAAACAATATGTAAGCAAATTAGACATATTCGTGTTGGCATCCTGTTTAAGACCAAACATGAATATAACAAAAGTGAAGCTATCTTACAAGACATTCTAAGCTGACAAATAACTTTCCAACATATGCAAATAAAACCACGTGCCCCTCCATTTAATTTGTTTTTATCTTTAAAAAATATACATATTCAAAAAAAAACTCCACAAAATAGAAACGAAACGATAAAAAAATAATTTGTTACTTCATCGCTTAAGACAGTAAAAGATAAGGCGTTTAGAACCTCGCCTCCTATCT
Organism: Volucella inanis; assembly: GCA_907269105.1. Lineage (NCBI taxonomy): Eukaryota > Metazoa > Arthropoda > Insecta > Diptera > Syrphidae > Volucella > Volucella inanis. Next base: position 40,272,039 of record OU026158.1, read on the forward strand.
ATAACAACACCGTGTATTGTTCATTCATAAAAATTCGGGTTAAAAACGAAACAGAGAGAAAAAACAACAAAAACAACGAAAACAAAATATAAAAAAAGAACCAACTCACATCCAAAAGCTATAACGAAAGAAAACGATACACACGGAGAATTAAGCGTGGATTGAAGTTAACACCAGGTTGACATGGTCACTTTAATCGTCGTCATTATACAAGGTATTCATGGCGGAGGGAGACCCGGCAGGAATAAATTAGTAAATTAAATTAAGAATATCTTCCACAGCCAATGAAGGTGTCATTATACAGAGAAAATATACACACAGTACGCATATACAATAGAATAGTTGCCCTCCCCCGTTTTTCTTTTTTCTAACCGTCTGCCTGTCTGTCCATCTGTCCATTTCGTCCATCGGTTAGCCATATGATGCTTGAACGTCACCATTCTCAGTGCTGGATGCTGGGAGCTCGAGAACAAAATAATATATGATAATGAATGTGATGTTTTATTTGTAGCAACACTATATGGCCTATAGGTGACACACTACACGGCACACTCAATATGTGGTCCTTGGACATTAGAATACACAAAACAAACAAATAAACATGATTACTTTTTCTTACTATTCTTTTCTTCCTTTTGCTTTAAAATTTTCTACAGTCGCGCTAGAAAGTGGAAAAGAATGGAGAACGGTTACCCTTACGCACGAGAAAAAAAAAGAAACTCAAAACGTTAATGACACCATAAATTAACGGTAATTTAGTTTAAGTTACGGAGGAGTAGGTCTCTTGTAGAACTGAAATTGGCATTGCAGAAATTGTCATTGATGGGACATCATTTTGTTATACCCCGAAAAACAACACAACAGTGTCCCATATGCAGTAAAAGTTTAGAAACTCTGTCTTTATATTCTATCCCAATGCCCTTTTAATACGAGTATAACGACATTCCAACCGTCATTTCTTTGGACAAGACAAATGTGTTTGATGCTTACTTCGAAGATGCTTCCAGATTGTGTTATGTTTGCACTTACACTGGAGTGGGTCGAAAATTCTTTGAGACGAAACCAAGAGTAAGAGTACTCAAAGGTGAAAAGGTACACAAATCTGGTAGTTCTCCCCATGGAACCACTGGAATCACTGTGTAAGCTTTTCTATCAATCCAGAATGAGGACCTCGTTGAACAATCGAAAGTGGTCTTATTTTTAGATAGTTGACATTGGTGTATACCACCTTCAAAATAAGTAGAGTGATTGCATAGTAAGTATGTAGCTCAATCCTTAGGAAACCAAACTTGAATGATGTCTGTCCTTAATTTTTAGGTATGTTCCTGTCCTTGACCTAAATACGATCATGGTTTGAATTGATTTTACCAAATTTTCGCAACATGTCATATGGTACATACATATAAGCCCAAATTAGATAAACATCAAGAAGATATTTGTCACAGTATAAACCGCTTGCAAATGCCCAGAATAAGAACTTTCAAAGTTAAATTCAAGGAGAGGACCAAGGTGGCGATTTTCTGTAGCTTACCAATTAAAGTCTGAACGTATTTTCGCCCAGAACTTTCTTAGTTAGATATAATGCTGCATGTATAGAACAATCCAGCAATGCTTTTAATAAGAACTATCCTCTGCTAAAGGTTAGATTTCGGCTTCTTAACTTAATGAGTGTTTTCAGACAACCGAAATGCGAAAGTTTTCTGAGTATAGCACATCTCTATTGCAACAGGTCCAACAAACTTTTGGCAAAGTTCATGAGCTCTAATTTTACATTATTCTTTCGTCTCTAGCTCTTCAACTTTAAGCTCCCATATGCATTGTTCATCACCCTTTAATTCAACTTTATCGCAATTTCCCTAATTGCGGAAACACTCGAACACTGGTGAGACCTCGCTCTGGCAACGACAAAGCCACCCTCTTCTCAGAAACAATGATACACTTAATTAGTACAGCTGCTGACGAGGGTCTCCTAATAATTATTTTCACACCGGAAGTGTTCAACCCTTTTCAGTTGATGACAACACATCCTTGTCGAGACTAAATCTTTGAACCCCATTCAAAGGGTAGTTAGTCAAGTTCTAAATGGGTTTAATTGTCGTGATATGTTGTTTCACTGGTGTACATATAAAATATATCCATACATACCGTACATGCGAGTGTGTGGATACTAAATGCTTTAATACACATTCTAACATCTATAGAAAGAGACAATGTAGATTTGCTAAATTTTCTGCAACTCACGTGTCAACCGGATATGCTATTGGTATGAGGTTCCTGTGTGGAGGGTGGATAAGCTCTATGGATGATTTGGAAGTTTCAATGGTTGTGAATCTCTGTGTATTGTTTCGATTAAATAAGATTTTACGTAATAAATGATATCGGAAATTCTGCTATGAGATTTGTTTTGTTGACTTAATCGTTTGGTTTTTTGTTGGTAGGGGTGCAGGCAGACAGCGACACGCCCACGTTGATGAATAGTAGCTTTTTTGAATAGTAATCATGTCTATGACAAAGCAAAGATTTTTGCAATTTGATATTGAAATGAATTCCGTTTAAATTGTGCCAATCAGCATGGAAATGACTAGACTTTGTTAATTTGACTGATGATTAGAAAATGGTAAGGGACATCGACGATGAATTCAAGTATCGAATACATACATATGTACTCGTATGTATGTATGTTTATTTGGATAAAAACTCACACTCGAGGTGATGGCCGGAAGCTTCAAATTGTCATGTCATATTTAATCAAACCAGTAATATTAAGTCTGCTGTGTATCTTGTTATCAACACAACCAACCATATGAGCACGTTTAGTACTGTTGGCTGGTATTGACCCAATGGCTCCTTTCGTTCCTATTCTAGATGTTATACTTTATATTTATATTTCCTTGCTTGCTTGACTGGTTTCTCTGGTTTTGACCATAGACCTATACCTAGATTGATAAATTACCTAAAAATAAATTTTGGTTATTAATGTACTTGTCATTAACTTTAGCCTTGTTGATATGTATTACTAAAATTGATTTGAGATAAAGGTTTGTTCTCCTGAGTTATGAAGCCGAGTGTCCACCTCTTCTCATCAATTGATAACGAAGATTTTTTCTAAATTTCGGACCACAAAGTACCATCACCCAAAGAATTTATCGAAGGGTAGTATAAGCACTGGATAAAGAAACGTTGGAAGGAATTTTGAAATCGCAATGTGAGTGGATGGCACAGATTTTTGGAAATCAGAAAACATGGATGGAGATAAACACGAAGAGTAGCACGGTGGTGAGCTCAAGTATGTCGATTGTGCAGCAATTTCCTGCTTAAAAAAAAAGACGAAAACTGACAGAAGTTATTGAAGCTGCCGGAGCATTATTTTGAGGCGTGTGGAGTTTTAGAGGACAAGCAGAAGCGTGCGATTGAAGCGGATAACTTTATGGTGGAGAAGACTTATCTACAAAGACTCTCAAAGAGCTAACAGAACAGCTTAGTGAGCACTTCGTATCTAAAATCCATGAACTGGCAGTCAGATATCAATTCCACAAAACAGCGATGAAGCCAGGTCAAACGTATGCTTAGTAGGCTGCTGATCTTCGAGGAGAAGCCCGCAACTGCAAATTTAATTGTCCAACGAAAACGTGTTGATAATATGATTCGTGACATCATTGTTATTTATACTCCGCATGATGCTGTTCGAATCCATGCTCTTCAAAAGAGCGACCCAGCTTTAAAAGATGTCGTGGATATAGCAACTGCGTATGAGACCAAGCAAAAAATAATTTCTGCAATTAAAGAGAACAGCAGCGACATAGAGGTAAATTTATTATCTGCATCCAATGGTTCTTCTTAGACTCATACGCACTCACAAACGTTGGGGAAATCTTGCCCTGGCTGTTTTGTCCATCATAATAAAAGCGATGTGATGACACATTAAAACTGTTTGCAATAAATGTAAAAAATATGGTCACATAGCGGCTGTTTGTATGATGAGTGAAAACGAGGGGACTTCGATAAATTCTAAACGAAACAGAAAACAGACAAATAGAAGTGGTCAACCTAATCGGCGGAATAAAAACAAATCAGTGAGTAAATATACAGCTAATTTCATAGAACAAATTCTTTTTAGTAAGATAGTTCAGTCGCATAAATGTTTGGTCTTGAAAGTGTAATCAAAGCCGTGGATTATGGTGGATGTCGCTGTTAATGGGTGCCCGATGAGATTCTAGGTTGACACGGGGGGATCTTATTCGCTGCTTGGACTGAAAGGATTCCGGCATACCTGCGTGTATTGCCACAACCAAATGCCTTCAAGAATAGGGAGAACACCAATCAAGTTAAAAGGTGAACTGAACGTGGAGGTAACCTACTAAAATTCCAAATATCAAGTGAATTTGATAGTAGTTAATGGCTCTGATGCTAATATTGGGTCATATAAAAAGTCTCCGAGGTTTTTTGTCACTGAATGGTGTTGGTGTCCATTTATCTGGAAACGTGTTTGAAAGGTAACATTACAGGCTACATTTTTTGTGAACACAGGTGTGTAATTCGTTGCTCGTGTTAAAAGTTATACTGATTTGAATATGAGTGAAATATCTGAAGATATACACTATATGATGATTTTTTACTATAAAAAAGGGAAAAACATGCCGAAAAATTTGTGCAGTTTACTGTGAGAATGCTGTGAGTGAACGCCGGACCTAGAAGTGGTTTGTTCGATTCAGTTCCGGAAATTTGGTTTTAAAAATGCAACTCGCACCTCGTCGATGAAATTTTGCAACTGATGGACCATGACCGGCACGAAAGCTGCAGATAGCAGAGGCACTAAACATCAACCGTGTGACAGTTTGGAATCATCCAACACGAGCAGCCTACTCAAAGAAGTCCGATGTTTGGGTGCCACATGAATTAACGCAACGAAATTTAATCGACCGAATAACCATCAGTGAAACGCTGCTGAAACGTAACGAAATGGAACTATTTTTGAAGCGATTCATTACGGGCGATGAAAAATGGATTAAATACGGGAATATCCAACGCCAGCGATCATGATTATAGGACGGTGACCGACCACAAACGACTTCAAAGCCTGAATTAACGGCAAACAAGCTTATATTGAGTGTTTCGTGAGTTTGAGATCCTCTCCTCCTCTCCTCTGTTTGAATGAAGCTTTCAAGAAACCAGAATCGGTCAACAGAAAGGAAGTTGTCTTCCATTATGACAATGCTAGGCCACACACATCTTTGATTACAAGGAACAAATTGACGGAGCTTGGTTGGGAAGTTTTGCTGCATCCACCGTATAACCCGGATCTTGCACCCTCTGATTACCATTTGCTTTGGTCTTTGCAAAACTCTCTTGATTGTAAGAAATTGGCCGACCGAGGAGCCAATGACCAAGTTTTTCGCTGATAAACCACAGAAGTTTTACACCGATGAAATTAGGAAACTACCCGGAAAATGGCAAAAGGTCATAGATAATAATGACTAATATGTACTTGATTGGAATTGATTTTAAATAAAGAAAATTTTTTTCCAAAAATGTACCAAAAAACCGCGGAGACGCTTTATATGACACAATATCTTGGAGCTAGATTGGTTCAAAGCTTTCAGTTTAGAAATTCAACATTTAATTTTACAAATTAAGTCAAATGTTTCTCTCCTTGAAACACTTTTTTCATCGAGGTTGGGCAAGTGCACATCTTTTCAAGCACACTTGGAACTGAAGGAGACTGCAGTCAAATTCCCTATGCTCTGTTAGACGAAACGAAGAAAGAACTGGATCGGTTGGTGGCCGAAGGAATTTTGTCTTGGGTTCAGCGTACCCAATGGGTTGCACTGGTGGTGATCGTCGAGAAGGCTAATGAAGCAATTCGAATATGTGGCGATTTTAAAACAACTCTGAATCCTTAAATTGCATGCAACCGTTACCCGCCACCTCGACATCGAGATTTGTTCTATAAGCTTCGGAGATTAAAATTCTTTACCAAGATCGACCTTTCGGAAGCATATTAGCAGATCGAATTGTACGAAGTGTCCAGAGATTACATGGTAATCAATACACCTTTTGGTCTTCCACGCTTCAATCGAATACCGTATGGTTTGAGCAGCGCACCGGGAGAGTTTCAAGGGGCCATGCAACAATTGTTTGCGGATTTGCAGGTCGGTATTTACATCGACGATATAGTCATCGCGGGAGCATCGGAGGAAGAGCACCGGAAAATCTTGGAAGAGGTCCTAAATATATTGGGAGAAAATGGATGCCGATGCAACAAGCGTAAGTGAACGTTCGCAATTCTAGGTGTATAAGTACCTCCAAAAAACATTTGGACGGCTAACGAATGTGAAAGAATTGGAAGAAGTCATTGGTAAACTAAATTATTATAACCAGTTTAATTCGAACTTTTCGCATGTGGCTGGTCCATTAAATGAACTTCGTGCAAAAGGTGTCAAGCTTGCATGGTCTAATCAATAACAAACCGCGTTCGAGAGTTTGAAGGATAGTATCCTGAATCGGCTAGCGTATTTTGATGATACGCTACCAAAAATTTTCATTGGAGACGAAAGATTACAGAGGTAGCAGTCATCGTTTTTCTCTTAACATAAAGATCGATGCCGAATCCAATTTCACGGAAGTCTCCAGCCGGAGCCGGAGCATGGACAACAGTTTTCTACCAGGCCAACATAAATGTCTTTTTCAAGACAAAAAACTAAATCCCAAATTAATCAAAATGTGTTAGCACGACAATTCAGGAAGTCGACGAAATGGTGCAAAGAAGTAATTACTCGCATTTTAGGAAGTAACATGTACGGTATTCAAACTGATGAAGGATACATAAGTCGTCATCAGAACCAAATACGGTTACTTAAGCATCAACCAGAAGCAGATTTTACTTTCAACGGAATTTCAAAAACTGAACCAAGTTTTAAACGAGAGTAAATTAAAGGTAAGGGTAAATCTAATAACCGTCAATTTTCTTCATCGTCTAAGCAAAAAAAATGGTGAGAATTTCCTTGACAACATTCTGAATGAACCAAAACATGAACCTCTGGAGCAGGTCTCACATCCATCATCCGAAGTTCGTCAGCACGCTTCCACCAATACTGGAACTGATTCATCATCTGCTCAACTCGAGTTCAGAAGATCCAAGCTAACTAAGGTACCGCCTGTGAGGTTCCCTCAAAGATGTTGAAATGCTTTGCATCCTTGTAATTGAAGCGGAGGAATTGTTGTAATCGTAACCTTAAAGGAAATTTTGGTTATGAATGTACATAGGTACTTGTCATTAACTTTAATTTTGTTGATATGTATTATTGAAATTGATTTGACATTAAAGTTTTTTGTTCTGAATTACGATGCCGAGTGTCCACCTCTTCTCATCAACATAGTTAAGGTCAATGGATTTATAAGAGAAAAAGCTTTCAAAAATCCATGAGATTTTTCTCTCATTCAAAGGATTGCGTTCACTTAAAATTCTTGCATACTACGCGGTTGAAGGAAAGTTAGGGAAGAAAAAAAAGAGAGATACCGATGCACGTTGGTTTTAAATGTCTGCAAGTTGTAATAAAATATGACTGATTTATGATACTATCGTCCCATAATGCGATTTGATGTGTAGGTGTCAATTCGCCATGACAGTCTATTCAGTCAAGAATGTCCTTAATCATAAGATTCCCTAATGATCACATACTCGGGTCTGTCCAGGCTTCATCGAAAATAGGATGAAAAAAACTCACTTTTAACAAGCCCGGATGAACCTCGGATGACTTTATTGAGTTCAATACAAATTGGTTTAAAACTAAAATTAAAACTAAAGAACAGGGAAGTCCAGGATCGGGAAAGGTAATATTGAGGGCGTTTTTGAGGATACCACTGCTGCATTGGAAATCGAACACGTGGATACACATAGTATACGAGACAATGGCTTGTTAAAACCATATGCCGTAGGCGGATTATTTGGACGAAAAAGAGGAACAGACCTTGGTATAATATTAAAAAAAAAAAAATCTGAACCAACTGTGATTGACTGTCTATTATGCTGTTTAAGAGCTGGTATACATATAAAGAGAATATCGGCGGATTCACAATGTTTTGTATAGATGTATATATATATATATACCCAGCAATTTGAGTCGGTCATCATTTCGTCAATTTATCCAAAAATACATGTATGGATTTTATTAGTAAAAAACAAATACTTAAATAACAGAAATAAACAAATAATAATAGAGGATTGTTTTCCACAAATACAGGTATTATTAATTATTTATAACAAAATATTTGTTTTAGGAATAAATTATCTTTTTTGTTTCAATTTAAATCTACAATATATAGAATTTTGAAATTATCTCTTCATTTGCTTGATACGTAGCTTAAAAAAATTTAAATTTATTGCACACCGTATCCTTGATAGCAATAACTCAAAAACTCAATTTAATTTCATTTTGCTGCACTTTTTTAATTGGAAAATGTTGAGTTACTTGGATGATGGAAATACGAGTATAATATGAATTATGATAGAGATTCAGGTCCACAGCTGACTTAGCTGACATAGCTGACAAAGCCCAAATTATTTAAAATAAAGAGTAAAGCTAACAACACGCCCGGAAATTTATTGACATGATGTTGTTATTGTTGTTATTATTATGTTCTCATACGATGTCTTTGCTAGGCAAAGTATGATTTGTGAGAGAGCACTGATTTCAAATTTTATTTTTCCTTATAAGGTTATATCAATAAAGTTGTCTAACTTAGTTTTTTTTTTTAATTTTTTTTTGTTTTTAGTAATGTACTGTTTTTTATATTTTTTTTAGTAAGGGAAAAATAAATAAAAGTGAAGGTTCTGTATGCTACTCCTTGAATAATTTAGATAATTCTGGAACGATCTTTTTCAAATTATTTTTAAGAAGAAAATCGATTACATCGAAGGTATTTTTTATAATAACATACAAAACTAAAAAAAAATCCGTAGAGGTCCTAAACATATATACATTCATAAGTTTAGAACCCTACGGAATCCTATAACAACCAAATGGCGTTCAGCACTTTCTTATTTTTCTGTATTATTGCATTTTTAATTTTTTACTTCTTTAGTCATGTTTATAAGGATGCATATTTATGAGTACTGTATGTGGCTGTAATATATACTTAATTTTGATACAGATTCGGCTGCATTACATAAATCAGTTTTACATGTATGTCATGTGTACCTAATCGTTTCATGCATTCACGGTCATCAAGTTCATCTATGTAAAATGTAACCACATAATAACAATAAAAATTGTACCGTAACCTGAAAATAAAAAAGAGAGAAAAATATACATAAAATTGAAAGATGAAGTTCCTTTGTTAAGGCTATTTAATTTACTGGTAGGAAATTGAACATGATGAAAATCCGCAATAAGTAAAAAAAAATTCATTATAAAGATAAGTTCTGCCAGAGGAATTCTAAGGACGAAGTCCAATTTAGAATTCCGAATTGCACCTACGATAAATAAAATTAGTATACGAGTAGACATATTACTTTACGACCTTTTCGATTTTCTAATGTTTCTTTTGCTTCCAACAATGAATGTACAACACACACACGTCAAATTGATTAAATTTTGGATAATATATTGTAGATACGTAGTCAAATCTCTCCTTTTCAATTTTCAATAATATGACGTACTTATATTTCTTGTGTGTTAGCGTATTTATTAATGCATTGTCAAACATACCGAATAGCAGAGTGAGATTCAGACCAATAATTATAAGGTTTTTGAATCTATTTTGACTAACAATAGAGAGCATACACAATCTCATTTCTCAGGTATGGTTAGAAGATTATATACCTCATGAATTCAAATCGTTAACATATTATTGGAGCATATAAAACCTTTGTCAACCGCTATCAGTGCAGTTTCAACCAGATCCTAGAAAAAAAAGTCAAGAAGTATTTATTATGACAGCATATGTCTACACCAGAAATCAAAAGAAAATGGCCAAAAGTGATAGATCGTAAGGCAATCGTGTTCACCCAAAACCTCACACATCTTTGGTAACTCGTGAAAAACTATTGAACCCTGGTTGGGAAGTGATGATGAAACAATGATTCGTATTTGTTCGCGAAATTCTTTGAATGGTAAAACTTGCACCAATGATAATGGCCTGATCTATGAATTCTATGAACACGGAATCATGAAAATACTAGAAAGATAGTTGGCGGAAGGTCATCAAGCAAAAATAAAAAAATACATTGTGAAATATAAAGATTTTTTTTTTAATTCCACCCGCGCACCAAGGGGATATGAATACCCTTTGACTGGCTTTTCACCAGGACGCGGGCGGGTGGTGTAATGGTTTTGAAACTCAGGTGTTAGGTTTCGATATTTTTCCAGAGGTGGTTGTCAAACTGGACGGGACGAGCTACTACATCCTCCTCAACCAGTGGGTCAGGTCTTAAGTACGTGCTAGTTGTTAGTTCGTTACATTTAGCCCAGCCAGCAACCACTCCAACATCAGTGTTATGCCTTCATGTCAGAGTTGACGCCGACGGGATTTACATATAACTACATACAAATTCCATGAAAAGACTTTTTCAGAGAATTGCCTCGCACGGGATTTGAACCCGCGACCCTCCGCTTGAGAAGTCTACACCACAGCCACCCCCAATTGTTCTTTTATTGATTCATATTGTTAAAAGGTTTAAAAGATGACGATGGCGATTTATTAATTAAATTCGTTCAAAAAACCATTTCATGTCATTTAACATCTGAAAATAGTTTCGAGCATATGTTTACCACAGCTGCCTTGCATAGAAGTTCAATTTTCAGCCACTAATTCGAGCAATGTCTTGCTCCAAATCATCAATAGTTGCTGGTTTATCGTAGACCTACAGGATATATGTTAATCCAATTGCCAATTGACGGGTCCGTTTCTTTAAATTACTATATTGTCAATTCATGTTTTTAATACAGGGATGTTCTCTTTGGTAGGATGGGGCGGAGCAACATCAATGCCACGCAAATTTGAGAACAAATATTGTTGATCATCGCATTGTACTGATGTGTATTGACAGTAACTTATACCCGGACTCGTTTTTGAAGAAATAAGGACCGAAGAGGCCATCATATAGTACATTTTTTGGATGTAATGGCATCTGGTGAACTTCTTGAGGATTGTCCTCGCTCTAAATATGGCAATTCTGCTTGCTTAAGTATACGTTTAACCAGAAATTTGCCTCATCATTGAACAAAATTTAACGACCAAACACCCAACGCAGTAAATGATCACGCGGCTTTAGATCTTGCACCAATTGGAAATCAAGATATTTACGTAGAATTTTCCAGATAGTGGATACAAAAATGACGATGAATCGATAAATTGGGGTTCTCTCCAACACAAGCTTCCACAGCTCCGATATTTTCTTCCAAACGCGCTGTTCTCATTTTTGTTGGTGTGTACGAGTAAGTATCCAATAGCTTGAATTGGGCATGAAATTTATCAATGTCTTTCGCTCAAATTGACTGCTCATTTGACATTTAATCTCCATGAAAAAAACACCCTTTACATAGCTTGCCCAGAAATGGTGACGAGCAGTAATGAATCACTAACAGATAATGTCTGTGTCTTTACAATGTTGGAGGGGATGCTCTTTCAGTCACACTCTCTATCAACTTTCTTTGAAAGTAAAACGCCATCGTGCCATTGACTTAGCCGTTGCGTCTTCTAGGTTCGCTAACACCCTTTACAGATAGGATACTTAGGCAAGTTGGCCTAAGTTCAAGTGCACTGTGGCTTATATGGAGATTTTGAAGAAGTCAACGGAATCTTGCAAAACATTAGGGACAACGATCGATAAACGGACTAACTTGTCCAATCTCTGTAGCCATCGATAAAGAAATTTACCTCGAATAGGGTATAAGAGTCATCTTTTCCGATGAAAGCGAAAACAAAAAGTATTTCAAATCGAAAGGAAAGACAAACTTTTCAATAGATGTTGCAGACTTTAGAACGAAAATATTTCTTTAAATCGCTGATATACATGATATACACCAAGTCCAAAGTCCATGGAGTATTTAAGGAGATACTTTGTGGACTTTTAATTTTGTTTTCGCCAAGAAGAACAACCAGGAGTGCAGTCGTGAATACCACCTTGATCCTTCTCGAAAATTATTCAGAAAATTAAAAATACAAGTTTATTCATCTAAATCTATATTGTCCCCTTTAAAGTAATCCCCATCGACTGCAACACACTTATTCCAGCGCTTGATTCAACCCTCGAAACATTTTTTATATTCGGTTTTCGGTATGTCCATCAGTGCTTACTTACCCGTAGTGGTTTTTTAACTCACTGAACAGAAAGAAGTCACAGGGAGCCAAATCAGGTGAATTTGGGGCCTATTGGGTAGTATTTGTTGCATTTTTCGTCAAAAATGCCCAAATAATACTCTTTGTTTACTGTCTGGCCCTTTGGCAAAAATTCATAATGCACTACACCGTTGTGATCCATGAAAACCGTAAGCATTGCCTTCTTTTTTGACTGAAAACGACGTGGTTTTTTTGGTCTCGGCTCATTCACTTACCTGATGTCTGGATTGCGTGTCGTTCTCATAAACCCACGTCTCGTCTCCAGTAATGATCCTTTTGATGAATGTGGGATCGGATTCAGCCTCGCAAATCACCTCTTTTCGACGTCAATACGGTCTCTTTTTTGCATGAAATTGAGGTTTTTTTGGAACCAAATTCGCTGCTACACAACGGAAGCCCAAATTATTAACCAAAATGTCTTGGACGGATCCATGTTCAAGTCCCCCGCTATCTCTCTCATGGTTAATTTGCGGTTATTGACCAACATTTATTTTACTTCATCAATGTTTTCGTCGGTTTTTGATGTCGATGATCTGCCACTGTGTTCATCATCTTCGATTGACTGACGACCACTTTTAAACCGCTCGTGCCACTGGTAAACGACCGTTTTCTTTAGAGAATCGTTGCCGAAATACTTTTCCAACAATTCCAACCTTTGCGCACCATTATATTTTTATTTAATACAAGTTCATTGTTGCAAATCTAAATCTATTTCTAAAATTTTAAAAAATCGCCAACACACACGAGGATAGATGTACTCTTGACTATGACGCTAAGATTTAGAGGGAATGTCAACAACAGATGTACCAACTTAACAAAAAAAACAGAACTCAAATCGGAACAATGATCAAAGTAGTATCTAAAACGTTCGAGGAGTTTTGCACTTAGAACACGTACAGATGAGGCAATTCACTGTTCTGATTTTGTAATGGCACAAATCTACAAAGAAGACCTTCGCCCAAATCGCAGTCCTTTAACTTGGCAAGGATCAACTGAAAGAAGAACTTAGGGGTTCCAAATGTCCTGCTCAAGTAATAATTTTATTTTAAGGATCTGATCCGCCAATTGCGGGGGCACTGCGACCTAAAACACATAGCTCAAGTATTATAGTACCACCCTTTAGCTGGACCATGAATGTCATTTACAAAAAAGTTTCAAAGGCTAAAGTATGAGTTTGGACAATCCCTTGTCACGCAATTACAAAATCACGGTCAAACGAATGCCCTTGGTATTTTTCTTAAATGTGCTAATTTTCGCGTTACTCCTCTTTTTGATAGTGGATGGATACTTCTAATATGTATGCTCTTAAATTTCCTCCTATGGAATATCAAGTTCATTTTACCTTGACCTTATCAATATTTTGTAAATATTTTCTTTTTCATTAAAGTTAATAGAAAAATGCCACGCGACGAGGCACATAAATTTTTTTGGCAAAGGCGCAAAAAAAAAATGTAGCAGCCGCCAAACTGCCCAAACACAACTAGGCTAAGACCACCTCCACTAATCACCACTCACTAGGACTAGGCACCTATGCATGCATAAATATACAAACGTACATCTATATGTACTGCTTGTACCATAACTTAGCTTATAATCCGATGGAAGACAAATATCCAAACATATGCAAACTCAGTCAATATCGAGCGAACATGAGGCTTCACAAATACTCACAACTATGAGTGTCAGTATGCCTCGACTTCGGGCAAGGGTACTCGTACTATATGTAGCTGAGTGCCAAAAACCTTGCATAAACTACTTACTTAACAAACAAGCAACATCAAGAACAAAAGTAAAGTAAAGGAACGTACAAAATGGAGGAATGAAGAAAAGCAAAAATACACGAATAATACTACTCATCTTGAAACATTCATTATGCCCATTGTAAATACGTCAAGTCAGGCAAAATTTGCATAAGAAAACTCCAAGTACGTAGGGTAATGGATAACATCTCGCATATGAAAGAAACAGCATATCCATACATGTGCATATGTATGGATGTATGTATAGCGAAAAAAGCTATAAGCTACAGACTTATCATACATTGTTATGCGTTTGCATATGCAACGCTAACGCAAACGCAAGAGCTCTATACCAAAAGTTAAATCCAACTCCAAGTCTTAGTTGCGATCATTGTGAACGCGACCAAGAATCTGTCCGTTTCACTAAGTGGAGAGGCTATGAACGTGTTCGGCCCACGTTTAATCCATAAATTTAAATAAATAAGAAAAAAAAAACCTAACGCGCAAGGAAACGGGGAATTTTAATTGCAAAATCATTTCCAGGAAAAAAATTAATTCGTACGAGTATGAGTACGAGTACGAGTGTTGTGTCATATGTAAGCGGTTAGCTGCTTGACTTTGAAGCACTATACGGATACGGATATACGTACAAACAACTAACTCGCCTAGGAATAGAAGCATTGAAACAACCATGATGGTCACGTGCAAACAGGTAAAAGGATTACATCTACTACATTGAGATGTGTTGTCATTTGCGCGTCCTCATTGGAATTGAGACACGGCACAGGATGAAGTTGCAGAAAGGTGGAGAAATGCAACGTAGCCAATGTCAACCGTATACTTCATATTGTAGTCGCAGTTAGTGTGTTAATTTAGTTATGGACGCTTTTGAATATTTCCATCTAGTTGTCTGTCTGTTTATCTGCCTACCATTGCATCCCACGCGATATTCAGAACGAATGTACATACATACATACATATTTCTATTTGACGAGCCCCATATTTAAATATTCGAAGGAATGATAACAGTTGCTTTAATGTCCTTTCATTTGCTTTGAGAAAAAATTCTAAATACTTACGAGTGTTAAATCCGTAGCAAAGACGTGAGCCATTAAGGCTGGCTCTCAGATCACAGGTTAACAGGTTTCCTAGTGCGAGATAGTGCTGGACAAGTGCAGAGGAGATGAAGAGTCGTTTTCTCTTCCTCCTGATCCTTATAACTTCGACAAGTCTTTTGAGAACAGTACAGTACACTTATGAGGGTACTGATGTGCGAGCGTTTAAGCATGATTAGGCTACCGAGCGTTTTTGATCTAACTTTGACCATTTTCCCATCAGCGGTTCGCCTTAGCAATCGTAGGAGGCAAAAGGAGAGATCAAGATTTAATTTATCCGAGAAAATACAAGCTCCCATCCATTTTTCGGTATTTGAGCCATCCGTATAGATGTGGATATGCCATCCGCCCAGTCTTAACTATTCGAAAAAGTAGAATTGAAGCACTTATCGACGCAGTATTTGGTAGTGGTGTGGTCGATAGCTTCTGGGAATTGTCCTAGGTTATCTAATATTGTGGTGTTTGCACTTGAATATAGGACACTATGAAGAGGCTTTCAACCTTATGGTTGCGTTGGTTGTTTGCCAAATATCTCTAAAGGGGTGAGATAGAAAATAGTATCCAGTACAGGGGAGGCAGATAACCAGTAAAACCGCCGGATGTTTCAAGCATGCCCGATAATGCTCTCAAATCTAGGTGATAGAATGCGTTGAACATTAGTGTTAAGCTCGATCCTTTTCTGCCATAAAAACAGTTATTCAGTTACCTTCGTTTACTATCAAAATACGCTATTGAAAGGACAGGAGTCGCCGTAATTGGGACAATTGACTTCTCTGGATTTATTATTTTATATGGGTTCTCTTCTGGAATACATATATTTATGTCCTCGGGCACATTTTACTTTCCTATTTACACATTTACTACTCTCTGTCAAAGATATCAGGATGGTTTACAAGTATCTGAAGGATTAACTTAACACGAATCCATTTATTGGCCTGCATTTTTCGTGTGCCTTAGCTTAAACCTCTAATTTGCTTGACCTTCAAAAAAATTCCCTCCCCCACTCCCACCATATATACTTATGTATGCATATTTAACCGGTTCTTGCTATCTAAACGTAATCTACGTGTATGCCTTGTGATTTATTGAATTCTCTAATTGGTAAAAATTCAAAAAAAACTGGGTTTTCATACTCGGCTCCACGGACGGAACAATCTTCCTATTATACTCGTATAAATGCCATCTAACCATCAGATGCATGTACCATACGCGGACGAGTATCTGCAATGCTTTGCCAGCCACGAAAGTGCGATCAACACTTACGAGTATGTAAAGAATCCGTGGGTGAAAGCAATATGCAGTAACAATGTTGAAATATTCCTCTTTAGCTACAACGCCTTATGAGCTGGCTGGAGGTTGGCAATATAAGTTTTCGCCCGTGTCCTGGGCAAAAAAAAAAGTTAATCGCGTCTGTTTACCCTTTTTTTTTCTTCTTCTTCTTCTTCTTCTTCTTCTTCTTCTCCTCCTTCTCCTCAGTTGATGGCTCGCACTTTCAAAATTTTTCCACTCAATTAATAATCGTCTATAATAAAATATTAAGTGCTCATTTCAACTGGATTGAATCTGAATTTTTGTTGTTTCCATATTCGTACTCAAATATTCGTGCCTACTCGTATTTTCTTTTCGTTAATTACCACCATGAATCTTAAATGTTGAATCTTAAGATACACATGGATAGCGTTAATCTGTTCCTTTAGTGTGGCTTTGTGTATCTGTTTATCGGAACACACCCAAAAACGGTAATTTATTCATTTAGTTTAATGTCAGGCCAAGATAAAAATAAATAAAGCACCTCGGGGTTATTCATATGTATGATGGCATGTATCTAGATATTTACTGATATTTATTAGGAAAAAGATACAAAAAATTAACATACATGTGATAAGAAAGATGATCATTACCATCACCATCGCCATCTTCATAGCCATCGTCATCTACTTTCATTCATTTATTTATATAATCTGGTATTTCATTCATAAATACGAACGTAGATTTTAGTCGAGATCGTTTTTTAGTTGTTTTTTTTTTTTTTTTGGTCTTGTCGAAATAATTTTGAATGTTTTAAGTGGTTGGTGGTCAAGATGATCATCTCGGTGCGCTAATCGACCGAACGAATGTGTGATTTTGATTTTTATGCTGGCATATGAATTCGATATGAGGTTCAGATCACAGTATGCTTACAGGTACGAGAATCCGAAGCTCGTCGATTTTTCATATGGATTTAGATTGGTAATGTGATATTTGTGTAATTTTTGACAGCTCTTTAACATTTGACAAATCACCATAACACCAGAAGAATGCTTCCATATCATTCGAGTCCACTTTAAAAATCGAGCTTTAATTAGCAAAGTGTAAAAAAGATTATGTGATTTTGCTAGACCTTCTGTGGATTTATTTCGTACAGCAAACGCTCAACGTGAAGCAAGGTCAACACCGCGTTGGCGAAATCTACCGACAGAGGAAACTGTGGCTGCTGTGTGTTAAATTTCAGCGGAAGATTCGGAATTGCCAAATCGGCCTTGGTTCCTTCCAGTATGTGCAAAGTTTTGCGGAAGAATCTTGACTTACACCCGTGCAAAATCCAGCTGATGCCATGACAGCAGGGTTTACGAGGGGAGTTTGGGGATTAAGCTTTTGAACAGCAACAAGTTGATATGTAATTTGATCGAAAAATTGATTTTAGTGTCAATCAGACATTTTATGAAGACACGTGAGTCTCTGCTTATCAACCGTCATCAGGGCAGAGGCGAAGGAATATTATATACGGATCATCAAAAAAACAGCTCAGAAATAACCAACGCGCTTGAATAAGAATCTATCTTGACAACCCCAGTAAGCGTTTGAAAAACAAGTTTCGGCTTTGGATATGGAATGTTAGGACCCTGTAACAGATCACGAGCTGAGAAACATCGATGTACGTTGACCTTAAATATTTGCAAGTTATAACGAATAGGAATTAGAGAGCCCGGCAGGGCATTCCATAAGTTGTACGGCTTAGAAACGAATCACGATATTTCAGAGTACGTCCAAAAGTGGGCTTGAGGGTATACTGATAAGCATTCATAGCAAGACAGGTATTATGGTTGAAAGTTTAAAGGGGCGGAATGCTACTGACGATTTCTATGGTGGTGGATATAGCGATAAAACAAAGCGAGACAGAAGACATTACATCGGTGTTCAAGGGTGTCAATTGATTGACTGATATTAGTATCACCTATGATCCGCATCGAGCCCGAATTTGGAAATATAAGCTTAATTTGCCATCATGCCCCTCTAAGGAGCCAATATCGACCCTGATCATTACCTTGTTGCACGCAGGGAGCAAATGCGGACAATACAGGCATAACAGAGTCAAATAAAGCCACCAAAGCTGAACGTCCATAAGCAGCATTCGCACTCGAGAATAGTTTTATTACGTTGTTCCTTCGCTCTTTTATACTATTTGCATATAGCTTAGATTATAGAGTATTCAAACATAGAAAATTCATCGAAAAAAAGTGATTACAATTTTAGATAAAAGAATTATAGCAAATAATTGATAAGCATAAATAGATAATAATTAAGTATGATAGAAAGCACCAACATACTGCCCGCCTTGAAGCGTCGAACGGAAAAAGAGGCACTTCAACAACTCCAAAAAGAATCTAGGCGATGAATCAGTCTTTTTAGGACAGTTGCTTTGACTCTTACCATATATCTGCCACACGAATCTTTCCATCTGAACCCGGGATAACTTTGTCGATTCTTCCTTAAAGCCATTGCTGAGGCGGCAAATTGTCATTGCTGTCAATACTACTATTTAGACGGTACCATACTCTAAGAGATATTCTTTTGACCATCTCGTCCATAAGTGTTGTTTTATCTGCGTTATTCGATGCAATCGCTTGAAAAGAGATATATCTGCTGGGATGGTAGGCTCCGGAATCGAAATTAATGCGGTGCCAATCAAAAGATGGCCAAGGGTCAAGACTTGTTCGTCATCCGGATCTGGCCCAAGGACCCAAAGTGGGCAAGAGTTTATAATTGCTTCTATTTCGGTGACTACAATGAAAATTCTTCACAATACAAGAATGATTGCTTTACCGTCCTTTAGAGATGGAATTTTGCCGACTTAAGCGCCGCTTCCCATAAGCCACCGAAGTGGGCTCCGACGAAATTCGTTCCATTGTCACATTAGATTTCCTCACATAGTCCAAGTCTTGTAACACGTCTTGCGTTAAGATCCGAAATAAACACTGCCACATAGGCCTTATGTCGAAAGTAGCCTCGACGTCCTTTTGAGATTTGGAATGGTCTACAAAAATCTACACTAGTTATGGCAAACGGCCTTGACATCGTGACTCTGATAGCCGGTCAGTCACCCATAATTTGCTTCAAGAATTTCGGCTTGTATCGAAAGCAGTGATGGCACGCAAATACCGTCTTCTTACCATAGCTTTTCTTCGCGCGTTGATAACCCAGAATCGCTCCATGAAAATTAGTAACATATAAATGGACAACAAGATTATTTTTAAATAGGGAATTTTTGAGTAGGGTAGAATTGGACATTTGACATTTTAGGGCATGTTCGCATTCAGCAAAAGCCCACCCACTCCTAAAACCTGTGTATGGTTTTCATCATCAAGAAAAGGATTGAGGTTGGTGCGACACTTTTTCGGCTTATCATATTTGTCTTCCTTAGGTCCTTAATTCCCTCCTGGAAATGAGTTTACTGGATGTTCCAGATGATTCTAAGAAGGGATTCTTCAAGTTTTTCTTCAAGTATGACTTAGATCTTTGGGTTAAAAATTTGATTATAATATTTTGGTTTAGGTGATCTTATAAATCGAAGTACGTATCAAAATTACGAATTACCTTTTGAGAGCTACTAAATCGTACAAAATGTTTTAAAAACTCATCCGAAATTATCTTTGCTACTAAAACTATCGGGGTAGTTACCTTTTGTTTTGGCCAATTCGCGATAGGTAAATATAAAAATCACGGACCATTCACCCACATTCTTTCGAAGAGTTCCAAAATATTTGAACCCCTAGATACTCTTTCCGCTGGATTGGACTTCGAACTCACATGTCTCCAGGTCGCAACTGGTAGTTCAGACTGTATCTTTGAAACCCTTTTGGCAACGAATATTTTCCACGATGAAAGGTAAGTAGAAATCCAGCGCAGCACAATCTCTGAATCCGATCAAAGAAAATTATCTTCTAGATTCGGCAAAATCCTTGGTACCAAAACGACCAGTAGTACACTGCACACAACTCTAATCTCGGCAGTGATTTTGTTTTAATAGGAGCTTCTTTTGACCTGGCACTTAAAGTATCTACGATCCGTAGCCACACAGCACAACCATACGCACAGATCGATGCATCTGCAAATTTATACAGCTCAACTTTAACATTTAATTGACACGAGTAATGAATGTCTCTAGGTACCACACTATATCCTTACGATATTCCTCCCACTGTCAATGTATTTCCATCGGAACGGATTCATCCCAATTACATTTGGAAATCCAAAGATCTTGCATTATGATTTCTCCCTTTAGAACTATGGGGTTTATGAAACCTAAGGGATCGAAAATTTGTGCAATTTCTGACAGTATTGTCCTTTTCATAATGGATTTTGAAGTATCTATCTCTGGGACGATGTATTGAAAATTATCCTCTGAAGGATTCCATACGATACCTAAAGTTCTATGACGTTCTTAACATTTATACGCAACGCATCGCTAACCAGCTCGTTGCCAAAATTTTGTCTAAGGCACTAGGGTCATTACTGCACTACTTCCGCAAATCGAATCCAACAGTCTGAAGAATGTGCTTGGTCTCGCTAGAAATCTCATTAACAGACTCTAATCTGCTCCTGTGATCATGTCATCTATATAGATGGATGACACATCTTCCGAATGAAAATCGTGATACATTTTTATCTGCTAACCATTTCAAACATCTTGCAGCAAGGTAAAGGGCTGATGTAGTACTGTAGGGTCTATTTCAATATTTATAGTAACAACTCCTTTTGTTCGTTCAATCTCCATAAAATACATTAAAGATTTCGTTCTTCTTTATCTGTCGATATATTTTGGTGATTTCGGCTGTAATTACAAATTTATATGAACTAAAGTGCAAAATAATGTCATAAAGATCACCCTGTATTACCGGCCCCTTCAACCGAAGATCATTTACGGAAACATTGGAGGAAGTATTTGCGCTACAATCAAACATGAGCCTAAGCTTTTTACTTAGTGTAATACGCCTAAGTACGAATTGGTGAGAAGGAAAATATTGATTCAGCGAGACTTGATCCTTCGGGACAACTTCCAAAACTCTCGTTTTTCTCCATGAAATGGACGTACTGATGTCGCATTTTGTCTTTTTTCTGAGGTTGCCTTTCCATATGAAAAAAATCGTTTCCTGGCCTGACTCAACGAATAACCCAATTGTCCCTTGTTTGGATCGAAGAGAATTTTCACCACAAATCGACCATCATCTTATCGACGAGCGCTGGTCAAAAATTCGTTCTCACATTTTTCTTCTTCCAGCGACTGAAACTCGGTTGCTTATTTTTGACTTTAGAATCAACAAGTTCAAAGTCAAAAATTCGCGACTTACAACTAGCTTCTGTCTTATAATGTATGACAGAAGTTGATTATCCTGTTCTAGAAATACATGTATGCATAACTCATAATACTTAAGTTTCTGAACCATGTTCTCGATTATAGAGTTCAACTATGATGCGAAATCTAATAATAGTACTGGTATAACTGGCGCTTGTGTTTGCCACTACGTTTCTACCCTACCCAGTTACCTGTTTACATCATAAGACTGTGAAGTAATCGATGATGTAGCAATGAACAAATAGTGCACTTTCGCGAATTGTATCTTCTTACTGAGTGACCTTTCCCCAAACAGTTTATAAAAAGAACACGTCTCTTAACCTCTAGGAAACTTTTGGAGGTTGATAACCGCTTAAAATCTAGACACTCTAACATACTATACAATGTACCCGAATGACATAATTCACACATGGCTTTACAGCTTTAAATGCTGTAAAAATGCAGCCTTCTACTAACACCAGAAGGCTTGCAGCACAGTTGCGAATTCCAAAACTACAATCCATAGAGTTCTTCAAACTAACCGCGCTTACCCCTTTCATTATACGCCCGTACAGAAACTTGTGCCAGCGGACTTCCAAAAAAGGATCGAATTTTACCAATTGCTGCTGCATCAACTAGATGAGAATGAGCAGTTTATTCAAAATATTGTATGGACTGACGAAGCCCAGTTTACGAGAATGAGCATTACCAACTAACTAAATTCCCACTATTGGGCAGTGTCTAATCCTCACTTAACACGAACATGATCTTCTCAAAGGTAAAGATTCAGTTAAAATGCAGATGTTTTTCTTAACTGTATACCATTTTACAGAAGGCTTAGCGTGAATTTCGGAATCGGCATATTGGGTAGTAGCTTAATCGGGCTATTAATACTTCCACATGTCCTAAATTCAACATTCTATTTAGAATTTTAGAGAGACCAGTTGCCGGAACTTCCGGAAAATTTTCCTTTTACTCAGAGGCAAAGAATGGTTTTCCAACACATTGGAGCTCCTTGCTATTATAGCAATAATGTAACTTCGTTTTTAAATCAAAAATTTAATGGATGGTGGATTGGTCCTTTTCCTTAACCACCTAGATCTCCTGACCTAACGCCAATGGATTTTTTTTCTGGAGAGCCACAAAAGAAAGAGTTTATTTGACTGAGATTTCAAGTCGGAAAGAGCTCGAACAGAGAAAAAATACAGTGGCAGAGGAGCTAAGAGGCATTTTACCAAACATTAACGGTCGTTTTTAGAACTACAATAACTATTTAAAGGGATATTAAATTTATTTTGTGACCCATTTGCCTGAATAAAATAGTGGTTTGCAATAACTTCCGTTGTTGGTAGGTGGAAAATTCATACATAGAAATCGTAGATAATGAAGATAAGACAAAAGTTTTGATAAAAAAAAATTAACCTAAAAGTTGAAAATTTTGAGATAAACGCACTTTTCTGATGAAATTGGTCCAACGTTTTTTCAAAATTTTGGCACAACGGTTTCTTAAGCTAAATCCGTTAGAAAGCTACAGTCTTTTAAAAAGTTTTATCGCCCAATCAGTGGTTTCTCACTTTAACGGCCTATAACTTGAATGGTGGTGAAAAAGACACCCCCCCTTCAAAATATTATTTTTTGTTCGCCATAACTTCAGGAATCTTCAGTTATCAGGACGAAAACCTAAACTGGGACACCCTGTATATTTGATTTTGTTGTAGATCGCAAACCTTTAACTCAGCTCCCAACTCAACTGCAGACGCTGTTAAGTATCTAACTCCTCTCTATCCTCCTGTTCACCAGCCTCTCCTCTCTATACTATTCATTGCTAAAACCACTCATAATTAATTTTTAAGAACCCAATTGAAATCAATAGATGGACAAGAAAAAATCCAACAACTTCTAAATATTTCTTCAAATAAATAAATCCAAAATGAGCTTTCAAGGAAATTGATGAAATTGATAGCTTATACATATGAGGGCTGTTTGATGAGTACCAGGATTGGAAGATAGGAAGCGTTACTGAGCCAAAATGAGTACCATTATTTAGTATAACCTCTTTTAACTCGTCTGTCAAAATTTGGTGACAATCCGACGCTTAGTTTTGTTTTGACTTCCATTTCAAAACATCGTCTCAGTATTTTTTCGAACATCAAAGAAGAGCAGTATCGCTCCGTGATCCGGTTCTTGTTTTTGAATGGCAAAACCTACGGGGAAATCAAGCCCATTATCGATGGTGTTTATGGGACTAATTCAACTTCCTGTACAACCGTATACCATTGGTTCGCACAGTTCCGCCGAAGCCGCACGTCAGTTTTTGAAGAACCGCGCCCAGGTGGCCCCAATCTTTACCTCAGATGAAACAAAATTCATGATATCGTATTGGCGTGACACCGAATGAAAATTCGTGAGTTAGATGAGATAGCAGGCATCCCAATTTAACGCGATAGCCATATCTTGCACGAGATTTTGGGCATGAGAAAGTTGTTCTCGCGATGGGTGCCGTGCTTGCTTGCACCGGAGAACAAGCGCAATCGTGTGACCACTTCAAAGACGTGCTAGGTCCTATTTAATCGAAAACCTAGAGAGGTTTCTGCGTCATTTTATAACCGTCGATGAGACATTGATTCATTGGTAAACACCAGAGACCAAAGAACAATCGGCACAATGGGTTTTATCTGGTGAATGTGCTCCAAAGAAGGCGAAGACCGTGCCTTCGGTCAGAAAGATGATGGCCTACGTTTTTTGGAACGTGCGAGGTGTGATCCACGCTGACTATTTGGAGAAGGTAAAATGATCACAGGAGTATACTACGTCGATTTATTGGGCCAATTCAACGCCGACTTGAAGAAAAACAACCACATTTGCAAAGAAAAAAGTGCTCTTCCACCTCGATAGCGCATCGGCTCACACCTTCGCAGTCGCCACAGCCAAATTAGTCGAATTGCATTACGAATTGCTCCCCCATCCAACGTATTTTCCGGATTTGGCTCCCTATGACATAATTTTTTCTCAAACCTTAAAAGATCACGCGTTGGAAAGAGTACGGGTCGAACGAGGAAGTCATGCGCCACATTTAAACTCAACCCCCAAACTTAACCAACTTGGAGTGCAGCAGTGGCCTTATACTGGAGGGAGATCGTGTTAGCAGGAGAGGTTGTAATGGGTTTAAATATTTATTCCTGAAAATTACCTGAAATAAAGTTGAATTGACTTCATTACACTTTACATACTTAGATGACTTCAAAGTTAAAAGTCTAAATGATTTCTTCGTATCTCATCTGCACTCATACTCTGTTATGTCCAGTGGGAAATTCAAGGACTTAAAATTGAAAGTAATGAGGTGAGGTTAGAGAGCAGCTTTCGTTTGATACCGTTTTTTTTTTTACAGATTCAACAATCGTTCTAAATCGAGAGTTCACTACACGTTCACTTGTGCTTTGGCTAGTCAGCAGAAACTGAAGTTAAGCGCGCCACGGATTTAATTCGTCCAATGGCTGAAGGTAGGAATAGAATGGTACAAAAAGTCACGGTTGCTTCTTGGGCCCCTCGCCAAGAGTACCGGAAGCTGCACCTGACATGTTAACTATCTTGCTCCCTATTCAAGAGCGCATGGCTCAACTTCAACATCAAGTACAGTAACAGGCTAAGTGAGTGAATCAAATCTACGCGCTGCTGCCAGGTTCTACGCAGCTCATGTCGTACGATCATGGTGGGCAAACCCTGAAAGTCCTTGCAGTGGATGTCAGTTCACTGATTCAACTGTTTAAGTTGCTGGAACACCAAATTCCTGATGTGCTTTTTGCTACCGAAACTAAGCTTACCGATAATCACAATCTGAAATACAGTAAAAATAATTCTAGATGAAGAAACCGACCCAACTCCACACAAGGATGTGGTGTAACGATCTTTATTAGAAAACAATTTAAATTTAGAAGAATGTACAAGGGTTCCGGGTGCTGGAGGAATGTGCGGAACGTATTTGTTCACGGACAGACTCTTTCGTCTCCTTAGACAGGAATCGGAGGAGAATTATTACATAAAACATAAACATACAGACTAGGGAAATCATGTACCAAATAATATACTCGTAGATTCGGTTTGAAAGCAACGAACAGTCCATCGTTTTTCAGATACTGCTCTTATTTGGACATATTGCTGTACGACGGATGCAACTGACTGGAAGTAATCTACAAACGTTAAACTATCTGCATACATTCATGTGCGACAGTGACCATTACGGTTTTAGTACCGAAATAACAATTCCTAACGAAATTGCGGAGTTAGAGGAGTTTGTTACTGGGCATTCTTATAATTACAGTAAGACTCGCTGGACACACTTCTCCAGAACTCCAGCATATGTCTAACGAGGAGCTTGACAGGTACCTAAAACAATTGACCAAAAAATTAATCACACGACGGACATTAAAAGACCTCGGTATGAACACACACACCAAACGAAGACCTATTCCGCAATGCTAATGAAATTACATACAGAACTGGAGATTTGAGTGCTCGGTTTCACTCAATTCAGTGACGAGAATATGGTAAATAATGTCATCGCCGATGAAAAGGACCTACCCCAGTTCATTTCAAAAGAAGAATTCTATGAGATCTGTGGAAATCGATGGAATACCGAAAGTTATGCTGCGACATCTTTCTCTAAAAGCGCTAGACATTTACAACACCCGGTTTAACAATGCAATGAATAATGCACATTATCCAGATCATTGGAAAACTACGGTGGTTTATCCCGCATATATTGCAAGAGAAATTACCTCATCCAACAAACTGATATCTGGGTCTTACTACCCCAACTACTTATATCATGAGAATGTGCGCTTGAAAGTTTCGTCTCTCCTGAAGCGTTCCTCTATTTTGACATAAAAGGGCTGATCAAGGATAGGTGTGCGGTGCCGCTAATCTTCCACGTAGCTCGTGTAAGTGGTGAGGGGGCGACTCAACTACAACAGAGACGTCGTACATGGCAGTTTTGAATGTCTTAAGTTTAGCAGGGCGGTTGCAAAACGCGATAAAAAAAGATGTTGTTATGGTTGAGTAAAGCAGACCCGATTTATTCGTCGTTTCCTTCAAGTCCGGGTTAGCCAAGTCAGAAGGCAAAGTGGGTCGTATTTTCCTTGCTATATTTAGCAAATGACCGACTTACATAGGGTAGGGTAGTTTTAAAGTATTTAAGGTAAGCAACCTTGGGTTGGCTAACAATTAGGTTGTGCAACTTAAAGTTGGCTTACAATTACGTTAGATTAGGTTGCATAGTTAAGCTAAGTAGTTTTAGGATTAGTGTAAGTAAGCATCGGTAATTAGTTTAAGTAGCTTAAGCCAGAGGTATAAGTTTTATATAAATACAAAAAAAATGCTCATTTACTAAGTTTCTTTTTTCAAATACTTAATATTTTCTTATGTTAATGAATAATGAATAATTATTATTGTTAATGATAAATTAGACATCAAAAGACATAAAAGAAAAAACATGTTTTAGCTTAGAGTGCACGCTTGGAAGGCCAATAAGTTAGAATAAGTTATTTAAGTTATATTAAGCTAGCTTTTAAGCATTTTTTCTATTAGCATGTATTATAACTATAGTAAATTTAAGAAGAATAAAATAAAATGAATGAAATGCTAGAATATGTAGAGTGCATGAAAATGTTCCCAGCGGTGGTCTCTCTGGAAGTTTTCTAGAGCTAGTTTGACAGGTCGGTAAAATAAGAAATACTGAGAATCCGCTCGATGAATTTTGTAAACTCTTGGTCTCGATTTTTGCTTTGTTTTTTTTTTTTTTTTTTTTTTTTTTCTTACTTATGATAGATATGCCCTTCATCTTTTAAGAAGAATGCTACTGGTTGACCTTTTTCTGTTGGCCCTATGATCTCATCGGGGATCTCATCAGCTTTGTCTAACTGAAAAATATAAAAAATTATGCGTGACGGAAGCCAATTACTGTTGGCTCTGATTTTATATATACGAGCGAAGCAGTGTCCTCTTTCTAGTAATGAACGTGGTAAATACTAATTCCGCTTCTGTTGCCTCTATCAACAAATGGCGATCAATGATTAATGTAAAATAACGCCAAAAGAGACACAAAAAACCAGAACAAAGCCAAAGGTAAAGTACGAGTATTCTTATACGAGTATGTATTGTAGATCCATAAGTATATTATGTACAAGTACATATGCGAGTGGCCTGTTGTAAGGGTCGACTCCTGATGAAATGTATGCAGTACAAAAGATGATGACGATGATGATAACTAACTTATTGTCTCATCTTCTCGAGTCGTCAGTCCTCGACGAGTATCCTAACAACTGTGTTGGGCTTTCCTTACTATTACTTTCGTCTGTCCAGTCGTCGCAGTCGCAGTCCCAGTCCCAGTCGCAATCCAGCATATCATCAGCTTCAACTTCAGAACTTCAACATTAACATGAGCAACAGCACTGAGTCTGACAGTGCTCTTACCATTTTCAGAAGAGATACCAAAAATGTTGAGGAATTGAATTAATGACATAAATTATTGCTTTTGTTTCAAATTCACATTTATTCGAGTATGTGTACTGCAACTTATCTATCCTTATACATACATGCAGAGGCCAGCATTAAGGGGAGAGAATCTTTTCAATCTACAATCGATTAAATATTCATTCGCATTGATCTTTGTTCTTCGCAGCGTGAGGAGAACAAAAAAAAAAAATAAATAAATGAATATCATACGTCTCCCGACAAGCCAAAAGTGAGGGGGTCATCATTTCTTCATCGTATCTATATTGTGTACCTTGTCCTTTAATATTGTATTTTTTCCGTTATTTTTTTTTATTTTTTATTTTTATTTTTTTTTTGCCTTTTTTGCTTTTTAATCCAATCTGCGTTGATTTAGTTTACATTTTTAATTTTGCGTTGATATGTGCGCATCAAGCTGCTATAAATCGCCTTGATCGTGAATGAGTTCAATAAAATTGTTTGTGTTTTTTTTTCCATATTTTATTTTATTCGTGAAGCTGGCTTGGCCTGTTCTGTCCTGTGCGCATGTCAAGGCACATGAAAGACACGAAAATTTATAATATTTACAAAATTCTTCTTGACTCGCATCCTATCCATTCATTCGAAAAGTGTCACCCTAAACGCAAAGGCTTTCGTAAGGTATCAAAATGCCAAGGAAAAAAAAAAAAAAAAAAAAAACCCTACTTGTAAGGTTGGCTGGACTTTATAAAATATTTGTGAACATTGATTATTTTATATTCCAAGGTAATGCAATTTTGAATGCAATCAGAACTAAATATCCACAGGCCTACCACCTTCGTGCACGAAAATTACATAGATAATAGAGGCCGCAAAGATATTAACCTTTACTTCTAGTTTGGTGTTAAAGTCTTTTAGCCATATTCATATTTGGCGACTTAACTATTCAGTTGCCCGTTTGATTCAAACCGACCCGGACAAAATATCCGTAGGCAACGCTAGTAATTACGATTCTGCTGAAAATATTTGAGGACCCTAGGTTTCAATATTTCTTTGTGGCCTATACAATGATTTTTTTGCTGTAACACTGGATGTGTAACCTTATAAAGTGAAAAGTAAAAATATGGTGCAGTAGTCTGGTGTGGTCGTGTGATTTTTTTATAGGCATTTTTTTACAAACTTCAAACGGCATCACAGAAAGAGGCAAAATTGTCAACGGGAAAAATTTTCCTTTTTTTCTTGTTTGCACTGTGAATCGAACCCAGACCCTTTGCGTCAAATGTACAAATTGGGCTTCCTCAAACGGTTACAAGTTGGGGAGAGAAAAAGAGAGATACCGATGTGAGTTGGTTTTAGATGTTCGCAAGTTAAAGACAATAAAGGGCATTTCATAAGCGAGTTGTAAGGCTTAGGAAAGAATCTCGATACTTCAGAGTATGTCCGAAGGTGGGATTGAGAGTGTAATGATGCGCATTCAAAGCGAGACAGGTGTTATAATTAAAAGTTTAAGGGGCGGAATGCTAATGGCAATTTCGGTGGGGCATTGGTGGTGAAAATAGCGATACGACATGGGGTGTGAGGAGACGTTACGCCGGTATTCGAGGGTGTCGAGTGACTGTGTAATATTAGCATCACCTATGAGTTTTATTGCACGATTTTGGATCCTATCTAACAAGAGCAAAAAGGTCTTAGGGGCACCTGACCAAATGTTGGCATTGTACTTCAGTATTTCGTGGATAATAGCCTTATATTTTGCAGCCAGATCAGAGGGGGTGAAATATTTTTCACATCGCTCGAGGTAACCTACACATTTCCCAGCATTTCTGACGACATCGAATATGTTGTCGTTCTGACGTAAGTTGTCATTGGCACACATAGCGAGAATGGTGAGTTTTTCGGTTTCGGCGATACAAGTGCTATTCATGGATAATGACTGTCGAATACTGTCGTCAGCAAAGGATTAGTAGTGGCGGACAAGACATCATTGATAAAATTTAAAAAAAGTGTCGGAGACAGAACGAAGCCCTGGGGCATGGTGTACCTTTATTTTGTGAAAATCAGACTTGAAACCATCCAAATTAACTTCAATCATCGATCTCAAAAGCACACATTTTTGACAAAAGGGTCTGATGCCAAACTCTGGCTGCCTAAGAAATATCAAGTGCAACTATCTTGCTTTCGCCAGATTGATGTACGCTTTTGGTTCCATTTTTCGGTGAGGCATGCCATCAAATCATCAGTAAGACTGTTGCTATGAAAACCGTACTGCCGGTCATTGAGAAGTATTCGTATTTCACGATATTTCATGAGCTGACGGTTTATCAGCGTTTCCATGACCTTGGAAAAAAGGGATCTAAGTGCAATAGGTCTGTAGGAGGAGAGAGAAAAAGATTCGCCTTTTTAGAGACGGGCTGGACAAGTGCTATTTTCAATCTGGTTGGAAATTGTTTTAAAGAGTAGAACGGATTAAAAAGTTACCCAATGATTTTGTCAGCGTGGCGGAATACCGTTTCAGAAGAAGGGAAGATAATACATGGGCTCAAAAGTCAGTGCCATTTAATAGTAAAAATAAAAAATTTTGCAAAATTCAACTTTATTTATCAATGTAGTTGCCTTCGAGGGCGATATACTGATTGAAATGATTTTTCAATCTTTCGATACCAGTTTTGTAGTACGATTTCGGTTTAGCCTCAAAATAGGCCTCTGTTTCGGCGATTACTTCTTCATCGGTCTTAAATCGCTTTCCGGCGAGCATTCTTTTGAGGTCTGCGAACAGGAAATAGTCGCTGGGGGCCAAATCTTGAGAATACGGTGGGTGGGGAAGCAATTCGTAGCCGAATTTATTCAATTTTGCCATCGTTTTCATCGACTTGTGACACCGTGCATTGTCTTGATGAAACAGTACTTTGTTTTTCTTCAAATACGGCCTTTTTTCTGCGATTTCGTCCTTCAAACGCGCTAACAACGCAATGTAATAGTCGCTGTTGGTAGTCTGCCCCTTTTCGAGATTGAATTGCTTTGAATCCATTTTTTTCACAATGACAAAAGTTGATTCACTCACAACGCTATATCTCAAGAGCTAATAGCTGTCAAATTTATACACGTATCTTTGGTACGAAGGTTGGTACTAACTAAAAATGGTATGGATTTAATTCAAGTGGTGCACTCTCTTAGAAACGGAGTTTTCAGCCCATCATATTATATCATCTGGACCAGAGGATGTGTGTAATACGTACTATTGCTACTACACGAATGCGAAAGTGAATTCGTTACATTGTAGAATTGACGCACTCAAGTGTGGGCGGAGGCAAAGTACAATCTGTACTCGTAAGTGTTGAGCTGGCCGCAAATTTTGCAACAGGCAGATTGGCCTTGTTCAAAGAGCTGACAGCTGGAATGCATTGTAAATGAGCGTTAGGACGGATGATGAGGCAGAATTTTTAATGTTTTTGACGAACGACCAAAAATTGTTAGTACCATTGGGACATTGTAGCATTTTCTGCTTCAGTTTTTTAGTCGTTTCTTGGCTCGTTTGAACTTTTTTTCCTCTATCGGGTTAGTCTTGTAGGACTGAAAAAACATTTCTCTAACTCTGACAACCTCTTTACAGCTCGAGTCATGCCATGCCTTTTCATTTAATTTGATACTCTTAATCCGATGAGGGATTAAGGATCTCATTCTTAAGAGAATAGTGTCTGTAACCATATCAGCAGCGGCATCCGATTTTTATATCGAGAAACCATAACGACCAGTTAAAAGTCCTAAAGAAGCTGTTAAGTCCACTCCAATTGGCATTGTCGTATTGCCATACGGTTCTTTTGGGAATCTTTTCTTAAACTTTGTGGTGGATGAACGAGAAAATAAGCTGATATACCACAATGGTCCGACGAGTCTAGAGGAGAAAGCATATCAACAGTGTACTTATCAGGTTGAAAAGTTAAAAACAGGTTCAGAGTGTTGGCGGTATGACTATCAACGTCTCATATTCGTGTGGGCTCATTTATAAGCTGGGTCAAGTTACTGTCCGCAGCTTTAATCTCAACACATAGCCGAAGCTACCCAGAATTGGGTATATTGACATCGCCCGTAATAACAATTTCAGTATGATGATACAGGATACAATTTTTTGAATGGAGTCAGTCAGCGCACAAAACTCTTTAAAGGTCGAATTGTTGTCCAGTTTGGAGCTTCTGTAATTAAAGCAGTTGTGGATAATTTGTTAACATAACCCAAAGATGCCGCAACTTGATATCAGCATAGGGAAAATGCCGTTATATACTATAATAAAGACCTAAACACTAGAAACTTATATTGTTGTAGATATTGATACAAACGTGTTGACATAAGCGACGATAAACTTTCAAACTGAGTTGATCTTAAAATAGAAACAACTTGCAGTATAAAATATCTGCATTGTAAGCCCAGAGTCTCATTTGTATTTTCAGGCTTTGATGGAGCTTTTCTTTTGAGCTGATTGGCTGAAGATGCTCTATATATGTAGCAAATATTTCTCATTTGGTTTAAGAATTCACTCTATGAATCAGCAGTTATATCTTAAGACATAGCACGAAGGAAGAAATTTACAAATGTATCCACTTGGCTAATTGCAAATGGTAGAAATGCTTACTAGTTATATCGACCATGTGCTGATTGATGATTATGTCTTCAAGATGCCGGAGTGGGAACACTTCCAGAGATATGAATCGTAACCGAGCTAACGAAAATATACTGCAACAAAAACAAAATTAATACTCTTAAAATACGGGAGCACGTGTTAAGCTTTTTAGAAAATTGGATAAAGAGAGAGAGAGAGAGCCTTCTCAGAGTAGCTAGAGCTTAGTATAAAACCGCCTTCGCAAATGCCTACTATCGCACAAATATCAAGGGAAAAAAAGTTGACATAGGAGCCACCCAAAACCGAGTGAGAAAAATCCACCCAGCGTTCCAACTCAAGGAATCGATCCCACGTCAGGAGCTGCATCCACAGTTTTTATAAGACAGCTAAGCAGCTGACTGTAACCCAGCCTCATTGGCCTGTGAACAAGAATGTTGTCACTGTTTCGCCAGGCGTCGTTGCTCAAGTGGTAGTGTATTGGATTCCCAATCGGAAATTCGGCTTTTAATCCCAACCGCGCCCGAAAGCATTCTTTTTTCAGGCAATTAAAATCATGTAAGATGAGTGGTTGTCTAGAATACAACAACTAGTCCAATTACAAAAATAATCCATTAAATGTTGTATGCCACCCATCAATATATCACATTATTGAAAAAAAAAAAAAAAAAAAAATCGAAAATGCGACGAGTCTTTACACTCAATTAGTTCAGATCTTATCTCTCAAATTGATCTCAAAGAGATTTTTTACTTGGGATTAACTCAGGGTTTCGTGTTGGGACCCATTCTTTCTATTATTTATATCAACTCTCTATTTAAACTCAATTTTATTTTAGGCTGTTGGCGTATAGCTCTAACAGCACTTTAAATTTATCATAGTATCTGGTATCAACTGCGACCTAAGTCCATTAAGGATATTATTCGCTTAGCATAGTTTAATCATTGGCTCTAAAACGAATATTCTGTTTTTTAATTTCTCATTCTTGTAACTGTAGCGCCCTTAGTAGCAGCAAAACTTTGTTTTTTAGTCGAGAAAGTGGATGAGTTTAACTCTTTACCATTGATTCTAAGATGACTTTTGCAAGTCACATTGGATCATTAAACAAATATTTCCGTTTCACTCTTAGAAGTTTTTTTTACATAGAAAAAAACTTCAGTATTATGTTGTGTTTTAGGTAAGTGCTTATGATAACAAAATTTAGCCGCTATTAATTCTACAAAAAATGCTATAAGAAAAATTCGCCGTAAGCACTGTAGACATCCCAGTTTTCCCATGTTTCGGTATATGTGTTGTGTTTTGGGTAAGTGCTTATGATAACAAAATTTAGCCGCTATTAATTCTAAAAAAAATGCTATAAAAAAATTCGCAGTAAGCACTGTAGACATCCAGTTTTCCCATGCTTCGGTATATGATTATTCTTTGAAGCCTCAGTTTTAAGAGGATTGGCTGAAAGCCCATTTCTAGTGAGCCATTTATCGATCACGCCCAGGTCTGCCTGCGCTGTAGAGCAGACAGTCGTCAGATACGACCCGACAGACAGGACGGCTACATCGTCCGCGTATTCTTGTGCATAGGTGCTAGAAAAATTGAACAGGTTAAACAGAAAGTTGACCAACATAAATCAAACCCCCTATTTACCCCCGCCATAACATAGTGGTCAAAGGGGGCTTCCATTATCAGTGTCCTTTTCACCAGCATTTCTTTTATCCCCAAAACTGGTAATTTGTCTGAGCCGCCGTGTTGCCTGGCCAAGTTACACTTGCGCCTTGTTGAAAGCACCCTCAATGTAGATGAAAATGTCCAGCGCATGTTCCTTCTTGTCTATTCAATTCTGCCTACCAAATTTTGAAACGCACTCTCGCAAGATCTTCCGTGTTGGTAAGCATGTTACATCTCAAACTAATGGGTCTGTAATTTTAGTGTGCGTGCAGCCCGCTTTTTCAATTTTTAGTAGAAAGGCTACCCTACTATATATTGTATATGCCAATGCCAGACTAGGAGTGAATATTATCTTCAAACTGGGTTTATGTTAGCAGTGCTGGGAATGGAAACTACAGCATGTTTAATGGTCTCATCCGTTACCACAACCGATGAGATATACCAGCTACGATAAGTTGTTTTATTCTAATTAGGTTAACTGGAAAGTAAGCTTCAAGCATTAAAGGGAGAGTTTCTGTTACCAACACAGTGTAGCACCTACATTCTGAGTGAATCTAATTTGAGTGATTCCAATCTGATTGATTATTGTCTTTTCGCAAAAGCCATTATAAAAGACACGCTTCGCAATCCGAATATGCTTTCTATTTCAAAACACTTTGTGATGGTACCGTCTAAGTTCTGAAATGCTTCCTTTGGATTTTGTTTTGTTCTGCGTTTAGTCTAAGCACTTTCTTCAGTCTAGGGACTTCCTCTGATTCCTCCTCTTTATCAAGGTCGAGAACTCGCGAAAATCAGTTAGCTGTTAGTCTTTTTTTGATGTTTGGCTCTGATTAGACCTGTTCGAGCTCTGAATTAAAGATGGGTTAGATTTTGCAAAAAAATTTTCGGAGAAGTAAACAACGTAAATTTTTGCGCAAAGTTATAAATATTAACACAATTTTACAGAGAAAATAAGCATCCTTCGTTTAGAAAAATGATAGAAAACCTTAATTGCTCTCCCACAACTAGGAAGATTACATTATTTTCAGACTTAGATGAGCAATTTCATCTTTTGTGATGGAAAATTCAAATTCCAAGTGCTGGAAATTTGAAAGCAATTTCATTGTAGAGATTAGTTCCTAAGGCGTTTATTGCGAGAACAACCGCACCCAAACGAATCCTTCTTTATATATACAAGTAAATACAAGTAGACCACCCTCCGAGGGCAAAAAAAAAATGAGAAAAAAAAATTAAGAAAGAAACAATTTTCAATTTAAAATGAATCACATAATGTAAATTTGCACCATTCTATAGCAACTCCACCCCCTGGCACACTACACACATGTAATAAAATAAGGAATTCCAGCTACAAGAACCACTCCTAAGACTATAGGAAACTGAAAAAAAGGAGTAAGAAAAGAACTCAGCGGTATACCTATACTCGTACATGGAAATTAGGGTGGGAAAAACTTTTGCCTAATACTCGTACTGGGAAAAATGCAGCTTCAGCAAGGACAATGAGCATAGAGTTTTCTGCTTTAAGCATCTATTGAAGCATCCAACAGCAGCAGAAGCAGCATCAGTGGCAATGGCAATGGCATTAGAGCAGCGCAAAAACTAAGAGGATATGAAAACTAAAAATGTTTGCTCGATAGGGCGCGTGTGCTGCATATGTACCCGTTTCGCTCCAGATTCCCCGAAATCCTGATGAAAAAAAAAAAAAAATAAAAAATAAAAAAAAAAAAAATAAAAAAAAAATAAAGAAATACTCGTAGTCGTTCTTCTGCGGAGCGAGGCCAGTATGTGTGTAACATTTCTGCAGCAGCGGGTGATTTATTGGGGTTCTTCTCTGATCTTTCCGTTTCTCATAAGACGACTTGTGTGGGTGAAATGCGGGGATTTAGCATGGGGCGGCAGTGTTCACGTATGCAAAATGAATTGTTGTTTTTTCTCCTTTGCCTTTTTTTCAATTTTTTATTTTTATTTTTTTTTTCTTTTTTTGGTATAACACGAGTACACACATTGACATTATACAAAACCTATGTACACGCATACTCTTATATGTAACCCACCCGTATGCTACATCAAAAGACGAAATCTCAATTTACTAACTCAACTCATTGTGGGGAAAAAATGATTAAATTATCGATTTAAGGATCGTTTTTCAATTACACGCAAATTAGTTGCCAATGCTTGGACGGAAAAAAAATGGAAAATTCAAAAACTATTCAACACTCTGGACAGAGGAAAATTGCCGTTTGGTATTCGTTTGAAGATGGTTTCCTCGTTGTTCGTTAGTTGTGAACATCAAAGGACCAAAAACTTCATTCTTCCGGATAAGAACTATGAAGGTCCTTTTCTAGAAATTATCGGCCACTAAATTGAAAAATTCCTTTCGAGCACCAGTTGGACTAGACATTCGGCCAATTAATCTCAACGAATGTATGTAAATACTTGCTCAGCACTAGAGAAAAGGGTGAATAATTTCCAATTAACCAGAGAAGATAGTTTCGAGTAGTTGTTATCGATAGTGGCAGGTTATGTATAGGTAATCCTTCCTTTTTATTGTTTTGAAGTCTAAGCCATAGTACATACATACAATGAATTCCGCAATCAAGGGATTTTGTGTACCCTTAAACCCTTAACATATTTTCTCACAGCGAAGGAGAAGGAAAATTAGGGAGGAAAAACAGAGAGGTTGGTTTTGAATGTTCGCAATTTACAATAAGCTCGGGATGGCATTCTATAAGCAAGTTGTGCGATTTAGGAACGGAATCACGAGTGGGCCCGAGACTGTACTGATGAGCATTAATAGGGAGACGGATGTTACCATTGAAGTTTTCAATGGTGGTGAAAAAGCGATACAACAAAGTGAGATAACAGATATTGCACTCCAAATTCGCCTATATATTGCGGCCCGATCAGGGGGGGAGGGAAGTGAAATATTTCCTACATTACTTGAGGAAACCTAGATATTTCGCAGGATTTTTGGAGACATGAAATATGTGTTAATTCCAACATAAGTTGTTACACATATGCTGAGAATGCAATTTTTTTCTGTTTCAATGATCCAAGTGCGATTCACGAATAATGGCAGGGTGTTTAGATTCCACAGCGTTGGGTTTTGGAAGACTTAAATTCCACAATAACCCAATTGGTTATTGCTGTTAATATCGGAATTTAATGATCTTAGCATGTATTTACACTTTTGGTTTCACTTTTCGGTGAGACATGCCATCAAATCATCAGTGTTTCTTTTGTTATCTTTGTGGTCACCGGCTTTAAGCGACTTCTTTTAAGAATGACTAATCAAATGACTTTAAAAAGTCTAAGCCATAAAAATTAGGGTTATATTAAATTAACCAGAGCTCATAGCGATGTCGTCAACTACTTTCCCGAGGAGATTGATGCCGCAACTTGAATTGTTGTTTTCAACATTTTCAAAGTTTCAGCAAACATAAAACAATTTTCGCGAATATTAATTTTTGTAAAAAAATTAAATTAATAAAAGGAGATTCGAAAAGTTATTTAAGATAAAAATACACGAAAAAATCGTTTTTATTTGAAACACAATTCCACTTTATGAACATCTTGGACCGTACTGGATATTCGCATTTTCTTGGGATAAATTTTATTTTAAAGCTTAAATCGTTGTTAGTTTCATCACGAAAACAGTCGATT
This sequence comes from Volucella inanis, assembly GCA_907269105.1. Lineage (NCBI taxonomy): Eukaryota > Metazoa > Arthropoda > Insecta > Diptera > Syrphidae > Volucella > Volucella inanis. The sequence continues at coordinate 40,310,221 of OU026158.1, forward strand.
TCACGTATTTCCACAGAAAATTAAAGAGCGGTGATTGGTCACGAAATATTGGTGGTAGATTTACAAATCTCAATCTTAAAATAATTCTCTCCCGAACCTGGAATTCAAAAAATAAAAGTTTGAACAGCGCTCTAAGTATAGTTTGAAAATTGTCCGTGTAGATTTGCTGAAAAAGCATTGCCTGCGCAACAATACCTCACACAATGAATTCAGTTTAATAATAAACATTAGTCGATCTCTTTTAATTTGAGTGACCTTTCGTCCCTCCAGTGGCATTCCGCCACTGAAGTCACGAGTTATACGATTTGTTTTAACAAGAAATGATAGCATGCACATTCAGCGAAACGAGAAGCTTACAGAGCGATAGCGCATAGAAAGAACTGAGCTGTGGATTCACAGAAGGAGCAAAAAGAAAATGGGAAGCGCCCATCGGGATGTGGAGAGTTCGAAATTTTACAAAGAAATAAGTCTAGAATCGCAATCAGTGTTAAGCACGAATAACATTTTCTTGAGCTATATATAATTCAAACGATTCAATCTGGACGATGATAACTAATAATTTCGTCCACTCGATCTGAATTAAGTAAGGATAGCCTTTATCTAATCTGAACTCAAATAAAGCTGCTACAGGCCGGACTAATCAAACCAGCTGAAGTTAATTTAGTGATAACTACTCGTACATAGGTAAGAGTGGCTATAGGGGAAAAACCATTCCAAAAAGTACATACATACATATTTAGCAACTCATCTGTGAAGTATGGTTGATCGAAAGTATTGCAGAGGAATGAAATCTCAGCATTGCTCAATCCGAATGGTATCATCATGAGTCTACTAAAAATGTTTGCATTTTCTATCCCCCTACAGGATACCATCTGTTGTACTGTGCCTTTTTTCAACAACTTGATTAGTCTTTCTCGGTTTTACTTTAGCCCATGAAAGTCAACGTACGACACAGACCAAATTTTCACACTACGTCAGATCTTGAACAACACGAATAAATTTCCGATCGATTCACAACACCTTTTTATCGATTTTAAGGCCGCATACTGTTTCATACATACATATATAGAGACGAACTTCTGATACAGAACATGCTATCTGCTTGCTAAACTTGTCCGATGCTGCAGAACGGCTATAGAGAATGTACGCTACTTCATCAAGAATCAACCAGCGCTGAGATCAGACGAAGAATATATTTTTTAAATCATCCCTGGAACAACTAATTTGTTTCTAATTACTCGTATATAGGAATAAGATCCTAATCATTTAAGTCCTGGTTATCATCTTTACAGGCACCGAACAAATTCGAATTAAGAGCGAAGATGAACTATTAAATGAAATCCTTGTGGTTATCCGAAAAAAAAAATTCTAACCAATCATTACCACTTTGATTTAGCAGAACAAATGTGTTCTTTACCCGAATCTATACTAGATATTAAGTAATTTATTGGGTCTATAACATGTGCGGTTTGCGTAACATGTATTATTCTATTGTTATTATTCCATTGGAACATGCGTTAGAAAGCCACTGTCATTGTACGTCATTTCAGTATATGTCATTCATTTGAAGCGTAAACAACAATCATTTTTTTTTCACTCAAATATGTCGAACTTTGTGCCTGAAAAAGTATTTTTGCGGGGAGCTCTTCTTCATTACTGAAAACTGCTCCAGAAAGTCATCGTATTTTGGTGTAAGTTTATCGTAGTTTGCACGATTTAAAAGTGGTGATTTAGGCTTGGAAGACGATGAACGTCCTGGGCAGCCAAAGAAGTTTGAAGATGAAGAACTGGAAGCATTACTCTATGAAGATTGTTGCCAAACACAAGAAGAGCTCGCAGAATCTTTGGGTGTCACTCAAGCAGCCATTTCAAAACGTTTAAAAGCAGTTGGATATATTCAAAAGCAAGGAAATTGGGTTCCACATGAACTCAAGCCGAGAGACGTCGAAAGGCGATTTCGCATGTCCGAAATGCTGCTGGAACGCCACAAAAGGAAGTCATTTTTGCATCTGATTGTTACTGGTGATGAAAAATGGATCCATTACGACAACCCCAAGCGCAAAAAATCATATGTGAAACCCGGCCAACCAGCCAAATCAACGGAAAAGCCGAATATCTATGGCGCGAAAGTAATGCTCTGTATTTGGTGGGATCAAATGGGTGTGTTGTATTACGAGCTGCTTAAACCGGTTGAAACCGTCAATGGACAATGCTATCGAACACAATTAATCCGATTGAAGAGAGCAGCAGCCAAAAAACGCCCGGAATATGCGACCAGACACGAGGCAATAATTTTCCATCATGACAACGCTCGGCCCCACGTTGCTATTCCGGTTAAGAACTATTTGGAAAACAGTAGATCTGACTACCATTTGTTCCGGTCGATGCAGAACGCCCTCACTGAAATACGGTTCACATCAGAGCAGAATATCAAAAATTGGCTTGATTCATTCTTGGCTGCCAAGCCGGCGCAGTTCTTTTGGGATGGGATCCAAAAATTGCCGGAAAGACAGGAGAAAGTCATAGCTTCAGATGGGCAATACTTTGAATAATACTATTGTACATACCCAATAGTATACAGATATAGAATGTATACGTCGCTGCCGAATACTGGAAGGTAAGCATAAAATCAATGACGATACTAGGCAGCTTCGAGAGATAAGAAGTATTGTACATCGAATTCATATGTACTAACGAGTTATACAAGTACCTCCGAAAAATAACCCAGCTCGCTTTGTTTGTGAGGTTTTACAATTGTTCCACATTTAATTGTGTTCTTAGAAAATCGTCAGATACAAGTACATATCGAGTTGAGTGTGCCAGTATTCATAACTACAGTATATGAGCATATTTCAGTTGCAATTTATTTGTTGAAATGTGTAGTTTTTTTTTTTCAATTTAGTTCCACATTGATATGCATATTTATACATACACACGTGTGTACGTGCATACAAAAGTTACCTCTTTAATAATGATGATAGGCTCTGAAATTTACCAGTAGACGACGACCACCACAAGCATGTTGGTTAGTCATTTTACACGTTAGATCGAAGATAAAAATTTAAATTTTGTGAACCTCCCTGCTCATAGTTGAATAATATATGTTAATTTTTGGAGGATTCATGACAAGATAAGGGAATTGCAACGCAAACGTCTGAACAGTCTGGATGATCATCGAAACACTTCGGCATCACGTTCTATTATGTATCTTCTGCTACGGTTAAGTTATAGTCGTACATTTGTCTGTCAATAGATGTTCGTTGACTGATTGACTGAGTGAACTTATGAAAGGGAAATTTCAAGGTTGCGTTCAGTAGCTTATTTTCACCGCGTTGTTCCTGTTCTTTTGCATATTTTTTCTTGTTTTATTATTATTATTATTTTTTTTTTTTTGAAGAACTTAATTGACCGTGAATAGTAATGTTTGGAAATGTTTTGAATTCGGCAGCAGATATTTTGGCATTAGGTTTGCCTTCTATCGGTGGCTTTTTAGAAATGAATGCGGAAATTTTAATTTAAAAACGGAAATGACTTTAGATACTATGTACGTATTGCCATATGTTTTATTCGAACATAATTGGCAATCTGTGAAATTTGAAGTTTAAGTTATAACAGTCTGATGTGAGTACCTATTTCATTTTCTAGAATTGCCACATTAAAGCTTTAACTTTAGAGGCTACCACTTCAAGTAATTCAAGGGCAATGCACGTCTTCTCATTTAAATAACAACTTTTTTGAGGTAAGAAGAAATAATTTTTAAAACCTTTTTTTAACTGCAAACACTTCCATCTGTTTCTTTTTCCTTTAATAAGAAGCGAGGAAATATGTATCAAACAGTCAAGTTTTTACCTATATCCTAATCAAGGGTCTGTTTGCTGCTGGGGCAGTTTACTATTTTAAAGTAAACCACAATCAAAGATGGTTAGAAGGAAATAAAGAGCAGAATCATAAAAATTAAATCAAGAGAAATGTTCATAAAATATTTTAAGGCCCGAAAATTTTTTAATGACTGGTAATACGGTTTCCGTAGCAACAGGTCTATTGGTCTCATTTGAACCAGCGTTGTCCTATCCAATTGAGTGTTAAGTTTTTTTTAAAAAGAAAACAAAAAATCTACATGATATTTTAAAGGCATTTGACAGAAGGCAAGGATCAACGAATCTTCGTTAACTGATTAGATATTTCCTCTTGGTTCAATTCAAGTCATGTTAGACGTTTTCAAATCAGATATCTACAAAATAAATGGTGGTGTGCTCCATGACTCCTTTGTAAACAGCAGTTCTCTCTACTTTTCATATTCGTTCCCAGACTCAAGTCCTTGTTCTTCGACAGTTTAACAACAACAGCAGCGTATGTTAAGCCTAATAAATTCCAATATTAAAAGCATACCTAACTAATTTTTGAACCACCTAAAGAGTGCAATTTAGTGCTTCTAAAACACAATGCTGCCTGTCGTTATCCATTTATGGTATTTGAATCGTTGAAACCGAAAAACTCTACATTCTCGGTATGTATATTAATGACAACTTACGTTGGAATGACCACATATTAGGCGTCGCAAAAAATGCTGGGATGTGAAGAAATATAGAAATATGGAAGAAGAGCGTAGTCCTTCATCACGACAACGCAAGGCCAAAATCACATATACTCCTGATATTGCACCATCGGATTTCCACCTATTATGCTATGATATGAGTATACTCTGAGGAGCTCCCGCCTTCACCAACACCTATCAGTTATAAAGGTTTCACCGATCAAATCTTGACGGTTTCAAAATGTTTGCCATTCCTTAAATAACCCAGATAATTCTGGCCAGATCACTTTCAAATTTTTGTATTTCTCTGTTATGTTAATAGATTAAGATTGGTACTGTAAAGATTTCTAATGAGTCCTACATTTTAACAAATATATCGTTAATATCGAAGGTATGTATTTTCAACAAAGAGGGCTACATAACCATTCAATCTATTTACATTGTTGATTAGTTTATGTCCTCCGATAAATACAATAATATTCAAAAATAAAAAAAAACTACTTACAACTCTTCGTTTTAGGACTCTCTTGAGGTCGTAAACTTTTGAATGTAGAACTCAAGAAAAAATTTGGAAACTTACATTAGCGTGTTTTTTTTTAACATAAACTTACCCTCGAATAAATTAAAAAAGACTACTTTTATGTAATAAATACATAAAAAAAAAATACGAAAAGATCCAGAGATCAAGAACGAAATTTTGTTCGTTCAAGTCGAAGCGACCGACGCACGAACAATTGATATCATATAAAAAGGTAAACCTTCTAGCAACAACTTGAATGTAAAAAAAGAAAAAAAATAAAAAAACAAATATTTACTGTTAAGAATCATCACAAATTTTAGCTTAGTTCAATCTGGCGTTTTTTCACAAAACTCTTAGAATTGATTTCTAAATATTGAAGAGTGGCGGCATCTATTGGGAGCACTGCTGCTTTGCTAAATGCAGGCACAGCTTTTGTATGAGAAACTATATTTTAGTCTCTATCTCCACACATTTGCAGATGCAACCAAAGCGCGTATACGAGTATATGTATGTGTACAATAAGAGGTTCGACGTAGCGTATAATTGGCTGTATTTAGCATACAGGAGTAGGAGTAGCGACATTTTATTCTCTATCTCAATACATTTACACACACAACTAAGTTCGCGTATAGGAGCATGTGTGTACAATCAGGGGTTTGTTGTGTGTTTTCTCATATCATCGCTGTCTTTCGCCACAAAGGATCGTGTTGATAGAAAGGCAAAGCATCCGAGAGAATCAATCCCTTTATTGTTACTACATTGGTAAAGTCATTTTAAATGTTGAGTTTGTGGGACAACGCAGCGGCTCGCGTGGAAAGGCGGTCTGGTTTCCAATACATGACGCCACTCTTTACTATTCAGAAATCAAAGATAACTACTAGATCGCCTGGACACATAGTTCCCAATTCTGTATTTGCTCCGTGCGTCGCCCCATTAGACTAGTGGGCGGCCGTGACTCATGTGGTAGTGTATTGGCTTCCCAACAGACGACTCGGGGTTCAATCCCAGTCGTGACTTAAGGACATTTTTTTTCATGGAACTAAAATCTCGTGAGACGAAAAGTTTAGTCTTCCCATTAAACTGGATGCCATCCATGGAACGAAATAACCACTGAATCCAAACATCTTTCTCTCTCTTTCTATGAAAATTTCTAAAAACTTAAAGAAAAAAAAAACAGAAAATAAGGACTTAAAAGAGCAAAATTTCGTTCTTGATCTCCGACTGACTGGACCCGAGACCAGTGTCTCTGCAACTCTAAAGTTTACCGCATTTTTTCTTGTCTCAATAAGATATAAAGGATATATGTGAATTTATGGTTTAACGTGATTAAAAGTAAATCACACATTTATTATTTATTATAAAATATCCTTTATTGATTTATTTAAAAAAAAGCTTATGATGGATAAAGCACACTAATGTAAATCTAATTTTATAAAGCTAATATTCGACAGCGAGTATTCTTCTTTATTAATATGTTGTGGCAGTCTTTTTGTTTCATAACTTCTGTGCATCTACTTCCATTATGGCAATTAACCGCCTGCAGCGCTCTACACTCAATTTCGATATTGCTGTGCAATCTTTTTTAACATCGCCAAACAGATACTCAAGGGTAGTGATGAAGTTGTCTTGAAAAAAATTTTCATTATCTTACCGGGCAAATTTAGGGCCGTTTTCTTGTTGCAATATCAAAATAGTTAGTTAGCTCGTTTAACTGACTTTTATTTCAATAAATATCTTACAATATTAAAACTAAGAATAAGTCTTACTGGGTTTGGCCTATGGCCATCTAGCAGGTTGACAAAATATAAACTAAAGTTCTTGTATTAAAAATCTCCTTCTATAATACGCTTTCTACGACATTTTTTTCAAACATTGATAGTCGAAGTTCTTTTAGAATTGGACAAATACCAAGGAAGTGCGAGACATCTCTCTTTTTCATGTTGCAGAGGTCACAAAGTGTTGGTAAATCTGGTCGATGTGTCATAAAATTTAAATGGACAAGTTCAATTCAAGACACGTTTTTTCATTTATTATTATTATCAAGGGAACGATACAAATTAATTTGTTAATTAACGCCGGGGTACCAATGTGGCGCGTTTTGTCAAAAGCACGCGGAGTACTGAGTTCCCATGTGGTCCCCCACCTACGTACTTACTGCGCCAACACTGCTTAATTTCGGTGATCTAGTGGTAACCGATGCTTTCAGTGTGGCGAGGCCGTTGACTTTTCATTTAGAAAATGGTTAAGTTTGCTGTAATAGTTCCTGAAAAGTGACGATTCGGCTTCTTCAACATATTGGTCTGCCAAAATTCTCCAATATTGACCTTAATTTTTCTCTTAACAGATGAGGTTGCTCGTCCTGTCAGATTCATTCGCATTCGGCCGCTTCTTTCTGTCATTCCACACATATGTTTCCATTTGTTCTAGATATGCTTCATTCATCATTCTTTTTTATTTTAAAATAAAATAATTGAAGAGCAGATTGAGGGTGTACAAGAGCATGGGAGGAGTTCCAGTTTCAATGTATAGCATATAGTTAGGGGTATTTTTTGATAGTCAGAATATCCTCTTCAAGAAATAGTGACGAAATTTTTCCATCTCATCGTAGCAAATAAAACCCCATATCTGAGCTGCGTAGAGCATTATCGAGGCTGCAGACGAGTGGAACAAAGTTTGTTTTCCCAAATTGCACAGTTAGCTCTTTTAGCATCAGCTAATTTTTTACCAAAGTGCGATTTTAAACTTAAAGAAGGCATTAACAGGATACCTAGGTATTTGTATCTGGATACAATTTCAATTCCTTCACCGTCTAACTACCACTTTTCCCAACGTGAGTAACGACCTCCTGCATTTCTCAATATCATGACTTTTGAATTCTCAAGATTAGCAGTGAGATTCCAACATTAACTATATGCACTAAATCTGTTTATCATTAACTGCATACCTTGGAAAGTGTCACACAGAAAAACGATATCATCTGCGTACAACAATGCCGAAATTGTTACATTCCAGAACCTTATTCCACCTTTTACCTCATCGGTTACACCACATTGTGTGGTATTATACCGTGTGGTGCTCCCATTGTTCCGATTTGAGTTCTGTTTATTTTTTTGTTAAGTTGGTACATCTGTTGTTGAAATTCCCTCTAAATCTTAGCGTCATAGCTTGCCATTTGCAAAAGTTACGTGGCCAAGAGTACATCTACTTCTGTGTGTGTTGGCGATTTTTTACAATTTTAGAAATGGATTTTAATTTCCAACAACGAACTTGTGTTAAATTTTGCGTAAAAAACGTATTTAATGATGCGCGAACGTTGGAAATGTTGGAAAAGTGTTTCGGCAACGATTCTCTAAATAAAACGGTCGTTTACCAATGGCACGAGCGGTTCAAAAGTGGTCGTGAGTCAATCGAAGTCACAGTGGCAGACCATCGACATAGAAAACCGACGAAAACATTGATGAAGTAAAAGAGATGTTGGTCAATAACCGCAAAATAACCATAAGAGAGATATCGGAGGACTTGAACATTGTATATGGATCCCTCCAAGACATTTTGGTTAATAATTTGGGTTTCCGTCGTGTAGCAGCACAGTTGGTGTCAAAAGACCTCAATTTCATGCAAAAAGGAGACTGTGTTGACGTCGCAAAAGAGATGATTTGCGAGGCTGAATCCGATCCCACATTCATCAAAAGGATCATTACTGGGGACGAGACGTGGGTTTATGAGTACGACACGCAATCCAGACATCAGGCAAGTGAATGGCGTCCACCAAATGAGCCGAGACAAAAAAAAAAAAACACGTCGTTTTCAGTCAAAAAAGAAGGCAATGTTACGGTTTTCATGGATTATAACGGTGTAGTGCATCATAAATTTTTTCCCAAAGGCCAGACAGTAAACAACGATTATTAATTGGGCGTTATGAGACGTTTGAGTGAAGCAATTCGCCGAAAGAGACCAGAATTGTGGGCAGAAAACTCGTGGATTTTGCACCATGATAACTCACCGTCGCATAGTGCCATCATTATTCGCAATTTTTTGACGAAAAATTCAACAAATACCATCGAACAGCCACCGAATTCACCCGATTAGGCTCCCTGTGACTTTTTGCTGTTCAATCGAGTCAAAAAACCACTACAGGGAACGCGTTTCAGCAGCCGAGAGGAAGTAATGGAGAAATCGCAGGAAACACTAATGACCATACCGAAAACCGTATATAAGAAATGTTTCAAATGGTATCATTAATGAATAATGCAAAAAGTAGTGCACTTAGAATACAGGCTTGTTTAACGCCCATTGACGTTTTGAATTCTTCAGAGATTAAATCAACATCCCACACGTACGCAATATTATTCTCAAACAAAGCTCATACACGGATTTTGGAAAGCTTGTAAAAGAGTGCTTCACGTAATATTGTATCGAAAGCTGTTCGAAAATCTACAAAGAGTGGGTACAGCTTTTTTTTTTTTTTTTTTTTTTTTTTTTTTTTTTTTTTTTTTTTTTTTTTTGTTCTTGTAACATTCAGCAATATTAGTTAAGCAGTATATTTGGTGGAACAACCTATTCTAAAAATTCTAGAAATTCTTTAAAAATGTTATTTTCTTGAACCCATTCGTATAATCTTTTATACTATATATCAATGTGGCAGTTTGGCTGAAATGTTCGAAAATATGATTCCTCTGTAGCAATTGCTTTCTTGAATGCATCAGGGACATTTGTAGAATCAAAGATTCGATTATATTCTATTGTGAGAGAATTTATAAACTCGTATGTGCAATTTTTATAAAATTCGAATGGGATGCGATCAACACCTGGTGCTTGGTTTGATTTCGAGTTGTTTATAACTTCTTTGAATAGAATAGACGCAGAGTCTAATTTTTCATTTATGAGTAGAGGGGCTGCATATTGAAATAGTGGGGAGGTTAGTGGGGCATTGAGAAACTCATCGAAGTGAGATAACTGTGCCAAGGACTTTGAGATGTTTTTAAGCGCGATATACTATAATATAAGCTACTTTTTGATATGACACATGTGCTTGTGATTCCTGTTGGCATCTTGATAAAGCGTTTTGCAAATGCTGGAGTTATTCGTTCTCAAAAGATTTAAACATTTAAAAGATTTGTCTCTTTCTCTTAAACAATCTGAATCAAACCATTTTTGCTTATATGTTTTATAGATTTTGGGTCCTTGTTTTGCGAAATAAATTGTTTTATGATTTCTGTTAAAGCTTCAATATCGGCTGTATACTGCTGCGTGATCAGTTTCATAAGGTTTACATTCATGTTTCGCTGATAGGTGTCGAGTACTCGGTTGTCCGAAACAAATTTTGGCAAAAGGCTTAGTGGCTTCGTGCTATCATAGTTGCCGCCAGCAGCAAAATTGAGAGTTACTTCCAGGGGCATGTGGTCCGAAAAGATCTTAATTCCAACTTTAAAACTGTCTAGAAATTTATAATAGCTTCCAGAAGCAAAGCTCAGTTCACCACCTTCAAAATAACTAGTTTATTTTCATCAGTTAAATGTATTAGTTAATTTTGCAATATAACAGTGTAATTTTAAGCTTTTGAGATCACATCTATCCGGTATATTGAAGCAACACCATTCCACGAGAAACAATCCCAGATATTGAGAAGTGCCCAATTTCGTATGCAGTAATGCACCCTTTAGTCGCGGTACTATATTTACCGAGCACCTTTTTGATCCATGCGATTAGCTATTGTTTCATCTCTTCATACTATGTAATTCCTCTGGTTTGTCATCTAATTCAGGTGGGACTCTGTAAGAGCAATTCTATATTTTCTTTGCTTTACTAATCCATGCGGTTTCTTGTGTGCATTAGTCCATTCAATCCCGATTCGGCGAGTTGTCTTCTTATAGCGAGTGAAAATCGGAGTACCATTCAAATCCAAAATATATATCATATCTCGTTGAACTTTCGCCGATTTTTTTTTTTTTTACGATTGGATTTTGCCAGTCGTACGACTTTCGGACAAAAACCACCTCACTGATGTTTTGCATGCTCATTTCATTTGAGGCAGCATTATAATTTTTTTTTTTTTTTTTTTTTTTAACAAACAATAGTAATTGGAAAATGCAAAGAATATTCATAAAGCTAATTGTGCAGTCACCAGTTATGTATTCGTCTTTACAGCAACCCATTGAATGGAAAATGCAAAAACTTTTCTGTTAGAAAGATTAGAAAGAATTTCAAAACAGTCAATAAAACTAGGCTTTGATACTGGGCAGGCAAGAACTAATAAATTCAATGAATAACGACTTACAGTAAGACCAAATTTTGACATTTTAAAGGGTATTTTTACGATTTCTTAGAAAAGACCTTACTAGTGCAACTAAGAAGAGCCTACTTAGCTTAAAAAGCTAAGAAAGGAGCACAAGAAGATAGTGATACGCATGCAACTTCAATCAATTCAATTCAATTGTTCAATCTACGTTCAAACACCTGTTTTGGTGTGAATTTACGACAGTGCCCAAAGGTTGTTGTAAGCCAAGTGGAAGAATGTGTGAAGCACATTTGAGCAAAAATATTATAGCAAAAATAGCGAGGAAACCCTGCCTAATTGAAAGAATAGCAACACACAACGAAGGCTAAAGACAATAGGGAAGTATTTTAAACGTAGGCTAAGTATATATGTACATTAAAATGGTAGCTAGGGAGCGTATGATAGCCCCATAGACTTTCGTAGAAGATTTTTTCTCACAATCGATAAGCAGACCATCTTTGGTGATTTTAACGCCAAGTCAGGGGAGAATATCTGGGAGTGCAGTTCGAAAATATAGTCTGCTTGGCACCTACCTATGGATATAATTTCATCATTGGGGTCGCAGTCAGTGCTAAAAATGGCGAATAATTTCTGCAGTTGACTATTAAACAGCGATAACAGTGCTGGAACAGATGGACTCCTCCCGAAAAATTTAAGGCAATTGATTTAGCAAAAAGGGTGGCCGTGGCTCAATTGAAAGACATTTTTATCAGGCAACTAAAATCTTGAGATGAATGGTTGCCTAAAATACAACAAATCAATGGAGCGAATATAGCCATTGAGCCCAAAGATCTTTCTCTCTCTTTCTATCCAATTTCTCGAGAAACTTAACACGTGCTCCGGAATTTTAAAAATGTTAAGTTCTTAAAAAAAATAAAAATAAAAATAAGACGTCATATGGTATGTCGCTTTGGAATAATGATGACTTCAAAATGATGATATTAATGTTCACAAAACAGTGCTGGACGTTATACGAAAAGAATGACGAAGAAATAATAGCGACAAAGATTAAAATGGTACGAATGTCAACAGTTCTATCAATACATGATATGATTAGAACTACACGGATTCGTGAAAGTCTGCATCTCAAGAGACCAATAATGGAAAAATTTTGGCTTAAGCGCATTAACTAGTTAAAGCAAAAATATACATATTTCGGATAAATCATATTGCAACAACCAAAGCTGCCTTAGCAGCAATTTCTCGAGATTGACCTAACCAATTCTTAAAAATTATTTTTTTTTTTAACCACTTTAACATTAACAACGTTGTTAAGCGAGCCGTATTTTAAGAATAAGCGTGAATATTTTCCACTCTGACTTTAAAAATTGTAAAAATCTTTAGGCACCCAAGCTGCAGACCAACAAAAACAAGTAGTATAGAACAGCAAATGCAAGTATCACATTTCTCTAAGTGGTGATGCCGAACACCATCCCACCACCAGGCAGAGTGTACCATTCAACCTGAACGAAGAGAGACAATATATCCTTCCACCCCATCAAGACGATGTAAGCATGAGCATCACGCATGAAAACCACGCGTCACTATTGGTAATCCTTGCTTCGACTGAGTAGACATTATACAAGAGACTGATCATCCCAGCCCTGTTTTATGGCGCAGAAGCTTGGACATTGCCGGAAAGTAATGAAAATACTATTGGGCGCTTCAACTTTATAAAATGGACACCAGCATCCCGGCATGAAAAGTTTTCCTCTCCAACCCAAAGAAACAACGCAGCAGAGGAGGATCTCATCTTACACGGCGCACTTAAGAGGAAGGAGACGTCAAACAATTTCATCTGTGGAACTGGCAAAAGACCGAGCTAGATCGAGAGACATATAAGACCAGACCAAGTTCCACTCCGAGACACCTAAGTAGCGCCACCTTAATCCAGAAAACTCCTTTATTTACACGTATTGCAACTGTATCGGTTATACAATACAGGAAATCGGGCTTCACAACTGAGACGCAGCCTATTATAATGACAACGTTAGATCTCACTCCTCATTAGAAAAATTTGAATTTGTTTTTGGATTTGTTATGACGACACCGGAGAGTATTGTCCGGTCTACGCTTGTTTCAGGCTTCAGGTAGATACTTTGCGCTACTAATGCAGTTATGGGTAATGTATGCACTTTATTACTGATCTTTTGATGAAATACTGAGAAAGTTCAATAGAAAGAACATGCAGGAGACTAGCTCTGAACCGAAGTCAGAAAAAAAATTGCATGAAGGATACTTGTGAGCAACTTTGTTAAATGAATAGAACGCACGTAAATGGTCCTCAATCTATAACCTATAGCGGATCAAGATCGTATGCTTTAGCCATAGAAGCAAGCTTCTTTTGGTAGAATGCCCTTAGCCAACTAAGTATGGGTAGATAAATCATTCCAGATGAGTTATCTTTGACACTTTCAAACCCCATTGCCAATTGCCATCCTATGTCTTTCAAGAGCTATCAAGGCATATGAATATAGAGGGTGAAGTTTTGACAAATCCTGAAAAGGCATACAGAACTTCGAATCGAGACTCACCATCACTACAAAGACTTATAAGGCGGTCCTGGTTTATTTTTTAAGGTTTATATTATGAATAGTCATAACTCTTTAAATTATAAAAAAACTCAGTACCGAAAAATTTGTGTGTCTTGGGCGCCGCTATTTTGCTGGCCAACTTCTTCCTTTTGACGAGAGACTTAGTAAGCATCTTATCGCGATTGCGATAACGTTGTGATTTATACGCCTTCTGGATGTTAGCCCAGATCTTCATGAGCCTGAGGAAAACAACAGCTTGCTCAGTCTTTTGCAACTGTTGAACTTCATCGGAAACGACCAATGGAAGCTCGAAGATTCCATCGATGATATGTCCCTTTTATTGAACCAAAGCTGATACTCCAAATGCGGCAATAGCTGACACCAAAACGTAGCGGCGTTTATTCACATTGATCTTACGGTGCCCCCTGGGGAAATTCTTGGTTGGGGCGAACATACGGCCTCCACGCCACACGTTGTCGAAAGCACCCTGACCGGAGCGATGAATACCACCACCATGGGCAAGGGGAATACGAGCAATAGCACGTCTAGTACCCCACAATTCAGCAGAATTTGATGACCTGCCTGCTCGCTGACGGCGTATGGTTGATGCTTGTTGCAGCGCATCAATTGATGAACCTCGTTACCAACATCTGGGCGAATTGGAGCCTTGAACACGTTTGCAAAGCATATGTTCTTCTACTTGATTTGCTCATTATTGTCCAAATAAATGGAGATTAAATATATGGCATTACCTAAACTCATTATATTTGGTTAGATAACTATCCCTAATTTTTAATTAATATTTGTCTGCAACTGCAAAAATATCCTCCAAAGAAAGATAATAATATGCAACGTCCACCAAAAGCGTCATCGGATTCTGCGCAAGGCTATGTTGATCTCTCGTGCCTTAACTACTCTATTTCCGTCGATTTTGCTCGTTTGAAAAGAAGGATTTGCTGTTTTTTAGAGTCCGGTTGTTGAAAGTGATTATCTGTTGCATAAGACCTAGCCCTAGGATAAAACAAATCAACTAATATTGACACTTTTCCGTTAGAAAAAAAGTTCAAGTTCCAGTGAAATGGAAACTGATTGAATCAGGGAATTCCCGTCACTATTGACGTTCCGAAAAAAGCAGTTCCCAAAAGAAGTATCTAAATTTAGAAAAATAAATAAAACAACACAATTAGATACTGCAATGTCCTTGCTTTTAAACTTTTAACTAACATAGAAGAACCGGTATGCCTCATCTTGTTGGCACATATTTTTATGTTCAGAAACTAAAATCCGAACATTCCGTACCGCACATGTGAACAAATGAACCCCTTAGGAGCTCTATCTACATATTATCTACATTTTAAAATTCTCCACAGAAAAACAACAAAACGAAGTGTGAAAAAACCCTTGAAGGCTGCCTTCGAAAACCAGCTATACACCGAAATATGCTTGAAATGTACTCGAATTAAATCATTTCCAGTACATGCTCAGTGCAAAGGGCGTCTATAGTTATATGGCAACCCAACATAACGCTCTCATTATATGTGTTGCTTATTTAGTTTTTTTCTACTTTTTTTTATAAATTAAAGCACCAAAATGGAAGAAAAAAAAGCCGAAAAACGAAAAACGAAAACGACGATCGATCATAAATAGCCCCCCACAAAGGCGGAGTCATCCTGCAACTACTACGACGCGATTGCCAATCCTTTCGCACTTATAATGTTTCCATAGTACCACCTCTTCTCCCGCAAATGAAAATTTGCATTCCCATTTTCCAGGTACCGAACGGGAGTCATCGTCGTCATCGTTCGTGTCGTTATAGTCGATGGTGTAGTTGTCTTCCTCCTAGTCGTCGTCGTCGTCGTCGTAGTCGTGGTCGTGGTCGTGGTCGTTCTCAATGTCGTTGTCGTTGTCATTGACGTCATTGTCGTCAATGTCGTCATTGTCGTCATTGTCGTCATATACCTAAATACCTACCTACTTGTAATCCTGCTAATGCCAGAGAAAAAATGTCAATACACTACCGCTGCTGCCAACAACTATAGCCTGCTGTCTGGCAGATACCTACATTAAAGAAAAAGCAACTATCACCACCCCCACTGCAGCCGTTATTAACACCAGTTATTTGCACAAAACAGAATGAGAATCAGAATCAGAATCGAAATCCGAATACGAATCCAAATCCAAATCCGCATCCGAATTCGAATCAGAAACAGATGCAGATATAGAAACAGAAACCAAAAACAGAAACAGAAACAGAATCCGTGTATGCACTTACTCTTTATCATAGTCGCAACAGTAATCGTGGAATTGGAATTCCATTCGCAATTACATATTACATGTTCGCTCTATTTCAAGTAAGCCATGCCACGGCTTCAGCTTTGGTTGCAGCTCAAGCTTGGGCTCCCTGCTCTCAGCTCAACTTCGATACTCATTTACGCCGAACCCCGTGTGGGACGCTATTTTCTCCTCCTCACAGCTTCACCGTTGGTGCCATTGTTCCTTTGTGGTGTGCATATTCATCACACTATCGTCATCGTAGCTGCTGCCGCCGTCGCCGTCGTCGTCGTCATCATCATCCGCCTTCATCTGCCTGATGGTAGTACGAGTACTTCGTACTTCATACTTCATACTTCATACTTTATACGGGTTCCGTTTCTCCTTTAACAGCCTTTCTCGACGTTGACATTTGGGGTCTACGTCTGCTACACTTTGATGCTCTTTCTCCTTTTGTTCGACAACCAATCGCTTCGTACGATTATAAGCGCGAGGGCCAATCAGCGATGCTTAAAATTTGTCGCTTTCCTTTTTTTTTCTTTTACAATATTTTTTTTTCTTTACTTCTTACGACTTTTTTTCTGTTTTTTTCCTCCCGTTATGTTGCTTTTGTTTTTAGAGCGCACTTCACCACCACACATCGTTGTTCTCCGTCCGTTCTATCGTGTACGGCCTTAGTCTCTTCTTGGCATGTATCTGTGTATTGTGCTTCATCACAAAGCATCATTAGCAGCAGCACCATAGCACAAGTACAAGGTAAAACCATCTGAAGCGCGCATCGTCGCGTCGGTCATGTTAAGTTTATTCCCTAAACCTAAAAGGGGAGCCAGATGCCAAGAAGTTGGCGCTCATTGTATCCTATCGTAACGCGGACTTCTTATGCGAGGACTCGTGTAGCTAATGAGGGTGCGAGATAACAGTTAACTAACTGATTCGCCCATTTGCCGTCGGTAGCTGGCTGATTTTTAACTCTGAGCACCTCTGCTCGTCTGGTCTTCTTAGTTTCTCCAATATATAATATATATAGTCGCAGTCATAAACGTAATCGTATTCTGTTCCTTGCCCTGTGTATTAAATAATCGCAAATCCATTAAGGGCGTGTATGAGAGAGATGGAGAGCACATGGTGGTGCTCCAATAATAGCATTGCGCTCATCTCTTTAATAAATGCTACTTCTATTTTCGTTCTTCCTTGCTCGTCTCTTGACACCTTTAACGTTTCTACTAATTAATTCACACACAATGCGTTGAAACTGTAACAAAATGGGGACTTTGCTGGTGTTGGTGCTTCAATGGGAGTGGGATCCAATTTGAAGCGAGATGACTATAGATGCAGCCAATTGCCGATACTTATAAACTAACACTGTTGTATCTGGACTACCGCTGTGGATTGATAACCAGACCTGTGCTGGGCAATAAGAAGTGTTATACTCTTGTAATTTTAAAATTTCTCTTAGAAAAACAGCAGAGATACTCAAAGAGTTCGGTAATGGAAAGATATATAAGAGAAACAATTAATTTTAAAAGAGTTGACTTCGCTATAAGAGTAATAAGAATTTAAGAGAATCAGAGAATCACTTTGAGGGTGTATGATTTTTAAGATTAAGATATGGTTTTACAAGAATCACTGACTTTTGACGCGATTTCCTTGATTCAAATAATTAGACCAAAAACTAAAGAACGTTCAATTTATTCAACATGTCCATAAAAGTTTCTACTTGATTTCATTTTGGTGTTGAATCCTTCGAAATGGGCTTTCTTATAGACTTATCTTCTTCTAACCATCCATCTCAACGCTCATTTATAATGACGTTCCAGCTGTCAATTCTTTGGAGAAGGCCAATCAGTTTGTCGTACATTTCACAGCCATCTCACTAGAGCGCGTCAAAAATTCTATTGAAGGAATCCAGGAGTATTCAAAGATCTCAATATACACAAATCCCCTGGTCCAGATGATATATAGTACTATCTATGTACAATATATCTTACCCTAAGCAGATAGCCTCCGGTGATAAACAATCAGCTCATGAAATATCCCATCAATGGGCAGCAGCACCATTTTCGTCGGAATATTATAGATCCTTTACACAAGAAATAGCAAAAAAATAAAAAAAATAAAACAAAAACATTTTCCAATTAAATCTACAAAGTGTCCTCATAAAAACCTATGCGAAAGGGTGGATAAAACGGTCACAGAAACGTGTAATAATTACTACATAAACTTGTTTGCAAGAGCAAACTGTAATTAAAACAATCAAAAAATTCAATTTTATCGGGTAATCTTTATCATACGAAACAACCACCCTTTATATTTATTTTAAATGTTGGTTGTAACTGCGGCTAAAATGGTCCGTTCTGAAAGTCCAATTTTCGATGACGCTTTTGAGCATTACAAGTTGTATTTGACCAATGTCTCGAGTAATGTTTGCCTTCAATTCCAAAGAAAAAAGTCTAGAGTTGTGCCGTCACATGACCTATGGACCGATAATTCCAGTTCCACCAGCCCATAAATTATACCACACGGTGGATTTATCTGGATGAGCCTGACAATGGGACGAAGTCGTTAGTTGATCACATTCTGGTCAGTAAAACAGATGATCATATGAATTCAATAGTTATAGAAAGTGGCATGTCCGACAATTACCCAGTACTTTATTACACTTGTGTTTCAAAAACAATAACAGGATAGGTGGTTAGTACAAAGTACTTACTTAAGTAATATTGTACAATATGACTCAAATTGGGATAACGTTATTAACGAAAATGATGCTTAAATCTTTAAAAATTTGTTTGTAACAAAGTTTAAAAATATTTATAAAAAATCAACCAACATAAAAACAACAACGAAAAAAAGAAAAAACAGCACCTGGATGACAGCCAATCTTATCGAAAAATGCAAAAGAAGGGGTGAACTATACCGTTTATGGAAAAGCAACATGTTAAGAAAAGCTTATAAAGTTGAATATGAGAATATTAGAAACAAATTAAACAAAGAAATACCAATTCAAAAATCAAACTATTTTAAAAACCAGTTTATTTAATTAAAAACCAATCCCAGAAAAACATGGGGATTGATAAATGCTATCCTGGGACGAAATAAATTAAACATTGATTGGAAATTGAATAAAAGCTTTGATACAGATTTTACATTAAAAACGACAAATATCATACATCATTGTGACTCAACAACATCTCGACAGAATCCTGGATTTGTTACTGTATTTGTGAAGCCAACCAACATTCAAGAGGTTCAAAGCATTTTCAGATTGCTGGGTGAATATAAATCTCTGGGAATTAATGGAATTCGAACCGCTGATATTCGAAGACACGCCGATATATTTGCACCCATTATATGCAAGTTCATAAACATCAGCCTGGCACAATCAAATATCCCATTCTGAAAACAGCTGTGGTAAGGACAATTTACAAAGGAGGAGTTAAAAGTTCGTCCAGCAACTATAGAACGATATCGATTCTTCCAGTAATACTTGAGACACTTGTCTCGAAAGCTTAATCACTGAAAGAATAAAGAGTTTTATGGGAAAACATTCCATGATCCATAATAGTCAATACGGCTTTCAGAAAAACAAAAGTACAGGCAAATTGTTAACTGAATTCGTAAATTGTGTCAATCAGAGCTTGAACAATTGTCATCACGTATTGGTACTCTTCATGGATTTCAGTAAAGCCTCCGATACCTTAAACCAAAAAACCCTCATAGAAGCGCTTTAACATGTTGGTATACGAGTACTAATGGCGAACTGGTTAACCGAATATCTGTGTAGCAGACTATTCTGCATAAAAATCAGTGAAGTACAGAGTGTAAAAACAAAGGTGGAATATGGTGTGCCAAAAGGATCGAAACTAGGTCCAATCCTTTTTAACTTGTACACTAATAAGCTTTTTCGGTCTTTAAAGCAGAGCACATTGTTTACTTTCGCTGATGACACAGCAATCCTGGTACATCACAGGTCGCTGAAAATGGCGACAACAATGATGCGTGTCCTGATGCCAATACAGTCATACCAAGTCATCGAAGTTGTTGACAGCTATAAATATAGGATGACTCATCGTGAGGTTTGATTTTCAATATGCTTTTTTTGACAGATCACGCGTGACAAGTATCAAATTGCTTTTTCATTTTTGTTCAGTATCGTTTGGCAAGTCATCATAGAGAGACTTACACCACCACAGCGTCTCCAAATTGTTCAGCTGTATTACGAAAATCAGCGTTCGGTGAGAAATGTTTTTCGTGCGATTCGAGGAACTAACGGTGCGTGTAATCGAACTACTGAAACCACTATTTCCAATACCATTCGCAAATTTGAGTCCCAGTTTATGATGGGAAAATGTGAGATGCATACGCATGTTGGTTTTACGTTATTCTCTGTCATAGAGCCTAGGAAATACAAAACATGGTAAAGTAGTTTGCTTTCGCACCAATTGAGTTAGAAAAAATGGGATTAAGGGTATTATGATGTGCGTGAAGAGATGTGTTTTTTTAAGGACGCATGATGACCATTCATAATCAAATGAATAAAGCCCATTTCTGGCTCAATGGATACGTTGATAAACAAAATTGCCGTATCTGGGCTGATGAGCAACCCAAAGAGTACCGAGAGAGGTATGGTGTAGTTTATAGGCTGGTGGAATCATTAGTTCATATTGCTTCAAAAATGAGGCAAATCGGAATATTACCGTCAATGGTAACAGTTATCGCACCATGTTAACGGACTATGTGCTTCCTGAAATTCAAGCACATGGTCTCAGTGAGCTCTGGTTTCAACAAGACGGCGCTACGAGCCATACAGCGCGTGAAACAATGGACTTGTTGAGAAATCATTTTTTTTATTTATTTATTTTTTTTATTTATTTTTTTTTTTTTTTTGATTTTTATTTATTACAATTTATTTATTTACAATTATATAAGTATCTGCGAAGCCGTAGCTTGTCTGCAGAAAATTATGTTTCAATGCAAATTACATAATAAAGTGAGCAAAGCTATTAGTATTAAAATTTAGTTCAAAGTTAATTTTAAACTTACACCTAGTTGCTTGCGTTCAAGCTTAATAAAAAAGTTTTAAGAAGTTTTTTTTTCTGAATTTTTCACCATTTCCTCGTGTGTTATACTATTTATGTGTTTAACTGCTGCGTTTTGTAGTTATTGTATTTTGAAAATGTGTGTTTTAGCTGCACTACCCCAAGCCATTATTCCATATCGTATCTTCGACTCTATAAGAGCATAATACACCTGCTTTAAGACCTCTTTGGAAGCATGGTACTTCAAATACGAAATGGTAAATAAAGCTCTCTTGAGATCTATTTTTAGTTTGTCAATGTGCCTATCCCAGAAGAAAATGACAGTCTATTACAATACCAAAATATTTATATTTGTCAACTAACTCAATGATTCCTCTGTACTGCCGGAGCAATCGTAATTGTTTAGATAAATCCGCTGTTCTGTTGACTTGAAGTGGGGACTTCTAATGTGCATCATTTTTGTTTTAGAAGCGTTAATAATTAACCCGTTATCATGACACCACCTCACAGCCAAGTTAAATTCTTCTTGCATCACTCTTATTGCTGTATCCAGAGATTTATGACGTACTACAATGACAGTATCATCGGCAAAGGCGAATGGTATACTTTTTTTTAAAAATTCGTAGTAACTCATTACTACTATTAACTCATTACTACTACTCATACGAAGAGAATTGGCCCTAAATTTGACCCCTGTGGAACTCCAAATTTCATTGTCTTTTTCTCGCTGAAAGCATCTTTGATCTTAAGTGAGCACTTAATTTCACGTTTTGCTATGGTAAATCGGTCGCCTAGATCGTGTGATAACACACCTTTGGACTATTTTCTCTGCGGATATGTAAAGTCTCCGGTCTGTTTGTGTTTGAGAGGGCTTGCCTTCGCTTGTACAGAACACCAGAGTCGGAGTACAAAAAATTTTATCGTAATGAGGTCCTTTACAACAGAGCGAACCTAATAAGAATGGACAACTTCGTAATTAAGCTGACTCGAAGGCACATTGCAAGAGCAATGGCCTCGACGAATAACCGTTACCACGAGAGTGTGCGCTCTGACGGCTTCGTTCCACCGGAAGCATTCCTCTACCTAGATCAGATAGGGTTGATCCAGGATAGATCAGCGGTCCCGTTAATCTTCCATGTCGCTCGGAAAGCTGGGGACAGGCGACTCAACTACAACAGAGACGTCGCACATGGCAGTGTGGATCGTTTCAGGTTCAGTAGGGCGGTGGGGAATCGCGATAGGAGGGATGTCGTTCGGCAGCACCAGCATTTCTGGTGGTTGAATGATGGAGAAGATGTTTCGTCGTCGTTTCCGTCAAGTACGGATCAGCCTCACTAATGAGGCAGAGCTGACCAATCTATTTGCTCTTGAATAGCGATGGCCAGCTTGCATAGGTTTAGGTAAGCATTTAAGAAATATATACATATATTAGTATATACCTTTGTATATACTTATATATGTATATAATTGTGTATAATATCTATGTGTGTGTATTGTGTATGTACTTAAGGTAGATTAAGGTTTATTTTAAGTTAGATATTAAGTTTTTATAAAAAATAATATGCTAAGTTTTTGTCAAAAACTTTTTTCTTAGCCTTAAGTATCGAAAATAAATAGTCCTAAGTAAAATGTTAATAAAGTCGAAAGACATAGATATAAGAATTTACAGTAGCTTAGAATGCCTGTGTGGGGCCAGTAAGTTAATATAAGACTGTTAAGTAATTGTAAGCTAGCATTTAAGCATTTTTTGCTAGTATGTAAGAGTTAGTGTTTAAGAAAATAAAATGCATTTAAAACTTTAAAAAAAAAAAAAAAACACCTGAGCTATCAATGCACATCCGCTGCTGACCTGGCATCTGGCTGCATTGGCATGAACCTAGGTTTCAGTTATGAATTCAATTTGTAAGTTAGCTCTAAGTTAGCCGTGAGGGCATAAGGTTCTTAAAAATACATTTTTCTTAAATAACTTTACCTTTAATTGTTTAATTGGCGCCCAACGTGGGGCCCAGGAAAAATCACCGCATAAAGGAAAGTAAAGTAATGCAATAAGTGGAAAGTCTCTCGCGAAAAACTCACGCATAAGTCGACCTATAAAGAAGTTCGCCGCAAGTATAGTGCGAAGATCATATAAGTGCACGTCCACTTTTTGGATTAGACTTTGAACTGTGTAACCTCCCGTAAAAACGACCTTTACTAAACTCGCTCGTGGAGTGTAGTGTGTGGTGAAAATACCTGGGTCCCGAACAAAAAGAAGCATCTGTAGATTCTGCTGTCAACAAGGGAGTGTGAAGAAAGGCTCCGCAGTAACCAGATGTAAAAAGGAATGAAACGCCTTCACCAGCGTTAATGTAAGCTAGTTTTAAGAAATCTTTTAATTAATTTTTTTTAATTATTTTTGAAAAATAATAATTAGAAGTGATAGCATTAAGTAAGAGAAAAATTTTACATATATCCAATCGAAAAAGTTTTGAAAAATAATAATTAGAAGTGATGGCATTAAGTAAGAAAAATATTTTGCATATCCTGTTTCCTTTTATAACTCCTAACATTTTTATATCACGTCCTAATGTCTAAACGTACTGTCGTAATGCCCAATCAATTTTTATGCCCGCTGGTGTTAACCACCGAGAATCCGACCACATTAGTTGCAAATCCGTTAATACTACTCCAGAATTGGAAGCATTAATCGCAGGTATTGCAAGTCGCGTCTGCATTAATGAATGTAAGAAGGTAGTACAATCAATGATATATCCTAATAATCAGTTTCACAGAGGAACTGATAAGACCATTTACGACCACCTTCGTACAAACCTTAGTGATCTGGACAAAGTACAAGACGTCGTGAGGTGTTTAAGGGAGTTCTCCGGAGCTCCTGGCGAATTCAGTTCCTGGCGCAAAAGCATCGATAGAATTCTTAACATCTATGACCAATTTAAGGGAACCCCAAAATACTTTGGTACTCTTAACATTATACGTAATAAGATTATAGGCAATGCGGATGCAGTTCTGGAATCTTATAACACCCCATTAAATTGGGAGTGTATTTCAAAGTGCTTAAAAGCTTCATTATGCCGATAGGCGTGATCTGGGAACTTTTAAATATCAGATGACGACTCTCGTTCAGGGCAACAACAGAGTAGAGAGTTGCTATCAGTCGGTTTACAACCACTTTCGTTAATAATGTAAAAATCTCGAGCATGGACTTATCGCCTGATGCATTACACCACCTAACATCATCATATAGTGATAAGGCTTTTCATACCTTCATTAGAGGTCTCAGGGGTGATCTACTCAGGCTCCTAGGTATAAGAGAACCAGCAGATCTTCCTACGGCTCTTAATCTCTGTCTAAAACTCGAGAACCAACAGTTCATAGCCAATAACACAATTTCCAAACACCCAACGACAACCGTTTCAACCCAACCAAAGACCAGTTCACGCTCCAAACCACCAATTTACCCAACAATCAAATTTCCAAATACATCCACATCAAAGCCAAAGATATCCCCAACCACCCAACAACTTTTTGCCAAACCAATCTGTTCGAAAGCCTGAACCTATGGATGCTAACACCATCCGTACGCATAACATTAACTACATGCACCAACCAGCGATAAAAAATTGGCCACCAGCTCCTAAACGACCTATGGCTTCATCGCAACAATGTCCGAATCCTAACAAGCTCCAAAGAAATTTTCATTTAGAAACTTTCGAAATGGATCCCCAGAATCAATCTATGGCTCCTTCGCAACAATACCCGAATCCTGACGAGCCCTAAAGGAGTTTTCATCTGAAAACTTGCGGAATGGACCACCAGAATAATTTTACGTCTATGGAATCTCAAGAAGTTAGCAACTACAACGCCATGATTTCAGTCATGACCAATCAGATGGGAAGTGATCAAAATTTGAATGAACAGGTAGACCAGCAAGATAACGTACAATCGACAGAAACATTTACTGACTTTGTTGACTTACATTTTTTAGGCTAACGAACTCGTCACTACCTTATTTTAAGTGTAGGACGAAAAATAATAATATCCCAAATTCCTAATAGATACTGGTTCAAATAAAAATTACATCCAACCAAATCTAGTTCGAAACCCTATCCCAAATCGAAAAAAATTCTATGCAAATTAAGTTTGTGGTAACATATAAATCACCCACCATACTATAATAAATCTCTTTAAGCCTGGCACTAATATTAAATTTTTTCTTTTATCTTCACTTCGGTCTTTTCATGCAATTCTTGGCAATGAATATGCTAAGCTTTTCGGTGAACCGAATGAAGCACTTACTTTTACTACTAAAGTTAAGGGCAGAATTCGTACGACAACCGAAGATCCAGTATACTCGAAGCACTATCCATATCCTATGGCGCTAAAAGAGGAAATAGATAAACAAATCAATCAGTTATTAAATGATGAAATCATTCGACCTTCACGGCCACCGTACAACTCCCCAGTATGGATTGTACCAAAAAAAAAAAAAACGGATGCTTCAGGTGAAAAGAACAATTCGATAACAATATCAGCTAGTTATCCGATTCCGGAAACTAATGAAGTATTAGCGCATTTAGGAAAGAATAAATATTTTTCGGTGACCGACTTAAAAAGTGGTTTTCACCAAATACCTCTACATGAGGATGATATCGAGAAGACCACATTCTCTGTCAATAATGGGAAGTACGAATTTGTAAGACTTCCCTTCGGGCTAAAAAATGCACCATCTATTTTTCAGAGAGCCTTAGACGATATCTTACGCGAACACATCGGCAAGATCTGTTATGTCTAAATCGATGACATAATTGTGTTCAGTGAGGATGTCGAGCGACACATTTAAAATTTGAAAAATATTTTCGAAACTCTCCAGCAAGCCAACCTTAGAGTACAATTGGATAAATGCGAATTTTTGAAACCAGAAGTTGAGTTCCTGCGATTTATCGTGTCTTCAAACGGTATAAAGGCCAATCCAGCTAAAGTAGAAGCTATCACCAAGTTCCCATATCCACAAACTTTGAAAGATCTGCGATCATTTCTTGATCTGTCGGGATTTTACCGCAGGTTCATTAAAGATTACGCAAAGCTGGCAAAACCTCTTACAGCCCTTTTACGGGGGGAGGATACAGCTTAAAAATTCACTGGTTTCGACTTTAACAAAGAGTTCTTCTTGACTACCTACACATCAGATTACGCAATTGGAGCCGTACTTGTTCAAGACAATAAGCCAATTACTTTTATTTCTCGAACTCTAAGTAAAGCGGAAAAATACCAACAACAAAATGAAACGTTGGAAGACAATACTCGAAGAGTATAACTACGAACTGAGTTACAAGCCTGGAAAATCCAATGTTGTTGCTGACGCACTGTCAAGACACCTAAGAATAGTTAAATAAATTCCTTACAGCAACCCAACATAGCGACGAAAGTCCGGGCACGATCTCATACAAATTGTAGACGTAGGTATTTAAGAACAAGATTTCCCTTCTCGTTGGAGACACCCTCGCACATGAGTATCATGTGCCACTTATCACAGACATACTATTGTAGAACCAAAGTACTTCCCAGAGAAATTGATAGATATCTTTAAAAAATATTTAAATCCTTCAGTTACAAATGGACTCAAAACGGAGGAGAGAGTTTAAGGCAGACACAGACCTAACAGACCAGAATCGACAAGACGAAGAGATTATAAAAGAACATAACAGAGCTCATCGAAATTCCTGCGAGAACAAGACCCAGATTATTCAAAATTTTTATTTTCCCCATATGAAATCCAAAATAAAAAAAATTACGAAACAATGTAAAATCTGTAAGCAAATTTAGTACGATAGGCACCCGAACAAACCCGAGCTACGACCCACTCCTATTCATGAATATCCCGGCCAGATAATACATGTTGAGATTTATTTTACTGATAAAAAAATAATCCTAACTGCAATTGACAAGTTCTCTAAGTATGCCCTAGCCAAAATACTGAAATCTAGAGCCTCAGAAGATATTAAAAAACCTCTTAGGGAACTGATACTGGCTTTTGGGGTTCATCAAACAATAGTCATGGATAATGAAAAATCATTGGCTTCTAATTCTATAACAATCATGCTTGAGAATATGTTCAACATTCAAGTTTCCAAAGCACCTCCCTACACAAGTTCTGTTAACGGTCAAGTGGAGAGATTTCACTCAACACTTTCAGAACTAATTCAGAACTAATTCGCAGATAATATTCATAGTACATTTTTGGAATTACTAGACCGATCCATCTATGAATACAGTCGATCCATTCATTCAACTACAGGCAAAAAACACATAGACACATTTTTCGGTAGACAGCTACTTAACATCCCAGAACAACTTGAACAAGTAAGACAGGAAAACATCAATAAATTACGCGACAAACAACAAGCAGACTTAAAATACCACAACGCAAGGAACTAACAGATATTACAAATAAAATTATTAATGTATTCAAGGAAAATGAACATAATAATAGTGAAAAATATAAACTGGACATAATTAAAGAAGAAATAGTCAATGTAGTTTACTCCATTCATTGGGCAAAAGCAGACATAATTAATTTATTTATCTTATCAAATACTGAAATAAACATTAATATAGATAAAGCGCTAGAATTCGCTGAAATAAGAATTGCGTCAAATGATAAAGATTTAATATATATTTTAAGTATTCCAACAACAACTAAAGAAACATTTAACCTGTCACTATTAAGACCTGTTAAATTAAATAAAATAATAAATAAAATTAAATATGATTCGACATTAGAATGTAATAAAGAAGTTTATGATATTACAAACACATGTAAAACATATAATAGTCTTTCAATTTGTAATAAAAATAAAATTGTTAGTTTAAGAAATTCTTCGTGCATTACAATACTTATAAAAAGCCAAAAAGCATCTTATTCCATCATCAATAACGAACATGTTCCAGATGTAGAGGAAATAGCACCAGAAATCTTGCTTCTGAACCAATTCAATGGCCCAGTTCTCATCAACAACGATACTGTCATGTTCAAAGCTAATATACGTTCATTATCAAACACTTTAACACAACCATTGAAGTCAGAGGAAGAACAATTACGTCCAAAGAAGTCACAAGTCATCAACCCTTACCGGCAATACTACAAACATCATATAAGGCAGACGAGATAGAGGAGGTACTGTCCCTCGAAATGATTAAAGAGCTTAAAACGAAACACAACATCAACTTATCCGTGAACATCATCTTAATGGTTACAGTCTTGGCTACCGCCAACAAAATGACAAAAACGATAGGTATGATCAAAGACAAATGTACTAATATCAATAGGCCATCCGCAACAACCATAGGCCTTCAAATAATCCCTCATCTCGTGACATCAACAACATCTCACGAGGACGTTCGAATTTAAGGGCGGAGGAGTACACGCCAACAACATTCCAGTTACCGTCAACAATATTCCATCATGCGCGCAATGCATCAAAAGCATTCTATTATGCGCCCAACGCATAATACAGTTCCCACGAACAGTTAAATCAGCTCCAAACGTGATCGACTCCAACGAATTCGCTTCCCACGGACAGGTTAGACATCGACAGCAAGGAGACACCTGAGCTATCAATGCACATCCGCTGCTAACCTGGCATCTGGCTGCATTGGCATGCACCGAGGTTTAAGTTATGAATTCAATTTGTAAGTTAGCTCTAAGTTAGCCGTGAGGGCATAAGGTTCTTAAAAATAAATTTTTTTTAAATAACTTTAACTTTTAATTGTTTAATTTGTTTAAGCAAATACAAATATAAATACATACAAATACAATTTTTTTTTGGGTTAATTGACCGCCATTTTACTGTTCCTGCCTCAATGCCCGCAAAAGTCCCACTGTTATCTCACTGATTTCCCACGGTTATGTCAATGACATCCGCATACGAGTATGCAAGAAATTGGACAGATTTTTGAGATAATGTGCTTCTTGTGTAGGATTGTGAGTTGTGCGCAATGGTTTTAAGTTCGATGTTAAAGAAGTCGCCCTGTATGAGATTTGTTTTAGAATTAAATATTTCTTTCGAGTTCTCCACCGACATCCGGAACGAGTTTGACTCGTCTCATATATAACATTAAGATTGAGAGGTGATGGGTAACGATTTGTTACTCTCGGGTCTTCTCCAAGATCTGTTGCAAAATGAAAATTTTGTGGCATAATCAGACTTTAAACTATCGGTTTAAGATGTTAGCATAATACAGCAGAATGAATCTAGCATACGGCATTTAGTTGGCGCAGTTTAGGTAGTCTCCTTTCTTCAGAATTTAACAGACGATGCTCAGATTGCATTCAATGGGCAGCCGTTCCTTGCCAGATAATTTCCTTAAGCTTTAAAAATATCGGCACTTAAACCGTCGAATTCAGAGGATTTGTTAGATTTAAGTTCGGTTAACAGACGTTCTCGCTATTGAATGGGGTGTCCTGGCAGACAACGGTATTTTCGTCATCTTCATTGTTTAACAATGGTTCTACAAAATTCAACTACGATGAATGTCTTTTTACCTTAAAGTAAAACTTTCGAACGCTATTCGTACAGTAGCATCGTCGTAGGAGCTTCTTTGGAACTAACTTTTATTTTATTCGAAGAAGTTTGTCGTACATGTCGAGAGGCCCTCTAAATTCGGCATTCGTCCTTGCGTCCAGTGTTGCACGGTATGCCTCCTATTTCACTGAAAGTACATATTGACATTCATTGTCGAATCATGAAATATACAGCTCCAGTGTTCAAGGACGTAGCCAGAACACCGGAGAAGTACTGTAAAGTAATTTGAGTGCGATTGCTAGCAACCGCATCTCTAATCGAATCTCCAAAAACATCTCGTGGAGTCCTATGTTGCTAGCGAAGACATTTCTACACTTTTGGACGCGCCATAAGGACCACGCATGTGATGCGCTGAGTTACACCCAACGGATTTGATAAATAATGTCAATGAGCACATCCTGAGCCATACAATGTAACGCTGCAAAAAATTACGAAAGCAGATCCCGATTTTGTTGAGACGCGCCCAAAAGAAGTCTGATCGGAAATTCTACAAGAAACTGAAAAGAATTTCCCAAGGATACACACACCAAACAGAAGCATCTTATGCTATTTGAGCCTTAGCGACAAACAAATTTTCATTTCGAAATACCACCATTCAGGCTGACCACACTGTTATGCTATCGATATTAGCACAAGGATATCAGTGATAGATATTACAATATATCAAATTATCACGGAGTTATCATTAATAACCAGAGTAAAAATAATCGAAAATTCCCCTAGCATATGGTAACCACAATTTTGAAAAATTAAACTCGTCCAAATGCGTTAGTGTTGGACTGCATGGCATAATCTTAGAAAAAGGATTATTCAAATAAACTCATTATGAAGAAAGACAAAAGCAAGAAAGAAATTAGCACGACACTTCGTGAACGTGATTTCTATTAGTAATTGCCCAATGGGTGGTATTGGTGTATCATAAGTGAAATTAACTGCCTAATTTCAGGAAGGACAGCATGCAACACAAATCCCCATGCATGCATGGCGCTATGGAACTACAGCTCTACAGCTCTATAACACTTCATGGAAATACTCGTACACTCAGCGGTACGACGACGTTGGCACTGACACTGGCACTGACACTGGCACTGGCGTGTCTTTGTGAATTATTTGTTGTGAACGTGAGCCCTACGGTTAATTGCTAATATTTCATACGTGTATTTAGTTGTTTGGGTTTTTATTGTTTTGTTGTGGTTTTAATGGCGTAACTACGTGCGTAAGGTTTTTCTGTCCCCCGTTTTGTGCTGCAGCGGGGGCTAATTAATATATTGGAATGCCTCTGCTCTGAATCCATGAACCGGTAGCACATGGACAGATAGTGCTACCACCCCCGGAATGAGGATGTTTTCATGATTTATTACTACTATCGAATTTGTGTGGCATTGACATTGATTTAATAATAATCGACCCCTCAGTTGGCAGGGATGATACCGTCGCACAAGAAACGTGCAAATAGCTTTACACTTAGTCGCTTTGGTATATTTAAGTATGAGTGTAGTTCGCCATGCATGGGTCAGAGGTACGTGTTGGCCTACCCATTTAACACGGTTCTTGTTAGTAAATTGCCAACAATAATCTTAAAACTATCTTTTCCGACCAGTGTAAAATCAAGTTTCAAGCTGCCGGCGGACACAAACCAGTAATCTGTAAGGAACAAATCGAATGGACACATAATTATTACTTCCGTTTATGTTTCTACAAACGAAGATGCATATCAAGGTTAAGTTAAGAACCAATTGCCTGTTAAACAAAAAATACCACAACCATTAAGAAGTGATCTTTTGATAGAAGAACACGTCCAGCTTATATCCATATGTGGATTGCTCCAAGAAATTCCTAAAGCGAATTCTAAAAAGCGAAAAAATGGCTACCATATCTTTTTCTTATCAGCTATGTCGAAAGCTCCTCTCGATGGGTATAGGATATCAACCACGGCATGATTTGGTTCCCCGCGACTATTCCCCAGAGGACCAGATTTATTTTCAAATGTCTAGGACGACACACTTTCCTGCCAGCTTGAGTAAGTAGTACATTGCTTGCATCTTTTGTAACATGCAGATGTTATACATTACCGATTGGTTTCCCATATGAAGATTTCCACAGGTCCGAGAAATGACAATAAGTAAAAATTGGTACTACTCGTAGAACTTAATATTTAGGTGGAAATACTGCGACTGAGTCACGGATGCCGATTCTAGACCCTCAATATCTTTTTAAACGCAGCTTTTATCGACCAAAATCGACAACACCGGACTCCGTGCCACCGTCAATAGAGACAATATTCCCCAATTTGCCGTCCAGCAATTTAAGGTCCTGTTTTGGAGGTAGGAAAGCAGATTAGTATCACGAGGTGAATTTCCATGATTTTAATAACTAAAAATTTCCAGGTGTGTTTCCCCGTTGTATGGTATATGGTATATAGCTTGATTTGTAAGTCCAAAGAACATTTATGATGATAAGGCTCTTTTGCGCATAAGGTTTGCTGAATGAGCTTTTTCTCTTTGATGAATAACTGAATGTTAGCATGGACAATGCTAGTTGTTCTTTGATTCCTCTATCTGTTAACACAAATACACCTTTTTTGTTTAAAAATCATCCCTATCATATGCATTTGCTGGTGTTTGTACGAGGGAATGACGTATAAAACAACCGCATTTTTTTCTTAAATATTCTAATAGCTGATCCATCTCAGAGGAATTTACTGCCATAAACTCTTGTCTGAGAACTTAGCCGTAGCACTGCCGATTAAGAAAAATATCCTCCAGAGCATTCAAAGGATGTTGATGCGAGTTTTGGGCACATGCAATTTATTTCCTGATTCTGTGCACACTCTTGCTGTAACCCCATGCTGACTTCTTCCGCCTTTGGTCCGACATGTCTTTTACCCATAATAAAAAGCGCGGGTATCTTCTCGAACAGGATTAGGTCCTGTGAATAATCCAACTTGTCAGATTTAGATTTGTTGAATTCCGACTATAATTGCATGAATGTTTAATTTCTGAAGAGGCTTTGCACCTCTCTTATCTAGATTTTTTATCCCCGGCCATTCCACCTGTAACCCTAGTGAGTTAATTCATCCGTAGGTTCACTTCTTACCGCTCGTCTCTGGCTAACGGCCTATGAGACCTCAAGGACTCTTTTGTCAACTGTTTCTCTCAACACGGAAAACCTTATAAGATGTCCTTTCGAAATATGCTAGAAAGGTCCAATGCGCTACCGTCTTTCTAGCAGTGAAACGGTGCTCTTGGAAAAAACATGGAACTTCTCACCCAGAAGTGTTTTTTTGATCTATATGATTATGATAAGATCAACCCTACACTCTACATTAGTCACTTGTAAGAATAAGCAATGCCCGTTGACATTTCATCCTTCGTTTAAAAGGAAGTGGTCATTGGTACAACTCCTACTGGAATTAAGCTGGCCTTGATTGTCATTTAATTCCGACCTTTTGAATGTCTGACGCAATGACACTGGAAATCCAGTTTATGCACGAACACGAATATGACTTTTTGGAAGGAATGTAGCAAATAGAGCAAATCTAAGAAGATAACAAGCTTCGACGTCATTAGTAGACTAATAAAGTAAACGTCTGTTTTCCAAGCGGGAATATTGGCAATTCTCATGGCAATGAAATATATTATGAGGAATGAGTAGAGCAGGTGATGTTTAGCGATGTCCAAGTTGCATTTAAGACCGTACTTAGCTTCTAACAATTCCAATCGAGCCTGCTATGAACGCATTTGGAAGGCAGATTTCACTGATTCTTGCCTGATTCCAAGGCTACAATGGGTAAACGGAAAATCAGATCGCCAATAAATTGCTGGACAGAGCTCAGAAGGAAACTGCGTCCTAGGTTAGTGATTCTGGGATTCGAGTACCCTTAAAATATTCATACACAGCGCAGGCGAAGGAAAATCAGGGAGGAAGAAAAGAGAAATAGCAATGTACATTGGTCATAAATTTTTGAAAGTTATAACGACCAGGAAATAGAGAGCTCTGCTAGGCATTCCCCAATCACAATATTTTGGAATACGTCCGAAAGTGAGCTTGATTGCATACTGATGAGAATTCATAACGAGTCGGGTGCTACGGTTGAAGATTTGAAGGGACGGAATGCTACTCTATGCAGCACTGGTGGGGGAAATAGCGAAAAAACAAAGTGGGACAGGGACTTTACGTAAGTGTTGAAGGGTGCCAGTTAGCTGACTGATATTAGTATCACCTATGAGTTTTTTTCGCTCGGGTTGAATCCTATCTAGCAGGTGCAGTGATGTTTTATGAACACCCGGCCAGATGTGGACATTGTTCACTGTCGTCAGCTTTCGTCAGATCGATGTACGCTTTCGTTTCACTTTTCGGTGAGACATGCCATCAGATCACCAGTGGACCTGTTGCTACGAAAAATAAATGCTGTTACCATCTGCTCGGAAAGTGTCCTAAAAAGTAGAATTAATATAAAAGCTTACGCAGTGGTTCTGCCAGCGAATTGTGTATATTGAAATCACCCTTAATAACGATTTTAATATAGGGACAGAGGGATACAATATTTTGAATGAAGTTAGAGAGCGCATCGAACTCGTTAAAGGTCTTATTGGTGTCCAGTTTGCAGCTTCTTTAAATAATGCAATAATGGATAATTTGCTTTGATTTTATTGAGTACAACTCTTTATGTCTGCGACTTTGAAATAACTGTATTACTGGAGTCTTAACGAGGCAGTCCACTTTTGTAAGTATACAAGGCACAAGTGAAACCGCTTGAGAGCGAAGATGACACGGCGTAATGTTTTCTTTGCGACTGTATATAGTTCAGCTAACTCTAGGCTTTCTGCCATACCAGCTTTCTGTCCTGTAAAATCTTCTGACATATCATACTATTGGAGTTCACATATTTATCCAAACGTGGATACAAAAAAGGAGTATGTCATAAAAGACGTATTTGCTTGCGGTACATATTTTAATAAAATGAGAAGAATAATTACATACTCTGATTTTGGCTAGAATTTGAAATTGGTCTCGCAAATGGTAGTCAACATTTTTATCTTTAAAACAACACTGCGTGGTTCCAAATGAACACACTCGTAGGCATGTTGGAATGATTCTTTGTGATGCACCCACAATTACCAAAAGCCTTCCAATTCCCAAAGCGGTTAGCGACAGAGAAAAAACTCCAGATTATGTAACTAAGGTATTTTATGAATTATCTCCAGGCTTATTGAGCGATTTCCTCTAGTATTGGAGTACAAGTGGTTAGAGCTCAACCTCATCACTCTCCTACAGAATTTCACCAAAAAAGTATACATATAAGTAGTAAAAAAGACTAAATGTTTGTCCAAATCTAAAGGTTTCAGTGAAAATTGACTGTTTCATTGCCTCGACAATATGACGTTGCATGTTCCAGAAAAAGAGCCCACCCTACCATGCATTGTAGAGCTTCTTAAAATCACTGGTGTTTGAAACGCATTTAGTTGCAACGCATGAAGGACTTAGGTACTCGTACCTTGCTTAAAGCATTAATGAGAAATGCTACAAACGAAGCACGCATGCCTTATTAAATGTCCCTAATGACAAATAGTCAGAGAGCTGTTGAAAGATGTTACGCACATTGTTTCGCCAATTGTGTCTCCAGACTAGAATTATATTTTCCACATGAAACAAACGTTATTTAACTCTTTATGAGAATCACCTTGTTATTGGTGGCGGACAGTAATTCTATGTCATTTACTAGTTATCGAGTAAACGCATATTCCATTTCTACTCTCCATGGATGGTTGACTGTCGCGTCTCTGCACAATAATAAGAAAAATTAAAAAAAAAAAAATAAATAAATAATTATAAAAAACAATACTACAAGAAAAGACAATTTGCCCATCAAAGCGCGAAATAGAAAAATACAATGATGGAAACAAAAAACAATTATTGTTTCTCGTTGGGATTGAACTAATGATACCCTTTCCGCTTGTTACCTGTGCAAAATGACATAGAAGACCTATGTCGACTCGGAAAAGGGTTGACTTCATTCATTGCAACCAAACGCAATGCGAAATCATTAAAAAGCCCTAAACTTGCAACGAGCATCATTTCAAACCGAAATATGTTATAGTTACAGTGTACGTGTTGTTACAGTCAAACGAATTGCGGTTTAACTAAGTAGGCTCTATAAGATGGGAACATGTTGCATAGAGAACAAACAGGAATCTTAACGCTAGGGGCTTGTTGGTTGGAATTCTATTAAGCTTGGCAAGATATACTGACACCAGTACTTCGATGACAAAGCTAGACTGTGCCTTGTGCGTTTTCCTACATATAAAGGAGCAATGTTATAACTGATAACATTGTAAAACCATTATCTATAGAACATACTACATATTATCTGGTTTAATCCATTACAGAATGTCCAATTATGTCAAAGCAGAGCAAAGGAAACACCAACATAGTCACATCTGGGAGTGATGTTCTCACCACAAGAATCATCAGAAGAGATCTACAAATCTCCAAGTCAGTCGAAGCACACCGCAGATCCCGATCTTTTCTATGAATCATACAATTAACATAACTTCTGTATGTGTAGGGCGTGAAGAGTTCATCCAACAGATCGGCCTGCTTGTGCACCAGGGGTTCTCTGGAAGCTACTTGGATTGCTGCACTAGACATACTTTTCACCTCCTTTCTGTGGACATTTACGGTAAGCAGATACTTAGTATCAAAATGGGCCACTTAATCAAAATAGAACATCAATCCAAACATCGACCATGTAAATCTCTCTTCCCCTATTTTTGAAAGCAATTGCAGTGTTGCAATCCCGAGAAAGAACGACTGGACGGGTATTAATTTGCGAGGTCACTTTCAATCCATTTATGTAGATGAACACTAATGCCTCAGAAATAGCTCGTATTTCAGGCGGAAATTTAGACAACTAATGAGGGTCTTTCTTGGATAGAGTCAAATGAAGGTAGTAAACCAAAATTTGGCTGTATCTCAACGAGATGGTCATATGAACATTTGCCAGATACTTGGTATTCAAAGAGCCGATGTATTTCCCAAAAGTTACCTCACTCCAGATATCCTTTCAATCTCTAAGCTCATAGGGATATCGCTCACTCCATGTAAGTTCTTGATTAAATAAGATTCGATAGACGAGTCCAATTGAGAGTGATTAGGAGGCAGAACCATCAATTCGACCAGATAGATCTTGTCCAAGCTAACATTCACATATTGAAATTTTTGTGGACATCGTCACAGGACATAGGGAAGAACAACACTCATTTCCGTTTTGTGTGAATTTTTTTTGTTCATGTACAGCAACATCAACATCCTTGAACCACATTCAGCTCGATCTACCCAAATAACACCACTGATATGTAGACACTAGGCGCCCTAGTTCAACCCAGACAAATGGAAACATTTTAAGTAAACTGGGCAGACAGCAAAATCCTAACAAAAAGAAAGGCAGTTTCTAGATTTTCCAACAAACTACACATATATATTATATTTGCGTACATACTAAAATAAAAACACTTATAGGTATGTAAACTAATAAATTGAGACATTAAAGCTGCTACTGAAGCGTACAAATTGTTCAGTTTTGCGAAATCATCTGCCGCATTATAGACATTATTATATGTATATAGAAAAAAAATCCAAGGAGTGATTGTGCAGCAAGTGGAAAGTAGCATTACAATTATGTGGGATTATGTTGCTGAGGGATTTGCATGCCTTCATGATGCTCGCCCACATCTAACCTTCAAGTTGCCTTTCTTAGAAAATTCAGTTGTGCGGTCTTTTCGTTTTGCTTGAGTTCAAATTGGGAGGCTTTTCTTTCTTGGTAAATGGATTCGAATAAAATTCTAACAAACTACTTAAATAGGTAACACACCAATCAGGTAAATGGCACCTTTCAACTTTTACGCACAACCTGGAACGAGTAGAGGTTATGAAAGTCCCCATGCCTGATGGATGATGGTATTTTATTATTTTCGAAGAACAGTGGCTAGAGTGGCTTTTTCGCTTGTTTAAGTGAACAAATAGTGCCTAGAATTCTAATTGAAGGTTAGAGATTTATAAGTGATCATTACTCGTAATTTGTTGGACTTATTGGTCAATGTACAATATGTCAAACTAGGCTTTATTTAAAGCTAACAGAGTCTTCGAATCTAACCCATAGGGACCTTACCTTAGATGGCGCGCAAGTAGAAGGAAATCTCAACCGACTTGGAGTGCGCAACTAAGGATCTGGCTAACTGGAGAGGCTTGTTAGTTGAGACTCCACCTCGAGCTGTATTGCAGCCTAAGTAAATAGTAAACTGGATCTTTTGGAAATCACCGAGGTAAGATTGAAAGCTGCCAAGTAAGTCATGGCTCGACAGCATGACAGCAGAAATCCCTCAATAGGAAAGGCTGTAGACTGTTTACTACATAGTAAAAATTTCATTCAAAGAACTGGTTATTTGTTTAAAATGAGAACTATAATATACGGGTATTAGATACTTTTAATAGACTATAACACCTAAAAATGCAGACATTTGGACCACCTTGGTTACAGCTTTTCATTGTCCAATATGTAGTCGTCCACCATTTGACATAAAGAAAGAAGTAAATACCGCACTGTTGAACAGAAAGTTCCTATCCTCATAACTTGGAAACCGGTAGAGAAGGTAGTTTCCAATACATTCGATGTATTGTTTCGAGCGCTGACTATCAACAAGATATCGTTAGCCAACCAAATAGGCAAAACAAATGTTTACTTCTTCCATCCGGCAATAAACATCTTGGGGACCAACATATGAATATACCACACTAATGACAGACGAGTACGAATTATAAGTTATTTTATGAGACTAACATTAGAAAGTAGAGGTCACCCGTATCCATATTGATCTCCAACCACAAACAATTGTTTGTGGCCACCAATTTGGATATGAGCCTTATTGGAAAATACGATTTTCTTGCAAAAAATTAAATGTTTGTTGCATGTTAAATGTTATGCATGTTTTTCAGGGCCTTATCCGAGAACGTACGCGCTGCTACTAGTCGGCTTTTGTACTTGCGTTAATTGCACGTGGTGCACATAGAGACCCAAATCTTTCGTCAAAATTCGGTGTAGTACGGCTATGGAGAGGTTAAACTCCCGAGAACGGTGACGAATGGAGATGTTTCCTTTTCTGCGGTAATATTTTCCATTGCACAAGCGTCTTCACATCTTGTACTGATCCCGTCCCGTCTTTTGGAATTTTTGGAGTTTTGCACGTAAAATTGATATGAATTTCGAAATAAAAATCAACAATTTGGATTTTTTCTTTCACTGTGTAGCATTCCATTGTAAATTTCCCAAACTTATAGATGACATCTGTTACTATATGCCAACCCTGTGTACATCAGATGTAAGATTATACATAGATCTTGTAGATTTAAGTAGCGTTATGGACAGTTGTATCGTATTGTAAAGAAAGTTCTCGAAAGTTGGCAGGAAGTATAAATACCAGTGTGGGGACTCTGTGAAGCAGAGTGTAAAATCCATTTCTCAGGAGCAATCCAAAGCTCTTGTTTCTGGTTTAGAGTTTGGAAGCAGGCTTACATCAGATTTCCTGATATAGATGGATTGTCTCGGTCGCAACCTTTTAGAGGGCACTTTCACCAGAACTCTCTGGCTCGATCGAGAATGTCGGACACCTTATGGCTATTTCGCAGTTCACTGAACGCCAAAATGTTTATGAGCTCTCTAGACAAGTCGAGACGCTAGCACAAAAATTGGATTGGTTAATGGTAAGCAGACAAGATAGTCGTTATCGCAATGTGTCAAAATTCTAAAGTTAAAGAGAACAAATATCCAGCTCCATAAGTCTAATATTACCATCGCCGGTTCACGGGCAACGCTGAAAAGTGTACTCCACCGTGTCTATGACAGCCAAATCAGGACAACACCAACCGTAACCAGTAAACTCTGCAGTTGCTAATGGTGCCACATGCCCCCGTCGACTTTTCATGTATGACCATATTTCGGGAATGAAATCTGTCATCGAAACTAGCGCAGATATTTCGATTGTTCCTCCTTCGCTTCAAAATCAAATCGTTGTCATGTACCATTCTCGACCTACACCAGCGCCATCTGATAGTTAATAAGTTGAAATGGATGGAAAAAAACCAATTTTATACCAAAATCACAAACCTTAAAATGTATTGTAAAATGTTTGTGTAAACTTTAGTTTAGTTTGTTGTTAAAAGTGGACGAACAAAAGAAAAATCTGGAAGAACAAAAGAACATTTTACAGTGCGATACAGTGCGAAAATAGAAACTCCGAAAATGTTCTTGGGGATAACGGTTTGGGGATAGCCACATGCAGGAGGCTTACAATTTCCAATTGCAAAGCCGAATGCAGCAACGGGGAGGAACACTACAGCAGCTCCAAACAGACATGAGTAGACTAGCACAATTGTCATATCCCACCGGTGGCTAGGAAATCATCGACGAAATGGCAAAACACGCATTCATCATGGGAATTGCAGATTTGAAGCTACAGTCAGCAGTAAGGATGGTCGGGAAAAGAACCCTTGCTGAAGCACTTGCCTTCGCTCTTGCGATGGAAGCAGCCAATCAGGCTTCCAGGTTAACACATTTCGTCCGGGAAGTAGCATCTGTTGAGTGCTCCTGCGCAAGAATTAGTGCCGAGGAGCGACATACACTTTCACAATCAGTGTTAAGAACCGGTGCGACGAAAAGGCTTCCCTCACTGTGTAAATAAGGAAATGGAGGAAGAAACTGGCAGAAACGGCTACCAAGAAGTCTGTCAATTCTCCTGAAGCCGAAGGTTAAGTTTGTTTAAGTCGAAGACCCTAGGACCAATATCCAAGTTTCGCTGGCAGAAAAATGCAATTAAAGCCTTTTAGAAGAAGTGGTCAGCGGTAAGGAGAAATGGATGGCAACAATAGACACCGGTGCCACGGCCTTAATTATCAGGAGAAATTTTATGCAGAAATCTTGGTTGCACAAATCCAGCATTGAGAACAGCTACGGGGGAAACAGATAAGGTATATAGTGAAGAACGCATAAAAATCCAGTTGGCCGGAATAGCCTTCTCTCATGTTTTTCTTGTGGCTAACACATACGATATGGACTGGTAGTGGACTTTGGAGCACAAACCCTGAAATAAAATGAAACCCGGTAACATGGAGTTACCAATGATATGCGGAAAAGCCCACACTTTAGTCTTAAAAGTCGTCATCTGCAGAAACCCAATTCTAGACCCTTCGTCGGAAGCAATTGTTTGGGAAAAAGTGGCTAGAGCCCGAAAATAGGAGAGACTTTATGGTGGGAAAGACCTTAGTGGAACCAAAGAACAGCATGGTCCCTGTGAAGATTCTGAATCCAAAGTTATTCAGCGTAAAGCTGAAAAAGGAGGACACCGTAGAAAAATGTGTACCTGTTGAGGCTTTATCGACTACAATGGAAACAATGGTGGCCACAGTCCAAAGTATAGAAATCAATAACAAAATTTTCAGCCTCTGACATCTGGACCAAGAGCAGCGAATACCGGCAGAAAAACTAATCGGTGAATACGCTGATATTTTTGCTATACAAGACGGAGATATGCACGTACGCAACATGTTCAACACCACATTGACACCGGAGATACCCGACCAATCCGTCAACCAGCAAGGCGTCTTCCATTGGCTAAACAAACATAAGTTGCCAAAATGGTGCCGAAAATGAAAGTTGAGGAGCTGATTAAAGAATCGCAGAGTACGTGTCATTGTCCAGTGGTCATCGTGAAGCAGAAAAGTGACAACATGAGGTTTTGTGTAGACTACCGACGCATATAAGGGTAATTGCTTCGAAAAACCGCTCAAAAATCTATGTTTCAAAATGTAGAGCTGAGAAGACGTATTTTTCCTAGCTGTATATAAATACCCATTTGTGTGAAAAATCCCACTGCTAAATAATTAAGTTTTTATTGTTTTTAATATTGTGTTTAGCCTTCTTTGCTATGGAGGAATTAGCTGCAGATGTGTACTTTATTACGAAGCAGTTTCTATAATTATTGGTGCTTTAATTTAATCGGTGTTGGATTTATTTAAAATGTGTGTAAGTGGGCCTTTTTTTAAGCACCTTATGATATAGCATATAATTCGGTGTTATTCTTTAACTTTTTTAGTATCAGCTTATAGAAAAAGATGTCAGGAAACAGTAGCAAAAATTGCTGCCCACAACTGCCCCTCTAGACTTTATCGTCCCATATATGTGTCTAGTTTAAAGAAAATTCAAAAATTGCTTATCATAAAATAAGTTCTTTTAGTTGATGTATCGTCTGGTTTCTGTATTTTAACTAAAAGTCAGTTATATGATGTTATGAGTGAGTATGAAGAGAATGATTTTGAAGCTAAATTGGATCACCTTCAGGGCTATTTGCTTAATGTCTTGCACGGAGGAAAAACTTAAAAATTGTAAGCTTAAAATTGGACGTTTAAGGTATTAAACTAAGCTCAACTTGGTAGTTTCAACCTAAAATATTTTTAATTATATTAAGACATGAATTTAAGTTAAAATGGTTAAGTTCACAACGGAAAAATGTTAGATTTTTAAGAAAAAATTAGGTTTGGCTTCAGGCAGTTTTTGAGGTACCAATTTTCAATGAACGTGGTCGGCCGTCTAAAGCTTTGACAGAACTTAGTGCACAGAGCAAGTGAAGAAGAACGCAGAAATTACGTAATAGTTATAAAACAGAGGAACTTGCGTTTGCTACTCAATTGAAGCTATGTGAAGCAGGAATATCGCAAGCCTCAAAAGTACTAAAATATTTCATCGACTCTCCTGGGAGGGCAAAGAGGTATAAGAAAGCATTGTCATATAGTTTCCAACATAAGAAACTATGTATTTTAAAGCTTGTTCTATTTTTGTTGAAGCAAATCTATCATGGGATCAGTATGAGATAGTGAGAACTAGTGACAAACAACTTTTTCCTTGCTACAGTATTCTTCAAAAAGCAAAAAAAAAACAATGCTACCCTATCCCTGAGTCATACATTATATTATAACAGAAACTTTAGCAGAAATAAACTTACAGGACTTATTAAACCATACAGCTGAACGCTCATAGTAGTATTTTGATGACGTACTAAAAACTTTAAATGAAAACGTGTGCAATTCCTTAGAACTTATTTCAAAATGATGATGTGATGGTTCGCAACAAACGCAATTCAATTAAAATTTGATTCAGACGCAAACATCTTCCAATTCTTATTTGTGCCCTACCGTTTGTTTTGTAATTCAACCAACAAAATTATTTGGTAAAATCCAACGCCATCCTCGCCACGCTATTGTTGTCCAATAAAAATAAGTTTTGTAAAAGAAACTCTTGATATTATGCAAAGCGAAATAGCCTATATTGAATCCAAGATAAATACATTGAACAAAACTTTCATAGAAGACGATAAAATATTGGAAGTAAAACACACGTTAGTTTTTACAATGGTATGGTAAGGTTTGCAATGCAGCAACTAACACTAAATCTACAATGAAATA
The DNA here is from genome assembly GCA_907269105.1 of Volucella inanis. Lineage (NCBI taxonomy): Eukaryota > Metazoa > Arthropoda > Insecta > Diptera > Syrphidae > Volucella > Volucella inanis. The sequence goes on from OU026158.1 coordinate 40,353,490, forward strand.
TTATATTTATTGAGCAACTTCAAAAGATTTTAATGATCTTTCCAGAACAAAAGAAGTTGATAAAGATGCGGTAAAATTTGGTTTATTAATTTTGCATGACAGAATACGGATTTTTGAAAGCATTCTTCATCTTGCTTACAAGATTCCGTTAAAAAAATGGCAGCTAAGAACGCTTTCAGAAAAAATTATTTTAAAAGAAAAAAAAACGGAGCTCCAAGAAAAGTTTAAAACAAAGCAAGGACTCATTGTTGATGTACCAAAACCTGGTTTCGGGAACACTAATGATGGCAATACAAGCCGGAGGTTTTTCAACAATCCGGATGTAGTTGCTGAGATAACTGGTGTTGATGTGCAACTTATTTTTGGATTAAAAGTCATATTAAAAGTACTTTAGAATGGATTTGAAATCAATGTAACCAAATTTGAAGGATTTATCATACGGCTAAGTTGTATGTTGAGCTCTATCCGTGACATCGCATGACTCCAACGGTGCACAAAATTCTTCTGCATGGATCAAAATTTATTCAAAAGGCTCTCCTACTAATTGGGCAGCTATCCGAAGAAACAGAAGAAGCACGAAAAAAGCATTTCAGGTTAAACTGGTTAAATTTTGCGAGGAAGTTTTCTAGGACGGAGTGCAAGATGAATGTTCTTAACAGGTTTAAAAAACGTTATTTGCAGTCGGAAATAATAAATAATTCTGTTACAGATAGTATAGATTAATTTTAAGCTCGGATCCTCTAATAACAAGTTTAAGATCCTTACTTGTTAAAAAAAACTAAACAATTTACAAAAAAAGTTCTAGAAATGCTGATTTCCGGGATTCCGAAATCATTATCTTTACAAAATTTTGACGTCCAATGAAATTGGAAATGAAAAAACACATGACGAGTGCATTGATGAAGAAAAATCTTGGGCCACTGAATAACTTAAAATGCCACATATTTCATTCCATACTAATTTTTGGCATTAAATATCATTTATTAATTAATTTGACATAAATAAGGTTAATAACACTTCTAAAGTTGTTTCAGGCAAGTATCACTTCATTAGAACAAGAAAATATTTTTGAGCGGCTTTTCAAGGCAAATACCCCTATGCCCGACGTCTCAACGACGTCATCAAAAAGGACAGCTACCCACTTCCAAGAATCGATGACACTTTGGATACGCTTTCTGTAGTAAAATGGTTTTCAATTCTTGACTTGAAGAGCGGTTACTGACAGTGGTAATTAATCGTACGGATCGTGAGAAAACTGCCTTTATTATAGGAAGCGGTCTCTGGCAGTTTACAGTGATGCCGTTTGGACTGTGCAAGGCTCCGACCACCTTCGCTCGAAAACGTAGAAAACTTGCTTAGTGTATCTGGACGACGTTATCGTCATAGGTAAGATGTTCGAGGAGCATCGAAAAAACCTAAGAGAAATATTTGAACGAAGTGCTCATTTGAAGCTGCATGCAGTAAAGTTTGCCTAGTTTCGTCGGAAAGTGAAATAACTGGCTCACATTACATAAGCGGAAGTATTAGGAACGGATCCTGACCGAAGCCGTGACAAGTTAGCCTGCCCCTAAGGATAAACACCAATTGAGAAGCTTCAACGCCGACATTTCAGGTGGTCTGGAGAGTGTGAGAAAGCATTTGAAGAAGCCAAGCGGCAGCAGAGCAATTCCCCCATCTTGGGTTACCCCACACCCAAAATAATGTTCATCGTGGACGCAGACGCTAGCAATGTTGGGTTCGGAGCTGTGATCTCCCAAGTTCATGATAGTCAAGAGAAAGTTGTCGTATTTTACAGCAAGGTACTCTACAGACCTGTAAGTATTGCGTGACTCGGCGCAAGCTGCAGGCTTTAATTCTGGCTACGAAGCATTTCCATAAGTACCTCTATGGACAAAAGTTCATTCTTCTTTGCTAATCCAGTTTAAGAATCCTGAAGGCCAAGTTGCGAGATGGATCTAGCAGTTGCAGAGCTACGACCCTGAAGTGCAACACCGCAAGGGAAAACTCCACTCAAACGCTGATGTGCTCCCTCGTCGACCGTGCGGAGTTAAATGTAAACACTGTATGAGCAGATTTGAGGTCCCAATGGAGCTACACACCGATCAAGGACGGAACTTTGAAACAAAACTCTTTCAGGAAGACTGCCAATATCTGGGAATGAGGAAGACAAGGACAATGGCACTACACCCTGAATCTGATGGAATGGTCGAGCGGTTCAATCGTACCTTGAATGAGCATCTGTATAAGGTCGTCAGCAACTGCCGGCTGGACTGGGATCGACACTTACACCTCATTTTAATGGCCTACGGAAGCGCTGTCCAAAGTTCAACAGGACACATACCATCCGAAATCTTATTTCGTCAAACGGTTCGGTTGCCAAGTGATACAAAATTCGGATCTCCACCTACGGAGCCTAAGGAGGTGAACGATTATGTGGATAACTTGAGCAACAGAATTCGTAAATTGCACGAAGACACCCGAAAAAATATGAAACTAGCAATTCCGGATTCAAAGAATGAGATCTGGTGTGGCTGTGTAATCATCAGCTTAAGAAAGGCAAATCACCAAAATTGCAATAGGATTTTGAAGGTCCATACAAAGTGATAACCCGCATTAACGACGGTATTTACCAGATCTAGTTTTGGGATCGAGGAACATTGAAGGTGGTCCATTCGGATAGAATGTGTCATTTCATTGGAACAACTTCAGGGATGGAGCAGTATGATTTCCACTTAAATGCGAGCAACGACATCTATGTTTCCATAGGAGAAGATTTCGATAGCAAATGCATCCACCATTGATGAATGGAGAGTAAAATCGAATATTCTAGCAAAGTGGAAAATTGTATGGAGGCAAAGATTGTTCTCGAAATATGTCATTGGAGTTTAAATATCAGCATCCCCAAGTCAGTTTATCAATTGAATTTGAAGTATGAATTAAGAAAGTGATTAAGAGGCTTAAGTAAAAGATAGAGAAAAATAAACGTGGATGAGATAGCCAATTAGATTGTGAATTGTAACTGTATTAAAGAGATGGTATTGAATAGGAATAAGTTTTATCATTTTTACCCACAAAAACATTTTACAATATTTTAAGAATGTTGGAAAAAAAATGCCACCGAGGGGCGCTGAAAGCTCTTTCCCGAGTGTCGATAAAAGGGATTATATTAGAAATGGTTGTTGTATTGACTCTAAAGAGAAAGAAATATATAAAGTAAGGTGATTGTGTGGACTTAAACAAAAGAACTTATATCTTTCAACACGTAATCGCTTTTTCCAGTACAACTACTATGTTAATCCGTTTTATCAACCAGTTTATCTTTTCTTTATCTTATACTTGCACCACTTCATTCCTTTCAAATTAAACTGACTTCACCTATGTTCAATGAAGGTAGGTATGTAGTAATTTTATGTTGGTGCTACAGTCTCAAGAATTGTCAAAATTATTTAGGAAAGCTTATTTTTTTATTTAAACGCACTTAAGGAGAAAGTTTATATAATAAAACCGTTTAGGTTTAAATTATAATTGTATCCATTCCAGTTCATATGGTCGCACGGATTGGATTGTGGAATCGATAATGACAGCTAAAAGCTGCCAGTTTAAATCCTCAACCACTCTCCACAGTGACAGGATCAAAATAAAATATATTTGGAAGAAAAACGAAAATACATATTTATGATTTGCAACTATCCGACTGGCTATTTTGCTGAGTGATAACCTAGGTTGGCTAGCGAAAGATTCGCGTTTTGTTAGATAAGTTTCTCGGTATTGGAGTCTCTGGTTGTGAGGCTTTTGTTTGAAATTTTTTGGATGCTGTTAAGAAGAAGCTATCTCTGCATTGGCGAATTTGTTCTTTGAAATTGTTGATAATGTGGTATGTCCAAGCCGTGGTGCTCCGTATAATAGTTCTCGTGCTGAATAATGCTGAATAATAAACTTTTGCGAAGTCCCAATAAAACAGATGATAGGTGGTCTATCCAGGAAGTGTCAGTGGTGTACAGCAGTGCTGATTTGAAAGTTCAGTGTATTCTTTCTACCATGCTCTTTGCTGCAGAATGATAAAGTGAAATTTAGATATTTTTGCTGCAGCCTTCACATGTCTGTGATTGGTATTGCTCCTGGCCAACGAGAGAAACGGTCTACCATCGTTAGACAGTAACGATAGACTTCAATCTCAACCACAACTATGTGAAGGTAAACGTGGTCCTGTGGCCCTGTAATTTTGATCGTTGACATGCCAAACATGTCCTAGTCCATTCTAGAAAGTCTCGCATGTTCGGCCAAACAATGCTGTGAAATTTGGCGTGCTGCTGTTCATCCACTTGAATGTGCCAGGCAATGAATACTGTTAAAAAATAAAATTTTTGTCGCAGATTTCTAGGAATTACATCTCAGGAATGGAACCATTAATGGTATCGAAATACAATTTCTGGTTGCAGTCGTAATGATGTTGTATTTTGAAGAATTGTTCGTCGTTCTTGGGTGTTTGTTTGATTTAGCCTCGAAAGTGCATAAGCAACAACATATTCTTGGCCAGCGGTATGAATGATTTCAGTAGAGAATTCTAGATGGGGAGGGATGCTTTCTTAAGTTTTTGTTAAAATGCATGAACTAGAGGTTGACGGTCCGTTTTTATGGTGAATGTTCTTACCCCAAGCAGGTGACTAAAGTCTGTCGTACGTACTGTATTTTTGCTCTACAGTAAACAACGAAGCGAAAAAGACCAGGGGGTTCAATATTTCCATACCTTTTTGCTTTAGCACAGCGCCTATCGAAATGTCAGATGCATCTGTCAGCTACGCCCATTGCGCGCCAGAAATTGGGTATGAAATTAAAACTAATTGTTATAAAATTTTGTAGCACTTACTGAAAACTTGTTAAGCCGCCGGTGTTTAAAAATGTTTTCTTGTCATTCTTTTTTGTATTTTTCATGAAGGCATTAAGGGAACGCTGGTGGTGATTTGCTTATTTTGTATTTTTGAAGGTTTTTTACTAATCTTTTTAATACATACGTTTCGCAAGCCCGCAATGTAGTAGACTTGTCTTATCTCATTAACAACCGTCTCATGAAATTGGAGCCTGCTTTTTTGATGAAAGTGTGTAAAAATAAGTTTGGTATCGTAGTGATCCTTTGGCATTGTTATTGGTTCGCATCACATTGCATCCATGCATATATAGTATGCGATTAATTTTTCTATGGTTTTTGCCATTCTTACCCCCTAAAACAGTTGCTTCGAGCTCCATACGCGGAATGGATATAAGCTTAGGAGGAGTTACCTTGGTTTTAGAATGAACGAACGAGCACTCTCACTCAGCACCTCTCAGCGCCACTAAGCTAACGTCGTCAAATATATGCAGTTCGTTTTTACGATAGTCACCAAAACAAAGCTTCTCAAAGTAGATTCTTCTAATGTTCAGTAGACCGTTTAACCCACTTAAATCATCCCAATTTACCCTATAGATACGCCATATTTTCTGTAAGAGGATCTTCATAGAAATTAAAAAATATGCGGTAAAACCAATGGGGTCGGAAATGCTCATGTGTGCATTTGAGTGAATCAGCCTTTTTGTCGGTGGACCTTTTTCTGTTGCGGTAAGATGAAAACTTGCTGAAATGAAATGAAGTTTTCATTATATATAATATGCAAAATTACTCACTCTCGTGGCCCTCGTCGCTCTCCAACCAGTAGATTTATGGACATTTTGTCAAAAATCAAATTTTCGATTATTTCTTCGATCAGTACCTAGTTTTATCTATCCATTAAAAGTTTCGGGTTTTTTGATTTCAGACCAACTAATCCGGAGATATCGTGATCACCGCCGAACACCTTTTTTTTGAGGACCTTCAGAAGTTTGTCTGCAGAAACACACCAGATTGATATTTTTACAAATTATTAAAGCCATTATAAACTTAGATGTTGCCATTAAATGTACCTATACATTTTGTCTTTGAATAAAATACCTTTTCAGAAAACAACGAGTGTGCTTTAGACCACACGACTGAAGTAAAACTTCTTTAGCTTCATCTATATATATGTATACATATATGTTTATATATGTATATATGTATAATATATACATGTATATACATATATTAATAATCTACAAATATTTAAATTTATTATGGGTTTTCATTGATAAATTAATATTTTTGAATAGATTTTTTATTTTATTATTTTTATTCATTATTTTTATTTATTTCATTATCGAATACATCAGTAATTACCGTGGTTGATTGTAAGACCGAGACAATAGGCTTATGGTTTGAGAAGTAAGATACATATGTTTTCGAATGAAAATTAGAAAGATATCTAGAAAAAACTGCATCGTTTGTTGTTCCATGACTTGTGGTAGGCTCATTTCGGTTATTATTCATTTGTAGTTCTAATTTATCTTGTAGAAAGTTTACCAAGGGTTGTCCATCTTCGGACGCGAAATTAACATTGAAATATCCTACTAAAATTAGTGGCAACGTATGATAGTTTTCTCTTAATTCTTCAGAGCCTATTCAACCGTAAATCATAAGTCTTTTATATAAAAACTTTATAATATTATTAACTGTTATTGGGCGAAATATAAACAACTACCATTATGATGTTTGCTCCATCGTCCAAAACACAGTGAGCAGCACATATATCACCAACTGATGATTGACCAATATCGATTTCACGAATATGTCGTAATAAAATGTCCATGTTCGAAGTTACTATATTCGAGGCATCATTTTATTTCTGATAAATTGCCAATCCTACTGATCTAACATTTTTACGCTTAAATTTCGCAGTACAATCAAAATTCGGGATGTCAACATTTTCATCTTCATTTAACCAGGTTTTTGAAAGAAACAAAATATTGCTTGAATCAATTACGGGTTCGCTCAAGTCCAACACGTGTTTTCTAAGACTTTGGCAATTGAAAGTAACCATGGACAACTTTTTTCTGTCATTCATGAAATCAATAATCGTTCTTCCTATTGTTGACAACAATGTTATATTCATAAACAACTTCATTGAATGTTCCACCTTGAGATTTATAAATTGTCATGGCACATCCTGATACTAAAGGTAAATGATTTCGTTTTGTGTTTATTGTTTTGTTATATACGAAACGTAACTTTCTATGAGAGAATGAGAGAAAGAAAATGTGGGCTCACACCTCCCTCTCTTGCCCCTACAGTAATATAAGAAACGTAAATCTCTCTCTTTCTATCTTCACTAACTAATATCTCCCTCTCAATTTCCGTTCGCCTCGCCCGATCACACTTTTAGTAACGCTCTTGTCACGCATTCATCAGCTTACTCCCCAAGTCAAGCGTGCGTAAAGAAGTTTTACTTCAAAAATCATAAAAAACGTCGTTTTGGTCCTTGCAACTGCGTATAATACTTTAATGAATTTGTACAGCGGTTTTCTGGATGGTGATCCATTACAAAGAGAACGTTTAGTGAGATAGAAGTTTTCTATAAATAATAGAACAAATAATCTTAATCGGAAACATCCCGCGCCCCGTGATTCGATCCACGCGATTCACTCACTTGCCTTTGACGTATGTCGATAGCGGCTAACTGTTTTCTTAGGCACACATTTTTATTAACTGCTGGTATTTGTATATAATATAATATAATATATAAAATGATTAGCAATGAGCGTCTCATCGGCAGATGACTAAGAGGCCGCGAATTGACCACATTCTCTGTTTTAATGATCAAACTATGTACAAAAAACCTCTAGCTAAGGGACTCTTACCTTGGGCGTAAAAAAAAGAACCTTCTTCACACACCTGATATCCCTCCAACCGAAGGATTTCCCGATATATTAAACAACTGTTCGATACCACGCTTGTTGCATTCTGTTTTCATACTGTTATCAATAACTACCCATTCCTGCTTTTTAGTCCCAATATAATTTGTACCGCTGTCACTACGAATTCTCTCGGGAACGCCACTCCGATTCACGAAATTTCAAAAACACACGTATAATAAGTCATATCTAACAGTAATAGTAATATCTAACAAGCTAATTGGTCTTTTGATATTGTTAGAAGTCTCTCTCCCATGGCATTCTCGACTCGAAGTGCTTACCTAAGAACTTTATTCTCGTTGACAACAGGCTTTAGTTTATAAATTGAGCTTGTTTTTGGGATTATCCGATTTGTAGAAAGTAGATCCACTTTGTTGGGATAAACTACGTTTTGAACTAATCGGCAAAGAACTAATTTCGCGCGTGTTATGTTATTATGATTAAAAGATCCTTATGGCGACCTTTCCGAATTCGGAGACGTTTTAAGTAAAATGAAGTTTTTAAATAGACTTACAACATGAAGTACGCATGAAACTCTCTACAGTTTGTAATAATTCCAGAACCTTTCCAAATGAATGAGCGAAAAATTTTGATGCATTCTATATATTCTATTTAAAACGAATTGTTTATAACATCGACTGTCAGATTTTATCCCATTGATAACTATTTTTTTTTTTTAATCCGACTATAAAATTATCGATATAGCCTTAATTCATGATGATTAACTATAGACTCGTTTAAACATACACCTAGCACGGCAGCGTAAAGTTCAAACCTTAGTATAGTCTTAGGCTTCAACGGACTGCACTTTATCTTGTCTTTAATAATGCAATTGTCCACATCAACCCCCAGTTCAACTCGCCAATACGCCACCCCACAATAGGCAACTTCGCTAGCGTCAACAAATACGTGAAGTGAGTTAGATGTGAGTGATAATACCTAAATATTTCAAAGTTCTTCAGACCATCTAGAATGGAATGAAATCATTTCATTCTATATTTCTCTCCACAATCGTTGCAACAATAATTTTGAAGTTATGGTAATATTAGCTAGGGGGCCAAAGGGATCCAAAATTTACATTGTCAGACCTGCATGCCTTTTGGTAGGACTCACATACCCGTCCAACAACTATTTTGGCATTTGTCCAAATTTTAGAACAAAACAAACCGATCTCTTTTAGGGTCCCAATACGTCCCCAATATTTTTTCTTTATCGATGTTTCCGCAATTTATATTCTTTGGTTTCAAAGCTTTAGCAGAAATACAGTCTATAGCCTTGAGTTTGAAACAAACTCACTTAACTCAAGCCCAGCACGGCTGTGAATTTCAACTAAATTGTTTGAAATCTGAATCGCCTCCTCCCTAGTGTCAAAACTGGTGGTCTATTATAGTCATATAGGCACGCGGATGAATAACCTTGTAGGCAGTGGCATTTAAGTTTTCTAGAAACCGTGCTGTACAACGAAAAACATTTTGACCCGAAAATCATAGATGGCATAACGAATATTCCTAGTCTCTTCCGAATGTCCGCATTAATAAAAGTTAAGGCACTTTATTCTACATAAGCCTCAACTTCAGGATATTGCTCATGAATATTCTTCAAATGAAGACTCTGTAATGGAAGCAATAAATTCTTCTTTGTCGGAACATACATCATTTGATAATTTAGATCACCACTGAAACACTCAATTCGTTGGTACAATTCACTGGTGGTCTGCTGGCCTATCCATTTCAGAGATAGAAAATTTTCCAATTAAGCAAGGAACACCTTTATTTAACAGAAATACCCTAGCGCCCCCGTCAATGAATGATATCACCTCACATGCATTTTCAGGTCTAAATATTCTCACCGGCAAAAATTTAAATTGAGTCTTATTACAGCAGTCAAAAATATTTTGAATGTCACTAATGGGTGATTTTCCAAACGTCCTTTCAACAACTGAAACCGAAACACCAATATTAGAGCCCATGCTTGTATTTTTATTTTCCTTCATTTCACTAGTTTCCGCCTACTATCGACAGATAGTCCCTTAAATTTAGAACATTGATACAGCTGGTGTTCGCCTCGACAAGCGAGACAATTGTTTCTCTGTGGATGTTCTTCATCGACGGCGCAGATAGCATTTACATTTGTCGATCTCGATTTTGACCCTACAGGCACTTTAGTGGCAACAGCAACATACCTAGCAACTTCCTGCAACCACTTGGAAAAATCTTATACAGTCCGATATCGTTGGAACAATGACGAATATCTGACCCAGTCTTCACGTTAATTTAGTGGCAGTTGGCCCACAAGTTCGTCGATTACAGTCGGATTAGATAAATGAGGAGTGGCCGAAACACTTTCAAAAAAAACTGTGAGATTCGTAGCTAGAATACTAAAATATGACACATTCGAAATATGAATTGCTGCGAACGAACGTACTATCGGCAATTGACTTCGTATTAATATGTTAGGGCAACCAAAATGGAATTCTAAGGTTCTGATTACTGCTTTGACATTTTTTTTACTAATAAGAAGACCCTGTACCGTTCGCCTAGCTTTCCATTTCAAGGCTTTATGCAGACGCATACTGGCATACCCTCGAACTCAGGTGAATCCTGACATTTGTGAATATGTGATAACGGTGACGCGGAAAATGAATAATTTTGATCGAATGAACTGTAGGCTTGTGGCATGGATGGCACGGAACGGGGCAAAGGAACTGATTCAAAGTTAATATTGCTGTGCAACATACCTGGAAAATATGGTCGTGACGTGGTGGTGGTAAGAGCGGGCTTGGACATGGTTATAGATGAATTTCACGTAAAATTAAAGGCAGTGGCTGACGACCAGCGGGATGCTTCCATAGTGAAGGGAACTGTGAAGGTAACATCAGCGTTGGCAACCATGTGTTCATTGGTCCCGGTTCTAGATGTGCCGCTGACAAGTATGCGTCCTAGTGAGACGACGATGTGATTATTCTTGACTTCAGTGATAGGACGGTAAGCAAGCCTGTTATGAAAATTATTGCGATCTTCAGCGGCGGCGGCATAGCTAATTTTAAGCACAGCAAGTTGTTGTGCTGTCATTAAAGCTTAATTTAAATACTTAGGATTCAAGACCGTGCGATAAAATTTGTAGGTGATACTAATATCACACAGACAATAGACACCCTTGAATAGCGATGTAATGTCTTCTGCCTCGTTTTGTTTTATCGCTATTTCCACCACCATTGGTGGTGTTCCACTGAAATCACCAGTATCATTCCAACCCTTCATTGAAATCGCCTTCGACCGTAACACCCTCCACGCTATGAATGCTCATCAGTATAGCCTCAAGCCCATTTTCCCACGTACTCTAAAATATCGTAATTCGCTCCTAAGCTGTACAACTCGCTTATGGAACGCATTGCCTTGCTCTTTATTTCATAGTCATTATAACTTTCAAACATTTAAAACTAAAGTTTATGGGTACCTCACACTCTCTTTTTCCACCCTCATTTTTTCTGTGTTGTGTGCAAGAATTTTAAGGGTACCTAAATCCTTTGAGCGCACGCAAATTATATAAAAAAAAAAGTTTGTTCATCTATGGTTCGCAATATGATTCGAGTAAACACCTGTAGCAGAAAGACCAATTTTTTTTTATGAGATAAAGTGGAACGTGTGAAATCTTTAGGGTTTATTGCAACTGCAGTAATTTTTTTCTAGGAAATGTTTATCATGATGTCGACGGCTCAAATTCGGAATGTCTTTCTTTATGAATTTAAGATGGGACATATTGTGCCTCTGGGAACGAAAAACATTAAGGATGTTACCGTAAACGTTCCGTTCGGGAGATCTTTGCCTCAAAAACAAACCACATGGGAAACCAGATGCAGTAGCTGCAGATCCAACAAAAACGGTGCGAGACATTGAACAGAACATGGGAGCATCTCCCATGACAATAAGTTTACGATTATACCTATATCTAATAGGATAAGTAAAAACAAAATTTGAAAAGTGGGTGGCCCTTAAACTGAACGAGGCACAAAAACTACGACGCATCTGTGAACCATGAAACATTTTTACACCTTATAATGACGTGTGATGAACAGTGGATTTTTTATGACAACCGTAAAAGATCTGGGTAGTGGTTGGATGGAGAAGAAAACCCAAAACACACCCCCAAACAAGGTCTTTACCCAGAAATGTTATGATAACACCTAGTGGACTACAGTCCACTGCTACAGTCGGGATTTGAAATTCTTCCGCATACACCGTACTGTCTTGATGTTTTTCCAACGGACTATCACCTTTTAAGCAGTCTGGAGTGTCATAAGATCTAGCCTTTATATATAAAAAAAAGAAATAATAGACCTTGAATCACATTGGAAAAAATTTATTGATGCTAAGGGTTCATATTTTGACTAAAAAAAAATTTATATTGGTTTTTAAATTTTTACCTCAAATGGGACATTTTATGTGGTAGAACTCAATATACGAGTATAATAAACAAAGTTTTTTTAAATTGCCTTTTTATAAATGTAACATTAATAGAGACTAGATCGGGTTATGAAAAATATCAATTTAACATTACTTATTATGAAATGTTACACAGTATCATAGATAAATTCACTTAGAAAGCAAACTCTACTAATACTTTTGCAAACCGTTCTTTAGGAATTCTTACTGGTCGTTATGTTAACGACGTTGATACCGCTGCTTTTATGATCGCAGACACTATTCGCTTTGGAATGAGATGCTTTATCCTCCATCAGATGAAGAGTTTCAAACAAAAAAAAAAGGCATGGTACGTCTCAAGCTGTAAAGAGGCTGTCAGGGCTAGAGAAATGTTTTTTCGGTCCTTCAAGACCAACCGGACAGAGGAAAACCAAAAAAAAATTTAAGCGAGCCAGGAATGACTGCAACGCTTTTCTTAAGCGTGGTGAAACTCCAATACGACCAAAAACTGAGGATAAACATACTACAATGTCCCAAAGATAGTAACAATTGTTGGTCGTTCTTCAAAAACATTAGAAATTCTGGACGTGTAGTAGTAAGGGTACTTAAAGATATAAATTAAAAATACTTTTAATTTAAAGTTTTTTTTTAAAAAAAAATTATTTTAGATTTAAATCGGCAGCGATTCTGCCTATCGAAATACTGGGTACAATTTGCTTAAAAACTACATCTTAAATACTATTAATTTGCTGACACAGAGCTTCTTCTTCCCAGACGTTCTCACAGCTACCTACGACTGCTCCGTGCTTCCACAGGTATCTCAGGTTGCTACATGCGGCTGCTTGATGTACAGATAGATCATGTTGCTGTATGGCAATGCTTGATGTACGTTATGGAATGTGGTCATCTCATGTGTTCGTGCCAAATCATTTAATGACGATTATGGGAAACAAGTTTGTGGCATAAAGTATTATGTTAACTTATATACGCAAATCCCCTGGTCCAATTGGTATATTCCCTCTTCCTCTGAAGATATGTTCTTTCTCGCTGGCAAAACCACTGGGTAAGCTTATTTAAAAATCCTATTTTTTATGAAACGCCGATAAACCGTCTGCTCATGAAATATCTATCAACGCTCTCTACTTTTCAATGACCGATAGTATGGTTTTCTTAGCAACAGGTCTACTAGTGATTTGATGGCATGTCTCACCGAAAAGTGGAACCAAAGCGAACATCAAACTGGCAAAAGCAGGATAGTGCACTTGACATTTCTAAGACATTTGACAGAGTTTGGCATCAAGATCCTTTGTCGAAATTGCGTGCATTTGGGGTCGGCGACTCTCTTTTTCAATTGATTAGAAATTACCTCTCAGAACGTTGAATTCAAGTTGTCTGAGATATGCTGGTGTGCTCCAGGACTCCGTTCTGTCTCCGACACTCTTTTTAATTTTCAATATTGATCTCTTGTCTGCTACTTGTAAACCAATAAATACCTGATGACAGTCGATAATGCTTTACGGAGCTCAGGTATGGGGTTACAAAGGCTACGATGCTGTGGAAAAATTTCTTCGCTACTTTTTGAATAAGATTTTCCGATTACCAAAAAAATACCCCAAACTATATGCTACATCTTGAAACGGGAACTCCTCCTTTGCTCTTGTACACACTCAAAATGCACTTCAACTATATAAAAAAAAACTAGAAATGAATGAATGCAGAATACCAAACGTAGTTTTAAGAAGCATAATTAGAACAAACGGAGGCATTTTCGAGGAATGGAAGAAAACAGCTTCTGAATGCGGATTAAATCTGTCTATTTAAGTGAACGAGCATCCTCATCTTTTAAGAGAAAAATTTAACTTGGTTTTGGAGAATTTTGGCAGACATACATGTGACCAATATGTTGAAGAAGCTGAATCGTCACTGTTTAGGAACTATTACAGCAAACTAAACCATTTTCTAAATGAAAAAAACATACTTCCTAGATAGTCATGCAGTTGACAAAATAAGTACTATTTTCAAACTGAGAGGGGAACTCGTTCAACTAAACTTTATACCCCATAGACCAGATTTACCAATACTTTGTGACCTCTGCAACATGAAGAAGAGAGAAAACATCTTACATTTTCTTGGTGTTTGTCCGATTTTAAAAGAATTTCGACTATCAATGTTCGGAAAACATGATTTAGACGAAGATGAAGTAATAAGCATTTTAAATGGAGAAAAAGGATGGAAAGTCTTATATGATTACTCAGTAGCAGCTCTTTGTTATGGAAAGCGTATCATAGATGGACATTTTTAATGTAAAACTTAAGTATGTATTTTATCAACCTGGTAGACGGCCACAGGCCAAACCATTAAAGACTTAGGTTAATCGTTACATTTCAAAATATTTATTGAAAATTAAAGTCAACTAACTAAACTAACTAAACTACTAAGCAGAAGTTCATCACACGTATTGCTCTCGCTGAGAGCAAGTTTGTTCCGCTGCCGGAGAATATTTAGTTCGGCATATTTGTTCTCGCAACTCAGCGCTTAATTCCCAGCCAAAGTAATCGGCGCCGATGTATGAGAACGCTCGCGTGTATGACACGAGTCTTGCCGATCGACGGTCTTGAAACTGCTCGAACTTTCGCATAATACTTGCAACTTCATTGATGATTGCTAAAGATGGTACTTAGGTTGGGGATGTAATATATTTGTCTCATCTCATTGACAACCGTTTCGTTATTCTCATGATGAATAATCACAGGTCGTCTAGTTGGTTGAGGTATGTTGAATGCGGCATCTATGCGTCCTCTCATCCATATAACTGCATTCTCAACCATGTAGGAGGGTAACTAGTGCAATATACTTGATTTGTTTCGCTTTGTCCGTTCATCTCGAAGCAAATGATGCTCTTCTCTAAAACCTTTTTTTAACCTTTGTAACCACTTCTGTTCAGGTTGGTAGAGATATTCTAGGCCGTTAAACATCCTGCTATTTGAATGAAATTCGCAAGTATTCTTTTGCTTGGTGGCACCATCAGCCAGATTGTCTTTGGTAAGAACCCAACTCCACTCTTTCTCGTTCGTGCACTCGATAATTTCGCCAACTCTATAGGCTATGAACTGAGTGTATTTTTGATGTGGGGGTGTTATCCAATACAAGAAGATCCTGGAATCCGTCCAAAAAAATGTGTCGCTAATAGTAATTGAGTGACTGCTGATTATAGTTTTTGCAAATCTAATGCCCAAAACAGCTGCCTCCAGCTCCATTCGTGGTATCGATATACCTATCAGGGGCCTACTTTAGTTTTCGCATCAATTAGAGTGCATTCTATCGAAGTTCTGGATGCAGCTTGGAAGTAGCCTACAGCGGCATTCCCCAGCATGTACGAAAATATGAAGTTGTATGCTAACCTCTCTATTGAACGTAAGTCTTGATAGATACAATCTTCATATATTTATTTCACGTACCATCAGGATAAGACTCAGTTCTTTTCATCTTCCGAAATATGAACTAGTTATTTTTTGGTCCCACTCAACCGATGAGCGCCATATATCTTGGAGGAGTATTTTAAGAATTATTGGGAAGTGCGCTATTAGGTACAGTGGATCGAAAATACTCATCAGGTTTTCAATACTTCCCTTTTGGTTGGAACTGCATTCCCTATTATAATGTCATGTTTTATTTTAGATGGTTTGAGATTAAACAGGAACCTATCCGCTGCAGGCGACCACCACATGCCAAGTAATTTCTCCGCATAGTCTGTGAGGCTTAACCTCGTGAAGTGTTATTTAGCGCTTGGGGACTTTTCTTCAGGCGCGTTTAGTATCCTCTGAGAGTTGAAAAGAAAATTCCCGATTTCAAATCATCCCTGCTTGTGTACATACAATACTTCTTTGGATAGTTTTATAGACTCTTCTTTATCATCAATGCTATCAAGATAGTCTACCACGTAGTTGTGCTTAATCATAGCTTCAGCCGTCCAGTGAAACTCCACAGCAAATCTTTTGGCATTTTTATTTTTTATGTACTGCGTGAGTAGAGTGAGCAGTTTGCACTGAACGTCATAACCTTAAGCTTAAACTTCTTGACCTTGTTCGTGATATCGTTGGTCCTCTTCAACGATTCTGACTTGGTGGAGCATCTTCCGGATATCCGCAGCGAGAGTAATTCTCCTTTCCCTGAATCGGAAGAGTTTTGCTTTCAGCGCTGGCATCTCATCGGGGCCTGTTAGAAGCACTGATTTGAGTTATACCACTTCTACCTACCGCTGCGTCCCAGACGATACGAACCTTATTAGGTTTGTTCGGATTACAAACAGGTAATATTGGTAAATTTCAAGTCCGTTTGGTATTGTAGGAGGCTTCTATTAAGTCCAACTTGGCCTCGTAACCCTTTCGAACGTACTCTTTTATTTGTTGATCAACTTTAGATAACATCTCTGGTTCACGGGATAATCTTCTCTCAAGGCACATTAGTCTTTTCTCGGCCATCTGTTTGCTTCTCGGTAATGCTACTTCATTATACTTCCATAGGAGCGGAACTGCATATTTTCCTCCATCGAATGTTGTTTTGGTTTCGAGAATCTGGCTGTGTCAATCGCGAAATAATTTTTCAACAGATTGTGCATCTTCGCGTTTATGCTACTCTGGCACTCACATGTGGAATTAGTGATCTAAGCCTAATTCCCATTAAGCGTTGATCCAAAAATAGTCCAGCCTTGTCTCGTTTTAATTACAACGGGTTGATTCTCACCCCCTTCTTCCGATTTAAGCGAAATTCCTAGATTCCAATGCTGTAGTCTTAACAGTATACGCGGTTTAGCGTTTTCATACGATACTATATAGAGGCACATCCTTAAAATGCCCATATCTGGTTAAAAGTTATTTCACGTTGACTGACTGCTTAAGGAGGTCTAGTGTCTTCACTATATGAACATTTTGCAATGGGAACATTTTATGAACGCCTAGAGCAGAAACCTCCAAATTGATTCTTTTCAAATTGCCTTCATTTCGGTGGGTATTTCCCGTCCATTTGAGGCATAATGGTTTGATTTCACCCTCAGCATTTAATAGCTGAGCGAGCTCCTCATCGATTAAGGTGATTTGATCTTCTCGAGTGTAAATCTTGAAGATAATTGTAGCGTCATCGGTCGAGTTCGGATCTTGCTGCAAACTCGAAGTGAGTTAACCCACTAAAATAGAATAGATGGCTGCTGATGGCGTGCCAATATAGGTTCTAACTGTTGGGTTCTACGATGATTGAGACGTCTTTTCTGCATTGGTCACACGGCACAAAAGGGAAATAATATTCTCGCGTTGGTCGCTTCAGGCGACAGCGAACGTGTAAACGACTCAATGTTGATCGCAGGAAGCGTTGGTAATTTAATCTGAATTATTGATTCAATCAAGGGATACATTCTACTGAATATATACCTATACTTTTATCAATGCTGGTTGGATTATCTCCGCTGACTAATAACGACATTGTATTGCCACCCGCCCATCTACTACTGTGCTGCCATTTGCCTATATAGACGTGTGCTACCAAGTTCGTCAACACTTCCCTTTTCAATGCGCGCTCGTGTTGGAATCACCTAACATACGAGTATATAAATTAATGTCATTAGCTATAATTATCAGGCAGAATGAAAAAGTAAAATTTTTTTGTACTTGATGGAAAAAATTAATTTCAGGTCATTTCAAAAAGGTTTTCTTGAAAAAATATGCATCAAAAAATGCAAAGCTATATATGCCTTAGTAGGCGGTACAGGATTAAAGTGAAATGTAAACACCCAGCCATTATCCATGAATGGCACTTGCATCTTCGAAACCGAAAAACTTTCCATTCTCATTATACCATATGTGTCAGTGACAACTTACGTCGATGTCGTCAAAAATGCTGAGAAATTTCTAGGTTTCCTCAAGCGATATAAGAAAAATTTCACCCCACTGATCTGGCCTCAATATACAGGGTCTCCCCTTAGTCGTCAAGAATAATTTGGGAAATGATTTTTGGGTATATTCTAAGTAAAAAATCTTTCTACAGAAGGGTCTATCTCCAATGTTGACATCATTGGCTTTTTCTGGTATACCGTTACCCATGTTAACGGAATTTGATTTGATAATATTATTATTAGAAGCTTCATTGCTATTATTCTTTTCTCACCGCGGTCTCGCCTTTTACGTGCGTCGTGATGTAGCTTACCAAAATCCACTACAATGTGATCCGTGTTTCAATCCGAAATTCAACTTCTTGTGGCTAAAATTCCATCTCCGGTACCAAATTATCCAATATTGCTTTATTTACAGAAGCGCCAAACTGGACAGCAATTCGACATTCAAAGAATTGTATCCCTGTATCCTCATACTGAAATCGTTATTACGGGCGATTTCAATATACACAATTCTGGGTGGTTTCGACATTCTGATTTTCGCTGTGGAAAACAACTTGTAAATTAGCCCACACGTATAACAGACGTTGGTAGTCATACCACCAACACCCTGGACTTGTTTTTAACTTCTCATTCTGATAAATACAAGGTCAAAGTCTTTTTTTTTAAGAACTTCATACTCAAATGGGTATGAATACATCCAACCTTTAATAGGGAGACTAATTTATTAGCGTAAATTGGCTTGATGTGTTGTATTCAGGCAACCATTCATCTCACAGGATTATAGTTGGGTGAAAAAAAGTCTTCCGGTCTCGGCTGGTATTTTGATCCCCGATTGGGAAGTCAATACACTACCACTTGAGCCACGGCCACTGTGCTATCCCCTCTAGGTTCGTCAGACCACTGTGCCATATCAGCTAATTTCTCTAACATCGACCACACAGTTAGAGAAAAGATTTCTAAAAGAACCGTATGCCTATACGAGAAAGCCAATTTTCGCGTATTTCGGGAATTTTAAGTGGTCGTTATGTTTCCTCGATAACGACGTGGATGCCGCTGCTGACATGACTACAGAAACCATTCTATTTTGAATGAGGTCCTTCATCCCTCATCGGATGTAGAGTCTCAAACCAAAAGAAAACGCGTGGTACAACTTGAGCCGTAAAGAGGATGTCAGGGTTAGAAAAATGTTTTTACGGCCCTACAAGTCCAACCCCATTGAG
Organism: Volucella inanis; assembly: GCA_907269105.1. Taxonomy (NCBI): domain Eukaryota; kingdom Metazoa; phylum Arthropoda; class Insecta; order Diptera; family Syrphidae; genus Volucella; species Volucella inanis. Next base: position 40,372,812 of record OU026158.1, read on the forward strand.
CAAAACCGAAAAAAATTTAATTGAGCCAGGAATGACTGCAACGCCTTTCTTAAACGTGTGAAATTCCAATACGACCAAAAACTGAGGCAGAAAATACTACAAGGTCCCAATGGTAGTAAACATTTTTGGTCGTTCCTCAAAAACAGTAGAAATTCTGCATGATCCTCTATCTCAACGCTTATTTACAATGACATTCCAGCTGTCAGCTTTTTGGAAAAGGTCAATCTACTTGCTGCACATTTTGCTGCAGATTGTGCTTTGTCCCCGTCTAAACTTGAGTGCGGAATGAATATATTCATTGCTACGAATCTATTTTCGCATTCATGTAGTAGGAAGAGTGCTTAAGAATCTCAATACATACACACAAATCCGCTGGTCCAGATGATATAGCTCCCCTCCTTCTGAAGAGGTGTTATTGTTTTCATTGCTAGGAAAACCACTGCGTAAGCTTTTTCATCAATCCTACTCTTTAAAACTCTTTCCGAGCAGATAAAAAACAGCATTTGTTTAGCCCGTCCCCAAAAAAAGCGAATCTTCTTCTCTTTCTTCCTACACACCCATTGCAACTTACGTGCTTTCTTTTTAAGGTCGCTGATAAATCGTCAGCTCATGAAATATCTCGAAACACAAAAACTTCTTAATGACCGACAATATGGGGTTCGTAGCGATAGGTCCACTGGTGATTTGATGGCATGTCTCATCGAAAAGTAAACCAAAGCGTTTGACAGAGTTTAGCATCAGGCTCTTTTGTAGAAAATGTGTGCTTTTGGATCGACGACTCTCTTATTCAATAGATTAGAAATAACCTTTCGGAACCTTCAATTCAAGTTGTCTTGGATGGTTTCAAGTCTGATATTCACAAAATAAATGCTGGTCTGCCCCAGGGCTCCGTTCTGCCTCCGACACACATTTTAATTTTTATTAATGATCTCTTGTCTGCTACTTCTAATCCAATATATTCCTTTGCTGATGACAGTACTCTCTGCTTTTCATATTCATTCCCGGACTCACGTCCCTGCTCTTCGGCTGTAGATCGGGAACGGCAGCATATGTTAAGCTCATTAAATTCCGATATTAACAGCATAACCAATTGGGAAGTTATCAACAGATTTCTTATTCGCTTCCTAAACTCAATGCTGTCTGCTGTCATTAAAGCAAAATCTAAATACTCAGTCATTATCCAAGAATGACACTTACATCGTCGCAACTGAAGAACTTTCCATTCTCTGTATGTGTGTCAATGACAACCTACGCTGGAATGACCACATATTCGATGTCGCCAAAAATGTTGCGAAATGTCTAGGTTTCCTCAAGCAATGTAGGAAATATTTCACCCCCTCTGATTTGGCCTCAATATATAAGGCCTTCATCCGCCCAAAATTGAAGTACAATGCCCACATCTGGTCAGGTGCTTCTAAAACATCTCTGCACCTGCACTAATATCGGTCAGTCAATTAACACCCTTGCAGTAGCATTCTGCAAGGAGCAGTAGCTCCTTCAAACCTTCAACCGTAGCACCTGTCTCGCTTTGAACGCTCATCAGTATACCCTCAAGCTCACTTTCGGATATACTCTGAAATATAGTGATTCGTTCCTAAGCCGTACAACTCGCTAATAGAATGCCCTGTCGAGCTCTCTATTTCCTATTCATTTTACTATAACTTGCAAACATTTAAGACCAACGTACATCGATATTTCTCTTTTCTATCTCCTTGATTTCCCTTCGCCCACGCTGTGTACAAACATTTTAATGGTACTCAAATATCGTGAGGCTTCAGAAAAACAAATTTTTAAGCCTTTTCCCTTTTTTTTGTCCATGCTAATTTTTGATTTTGAGGTTACTTTTCTCCAAAAATGCGTAACAAACAAAACTATTTTTAACTGTTTATTTATTTATTTTTCTTTTTTCTTATGAACGTGACACAATCTATAGATTTTATGGTACTTAAGAAAAAAAAAAAGGAAATGGTTGACGGCAAAAAGCCAATTCTTCAATATTTTAAATACTTGTAATAAGCTGAAGGTTGTGTATCATAAACTTACTACTATATAAAACTGTGTTACCTCGGCAGCACTTTTTGTTTTCTACTTTATATTTTTCACTACGGTCGTAATCTGATACCGTTGAACATCTCCAAAATACTCGGATATTGGGTTTTACAGTACTGCGAATTTCTATGTTCTGACAAAGATTATACGTACATATGTACAAATGTACATTTATTAAACAATAAATTTGTCGAAATGAAGAATCATTTTAAATGGTGAAGTACAACATATGACAACTGCAACACTTTGTTTACTACAAATTCTTCGTTAATTTTTTGTGTAGAGTATTCTATTTTATGAATATACCATTGCTCTCGTTCACTCCTGTACATTGTGTCAATTATGGAGCAGCAACAGTACATCAGTAGTGTAATGCAATCCGCGTCGTATGGATGCGTGGAAGCGGTGGCAAAGTAGACGAGGAGAATATATACCACAGAATTATCATATTTCTTAACATACACAAAAAATAAAACAACAAATTCCAATCAAATAACCGTTTTCGAAAAGTGACTTGTTAGTTTTGAAAATTTGCAATAAGTTGTGCTAAAAATTCCCACCGGTTATAAAGGTGAAATTTCCCCTAAAACATACGATTTTGTGTGATTCTCTAACGGAACGAGGCTCTTCAACGAAACAAGTCGACGAAACGACAAAACGGCGAAACCAGCTGCTGCTTTAGTAGCTTCGTGTACAAAATTCGTGCTCAAGCTGTTGTTCCTTGGTTTTTTTATTTTTATTTTTTTTTTTTTTGTGGGTTGTGTCTCACTGACTTTCCGTTCGTCTGCGGAGGGGAAAGTGATTTTGTTGTGATTTTGATGTGAAAATTATCTGTGCCGAAGAAGAAGGTCTAATTGAAAATTTTAATTGTGAGTTGTGAATCCTAGTTTAAGCGTCCAATAATGTGCTGCACGAAAATTGCGAAACATTCCAGTGGCTGGCTTTTATTTTGATTTCGAAGTCGAAAAGTCCCCGCCCAACTCTGGACTTCGACTTGGATTTGGATTTGAAATCGGTCTCAGACTCGGATTCAGATTCAGATTCGGACTCGGAAACATGCCCTATGCCCAGTCTGCTGGTGTTTCCTGTTTCGTGTGTGTAAGTGTGTTGTACGCGAGTTATCTATTAATTTTAAAATCGAATTACCAGAATAACCAAGCCATCACTACCACCAACAACAGTAAGAGCAACAGCAAAAAATTCCTTTTTTGTGTTTTTAGTGTTTCAATCTGTTGCCGGTGAGAAGGAAATATCAAAAAATATTAATAAAACAAATGCTTATTTGAGAAACAAAAAAAAATTAAAAAAAAGTGCAGTTCCCTTGAAAGAAGAAAATATGTATTCTAAATTGGTGGTTTGGTAAAAAGAAAACATCAAACACGCCACGGTGTTGGTGTGAGTGTGTACATATATATACTCGTAGCTATGGCTGAGGAGTATTTCATTTGATTTCTGTTTTATTTTATTTTCTGTGTTTTTTTTTTTTTATTTTATTTTATTTTTTTTTTTTTGCTCGCTGAATTCTTGTGTTGATGGAATTTGTATGGTGCGTCTCTTTTGCGCAAAACCAGAATCGAATCGCTGTCGCTTACTCTGGCAGTTGGACATAGACGACAATTACTATGTGTACTGAAGGAAGAAGCCCAAGAGGAGCGTTTTTGTTGAGCTGAACCAACTGCAACGCACTTGTAATAAGCAACTGTAAAAAGTGAGACTTTACTTAATTTAACTTTGTTTTATATCCATTCATATACACATATACACTTATGGACACATATGTACATATGTACATATGTTCATGGCATAGTTTGGCTTTTTCATCAAAGGATTTTCATCAAATACAGGTACAGACTAGAGGAAGAGAACATTTTTTAGAAAATTCCAATACTTGATCCTGCTTTCTGGGATTCAGGTAAATCTCTCCTGTGGTCCCTTAGTATGTAAATCAAAAATATTTTAATTAAACAACTTTCATATGCACACACATACATATATTCGTATCACACAGTCCATAGGCTGTGGGTTGCTGTTGCGAATCTGTCTATGCCTGCGACAAATCCATTTATTTATTTATTATTATTATTATTATTATTATTATTATTTCTTTAAAATAACCATTCGAAATAGGTACTACAGATTCTGTTGGAAGTGGAATAGTCACCGTTTATTCATCTGTAGAAATGTTTAAATAATTTCGTTTCTATACTGGCTGGTTTGCTTTCATATTATCGTGAAAATGTTTAATATTCCCCAGTTGTGAGGCTGGCTATATTCGCGGACCTTAAAGGTTTTCTGTAGGCCGCCCTATTTTGGATCACCAAGTCAGTAAGGTTCAGTTTTGAAACTCGGTTAGAACTTGAGTCTCTATTGACTTTTGGATCTGATTTTCCGACGACCTTCGTTGAGCAAGGATTGGAAAATTGATTGATTGCTTCAGTTTGTCCACTTGTAAATGGTCTTCCAACAAGAGGTGTAGGATTTGTTTTTTTGTGTAAAACGAATAACTGTTAAGATATCTCTGAAAGCTTTATACGTTGGGATTATTTATGGGACACAATATCTTCCAAATGACCTGTTTGCAGACCCTCATCTTTTTCTCAAAATTTTCAATCACTCGTTCACATAATTGGGTCTCTATCTCGGCGATGGCGTCTTCAATGTTCGCTTTCAGAGTTGGAGTTGTTTGCGGATGGTTGGCATAGACCTTGCTTTTAATAAAGCCCCAAAGAAAGAAGTATAACGGTGATAAGTCGATTGGAGGACAATGTGTGTCTCAGAAACGCGAAGTTACGCGACCAGTAAACTTTGTGCGCAATAACTCGATTGTTTCACAACTTGTGCGGCACGTAGCACTATCCTGTTGAAAGTAGAGGTCATCGGTATTCATATCATTGAGCTCTACAACAAATTCTTTATCATATCACGGTAGAGCGCTCCACTGACCGTAATGACTTTTCTGGTCTCATTTTCGAAAAAGTACGGCCCTATGACACCATAAACCGCACTAAATAGTTACCTACTCGTTGTGGGAGCGTTGGCATCTTCTGGATCACTCGGTGCCTCCAGATATGGCAATTTTGCTTATTAACGTAGCCGCTAATGTGGAAATGGACCTCATATTTTTGGATTTTCTTGCAAAAATCATTGTCAGCATGCATGTTTTCTAGGACCCAAACTGAGAATGTACGGCGCTGGTAGCGGAAGTAGTGGAAGGGATCTTGTGTACCCTTAAGATGTTTGCACGTTTGCCAGCCGACCCGGCTTCAGTTCTTCCGTTAATTGGACTTTGTACGCATGAAGATGCATATCTATCTGACGATAGTTTCTATTGAACGTCCGTGGTGAATAAGTTTTGGCATATTCACATTCTGTGCTGCTGTGCGTCTCGGAAGGCAGATATCAGATCACGAAAGTAAAGAGATTATCAACGAAAATGAAACAATTAAAAACGAGAATAGCAAAGCCGTAAATTTGTTTAAATACGGCAGGGAACAATTTGCACAGGAAATAACTGCAGTGGATACTAAATATGGAAGAGAAAATGCTGTTCATGAAAATGCCACTAAATTAAACAATATTAAAAAAAAAAAAAAAAAAAAAAAAAAAAAAAAAAAAAAAAAAAAAATCCATATCACAAAAACTCTGAAAATAAGTACCTAGTCAATCAAATAAATCGTTTAGTAATGAGCTCTAAGTTCTAAAAAATAAAAAATACCACAATGCTAGAATTATAAATGACAAAAACAGCTGAAATAAATACAAAAGAAGTTTTAAGATTAATACAGTAAATGGGCAAACGCATATATGGAAAACTATAAAGAATTTGGTGTTAAAAAAAAATAATCACAATTAAGAAATATAATTTTCAAAGAGAGGTAAGTTTAAGTATTTTATAGAAAGTATACAAACAATAAGAAATGATATCTATACAATACGTATGCAAATTTCGATTTCAGCAAATAACATTAGGAAGTATGCTAAGATTTAAAAAATAAAGCTGACCGATAAAATTACCTTCCAAAGAATCCTTCTTAATTGAAGTACTAGGCTATACCCTGCTTGAAATATCATTACAAGTGGGAGAATTTTCGAATTCGTGGAAGAAATCGATGATTACACCAGAAGAAAAAGTCCATAGTACAAAAAAGTGCGAGAAATTTCGCCCGATTAGCAGAATAAGAACGTTTGATAAAATCTTGGAAAGCGTAGATAAACGACAGCTTATGGCGTATATGGAGATAATATATTTTTTGCCTTCCAATCTGGATTTAGAAAAAATTACTCTTGTGAAGCGGTAGTTAATCTTGTAGTTAATGAATGGAAAATCGGGGGAAAAAACAATGGCACTTTTGCTAGATTTCCAAAGGGCTTTTGAAACAATAGATCGGTATTTTCTATTGGGAAAGATGACAAGGTAAGAGATAAAGAGCTGGAATTGTTTAAATCGTCTTTCTTAATAAGTTCGCAAAGAACAAAGGTCAACAATAACATAGAGTGTCAAAATGCGATAGAAGTCGACATAGGTGTTCCACAGGCTGGGAGCATTTTATAATACATACAGTGCTGTGCAAAACATTTGCAACTAGTTGTAGCGAAGAATTAAACGTAAATTTAATATGTAAAAGTTTGCAGAAATGAAATACTATGTATCGTTTTATAAACCTTATATATTATAATTTATTGAGAAGAAAATATAATATACATAATTTAATCCATTAAAAAAATAAACAGCTGAGAATTTAAAAAGTAACATTTTTTGCTGTGCAAAACTTTTGCAACCAAGATATGTTCTTCAATTTAAATGTTTAAAACTGTATAAAGTATCAAAAATATTCTAATATTTTATTGCGCACCCCTTATTTTTAATGACAGCTGCACATCTGGGCATGGAAGCAATTAAATTGTCAATAAACAAATTGGGAATGTCTTTCCACTGCTTGTCCACTTCTGCAAAGAGTTTTTTTTTTTGAATTTTTGATTCCCTATTCTCCTCTTTACGATCTCATAAGTTATCGATGGGGTTAAAGTCTGGGGACTGCGGTGGCCATTGCAGAATGTTTATATTTTGCTCCGCGACCCAATTTTTGACCAGTTTAGATGTGTGTTTGGGGTCATTACCGTGTTGAAACCACCAAACCAGCGGCATTTCCCATTCTGTATAAGGGGCCATGACATTTTGTAGGATGTTTTTGTAATCTTCGGATCTCTTAATCCCTTCAATACGATGAATTGGACCAATGCCCTGCGAAGAGAAGTAGCCCCAGACCATCACGGTGCTTGAAAGTTCCTTTGGTGAATTTATGGTTCAACCTCTCGCCTTTCGGTCTTCTTACATGTTGCTTTACGTCTGATCCACACAAATTGAATTTCGATTCATCAGAAAATAAGACAATCTTCCATTTCTGAGGACTCCAATTTAAATGTGTCTCAGCAAAAATCATACGAGCCTTCAAATTTTTCTACGAAATAAAAAAATCTTCATAATCAAAAAAAAAATAAAAAATCATTGTACCGGATAGTAATAGCGAATTGTTAGTTGCAGATGTTTTGCACAGACAATTTATAGGTTTCAGTGCAAAAACTTCATGCTTATTTTTGTTGTCAAAAAATATGTCCAATTTAATTTGTTTCCAATTAAGTAAAATGTATAAGGATAATTTATAGAAATATTTCAGTTTAAATAATCACTAAGAACTAAGTTAGAAATGCTGCCGCATCACATGGCAATTGCGGTTGCAAATGTTTTGCACAGCACTATATATTAACAGTATGCTAGGTGACATTAGCCCAATAACGTTATGGTTAAGAATGAACAAACTGAAATTAGGCAAACAGAAAACGGAAATTTTAAATATAAACATAAATACTGTAAATACTAAAGAAATAAATAATAATAAAATAGAAAATGAAAATCATATCAAGTACCTAGGAGTAATCATTGATAAATATGTGCATTGTATCAGCAAAAAAAAAAAAAAATGGGAAAAAGATTGGTTTCTTTAAAAGGGTACGTAGAAAAATGGATTGCCTGATAGCAATTAAAGTCTATAATACTATCATTAAACCTCATTTTGAATAAAATTCACGTGTTGTAATCGCAGTCAGATAGAAAGACTTCAAAAACTTGAGAATAAACCAATGAGAAGCATATATGGTAAGAATGCAATAGACTCACTAATAATCTGCATGTTGGATGCGCTTAAATGGCTGAGCATACGAGAAAGATTTGAACTCAACACGCTGATAACAGTCTTCAAAATGAAGCAGGTGCTGCACCAAAATATCTAACAAGTGCAATAAGATACATAGATGAATCACAGCCGTACCAATTGCGCAACTGAACTCAGAGTTCATCATCAGAGTAATACAGCCACTCAAAACACACTCTTATATGCATAAGGCAATACTTTTATGTAATTCCTTGCCAAGCTATATAAAATACGAAAACAGTTAAAGCAAATAAGATCAGATTTCTTAAGTCTATCAATATGTAATATATTACTGAATTCTATTAAATAATTTATCATTAAAGAAATTTTCAATATGGAGTTACTTACTAAGACGAATTTCATAGGTATACTAAAACAAAATTCTGGGTATAAAAAAGAGAAGAAAATAAAAAATAATACATTTTGTGGTTAAATAAAACCAGTAACAAGTGTATGGCTATAATTAATATTAAAAAAAAATTAAATAAAACCGAAAAAGGAAATTTAAAGAGAAAACCGCGATATCCTGTAGAGAGCAAATATCATATCCATTTAGCAAAAGCGAAAAAAGGGGGGACAAAAGAAAATAGCAATAGGTGAACACATTTAAAAAAGGCAAAAGAAGAAGCAATTATACTTTACATAAATAGTACTTTAAGATAATATGGAGGATGAGGCAAAGTTTATTTTTTATTTTTTTTCATAGATTTATTTCGATTAATAATTCTATTGCAAATCAACAATTATGTTTTCAAAATCAATCACAGATCTTTTGATAGCGTATAAATTTGTTTCATTTTTTAATCACGGGTAGATTGTTGAAAATATGTCTTAAGTCGTAAACATTTAGTAGGTTATATGGCTGGACACCACCAACATACATACTTCACATATTTGTACATATACCCAGGCATACCATTATTTTAATTTTAAAGACGGAAATTAGGACATTCATATAAATATATTCGTTGTATAACATTTAACCAGCTTAAAATATTTAACATGACGTCAATTGGTATGTACATATTGCATTTTATTACTACACGCATAGCTTTGTTCTGTAACAATTGAAGTTTGTGCAACATATTTTGATTTCCTTAAACTAGGATCGAAGAACAATATTCGAAATGAAGTTTAATGGTGACATTATTAATGTTTATTGCACATATTTTTAAAATGTATCATTTTTTAGAAAGATACACTATACGCTTTTTAAATTTCAATTTAGAGTTTAATATCACACCCAGATACTTTATTTTTCCCACCTTTTTTAAAACATCAGCATCCATATTAAGGTTCTACATATTGTTATAAACGCCATTTATTACCAGAGTTTTAGTCTTAGCCGTATTCAATATTAATTTTATTCGCTCTAAGCTATAAATTCAGTGTCCAAATCTTTTTGTATTTTTAAAAAACCTTCAATCAAATTTGTACATTTAATAAACAAAAGAGCACCAAGATGCTCATTCGACGGTTCTTCTGATCAAAATTAAGAAATTTCGGAACAAACTTCGTTGATAAACATCCGAAAAAAATGTATGACACGAGCCGACCGATATGCCAACATCGTCAGTAACTCCTCTTATGGTAGTTCGACGATTTTCCAAAACAATTTTCTTCACAGCTTCGACTTTATCATCTTTTGTTGATATGCTGTGGCGTCCAGAACGAGGTTCGTTTGGCATCTTCTCGGCCATCTTGGAAGAGCTTGTACCGCATGTAAACATTTTTTTTTTTACTTAAAGCAGACTTACCGTATGCCACTGTCCACATTTCAAGTGTTTTAGAACACTTAATTCTACTTTTTACAAAAAATTTGATACAAATTCTTTTAATAAACGAAAATCGCCGACCTCATAAAAATACGTCTCACCTTAGTGGCTGCCACAGACAAAGTAAACAATGAATATAGCTATATTTCAGGGGCATGTATACCAACATAATAATAATAATAAAAACAAGAAATGTTGACAACCGGACTCGTCAAACCCTCGAGATTTAGAAATCGTGATTTATTTCACTGACCATATCATTAACATAAATATTAAATAATAATGTTCCTAGCACTGATCCGTAAGGTACACCAATATCTACAGCTATTAATTTTTAATATCACGTTTTTTACCCTTGTTTGCTGCGAACAAAGACTTAATTATGAATAAAACCACTTTATTTCCTTGTCCCGCACACCATATTGATCAAGCTTTTCCAACAAAATTCTTTTATCTACAATACAATTTCGAATGCTCTCTTTAAGTCCAAGAATAAACAAATTAGACAACTCTTCTCATTCATATGTTGTTTCCATGTTTCCATAACCATGTTGAAAGCACTCTCGCATAAATGATTTCTTCTGAAGCTCTATTGGTTTTTCATAATAAGAGGGTTTTTGTTACAAAATTATTCTAATTGTTCGTGCACATTTTTTCAGATTCTTTCACTTTTTGTAAGGGTGTAATTTGGGAAACTTTCCAACTGGTATAGTATATGGAAATATTCTTTCTTTTAAAGACACGTTAATAATTCTTTGAAGGGCTTATAATATTGGGTATATATTTTAATTCGTGCGGTTTTTTTTTTTCTTCAAAATTTGAATTTTTATTTAAGAAAAACATGTACAATAGTATTATTCAAAGTATTATCCATCTGAAGCTATGACTTTTTCCCATCTTTCTGGCAATTTGTGGATCCCATCCCAAAAGAACTGCACCGGCTTGGCAGCCAAGAATGAATCAAGCCAATTTTTAATATTCTGCTCTGATGTGAACCGTATTTCAGTGAGGGCGTTCTGCATCGACCGGAACAAATGGTAGTCAAAAGGTGCAAGTTCTGGGCTATAAAGCGGGTGGGGTAAGACTTCCCATCCACTGTTTTCCATTAATGGTTTCACCCGGTTTTAGCAGCTCATAATACAGCACACCCATTTGATCCCACCAAATACAGAGCATTACCTTCGCGCCATGGACATTCGGCTTTGCCGTTGATTTGGCTGGTTGGACGGGTTTGACATACGATTTTTTGCGCTTGGGGTTGTCGTAATGGATCCATTTTTCATCACCAGTAACAATCCGATGCCAAAATGACTTCCTTTTGTGGCGTTCCAGCAGCATTTCGGACATGCAAAACCGCCTGTCCACGTCTCTCGGCTTGAGTTCATGTGGAACCCAATTTCCTTGCTTATATATATCCAGCTGCTTTAAACGTTTTGAAATGGCTGCTTGAGTGACACCCAAGCTCTTCTTCTGTTTGGCAACAACCTTCATAGAGTAATGCTTCCAGTTCTTTATCTTCAAACTTTTTTGGCTGCCCAGGACGTTCATCGTCTTCCAAGCCAATATCACCACTTTTAAATCGTGCAAACCACTTTTGGCACGTTCGCTCAACTAGCGCATGTTCACCATAAACTTCCACCAAAATACGATGACTTTCGGCAGCAGTTTTCTTAATATTAAAGTAATGAAGACGAATTCCCCGCAAAAACACTTTTTCAGGCACAAAGTTCGACATATTTCAGTGAAAAAAAAAAAATTATTGTTGTTTACGCTTCAAATGAATGACATATACTGAAATGACGTACAATGACAGTAGCTTTCCAACGCATCTTCCAATGGAATAATACAAGTTACGCCATGTCTTAGCAAACAAGTTATAGACCCAATAGTAAAAGGAGTCACGTAATAATTTGTTAAATTCGCTCTGTTAAACGAACGTATATTTTTATTTTTCATTATTTTTTAGTTATTATTAAACCACTTTATGTCGCCTGACTTCACTACTTTTTCTGGCAAAAACTTATTTACAATCAACAGTTCTTTTTTAAATACGTTAGTCATTCTCTCTATGTTGTTTACATTTGTATTACAGATGATTTTACTTATTGTCAAGAGTCTACTAAAGGATTCTACTTATCATTGTGTTAATAACATTTTTATTCATGAATAAATCAAAAAGAATTGTTTCATAGTCCGTAATATTCATATTATTACAGGGTTCAGCTTTCATACTTAAATTGTTTGTTACAATATAGTCTATTAATGTAGGTAAAACAATGGTTATTCCTGTAGATTGATTTAATATTTGTTAACAGTTATTACTGATAAATACTTATTCTATTTCTTTTGTATGTATATCGTTTTTTAACCAGTTAATATTAATGTCACCTACCAGTAATAAGTTATAGTTTTCAATATTTAACTCACCCATCCAATCATGAAATTTATCACAGAACGAACTATTAGACGCCCTCGGGGATTTATTAACCACAACAGAAGTAACTACACGACAATTTAGCACATTCTTTGTAGCAAGCCACCAAATATCTTTATTAATGTTGTATTTTGTTAACACATAGGCGAACCAATCATTCTTGGCATAGAGAGCAACTCCACCAGTATGTTTAGATATTCTATCAGATCTAGTTATTTTACCATATAAGAGTCCATGTCTACCTCGCTGTCTTCTTATCTTCTGTAACATGAGTCTCTGAATTATTATATAAAATCAAAATTATTGCTTTTAGCTAGAACTTTTAATTCAGCTAAATTACTTATCAGATGCTGTTTATTTAAATAAGCACACTTTAGAGATGTTTTTTTTTTTAGAATACTTTTGTTTCTTTCTAATGTTTTAGACGTACGACCAATATTTTTTTTACTTCTTTTAGGACATTGTAGTATATTTTGTCTCTTTTTTTAGTCGTATTGAAATTTCACACATTTAGGAAAGGCGTTGCAGTCATTTTTTCGGTTTTCCTATATCGGGTTGGTCTTGTAGGACCAGAAAAAAAAATATTTCTCTAACCCTGAAAATATGAGAGAAAATACAAATTCTCTTTTAAATGCTTCTAAATGAAAGCTAGGTATATTCTATATGATTTAAAGCAAGAGAATTGTATTTCTCTTTCAGATTTTCAGTATTCAGACAGGCTTTACCAAGCAAGAACATGTCTGTCCGAATACTGAAAAAGATGGCTTAGTATCCGGATAACTCTGTTTTGCATTTTATTTGCTTGGTTTTCTACACATAATCTGTCCCTTTTTTTAGAGAATGGATGTAGATAACCTTGCCAGGGCCTTAGAGGATATAAGGACACACCAAATTAGCATTCCCAAAGCAGATAATAAATATGGTATATGCCGTTCAACACTGTAGGACATGCTAATGTGCGAGAGGTTAATCCGGAAAAATGTAACAAAATTGGGTTCAGATCCTTATTTGCCCCTGAAGAAGAAGAACAGTTTCCCTAGTGGTGTGCTGATCAATGTAAATGTAAATTAATGCGAGAAGTCGAGAACATAAGCAAGGACAGAACCCTAATCACTCGGGAGACTATCCTGAAATGGTTTAAAGACCTATATGACTACTTAAAAAGTATTGGCCAGGAACAAATATTGAATGACCCAACAATTGCCCAAAAACTGGAAAAGTTATATCTTCCAAAGACTACAAAACATATACGCACTTTCAGCTGGAACCGAAAAAGAAATTCTGCGTTTTTTAGGCAGACAGAAAATTGTTTGAACCAATGGTGGTTTTCCCATATTTACTTCAGCCCAAAGCCATTGTTGCCAGTATGCCGAAAACATCTTTTTTTTTTGGTAGAAGTGAAAGTGAAAGCGGTTGGATGATAAGCGAAACATTTTTTGTGTACGTATAAAAAAAGCGTTCCCATATTGTTTGTTGATGGTCATAAATCACATTTGACCTTAGAGCTTCAGTGAGTTTTGCAGCAAAAACGAAATTATTTAGGACAGTCACTTACGAAAAGAAACTTCTGTCCTCATCTTAACGAGGCAATTATAAAAAATTATGATATGGTGGCTACCATACAAAATAGTTTCAGAAAATTTGGCTTATACCCACTGAATCCAGCGGCTATTAATTACTCAAAAAGGAATCAAAAACAATTTGGAAAGGTTGGTAATTGCCCAAGCTCCCTAATCACCCGATCGAAGTCCGATTGAAGCTTCTAACTTAAAGATTGCTGCAGAAGTGGTTCAAGCGTTATCAGGGCGGTTAGAGTTGATGCAAATCTCTATCAGTAATAACGATATAAAATTTCGATGCGAAAATAAGCAAAATTCGCCATCAATTGGGTAAACCAAAACACGTACATTGCAAAAAAAAAAAAAAAAAAAAAAAAAAAGAATGAGGAATGCCAAGAACGTGGTGTCTAACTTCAAAGTGATGTTGAAGATAATAATTTAAAAAACATTGGATGCGATACCAGTGTTAGATGGTTTCATCTCAAGTTCATTTCAAGGGCAGAACTCAAGTATAAAGTCAACGAAATAATTTAAGTCAACATTAATAATATATCCTAAATTTATTTCTCCATATAAATATGTACCTAACTATGTATTAAAAACACCTGCTATTTGATTCTTTTTTTTTGTTTGTTTTATTAATATACAATATATATATACCCATATGTTTCCTTAACATTAATTTATCAAATTACTGACTAAGCTAATATTTGTTTGATTTTTTACCTACAAAATTATGGTTATGTACTTAACTGTGTATACATTGTTCATATGGATTTTAGAACTATGTACGTTGAACTGAAATATTATTTATTTTATTTTATTTTCATAAATATAGTTAATTTATAACTCTTATTTATTAATAAGCATGTGCCTAAATTTTTTTTGGTGTGATTTATGTTAGGTATTATAAATATCGTTTTTTTTTTCATTAAATATAAAAATGAATTTAAAGAAATTTTGTTAAAAATTAATGATATTTTGTTTATCTAAATCAAAAATATCCTGTCCAGATATTAAAATAAAAGCGTCCGGATACTAGCGAAAATCGAACTTTTTTGAAAATTTTAAATATGAATTACACATTGTAGTACAACTGTTGAAAGTTCCTTCATATTCTACGCTAGCATAATTACTAACCTTTTTCATTGTAGAGTTAATGGTTCTAAAATAAAGTAAAGGGAAAACTGAGAAATGAGAGTCTAAGTGTCTAAGTGTCCGGATACTAGTGCTTTAACCCCATTTCTTCTAAAATGAATATTATCACTTCTAATTAAAACCACCACGTAGCGAAGTGGTAGTACATATTTTCGCTGATTGCAATAAGGGCATTTAGAGCTTAAATCTGTTTTTGCATAGCAGTAATGGATTTTATTTCTGTGCTGCAATAATAGCTCTTAGGTTACTAATGCAGAAACAGCCTCAACATGCAAGGGCGTACTCAAGGCGTGATTGTACCATTGTATAGTAAAAAGTTGAAAATGGTAAATTTTGTTTAGTGATAGATATAGTATTCTTTTTAAAGACATTTTGAATGATTTCCAGTTCAATTTGTTATCTACTTTGACCCCTAGATACTTAAACTCCCTTACGAAGTCAAAGACAAAGCATTCGCTTGTGCAATTCAGTTTCTCGCAAGTAATATGATGATAGGTAATGCCTTCAATTAATGTGTTAGAATTAGAGAGGCAAAAAAACATAGCCTTAGACTTCGTGCTTACTATAAGTTGATGATAATTGAGCCAAATACTAAGTAAATGACTTCACTTGGTCACGGATCGTAGCTAAAGAATAGTCTACATATGATATTGATAAATCGCTAGCGTAGCAATTAAATTGCCGTTGACAGGTAGATTAAATATTAAATTTATGTAAACAAGGAATAGGGTTGGTTCAAGAACCGAGCCCTGTGGTACACCAGTACTTGGACCATTACACGCTGTTTGCGGTTAAACAAGTGAGACTTAAAGCAATCGGTTATATAAGTCTTGATTAATTAAACCAAAGGCCTTTGTTAGATCAAGAAAAAACCCAACTGTTTTTTTGATTATTATCTAGTCCACTATATATTCTCTTTAAGAAAGCCACACTTCAGTTTCACAAAATCTAACCGGAACTTGTTAAGAAATCTAGTCTTTTCGAAAAAAAAAAAAACTGAGCATTCTGTTTACTATAACCTTTTCATATTAGCCTATAGTTGTTAGCGTTGCTTCGATCACCTATTTTGTATACAGGATTAACTAATGTAGCATTGATGAAAATAAATTTTGTATAATGGTGCATGGAATGGCATTCCAGACTTTTTGAACTTGTTTGAAGAGATCATCATTGTGCCGGATATTATTTCTACGTTGCCTAACAGTCTCCGATAAGTTCTCAATCAGGTTTAGGTCTGGGATTGGAGTGGCCATTCCATTACCCTGACTTTGCTGCTTTTGAAGTGTGTTTTGGGTCATTGTCATCGTTGGAATGTCCAACTTAACGGCATTTCCCACTTAGCATAAAGCATCTTGTCAATAACATAACAGTTTCTTGATGTGTACCCACGTTCTATAAAGTGCTGCTAATCGTGTGCAAAAAGCACATTCAGTGTGCTTTCTTAAAAGCCAGGGCTTTTAAGGTGAGTCTGCATTTAAGGGTGGCAGGTGACCATTTTTTTTAAATGATGCCACTTGCATTTATTGCTGTAAAATTTACTTTTTTGCTTATCTATGAGATTGCGCACATTAGTTTGGAGCTCTTTGTATAGGGTTTTCCAATAGGGACTTGACAACTTTGAATTTAATTTGTGAACGCACTCTTTCACTAATCATCAAACTGTCACTGTCAATTTATTCAGTAAACTCAACATTTTCATCATAGTAAAGTACACTAACGAGCAACTTATGCAAATTATAAAAATTTTCTACAGATATTCGGAGTCGCAAAATCATCTTCAGTGGCGAAGTTCATTATTGGCTCAATGGATTCGTCAATAAGCAAAATATGCGTCATTGGTCGGGTGAAAACCCACATGTGCTTCATGAATCACCACTTCATCCACAAAAAATAACTGTTTGGTGCGGTTTGCATGCCGGCGGCGTTATTGGGCCATATTTTTTCGTCGACGATAACGATCGTCACGTTTGAATGGTCAGCGTTATCGCGCCATGATCACCGATTATTTTTGGCCCGAATTGGAAGATATGGACTTGGACGACATGTGGTTTCAACAGGATGGTGCCACAAGCCAGACAGCACAATCGATTTATTGAAGAGTAAGCATGGTGAGCGTGTTATCTCAAGACATGGGCCAGTCGATTGGCCGCCTCGTTCGTGCGATTTAACGCCGCTTGACTATTTTCCTTGGGGCTACGTTAAGTCATTAGTTTATGCCATTACGCCGACGACGTTGAAAGAGTTCAGAGCCAACATTGAACGCGAAATAGCGGCCGTTTCGGCCGAAATGTGTGATCGAGTCGTTGAAAATCGGGTCCAACGAATCGACCGCTGCAAACGTGCCCGCGGTGGCCATATGAACGAAGTCTAGTTCCATTCATAAATGTTTTGATTGTACTTCAAGCCAATAATAAAGTTTTTGAAATATCTCAAATGTTTTGCCTTTTATTTAAAAAAAAAGTTGTCAAGTCGTTAGTAGTAAACCCTATATATCTGTTTGACTAAAGTCTGGTGCATTTTGTTCTTATTTTTTGAATAAATTTTTTTTTTTTTTTTTTTTTTTTTTTTTTTTTTTTTTTTTTTTTTTTTTTTTTTTTTTTTTTTTTTTGTCCAAATACTATGATTTGTCCATGGTGTTTAATCTTATTGAAC
The DNA here is from genome assembly GCA_907269105.1 of Volucella inanis. Lineage (NCBI taxonomy): Eukaryota > Metazoa > Arthropoda > Insecta > Diptera > Syrphidae > Volucella > Volucella inanis. The sequence goes on from OU026158.1 coordinate 40,390,648, forward strand.
CTTATTACTTGCATAACACTTATCTAATCACTGAGATAATTTTGAATAATATATTTGTAATGTTTTTTTATTGCGCAAATATTAGGACAATGGTTTAAACTGCTATTATTAAAAGTTTTATTTAAAGAGTTTTTTAGAACTATGCCAATTGAACAGTCGTCAGTTATACCATTTCCAAAATGCAGGGTGAAATATTAATAAAATCTCCAGACTTGAGAAATAGGTGGTCGATGCATTATTTTGATTTATCGTCGACTCTTGTTGGAATATTTATGAGAGCTTGAGAACCTAATGAAGATAACATAAGCATGTAGTCATCAGATTCCCTTGGAAAATTAAGTATATTAATATTTGTGTCCCCACAAAACAAATAAGATATTATTACACTTAGTAGATTACAATAAACGTTCAAGTTCACAAACAAATATATTATTCATTTTAATCAGTATTTTTCTAAAAACTTGTTTTATAATTTGCAGCCGGTATTTTAGAGAATTTTATTTTAATTTTATAATTTTAAACAGTCTAGTTCAGTTTTGTCCATTAATAACGCGAAAGACTTTATCTGAATAGAGTGTTCTTTCCATAAAAAGAGCTTCTGATTGAGCTCAGAATTGGGCAGGTTCCAATGAAATGAATGCCGACTTCTCTTGTTCTATGGTTGCACAGTGTACATTCATTACTTCCAACAGTTTTATGTGACATGTATTGTACTATAATGTAATTGCAGTAGTTCACCCCTGGCTTTGAATACTGTTGGGATTGATCCCAAGGTCATGATTTCAAATTTTATAAATATTTTTTATACGGATTTGTTCGCTTTTCCGTTGAAATAGCTCCCGCGATGACTCTTCGATCTTAATTAAAATTTCCTGTAGTACATTTCCAAAGTTTGTTATGGTTCATGTAGGGGTACATTATGCTCGTGGCCCAGCCTAGTCCATTGCATAGCATAGCAATTTTATGGGGAAAACGATGACTTGGTTGTAGTAAAATTTTCAAAGAAGGTGGCAGCCCAGTTTCCAGGCACAACATGTATTGGGTTAATTAATAAGTTCCTTCTGGTTTTTTTTTTTTTTTTTTTTTTTTTTTTTTTTTTTTTTTAAATATATATATATATTATTAAGTTGCAAAGATTAAATATTTATTGTTAGAAAAAACTTTAATCAGTTAAATATGCACCAATATTTGCCACCTTTCGGGCAAATTAATTTTTCTGGGCGAAGATTTGCTCTAAGTGAATTTTTTAAGCCCGAGACGTAATTTCTTGCATTAAGTGAGTTTAGTGAGTTTTGCAGGAACCAGAATAAGTGGTAATCTGAAGGTGCAAGATCAGAATACGGTGGGTTAGGTAAAACATACCAGACAAACTGCAATAAATTCTGCCGAGTCTCCAAAGAGACATGTGGCTTATCGTTATCTTGCCGCTCCGTTTAACGAGTTCCGCCTGTTTTTCACTGTCTATCCAATTGAGAGCAGTTTGGTTATGCGGAAGAGGTTCATAATACAAAATTCCCTTCCAATCCCTAAGCAAACAGTGCATAATCTTCTTATGGGGCTCATCTCCTTTACTCCAGTATTGCCATTCTCAAACAGACATTCAATTTCGTTCTGCTTCAACAGCGATTCACATACAGCTCGTGTTACCAGCTCGTTTCAAATAGCTTACAGCTGCTTTGTTTTTGTCATGACTACTTATGTGCCGGTCTTGCTAAATTCCATGATTTCTTCGACTTTTTCAGTTATAGGTCGACCAGAGCGAGGTGCATATATGGTATTTCAGTAGTTTTCAATACAGTAGGTTCTAAATAAACAGCACAAATATTTTTTTCTTTTGCACCGAACAAACAAAACCAGCAGTTTTTTTATGATATAGTTGGTGCGCCCACAAGCGAAGTTAGAGAGGGAAAACAGAAACATCGTTGTGCGTTGATTTTAAATATTTGCAAGTTATAGTGACTAGGAAATAATGAGTTGAGAGGGTGAGTTGTACGGGTTAGGAAAGAATCACGCTATTTCAGAGTCTGAAGGTGGGCTACAGTGTGTACTGATGAGCATTTATAGCGAGACGTGTGTTACGGTTAAAAGTTTGAAGGGGGGAAATGCTACTGGCAATTTCGGTGGAGCACTGTTGGTAAAAATAGCGATACAACAAGATGACGCAGGAGACGTTACGCTGGTGTTCGAGTGAGTCGAATGACTTTACCCTATTAGTATCATCTATGAGTTTTTATACACACGATTTTGGATTCTATCTAGCAAGTGCAAAGACGTCATTGTGGTTTTGTCAGAGAGGGTTATATATTGTTAACATCGCTTGAAGAAACCTAGAAATTTCGTAGTGTTTTTTGGCGACATCGAACATGTGTTCATTCCAACGTTATTTTTCTTTGACATACATACCGAGAATGGAAAGTTTTTCGGATTCAACGATGCAAGTGCCATTCATGATAATGGCTGAGTTGCTTTAACGACAGCAAACAGCATTGTGTTTGGGAACCATTAAATTCCTCTCTGTTGATAGTTCCTCAATTGGTTATGCTGCTAATATCGGAATTTAATGTACTTAACACGTTAACGTTGTACAGCCGAAGAGCAGGAATGTGAGTGCTAGAACGAAATGAGAAGCAGAGATTACTGTCTTTAGCAAAGGAATATATTGATTTTGCTCAGCTTGAAGTATGTCCACTATCGGTTTCTTAATATAGAGATTTGAAGACTCACGAATACGCGAACTTCTTACGTCACCTTTTGTTGCTCCTGTTGATATTCGTAACATTTTTTCTTTACATTTCTCATTAATCGTCCAATATTGGTATGTGTTTGTTAAAGCTGGATGAACGCCAAATTCTTCGCACTTTGCTATGATGACTCCTTTTAAATAACGGGTGTCCCAAAATTCGAACACGAAGTAATTTTGATAAAAAAAATAGGTTTTTAATTTAATTAAAATTTTAATTGATTCATAAAATATACAGTTATGTATGGAATAGCATATCGGGTTAATGGCCTCCATGGCCTGCTGGCATATTTGTCCAATTTTTCAATGACAGTTTTGCATAAATGGGGCTGAATTTCGTTTATGCAGCACTCAATTTGCTCCTTAAAGGGGTTTATGGTCGATGGCGTGTTGGCATAAAAATTCAATGGCGTTAAATCACATTATCTGGGCGGCCAATTCTAAACACCAAAACGGATAATACAAAGTCAGGAAATGACTCATTTAATAATTGAATTGTTTCTTTTGCTGTGTGGCATGTGGCGCCGTCTTATTGAAACTACATGTCAACATACGTACGAGGGTGGGTCAATAAGTCTCTAAAATTTGAAATAAGGAACTCGGTCACTTTCAACGTTTTTCCAGTTTTTTGATGATGACCATTTCTCCATGTTTCGAAACGTTAAATAGACCGCCAGAAGCAGTAGCTTTTGCTTCAAATCGGCATCGAATCGATCTAACAGCTCTGTATAATAGGCGCCCTGTGATCATTTTACCCTTTTCAAGGTAATCGGTGTGAATGCCACCGCGCTCTTCGATTCACCAGGAGAAGTTCTTTCACGGTCACGAAGCGGTGCAAAAACTCGGATTGTGATTGAACATCGCTCAATACTCCTTTGAAGTTGTCAAACGATTGCGTTTGTTGTCAATTGTGAGGAAACGCAGCCACCACCTGGGGGATAGCTTTCCCATATACAAATATTTTGCAAAACTGAAAACACTGATCAAAATGATAAGCATGTAGCCTCTTCAAGTTTGCGCACCTTCTCCATCAAATATTAACGGAAGTGACCTCAATTGGGCGATCAGAACGTGCGTCATTTGTGCTGGTTCGACCGCAGCGAAATTGAGCAGTGGTAAAGAGTTCCCATAATACATTTCAAGCTTTTGTTTGGTTTTTTCGCCCAAAAATAGTTTTTTTTTTTACGAAAATTCTCGTAGGCGTCTGTCTCAAATGACAGACAACAAAACTATTTGAGATATCTGTCTGAGAATTTGTGTCTTGAATAGCAAAATTTTTAATTTGGGGTGGCAGCGAAATCTATTTTAATTTTCAGGGACTTATTGACAAACCTTCGTATCTTGCTCTTCAGGCATAAAAAAAAAACTGGATTATTATTGTATGTCGCGATAGCGAACGTCATTAACTCTTATTACCTGACCAGCTACATTTTTAAAGAAAGATGATCGTCATGAAAAATCGATGGCTCCAGCTGAAAATCATCAAACTGACACTTTGTGAGCGCATTTGTTTCTCAACAATCACTAGTGGATTTTAACAATTTTGACGATGAGCTAAGCCAAAGCCGAGAATAAAATGAGCCTCATCGCTTAAGGTTTGAATTGCGAACTATAGCTGGCAAACCTTCATTATTTTTAAAATATTGCTTAATATAGAAAAGGCGTTGTACTTTCATGTAGCGATTTATTTTTAATAACGCTGAACTTTCAGCTATCACGTCGTTTTTTCTTTTCGTTAGCATCACTTTACAGGACAAATGACTCAAAATTCAAACTTTGCGTGATTTTTGGAACACCATTTTGTTAGGAATTAGTTTCGCTGTTTTAAAGACACACTAATGCAGATATTCATAAAAAATTTAATAGGTGCTTTTTATAGGGGCAATCAAGTCGTTGCTTCTGAAAGCGCAGTCAGCGGCGGAAAGACGAGAAGTAGCTCTGGACTCGTTTATGTGCTGGGTTGTTAGAAAATCTTGCACGACATTAGAAAGCAACGGGATTTGTACACTTCCTTTGTGTACTCCAACATTTACTTCAGATTCTCCGGTTTTATCCGCTGCGCATTTAACTTACGTTTTACGGGTAGATTTTGACATCTTAGCTATGTCCAAATATTATTTATGGATCTTTTCCAAGTCGATCCTGCGATGTCTTGCGATTTTTTCCCATCATTCTCCATAATCTTTTAATCAAGTCATATGTACTTCCCACAAAACCGCATTGACTGCCATGGAGCTTAAAAATATCTCGTTGTCGGCCGTCTATAACTTTCTCCGTTGTATGTGACATTAGTTTAGTCGTTCAGTAGTTGTTGCAATTTCCGTGTCGTTTTTGAGAAATCTAATTAAAACCGAAGGTTTTCTATTGGCGCTCACATTTCGGAGAGTATTTTATCCGGTTTGAATGCACAGTTCCGTTAACTTTGGACCTTTCCTTTATGAGGAACAGCCGATGAAATGGTTCTAGGTATGCAGAAATTCTTCGTTTGAAGTATTCCTTCCTTCTATTGCAAAATACATGAAATAACTTGATCGGAATATTCTAAGAATATTCTGTACATACGGCTGTATGTACATAAACACCCATAAATATCTAACTTCGCAGAGACATATTTGTAACATTTCCTCTCTCCACCTGAAAATTGTGATTCGGTCTGTGTTAACCCGATATAAACAAGAATGGAAGACACATATCACATGTAACCAATCCAAGATCTCTCCGATTCCTGTTTAATATTTTTATAGGGTTTTCCAATAGGGACATAACAACTTTGAATTTAATTTGTGAACGCACTCTTTCACTAATCATTATATTGTCACTGTCAATTTATTTAGTGACGAAGTTCATTTTTGGCTCAATGGGTTCGTCAATAAGCAAAATATGCGTTATTGGTCGGGTGAAAACCCACATGTGCTTCATGAATCACCACTTCATCAACAAAAAATAACTGTTTGGGGCGGTTTGCATGCCGGCGGCGTTATTGGACCATATTTTTTTGTCCACGATAACGATCGTCTCGTTACTGTGAATGGTCAGCGTTATCGCGCCATGATCACCGATTATTTTTGGCCCGAATTGGAAGATATGGACTTGTACGACATGTGGTTTCAACAGGATGGTGCCACAAGCCACACAGCACACGCTACAATCGATTTATTGAAGAGTAAGTATGGTGAGCGTGTTATCTCAAGACATGGGCCAGTCGATTAACCGCCTCGTTCGACTGATTTAACGCCGCTTGCTATTTTCTGTGGGGCTACGTTAAGTCATTGGTTTATGCCAACACGCCGACGACGTTGGAAGAGCTCAGAGCCAACATTGAACGCGAAATAGCGGCCGTTTGGCCGAAATGTGTGACCGAGTCGTTGAAAATCGGGTCCAACGAATCGACCGCTGCAAACATGCCCGCGGTGGCCATATGAACGAAGTCTAGTTCCATTCATAAATGTTTTGATTGTACTTCAAGCCAATAATAAAGTTTTTGATATATCTTAAATGGTTTGCCTTTTATTTAAAAAAAAAAAGTTGTCAAGTCGTTATTAGAAAATCCTATATTTTAGTTTTGGTATTTACATCCGTCGGTCGATTTCACTGCAAATTCGTGACCAGCATATGCACAAGTTACTGATAACAATTAAGAGTAAGATAAAGTTGTCTACTACATTTTTTTTTTTTTTTTTATTTATCTGTCCACACACACAATTTACATAAACAAATTTCTATTGATGCGATTAATTCCCATTCCGCCCCTTTAATATTTCATTCATCGTAGGTACTTACGAGTATGCGTATTCATGAACGGCGTTCTGCTGAAGAACAACAATTCTTTCCCTTATAAACAAAGGAACATAATACGAGTGTATGCATGCATTAGGAGTGCGAATGTGTGTGAATTATCAGGAGAAAAAAAAGAAAACAAAAATATAAATACGAATTACACTCGTTGCATTCATAAATTCAGAAGGTTATGGAATTGTACTATATATGATAGTAATACTGCTGTCAAGAAAGTAGCATGAAAATCATCCGCGAATTCAAAGTATAGCAGTGTAGTATTTTATTTTTACTATAACTGTAGAGAACCTCTATTTTAAAATATAAAATTATTCCCTAATGAGGTAAAAAGTAATATGCATTCTTGAATTGGACCCGTAATAATAATAAAGGAATTCAAAATAAAAATAAAAAGTGTCAGCACTAAATTTAAAATTGTCTAGGGAAATCCGTCGAAGAAATAACAGTCGAGCGGCATGGGTAATATCTACAATACTTATCGAAGAAAGAGAAAATAAATTTAAACTAACTTATTGCACCAACGCTGGGGTACGTTTCTTTGCTGTGTTATGTTGTTTGTTTGTTTGTTGCTTTTTGTATTTTCCTTGTGTGTTAATTTTTATTTTACTCTTTTTTGTAATTGTTTCTTACTGACATTTCCTCTGAAAAGTATTTGTTGTACAGCCACGCTATGGTTTGATACCTTCAACGAATTGAGCGGTTCAAAACACATACACTAGAGTAATTTCAATATCTTTAGCGTCCCCCGTTCTGAACTCAATAATAAATACACATTTTCAAGCTAACATAGAAAACCACTTTTGGACTTCACAAGTAAGCCCATTCACTTGGCTTGCTGTGGCAGTCGCTGGATTTATCCCTTAAGCATAATATCATAGATGGAGGCGTACTTGTAGGTGGTTGTTTGTTGTTTTTCAAATAATCTTGGAAGCGGAAAATGGCAGGTAAAAAACAAAAAATAAATTGCTTTTTTCTTTGTAGAACAATACATTCAGTTCCTCGGCGATAACTGGTCCAGACAACCCCTAAGATTAAGATTTCTTTATAATTTTGTTTTCTATCTTGTGCTCTTGTGGCTGTAAGATATTCCATTTTTCCACTCAATGCCTGAGATTTTCTAATTTTCCCTTAACAAGCCGCTACAATTGATTTGGACAGTGTAGCTCTATTTTGTTGTTTTATCAAAGTAAGTTTCTAGTTTTATTGCTTGTCCACATTAATTGCAACCTCTAAAATTTGCAACGCAAGTTTCCATTTAATTTTAATGACGCTTTAAAGATATTCCCATGGTGATAAGTTGTTGTATTTTTGAGTTAACAGATTTAGAAATATGTCATCATACTTTTCTCAATTATGTACTCGTATATTGACGTATGGAGACAATGGTAGTTTAAGAATAGAAACGTAGTTATGCTGGAAGTACTCGTTTACTTTCTGCGGCGTTGTGGGGCTTTTATACAGGGTGGGCCACTAAGGGTTTTACCATGGGGATATATGTATACAAAAAAAAAAAAAAATATTTTTATTGAATTCTGTCGGAACAGAAATTCTGTCAGAAATGAACTGTCAAACTGTCAAAAAAACTTTCTCAGTTTTTCAAAGAAAGATAAGTAGGTAAGCGTTTAAGTGATAAAGTGCCTACAGCACCAGAACCCAACATATCAGCGGTGAGTACCTGCAGCCTGATTCGAGCGTTTGTTGTCATCATCATTACAGAAAGCTCAGCATACTTAAGTGCCCCGTCACGACGCCAGTAAGTAGCCTGCTGTCTTCCTACAGAGGGACGGCAAGAATGCTGCTGATCTGTTAGGGACAACGGTAGCATTCTTTGCTCATCCAGTAACCTTGAGAGTCTTGTCATTTACAGTTATGCTCATATAAAACTTAACTGTCCATTGAAGCCCTAACCAAGGACGCAAGCAGACCTAACGTAGGCTAGAGCTCTGCAAAACCTTCCTTTGTGCTTTCCCTAGCAAGTTCATTGGCGACTTCATTATCCGTGATCCCATTGTGATATGAGACCCAGGCAAGACTCAGTGAATTTAGCCTTCCGACTGTGTTCAGTGAAGTCTCACATTCTTGAACTAGTTTGATAGTCGTAAGAGGGTTCAGCGCCACAGATGCAAATGCTTCGCACTCTCCACCGATTCTTTACAATATAGTTCGTTGCCATCAGGATTGCGTATATCTAATGGTTGTCGTTCTCCAGAAACACACAAGTACAGTGTGCTTAGTTCGTGAAGACCCGACTACATTCCTTTCCTAGTTCAGATCTGGCTGATATCAGCAATGGATACAGGGGAAGTCGACTTCGTAATTTCTCTGCAGCAGGAGTTTTAGATTTAGATTTAGATTTTTAATTCTTTTCGTATGCTTTTATGATACAATTCAATATATAATACATACTATAATTCATGTCACGAGAAAAAAAGAAAATAAGAAAAGCTAGTGACATTCCATATTTTAAGTTAAAAAAAAAATAAAATAGAGTCGAATGCAACTTCAATGGACATATGTATACAATAAAAGATAAGTTTTGGGTGGGGTGACCCTCAAAAAGCAACTTCATAAAAATTAAGTAATAAGTTAGTTCATAGAAAATGTAAATCAAAAACGCAATCAAAGTAGAACAAAGGAAAGCCTGGATATCTACCTGGTTTATGACAAATTTTTTTTAAAATGTATTTCTGTAAAATCAGCAACGGCTGTATTTTATTTAGGTAGATACCTCCCCAACAAGTAATTCCGTATTGCAGCTTAGAATGAAGAATTCCATAGTAAATTATCTTTAACAGCTTATTTGAGCATAAATTACGCAAAAAATAAAAATGTTTAAGTGTGCATCGAAAGTACTTTCTCAATGAGTCTGCGTGATTCAAAAAACTCATTCTAGAATCAAGGGTGAGCCCCAGGTACTTAAAGTCTAGAATACTACAAAAAGTGGGAGAGGGAGACGAACAATTACAGTTAGACAGTTTGTATTTTTCACACTCAGATGCGTGGAAGTACACGGAAGATAAGTTAAAACAAATTATTTTAGTTTTTGAGCTTATAACTAAATTATGTTTTGCAAACCAGTGTCTCAATAGATTTAGATCCCAATTGATATCAGAAATCAGGTCCAAAGGACTGTTCAGACCATAAGAGAAGCCTATGTCATCCGCAAATGCAGTAGGTGAACCTTTAAAATTAAGATCAAGTAGCGAACTGAAGCCAGCGTTTTCCAGTTTTCTCAACAAAAAATTATGGTTAACCATATCGAAAGCTTTGGCTATATCAATAAATAAACGTACATTTTTTTCCATCGAGGTGTGACATTATTTGAGAACAATAATGTAAGAGCGCGTCCTCCGTCGACTTTCCTTTTTGAAATCCAAATTGGACGGGATTAAAGAAATTTGTTTTAGTTAAAAAACTCACTATCCTATTTTTCATCAGTTTTTCAAAAACTTTGCTGAAAGTAGGAAGGAGTGAAATGGGTCTATAGTTGCTGATCTCATTAGCAGAACGTTTTTTAAACAATGGAATGACATCTGCGCATTTGAGGTCATCAGGAAAGACTTCCGCAAACATGCAACGATTAAAAATATATGAAAAAACATCCACTATGAAACATACAATTTGTTTAAGGGTAAAGTTACTGATACCATCAGCACCACACGAATTCGATTTTTTTAAGGTACCAATAACTTTTAACATTTCAAGAGGAGTTATGGGCTGGAAAACAAAGCTAGTACATTGCAATGTTTCAGCACAAACTGACGGACAAAGAGAACAAGATGATTGGACTGAGAAAGGTTGTAAGTTGCAGCCTATATTGGAAAAATAGCAATTAAATGCATCAGCAACAGCACGCTTAGACAAATCATAGTCATCGACACGTAAAATAATAGGTTTTGTTGAAAATGTTGATTTATTTAGTATGCTGTTTACCATCTTCCATTCATCTTTTAGGTTTCCCTTTGCTGAGCTGAATTACTTAAACCCATTTTATCAGGTTATCAGTTCTGGTGTTATTGCATCAGACGGCAATTCATAAGATCGGAGTCCAAAATACCTAGCTTTGCAGAATTGTATGGTGATGTCTTAAAGCACTAGTCAGACAAGTCAGCTTCCTCCTTTCTTCCTTCTGTATCATAAACATATGCGCGTACATAGGAACTACATATTAAGAGCAGTAAGTCCACCAACATGCACCACTATAGCAGTGGAGAGAGAACGCCGTCTTGCGTGTAATCCCCACCATTATTAATTGGCCTCAATCAACATCAACACCTCATCCTTACCTTATCATGTTAAACGTGGTTATCGCCACCAAAGGAATATTTTGGGATAGAAGTATCAGACAAGAGTTCATTGATGAAAATTAGATAGTGTATCGGAGACAGAACGGAGCATTCATTTTGTGGGCATCAGAAACTGTAATAACGAACTTGTATTGAATGTTCCGAAAGTTAATTTGTAATCCTTTGAAGAAAAGATTCGTAGTTTCCAAATGCACGCATTTTCGACATTTTTTTGTCGTTGACACAGCGTTAAAAGCTAACAGATTTATAAATGATTGATCATTAATCGTAATATGTATTGTAGTTACTTATTCTATTTTTATTTTTATTTTTATTTTTTCTTTTCGAGAACTAAGTACAATAAATATAATATAAATATAATATAAATATAATACAATATAACAGTTCAGAATGATATTTGGACAATGTCAACGACTTCAGTTTGGCATAAAAAGGTTTTGCCGGTAGTTTGTTACAATAATAAGAACAAAAAAACACTATTAAAATTCATACATTTTTTATTTAGTGGGACATCAAAAAGCAATGATAAATCAACACACGAAATTGCTTTGAATCCATTTTTTTTTCACAATAACAAAAGTTGCTTCACTCACAACGCTATTTCTCGAGAACTAATCGTCCTACAGCTGTCAAATTTATATAAGTATTTTTTGAAGGTACTAACTGAAAATGGTATGGATTTAATTCAAGTGTTGCTCTCTCTTAGAAACGGCGCGGACTTTTCAGCCAATGTATTAAGAGCATCAAATAAAACGATCACATCAATAAAATACAAACTGACCTTATTCTTAGTAGTTTTTTTTTCCGAGCACGAAACAAAAACACTCTATACCAATTTCAGAATGCATCACATTTGACAAATTAACGATTACTGGTGCAAATAACCACCTTAATTTAATCAAGCGTAATGTGTACTGATATGTTAGATCATAAACCAGTTTCTAGAGCAAAATAATGTAAAAAAAAAAAACCGGAATTGCATGGTTAGCGTAGTAAACCACTGACCCTGAAAGAGTTAAGCCTCCCAGTTGCAATTTAACCCAAGAAAAAAAAATTTGTTAAAAGTGACTGAAAACCACCCCAAGCAGTAAATTCTTTATATATATATATATATACAATGTTTTTTAGCAAAAATGTGTCTCGTCACTGAGGATCTTCTCCTTCTATATTCAAAAGAGCTCCACAAGCGAAAAGTTCGGCGTAAACGACGGTCATTTGGTCATTTAGCTTTAGAGTCTTATACGGACTAAGTAAATATACGGCATAGGGACGTTTGTGAGTGTTACAGATCTTGAAAACAACGTATTGCAGTATGGAGTCAATAAATCGATTCCAATTTTTACCGTGATCATTTTCGATGGTTTATTTGACTCGTGTCTCAAAATCATCGTTTTCAATTCACGTGGAATTCAAATATCGAGCTTTTTGTTGTGAGTTTTAGTGATTTTGAATGATTGTGTGTGATGCATTTAATCTCTCCGCAATCTCTGTCACAGTGATTTGATATAACTTTCTGATTGAGTTATGACTTTAGCGCCAACTTTACATCTTCGGTGAGCTTAAACCAGATTAATGAAATGTTTCATCACATGTACATGTACATGAATAATAGCAATAATAGCAATAGCATAGCTCGGTTTCGTCAAGAGGGCTCTTCGTTCAGTTTTGACATTAGGTCCCTTCGTTTGGTCATCATATACTTCAGTTCGTCTGTCAAAGCAACGGTCATCTGACATATGGAAATAAAAGAGAGAAAAATATGGCGAAAATGTTCGTCTTTGCACTCCATGACGCTGTAGTGTACTAACAGATGTTAACAAGTACCAGCTATTAAAAAAAAGCCATAAAATTGTCAAACATAACGCAATATATAATACAGTGAAACTTCTCATGGAAAGAGGTTTCTCAAATGCAAACAGTGACATAACTATTTATAAGGCCAACCTTATATTCGTCATGCATGACTAAATATGAACAATGAAAAGAGAGTGCTACCAATAATTATTTATGTTTTCATTGATGTGCATATGATTTGTTTTTGTTTTTTGTCTTCTGTTAAATCATTTTGCTGTCGTACTTGATAAATTTAGTTTGTGTCCGTCCAAGAGAGGTAATTTGAATGGTTTTCAACTAATAATGCTGTCCGCGACAACCCAAGGGAGGCGTCCGCCAAAGGGAATATATAACACATACAATCTAAATGGAAAATATTCAGGTGTCCGCTGAAGGGAGATCTCTGTTATGGGAAGTTTCACTGTACTTGTAAAAAGCGAAAACCCAGACTGATGTTATTTTTATAGATTTTAACATAATGTTACTGCCGATACTTTTAATTGTATAAATAAAAATAGATTTTGTAAATAACTCTTATCTCGCAATTATCGCTAATAAACCTTATAAGAATGAGGAATATTTATGAGAAATACCTTGGAATAAAAACCGAAAAAATCGAACTTGCAAACAAGAAGAAAATAAAAACACCCTTGGTATCGCAGATACCTACCTTATGATAGTGCTGGTGGTAAGCGTCAGAATTTGTATCTAATCGTATGTATTCGATTACTTGCTCATCGAGGAGGGTATACGACTGTATACATTCTGTCGCTTCCGAGTATTTTTATGGGGGTGGCCCTGGTGTAGTGGTATATGCATAGACTCCTCAAGCAGAGGGTCGCGGGTTCGAATCCCGCGCGAGGCAATTCTCTGAAAGTCTTTTCATGGAATTTGTATGCGGTTATATGTAAATCCCGTCGGCGTCAACTCTGACGTGAAGGCATAACACTGATGTTGGAGTGGTTGCTGGCTGGGCTAAATGTAACGAACTAACAGCTAGCACGTACTGAGACCCATTGATTGAGGATGCTCTCCAGTTTGACAACCACCTCTGGAAAAATATCGAAACCTAACACCTGAGTTTCAAAACTACTACACCACCCGCACATACCCTAATGAAAAGCCAGTAAAAGGGTATTCATATCCTCTTGGTGCGCGCCCGGAATTATAAAAAAAAAATCCTTGCTGTTAACATGTAACCCATCGTAGGAAAATATGAGTCTCCTCTGCTCTGAAATTGCCTCAGGATAAAATTCAATTTGTGCCTTTTTAAAATGAACATCTATGTGCCTGTTCACAATTCACATCGGTGTGAACAGGCACAGAGAGAGGGGATGCTTTTTATTAAAGCGTGGAGAAGAAGGGTTACTAGCACCGAAAATCCACGTCTTAACTGGATTTCCGGGTGAAGCATGCCATTTATGACATGATTTTTTTATTTATTTATTTATTTATTATTATTATTTTTTTTTTTTTCATTTTAGTTTTGATTGTTGACGTGGGAGGAAGTGTAAAGAAGTGGAAACAAGGTATGTTTCAGGCCAACTGCTCAAATTTAAAAATTAAAAATGGCCCGATTCAAGTGTGTTTATGAGCCTGTTTAGGCAATTACGAGTACTCATAACCCTGCTATGTCAACAGTATGTGGGTGAGAAGAGTGGGCAGTAAGGAGAGGGAAATAGTCATGAAAAAATATAAAAATCGAGGAGAATCACGTTCCACATCTGAGAACCGTTTTATAGTTTATTAGTTCGAAAGTTGATTTGTAAAGTTGGCGGATAATCATGAGTGCTTGGACGATAGATGCACGATAGATGTATTTGCACCCCTAAACTTAATCAAAGAAATACAGGAGTGAGCACTACAATGTATAACACGACATGAATGTCGAGTATAACAAAGGGTCGAATCCCATGACCATAAACCATAGGGGGGATTCATTGTCAGGACTTCCATGTCTACGCTAATGTGAACAAGCGCTATGAGTGTGTGCATCGATAAAATATATTAATTTTTGTCAAGAGACAAGCCATTCCTCTCCTATTGTTGAGGTAGATAGCCAGAAATGCACAACAATTTGTTTGAATAGGCCATTCTGTGGGAATGAGAACTGAAATTCAATTGTAAAAAAAATTTTTTATTGATATGTAGAGATTCTTTTAAAGTTTTGCTTTATTTTAAAGCATATTTTCGGTCTGATTGCATTTTTACATCATGTTATGGCAGATTAATTTGCATGAATGTGTTATTTAGATCGTATACCAGAGTTTTGGGTTGAGTCTTTGTGCATAATGATGATTGATAACGTAACGACTTAACCGATACCTTTAATGCCAAAAAGGCAAAGACAAGGTGACGTGCTATATTGTATTGTACTGAAGCGTATTTCAGACGAAGATGTCATTTTAAAAGGTTCTCTTTTTTAGTGAAATCCCTAATTTCAGCCATATTAAAGACAGTTGAAAAGTATCAGCTTTATCTTAACTTGACGACCACACAGTTTAAAGTCAACGTTTGTGAATACTTTGTCACAGTCATACGAGTATTTGTTAAAACTCCCAACTGTGGCACAACCAAAGATGTTTGGGCTCAGTGGTTATTTCGCTGTATAGGTGGCATCCAACGTTTAATGCGGAGACTAAATTATTAATGTAATTGAACGTGATATTGTATTCTAGGCAACCACTCATCTTACCACTCATGAAATGATTCGAATATCGAACCGTCTGATTTGAAAGCAAATACACTAGCACTTGAGCCACGGCGACCCACAAATAAACCTCATGCTTTGACTAAATGCGAGAGGCAAGTCTGCTTTTGTATTGTAATTGAAAACTATTCTTTTCCAGGACGTATTTCATTACTAAAATGGCATTGCATTCGTAGCATATAGAAACCATAAACTTCTTATATCATCCTTAAGCAATGGTGAATTGTGTGGTACAGAATCACGCCAAAGTCCATTCATATGAACAGGAGAAAAAGTCGCCGGGTGGTAGTATCTTACCAAGAATGATGTGTGTATATTACATACATACATGTGTAGTGTACTTCCGCAGATTTGTATTTTGGGGGCGGATGCAAAAATTGGATGGTCCATTGGATTGTATTTCACCAGTCGACTGCCCAGTAGATATACTAATATCCCTTATTTCCTGCAAAATGCATGAGAATAAAATCATGAGTGTACATATGAAAGTTATTCTCATTCCTGTTCTTGTTTGCTTTTTTTTTGTTTCTTTTTTGTTTTTTGTTTTTTGTTTGTTTAAACATAATGAAATGCATTGTTATCCAGACTGCTTAAGCGATCTGATATGCTGCCCTAATATCAACACTGTAAAATTAGTATACTCGTAGCTAAGGTGGTAAAATTTATTTAGTCTTTGGCTTTCCATATAAAATTATGTTTACTATTAACAGTAAAGACAAATATCTATTATATAATACTACAAGGTTTTTTAAGTGATAGTAGTCACTTGAAAACTGTAACTTAAGTCTTTTACAATACATCAAATTAATTATGTCGTTGTTTAAAACAACTCAATGGATTTCATGATACTTTGTCTTACCGGATTTCGTCCTTTTATTTATTTTATACCATATACAGTGGTGGTATAAAATATAAAATATTGTACATATATTGTAGCGGCACATTTGAAATTACTATAATTTTTAAAAATTGTTTACGGTTATATTACGCATTAGGTTTTTAGTACTTCTTTCTTTATTTGTAAGCTCATCATAACACCTACGAGGCATTCCATCCACAATGGCTCTCCAAGTCTCAACTGGAATAGCATCCTAAGTCTTTTGAACCAACTGTCATAAATGGTGTTTTTTTTCTTATTCTCGCTTAAGAGAATTCTTTTTTAAGGACTCCCCAAAGATGTCCGTTAGGGTTTAAGTTGAGAGATTGGGACGTCCTCTTCCTAGTGAGTACATTGTTTTGCTGAAACCAGGTTTTTGTTAGTTTGGAGCAGTGTTAGGGGTCGTTGTGCTGTTGGAATTTCCACTTCAGAGGCATGTGTTCCTCCGGGGTATGGCAGCATTATGTTTTTTGAAATGTTTATGTAGGAACTTCCAGGAACTAATATAGTTATTAAAAACTGTGTTATTAACACAATGTTTTAAACTATTATTTTTTTTCACACCTGTACATATTCGTAGAGCAAGTTAATATATTGACAGTTTTCGCTATTAAACACACTATCTTTCAAAAGGATAATGAAATCAAATAACATACGAGTAGAGTATTTTCAAATATCTTTTTCACACCTACCTCTTGGGTTTCCTTCTCAGAGTCTGGTATATTTATTTTTAAGTATATTTTATTAGGATACTGAACTGATTTTATTTAGGCTGATTACCGTCCTTTGTGTTGGTGGTCCAGTCGGTTAAGTAAATTTATACGCCGTTAAATATGAACATTTCATTTAATGTCATCACACAAATTTCAAATTTATTCAGAATAAGCGCCGACTAGCGATTGCCATCAAAATCTAATTTAATTTTCTCTCCCCAAAGCTACCTACTATATGTATACTCGTATTTATCTTCCTAATAAAGAGTAATAATGAGGTAATTAATAAATTAATACGAGTATAATATCCTTAATGGAAAAACATATCATCCTATTCTGTGGTAAAACTTTACCATTCCTCCTCGATAGTTTGGTCTTAAAACTTCTCTTATTAAAACAATATGGCTTATTCGATGGCTATTTGTGCCTTTTACCATGATTTTGTATTTTTGCTCATTAGTAATGTTTTTACACTCGGATGTACATATGTAGTTTAATATGATGCACCAGAGTTTTGGCTTGTCCGTATCTGTTGATGAGAGCCACATGTGGATGTTTGGCTTCTTGACACAGGCAAATCAAATAACTAACGAAATGGTTTTGATTTCCGTGAGGGCTTACAAAATCAATGTTGTGTTACTCAAATCAAATCATTTTAAAATAGATGGAAGCAGTAGTAAATCTAATAGAAGTTCGAAATATTTGAGAGTGGGTGAATGAAACCAGAATAACCATGTATGTATGTATGTTGCGGTTAGATATGGGTGGCTTGGTCTTCTCAATTTTTGCTGGTGCATGTGGGGTTTCATGCAATTTAGTCGGAAGGGATGCTATTACTTTTAATATCTTTCCAAAAATAGTTAGAATTTATTTGCAGATCTACTCAGTATGTATGTTCATGTGTACCATGCCACTTTCAAGGATATAAAAGTTCATCATTTGTAGATGCGTGTGTGCTTGGTTGGTCGTTGTTTTAGACAAACAGTACAAAGTATACATACATACATACATATGTACTTACATACATAAGTATATTACTAAAAAAGCTAAACTGAAAACTGGGCTGCTTGTGTATAAGGCCTGCTCCGAGATCTAGCCCACATTAGAAATACTTGTCCATCTTTTATCCTTTTATCATCGCACTGCCATTAAAGACACTACTTATCTTTCCATTCTCAAATCTATGAGTATAAAGAAAATCGGTCATTGTATGACATCTTACTCCTTTTTGGAAGGAAATTCAGTGTTACAATTTGGAGCAGGGAGAACTGGGTGGACACATTGTTATGTCGAAAACGAAATCCGTCTGCACAGATAATGATTCCTCAGTATAAGTGGGCGGTGGATTTTAAGATACTCAAGCAGTAATAAAATCCCAAATTTTTTGTTTGACCATGTTAAAGACAGTTCAAAAGTGTCAGTTACAATATATCTTAACTTGATTATTAAATAGTTGAAAATTAACATTTGTGAATACTAATACCTCGTCACGGATATTTTTGAGGAAATTGACCTTCGCAACAGTGGCACAACCAATCATTCACTAAAGGCAAGGTGATGCTATTTGCATCATGTAAACACAAGACACTATACCAATGGCAGGTGGTTAGTTAGCATAGCCTTGTTATGGAATGTAAGAGTTCACTTCGTACGTTATACCTATGTATTTCTGTTCTCTACCGGGAGTTTGCTTTAAAGTTAGAAATCACTTAAATTTATGAATTTGTTTAATTGTATTTACATATACATATGTTACGTACGATCATTAACCTTATTCTTGTTTTTGGTGGTTTAACTTGTGTGAAAAAAAAAGGAATACCTAGAGTAACGGAATATTGTAGAATTAGTATAGTTTATGTAGAATAGTTTGCATGATTTTTTTCCTGATGACAAACAAATAATTATTCATTTTGAAACTTCATCTTAACTCTTTCATAATACTCGTACTTCTCAGAGTTTATGTCGTGTCTCGAAACGACTAGGAGGTCTTCACGTCGATTGTCGAATCATATTATTTCTTCTATCGTCCTTTATGTATTGGGTTGTTCAATAAGTTCTACTTTTTTTAAGCTTATATTCAATCCAGCAGATGTTGTCATCATGGGCTATTAGTTTCTTTTTTTTTTTTTTTTGTAAAAGTCAGCAGAATTATGGGTAAAAAAGTTTTCCAGCTACGTTTTGATCTCATTTTCGAAATTGAATTGCATTCCGTCAAAATTGTTTTGGAGGGAGCGGAACAGATGGTCTTTAGAGTACGGTGGTTGCTGCATAACTGCCAAATGAATTTAGCTTTTGTTCTGTCACGATAGCTTTTTGTAGTCTGGCGTTGTCATGGTGGGAAACAACGTCGTTCCTGTTGGCCAACTCTGGCCTATTTTCTTCCATTGCCTGCTTTAAAGTATTGAGCTTAGAGCAAATTTTAACGGCATTTATTTTCTGATTCCGTGGAAGCAACTCAAAGTAGAAGACACCTCGCCAGTCTCACCAAATGCTCAACATGATCTTTGTAGGATGCAAATCTTGTTTACCGACCGATTGCGGTGTTTCACCAAAAGCGCACCATGACCTCTTACGCCGAATATTGTAAACCACCCAATCTTCGTCTCCACTGACAACTCTTTTCAGGAAAGCCTCACGAGCGTTTCATCTCAACAAAGATTCACAGATCATTATGAGATCCATAATGTTTTTAACCTCTTACGCCGAATATTGTAAACCACCCAATCTTCGTCTGCACTGACAACTCTTTTCAGGAAAGCCTCAAGAGCGTTTCATCTCAACAAAGATTCACAGATCATTATGCGATCCATAATGTTTTTAACTGAGTTCATGGGGAACCCAGACATTCACCTTTTTCGATATTCTAAGCCTTTTTACTCTCGGCGAAATGGTTTTATTGGCGATGTTAGACCACTGAGCGATCTCCCGTGTCGTAAAATGCCTGTCAAAGGTAACTGCAGCTAAGATTTGATTATCGTCTGTGTCGGGTGGATGTAAAGAGCGAACAGCATCAGCAAGGTCTGTATTTCCTAAACGAATGCGTGCAAACTAACGCCGACAAGCGTCAGCGCTTAAAGCCGGATCTCCAATATTTTTTCTTATCCTAAATTAAAAAAAAATAATAATAAAAAAAAGAAAAAAAATTTTGAGCACTTTAAATTGATAAAAATTCTCGTAACAATGTAAAAATATTGGAATAAACAACAAAAATTTCATATCGATTTACACAGCGATTTTCCAAGAAAAAAAAACCGCATAACGTTTTGAACAAATCAATATTATCCTGACGAAAAACCTTATAGCCAGTCAGGTTTTAAGAAAGCAACAGTTTATGATTAAAAACTCTTCAAATAAAAGAATATCATATGTCCTTCACATCTGCTGAGTTTGCCCCTGATTTTGTTAGGATACTGAACTAATTTTTATTTGGGTTGATGGTGTCGACTTGAGTGTCATTCTTTTAATTGTGCAATAAAGTAGGTGGTCGCGGACATATGTATGCACTCGTATACAGTGGTGGAAAAAATAATGAGTTTGAACGAAAAATAAATTAAAATAAAATGTTTTAATTTTTGGTATGCCTGAAATTCAGTTTTATAAGCTCAATGCCAGTTTTTTTTTTTTTTTTTTTTTTTTTTTTTTTTTTTTTTTTTTGAATTTGAATTTGAAAAATTAAGGGATGTGATTCCTAGAATTGGCAAAAAATCTAAATTTTAGCAACTTATAGATGAAATCTATACAAAACTTACTTTTTAACTAATATTTGGTTGCAAATGCTTTAGCCCTTGTTATCGTTGTGCCAAGGATTTCACAAAATGTTGGCATTTCTTTCCAAGCTTCCTTAATCCCAACTCATAATGCGGCATCGTTTTAATTTTTTTTTTTTTTTTGAAAACCAACTTCTTCTTGACTTTATACCACAAGTTCTTGGTAGGATTTAGATCGAACGACTGAGCTGGCTAATCGAAAGCTAAGTCCTTTTTTAGTAGCAACCAAGCTTTGGTACTTGGGGTGAATTTGTTACCAGGAGGTCGTCTTATATAATGTTTTTGGTTTCGTCATTCCAGAGAATATTTTCAAACCTCTTTATGCCTCTTTCGTTCACTTCCCTTAGATGGTCTTCTGCAAATGTTTTTTCTCTTTTCCTGATTTCTTCCTGACGCAAACTGCGTCTGTTTCTAATATTTAGTTCTTGTAGTCACAGTTAATTCCTGAAGAAGTAACTTCATTTTCATCCATTCGTGTATCAGACGTTGTCTTCATCCTTCCTCTAGTTTCCTTTGACTTTTTTTTGCTTTAGTGCATTCGTTATCATATTTTTTGAGGCGGACAACGTTTCCATAATGTACGGGTATTTATATGTTTTTCCCTTATAGCGAAGCTTCTGGATAAAACGTATCGCTTCATCGGTACAGTGCCTGCGAGGACCCATTACGTTATTTCAAAAAAATCTTGACAATTTATACGTAAAAATATATACAAAAAACAACCTACTGTACAGATTCATGTCAAGAAAATATTCTTCATTTAATACGCGAAAAACTAATAGGTACACCTATCACTTAAGATTTTAATTGGCCTCCACTTACTAATGAGAGCTTTTAAGAACCAATGATTTGCAGATTGTTTTGGAAATGCAGCTGCATAAAAAACACCGTCATACATATAGAGTTTTCTAATAACGACTTGATAACTTTTTTTTTTTTAAATAAAAGGCAAACCATTTGAGATATTTCAAAAACTTTATTATGGACTTGAAATACAATCAAAACATTTATGAATGGAACTCGACTTCGTTCATATGGCCACCGCGGGCAGTTTGCAGGTGTCGATCCGTTGGACCCAATTTTCAACGACTCGGCCACACATTTCGGCCGAAACGGCCACTATTTCGCGTTCAATGTTGGCTCTGAGCTCTTCTAATGTCGTCGGCGTGTTGGCATAAACCAATGACTTAACGTAGCCCCACAGAAAATAGTCAAGCGGCGTTAAATCGCACGAACGAGGCGGCCGATCGACTGGCCCATGGTCAGTGGCACCATTCTGTTGAAACCACATGTCGTCCAAGTCCATATCTTATAATTCGGGCCAAAAATATTCGGTGACCATTCACAGTAACGTGACGATCGTTATCGTCGGTGAAAAAATATGGCCCAATAACGCCGCCGGCATGCAAACCGCACCTAACAATTATTTTTTGTGGATGAAGTGGTGATTCATGAAGCACATGTGGGTTTTCACCAGACCAATAACGCATATTTTGCTTATTGACGAACCCATTGAGCCAAAAATGAGCTTCGTCACTGATGATTTTGCGATGAAATTCATCATCTTGGCGCATCTTCTCCAGAACCAAATCGGAGAACGTAGCTCGTTAGTGTACTTTACCACGATGTTGAGTTTACTGAATAAATTGACAGTGACAGTTTGATGATTAGTGAAAGAGTGCGTTCACAAATTAAATTCATAGTTGTCAAGTCCCTATTGGAAAACTCTATATATATTTATTAAATTTGCTTTAGATAGCTTTGGTGTAAATAACCTTTTACTCACACCTATTATTTTTTCTACCACACATTGGTATGTTTGCAGACCCACGGATACTAGCACTTTACCAATCGTTCGTTCATTATTTAGAACAAATACTAATAAGCTTTTGTGTAAAGTGCTAGGTTACTATAGCGAATCTGTATACCCAAGTGTATACGTGCACATGTATGTCGCAATACACCACTCAATGAGGGGTGGTTTTCGCCACCAAATGGTCCTTGAAAATGTTGCAAAAGAGAGAAATATCTTAATATTTGTTCTTAAAGTAAGGTAACAGGGTTTTGACTCGTTTATACATATTTCTTATTAAAATCTAATTTGTGGTATTTGTCCTCTCCACAATAAATGTCCTTAATGGAAAATCCTATTAACCTGTTGCTTGTGCAGAACGCAATGAATTCTTTGTCATGGTGAAACTATGCTATTATGTCTCGATATTTTGGTCTTTACTCGTTAGAGTGCTGGAATTTTATTTTTTAAACGATGAGTTTCGGCTTCTCCGTACATGTATGCTACTAAGGAGAGCCACATGTGGGTGGTGGTCATCTCGATATGAGCAACGCAAAAATAAAACAAAATCAAAGACAACGACACAACACCAAACAACAATGAAAAAGTGTTGTTGTCTGTCATGGCTTCAAAATCAAAGCTGCAATACACATTTGGATATTCTAACCATTTTAGAAAGATGAAAGCAGGGGTGGAAAAGCTAATAGAAGTTTGAACTATCTGAGAGTGGGTGAATGGGAACGAAGATAACCACCTATGTGTAGTTAACTGCTGTGTTCAGTTATATGCAGTTGAGGCCAGAGAGATGGAGATAATAGATCTCCAAAGTGAGTCAAAATATACCTGACTGCAGTGCGTTACTAGTCGAACTCAGCAGTATCATTTCGCAGCTTTAGGAATAAAGTCGTTTCGACAGTAATTCTTACGTGGAGTTTTGTGGTGCTGGCGTGGTGTTTCAATTTTATTTATTTATAATTTTTTAATTTTATTAAAATATAATTATAAGTAATCTGTTTTTTTTTACGGTATACTTTTATTTATTTACCCCGAATTCAGAAAGCAACTACTTTGTTGCGTTAAAAAAAATAAAAAAAAAAAAAAAAATCGATTTAAAACTTGAAGAACATAATATTAAAAAAGTTCTGATAAAACAGTGTCGTGGAAGTGAAGCAAAAAAAAACCAACAATGAAGCTTACTCAACGCAGGTTCTTCCTTAATTTTCTTAAAATGTTTTTATTGCCAAATATTGCATTCAAATATATATATAATAATATTATATTCAAACTTTTAACCATATAACAAATTTTATGAAAAAAAATTTTAAATTCTTCCGTTATAATCTGGTTTTCGAAGCGTTTTTTGTTAGAAAAAATGCATATTTTTGATAATTTGTTTAAATAATACAGTAAATGTATGTATATTTATTTCTATACTTACTACATGATAAATTGACTTTTCAAAAATATATTGTGAAATTTTTATTAATAAATTTTAAGAATAGAGCCATTGACGGCGAATCTCCGCAAACGCCTTGAAAAAAATTTAGTTTTTATAATATAACTATAACATAACTAATCACTGGATCATTTGAATCTAAAAAATCAAAGTGATCCTATTAGCTAATAATTTTCTGCAGGTAACCATGTCGATTTTTTTTTTATTATTTTAAAAATTCGTTTAAAAAAACTCGACAGCATTACTCGTCATTTATGCAAGGAAAGAGTGCAAAATTTTAAAAGATCGGTGTAGTAGATTTTGAAGTAGATACGGCACCACCCCTGAAAAAGCTAATTGTAAGAAAAACGCGTTTAAAGATTTCGAAGGTTTTTACACCACAAAAGTTTTTTTTTTTTTTTTCTGAGATGTCAGCTGCATAAAGCAAAGGTTTTCCAGTAGAGATGCTCGAATATTTAGCTACTATTCGGTATTCGCCCTATTCGGCTACTTATTTACTATTCGGTATTCGGCCGAATATTGAAACTCATTGGGACCAAATACCAAATCATGAAAAAAACGCATAAATACTATTATTCACAAAAATTTTTATTTAAAGAAAAAATCATATTTAATACTTAAAATTTTTTCAACATTTGTTTATAGCAAACTATTGGGTTTTTCCTCATAAATTAGACATGCTTCCGAAAATAGCCGCTCACTCTATACACTTCGAAAAGAATTTTTTGTTTGGCTCTTTATGCTTGAACTAATCTCAGAAAACTAGTTTTGAAACGCGGGTCAAGAAAAGTGGTAACCAGATATTCGTCATTCTCATTAATACAAGTTCAGCTTGTAGTGAAGATCCCATTCTCAATAAATTTGGTGTTCTCTGTCCTGTCTCTTCCTTTCCCAAGTATTTAAACAACGTCCCAACATGTGGAATCACCTCAGAAATGCAGAAAATACCCGAGCTAATTATTTTTGTAATATCTTCGAACGGTTTGAGGAGTTTGACACATTGTTCTA
Source organism: Volucella inanis (assembly GCA_907269105.1). Classification (NCBI taxonomy): domain Eukaryota; kingdom Metazoa; phylum Arthropoda; class Insecta; order Diptera; family Syrphidae; genus Volucella; species Volucella inanis. The sequence goes on from OU026158.1 coordinate 40,415,646, forward strand.
TTAACTCCCATTCAGCAGGTGTTAAATTGTTTAAAGAATCATGATCAGTTATGTACAAATTGACAGATCGCTTTTGTTCTAATAATCGCCCCATTAAATAGTATGTTGAATTCCAGCGTGTGCTGGAATTGGTGGTCCGGCAAATTAAGTTCTTGACGAATGTATTTCAACTTTTCTTATGCTATACCAGAGTGGTTAAAATAGGCGACGATTTGTCTTGCAGCAGCTATCATGGGTATTATTTTCAATTGAAACTTAGCGATTCCTCGACAGCCCGTAGTAGTAAATGAATAAAACACTTGTCAGTATTATTTATTATTATATTGGCTCCACTGTCGTGGACAAGTAAATGTATCTTGCTATGTGAAATATTCCATCATTCTGCAATAGTATTGCACTCTACTAGTATTGATACCAGTATGTGAACCAACAAACGGCTTCATCGTTAAAACGGCATGTTCAAGAATAAAAAAAGAACTTAAGAAACTCTAATATAAAAAATCGTTTTAATCGCGTCAATTTCCATGTTTCCAGCAGGTCTAACATGATTAACATGACATTTTCCTTCATTTGCATGGGCTTCATACCATTCTTCATACTGTGTAGTATCGAGTTTGTTTTCTCACACTTTGCAATTATGACAATAAGCGCCTTTTACACAAATATCTGTAACTTTTCCAGTGTAATGCCGGATCAAGGAAACCACACCAAATAAGAAAGAGAAACCTCGTGTTTTCCAGTTTCCGTCGCCTGATACAGTCAACTTTGATGTATCTTCGATATCATTTCCTTCACATGTTGCTCTTTTTTCTTCTTGTACAGCGGAAGAAAAATATGTACTCGCAACATCTTTTATACTCAAGCACATATTCTTTACATATAAACTACGTTGATTTTGATAAAAACGTATTTGACAAGATTCGCATCATAAAACTAAATCGATAAATAATTTCATATACTCCAGATTGAATTCTTTCAGCAGAAGGAATAAATCGATGCTGTTTATATTTTTCACATGTAAATTTGGTGTTGAATCCAAGACCTTACTTTTTGCACGATTGAAAAGTAATTTTTCCGTCATACTTTACACACTTCACTAAAGTTGAAATGATCGAAAAAACATGCAAAAAATCCACGATTCTGTAATGTTTTTCAAATTCCTCTGCCACGTCGTGAGAAGTGCTCATTTTTATTTTTTTTGCTGGCACACTGTTTGCTTGGATTTCGTCCCTTTTCCATTTATGTGGAGATACTATATTTCTAGCTCTTTCGATCATCACTGCTAACTTCTTTAGGCATTTTTTTAATAATAAATGCAAAATTATAATAGAAATTGAAATAAAAAAAACTGCCCGATAGAACAGACAACCTTAAACTAAACTTTCTTTTCAACACAGAGGCTTAGAGGCACAGATATAAGCATTTACGTACGTAGACTTTTCGAGGAAGGAACAATTTGGGCACAATTAGGCAAAAGGAACTTACTGGCAGCTGCTAGAATAAATAAATATAAAAAATAAAAAAAATAAAAAAAATACAAAAAAAAAGTTTAAAAAATTTAAATTTAAATTTTTGGCAGAGTTGTACCATTTTTGGTCAAACATATTGCCTTGTAAAATAAGTTGTAATCAAAGAAAGAAAAAAAAGCCTTCGTTAAATCACTAAAGAATCTTATCTAAAAGAAGTGTGCAATATTTAAAAAAGATCTGTAGAAAAGTTTTTGAGAAATAGTGTCCACCAACTTTAACAATAGACTTAAAGTGAAACTTTCACATTACCTGGTGGTCTTTGGTGATTGGAACTAGGTTTTTTTTTCTAAATTCTAAGAAAATATTCTATATATATTGTACTTTTAGATAAAAGATAAAAAATATTTTTTTGAATTTAAAAACCATATAACCCCTTAAGATATTAAAGTAAAATTAATCCTTATAATAAAATTCAGTTATCTATTAATTGGTAGTAATCATACATTCTTTAAATACCTATTGCATTTCCTTATGAACAGTAGGTGTTTCTTTCGAATCTGGTAAAATTGCTGGAATATGAGCGAAAAGCCAAATTATGCTCCTCCACAGGTAAATCCTTGGTTAACGTTGCTACTGTATTCATCACTTTGTACGCTCTCTGTATCAGCAATTCCCTAGGAAATTAAGGGGTTAGGAAACTCTAGGATTTTCAAAAAATAGATTTTTTTATTTATTACCTTCGACGGTCCCTTAGGACCTCAAAAATTATATCCCATAAAATAATGGCTCAAAAATATCTGGAAGTACTTGTTTTTCAAAAGTATAGTACAAGGCCATCAGGTAGGCAGCGAGTCTCTTATGACCGAAACGAGGGACGGCATTTTAGGAGACTAGAGAAGGTATACCTCGCAGATGTTTTTGAAGCTATTTTACACGTGTTCAAGCTATTGCTTGTTTCGTGTTTAGAAACGTCGCTTTCAGTTTGCAAAATTTTTCATGACTTTCTATAACATAAAATTCTAAACGCGTTTATCTCAAAACTGCATTTTTCAAGTTGGTCACACCCATAACAATTTTCCACCAATTCACTTCCAATTTTAACTAGATCTTTTAAAATATATTGTCTAAATAAGTACGTAGGATTTTTTTTTTTTTTTTATATGGCATAGTTCGTTTGTTGTTAATAATTTTCTGACGATTTTTCTTTTAGGCAATTAAAATCTCGTGAGATGAATGATAAACTAAAATACAACAAAAATTCAATTTACACTAATAATTTATTCTCCCCATTAAATGTTCGATGCCACCTAGGAGCGAAATAACCACTGAGCCTAAATATCTTTTTCTTTCTTTATTCAATTTTCCAAACAATTAAACACGTCTCCGGTATTTTAAGAGCAGTAATAGTTTCTTAAGCGTTAAGTTATTAAAAAAAAAAAATAATCGTTCAATGCTATTCGTTTTACATTAAGTTTCAAACTGGAAAGTTTCGCTGTAGTGAACCCATTCAACAGACCATCCTCATCAGTTCATTTAAAATAAATGAAACTGAGTACCCATACAAGGAGGAAATTTCCCTATGGAGACTAAAAACACATTTCAAGAACTTCCAACAGATTTTTTTTTTTTACTTTCAGAGTCTTGCAAACTGAAATTTGAGTTTTTCGTCTGTTATTTTATTTTGTTTAATTTACCTGTTAGGAGAATTGTATTACTTTAAAAATCATATAAGTTATTGTGGGTGGGCGTGGTTCAAGTGGTAGTGTATTGGCTTCCCAATCGGACGGTTTGGAGTTCATTAGCAGCCGTGCTTGAAAGACATTTTTCAGGCAACTAAAATCCAGCGAGATGAATAGTTGCCTATAATGTTGGATATCATACATACCTGTGTATATATATACTCAATAAGTTTTGCCATGATTATATTTCGTGCAATAAATAATCGTCTTTCTCATTTTATTTTGTTCTTGGTCGAAGTGAAATTAGTTCACATTTAAAGTGAAATAAAACCACTCAAATTTTTATTGCCCACATTGTCTCTACCTATTCTAATCGCCATTCTCACCTTACCTAACCTTGCCTCGGAACTGAGTCCATTTTACGAAAGTGGGCTTATTTCCCACGGTGTAGGAACTAACATACATACGTATGTCCCATAGTAGATTTAATTCCTTTGACTTACATATTTCAATGGATGTTTGTCATTTACTTTTTAAATATTATCCCATGTAAATGCAAATGTTAACTATGACTACGTTTTAAGTGTATCAATTTTAAATCACTTTTTTGAGCATATTGGCTTGTATCTCACTAATTACACGTGTAATATTGTCTCCCATGGCTGCAATCGACGTTGTTTTATCGGTATAGACGAGTAGTACTAGAGTATCATCCCAGATGGGACTCACCTATCCTTGGTAAACCAAGAGATTAGACTCTGTGGGAGCTTAAACCAGGTCCTCCTACCCCTTCTTAACTTATTTTTAAACACAACATATCTTGATTCAGATATAATTTTACTTGGATTGATACTCCTTAAATCGTATGGTTAAATATTACATACATTTAAAATATTAGTTTCTAAATTAGTTTCTAAGATCGGATAATATTTTATTTTTTATTTTAAAAATAAAAATTATTGCACTGATAATTAATCGTTGTTCTATTGTTATACTGTATAGCATCTAGCATTAATTTAACCGGAGTATAAATATTGCATTTTAGAATAATGCGTATAGCTTTATTCTGCAGAATTTAAAGCCGGTCTTTTATTTCCCGCTTACAGGCATATAGAAGTGTTGAGCAGAAGTTAGAATCATAAGTTAATAGCTTTATTCTTTTTAGAAAACCAAACTTTTTTGCAATCTTACCACATACTTTATATAATTAACATGTTTCCTAAAGTTCAAATTATAGTTTAACACCGCACCCAAGTATTTAATACTGCCTACACACTTAATAATCTCTCCATCCATTCTTACATTCATAACCGAAAAATGCATTTTAAGTAAAAAATGGAACCGCAAATTTTCATAATTTTGAGTTTTTCTTGCTGCATAGGTATACCTACAGCATTTAAACTTGTATACAATGCTTAATTATCTTTTCGAAATGTCTAAAAGTATTTTTGTACCTGTACTAGAAGTCATAGCGTTTAAAGTGGTTGCACCTCCAAATTAGAGGGCACCCATTTTAATGGGCTGTAACTTGAAATGGAGTGAGAATAGATCCTCCCCCCTACCATACAAATTTTGTTCGGCGGAACTTCTGGAATATGCCCTTAAAAGATTATACTTCTAAACCGGGATATCCTGTATAAGAAAAATAATAACCCCCAATACCAAATCTTGCGGCACACCTAGTTCTACATTCAATGAACTCGATAACACCCCATTCACTTTTGTTCTTTGAGATCTTCCCAATAACTAAGTCTTAAACCATCTATGGTAAGTTCTGTAGCTTTCGCACCGTACATTCCTAGTTTTTGTATCAAAATACCCCGATCAATTGTTTCGAATGCCCTTTTGAAGTCCAAAAACACCGCGATCACTGAAATTCCAGAATCAATTTCTTTCTTCCACTCACAAACTAACCAATTTAAAACTGTCTTGCATGAGTGTTTTCCTCTAAATCCAGACTGTTTCTTGTTATTAGTCCTTTTTCCTCCATATAACATGGCTTACCACGAGTTGCATTCACTGAGCGAAATTTCTCACTGTTGATTGTGTTGCATACTTTCTCCACCGGTATAATTACTGATTCTATCAAATTACATATAAGTAAAAAATCCAATTGTAGTGACTCATTAAATATTTTCATTAAAATAGGGCCAATTTATTATTATTAATAAAAACCATGTTTTTATTAATCCCATTAGTATTTTTTTTATTGTTGCACTTTTTAATTATATGAAATAATGATCTTTCATTACATTATTGTAATTTAAAAATAATATACATATTAATTTTGGGAGAAATGTATTCTATACGACAAATTGACATATTTATTTCAGTTATACTGGCTATAAAGTATAATTTAGCCGGTTTGCTACTTAAGATGGCGCGCACAACGTATTTTGATCAAACTTTACATTTAATAAGTCTTTATTTTTATTATTTTTTAATATTAAACGTTTTAGCGTAGGCCAAACCCTTTTTTTGATCGTCATCACATTCTTGAATTCGTGAAACTTATAGTTATTTTTAGCATTGACTACCTTATTTTTGTAAATATTTCGAATATGTCTATACCTAGTCCAGTTTGTTTCGGAATCATCGGACGAGTGATTTGACTTTTTTTTAAGAACCTAACACTCAAGTAGATATTTTTTTTTTTTAGAAAAATGGGACAGAGAGACATACAATACAAAATGATCTAAAGGCGTCAAATCGAACGATCTAGCCGGCCAATACACCAGTCCAAAACGAGAGATAAATTATTCACCAAACCCATTTTTCAATGGATTCAACTCGTGCATTTTGAGAAAAAAAAAAAGTTCGAAATCATTGAACATTTACATGAACTAATCTTTAAAAAGTAAATGCAAGCATTTACCATATTTGTCAATTCAAATAAAAACTGTTTTTTTTTTTTTTTTTTTTTTTTTGTTTTTTTTTTTTTGAAATTAAAAACTAAACGATTAAAAAATTATCGATTATTTGTAGACCATTTACTACTTTGTGTTATCCTTAACCGTAACACCCTGGGCTTCTAGTTATTTTCCATTTCATTTCAAACAGGGCAATTCTTATATTCCTAATCAAAATTAACCTCTGAGATTCTGGGTTACCACATAATTTTGTTGGTTCTATCATTGTCATGGTTGTACGCAAATGTATCCGCCATACTATCCTATTTTTGCATAGCAGCAAATAATCAGTGTCTTTCTATTTATATTTGGCATTTATCTCCGAATTCAATATATCTATTTCATACCATTCAGATGTGATTTTGTTTCCTTACATCCCCGATTAAACTCTTGCGATTATATCACTGGAACTGTGCCTTCGTAGGTACGCTTCACTTTTAATGCTTTAGTTTATCGTTCCGGAATAATCAAGTTGTCGACTGCATGAAGATTTTTTCCTCGCTCATGAGTGATAAAATATTCGTAGTCATACCTTCTCGTTTGCATGCGATTCGTTGTAGTATCTTGGAGTTGACAAGTCTAAATTTATGGATTTTAGAATTTGTAAAAGCAGTTTGTGATCCATTTAAAATCCAAAATTTCTTCAAATTAATGACTTTTTAACTTATCATAGTCTATGCTTTCGCGTAAGATTTTCGAGTTGTGTAAATGTGTATTCACGCCTCCTTTTTAGTTGTAATTGTAACCTACCACCCACAGCTTCGTCCTTTATCCTTGCAACCAGAGTAAAAAAAAAATCATCATCAATATTTGGGTGTTTTTTCTTGAGAAATTTAACGCGCTTCATTGGTGAATTTTCTTTTAGGGATGAAATGTTTCTAGATGCATCTGTAAAAATATTCATTAAAAGTCGTAAGAGTGCAACAATTCCTCCTACATTTTCCCCACTACAATATACGAGTATTAGTTAGGGTATTACCTAATAAACTACATATCATTCAGATGTGATATTATTTCCTTACATTCCCGATCAAACGCTTGCGATTATACGTACATAACTATAACTCGAACTGTGTTTGGTATTTTGCGTATGCTTCTGCTTCCTCATATAGTTCGTCGGCTCGAAATACACTTTAAGCCGCATTCATAGCAAGTTGTGTGCATGAAGATTTTTCTCTGGCTTATGAGTGATAGAATCTCGTAGTCATACCTTGTCACTTGCAAGTAAATTGTTGGAGTATGCCTCGAAGGTTATTTTTACCCCGTGCATTTGTAAAAGTTGGTGGTTGTTTCCCAGAGAGGAAGCATTACAAGATAAAATTGGAAATTAAATTTGTATGTTTTCTTTTTTATTAAAAAAAAATATTTATTCATAACTTAGTGAGGCGAAGCCTCTTTATTCAGTTGAATTCACTTAAGTATTACACTATATAAAATGATGAATTAAACTTGTCACTTATGTTAACCTGCGCGGTGGAATGTGGAAAAATGTTTTAAATATGATGTAGTTCCAAACGCAACGTCAGCACCATGAACCGAGATAGCGGCTTTATTGTATGATGGGAACGTAGGATTGTGTGTCTGTTAGATGTAAGAAACATGAATTCAGAATGAGATTTTGTTAGAAGTAGAGGAATGTGCTGAGTGTTATCAAATTTTAATTTTGTTAACTCCTCCCCGCTTAAACTCAAACGTTCTCATTTGACAGGATAAAAATACGGGTTCAGATTGAAGGGATACGTTGATTTTTAATTCGGGTACAAATTGCCTTTACCATATATATAAGATTTACCTTTTTTACTGATTTTATTATTCTGCTATTGCAAGAATTAAATGCTACACATGGTATATGTAATAACAATATAGAAAAATGTGGTTGAGTTACCAGGCTTAACCCCTCGTTAATAAAATTATATGAAATTTCGGTTTTTTAATGTGCTTTTTGCTACATTTATTTCTTTATTTGATAGAATATAGGAGTTAACAATTCCTTGCTTCGCCCGGTGTATTCTAGATTTAAAAGTTTTTTTTTTTTTAATTTAATCATGTTGAAAATATTATTATCTTACAATATTATTTTTGAAAATATCATGGTTTTTCATTTCATTAATCATATCATTCCTACTTGTTGATTTTCAAGCTTCAGGCAAAAGTGCAAAGCCTGAGGTAAGTTTGCTGGCTCTCTGATACCGAGCAATCGAGGAGGTTCCCCTTTGTCTCTCTAATGAAGGTGTCGAGAGCTTTATCTCTGTATGTCTGGGTTAGTAATTCATGGACTCTGAGCTTATGTCGATCCAAGGCAGTTTATTTAAAATCAAGTATAGGTGCGAATATACTACATGATAAAAACCTTCAATCGTATTTTACCCTTGAACCAATGATTGCATCTGATAATCAACAGTGCTAAGGTCGCGCTTTTCTGCATAGTGCATAACAAAATATTTGGAAATAAATGTCCAATCTAAAGGCGTATAATAAGATTCTAAAGCAATGTCAGCATATCTAGTAATCTTATTGCGAATTACGCTAAGGATTCCAAAATAGTTTGAAGTTCCTTTCACGGGTTCGTATATTTAAACTATATGATTAATGCTTTTCTCCTGGATCTCCTGAAATATTTCCTTAACAACGGACTACGTCCGTCATGTTATATTTTATTCCTTGCTTCTCTCGATGTTCCGGATTTATTACAGTAAACCGACTCGCATTGAGAATCAGTATATTTTAAATCATACTTCGCTCTTGGTTTTCGAGAATTCTTGGATAATTGAGAAAACAAGTGCTATCACTTAATTGGAGAGATGCACTGGTGGTATCGGGTAGGTCACCTTCTGAAATGACAGTGGCAGTGACCGAGAGATCATCAGATCTTAGTCAATAACTTAGTAATGGCATGATTAGAGTAGACTTTTTTATAAAATAATGCACTTAATACCGATACACTTAACTTCGAATTTTGTTTGAGTAAATATTTTCTTAAAACTAAAGCGTTAAGATGTGTTTAACTTATTACTACATACGTACGTGTTCGTAAATTATTTCCTTAAATGTTTTCTGAATTATTTCTTTTTTTTTTAATTTGCAATTTCATATACCTACATATGTATATATTTTTTGAATTCGCACCTAATTATTAGCTTTTAATGCTAAACTTACAATACTATTACGTGCGCAACTAAGTTCTCTATAAGCTTTTGACATATCCAAAACGTCACGATTTTGCTTGGCTTCGTATACTTTTGATTGTGTGAAAATGTCCGATTTTGTGCGAAATAATCGTCATTTGCAGGAAGTGTTGTTTTTCTTCTTTTATTCAAAGAAAACCGTGGTAGATGCTGCTTTAAGTGAAAGAACGTGCCGTAATTGGTTCCTGCTCTTCAAAGACGGTGATTTCGATGTTGATGACCGTCCTTCGCAGACGCTGAATTGGAGGCATTGCTCGATGGGGATCCGTGCCACACGCAAGAAGAGATTACTTTAGCATTGGGAGTTACCCGCCAAGCGATTGCATGCGTTGGAAATGACTCAAAATCAAGGAACTTGGGTTCCAATTCCTTTGAACAATTTCTCCAGCGGCAAAAAAGGAAGGGTTTTCTGCATCACATTGTGACGGGTGATGAAAAATGGATTCTTTACAGCAACTCAAAGAGAAGAAAGTCATGGGGATTGGCCGGTCATGCTTTTACGTCGTGGCTCGGTCAAATATTCGCACTGCGAAGGCTATGCTGTGTATTTGGTGGCACTAGGTTGTTGTTATTTATTATGACCCCAACTAAACCATCACTGGGGAATGGTATCGATTTCAGTTGATGCAATTGAGCCGAGCACTACGCGAAAAACGGCTACAATATGAGCACTGGCACAAAAAAGTGATTCTACAGCATGACGACGCTCGGTGTTATGTTGCCAAACCCGTTAATTCCTACCTGGAAACGCTCAAATTGGAAGTCCTACCACACCCTCCATATTCCCCAGATAATGCACCATCCGATTATTACTTGTTCCGTTCGAGGGCACATGGTGTGGCTGATCAGCAAGTTCGCTCATATGATGACATTAAAAAATGGCTTGTTTCGTGGATAGCCTCAAAAGATAAACGCTTTTACCGTAACGGTAAAAACGGTAGAAAAAAACAGCGATATCTTAGTTGCGCACCTGTTGTGCGACTAGCGTTCAATCCTCCACTTCCTTTTCCTCCGTCCTTGAGTGATAGCTGCCGACTATTCTCTTGACTATTTGTTTCACCATACACGCGGGGAAAGTACGGGATTTTGGGATTTATTTTCGGTGGGATTTACACACGCGTTCAGATTCTGTCTGTGCTACTTAAGGACATTAAATATTCACTTTACCGTGAAACCGAGTAAATTCCCAATTACTGCGTACCGAACAGTTTTTTTTTCGTGGTCTCTGCTCGGGCGCCAATTAATTTTTTATATTTTCTTTCTTATTAAGAAAAAAATAAATTTTTTTTATATTTTACTGAGAATCCTCTTTATTCAGTTGAAACAACTTAAGTACTAAACTAAACAAAATGTTCAAATAAACTTATCACCTATGTTAACCTACGCGGCGCAATGTTGGAAAATAGTAGTGCATTTGCTTTCTAATCGTACGGTTTGAGGTTCAATACCAGCCGTGTCTGAAAGACTTTTAGGCAACTGAAATTTCGTGAGATGAACGGTTGCCTAAATATAACATCAAGTCAAGTCTGCACTAATATAATCTCCCCATTAAATGTTGGATGCCACTCATGGAGCAAAATAGCCACTGAGCCCAAACATCTTACTCTCTCTCTCTTTCTCTCTCTCTCTTTATCTCTCTCTCTCTTTATCTCTCTCTTTATCTCTCTCTCTCTCTTTCTCTCTCTCTATAACCAATTTTCCGAAAAACTTAACACGTTCTCCGGCATTTTAAAAGCAGTCATACCCTCTAGAATTTTAAGTTCTTTTAAAAAAAAATTTAAAAAAAAAAATAAAAAAAAATCTAGCTCCGGACGCAAAGTCAAGCAACATGAACCGAGAGCGTGGGTTGGTGGGTTGTACCAAGGAAACATGGAATTGTGTCTCTATTGGATGTACGAAATATGAATCCAGAACGTGGTTTTGTTCGAAGTAGAGAATGTGCCGAGTGTTATCAAATGGTAATTTTGTTAACTTGTATTGTGATGTATAGTTCGACAAATGATATGATTTATTGAGAGGAAATATATTTTCGAATAATGTTTACCATTGTAAGAAATCGCTGACGGTACTTTTGGGTTTACTGCAGCCATGTGTTGTGTTTTTGAGTATTTCTAAAATTTTAAAATTTTAAAATTTGGCCTTAACTCAATTCGCATTCAAAGCGAATAAAGGAAACGTATCTTTTTTTTCCTTTTTTTTTTTTTGATAAATCATCAATAAAAGTAATAAAGTAGAACGACATACTCAGAGACTCCGCCCTCAGGAGTCCACAGATATTGGAATGGATTAATTCCAAGCAGTGTGCTTTAGATTTTCTTACCTTCTTTTGGATTTTCAATTTTGTTTGCTTTCCTCGTATACAAGCAGTACACTTTAATTTGAACGAATTAAATTTGACATTCCAGAAACATTACCCAACTGCTGGAGTTGTTTAAGAGCTCTGACATTGAGATGTTCCATTTGATTATGCCATATTTGTTATAAATAAATTATCATCACTTAAAAAACAAGTTTCCTTAACCTAACGTGTTGATTACTTTTCAGTTTCATAAATGGGATACAGTCCATACTCCTTCGCTGCATTCAATAATTTCCACTTTCATTTGTTATTTATGCACCCTACAAACGATACTTTTCTACTTATGCTGGTTGCTTTAATAATTGGGATTTGATTTTCTCATAGTTTTGAAACATATGACATATTAAAAAGTTAGCAAATTTGAAGTTTGTTATCTATTTACCATTCTGATGGCCATTATTTAAATTTACTTAATACCTTCTCACCAAAAGGCATATGCGAAGTGGCTCCGCTGTTCAAACGCCAACGACTATGGTTAAATCTCTACACAATGCTTTGCCTTCAATGGTTGTGGTGGTTAGATTGATAAAACCCGCGGCGCTTTCATCATTTACCTGTTTTGCTCACCATAGGTTCAGCAAATCAACCGCTCTGTGCTCTTTCCTTTCCTACCACATCGCTAACAATTGTTTTTAAAATAGGAAGATTTCGTGTTCTCATGATGGGCCGTTTGTTGAAATTATTTTGGTCACTTTATTCTGACCTGCAAAATTATTATTTTTCGAGAATGTTTATTGTTTGGGAAATTCTTGCACATTTTTGTATTTTTCATCCAAACTATCAAGCAATATATGTATTCACGGAAAGATCATAATCGGGTTTTTCATCCAGTCTAGGTCATTCATTGACGGTGCGGGCCTTATGTGGACATCCAAAAATTTTCTGAATTTTTAAATTTTTCGCCATACGCCTTTTCTGTTTTAGCTCGACTCTTAACCAGTGCCACATCCAGTTATTCTTCTTGTTTAACATTATCCGATGGAAGTTCTTCTAATCCTTGAACCAGCTTTAAATATCTGTATTTATGCAAAATACTTTCCATCTTCACCTTCCAGGTAGGGTAGTTATCTACAGAAAAATGTGGAATAGGTGATACACTTGTCATTTTTATCTAAAATTACCACAAATTTAATTTGCCTTCGTCTGGGTCCATAACAGATAGAGAATCCGATATGATTCGAAGGTTTCCTAGGTCTCTAGAATAGAAGTCAAGAAGTCAAGAAGAGAGAAATCAACCACGCTCAGATCAAGTACAAAAACAAGAAGATTGATTGAGCAGGATGTATAAAAAAAAAAACCCTAAGAAGTCTAAGTTCAGAACAAAAAAAAATATATAGTACGAACTCGCTTAACGTAACCCTCGATTCGCGCAACTCTTCGATTTTTGCAACACGAAAGTCGTCACATGTCTTGACTGCAATCTTTTAAAGAAGTTACCTCGATTAGTGCAACTTCTTGTGTTTATTCATCTGGTTTTTATTTGCATATTCTCCCTTTGGTTCGTCGTTCCTGCCGTTATTTTATAGTTGGTTTTCGTGGATCCAGACAAATTTGCTTGTCAACACACACACACTTAAGTATCTTTCTTCAATTGTGCCTTTATTAGTTCAGAAAATTCGTTAACATGGGTGTTACAAAAAATATTACAAAATTATCAATTAAAAAAAAAAATAAATAAATTTTTTCTGAATTGGATAAGGGTGTGTCATTAAATTTAACTTGTGAAAAATATAGTGTTCAGAAATTAACAATAAGCCGGATAAAAGCAAAAAGAAGTGCTCTTAGACAGTTTGTAGCTACAGCTGAATCAGGACCACTTAAGGCTTTTGAATACCCACAGATGGAAAAGGCTTTATATGAATGGTTTCGAAAGCAAAGAGCTAAACATATTCCGCTTCTCATGACATTATTACATCAAAAGCAATCCAATTGCACAACAATATAAGAGAAAAACAATCATTTCACGCCAACAACGGATGGAATTTGAAATTTAAAAAACGACATGTTAAGTATTCGCATGTTAAAAATTTGTGGTGAAGAATTATGCAATAAATGTGAACTTGTCGAACCATTCGTAATAAAATTTCGACAAAAAATTAAGGAACTTAATTTGACTGCGATCAAATTTATAATATAATAATAATAATATAATATAATAATTGTGGTGAAGAATTATGCAATAAATGTGAACTTGTCGAACCATTCGTAATAAAATTTCGACAAAAAATTAAGGAACTTAATTTGACTGCGATCAAATTTATAATGCGGACGAATCTGGATTGTTCTAAAGATGTTGACCAAAAGGACACTTGTTACTTTTAATGAATCGTTAGCGCCAGGTCGTAAAGTAAGCAAGGAGAGAATAACATTCCTTGCATGCACAAATTGAAGCTATTAGTCATTGGCAAAGCAGCCAATCCAAGAGCTTTTAATTATTTTGATAATTATTTCTTATAGAGCAAATAAAAATGCATGGATGATTTTCCATTTAATCAAACAATGGTTCCACAACGTGTTTTTGATGACCCGACAGAAATTGAGAGGACAAATGAAAGTAAAGGTGAAGCTTTACTTTATTATCGAATGTTAAAACAGAAGTTTCAGTTCGATCCTTCAACTTATGTTGACAATGTGCCGAAGAGAATAATATTCAACTAGAATATATTTTAACTCTACAAAAAATAAAAGAGTTGGCAGTTTTGAAAAATATGGAATCCAAAAAAACTCAGTCTAAACTATTATTAGTATTACGTTAACTTTTGTATATGTTCCAACCTTTCGTTTTCTTAATTAAAAAAAAAATATATATATATATAAAAATATGTTCAACATTAACGATTTGTTTTCGTTTTAAAAATGTGTTTTTTTCACATTGCCATTTTCTCTATAGAAACATAGCCATTTTTACTATCATTTCATATTTAAAAAATGTGACCCGGTAAGTGCAACAACCTCGGTTATTGCAACTGCCTTAATTTATATTAGTTATGTAAATCTAATTTATACTATATATATATAACATTAGAGGGTGTTAAGTATTTAGTGTTGCCAGCGCTATAGTTAATTCAAATTATAATTTTCCCCTTTTTCCCTTTTCACTTTAATATTATTTCAAAGGATTGAAATGTAAGTCATAAACCAACAGACCCATTATGTGCGTTCTTCTTTCATGTTTCTGACTTGATTATTTCAGCATTGCTTGCGAAGTGATTGTGTTAACTGGACATGTCATAAATCTATGTATGTAAGGAGTGCGTCGAAAAAATTTACCCACTCTCATTTCGAATTTACTTCCAAAAATTACAGAAAAATTAATCAAATGCTTCTTTTTTGTAATACTAGGAATGCTTCCATTATTTTTAAATTTTATGTCATTTCTGTTTGGTAGTTAAAATAATCAAAATGGAGTCTGATTTGGATGTAAGAAAATATATTATTAAGTGTCACCTATCACACCCAGAGTGGACGTATATAAAAATCGCAATGGCACTAAAAGTTAATAGGAAAACAGTTGCTACTGCTATTAAGAATTATAAAGATAACCTGTCATAACCTGTTGACAGTAAAGAGGGGTCTGGTCGAAAAACCGGTTTTATGAACCCAATAAAAGGTCACTAAGATTTTGAGCCTTCTTGAAAAAAATCCAAACATTTCTGAACATAATTTGGCAAAAAAAGCTGAATGTTCAATTTTTTTAGTTCATAAAGTGAAGAGAACTGCGGGCTTGAAATGATTTAAAGTCCAAAAGGTTCCAGATCGGAACGCAAAAAAAAAAATGTGGATGCGAAAAAACGGACAAAACTTTTACAATCAAATTTTTTTACCAGATTTTCATGCATTATAATGGACGATGAATCTTATTTTTTTGCTGATTTCAACCATCTTCCGGGGCAGACATTCTATACCGCCAAAGGTAAAGCAAAGTTTCGAACTAAGCGAAATTTCCAAAAAAATTCCTTGTTTGGCAAGCAATTTGTTCTTGCGGGCTCAGAAGCCAAACTTTCATCACGACTGACTCAATTAATGGCGAAATTTATGTGATTCTGCCTGCAGAAGCGCTTAAGGCCTTTTTACAACAATCATCGAAAACTCTTCTTATGGAAAAGAGCGATGGATTGGAGACATGAAATAAATACTTTTAATTTTTTAAATTCTTTTAGTTCTATTTTTTTGTTAATTTTCGGTGGGTAAATTTTTTCGATGGCACTCCTTATATGCTAATGACACTCGTGGCGTTTATACTCAGAACGCATACATTTTCCTTCGCTTTTTACGTTTGTATACTTTTCCTTGTCAATTTTGTTTTTGTCAGTAAAGCTTTACATTCTGTGAACGGTTGATGCAGTTGAACAAAACTCATTTTTTTCTGTTGTTTAAGCTTTTCGACTTCTTGAAATAATTTTCACGCCTCCTCGTTAATTGTAGTTGTAGTTGACCACCCACGCCTTCGTTCTTTATGCTTGCAACCAGAGTAAAAAAAAATCCTTTCATGGTGCACAATACATACTCCGCGTCTACAATGTTTCGGTGTTTTTTTCTTGAGAAATTTAACGCGCTTCATTGATAAATTTTCTTTTAGGGATAAAATGTAAAATATGATGTTTGCATCATATATGAAATATATGTGGTATATGAAAAAAAGGCCCACATCACCGACAAATTTTTATTTTATATATATGTGTAAAATTGTATAAAAATAAAAAAAACCTAGTTTTTTGTTAGAAATTTTGTTCAGTGTGATAATATTTCAAATGTGGGATGCATTAAGGCATTTGACAATTTTCTTTTGAGCTTTTGAGCTTGTTTTGACGAAGTTGATGGTATGACCATTGGAAAATGTTGTCCATAAAATTTTTGGTGGCATTGATATAGACGTTGTAAATTATTTGCAATAATTTCTTCAACAAGTTGTTGTTTGAACATTTGAAATGCTCTGTCTTTATGAATGTTCTTAAAAATAATATAACCATTCAAAAGCATCATATCGATGCAATAAAAAAAATCTTTTTGTATGCTTTGTGATACCGTCGCATAATATGAAATTTTCTTAGCATTTGATCACCTCCATCGATTCCTTCCATAATTTTATTATAAACTAAAACTACAGTAGGCTTTATAATTTTTCCTTTGGTTTTGTAATTATTTTTTACTTTGAAAAATTGTAACTTCTCCTTTGTTGAGTTTTTTAGCCTCTAAAGTTGTTGGCATTCCTTTTCTGTGAATCCTTTCTGTGCCGCAAGCATTAGTTTGTATTTTGTATAATTTATTATATAAATCTGGGGAACTATACCAATTGTCTTATAGGCAATAACCTTTTCGTAACTAACTACTATACTTTCTTTCACTAGATCTAATACAATCTTCGTGCTTGCTAATTCTTTTTCAGTTTTATCTTTTCCTACATATATTCTAAAATTGCGTATATATTTGGATTTTAAATCAAACACTTTATTAAACTTTATGCCGAATCTGGGCCGCTTTGATTTGTTGAACTGAATGAAGTGCAATCTGCTTTTACACTTCATCAACGATTCATCTATGGAAATATCACGTCTTGGTGTACATACTTATTTGAATGCTTTAGTATTAGCCTTATTTTTCGCAACGGTTCATCAGATTGTGGAAATTCATTATTTACAAAATGAAATTTTTTAAATTTACATAAATCTATTTCTAGACATTACTGTTTTGAAAAATAGTGTTTCTATAATACAATCTGTGCTCCGCTAACTTTGAAGAAGCGATAACGGCCTCGCCACACTGAAAGCATCGGTTCCCACAAGATCACCGAAATCAAGCAGTGTTGGGCGCGGTAATTACGTAGGTGGGTGACCACAGTACTCCGCGTGCAGTTGACAAAACGCGCCACATGGGCATAGTACCCCGACATTAAATCCCGGACCCTACAAATTAATTTGTATCGTTCCCTTGATAATAATAATCATAATAACTTTGAAGCGTTTGTTTTTGTAATAAAGACATCAAAATAATCAAAGCAAAATAAAATTTTATTTCATATAAACTAATCTCTCTGTTTGTTTCCGTAACAATATCTTCCAGAATGTCTTCATTTAAAAACAATTCAAAAACATTTTGTCTGGTAAAATTTTAAATATTTTTGTTTATACTTCCAGCATTTAAAAATTTGTGAAGTTTTGGTAATTATTTTTTTTTTTTATTGATGAATTTTGAAATTTAATGATGAACGTTCCAGTTCCGTTAAACTGATTTAGTAGGATAACTTCTGGAGACATCTCGTCTATTTTCGGGACATGTTGATTATTGCTTTGGAGTAGGTTGGGGATGCATAATGTGCCGCTTAAGTCTACAATATTATGATTAGGACATATAGCTTAATTATTATATGACTTACAATCTAATTTGATGCCAAATATTGATTTTTGACATTTCAGAATATTTTCGTACTCAAGCTTATTTATAAATTTAGCTTTCTTAACAGGTTTTATTAAAATTTTATTACAAGAATTTAATGTTTCGCTTGGTATGCCTATGATATAAATTATCGAGCTTGAATTACTACTCATTTCTAAGTATGTCCTTTGCAATTTTTATTTTTTCAATTGATAATATTGTATATATGAATTTATAATTCATTGTTTTGCCCAATGTTTGGCATATTCTATATTTATTAGTTCTTTTTTGAGTAACTTAATCTTATGTTGAGTAATCTAAAATTTGCACTTCGGCTTTGCAGCCTACAATAAAAAGAAAAAAAAAAAGGAATGATAACAATTTTAATGTCGATTAATAATTCTTCCTGACTTTGCTTTAATTGTTGTTTTCAAAGACTTTTTCAAAGAATTGCCTGGCACTGGATTCGAACCCGTGGCCCTCTGCTTGAGGGGTCTGTACATATACCACTACACCACGGCCACCCCACTTTTTGTAAAGTACATCTGTTGTTGACATTCCCTCCAAATCTTAGCATCATAGCTTGACATTTGCAAAAGTTATGTAGCCAAGAGTACATCTATCTCTGTGTGTGTTGGCGATTTTTTACAATTTTAGAAATGGATTTAAATTTGCAACAACGAACTTGTACTGTTGGAACTTTGGAAATGTTGTAAAAGTGTTTCGGCAATGATTCTCTAAAGAAAACGGTGGTTTACCAGTGGCACGAGCGGTTCAAAAGTGGTTGTGAATCAATCGAAGATGGTCAACGCAGTGGCAGACCATCGACATCGATGACGTCGCAAAAGAGATGATTTGCGAGGCTGAATCCGATCCCACATTAATGGAAAAGGATCATTATTGGAGACGAGACATGGGTTTATGAGTACGACACGCAATCCAGACATCAGGCAAGTGAATGGCGTTCACCAAATGAGCCGAGATCAAAAAAAAAAAAAAAAAACACGTCGTTTTCCGTCAAAAAAGAGGCACTGTTTACGGTTTTCATGGATCACAACGGTGTAGTGCATCATGAATTTTTGCCAAAAGGCAAGACAGTAAACAAAGAGTATTATTTGGGCTTTATAAAACGTTTTCGTGAAGCAATTCGGCGAAAGACACCAGAATTGTGGGCAGTAAAACTCGTGGATTTTGCACCATGATTACCATGATAACAACGATATGCAACAAATACCATCCAACAGCCACTGAATTCACCTGATTTGACTCCCTGTGACTTCTTGTTCAATCGAGTTAGAAAACCACTACGGGGAACGCGTTTCAGCAGCCGAGAGGAAGTAATGGAAAAATCGCAGAAAGCACTGATGGACATACCGAAAACCGAATATAAAAAATGTTTCGAGGATTGGATCAAGCGCTGGCATATGTGTGTTGCAGCCGATGGGGATTACTTTGAACGGGACAATATAGATTAAGATGAATAAACTTGTATTTTTAGTTTTCTGAATAAATTGTTTTCTCGTAATCTTCTGGAGAAAACTGTGCTGTTCTACCAAAGAATAAATCAACTGGTCTTTTTTTCGTAGTAGTGTGGAAAGTATGATTATATTTATTAACGGATTTTTCAAGCAATTCTTCGAAATTTTTATTTACCATACCATATGACTTGTTTTTTTAAACATCTCATTTGCCGGGTGTGTATCTAAGTTCATGGTTGAACTCTTCTAAAATGGCTTTCCATCTTTTCATTTTATCGTTTGTATTTCTATTGGTCAACGCATAAGTTAGCGGTTGATGATCTGTAAATATTATTTTTTTCGATCCGTAAATGAAAGTACAAAAAGTGCCTAATGCCCATATAATGGAAAGCATTTCTTTTTCGTTCGTGGCATACGCTTATTCGGTTTTACACAAGCTTCTTGATAGAAATGTTATTGGTTTCCCTTCTTGGCTTAGCACTGTACCAAGAGCATAGTAGGATGCATATGTGGGCAATTCTAAATCTTTGTTATAATCTGGATATGATAGCATGACATCATGACACATATCTCCCATTATTAACAGAGAACGCAGTTTTCTCGATGTCCGAATTTTTGAGGGAGATTTGATGGAATCCGCTCTTTAAATCAATTAAAGTGAAGAATTTGGAATTGCCTAGGAACATTGATAATTTTAGGAATAGGGTACCGATCAGGAACAGTCACAAGATTAATTTTTCTGTATCCGATGCGTCTAGTTTGATTGATACAACAATGATGGGGGAATTGTATGGAGATCTCGATGTTGGTATTATTACATTTTCTAGGAGTTCAGCTAATATATTTGCTTTTCCACTTCGTTTTTTAATGCTTGTAGGTATAGGTATGGTTTAAACTGGAGAGATTTCGCCCTCAACCGACGTTATAAAGGTAAGACTTTTAATGGGTTCTGTAAATAAATGTGGAAAGGTACGAATAATTTGTTTAATTATATTTTCCTGATATGGATTCAGATGTGAAGTTCTAATGTCAACGTTATTTACTGCTTGCGTTTTCAATTGTTTCAGAGGAAAACAGTATTTTCCTCTGAGGATGACGTAATTCTTATCAGTTCTCCTAGTTCTTTAAGAGCGTCATTCCCAATTATTCCATCAAGTTTCGAAACTTTCGTAAACTTTCCGATTAGTGTTCCAAGAATTTCAAGATTGCCGTGATGTGTAACTTTAATTTTACCAATGACGGAATTTGCAAAAGGATTTTGATTAGCTATTGGTTTTTTAATGTAGCATGATTTTATATAATTTTTATTTGATCCTGTATCTAAAAAAATTTTTAGGAATTTTCAATTCTTTGCCTTAAATTCGTAGTATGGCAGCGAAGAGTTCTCTAATCTAAAAAAATTAAGTCTTGTAATTTATCGCAAGTTTCGAGTTCTTCTTCGGTGTCGGGTTGAACATAATCAATTATTGTTCCATCATTAATTGATTCATTTTACATTAGTAGATTAGAGGACTTTGATTCGTCTTGTGTCACTTCAATATGGAGGTTACGTTGTACATTGTTAGAATTTGCAAATTGTGGTTTTTGTCCAGACCGAGCTCTGGTTTGTAAACTCTGTGGTTCGAAATTTACGTGTTCATGGTTTGTTTGAAAATTTTTAGAATTGTGGGGATTTTGGAATTGCAATGTAGAGTGTTGATTCTGATTAGGAGGTTGAGATGCAGTATTCGACGCTGATGGTTGGGAATGACCTTGCTGATAATGGGTCAATTTTGTTGCTGTATGGGTTTTTGATGATTGAGATTTGGTGGACGGCTAACATTTGGGTGTTGCTGAAAAACTGTATTGTTTCCAATTCGGTTCCAGCTGTTTGGTCTCCGCATGGGTAACTGTTGAGGCAATGGATGTTGCATTCGTTTTACGTTGTTATGAGCATTCACAGCATAATTAGATCGATAATTTTGGTTTTCTATCTTGAATGGATGAGTTTCTTTAGATAAGCGACTTCATCTGATATTCAAGTGTACTCAGATGGCATTTATCCGCGTAGTGCATCGCCAGACACTTGGAAATTGCTTAACAATCGAGTGCTGCATTGTAGGATTCCAATACAATATCAGCGTGTCCTTCAATCTTATTTCTGATCACAGTTAAGATACCATAGTATCTTGGAGTACCCTTAAGTGGCTCATAGATTTTTAAGATGCGGTCGACGCTCTTGCGCCAAGAACTAAATTCCCCCTGGATTTCCAGACAAATCTTTTAGACATCTAACGACATCTGATGATAGAAATAAACTTTTTGAGTTATCGGTAATTATTACATTGGGATTAGAGTTAACGTTAGGAACTGGAAGATTACTAGAGGTTTGGGGAGTTTGAGGCTGGCTAGATGAACCTGATCGTAAATCGGGCATTATGTAATATTTTTTATTTTTCTTAATATTTTAAACTAAACTAGAACTATTCTCTACTTTTTACTTTCTTAAATTCTTTTTCTTCACAATTCCATATTTAAATATATATTTTTCTCTTTCTTTTATTATCGATTTTATTTTCCTTAAAAATTTATATATTGTCACTTATGTCAATTTTTTTTTTACTTTCTTTTCTTTTGTTTTTATATAATTTATTATTATTGTTATTTTTTTTTTTTTTTGATGATTGAGATTTGGTGGATGGCTAACATTTGGGTGTTTCTGAATAACTGTATTGTTTCCAATTCGGTTCCAGTTATTTGGTCTCCGCAATTGCTGGAATGCAGGTGGTGTCCAGTTGTTTTTAGACACAACGTCGGCAACATGAACTTGGAGCATGATTGGGATGTGCAAGTGATCTGTGGTAAAATTCTGAGGTGTGGAATGTGTGTAGGAGTGCATGTGCAATATGGAAATGATGAAGTGAATCGCGTGGCAGAAGTTTGGTATTAAGTGCAATTATGGAATTTGTTGTGTTGTGGTTAACTAATATGTACGCTCCGGTTATAGTATTGTATATATACGCTTATAATGCAAATGGGTTAAAAGTCGTAGGTAACGATGCAAGTGATGCAACAATTACTCCAGCATTTTCACCACTACAATGTACGAGTATTAGTTAGTATTAGCTTACGATTATAGATAACATATAACTCGAACTGTGCTTTCGTCCTTGGCGCGTGTTATTGTGTATTGGCATTTTGTGTATGGATGGATGCTTCTATTTCCTCTTCTAGTTTATCGGTCTGAAATAATCTTTAAGTCGCATTCACAGCAAGTTGTCGGGTGCATGAAGATTTTTCTCTAGCTCATGAGTGATAGAATACTCGTAGTCATGCCTTGGCATTCGCATGCGAATTGCTGGAATATCTTGGAGTTAAATAGTCTACTTGTGAATTTATTGGTTTTAGATTTTATAAAAGAGGTTTGTCTTCCATTTCAAATTGGCTGTTGTGTAAGTTCTTCGACATATTGGAATAGTGTTCACACCTCCTCTTTAGTTGTAGATGTAACCTACCACTCAGGCCTTCGTCTTTTATTCTTGCAACTAGAGTAAACAAAAAACAAAAAGTCCTTTCATAGTGCATAATAATTCGCGTCCACAATGTTTCCATGTGATGAATTGTTCTCATCCTTCTGTGTTTTCTTAAGAAATTTAACTCGCTTCATTAATGAATTTTCTTCAAGGGATGAAATGTTTCTTAGATTCATTAAAGTCGTAGGAAACGGTCTAAATGATGCAAAAATTCCTCTTGCACTGGTAGATTTTGATGTTGTTTACTTGCATTTTGGTTGCCTCTGTTATGTGTGCAGTGATTCATACATAAAGAAATTAATTCCTCGACGTACTTTGTATTGAAAATTGAATTCGATTTTATTTGCTTTTTATTTCCGCTTCCATCATGTTTGTAGTTACTTCATTTTGGCGATAAAAATATTTCCGGTACAAACATGTTCCAGATTTGCTTAAGCTAATTCCTTAATGTTTGTAGTTGATTCAATAACAGGATACGGATCTGCTTGCTAATGCAATAGATTCATATGCACCTACTCATATGATTGCAACCCCGTACAAAAAAATGTAACAACCCCTGCGCATGCTGTAATTTCCCTGGCATTAGAGTGGCATCAATCAGAACTTGAAGTTCGTGTTGTTCTTAAAATATCAGCCAATGCTATTAGGATAAGAACGATGGGTGGTACATATCTGTATGCATGTATGTACATTCATATATCATAAATCAGTACTACTTACTTTAAAAAACTAAAGGTATTCTGAATTGGGCGAGCAAATGATTTAACTTGCACCATTGCCAGCTAACACAGATGTGTTTGTTTATTTATTTGTTTGTTTTATTTAATTAACGCCTTTCCGGAAGATCTTAACGCAACGATATCCTCGTTCAATCTCACAATTACTGTTCTACTCTCTACCATAACGTCCACAATTTTTAGTGCCGTGTGCGGGGTTTGTTGAAACTTTGGGGTAACAGACTGACTGTCTGATTAGGTGTGTAGTGTCCTGTTGAAAGTACATATTTTTGAAGTAAAATATTCTTAATTCGGTCTACAAAAAATTGGTTATTATGGTTTAGTACCACTTGCCTTTTCATGCATTCATTATTGGCATTACTCTGTTATGCATCTTATAGCACTTGTGGATTTTTCCTACACAAAATGCGGCAATTTAACTTAATTACGGTAACCATTGGTGTGAAAGTATTTGTCACTACTAAAAATTATTTAAAAAATCGCTAAACATGTTGCGTAACCCTAAAATGATACCCAGGTAAAACTGAAAATAATCTACATACAAGATACTCGTATGTATCATACATACTTTATAAAAAAAGGCGAAAAAGTCCTGAAACCTAAATGGTAGGATACTGTAGGTTTCTTGTGCTTACAATTTTGAAAGGTTATATTTGAAAAAATGGTTAAAAAAAAAAATAATAAAAAATAAATACTCGTAGTATAGAAAACAGGATCACAATAGTATAAAATTGTTTGATTTTGTGGTGAAATGCACTGTTTCTTCTTAAACACTCCCTCTTAAATAAGTATAAAGGAAGCCTAACTACATCATAACATCAAGGTACCTTAATCAAATCGTGGTTTAATTTGTACATAATAAAGTTCCTACGCTGTGGTATCATATAAATATGTGCTTAATTTTTGCGGGAGTTTAAACAAACAACACGATTGCAATGAATTAAATTTGTCTTTGTGCGGCTTTGTCTCTCTTTTGAATTAACAGTTTTCCACCCACAATTTAAAAGTCGTTCCTCGCAATGGTAGTGTTAGTCATTTAATTTTTCTATTTTTGTAAAAAATAATTTTATTCGGCTTTTAACGAGTCGAATAATGTTATTTTAATCCGTTTTGCCGATTTCGGCAAAATCATATCGTTTTATATTTTTATTTGCATTTGATCTTTGATTTGAAAAGCTGAAAACAGAGTCATTCTCGCCAATGCGAATGGTATGCTGTTGTTTGCTTTTCATTCTTGTATCCTTTGGGGGTTGGTTTTTACTTTTCAATACAGTACCACTTACTCCAATCGTAGTTATTCGGACTAATTTCACATTTTTACCCCCTTTCAATTGCTCAGTTGATAGCCAAGAGTCGCGGAACGAAAAGTGCTTATGTGTGTCGGCATTGACAGTTTTACTATACTCTGGTTAATTTTTATTTTACAACTTGGTTTGATATTTGATTGAAATTTCCAGTGAGATCAAAACAATTAAGTTGAATTCAAGTAACCAAATTAAAAAGTAACATTGTCAATATGTGATTGTCAAAAAGTGAAGAAGGTGTATTAAACAGAAATACTTAACATTTGAAGTAAATTTTATACATATTTGCATGTGTTTTTTTTTTTTTTTTTTTTTTTTTTTTTTTCATTTAGAAAACATTCATTTAATTTTTTTTTTCTCTCAAGCCCGCAGTGACGACCTGACCGCCGAGCAGTACACATGCTACACCAGTGCACTCGTAAAACTCATTATATATCATAGTTTAGTGCACAAAATAAAAATATTATTATTATTATTATTTTATTAAAGTGAAAAAAAAGTAAATTAGTTGAGTGGTGCAGTGATTTGAGAAAAAAATAAAAATGCAATAAATAAATAGAAATCATATTGCGGGCATCCCACATCTTCTACCCCTGGTTAAGGTTCTGTTCTTTGCACTCAGTCACTGCAGTTGCTGCATATCCCTATCATACGCCAAAAATAATGACTGAATGCATGTAAAAACCGACGGATAGTGGGTTGTGAGTGTGTATTTGGTTGGTGCACGGTTTTTTTTTTATTGTTGAAAGGGCATGACACCTACAACAGTTTGATTCGGTAAACCAACGTCTGAATTTTCACTTCCCAGCTTTACTTAGCTGGTGTTTATGATTTTTTTTTTTTTATATCCACTACTGCTTTATTTACAGAAGCTCCAAACTGGACAACAATTCGACTTTAACGAGTTCGATGCGCCGTCTAACTCCATTAAAAGAGTTGTATTCATATACCCTCATATTGAAATAGTTATTACGGGTGATTTCAATATACACCATTCTGGATGGCTGCGACATTTTGAAAAAAAAACAGCCGAAGGACGGTGTGTTGGGATTTTCGCTGCGGAAGAAAACAACTTGACGCAGCTTGTAAATGAGTCCACGCGAACACTAGACGTTGTTAAGCATACCTCTAACACCTTGGAATTGTTTTTAAATTCTCACCCTAATAAGTACACCGTTGATGTGGACTCCTCTCTAGGCTCGTCGGTCCATTGTGTCATATTAGCTAATTTCTCGTGCATTGCCCACAAAATTAGAGCAAAAATTCCTAAAAGAGCCGTATGGTAACAGCTTCTTTAGGAATTTTAAATTTCCGTTATGTTTCATCGATAACGACGTGGATGCCGCTTTGATATAATCACAGATATTATTCTCTTTGAAATGAGATGCTTTTAGCTGTGGGACGACTCGAGTTTTGAGGGTTAGAGGAATAATTTTTCGGTTCTGTGAAATTCCAATAACAACGCTCATTTACAATGACATTCCAGCTCTCAGCTCTGTGAACAAGGTCAATCTGCCTGCTGCACATTGCGGCCAGCTCAACACTTCCAGATTGTGCTGTGTATCGCGTAGATGTCTTAAAGAGAATCTTTCATGAAGCACATGAACCAAAAAAAAAAACTATTATTATTACCATCAATTTAATAATTTAATAACTATTGATGGAAAAATCGAAAAATTTATAGTTATATAGTAATGTTATTATATATGTTATGTTTTATGAGAAAATGTGTGGCAGTTAGTCAAGTAATGTTGATTTTACTTCCGAAAAACAGCACGTGCAGTGTTTTGCAAAGATTGACACATTGATAGTTATGACCCTTTTTGTTTTAACTTGAATATTTCTTGATAGCTTCTCCTTTAATTTGCAGAACGCTGCAATGCCTTCGAACTCACTGCCTCCATGTATCCAATGTTCCACGTTTCACCCTTTTACCTATTCACTTATTTTTACTATACTATATTTTAATCAAAAACTTCTCCATATTCTTTGGAGTTCTTTCGAAATATGCAGTCTTTCTTTTAAGGGTAGCCCACAACATTTTAATTAAGGTCCACGCTTTGTGGTTAAAAATATTAGTTAGGAAGCTAGCGTTACCCGATTTTCGCACAATATGTTTGGGATACCAATCTTGCAAGATATGTTAAAAAAAAAGTCTCTTTCTTTTAAATTTGTTTAAATTTTTATTTGGACTTAACGTCTTAATCCAAGATATTATCAAGTATAGTACTTGTTTCATTTTCTTTTGCAGTTAGCTTTGATATTCTGGTGTCATTGTTTGTCATAAGTCGCTTGATATGGGATACATCTTTACTAGTTCCGAGGAGGGTCTAAAACTGTTTCGGCCGATATATTTTTCTATGGCATATATTTACTGGATTAGTAATTTCAAATAATGAGTGTCAATTTTCATTTGAGTAAATATGCTGTTTTTATACTAATCTAATAATAATTACTTTTCTAAATTTTAATGGAAAATGTAATTCTTTATAGTATCATGCTTTCGACGGCTGAAACTCGTACTATCTTCCTTTATAAATTTAAACTGGGACATAATGTGTTTCTGGCAGCGAAAAACATTGGTTTGCTTAGTTTTGTTCAGGAGATTTTAGCCTCGAAAACGAACCACGTGTGAAACCAGAAACGGTAATTTTGACAACAATGTTAGAAAAGCAAAGGTAGATGCAAACCCAAGAGAAACGGTGCGGGTCATTGCACAGACCATGGGAGCACCTCCCATAACAATAAGTTGACACCTATTTCTAACAGGAAAAGTAAAAACTAAACTCGAAAAGTGGGTGGCCCATGAACTGAACGAGGCATAAGAACTACGCCGCTTTAAAATCAGTGCATCGCTAAGCTTAAGACAGCAAAATGAACCGTTTTCGTATCGTATCAGCACGTGTTATGAAAAGTGGATTTTAAATGACAACCGTTAAAGATGGATGCGGAAGAAAAACCAAAACACATCCCCAAACGAGGCCTTCACCCAGAAAATATTACCTTAACAATCTAGTGAAGATCGAAAATACCAATTCATTTTCCGTTTTTTCAACCACGGAAACGATAAAAGTCAAATGTTGTGAGGAAATTGATACAGTGCATGAGAAATTGGCTAAAAAGCAACCTGTGTTGACAAATAGGCATGATCCGATCCTATTGCATGACAATGCAAGACCGCATATATCATGCGTGTTAATACATACCTATACACAGTTTTGAAACTCAGGTGTTAGGTTTCGATATTTTTCCAGAGGTGGTTGTCAAACTGAAGTGCATCCTCAATCAGTGGGTCTCAGTACGTGCTAGTTGTTAGTTCGTTACATTAAGTCCAGCCAGCAACCATTCCAACATCAGTGTTATGCCTTCATGTCAGAGTTGACGCCGACGGGAATTTTCATATAACTACATACAAATTCTATGAAAAGACTTTTTCAGACAATTGCCTTGCACGGGATTCGAACCCACGACCATCTGCTTGCGGAGTCTATGCATATATCACTACACCACGGCCACCCCCTGGCTTTTAAACTCTTATCTCAAAATCGAATATTTCTTGTGCTGCAATCTATAAATAAATCCATTGTTAAATTTACACATGTATTGGAGAAATTACCTCATTGTAAGTTCGACTCAGATTTGGAAATTTGCTATTTCCTTCCACAAAAGGGTGGTATCACAGACATTTTTCTTTTCTGTTTCACGTTGTACCGCCTGGCAGCCAAATATCCAACGAATTCGCCACACCAACCACATAAAACTTTTGTATTTTTCACCAATTTGAAAGGTCTAAAAACATCCGTCCCTCTAACTGGCTCTGGGTTGTCTTTGATTTCCTATCTTTATATATTTATTTGAAATTTCGCATCTCATGGATATATGTACCTATTTATACATATGGTAATATGTATTGGGTGATTTTTTAAGCGTTTGGTTTTTATTTGTCAAAAAAAAAAAGTTTGTATAATGCAAAAGTGTATCAAATTTTTATTTGAGCTAATAAATCGATGCTTGCAATTTACTTGTAATGATTATTTCATGTAAATGTTGACCACGACTACGTTTTAAGTGGTCTATACGAAGAGTCCAATTTTGAATTACTTTTTCGAGCATATTAACTTGTTGTTGACGTATCTCCATAAAAAGTAGTATAAAGGCTGGAACCATATATCGACCAGATTCAGCTCGTATATTTTGGGCAAAAAAACGTTGACGGTAACGTTGTTTTCACAGTCATCTTTGAAAAAATACGGGCCAATGACTCCGCCGGACCGTAAACCTCACTAAACCGTCCAGTTTCCCGGATGCATTGGCAGCACTCATTGAAGACAATTTTTAGATAAAATAGCAGATCTTCCTCCAGCTTTTCTAAGACCCACTCACCGAAAATTCAATGCTGTGATACGCCGTTCGGCTTCAGTTCTTGATCAAGCTGTATTTTTATAAGGCTTTAGACCAAGGCCCTTGCGTAGAATCTTGCACGTAGTCGAATAGCACAATGTATACGGGTAAGTGGCTTGATGTCCAATAGCGTGAAATTATTGCGAAATTTTGTCATTTTGGCTTGAATTGCTTGCTCAGTAGGTCGATTATAACGACCATAAAATGGTCAAAGTGCACGAAAAACGTTTTCTACAGAACACTAATTTAGATAACAAAATTCAATAATTTGTAAGCGTTGTTCGGATGTAAGTCTTTCCATGATAAAATGGCTATGCTAACTGAACATGTTTGACTTTGACATACATATGTCGCGATTCACGCGTAAGCTTTTAAAAATAGAATACTGGAAAACCTAAAAGGAAAAAAAAAAATTACCCTTTATTTCAGTAGAAATTTATATCCTCTTTTGAATTATCATTTCTGATGTTCGGTTGTAAAATCGAATCAGAAGCTTTTGCATTTTTATGAAGTAACCTTGGGAAAGAAAAAATTTTTTTTTTAAATATAGCCTTCTTTTATTGGGTATGTAATTTAATTCGTGCGGTTTTTTTTTTTTCAAAATTTGAACTTTTATTTAAAAAAAAACATGTACAATAGTATTATTCAAAGTATTGCACATCTGAAGCTATGACTTTTTCCCATCTTTCTGGCAATTTGTGGATCCCATTCCAAAAGAACTGCCCGGCTGGTTGACCGGGTTTCACATATAATTTTTTGCGCTTGGGGTTGTCGTAATGGATCCATTTTTCATCACCAGTAACAATCCGATGCAAAAATGTATTCCTTTTGTGGCGTTCCAGCAGCATTTCGGACGTGCAAAACCGCCTTTTGACTTCTCTCGGCTTGAGTTCATGTGAAACCCAATTTTTTTGCTTTTGAATATATCCAGCTGCTTTTAAACGTTTTGAAATGGCTGCTTGAGCCATGTGTGCGAAATGCAAACCACTTTTGGCACGTTCGTTCAGCTAGCGCATGTTCACCATAAACTTTCACCAAAATACGATGACTTTCGGCAGCAGTTTTCTTCATATTAAAGTAATGAAGAACTCCCCACAAAAACACTTTTTCAGGCACAAAGTTGGACATATTGAAGTGAAAAAAATTATTGTTGTTTACGCTCCAAATGAATGACATATACTGAAATGACGTACAATGACAGTAGCTTTCCAACGCATGTTCCAATGGAATAATACAAGTTACGCCATCTCTTAGCAAACCCCACGAACAGACCCAATTCTATTCCCAATAGTTTGATACACTCATCCCAGCGATTTTCCAACTTCTTGATCCCGTCCGAAAAGTAAATTTCCGGAAGGTCTGCAAAATACTCCTCCGTGGCGTTGATTTCCTCGCGTGAGCTGAATTTTTTGTTGATGAGCCATCATTTGAGGTTTGGGAAGAGAAAATTGTCCGAGGGAGCCAAATCGGGATACGGTGGATACGACAACAATTGGAGCCGTAAGTCATTGATTTTAGCCGTGATTGCGAAGCTCTTGTGCGCCGGTGCATTGTCTTGCAAAAACAAATTTTTTTTTCGCTTCATGTGAGGCCGTTTTGCAGCGTCTTCAATCGCTCCAAAATCGCACAGTTATACTCGCTGTTGATGGTTTTGCCTTTTTCGAGGTAGCATACGAAGAGTATGCCATGACAATCCCAGAAAACCAACGCCATAACCTTTCCGACCCATCGAGCCTCCCTCGGCTGCTTCGGAGCACTCGTACCGATTTTAGTCCATTGCCGGGTACTCATTCTGTTCTCTTGTGTTCAATAGTTACCAATCGACGCGAAAAGTCCGCCCGATTCCGCATCAGCAAGTCCAAACACTCTTTCGAAGTGCTCTCGCGTTCTTGTTTTTGGTCAGGAGTAAGTATGCGCGGCACCCAGCGGCAAGATAACTTTCTCATATGCAGAATATTGCCGAATCTTTGTGGTATCTGCTAGCTCGCGCACCTATACTTTCCGGTCAGCCAACACCAATCCATGTATTTTTTTGACATTGTCCTCTGTAACCGCACCACGAAACTCTCGAAACCAATATTTGTCGGTGTAATCTGACGGAGCATTAGCCCCATAATATTTATCAAACTTTTCTTTTGTTTCCTTCGCCGTTTTGCCTCTCAAAACAAACAACAATCAGCTGTCAAAACAAAACTAAAGACAGTATCGCATTGAAATTTGGCATGTCTGCTTAAATATAAACGGACTTCCAGGCACCATAACCTTCTTTGCAGCGCATTCTGCCGAGCAAGGAGGTTACTCCACCTAGTAAATTAGTGATGTAGGGCTTTTGCAAAAAAATTAAATATACGAGTATTTGAAAACCCCCCTTGTGGTTTGGCAATATACGAGTAGACTAAAGTTTGTCGAAACAGCTGTCTGAAATATGACTTTCAGAATGTCTGCAAGACTAAAAATGCGCAACCTAGTTTGCATTTAATCGCCACTGTCATGATAAATGTGCATACATGCTCGTATTCTCGTAATTTTCCTCGTATTTTAATTAAATATCAATTATTTATTCTGTTGTAAAATGAAACCTGATGTCCGCTTTGTGAGTGCCTTAATATTCTAACCTACATATTTTCATATAAAGGTAGGTGTTTCTATTAAACTGACATTATTTAGCTTCCGTGCACATCTTTTGTTTTTAATGGCAGGAAATCCAGAAATATAGAATTCCAAAGAATTTGTAACTTATGAAAAAAACATTTTTTCGTTTGATTTTTATTACGAATATAAAATTAAAGTTTACGCAGATTATTCTACTATAACATTAGAAAATATTTTGCATAAAACAGTCAAAACAAAGAAACACGCGTCAGCAGCCACTCATCAACACCATTGAATTAAAAGAAAAAATAAATAGATATACATATATATGTAATGTTGGCCAAAACTAAAGCACGAAATGATCTCGCTTTGTGAAAAGCTAATATAATATTCTTATATATATATTTCTAATCAAAATATATTAGTCTTCAATTCAAGCCAACTATATTATTATTACTTTTCACTTATGAATAAATAAAGCAAAACTAAAACACATACACGCTTTATTTAGTCAGTCGCCTGTGTTTATATATTTTACCATTTTCTTCCAATATATTGTACAATAATTTCACGGTTTTGTTTTTTCTCAAGCAAGATCTTAGTAATGAGCATTGAGATCGGACGTTATAAATAAAGTGAAAAAAGTGATAAAATGTTATTGTATGCCAAGAGAAGAAATATTCTCTGATTTCAATAACGGCGAATAAATTACATTCATTTTCGTATAAGCCATATAGTGATTTCCTAAATAATATCCCGATTCCGCATATGGGGAAATGTCCAAATGATTCATAGTGACGGTAGACTCCGAAAGAATACCAATCGCGAAGGTAAAAATGTCTGCTAATCAAAAAGAATCTGTTTATATCGTCGAGAGTGTTAAAAATGAACTCAGATAAGAAATTTCAAGCTAGACGATCCGGTGAAGAGCGGTTGATGGTAATTTTTCAACATACCAGGCAATAAAAAAGCCATTTATTTCTCAAAGCAATCGACGTGTAAGGCTGGAATTTGCAAAAATACATTTGAATTGGACAAAATATGTGACAACATGGAAAACAGTGCTTTTCTCCGGAGTCCAAATTTAATTCAAATGGATCTTGCGGATTTCGGACGTTACGGAGGCCAAAGGGAGATCGATTAAATCCCCCTTTTACAAAGAACACAATTAAGCACCGGGAGGCAATATTATTGTCTCAGTTAAGTAGTCGGGCCAATCCACAAAATTAATGAAAATGTCGGTTATAACAGCCATAGTAGGGGCTGCAAGCACCCTTACTGATGAGCAACTACCACTTTTTAGGTCATATTCCGCATCACCTCGTAGGAAAAGACGCCTGTCGGCATCGTTAACACGACGTCGACACAGCAATTTGTTGCCATCTACTAAAGCGTAATAAAACAAAAAACAAATCGTAAAAAGTTTTCTTTTTTAAATTTTATTATTATTACTAGTAATTTATTTGTTTCTAAATGTATAAATTGCAACTTTTTTTTTATTTTTATTTTTTATTTTTTTTTTATTATTATATGAGTCTGATACGTTTCGATGTTCCATCTATTATATGTGTGTTTTTGTGTAAATAAAAAAAAAATTAAATTCCCTTCGTTTTGCTCACATTCTTGAGAAGTATGTGTTCTTGTGTACATCCTTTTGATGTATTTCTGGCATTTTTACCACAGAACTTCATTAGTAGGGTTCACAATTTGGCTTGCGTATTGTACGAATCCTTTGATACATGTTAAAGCTCAAACATATGTATGCTATTACAGGTTCATATTTGAGTAAATAAAAAATTATAAAAAAAAATTGGCTTTTTAAATCTTACCTCAAAATCGGATATGTAGTAACATGTAGTACAACCTATAGATATATCCATTGTTAAATGTACACATGTATTAGAGAAATTACCTAATAGTAAGTTCGACTCAGATTTGGAGATTTGCTATTGCCTTCCACAAAAGGGTGTTATCATCAGAACCTGGCAGCGGTTCAACATAAAATTATTGTATTTTTCACCAATTTAAAAGGTCGAAATACAGGCGTCCCTCTAATTTCGCATCTCATGGATATATGTACCTATATTTATACATATGGTAATATGTATTGGGTGATTTTTTTAACGTTTGGTTTTATTTGTCAAAAAAAAGTTTGTATAATGCAAAAGTGTATCAAATTTTTATTTGAGTTGATAAATCGATGCTTGCCATTTACTTCTAATGATTATCTCATGTAAATGTTGACCACGACTACGTTTTAAGTGGTTATACGAAGAGTCCCATTTTGAATCACTTTTTCGAGCATATTAATTTGTTGTTGACATATCTCCATAAAAAGTAGTATAAAGGCTGGAACCATATGTCGACCAGTTTCAGTACATTTTGGGCAAAAAAACATTGACGGTAACGTTGTTCTCACGGTCATCTTTAAAAAAATACGGGCCAATGACTCCGTCGGACCATAAACCGCACCAAAGCGTCCAGTTTCCCGGATGCATTGGCAGCACTCATTGAAGACAATTTTTAGATAAAAAAACAGATCTACCTTCAGCTTTTCTAAGATTCACTCACCGAAAATTCAATGCTGTGATACGTCGTTCGGCTTCAGTTCTTGAACAAACTGTATTTTTATAAGGCTTTAGACCAAGGCCCTTGCGTAGAACCTTGGCTTGATGTCCAATAGCGTGAAATTTTTGCGAAATTTTGTCATTTTGGCTTGAATTTCTTGCTCAGTATGTCGATTATAACGACCATAAAATGGTCAAAGTGCACGAAAAACATTTTCTACAGAACACTAATTTAGATAACAAAATTCAATAATTTGTAAGCGTTATTCGGATGTAAGTCTTCCTCCATCATAAAATGGCTATGCTAACTGAACATGTTTGACTTTGACATACATATGTCGCGATTCACGCGTAAGCTAATAAAAATAGAACACTTGAAAACCAAACAGGAAAAAAAATCACCCTTCATTTCAGTTGAAATTTATATCCTTTTCTAAATTATCATTTCTGATGTTCGGTTGTAAAATCGAATCAGAATCTTTTGCATTTTTATGGAATAACTAAGGAATTCAATTTATCTTGTATCGTTATATTATAGTGATTAAAATTCTAATAAATTAGTGATGTAAGGCTTTTGCATGAAAATTAAATATACGAGTAATAGAAAACCCCTATTGGTTTGGCAATATACGAAATCGCTCTTTTATCATTGACATGGCTAGTTCTTCTGAGACCTGGCTTATAAATAGTCTGCGTCTATTAGTTTTTTTAGCAGGCATATCATTATTTTCATTGTAAGTAACGTACGCAGCAACATCGGCGATATCAAAAATTGTAAAAATATGCTAGAGGCCATGTGTATGTTCGCCGTTGGGTGGAATATCTCATGAACATTTGATCGTAGATCGTAGATCGTAGCAAACACGCGACTCGTTCTGTGGATACTTGCCAGTATTAATCTTGATACTCGGCTTACGTACTTTTATGCGATCCAGCTCTCTGTCTAACAATATTTCTAGCCGATTTTGCGGCTGATTTTGATTCCAAACCGTTTTGTTGTACTACTGCTGGCTGAACCATCTAAAGCTACTTTTTTGTCACTCTCCCCCTCAGCGTCTCTTTTGTCGTTATCGTCTTCTTATTCTTCTTTTTTAGTTCCACCATCAATTTCGGCTTCGTCATCAACGCAATCTTCATTATCCGATGCTTCAGCATTGGTAGAATTCGGAGCGTTATTGTTCGTAAACCAATCCTCGTCTTCACTGTCCGAAGGGTCATCAGTCATCTTCTTCGCTGAGCAATCTCTTCAAGTGTTCTTGTTTTTCAGTGTAACTCAATCTAAAAAATATTAAATAAATTCATATTTTACAATTAAATAATAATATGAAAATAATAATATACAATAATATAATAATATATATTACGCTTATAGTAATATCAAATATATAATACAAATATTGTATTTATCATATTAAAGTTACTTCAAAAACTCAGCTCTCGATAATTCCTCCATCTTTTTTCTTATATAAAATATAATGCACACATACGAGTATACCAAATAATCCAAACTTTCTCAGCTGTGACGAAAGATAAAAACAGATCTATACGGCTTTACTGCTCCAAAAATATAGGGATGTTTGTGTCTACGTGTTTGAAAAGTTTTCTCGAATATTCTTTAATTATAAAATTACAAAAATATCGACTCTTCTCCTTCTATTCTTCTCTTTTATAACTGCTTTAGGGTTGCAAAGGTAACTGTAAATAATTTAATTGTTATATTCAGGTAGGAATACCTTCCTAGAATATAAATAATTAAATATTAATCGAATGCCTTTAATTGTTTTTATTTATAATGGACTTTTACCAAGAAATTTAGAGACGAGGCACCCGCAGAACATTCACACTAAATTTTAAATAAATCGGTTCATTAGAACTTGAGATATCGTGCACGCCAAGTCGAAAAAAGTAGTTTCGAGAAAAACGCGTTCAAAGTTTTGAGACAAGTCACAATGGCTATAACAATGGCGTCACAAAAATGATGGCTGTACATAATTCATAAAATAATTGAAATTTTTAAAATTGTTTTAACGGCAAACTTTGGAAACATGGACAATTTTTTTTTATTTTTTTTTTTATTTTATTTTTTTATTTATTTTATTTATTTATTTATTTATTTTTATTATTATTATTATTTTTATTATTATTATTATTATTAGTATTAGTATTATTATTATTATTATTATTATTATTATTATTATTATTATTATTGTTATTATTATTATTATTATTATTATTATTATTATTATTATTATTATTATTATTATTACTATTGTTATTATTATTATTGTTATTATTATTATTATTATTATTATTATTATTATTATTATATTTATTATTATTATTATTATTATTATTATTTGAGTATTATTATTAGTATTATTATTATTATTATTATTATTATTATTATTATAATTATTATTATTAGTAGTAGTATTATTATTATTATTATCATTATTATAATTATTATTATTGCGAAATATTACGCAAATTATTCTAATGTAACATTGGAAAATATTTTGCATAACACAGGCAAAACAAAAAAACATACTACTCTACTCATGCGTCAGGAGCCATCTATGTGTAGTGACCATTAAATAAAAGATCAAACATGTTGAAACATCGCAAACAGAAATCATCTAAAGGTGATGGACAAAACAATGTTCTTCAAAGTGAATTATTGCCGAGACTATCAACATCAGGTTTAAGTGTAGGTCAGGAATTCTCTGGTACTGGGGCACAGCCGAAAACAATTCGTCGATCATTCCGATACGATAAAAGCGAGGAATGTGCAAGGTCGAATATATTTGTATCTCGATTGGCTTCATCTCTAATCTCACCAGTTAGGTCGAAAAGTGTTAAAGAAAATATTTTAAGCAGCTACCGAAGCCGAAATCGTAGTGTTGTACCTAGGCTTAGAAGCGCATCTGAGGGTAGAAGTGCGTCCCGTGCACGATGTGGAACTTCACATTTTGTAAAATATTTATCCGACATTGAAAGCTGGACACCTTTCACAGGTACCAGAAGTAGAAGTGGTGAACATATGAGTACTCAAGAAACACTCAGCCCTAGTGATGATTGTAATGCCTTAGACCTTGACCAAAGCAAGAAATCATTTAAACGTCGTGAGTGTTATCCAAGGGCAAATAAAAAAAAAAATAGTACGTGGGATCTCCTAGATTTAGAGAGGTCACAAAAGCTTAAAATCATAAACAAGGATTATATCAAAAAACAAAACGGTATGTCGGTTATAACAGGCATAGTAGGGGCTGCAAGTACACTTTACGACGATCAACTACCACCTAATGTTGGTAGGTCATGTTCTGCATCACCTCGCAGAACGAGAAGCCTGTCGGCATCGTTGCCACACCGTCAATATTCACAGACACTCACTATCAGACCATTGACTAAAACTACCTGCCAAACGGTTAGGTTTCAACAAGAAGCAGCTGTTCGCTCTTGTCGAAGACCCAGAGACCATCAACACAGCGACTTGGCATCCCCTGAAGGGTAATAAAAATAAAACAAAAAACAACTCTTTAAAAGTGTTCTATTTTTTATTTTATTATTATTAATATTATTGTAACTTATTTATTTTTAATTGTGAATCTTGCAACATTTTTTATTATTATTATTATTATTATTATTATTATTATTATTATTATTATTATTATTATTATTATTATTTTAAGACTCATACGTTTTGATGTTCCATTTATTATATGTACGAGTATGTACATGTAAAAAAAAAACAAGAAAAACTCCCTTCGTTTTGTTCACATACTTAAGATGTATGTGCTCTTGTATATATATTTTTTTGTTGTATGGCATTTATGCCACAGAACTTCATTAGTGGGGTTCACAATTTGGCTTGGGCCATGTACGAATCCGTTGTTACATATTAAGGCTCCAACAGATGTGTCTGTTTTCTAATACGATCAACCCCACAGTGCCTTCCTTCTCTATCTATCAATACGTATAATGTATTTCGCCATTTTCAGCTCATTTTCTGATAAATCATCATTTCATATTCATCGCTATAATGTGTTGCATGATCCATCATCTTATTCTTAATCTTCCTTACTCCAACATCGATGTAATATTGAGTTATTTTGAGTTTTTAATCTATTGTGTGTATACATGTGTATATGGATGTAAAACTGTTTTAAATTTTATATTTAAATGTTAATAAATACTTACTAAGAATTTCTTATTTTTATTTTTTCAATATTTCTAATCTAACAATGCTAGAGAGGGATGTTATCCTCGACAAGAGTATCGCCCTAGAGTTTCTTCAGTTAAAAAAGGATTAAAAAGCGTGATTGGGGTAAGTTTATATAATTTACATAATCTTACTACAATTATTATTATTGTTTATTCTTTAGATTTTATATAATACAAGAATATGAGAACTATTTAAAGTGTACCCTTTTTAAAATAACAGGCCATATAAAAAGTCTCTGCGGTGTTTTTAGTACATTTTTGAAAAAAAAAATTTTCTTTATTCAAAATCAATTTCAATCAAGTACATAATGGCCATTATTATCTATTGCCTTTTGCCATTTCCCGGGTAGCTTTATAATTCCAACGGTGTAGAACTTCTGTGGCTTATCAGCGAAAAACTTGACCAAGTGATTTTCAGCGGCACTTCGGTCCGCCAATTTTTTACCAACAAGAGAGTTTTGCAAAGGCCGAAACAAATGGTAATCAGAGGGTGCAAGGTCCGGGCTATACGGTGAATGCATCAAAACTTCAAAACCAAGCTCCGTCAACTTGTTCCCTCCGTCAAAAAAACCGCGGAGACTTTTTATATGACCCTTTGTTTAGTGTACATATATTTCTATATAGTCTTTAATCTAAGACATCCTAATACAATAAAAATTTATGATAATCATATCCGTGCCAGTATCCGTACGTTTTTATAACTCAATTCAAAAACCTTTTTATTATTTAACAACTAAACGCATCCAAGGATGTGTGGAAAACTAATATACGTAGCCCATAGTAAAACTTATTCGTGTTCGAAATTTTGACATCCCTTTAAAATGTGTAATATAATGTATAATATGTATAATATAATCATAAAACACTTAGTCGATTTATTTCAGTTGAAGAATGACCAAAGACTTGATCTTTATATTGGTTAAGTTAAGGTAATTTTTGTCAGTTCTACAAGGTGCGTTCCAAGGTAAACAGGACTTTTTAAGTATAAAAACGACAAAAGTTTTTATTTAATACATGGGCTGAAAAGTCAGTGCCGTTTTATAGTAAAACAAAATTTTTGCAAAATTCAACTTTATTTTTTAATATAGTTTCCTTCGAGGGCGATACACTGATTGAAACGATTTTTTAATGTTTCGATACCAGTTTTGTAGTACGATTTCGTACAGAGCCTCAGATATCTCGATCAACTTCACTTTACGGTCATTCGTAATCATTTTGTGAACTTTTTTGATGTTTTCATCTGAAACAGCCTCTTTTGGACGTCTACTGCGTGCATCATCTTTGGTGCTTGTATGACCACTTTTAAATTTTTCAATCCACTTGCGAATGGTTGGTGCAGAGTCCGGGTAACACTTATCAAGCCATTTCTTTGCATCGGCTGCATTTTTTTCCCAATAAAAAGCAATGATAAATCAACACACGAAATTGTTTTGAATCAATTTTTTTTTTTTGACAATAACAAAAGTTGCTTCACGCAGAACGCTATATCTCGAGAACTAATCCGACAATTGTCAAATTTATACACGTATATTTTGAAGGTTTGTACTAACTGACAATGGATTTAATCCAAGTGGTGCCTTCTCTTAGAAACGGCACTGACTTTTCAGCCCATATGTTAAAGTAGCCCTCTTCCAACTCAATACAGCGATTTGTACGGTCTAAAAGCATGTCGAATGAGTGTTTTAGATCGTCGACATGCATGTCCTTCTGGTTGTCATATGGATGGATTCTACTCTTACCTTTCATCGTAAAATTAATTTTTACCTAAAAGGTAAAAGTCGCACGGTGAAGTGATTGACAGTTAAAATGCGATTTTTAGCCAAAAAATCAGTCACAAGTGTTGATCGATGAGATGGTGCATTATTGTTCAACAAACACCAATTACCTTCTGTGCGATAAACTTGCCGAATACAAAACGAATACGAATACAATGCACCAAACGCTTAAAAATACCAAGATAAAATTGTACATTAACTGTCTAACCCGATGGAACGAACTCTTTACAAACAATGCCCTTGGAAAAATTGTTAGAAATTAATATCTCTTTTGTGTTTGTGTTACGTATAAGCATGCTCAAAGATATACTATATATATTTCTAGCTCTTTAATTGTAGTGTTTTTGTTTATGTTTATGTTTACTTATAGTTAGCTGTTTCAGTGGCAGTTCCAATTCATTTGCCACAATTCGAAAAAACACAACAACAAAAATCTCAAAATTCGTCAGCAAGACCAATTTCTCCTTTAGTTGGTCCAAGCAACCGGCCACCGGTAAGCACTATTATAATTAAGGATTTCAAAATTTTCAACTTCTTTTTTTGTGAATGGTTGGCTTGAAACTAAGTAAAGTTATGCAAAAAAGCACTTGCTTTTTCTGGAAAACGAATGCTTTTTGTCAGTTTCTTTCAACGAACACTGGAAGATCCTTTTTGGCTTTGATAGGATGTACACAGAGCAATGTTCCCACTTTTTTTTTACATATATATTGTATATAAAATATATATATATGCACGGATAATTTTCCAACTAAACAACGTTCATAAAAACCGCATCACATAATGAATTCTTAGAATTCATAATTACATCAGATTGCAATGGCTTATCCAATAGTTATGAACGGAGGACTGTGATATAAGTAAATGAAAGTGAAATGTCTGGTAAATATCAGCAATATCAATATCAGGGTATCCTTCGCACGACTGATGAAGGAAAAAGAAAATTTGAATCCACTAGATAGGAAAAAAGGTTCAGGGCGAAAACGCATGACAACCCAGAAGATTGCCATGTATTACAAAAAATTACCATCGCTTTAAAAGTGCTTTTCGTATAAGAGTAGAATTTTATCAAATTGACGTAAGCGCCGATAAATAGGTTTATATGGAAACGACCAGCAAAAAAAGCCTCTCATTATCTCTCTCAATCAGTTCATGGAACGTGGGCGAAAAGGCAAGAGTAAAAAGTATCAAGCAGGCTGATTGGCGATGCGTAATATGGTCCGACAAAAGTTAATTAAATTTTTCATGCGTTTTTGCACCTTGTCACAGACCTTTATTAATAATAAGTATAGAAGTAGCAACAGTCTTTCAATCATCTTCAGCTCAATACTCGTACAACATTTGAAAACGTTGGAGTTTCCATTCTAGACTGAATTCGCCCGATCTCAACCCAACAAACACTTATATTATGTCATGTAATGAAAAGTAAGATGGCTAAACATAAACCAAATATTAAAAAAAAAAAAAATCAAAATTAAGTTCTGGAACATGTATGTGATACCGAAATTTCACAGGATATTATCGAACTTCTAGTAAATTCGATTCCTTTTAAAATAAAAGCGGCTATTACTGTCACAGGAGGAGTACATTGGTCTAAATGATTTTGTACTGTTCAATAAACAGATGAAAACTAGAAGTATTCAACTCAGTAAAAACTTCATTTCATTATTAAAAGAATAATCGCAGTTATTAAGAATTTTTCAATTATTTCGATATGGTGCGGTTTTTATGACCCCGAGTTTTCGTATACATATGTGTCTATTGATATTGCATTTTCAAATCATAAATACATAAAAATTAAAAGGCTACGATCTTCGAGAAATCTTCCCAACTAGCCTTCTTGTAAAAATTGTGCATCAACCTTATATGCTATATTGTATAGAAGTCTCCCTTTCTGTTGTTTCTTTGTGCGTATTTTTTCTTTGTTTTTTGTTTATATTTTATTTTGTTTAATTTAATGTATCAAAATTTTGTATTTTTGCAGGCTGCTTCAACGGGAGCAATAAGAAAACAGTTTCAAACACAACTCAAGGGCTCTCAAGCGCATTCCTCAACAAAAAGAAATGTTTATCAGAAAGCTACTAGCTCGAAGTCATATTTAGAAACATCATTTGAGTGCAAAGCTTCAGGCCGTACTGAGGTTTCCGAAACAAAGAAAACCGCACCTTCTTATAGTGCTGCAGATAGATTTCCTTCTAAAAAAATTTCTATATCTCAACATATAATAGATCTGCAGAAAGAGAAGAATTCTAAATGCGAAAAAGAAGGTCAATATAAAACGGCGGGTAGTAGGAGGGAAGCTCCTCCGTCTTCACACAAATATAGAGACCACGTCTTCAGACGTGATTTGCATGATTTTACGCTAAACATCACAGACATGGAACTTACTAAATCAACTGTAGGTCGATGTGTTCAAGGTGGTCCTGAGAAGCCAACAGTGTAATTTAACAGCATTTCTTTTCTGCAGTATACAAATCCTCGACTAGATTTACACCTAAAATGCAATCGCGGGTCCCATTCCAGTGATACAAGTTCAGCATATAGCGGAAGCGATACAATGACATCTTTGCATAGCTCCGCCCTGGATGGGGACGAAGTTGATTTAAGTGGTCTAGTTGAGTCAATTGTAGATTCCGATGAGGATGATTTAGTTGAATCGATGGAGGTAAGTCGACCCATGGGAATATAAAATTTTATATTCCCATATAAAATATAAAATTTTATGGGAAAATCCAGAAAAGTTGTTCTATCTGCTATCTTAACGCAGAAGTTTAAATTAGGGCTAAGGCTTTTATCTCTTTTATTATTATTTTTTTTTTCTCTAAGACAATGGTAACTTTCATAGCGCTTTTGCTAAATTCTTGTAATTTGTTATCCCTGAAACATGGTTTATTATTATAAAATGAGTACTGTAGATGTTAACGTTCTCATCGGCCTATAGTATTATACATTCTCGTAATTGTACCATGCAAAACGCCAATTTAACCACCAATACATATACATATGATCTTATAACATAAAATTTATTTATTTAACTTATTTTACAAATGTCATAAAATTACATATTTCTTTTTATTTTGATTTATTTATTTATCAAATTATTTTTAATTTTTAATTTTTAATTGTTTTTTTTGTTTTTTGTTTTTTGTTTTTTTGCTCATCACTCCATTTTTTTTTCCAATTCATTTGAAAAACAAAAACACAAACGCAACACGAACACAGAGTCTCAATGTTCGCGATGCCGTACGTGAATGCCTTGAAAAGGACCCGTCTGAGAGGACCGAAGAAGACATTGAGACACTTCTCGAGTTTACGCAGGGGCTTAAAGCTTTTACAAATATAACACTTGCGGTACGACGAGCTTTATGCTCGGTCATGGTATTCGCTGTCGTAGATAAAGCTGGAACTATAGTGATGAGTGATGGCGAAGAGCTGGACTCGTGGAGTGTTTTAATTAATGGTCATGTGGAGATCGATCATGGTAATGGTGAAAAGGAAGAGCTCCAAATGGGCGATAGCTTTGGTATTTTGCCAACTATGGATAAATTATACCATCGTGGAATTATGAAAACAAAATGCAATGACTGTCAGTTTGTGTGTATTACTCAAACAGATTACTATCGAATTCAACATCAGGGTGAAGAGAATACCAAACGTCATGAAGAAGATGGCAAAGTGGTGATGGTAACCGAGCTACGACAAATCGGTCCTGATACAAATGTAAACAGTGCAATGAAACGAGGTCACGTTGTAATACGTGGCACAATTGAGAGGCTACTTTTGCAATTGGTTGAGGAAAATTCTATGACAGATCCAACTTATGTGGAGGATTTTCTATTGACCCATCGTACATTTATAAGAAATCCACAGGAAGTGGCAAGTAAATTGCTCTCTTGGTTTGAAAACGAGGAGGCTGGAACTTCAGCTTCACCACAGGAAATTCGCGATCGTGTCACTAGAGTGGTGCTACTCTGGGTCAATAATCATTTTACCGATTTTGAAACAGACACAGAAATGATGGAATTCCTAGAGACTTTTGAAAGTGGGTTAGAACGAAAGAATTTGCTAAGTCAATTAAGACTATTACATATTGCGTG
Source organism: Volucella inanis (assembly GCA_907269105.1). Lineage (NCBI taxonomy): Eukaryota > Metazoa > Arthropoda > Insecta > Diptera > Syrphidae > Volucella > Volucella inanis. The sequence goes on from OU026158.1 coordinate 40,460,300, forward strand.
TGCTGCAAAGGCAAGAACTCGAACTGTTACCCTGGCACGATCATCTAGAGATGAAAATCTAAATTTTAGCTTTGTTGGAGGCTATGAACGTTGTGGCTATGGTATTTTCATTTCCAAAGTAGAGAAAAACTCGAAGCCAGATGATGTCGGCCTAAAACGTGGTGATCAAATTTTAGAAGTTAATGGGCAAAGTTTTGAACATGTGACAAATGCGCGTGCAATGGAAATAATTATGGGATCCACACATCTAAGCATAACGGTAAAAAGTAACCTTTTATCATTTAAAGAAATGATTCAATCCCCTGATAGTGGATCACCGCGACCACGTACGAATCCACGTAGAATTTGTGCCAATGATATAGCAAAATTACATGGTAATGCAGATGTACGACCTTCAATAATGCGGCTTTCATCAGCCGATATCCTTAGCCATGATCAGGTAGATTGTTGTCCTTCACCATATCGAGAGCGAGAATCTAGTACAAGTGGAACACTTGTTGGCGGTATACAATCAGCTAGTCATTTCGTAGCAGGTCTTCTTGGAAATTCGGGAAGTAGCAAAAAAGACAGTTCCACATTATCAGTTGCTTCCTCAAATAATTCAACATCATCGTCTTCATCATCCATGAGCACTAGTACTGGCCATCAAAAGGGTGGATTTATGACATTGGGCCCAAAGCGACGCCTTCAAAAAGCACTCATAAAAATGAATCTCTTACCAAAGAATGCAGCAAATTCTACGTCAGTGGATGCTGGTGATGCAATTTTACTTCATACAGATGGAAGTAGTGCTGCACAAAATCAAGATGATGGGCGAACAACAAGTTCCACTAATAATGCTCTTTCGAACACTATAACAAATTATAATACCGGTGGAAATCTTGCAGGTATGTACCACTCACGCAGCAATCCTGACTTAACATCGACAATTTACTATGAAGACACCCGCCAAATGGACTATCCCGAACACGTTTTAAAAGTGTATAAATCTGATCAAACTTGCAAATATCTCTTGATTAATAAAGAAACTACAGCGCATGAAGTTGTTATGTTAGCCTTGCAAGAGTTCGGTATTCACGAAACCAGTTCTAATTTTTCACTATGCGAAGTTTCTGTGGGTGAAGGTGGAATGGTTAAACAAAGGCGGCTACCAGATCAATTGCAAAATTTAGCTGAGCGAATAGGATTAGCGTCACGATACTACCTCAAAACGAATGGCATTACCGAAACACTAGTGCCTGATGAATTGGCTTTGGATTTGGTTCGTGAGTCAACAGTACATTTTCTACAATTGAACGCAAACGAAGTGGCAATCCAATTGACTTTTCAGGATTTTGCGATTTTTCGACAAATCGAAAGCACTGAGTATGTTGATGATCTTTTTGAGCTTAAATCGAAATATGGAGTGCCAATGTTAAAACAATTTGCTGAATTGGTCAATCGTGAAATGTTTTGGGTTGTTACTGAAGTTTGTAGTGAACATAATATCGTACGACGTATGAAAATTGTAAAGCAGTTTATTAAAATCGCACGTCACTGTAAAGAGTGTCGAAACTTTAATTCCATGTTTGCTATTGTTTCCGGACTAGGCCATGTAGCCGTAACACGATTACGTCAAACATGGGAAAAATTACCCTCCAAATACCAAAAACTATTTGCAGATCTGCAAGATCTTATGGATCCATCAAGAAATATGTCCAAATATAGACAGCTAGTCTCTGCTGAGTTTTTGGCACAACATCCTATAATTCCATTTTATCCAGTAGTTAAGAAAGATCTGACGTTTATTCACCTTGGAAATGATACAAAAGTTGAAAATTTGATTAACTTTGAGAAACTCCGAATGATAGCCAAAGAAGTTCGAATTTTAACACATATGTGCAGTTCCACTTATGATCTGCTTACAATGCTTGAATTTAAAGGACAACCACCAAGCTCAGCAATGGTAGCTCTTAATCAAATGTCTGTTTCTAGTGGGTCTCATCACATTCACGGAAGTGCTGGTCAGGCTACCGTGAAACGGCGAAAAAAATCGACAGCTGCTCCAAATCCCAAGAAAATGTTTGAAGAGGCACAAATGGTGCGACGAGTTAAAGCATACTTAAATAACATGAAAGTAATAACTGACGAAGATGTTCTTCATGGACTTTCATTGGAATGCGAACCGAGTGCTACGAGTAGTGGAGGAGGCGGTGGCGGAGGTGGTAGCAACAGTACCGGCGGTGGTGGTGGTGGCAGTATAACTGGTGGTTCTGCGCCAAATTCAGTTATAATACGTAAACGACATCCATCGCCCACATTGTCGACAACAAGTAGTACCAGTTCAACGAGTGAGGGAAGAAAGGGAGGACTTGGCCCAAAATTTGGTACAGCATCACCGCAGGCTGTGAAAAAAATTCTTTCCCTTTCAGAACCAACTAAAACGCGCCCATATCAGCCAAGACATCCTGGAATTATGTTGCCACTAGTCGGTCATCCACACACATTTCACTATGCATTACATTCATCCATAAGTCCGTCCCCTTCGCCGGGGGCACACCGCCGCATGGGATCAGCAACTGGTGGTGAGTAAAGAAGTTTCAATAAATTCTAAGTAGAATGCTTTTAATTGGAGGCGAATGGATCATAAAAAGGATCCCCAAAGCCTTAAAGAGTTCTATTTTAATTGGTTTTCATATGTAAAATTCAAATAAAATTTCGGTTTTATTTCGTTTCTTCTGTTCGTATGTGTCAAGTACCCGTAGGTGGAGGTCGAGCTGTTCACGAACGCTCCCATTCAGATACCCCAACTCCTCTGCCGTCGGTGGATTTGTCAGTGGAAAGCAGTAGTGTTACTTCATTTAGCAATCTTCCGCTCCGCAAGACAATAACATCAGGTAAGTGGTGTAGTTAGAAATGTTGTTTTTTATTTTATCAAAAATGTGTTATATATAATAATTAAGTCCTTTTTAATGACTACTTAACTATGAGAAAATTCATGTTGACTGTTCCTTGTATGTTACTAATACTATGCCTTTTACATTCGAATTATGTTAAATGTTTCCTCTGTACATTGATAGGATTGTCTCATCCAACCAATTGGCAAATCTCTTGTATAATATTCATATGAAGTCAATGTATTGCTTAAACGATTTTGTTGACTTGTGCGTATTTTCATCAAAATTCTCATAAATCATATTTTGTTTTTAATAAAGTTCAAAAAATGGCAATATGTGTTACCTACTTATGTAAGCAATCACATTTATAAATTATTACATACTCTGTTTTATATATATATATATTGACGACAGAATCGAAAATATTTTCCTAAATCAAATTCGTATACGTAACTTTGTAACGTATTAACTATTGAATAGCATTTTTAGATATATCTAATGTGTAAAAAATTAATGTTGAGTTGTTCAGTTTAGTTGTTGTTATTAGTTGACAAACATTTTTTTTTTTTTGTATTCCATCCTTGTTAATAATTTTTTCTATTTTCTGTTCTGAATGGTTTAGTTGAGTAAAAACTGTTTCGGTGCAAAGACTCGAAAGGAAATGATTAAACGTATTCAAATGCTGCATTTTCCATTCCAAAAAAGTTTCAAATACTATTATTGTCCGAGGGGAAACCAATGAAGAATGTTTGAAACAGTGTCGACGCTTAGTAGTCAAAACTAGTTTGTTAGTACCCGGTGTAGGTTGCCTTAGGAATTCCGAACAAGCAGAGCAGTATCACATTTATTTGTCAGTTTTATTTCATTAAATTAGTATTTACTTCATCTTAGATCAAAAGCGAAAATGTAGTACAATATATATAATAGTATATAATATATGCTTTTGTTAAAGGGTTGTTAACGAGTACGCACAGATACATCAATGAAAACAATTCATGAGTTTTTCATTTTGTGTTCCCACCATAGGATATAACAAAATTAGCATGCCCATCGCGGGCATGCACACCTCTTATAATCTGCTTAATCCAATATTACAGATAGAAGTTACATTCTCGTACATACAAGCATATTAAGGCGAAGTTGTTGCGAAGTTGGTGTAATAAGCAAAGTTAGGTCATTAGTGAGTGATTTGTGTGCACAGCAAAAACTTTCCCAAGCGCTCCAACGTTCCAACAATTAAACGACATTAAGTTGAGTTATTTGATTAGTTATTATAAACCCTTAACTTTCACTTTACGAATGCAATTGAATAGTTGTTCACATAGAGTGATTACACTGATTAAAGAATTTAACACGTCAGGGGATAGGAAAAGCCTAATGCATTTGTAAAAGTTTTTGGATACTGGATTGATGGAGGAAAAGGATGTTTGGACTCAGTGGTGTATAATGCAACATTTAATGCGGAACCTAATTTACTAGTGTAATTTAACTTGTTATATCCTATATAAATACACACATGTACAAGTGTGTTTTTTTGGACCGCTGACGAGAATCGAATGCCGATCCTGGTACTTTTAGAGTCAGTACACTATCACATGAGGTACAGCCATATCAAATTTTTATTAAATGGCTGAGAGATGGATCGCATAAAAAATTCTGTCGTTGATTTAAAAATTAAAAAAAAAAAACGTGTACGAAATATTTGAATAGCTTATATGTGTTCTTTCAAAGACATTCATTATGTAAGCACATTAAAACGTATCACCTTAAAGTTAAAGCTGTCTGTCTTGGGTTTCTGTCCAACTTTTTACTAACGCTTTTGTTTAACAGTAATTAGAGTTCAGTTTGAGCTTCTTTTTTTTTTTTTTTGAGTTAGCTATCAAGTAAAACAAAAACAAATAAAATGAAATAAACAGGTTCTGCAACGTCAAGCGATAGCGGTCACGGTTCCTATGTTCAGCCAGATGTTCATTTAAACTATACTGATAGCAGCAATAACGGTGGTCTCTATAACTTTAATGTTCAATTATCCTCGAATTCGAATACTTCACCGAAATTACAACAACGCCGTCATTCCGCGATACATGGTAAGTTTCAATAGATTACGATATAATCCCATTATTCATACTTCGTTTATTTAATTCTGATGTCTGTCAGTTTTCTACAAGCAATTATTTAACGTCGATATACTCTTTCTTTCTTTCTTTTTATTTTGTATATTATTTATGCACAAAACATCACTACGTTCTGTAAATATATATATATATATATAATTATATTTGCTGTTTCTGTATGTGGCATAATAAATTGTATAAACTGTGTAAACAATTTGTAAACATGACACATTATTAAACACATCTACACAATCCTACATATCCATCACACATCACCTGTGTAAAACTAATTGAATTGAATATGTGAAGCTCCTGGGTTTTATTACAATGCAATCACATTGCCACCGTCGCCTATTATGTTGAGTGCAGTGAATCAGCTAGATCACCATCAGACCATTATTAGTAGGAAGGCATCGCCGACACCACCTCCACCACTTCCGCATTCGAAGGCAGTTCTCGATGAACGTATGATCGGCTTAAATTTACAGCAACAACAGTATCATCACAATCAACCACCGTTACTGCCGTCATCGTCATTGCATAATCAGCAAATTAAAAATGGTAATGTAACTGGCGGCGGCATGTGTATTGATGGTAGCTTAGGATTTGGGGCAACATCAGTAAGAAATTTACAATATCATCCTTTGCCGCCTCCTCCTGTACCGTTGATTTCACATGCAACTCAACAGCAACAACAGCAAATCTTACATCATATACAGCAGCAACAGCAACAGCAGCATCAACAGCAACAGCAGCAACAACAGCAACAACAGCAACATCAGCAACATCAGCAACAACAACAACAACAGCAACAACAGCAGCAACAGCATAATAGTCAATTCCATGCGACGCGAAATGTTGGTACGTATATCGTTGAAGGAAATAAAAAATCAGCTGCTTAATCTACCACTATTTCGTAAAAAATAAAAAAAAATAAAAATTTTGCTACAGGGGACACACAAAACACTCGACACAGGCACCCTTAATTTTTTAATTTATTGATTCATTCATAAACTCACTCTAACATTACTGACCCATTCGCTTCACTAACGATATTTATAAATTATCATTGGTTTACGATAATGCAATAACTAGATTTATATTTTGATATGTTACATGTTGGTTGGTCGTTTTCTTGCATGAATCTTATTGACATTTCAATAAAGAAAAGACGCATATTTGTGCATGTACATTTATTTGTATATATCTACATATGTATTGTGTATATAATTTAATTCGTGCTGTTTTTTTTTTTCAAAATTTGAACGTTTATTTAAGAAAAACATGTACAATAGTATTATTCAAAGTATTGCCCATCTAAAGCTATGACTTTTTCCCATCTGTCTGGCAATTTGTGGATCCCATCTCAAAAGAACTGCGCCGAGCGCCGAGCGTTGTCATGATGGAAAATTATTACCTCGTGTCTTGTCGCATATTCCGGGCGTTTTTCGGCTGCTGCTCTCTTCAAACGGATTAATTGTGTTCGGTAGCGTTGTCCATTGATGGTTTCACCCGGTTTTAGCAGCTCATAATACGGCACACCCATCTGATCATACCAAATACAGAGCATTACCTTCGCGGCATGGATATTCGGCTTTGCCGTTGATTTGCCTGGTTGGCCGGGTTTCACGTATGATTTTTTGCGCTTGGGGTTGTCGTAATGCATCCATTTTTCATCACCAGTAACAATCCGATGCAAAAATGACTTCCTTTTCTGCCGTTCCAGCAGCATTTCGGACATGCAAAACCGCCCTTCGACGTCTCTCGGCTTTAGTTCATGTGGAACCCAATTTCCTTGCTTTTGAATATATCCAGCGAGCTCTTTTTGTGTTTGGCAACAATCTTCATAGAGTAATGCTTCCAGTTCTTCATCTTCAAAACTTTTTGGCTACCCAGGACGTTCATCGCTTTCCAAACCAAAATCACCACTTTTAAATCGTTCAAACCACTTTTGGCACGTTCTCTCAGCTAGCGCATGTTCACCATAAACTTCCACGATGTCTTTTGGCAGCAGTTTTCTTCATATTAAAGAAATGAAGAATAACTCCCCGCAAAAACACTTTTTCAGGCACAAAGTTCGACATATTTGAGTGAAAAAAAATGATTGTTGTTCACGCTTTAAATGAATGGCGTATACTGAAATGACGTACAATGACAGTAGCTTTTCAACCATGTTACAATGGAATAATAACAATAAAATAATATAAGTTACGCCATCTCTTAGCAAACCGCACGAATTAAGTTATAGACCCAATATATGATGGTAAATGAGTTGCAATATGTCGAGGCAAGCACCTTTTTTTTTCTTATACGTATTTGTAGTAAAGCTTTTGATTTTTTTTTCTTTCACTTTTTATTTTTTACATTTACCAGCTCTTGCATTTCGTTTGCATCTCGTGTCTTGTTTTATTTTATTTTTCTTTTGTTTTTGATTCGCATTGTCCATTCATCTGTCTAACTCCACAATATTAGGACATGGTGTACATGCCAATACTTTAGTGCCACCAACGAAAGGTCCACGTTATCCACCGTCGTACACGGTAGCAGCACACATGGCTCGATTACATCGTTTTGGAAGAGCACACAGCTTAGAAAGAGTCACTAATTCAATGCAGAGCATTGGAAGCAATGGTGGCAGTAGCGGGGGCACTGGAAACTGCTATCAACAAGAGCTAGGCGACGAGGATGGTAAGGAATCTAGTTTTTAGCAATCAGTTTTTTTTTTTTTTTTTTTTTTTTTTTTTTTTTTGTTGCTTTTTACGTATTGCTCTGTATGTATTTATTGTAAATGTACATGCGTAACATATATAAGTACATATATTTAATGCATGCTTCAAAATATGTAGTGATTTGTTTTGCAGCAGAACACTTTTGTGTTCTGTTTAAAGTTTATTTCGTGTGTTTGCTTACAATTTGATTTTCAGTACACTAAAGACGTCGTCACACAAAAAAGTAAGTAATCAAAAAAATAGCTTAACACGAGAACATGAAAAAAAAGAACATTCTAAAAAAAAAATGTTATTAAGAATATCGCCTACGATTTGAAAGAAGTCTTCTCGCTGTTCACATCTATTACAAAGCCCACAGAGTGAGTGCATCTACTCATAATTGTAATGTCATCTTTGGCAAAATAAATAATTGTATGAAAGTCCCTATACTCGTATTTACCAATTTTTAAAACCAACAAAATTAATTATCAATCAGTCGAGTCCAAATAGTTTTTAAAATTGCATATTTTATCTCGATTAACGTTAGTACGTGAATGAACAAGCCCCTTTTAACTTTCTGCATGAAAAAACGTCGGAAAAAAACATACCAAAATCCTTAGATGAGCATCGCAATCCTTGTGTGTACTCTATAGTTTTAATAAGATTTAATAATAAGTCTATGAAAGAAAAAAATATTTAAGATCGAGTGTGTGAGCCCATTTCAATATGGTTTATTCTTATTCTTATTATTAATATACCTACTTTTATTAGTGTTATTATATATAGTTATTTAATTTTTTTTTCTTACGCATTCAATTTATTTATTTATTTATTTATTTTTTAATGAAGGACAAGAAAAAAATGAAATAAAATCAAAATCCTTTTTTTTTATTTTAATTTTACAGAGGATGAAACTCAAGTATCTGCAGTATAATATGTGTTAAGAAGCAAAACGACAAAAACACAAACAAAAACAAATTAAACAAAAAAATGTGAACTAAATAAGGACATGCGAAATTTCGAGCAATTTAGCAATTAAATTATTTCTTATAAAAGTTTAGTTAATTTCTAAAATTATTTAGCTAATTGAACCAAAGATTTTCTCTTTGTTTCTTTACTTTTTGTCCGTCCCTAAGTTGCTTAAAACAGAGATCGCAATAATTGTAAACTCTTGACAAATTTGAAAAAAAAAAAATCAAAAATTTCTGATAATCTCAACAAATTAATGTCATATCAATTACGCCTTAAGGATACATGAAAACTTGTAAACGGAAACTACAAGAATATATCATATCATTTTTGATGGATTTGTATGTAATGTACTTAAATATGTTAATATTAATTTTGAATTAGTAAATCTTTCATTTTCATTTCTTTCTTTTCTCTTTTTTTTATATTGAAACAAAATAAGTATTTTTTTATAACAGCTTAATTGTTAAATTTATTGGCTGTCTAAAATCAAGTCTTCCAAAGAAAAACAAAATGGCATTGAATTTTTCTCGGATAGAAATGCTTTTCCAGTGTTTACTTGTAAAATTATCAATGGATTTATATAGTGTAAAACTAATAAAACCGTATGCGCGTCTCTGTTTGAATGTAATTGACATACCTTCTCTCCGTATAATATGTAACCCGTTGAAAACTTTTTTTATTTTATTTTATATTTTTTTAATATTTTATTTGTTTAAATTGTTATTTTTTGCGTGCAGATCCAAAAACCAATTACAAAATATAACTATTTTTTTTTTATTTGCAATTTTAGTAATTAAGATTTTATTATTTAATTTTATTTTGGTCCTACAATAGAAGTTTGATTTTTATGTAAAAATGCTTTGCTCGAAATATGAACGCTATCCTTTTTTTCTTATTTTTTTTTTCTTTCTATATAATCAAAGTGATGTAAATCTTAATATTTATATACAATATATAAAAAAAAGAACAAAAATAAATTTAAAAAAATATATATTTATACAGACATTTACATATAAAAATATGAATACTGAAACTTAGCTGTTTATATATGTAGTTGTAACCTATTTATGTATAATTATTAAAGAAAATCGAATGCATTTCAACAACTATTAAAAGGCAAAATCAAAGGGAAAGGTTTTTCTGCATACCGCAAAAGACTTAGTTCTAATCTAACAAATTTTTTTTTATCTAAAAGGTTAAAAATAAAAAATAAAAAAAAAAGAACAAACAAAGTTAGTATAAGGGTTAGTAGATATAAATAGTAGAATGTATTATTTGTATTGCTTATGAGAGAACACGCCTTAGGATGCCATTTAAAGGACGGAAATGGAAGCATTAAGTTTTAATTTAATGTAATATATGTATTTAGACATATCTCTTAATAGTTTTTTAATTTTATTTTACAAATATTTTGTATGTTTATTATCCTTTTAGTTTCTTTAAAACATCAGTACCTACTTTTTTCTTATAAGAATTATAATTGATAAATTCATTGCGAAAAATATTGTTGGAGATTTTGTTTAGGATTTTCGTTTCACGTTAATGACTAGCTTGCAATAGTTCTTTTGAAAGTCCATATTATTTGAGTATGTAGCTGTTTGTTTGCTTTTTTTTTTTGTTTTTTTTTTTTTTTTTTTTTTTTGTACTAGTTGAAATTGAGACAATTTATTCGTGAAAAATTTAATTTATCTTAAAATGTTAAGACGAGAAAATATTTGAATCAGATTAAACAATTCATGAATATAAAGGAGTCTTTGAACTATTCAGCTCAATATGTGAAACATTGTGTCCTTACCTCTTATGGCTTCATTGTTTTATGAATGTGCCTTAACTTTCTTTGCTTCAATTAAAAAATTGGTGAACTTGAGCTATTTTATTATGCTAGTATCTATTATTCCCAACTAATGTGGTTTTCAATTAATATTTTATTGCTCTCATTAAAAAGGCTCATTTGATTGAATACACTGATTTGCATTTGTTCTGTGTCTGACATACTGAATTTTTAGAAAATCAGTTTTCATAGAGTATGTTTAAAGAGCGAACTTTGCCAGAGCTCAGTTTTAGTTTGATTTTCTTTAAAGTTAAGTATAGGAATTTAAAATTTTTTTTTAACAATTACTAGAGAAAGTTGATTTCATTCTTTTGCCATTTCTTAAAGTTTCATTACACGGTTAACTTTACTTATTCCGGCTCTTTAGAAAGTGTGTGTATTAACATATGGTTATTCGGTGAATTTAAAATTTAATTTTATTTAATTATTCTTTTATATATTTTATGTGGTGATTACCATTAAAGTTATTTTTGCCTTTGGCGATAATGCTCGATGCACTAAAAGACTGAGTGACACAGTTTGTAAATACAACTTTTTTTAAATTTATATGTATGTTATTTTGAGTGCAAATAAATTGCATAGAAGAGGATGTTCATTAACTCTGCCATTTGAGTGAGCAAAAACTTTACAAAATTGGCTGACAAATTTTGTTAATAGAATAAGATAATTAATCTAACAGTTTTCATGTATATACATACAAAATCTAAGAGAAAAAGACATTCTTTTTTTTTCAAACTAAAAAAAAATACAATTCGTTTCGTAAATTGAACATTTATAACAAATAAATTAGAAACAAAACCAACTTGTGTCACAAGGAAAAAAAAAAACATTTCAACTCTTTGCTCTTGTTTAATGGGCTGTGGGAGTCTTCTTATTTGTTTGTGATGATAGTTCATCGGTTCAAATTGTCTTTATATGCATATTGATTTTATATTAAAACGAGATTAAAAGTAAAATCAAAACTAAAAAAGAGAATTTAGACGAAGGTTTAGTAAAGCCGTATTAAAATCGTACAGGGTAAAAATAAAAAAAAATTATTTTTCTCAAAATAGTTCCATTTTAAAGCTAAACATTATTATCTACTGAGCCAAATGCTTTTTTTTTAACCGTACCATCGGACCTATTGACGTGTATTGTTTTAACCTTTAAGAATAAATAATCGGAAGAAACCACATGTATAGTGGTGGACCCGAATTGAGCACACCCATTCCGGAATTAATTTTTTTTTTTTTTCTTTTAATTAAACGTAACTTATTAATTTTTTTTTTTTTTTTAAATAAATATGTTATAAGGAATCAACGTACTGATATGTCGTATATAGTATCATTTGGTTTTCATTGATTTCTTACAAATTGTTATCTATTTTGAAAATTTGGCCAATACCATGCCAAGAAAAAGCATACATCACTATGCTTAAAAGTTCTGATGGTATGCTTTGGGCTATGTTGCTGGTTTTGAGGACGCCACGCACATTTTTTTTCATCAGATCCAAACCGACAGAACTTGGATTCGCCGCTCCAAAGTGTGCTAAATTTTTGTCCAAAGTAAAAGTTACTTGAATATCAAGAACTGACTTCATTGCACAAATAAAAGCAGAATTGATTCTTTAAATTAACGGCATTTCTTTTGTTTCATTGACTGTCACCGACTGGTGGAAAATATACCGTTGCTTGCTACAGACGCTCAGACATTAGAAGCACTTTGTTCTTTGGGTAATTTTAGTTTCCGAAATGTTCTAATTTCAGGACGTTTTTATTTTTAAATTCACCTAAAAACTCGAATTTATTATTTTCACACAAATCTCTTTTATTATTTAACCATTAATCTTTGTTTCGCCTATAATCAGTAATGTTTGTTTGTTTATTTATTTATTATTTTTTTAATTGAATTTGATACAACATATCGTTACGGAGAGCCAGCAAAGAGATTAGTCATGTGCGTAGTGGAAAAAAAACCCACTCTTTTTGAATCATTTCATTAAATTATTTTCGTTTTCAATGGCTGTAGAATGAGAAATAACTGGTGCGAGATCGACTTTATCGTCTTCGTTTTTATCTGAAGCTTCGTCATAGCTATTGAGTTCATCTTCAGATGCGTATTTAAAATCATCTTCATCACATCATCGTCGCTGTCGTATTGGTTTAACACTCCTTATGACAAAATATTCCAAACTTTTTTCAGAAACATTACAGCCTTGGCTAAATGTATTAGGCACCCTTTAAAATTCGTTATATCTTCAAAAAAACAAAAAGTTTTATGAAATGAAAGGAAACAGATATGATAAATAAATAGTTTCATTGGAGATTATTAATATTTTGTTGGGCCGTCGTTGGCCTTATGACTGCAGCGACTTTTTGGTAATTGTGCTTACTAGCTTGCGACACTCTTTAGAATAAATTTCACTCCACTCTTGCTTTAACACATTCTTAAGTATTTCTTTTGATGAAATTAACTGTTCCTGAAATTAACTGTTCCTGTTCACCAACACCGCTGCCAGCCATGCATCCCCAAAACAGGTACCACGCATTCTTCTCCAACCCTTCGTCTCACAAAAGTGATACCAGGGTGCCAAATATCTGAACATTTAAAAAAAGGTATTTAAAAATGATAAATTCGACTAGAGAACATCAAATTTATTTAATTTTTTTTTTATTTTTGATGTTCGATTTAAAAGTGATTCATAAATAAAACGTACCTCAAAGTTAGATTCATCTGACCACAGTATATTGGACCATTCTTCTTCAGTGAAATGCACATGTTTTTTCGCCCACTCTAAGCGTGCCTTTTGTTTTTTTCCGAGAGCCTCGGCTTCTTGCTTTGCATCCTTTAAGTCCAACTTTCCAAAGTCTTCTAACAGTTCTTGAAACAAACAATTTTTTTTTTCGATCCTTCGACAACTCAGAAGCAAGCTCAGTTGACGTTTTCTTGCGATTTTTCAGGGAAGATCGTATTAGAAATCAGACCTCCCTAGGCTTGGTAACCTTTTTTCTTTCGGATTTTTCCCGATTTTCGTGCCAACCAGTCTCGCTGTACCGCTTAATTGCATTTTGCACGGCACAATGTGAACAATCCGTTTCTTTCACAGTTTCAGTTTGTTTTTTGCCTTCCTCAAATAAGAGCTGTATTTTAATATGTTTAGCCAGACTAAGTTCAGTTGTTTTTGGCATTTTACAAGAAAAATTAACAAATTTCACTATTATGAACAGTAAAAAGCAACTTGGTCACGCGTCTGTCGATTTCGAGCAATAATCGCAAACTGATTCTCCATCGAAAAAAGTGCATAAAAGTCGTTTATAACTTCATATAATGACGCCGTAAACCATAAATTTCAAACTAATTACTTCCGAGAAGTCATTTAGCAGCAAAGACTAAAAGAGAAGGGTGCCTAATATATTGGGCCAATTCTGTATTGCATTGCGGATTGAAGGGCGTTTTCAAACATTATTCAGTTAGCCACCTTCAGCGATTAATTGAGCAACTAGCTTACTCCTTTTAATTGGTTTTGTGAACTTTATGGGATATCGATCTATTGATCGGATTTGATGGAAACAAAAATGCAATTATGTTTTCATCGTCACTTTGAACTTTCTCAATTGGTGCATGAGCTGAGCAGTTATAATAAGCAAAATGGTTTTCGGAGGTAAATTATTTTCTTTAAAAAAGCGCATAACTGTAATTAATCCACTTTTTTAATACCTTGTGAACTCGAAAGATCCGCGATGTCATACAATCATTTTTCGACAAGTCGTAATGAAGTCGGTTATTAAATCCTTTTTTTTTTCTTTTTTTTTCAAATTGTGTGAGCCATCAGTATTTGTTTTTTGGGGCTGTTAGGCAACTTAAATATAATCCGCTTTCGTCGGCATTATATAAATATTTGAGCCTGCATTAGCCCCACCTCAGCTATTTGACCGAAGTATGTGCATAAACGGAGTAACCGGTCCAACATCACTAGAAAATATCTCGTTACCAATTTTTAATTAACGAATACCGTGTCGATTCTCCAATTTGGTAAACCATCCATCACATGTGTTACCTTTCTGAACCAAAATAAATACAAAAATGAGGACTCGCCACAAATATGTAGAAATTTAAGGAAAAAATTGCTCAGAAATTAGAACTCCAAGTTCAACTTTTTAAGAATTCAATATGCGGGTTCTAATTTCTGGAAGATTCGAACTTCTTATAACCTACCAACGAAATAATTATATGTGTGGCAAACGTACATTATTTATCTCTTCATATTAAAACGAGGACCAATGAGTGGTGTGAGAATAATAATAATATAAAAAAAACTATTTTAATTTGCCAGATTTAAATCTCTATTTTAACACAATCTTATATTTAAGCAATAAATACAATATTATTTCGGGTCGAACTGTAAATTACAATAAAAGTAAAAAATTTTTCGAAAACTTCAACTATGTTTTATGCATATAATCACATGGGTTTTTTTTTCTCGAAGACGTTGCTTTACACGTGTGAAATGGCACTGGCTACACTTAACGATAGCGGCTAAACTAATTTTCGAAAATAGTAAACAGTTTTAGTTTGAGACTTACATACACGGAAGAGCAAAATTCACATTTGCTTCAGAGCTTTCACTCTAATATTTTAATGTTATAACATTAAACCGAAGACACTTCATTGGGTTTTGCCGTCTAAATTAATGTATCTCATTTGAACATCCACGATTCTTAAGCTAAAACAGCTAAACCAATATATGGTATTTGTTGTCACATCGAATGCATTCCTAATTTCTACGTGCATCTCCTTTTACCAAATTAAGTCATCATACTGATTATCGTGCTTCTTTCGTTTGTTAATAAATACATATATATACTTATGGACAAAATAATAAATAAAGCTTGATGAAATTGTATTGTGTCCGCTTTTTGTGGCATTGATTGTATTTAGCCACAGAACTGCATACTTATTGACAACTCGGTTAACACGCGTATTCTAAGCCGTTATTCGTATAGAGTTCGTCGCATTTACTTAAAAATTTTAATAAAATGCACTGTGGCATTTTTATGTGGACAAAAAAATAAATACAGTTAACAGTTTTGAAAATTTTTATTGAAACCCTCGATTTTAATAAATTTTTTTAATTATAAATATTCATTTGTTTAATATCTGGTCGCATGACCTTTGTTTTTTATCACTTCTATGCATCTGTTTAGCATGAAGTTCACCAACTTTTGGCACACGGTCAAAGAAATAGATTTCCACGCTGTTTCGGCCTCCTGCCAAAGATCTCTTCTATTTTTCGGCCTTGTTGTGGCTACAACATCCTTAACCATTTTCCAAAGGTTTTCGATGGGATAAAGGTCTGACGACTGAGATGGCCATTGTATAACTCGTAATCCCTTTGCATCTATCCAGTTTTTTGTTGCTTTGGTTGCATGTTTTGGATCATTATCAGCCTGAAATGTCCAAATGATGGGGAGATTTTCTTCGGCGAATGGGAGAAGTACATTTTCTAGTATATTCATATACTCTTCTTTCCTCATCGTTCCCTCTATTAAATGTATAGGACCAACTCCATACCAAGAAAATCCTGCCCAAACCATATTTCCACCGCAATGTTTCACCGTTTTTATTGTGTAGCAGGAATTGTATGCAGAATTTAGAGGACGCCTTATAAACCGCCTAAGATCCGACCCAAATGAATTAAATTTGCACTCGTCCGTCCAAAATATATTTCTCCAATTTTTTTGGCCTTCCTCGCCAGACCAATTTCGGCGCCGAAGTGATTATTTTCCGTGTTAAAGAGTAATAGCGTATTTATTTTAATGTCCATACAAAACCAGACTACTCGTAACACTTTGCACAGAATTTTGTAATAAATGCGATGAACTCTCTATACGATAACGGCTTAGAGTAGGTGTACTTACAAGGTTGTCAATAAATAAACAGTTCAGTGGCTTAATACAATCAGCTCCAGAAAAAGTGAAAACAATTCTGGTTCATGAAGTTGTATTTATTATTTTGTCCATATATATATTTAACAGAAACAGTACCACATGAAATTAGACACAATATAACATATTTGAATAAATAAATTCTACAGTTTTACGAATTTTCTCTTTCGAAGCATGCTACTATAGGTATTTTTATATATTTTACTCCGAACAGTTTTTCTACGAGTTGAATGTATTTTTCAATATTTATAACAATTAATTTATAACACTCCCTATTAAAGTGCCAAAAATAATATAATTAGTTTTTTTTTTTTCCTACAAAAAGAGATTAAAATAAAAAAATTTGTCGAGAGAATCAGGACCTGATGCATATCGGGTATGCAAGAAACGAATTGCCTTATAGTTATGAGTAAATAATGTTGGGAGTCTCAATCAGGAATCACATTTTACAAAAAGTAACAATTATATATATTTATATATATATAAGACTATGTATACATATTTATATAAAGAAAAAAAAATTTCAAAGACAAACCAGCCTATAGCAACTTTATACCTGATCTATAATAAAACGTAAACCAAGTACAAGTTTTTTTTCAACATTTCTTATTGGCTATATATTTTTGATAACAAAATTATGCGTGATAGGTAGTGTATTAACTGAAAAAAATAAGAAGAGGTGATAGATTAAAAGAGATGAAGCGTTTCAAATATTATGATTTATTTATTTATTTTTTTTTTTTTTTTATTTTTCTCTTTATTTTTTTTTTTTTTTGAACAACTTTCGGAATAAACCGAACAAAATTTTCTCATGAGATTCATATCCAAGAACAAAATTGAAAGCATTCAAATGTATGTGTATTTATATTTTATACAGATCTGATATATATGTATATATACATATAATTACTAAAAATTTATTGAAATATTTAAATCTATCTATTTACAAAATATATGTGTGTTATGTGTATGTATTAAAGGGCAACAACAGTAAGTACAAAAACAATTAAATAAATCAAAACTTTAGTTTTTGTGTATGTTCTGTTAATCAAAAAGCCGTTATTCTACAGCCAAAAAAAAAATTTAACCATTTAGAAGTTTATCAAAATTAATAAATCTAAGCACTAAGATTCTCATTTTTTTAATTTTTTTATTTTTTATTTTTTTTTATTATTTTGTCATTAGGAACAAATATATATTTCTTTTCTGAAATATTCTTGTACTATTTTTCTTTTAAGTTTCTTTGTCTATACATAGTTTCAATTCACCATGTCGAAATTAATTATTTATCTTGTAGTTTTAAGCCCACCAAAGAATATTAATGAAAAAATAAACAAAAACGAAGAATAATGAATAATTAAATGGAAAACAGAGAAACATTAAGAATAACCGTAACAATAAACTAAAAACATACCGATGTTATTATGTGTGAAAATACAATTTATGTGTGTTTGCAAATATGTATGTATGTATTGATTTATTTTAAAGGCAGCTTGCTATGTATATTTTTTTAATTCCATATTTAGCACAAAGAAAAAAGCACATCATTTCACTATTATTTAAAAAGAAATATAAATATATACAATATATAAAAAAAATTAATCTCACTAAACTATTGAAATATACATATATGTATGTTCAAAACATTTACTACAAAGAGGTTATAAAACAAACTTAATTAAATGGAAAAATATTAACATTATAACCGAACTTGTTTGTAGCTTCCAGTCTGCTTAAAATAAAAATCAAACTTTAAGTTAAATTGGTGTACAAAAAGTAATTGTTTTATTTCTACATTCTTTCTCAATTTTATACAGTGTATGGAAAGTTGGTGGTTATTTTTTATTTTTTTTTTTTAATTAACGCGCGCTTAAGGGGTACTTGCACACAGCGCGGGCAAAGGAAATCTAGGGAGGAAAGAAAAAGAAGTGCCGAATGTTACTGGCAACTTCAATTGAACACTGGTGGTGAATTGATAGCAATGGAGCAAGTTGAGACAGGAGATATTTCATCGGTGTTCCAGGTTGTCTATTGACCAGATGTTATAAGCATCACCCATGAGTCTTATCGCTCAGTTTTATCTATCTTATCTTATCTTATCTAATAGATGCAGAGAGGTTTTAGGTGTACCTGACCAAATGCTGGCATTAAATTCCACTCTGTTGATTATTCCCCAATGCTGTTTATATCGCAATTTAACGAGCTAAACGTACATCCGAAAAATAGGGACGTGAGTCCGGGAACTAATATGAAAAGCGTAAAGTACTGTTGTCAGCAAAAAAATATATTGGATAAGAAGTAGTAAACAACAAATTAAACTAATTAAATCAATATCTAATGAATATTGGACTTGGAAACCATCCAAGGCAACTTGAGTTTAACGTTTCGGAAGGTAGTATTTAATCCATTGAAGAAGAAATTCATCGGTCCCAAATACACGCCACATTGATGTACAATTTAGTTTGTGCGAGTATATTTGTACAAACGGTATGATGGTGCTTTTTGACCACTTCTCAGTCAGTACGTTTATCACTATAATGTAAGTAGCTAAATTCCTTAATGCAGCACCACAACGTCACACGTTTCGTAACGCAACTCACGTAACGTATGGTATTCCCACATACGTTATCGAGCCTTAAGGGTCGTAATTTGACATTTTCTAATCCGTGATTTTTTAACCAAAATATGTCGATGACTATTGCAGTTATTGAAAAAAAGGTATACACAAAATACAATAAGTTTTCGATTGTTTGCAATACTAATCGAAATCTATTAATATTGCACATATTTAACGAAAATTTGAAAAAGAAAAATTGAGTTATTCAAGGAATAGCAGTGTACTAGCTACGATTCGTAGTCTCAGGTCGGGCAAATTTTTTGAGTGGTAAATTTTAGGAGATAATAATAAACACCATATCCATGGTATCTATCATATTTTCAACAAATACGGCTACAGAACAATTCAATCTACAATATTTACGTTGTATCTACTTTGTACTTACTACGATAAATTCAATAATACAGCAAAATAAAAATAAAAAAATTGCTTAACGTTTATGGACTTCGTAGGGCTTGGGTCCTAAACTTATGAACGTAGAACTCAAGAAAAAAATTTAGAATATTGCATTAGCGTTGGTTATGAGAATTTAACATATTTTGCCCAATAAGCAAGTTCAATAATTAATAATTGCCCAATAAGCAATCCAATAGTGGATTTGCTTATTTGAGTATTTTAGAATATTCTGCCCAATAAGCAACTTCCATAGTCTTATTGAACTGCCTATTGGAATAATTTATTGACCTGAAAAGCAGGGGTTGAAATAGATATAAATCAATATGAAAAGTTCCGAACGGATTGGTTTTTTTTTTGGATATTAGTATTAATTTATTGCATAAAGCTATTATACAGAGAGGAAAATAATTTTGCTCCTAATAATTTCTATCGTTCTGTATATTTATCGGAACGGAGCAATTATTCGAGTGAAAAACTACACCGCCCCGAAACAAAAAATATTTCTGGAAAAATTGTTCGCTCCTTTTCTTAGCAATTTTTTGTACGAATGAATTGTATTCGTATTTTTTGTACTAATGAACTTAAAGGTCACCAAGTTTGATTTAAATTGTGTAATTTTATTCTTCAACTTCTCTCTTCTTCAAATTATAAAATAACGTTAAATTCTTTCTAAACAACAATTAGTATGAGTCAGAAATTAAAACAGAGTACATGTCATTCAAACATTATAACAAAAACGAAACTATATTGGTGCTGCAGCCCGGTGCAAGCCAAGGTCTAGTTATTATTTTTTTCACTCTTGTGCTAGGTCTTTTGTTTTTTGCCGAATTCAATTCAAACGGCTGAGAGGCTTTTTCACAGGCAAAATTTACTCGTTGGTTTGCTATTGGTAGACTTGATCCGTGACACCATCATGCTTTAGCTATAACCATCCCTGATGTGCTCGAAAACTGTAAAATCGAGCATAAAAAAGTAGTAAAAAGTACAGTAAAAAAGTACTGCACTTGTAAAAGTGAAGTAAGTAGTATTTTTTTTAACTTAAAATAGGTTCCAATTAAATACATGAAAACAAATTCGGACTGAAATTAATAAACTCTAGAGTATTGATTTTAACAGTGCTAAGTGCAATAATCTATATTTCTACGAACGCAACTGACATCATGGGTCGGCGAAAAGATTTACTAATGCGCGAAATGTTTGATGCCATTTTGTGTGAGAAAAAAGAGAAGTCCAAATGTAAACAACCAATGTGCGGGGCTCAACTGAATGGCAGTTACGTAGGCAACCTCAAACGTCATTTGAAACGATACCGCACGGAAATCTACAACAAACTTTTAACAGATCAGCAAGAAGAGAACATGGATGGTTCATTAATTTCGCTGATTCCTGCAAAGAAACAAAAAATTAGCATCGAGATGTCTCAGCACGAAGTTCCACAGTCTTTGCTGTTTTTGGTGACGAAAAATGGTATACCTTTCAAAGCACTAGATTCCAAGTCACTTCGTTATTTGAGCAGCTGGTGTTTGAAGCCTTAAATATGACAATAGTGAATTCTCACAACATTGTAAAATATCTCAACATTGCTGTTGGGGAATTACGGAGTATTATAAAAAAGGTTTCTTATAAATTGTTATGTCTCAAAATTGATTGCGCTTCTAGGCTTAATAGAAGTGTACTAGGAATAAATATACAGTTCGCTGAAAATGACTCCATTATAATTAAAACGTTAGGAATAGTTGAGATGAATCAACAACACACAAGCAATAACATCAAGTCGAAAGTGATGGAAGTTTTGTCGAAGTACGACATAAGTACTATAAACTTAGTCTTCTTTTTAATCTTTTATTTCTTTTCACTCATTTGTTCCGTTCTAAATAATAACGTCCGATCGCGTTGACAGATATACATCGAATGCTTGATTTATATCTTTATATCTTTATTCAGCCAGTTCAGCTTCTTTCTTTCTTTTGTCTTTTACATTGTTCCCCTTTTTTTTCTTTGGAAGTGTTGCCACAATTCGGCCTTCCTGACAATTAATCGTCCCGACTATACCAGCTCCCGAATTTATCCAAGGTTTGATATTCGCCACATCCCATATACCCTCGTACGGAATCTGACTCAGTTGAAACCCTTCAACATCCTTCAATAAATATCATTTAATAGAACCTTCGCTACCCTATATGGTCCTTTACATTTTGGAATTACCTTCTTGCAAGCACCAGGCGTACTACGTAATTTTTTACCACTACATAATCTCCTTCCTTATACTTCCTGTCTTCTCTCATTTGACCTTTAAAATTTTTGTTATATTCCTGTCCTTTAACTATCTTTTGTTCCGCTTTCTTTCTTATTTTCCTTAAGTCTCTCTCCTTTGGCATTTCACTGTCTTTAAAACCGTCCTCCAAGGTTTTTTTTTTTTTTTTTTTTTAAATCTATAACTATTTCTCTTTGAGCGACTCTAAATAACAACTCACTAGGAGTAGTACCAGTACTTCTATGAATTGTATTATTCATTATTCGGATACTGCTCTCTTCAAACGGATTAATTGTGTTCGGTAGCGTTGTCCCTTGATGGTTTCGCCCGACTTTAGCAGCTCATAATACAGCACACCCATCTGATCAAACCAAATACAGAGCATTACCTTCGCGCCATGGATATTCGGCTTTGCCGTTGATTTGGCTGGTTGGACGGGTTTGACATATGATTTTTTGCGCTTGGGGTTGTCGTAATGGATCCATTTTTCATCACCAGTAACAATCCGATGCCAAAATGACTTCCTTTTGTGGCGTTCCAGCAGCATTTCGGACATGCAAAACCGCCTTTCCACGTCTCTCGGCTTGAGTTCATGTGGAACCCAATTTCATTGCTTTTGAATATATCCAGCTGCTTTTAAACGTTTTGAAATGGCTGCTTGAGTGACACCCAAAGATTCTGCGAGCTCTTCTTGTGTTTGGCAACAATCTTCATAGAGTAATGCTTCCAGTTCTTCATCTTCAAACTTTTTTGTCTGCCCAGGACGTTCATCGTCTTCCAAGCCAAAATCACCTCTTCTAAATCGTGCAAACCACTTTTGGCACGTTCGCTCAGCTAGTGCATGTTCACCACAAACTTCCACCAAAATACGATGACTTTCGGCAGCAGTTTTTTTCATATTAAAGTAATGAAGAAGAACTCCCCGCAAAAACACTTTTTCAGGCGCAAAGTTCGACATATTTGAGTGAAAAAAAATTATTGTTGATTACGCTTCAAATGAATGACATATACTGAAATAACGTACAATGACAGTAGCTTTCCAACGCATGTTCCAGTGGAATAATAACAATGAAATAGTACAAGTTACGCCATCTCTTAGTTATAGACCCAATATTTTAAATTTAAAACTGTAGATCCTAAATCTTTGTAATGCATAATATATATGATAGCCAACGTTTCTAATTCGGAGCTGTGTTACCTCGATTCACATTCAGTCCTACGCTTTGAGAAATAGAAAACTGGATGCAATTTATCATCACTCTTTTTCTGTATTAATATGGCGCCAAAACCAAATGAGACCGCATCGCACCGTAGCTCGGTTTCATCCCTGGGATCATATATCGCAAGTATCGGAGCTTAAATCAGCTTACTCTTTAATGTCTCGAAATACTTCAGTTCCTTTTCACCAAATTGGAAGTCAGCGTTTTTCTTTATAAGGTTGTACAGTGGTTGTGCTATTAACGAAAATTTTTTAACGAATCTCCTAAAGTAGGAACACAACCCCAAGAAACCATGTACTGCTCTTGAATTGCGTGGAACTGAGAAATTAACTACTGACTCGATATTCTTCTGATCTGGTTTAATACCCTGTGACAGTGTATCCTAAATACCGTATCTCAGGCTCCAAAAACTGACATTTATCCAATCTCAATTCCAATTTGTTCATCACAAGCCTATTAAAGATTTCTCTCATAATTTCCAAATGCTCTCCTATTGTTTCGGTTGCTATCATTATGTCGTCTATATAGATGTTTATTAATCCATTCTTATTAAATCATCAAACACTGTGTTTACAAATCGTTGAAATTTTGATGTTGCATTTTTCAACCCAAAAGGCATTTTTACGTGTTGGGTCATTCCATTAAGAATCGACCGACGTTTTGAACGACATCCCTCCAATTTGGCTGAAAAGTGGTATGAATACTCACTGGAGTGGTACGAATCATAAGGCAAAAAAAGATTTGTAGAATTCGCTATATTTTGCGTGTAACGGAACTTCAAATATTGGTAAAAAATCAAAATTTATGCTTTCTTTTATATTTAAAAAAATCATAACTTTGGCTTTGTTCATCAGAATTTGATAAAATATACCTTGCTGAATTCAGGAAAAGGACAACTTTCATAGATTTGGAATAATTGTTATTTTCAAAGGCGAAGGATATTCCAGAGTATCCTTTTTACATATATCCCTGAATAACTCAAAAAATGGTATTTTTTTTTATATATATTATAAAGAGATACGTCCTTTATTTCTATTTCAAATTTAAAGTTTCAAATTTATGGCGGCTAAGCATTCTGTAATAAATATTTTCATTTAAAAAAAAAGTCGCACTGGGGTCTTTGTATCCCAAGGCCCTAAAAACTAAAGAAAATTATTAGTTATTATCTTTTAAGAGTGCAAAACCTATTCTTCCGATGAAAAGGCAAAATATTTTCTTTTAATTACTCCTGTGAAACAGATGAAATATGATGAAGTTTCCGGCACAATTCTTAAATTAGAAAATCTCGATTCCATCAATAATTTTTCTTCATTATACTCCTGTGTGATCACGTAGGAGAAATCCATATACTTTATATTTTCAGTTGCCCAATTACATAACCGTAAGGGATTTGTTATGTGTTCCCTATACGGTCTTTGTAGGCTAGCTCTGGCAGCTAGTGTTTTTATTGTACCACCAAGTCCATCGCATGCGCTCTTACCATGAGAGGTCGCAAAGAAGTTCCATTCAGCATTCACTCCGAAATCCTGTTCATGCAATGATAAATTAAAAAGATTCATTTTGTTTTTGTGCTGCGCAGCAGATCAATTGAGAAAATAAATAATTTTCTTAAAATTTTGGCAATTCTGTGCAGTAACCCTAAGAGCTGGCGCTGAAATAAGTGTACTGCGATAGTATCATGCTTTAGACAGTCACTGATTACAACAAAACTTTCATTTTTAATATCATCCATCTGGTTCCGGTAATATATTCCAAAAGGGTGAATCGTCGCCTGTTCGTTAATCCAGTGGTATCCTTGCACTGCATCTTGCACAACAAAACCATAATTTTCAGAAAAGTCCAATAAAACAAGTATGTCCGTTTTCGTTAAACGGACAGGCTTTATGTACCTGTTTTGTTGATCAGTTATAAAAACATGACGAATGAAAAGATTAAGCCGTTTCAAAAAGCTCTAAATGAAATCCAAAGAGTTTTCAATGTAAAAACTTTCTCTAAATTGCTTGATATCTGCATCTAAGTTTTTCCCATAAGTTCATGGAACGCTTTGATCTTCTTGAAGTTTTCTAGATTTTTTGATCATATAGCTTGTCGATCCTGGAAACTCTTCTATAATTTTGTCGACGCTCCATTCTCTTGAAAGTAAATATAACAAAACAAAACGGCCACGGGGTGGCCGTGGTGTAGTGGTTTATGCATTATCCCATGCGACGCAATTCTGTGAAAAAGTCTTTTTATAGAATTTGTATGTAGTTATATGAAAATCCCGTCGGCGTCAACTCTGACATGAAGGCATAACACTGATGTTGGAGTGGTTGCTGGCTGGGCTAAATATAACGAACTAACAACTAGCACGTACTTAAGACCCACTGGTTGAGGATGTACTAGCTCGTCCCGTCCAGTTTGGCAACCACCTCTGGGAAAAATATCGAAACCTAATACACCTAAGTTTCAAACTGCTACACCACCCGCCCGCGCCCTGGAGAAAAATCCAGTAAAAGGGTATTCATATCCCCTTGGTGCGCGCGAGTTACATATGCAATTCCGCAATTCTCGGTCAATCCACCTAAACCAGCAAGAATGGGGTCACACAATGCAAATCCCCCAATATCAGCAAATGACACTAAAACCAATACTGCAGACTCAACAATTAACGGCTATAAAAACGATAAATTAATTATGGGCAAGACCAGTACTTCGTTTATAGCCATTGTTGATCGCAGCGACGCTGAAGACGGCGGGTCATCATACGCTAAGTTAAATTAAGATTTTCATAATAAACGAACGTTGACCGATAGAAAATTTATAAATTGTTTTTTTTTCTTTCGGGTCTCGGGTCTACCGACATCAATAATATTAAGGTATTTATTATTAACCAATTATTAGATGTAGTCCAAAACATTGTTAATAATATTACTGAATGTGCTGCCTTTAGTGATCAGGGTCTAGAAATAGCTTCAGGTTTAAACAGTACACTTATTTTAAAAATCAAAGAAGTTACAGCCGGTGCATTAGCTGCCGAAATTTATAATAAATATTCTTTGTCGAGCATTAGAGCTACATTACACAAATACAAAGGTGAAGATAAATATAACCTTAATATAGAAAAGGGTTATAAATCACACAACAACCAACACAAGACACCAAACTCTAAGAATCAAAAACCACAAAAAAAAGTGATAGCACGTTTAATGACAATAGGCCTCAGAGATCTGGACAATTTAGACAAAATGGAGGAGAGCAATCAAAGCCACCTCCCCATTCAAATCAAGTAAGAGTCCAAAATAATTATGGTTATAATAACAATAAGAACTCTGGACAACACAGATCAGGACGAAATAGGGAGAATCAAATGGAAGTAGATACTCTTAGTACTAAAGAGGAAGTGAATCAGATAGAAAACGAGTTTTATCAACTAGCCTCGGATACAAAAAAAATTTTTATTGAAATAACATTAAAAAGCAATAATTTTGTAGCCTTAATTGATACAGGCTCTACAATCAGCCTTCTAAATTCCAATAGAGTAGCCAATGAGTTATACAAAAAGATAGCAGAACATCCCATAAAAATTAATACGGTTCAATGTCTCCTAAAAGAGAAAACAGAACAAGTAAAATCCAAGTGTCCCGAACAATTTAAAATGCCACATAATGCTAGAATGAGATGGACAAAAATAGCATTGGACAAACCATACGATTTTTTAATCGGAATGGATTGGATATCGCAACACGCTAAAATAATAGATTTGCAAAGCCAAGAAATCTTATTGATGAATGATATCCGTCTTCCCTTCTTATCCAAATTAATCAACGAAGTAAATACGTTAAAAGCATGTGAAGCTAGGTACATTCAGACAGATCATCTCAAAGATAAGGAAAAGCAATCCATTGAAACAATTCTTAATAAATACAAAAAACTCATATTTCGCGAAGGAGACCAGTTGACAAACACGAATACAGTGGTTTATGAAATTAACACTACTACCGATGAACAAATCAATTCTAAACTTTACAGATATCCACCAAAACATGAAGCGGAAGTTCGAAAACAAATAGATGAAATGGAAAAACGGAGTATTATTAGAAAAAGCAATAGTCGATACAGTTCACCAATTATAGTAATTCCGAAAAAAATTGATAATTCTGGAGAACAAAAGTACAGAATTGTTGTAGACTATAGAAAGTTAAATCAGGTAACAGTAGATGATAAACACCCTCTTCCAAACATAGAAAGTATTTTGGATAAATTGGGCAAGGCTCAATATTTTAGCACCTTACATTTAGCTAAGGGATATCACCAAATTCTGGTAGCAGAACGTGATATCCAAAAAACTGCTTTTGTAACACCATCAGGCCTTTATGAATATGTCAGAATGCCATTTGGACTTAAGAATGCACCTGCTACGTTTCAAAGGATGATGAATAATATTTTGCAGGAGTATATAAACAAAATTTGTGTTGTATACCTTGATGATATTTTAATATTCTCTACAAGTCTTGAAGAACATCTAAAGTCTTTAGAGAAAATATTTAAAAAATTGCAAGAACACAATCTAAAAATTCAGGCTGATAAATGTAGCTTCATGAAACAAAACACTGAATTCTTAGGACACATTTTAACTTAAGATGGGTTAAAACCAAATCCAAACAAAATCAGAGAAATCGAAAATTTAAAAATACCAAAAACTGAGAAACAACTTAAGGGATTCTTAGGTATGACAGGATACTACCGCAAGTTTATAAAAGATTATTCGAAGGTAGCATACCCTATGATAAAATACCTCAAGAAAGAGGAGAAAATAAATATAAATGACCCACAATATATATCGGCATTTGAAAATCTAAAAGCCTTAATTACGGCACATCCTATTTTAAAATTCCCTGAATATGATAAACTATTTGTCTTAACAACGGACGCCAGCAATCATGCTATTGGTGCCGTTCTATCACAAAATGGGCATCCAGTCTGCTTTGTTTCAAGAACTCTAAACGATCACGAAAAAAATTATAGTGTCACAGATAAAGAATTTTTATTAATCGTTTACTCTGTTCAATATTTCCGTCCATATCTATATGGAAACACATTTAAAATAGTAACAGATCATGCACCTATTAAGTACTTACATAGCAAATAAAAAGGTAAAGAATTTTCTCAGAGAAATCAGAGATGGTTATTAAAACTACAAGAGTACAATTTTACTATAGAATATCTTAAAGGTAAGGACAATAAGGTTGCAGATTTTTTAAGCAGGTTAGAAAATACACCCAAAATCAAGGAAAATAACGATACCGAATGAAACATGGAACTAACAGAAACCATGCACTCAGTTGAGGAACAACAACTAGATCATATAGGTATTAAAGAGGAAATCGTCAACAAGTACAAAACACAACTTATATTAACTTATAATGTTAAGAAAAAAATTGAAATTTTTCATAATAGAAGGATAATATATCTGAACCCACTTGAAGAAGTAAGTAAAATCAAAGATGTTTTAATAAGATTCATAAAGAAAGGAATAATAGCAATATATTCAGAAGTTGATGATCATCAATACAACATAGTCCAACAAGTTATTATACAGCTATTCTCACGAGATGCAAATGTCAAATTCATTAAGTGTTCACAGAGCGCTGCTGAAATCCAAACCGAGGAGGAGGTACATAAACAAATTTCCATCTATCACACAAAGGAATCAATGCACAGTGGCGTTAACGAGACGTATTACACACTTAAAGACAAAATCTATTTTCCTAAACTTCATGAACAAATTCAGTTACTAATTGGCAATTGTAAAAAATGTCAAGAAATAAAATACGATAGGAAGCCAATTAAACCAAAATTTCATATTACAGAAACTCCAACGCAGAAAAACGAAATTGTTCATCTAGATATATTTCACATTAAAAAGAAATCCTTTGTTACAATTATCGATAAACTTACTAAATTTGCTGTAGCTTATACAATTAATGACAGAAATTGGAGATGCAAAAAGGAAATTTTAATGGATCATTTTTCTAAATTTGGAAAACCCAAAAGGATTATTACAGACAACGAATTCAAATCAGAACAAATTTTACAGTTTTTGAGAGAAAGTAACGTAGAAGTCCATTGGACTAAACCAAATAGCCATACAGGTAATTCAGACGTAGAAAGACACTTCATTCTACCATGTTAGAAAAATTTACAGGAGTAGAAGACAAAGATCTTTCAGTAGAAATGAAAATACAATTAGTTTTAAATAACTACAATAATCGGTTTCATTCTACAATTAGGACAACACCTAGAAAAGCTAAGGACGAAATTAGTGAACAAAAGTTAAGTAATAGAGTTCAGGAAACAAAAATTAAAAAAATTAATAAACTTAATGAAAAACGAGAAAATTACACAGAACAAAGAAAGGTAGGTCCGATTAAAAATTATAAACACGTTAGACATAAAGAAGAAACTAGATATAAGATCAAGAATTGAAACAATGTGCACTTAACAAATATTAAAAGACCACATAAATTTAATTTATACTATTGATCTATACTATTTATACAATACCAATGATACATGCAACACTTCAGATAACACCAATCAATGAGCAGTCAGGGTATTTGAAAATAAAAACAGAGACAGTTCAAATCACTTACCAAACTAATATTATTCTACACCTTATAAACCCAGAAGAAATATTACGAACAATTATTCTAAAAACTAACCTTCGGCATAAACAAATTGAAAATAAAGACATAATTTACAAAAGATTGGAAACTTTAATAGCTAAAATTAACTCAATAATGCCTAAGAAAGCAGAAAGACAGAAAAGAGGTTTGTTGAATATAGTAGGAAAGGCAGAAAAATGGCTTTTCGGAACTATGGACGATACAGACAGACAAATTATTTTCGATCATCTTGGAAACATAAAAGAAAACACACACAACGCAATTTACACAATTAATAACCAAGTCAAAATTAATCAACATTTTAATGAAACCTACATTCCTTACAAACCGTTTTACGGAATGATAGACAAAGAATGCTAGACACTTACAATAAAGTAGATAGCGTTATAAATAATGTTTTAAAAGAACAGTTATTCTTAGATCAGATCACTAAAATGGGTTTTATTGAAAATAAAGTCAACCAAATTCAAGATAATATTGTATTAGTTAAACATAATATAGTTCATCCAAGTATTATCACAGCACAAGAAATTAACAAATATAAAATCGATTTTTATAAACTCAAACTGTTAAAGGTAGGAGTTACCGAATACAGAAATAAAATTGTTGTTATAGCAATAAAAATTCCAAGAAATTATATATTAGTTGAAAAAATGTTAATAACTCCATTACCAAATAAAGAAAATTTTGAAATTGATAATAAAGAAGAATATATTGTAGAAATAGAAAATAAAACTTATAATTATCAACCCGAAGCAAACACTGCATTGTAACGAAAAATTGTAAAATTAGATATAATAAAGAGACGCAAATTTATCGTATAGATGAAACTACCATTGTAATTAAAAATGCTAATCAAAACTTACTAAAGCAAAATTGTGACGAACGAAAAATTGTACTTAATAAAAACTATCTTTTCAATTTTTACAACTGTCGAATAACATTACTTAATGAATCATTCGAAAATAAACAAGAAACCTTCCAAGATAAATATTTTCATCCCGATAATAACATTAATATTAAGTTTTCCAAAACTTTGACTTTTAACGATATTGTGTCTAGTAATTTCCAAAATATTAAAGAAATAAAAGAATTAAGACTACACACAAATATATTTTATAGTTTAAGCTTAAGCATTATAATAATTTTGATCATTGTAACATTTATTTTTACTTATTATTGTACTAAATCATATAAAGTAAAAATATCAGAAAATAAAATTCAGGAGAATTTTCACGCAAACCGAGGAAGAGTAACATATGCAATTCCGCAGTTCTCGGTCAATCCACCTAAACCAGCAAGAATGGGGTCACACAATGCAAATCCCCCAATATCAGCGAATGACACTAAACCCAATACTGCAGACTCAACAATTAACGGCTATAAAAACGATAAATCAATTATGGGTAAGCGACCAGTACTTCGTTTAGAGCCATTGTTGATCGCAGCGACGCTGAAGACGGCGGGTCATCATAGGCTAAGTTAAAATAAGATTTTCATAATAAACGAACGGTCCCCGTTGACCGATAGAAAATTTATAAATTGTTTTTTTTTCTTTCGGGTCTCAACGCGATACATAACTCTCGCGTTATTATAAAAACATAGACTTTTTCAATTTTGACTGCACATATTTTAAGTCACTAAGTCTTTTCTTGTCGAATGTATCTTCTCCAATATACTGTATGCATTCATTTATCAAATTGAATGCAATGTCTTTATCGAAATACATTTCATCAACTTCAATTTGATCTTCAACCTCTAGCAATGATGAAATTGTATCAGAATTTCGGATCTGACTTAATTTTTTTCTACACTTTGTATTCAATTTTGGTTGCATCGTAACCATCCATGGTCGTACAGGCCGCAAATTACGGGTTGATGAGGTGATAAATCCAGAGGATTGCAGCACGTTTTCCATACATAAGCACTCATTATAAATTTATATTACTCACAACTCTTATTACGATACAATCTAAAATAAATCCCGACCTCACGACAGATTGACATCAAGTAAGTGCAAATAAATTAAGCCTAACTTCTAAAATCCTCAAAAACGGGAAATGTGCAGTTACTAGACATTGGAGAAATAAAACAAGCACATTGACGTTTTTTTTCTAAAAAAAAAAAACAACTATATACTTATATTATGTGTGTGCAGTCGGGTTATATGTGAGGATGTTAAGAGGAGTAACGTAATAAATATTTAGTTTTTGATTTAGCCGCCTATAAAAAATTATTTTTGCTGAACCCATAGAGATCCCAACTTGAAATTTGAAATGGAAATAGAGGACGAATCTCTCTATAATATATTCGTCCTTCGTTCTTGAAAATAAAAATTATTGCAAATCTTTGAAAGTTCACCTTTTCCTGAATTCAACAAGTAATATTTTATCAAATTCTGATGAGCAGAGCCAAAGTTAAGATTTTTTTAAATATAAAAGTAAGCATAATTTTTGATTTTTTGCCAATTTTTGAAGTTCCGTTACACGCAAACTATATCGAACCCTGCAAAAATTTTAGGCTTATGATTCGTACCACACCAATGACTATTTCTACCACTTTTCAGCCAAATCGTGGGTATTTAGGAGCTCCCATATAGCTTCGGCGATTTATCGTGGAATGACCCTATTCATATTGGCCCATAGGTGTAACGAAAGAAGTATATTTGATTGACGCAGAGCCTGCGTGCGTGATACCTTCGATTATGTATTCGACTAATTCTTCTTCATTTAAGTCAAGGCCGTGGTTGAGGATAATCTTGTCATTGTTTTAATCCGTCAAACTCTCGTTTGCGTTCCATTTTCTTGCCTCGAACCGTCTTCTTGTCGTCAGCTTGTCCTCTCATCTGTCATAGAGTTCTCTCATCTGTTTTTTTAGGTCCTCAGTTCCTTCCTCCATTAAATTTGGTTTTGTATACACCCACTGTTGTACCTTTTAACTTCGACAACATTAAGGTTCTTAAGGTAATGTCGTGGAGGTTGTATATTCTAGCCGAATTCGATAGCTACTGTAGCCAAATGTCCAACATCGCCATCGTCATCCTCTTCTTCCATCGAGGGAAAATTACCACGTTCCACTTCTTGTATCGTCATCAGCCACAACAACACTTCTTTTCTTCGATACCATTAGAGGAATGAGAGAATGTAAAACGCACAAAATACAAGGAAAAAAAACTGTTGCACAGTTGCGAAGGTATATATGTCTTTTTTTTTTCGTAGACGTGCGTGTATATGGTATATTTATTATTCTCTTTTTTTCGCGAGGGGTTTAGCTTATCCCACTTCTGAGGTTGTAAACTTAGTCTTCTTTTTAATCTTTTATTTCTTTTCACTCATTTGTTCCGTTCTAAATAACAGACATCCGATCGCGTTGACAAATATACATCGAATGCTTTATTTTAAAATATCTCTACCTAACCGGCAGTCCCTCTTTATTCAGCCAGTTCAGCTTCTTTCTTTCTTTCTTTTGTCTTTTACATTGTTCCCATTTTTTTTTCTTTGGAAGTGTTGCAACAGTACTAATCAAATTCTCAGTGTAACGACAGATTTTTTTTTCTTAAATATATATGTTCTTTTAAAACTACCTAAAATAAATATGATTTTTTGTTTTGATAAAAGTTTTTTGATTGACTTCAGGAAAAATCTACCTACAACTAAAAATATATGGCTTTGACTTATGTGTTAAAAAGCCCTTTAAATTATTATGTAAATTTAACAAATAAAGCAAGACAAGAGCCTTTTACCTCTGGCTTAGTACCTTCAATAGCCAATAGAAAAATTAAAAGACGTATTTTCTATATATATATTTTGCCAAGAGTGCGGTGATTTTGGAGGAACGTACATATTTAGAGGCGTGTTATTCCCAGGATAAAAAAATGAATCTAAATTTACTAGCTTTGTTGACAAATTATAAAATAGTAAAATATCAATTTTAGCGATACAGGTATAATAAGAGTTCAGAGGTTCGCTTTATTTCATTTCTATTCACGAGTAGAGTTATAGATACTTACTCCTTTTTAATCGGAAAAAATTTTTCAAAAGCAAAATTTTTAATCGGATCAATTAACAAAGATGAAAAAAATATTGATCCTACGGATTTACACCGATCGGAACTTTTCATAAGAGATCATTAAATTTGTGTTCCTGCCCCGGTAAAATTTTTTGCGCTCATTTTTTTTCTATGTTGCAAGCTTGCTGATTGTTAATTATAGTAGTTTTAAGTATAAATAGAGTTAAGAAATTAAATAAAGTCGCCAGTTATAATACCAAGTACGAAAAAAACAAAATTGATTTCTAAATAATGATGAGTGGCGGTATCTATTGAGAGCACTGCCGCCCTACAATAGATGCACACATTTCGTAGGAAAAGCGAAATTTCATTCTCCATCTACACACATTTATTGATACAATCAGGTCCGCGTAAACGAGCATGTGTGTGCAATCAGAGATAGCTTATATTTGCCTGCATTTAGCATACATGCAGCAATTTCGAAGGAGAAGCGACATTTTATTCTTTATCCTCATGTATTTGCAGAGATATTTTATTTTCTATCTTCATGTATTTGCATATAAAATCAAGCTTGCGTATACGAGTATGTGTGTACAATCAGCGGTTTGACGTAGCGTGTGTTTGCCTGTATTTTGCACACAGGCATATATTTCGTAGGAGAAGGGACATTTTATTCTCTATCTTCATGCATTTGCAGATGCAACCAAGCTTGCGTAAACGGGTATGTGTGTACAACCATAGGTTTGGTTCATCGATGTTGATAGAAAGAGGGAGCATGCGAGAGAATCGATCCTATTATTGGTCTCCATTATTTCACATTCCCATTATATTGGAATAGTAGAGTCATTTTAAATGATGAATTTGTTGGTCATCGGGGCGGCGAACGGGAAAGGGCGGTAATAATCCCAATTAAAATTTTGTGAGAAAACGCCGAACAGATTGCAGATAGCTACTACATTTTCTGGGCGTTTAGTTGCATAATTCAACATTATGCTCAGTCGCGTTCGGTCGCATCGACTTGAAGAAGCAAAATTTCATTCTTGATCTCTTTCTGTCTGACCCCAGGATCTCTGAAACCTTCAAGTTTTTCGAATTTTCTTTCTGAAAAAGATATAAAGGATATACGAGTATACCATATATGCATATTTACGGTTCTACGTAATTGAAAATAGTTCAATAATAATATAATAAGCGTTCTTAACATAGGTTAAAAGTGGGCGCGCACATCAGCGGAAGAAGACCACAATCAACTTTGATGCATTTTGTTGGTTAAAGCAGGAAATTCGCTGACCTCTTAGAAACGTCGGAAAGTATTCGTTTGGTCTGAGCGCAACCTAGAGAATCATGCCACCTACAGTTCTGATCTTATAAAATGAAGGTTCAGGTCCTGAAAACAACTTCTAAGGCTAGCCTAACAAGTTTTATTTTCCGTGATCCAATTATGATCAGTCACAAAACTTAGGTAATTCAGCTGCGTTCAGAGCAATTTTGCATTCTCAAACTAGCTTGAAAGTCGTCTAACAAAGTCTTCGGCATATTCGCCGTAACAGTCCTTGATATGCATAAATACCAAAATGATGGAGATTAATCAGTCCGTATAGGTCTCAGCCAGGGGAACTTGGTAATACGCCACCTGGCACAAAGTGGCGACCTTACTTTATGTCGTACTTTAAAACCAAAAATTATAGTTTGAAAATTGTCTTAAAATAACATACAAAATAAAAGCAGCTGATTAATTTTGATTTCGAAATAATGTCATAACCCCTATTTTGAAGAAAATCTTAAAAAAACATCTTGAACGATATTTTTAGCATTATGACATTTTTTGTCAGGCATTTTTGGCTTTAGTGATAGGACTTTATCCTAACTTGTAGGCGACACACATTATAAATAAAGATAATATGTTGAATAAATATACTCGTATATTATGAACGAGTATGTAAATGAATGAACATTAGTATTAAATTCGTAAGAGTGAATAATGAAAACCGTAACAAGGAAAAAAATATAATTACAAGTCCACTGAACTTATTACATGCTTTGAAGGCCTACAAACATTTCGATTTACTTACAAGTGAGAATTAAAAAATCCGATTTAAAGTTATTGACTGTAATGATAAAAAAAAACTATTGCGCACAGCTATTTATTCTAAGGAAGTTTCTTCGTCTGCATACTTCTAAATATAAGATAAGGCTCATAAGCATCGTGCACTGCTGCTTTTCAAACATCACGTCAGAAAATAATATTGCCAAAACAAAAATAGAAAGGCAAATCTACTCCCTTACCATACATTATCATATAAAACTGGCAACTAATACACTCACGGGATATGGAGTGGTTCAAGATCAGTACGTTGGTATTGTTACCAAGGGAAAATTAATCCTGCAACCGGAATCTGAATCTGTTATTCGTGGTCAACTATCACAAGTCCGGCATACACATTTCCATGATCAGCTAAGAGGTGGCCTAAACAGCAACATTGGTTGCATACACGAAGCTGTTGCGCAATGCTTATTTTAACAAGGATTTTGACTTCAAGTATTACCCTATTCAATCATTCGGATCATCTGAGAAGGGTCTTGGAAATTTTGTGACTGGTTAGGAAATAGACTCGCGGAAAATATTAAGAAAAACAACCAACAGGGAAGTTTACTTTATATTCGTGCATTGGGTAATATTGTCCACCTTAAAATTATTGTAGTATTTGAGCAATATCTCGAGGATGAAAAACGTACTACGCCTTTTGAACGATTAGCTATTGTTGCTGCTTTTGACGCATTTGTTGAATATTCGCCGAAGACTGCCAAACATATTCTCTACAAAATTAATTCCAATGTAGCTGATGAGCTACATTGATCATTGGCAGTGAGGTTATTTATGCAAACTAATTCACCTGCATCCATGCTCCAAAGAATGGCAATCTCAACGTACAGTGATCCCAGCATATCCGTGCGTACAGCCGTAAAATCGGTTATCAACTCAACGGCTAATCTGTCTACAAGAAAAAATTTCCAACTTTCTAAAAATGCTAAGGCCGCTCAAAAATTCTTAAATACACATATCTGTGGCCTTCAAAGTACAAAAACAGTTAAAAACAGTTCTTAGAGATCACGTACCAAGTATGCTTCGTATCTCCGAAGTATACAAAATGAATCATATTATCGGCGCAGACAGCACTTTCCCCAAATTTTGGAGGTATTATAAGGAATGATGTCGATGTACAAGCACTAGTTTCCAGCGTTAAAGATGTTTGGAGAACATTCACATCTAATAGCAATGCCAAACCGAATGTTTCAGAATCGCAAAACATTCAATATTGTCAAGTAGTTAGGCATTAACATTGATCCCGAAAACCCACAGGAATTAGCAGGACAACTTCTTTCAAAGCGCTCGGACAAAAAAGCTTTATGTTTTTCGATAAGAAGAGCTTAAAATCGTCGTTAGCTCAATTTCAACAAGATTTATGACCACGAACAGATTGTTGTCGCCTTTTCTTTGGCTGCAGGTTATCCATTTTACTATGCATTCAAAGCGCCCATCCTAATGCAAGCTTGGGGAAGTCAATGTTAAAACAAATCCAAGTTTTACTAATGCACAAACTTGGTCACAAGTAATTGCTACCAAAGCAGTAAATATCACATCTACTGTCCATTTAACTTTGAGCATGACAAAAATCGGTAAAGCAGGCTTCATAACGCCTTTCGAACGTCAAGGCTATCTTGCTGGTCAAATTAAAAAAATGCAACTTCATCTATGAACCTGAATCTAAACATTGACTTCAAGAACGATGCAGTATCAGGGAAAGTATCTCCAATGCCTCATCAAACTAACATCAAATTAGTGTACAGCAGTTCCGTGCTATTTACATCCCGTAAGGGTGCTCTTAAACTACGATTTCTTACTCAGGCTAAGGATGTTAAACTGGCCGAAACTCGTCTAACTCTTGGATCAGAGCACAACTTTGGAAAGAGATTACAATTTGATCAAGTTTAATGATGTTTAATGCTGCTCGTGGAATGAAATCAGCTAAAGGAGCTATCATTGATTTATCTATTAGTTAAATTTGTCCACACCATTGTATATGGCATACAAGCAAATAACGCTGTTGATACCAAGGGTCCTGTTCTTATATTCGGAAGTGCAAAAATGGCTAGCGGAGGTCTATGTTTTGTATCAACACAATTTCGCAAATATTCCAGCAATGAATTACGAGGAAGCTGAAAGCCATGATAGGAAGTCGAACGCTTTATTAAGAGTTAATTTTGGAGAAAGAGGCAAGCTTACAAACTCTAAAATTGAAGTTATGAAGGATACTTATGAAGCTAACTTACTAGACGAAGTTCGAATGGATGTGCAGGTTGAACAACCAAACTCTGAACTTAAAGAATGGGGCCATTCCATACTCTCAATTTTGAACTAATTTGGATACTTCAACTCCGAATACAATCATTCAACGAAAGGATCGCCCAATAAAATTGAAGCCAAAATTAATGTTAATCCCCAACAACACACAATGAATCTTAACCTTTATCTTCTCAGTAGCACACAGTACTTTACCGAACTCTCTATTCCTCGTTCCGTCTGGGTTCCGTCTGGTATATATTATCTGTGCATCCTGAAATGGACTTAGATGAACGTTTGCCGGTTTATATGGAAACCAACAAATTAAAGTTCTGCAAAATCAATTACATTATTCGGCTGCTTGGGCTATTCCTGATGAAAACTGCGTTGCCGACATTCTTCTTCTGCTTCTGAATCAAATATAGCCCATAATTTGAATAAAATTGAAGCCAAAATTAATGTTAATCCCCAACAACATACAATGAATCTTAACCTTTATCTTCTCAGTAGCACACAGTACTTTACCGAACTCTCTATTCCTCGTTCCGTCTGGGTTCTGTCTGGTATATATTATCTGTGCATCCTGAAATGGACTTAGATGAACGTTTGCCGGTTTATGTGAAAACCAACAAGTTAAAGTTCTGTAAAATCAATTACATTATTCGGCTGCTTGGGCTATTCCTGCATTGCCGACATTCTTCTCTTCTGAATCAAATATATTCCATAAAACTGATTTTTTAAATAATGGCCTGACAAGATCTAAAGTTTGTTAATTAGTCAAACGTGTCCGATTTGTGATAGATAATAATCAGTACTGTTTTACCAACGTCGAAGTAAACGCTTTCTCAAATCATTTTGTCAAGGGTGACCTAGTCGACATCGAGGTTCCAACGCACTGCCGCGATAAAACTGATTCAGTTGCTACAATGTTCGTTCAACAAATTCGACGTGGTTC
Source organism: Volucella inanis (assembly GCA_907269105.1). Lineage (NCBI taxonomy): Eukaryota > Metazoa > Arthropoda > Insecta > Diptera > Syrphidae > Volucella > Volucella inanis. Next base: position 40,499,185 of record OU026158.1, read on the forward strand.
AAGTCCTGACTTTAGCCAGAAGCCAATTGACAGGAACGCGACATTGAAAGTACCAACAATATGCAGCGCAAAGCAATAAACCTATCTTACTCAAAATATTGCTGTTGTCCACTGTTTTTTATGCTTTTAAATTTTTTGCGACATAATATAGATGGTGATACCTAGCACACGTAGACTTAAAGTGGCCGTAAACAGTGCTTTAATAAGTTTTTACATCTTATGAGGTACAAACAGGTGACCAGACAGTAATGATAGTTTTTCCAATTGTTATGTTTCAGCAGATGTCGAATTTATCAGGGAAATATTCAGATAATTGCCTCGCACGGGATTCGAACCCACGACCCTTTGCTTGAGGAGTCTACTACAGTAGTCCACTACACCACGGCCACCCCGTGGTTAAGCTTGCTTGTTACTATGGCGTGGTTCTAAGTACTCGAATGGTGGCTCCAACCTCCCTCTTTTAGTGAGTATCGGTTTGGTTCGAACCCAACCATTGCACGAGACACACATTACCGTAAGTCTCAATGATATCTTCCAAATTTGTTGAAAATCAGTCATAAAATCACTCAATTATAATCAATCGAAAAAATCCTACAAACATAATTCACTACAAAATGTTATTACAAAGCTACAGTTGAAACCTGGCGTTGATCGGTTGAAAACTGAAGTCGATAGTTGGTCTAAAAAAATTTATTGTTTACCTTCAATCTGCAATGCCTGAGCCATATAATTGACCTTCCAAATGAAAATTCTTTTGTTACTGATGCTATTTTTGAGCTTCTCTTGATCCTTTAAATAAACTTGAAATTTAAATTGTGATTTCACTGAAAAAATTTACAATACTTTTTGAAGCATTTAAAAAAAATTTCCTCGCATAATGTCTTTTACTCGTATATATCATTTTTGAATGGTTAAGGAAGTACTTAGGACAATGAAAACAGCGCAACAAAACAATAAGGTACTATCATACTATTACCCCGTAAAATACCTCAGATCTCACGGATCGTCAATAATTTTAAACATATTTTTGTGTCTGTTTTATATTCTTAATACTAAGCGTGTGAATACAGAGAGGATTTTAACCTCGTATACCTATTGTCCGCCTTACAATAATTACGTTCCATATAAATTTTTCGATAATTCATTCAATATCTCAACTGGAAATCTTTGGCATCTTTCAGCCATCAATATGCCACGTTGGTTGTTTTTAAGCTGCAATTTTATTAATCAACAGGCACTGTGTTCCGTCTGGATCCTTTTGCCTCGAGCCGTCAAATGCGACGAAAGGTGAATTTTATGTGATAATATTGTATAAAGAGGTCAAGGAAAGATAAGACGGACTTTATACAAGGCGGAAATTACATCTCAAGAAGGTGATGCTGATAGTATGGTTGACAAATGAGGGAACTACTCATTATTTGATACTCATAGGCATAGTTACATCCTGCTACTTAACAATACAAGACCACATGCAGCATAACTATTACTACCATATAACTATTGATTTTGAAGCTGACAAGGCTGGGATATGTTTTTTCGTCTTATCAACCCTAATCACCAAACAAGCCCAGAACAGAACTTTAGAGACTTAATGATGTAGGCATATTTGTGTTAGTAGCGCTGTGGAGGAGTATTCGATTTAAAAAACAAAATGCAAAATATAAACAAAAGGTTCTTTGAATGTAAAATAATCCCTGCAATCAGATGGTATTGTAAATTGATTTTTAATGTGCTGGATATGTTAGTATTATAACTGCAATTTGGTTCATTTCATAGATAAGCAATTGGTATTGCATTTTGTAGTTCTTTAAGGACATGGTGGACTTTATCGGATTCAAATTTTGTTACCCACACGACTATTGGCTAATTATCTCTATTAACACTAGAATATCATTCCAAAAACTATCTTCATTTAGTAATGTATTTTTAGTATCTCTGGCGATTACTGACAACGGTTTTTAGGCAAAATACAATCCCATCGAGTTTTGCTTGGGAGTTTCACTGAAATTTGTATTATTTTTTCTTCATTTATCTTGTTAAGGAAAGCATTAAGCACTTGACTGTTTTTATTTTTAATTGTTTTAACGATTGCAGTTGCTTTATCTTTCACGATTTTTATAGGAGAGCAATTGATAGTATTAATTGATCATTGTAACATAAATCCAATGAATGCGCTATGAAGCCTAGTGGAACAATATGGCAGTAAGCTTTCTGCATACTAACTGCATTATCTCCTGTTACAGCAAAAACAGTTAGGTATCCTCCTGTATGCTTTTTATCTTCGGTTATTAAAATCGACAAAACCTGGATCAGGTTTGGATATTATAGAGTTTATAATGTCTTCGTTACGAATATTGCTCCAACCATCACACTGAAGATGTAAATTTTGTGCATTGTGTAGTTGCTCTGCAATATTGCTTATAACTGAGTTACATTCACCCTCTAGGTAATTTGTGACCAATTGCTTCCTTGATGGCAATTTCAATTGTCCAAAAAATTCAATACACAAAGGATGTTCAATCAACGATAAAGGTTGTTGTCTCTGTTTAACATTTTATTAACATTTTATTCAATCATTCGTGCAATGTTTGTTTAATTGATTAAATACGAATTAGAACACATTTTAAATAAATAATTGCTTAAGTTTTCCGTTTTTGATAATGGCTGGAATAGAAATTAAAATTTCGTATTTGATTGATTATAGTTTAGTCTTTGAAGTGTATAATAGGAAGTCTCGGAATCTTTTTAGCATCCTGATTTTTCAATATTTGTACCTGTTTTAATGTCAGCTGGGAATTTAGAGCAATTAATCAAATGCTTTGTTACTTCATTTATAGTACCTTCGTCTTTCCTCAAAATTTGCATTTAGCCATTTTATCTTATTTCTTCCCATATTAAATGAAAAATAAACTTCACTTCAAAAAAATAAAGTTTACTAGCGAACACACTGCACAAATTGGTATAATGAACTGAAGTCTACTAACGTTTGTAAAGCCTAAATAGTTTAAATATGTACATATAATATATAACCGAAAAAAAGGATTGTTTTTTTTTTTTTTGTGGATACCTGCTGTAAACACTAATTACCAACAGCAAGAAATACTACTTTGGCATTATCATTAATTATCATTATATATTATTAATACCCGGTATTTATCCTTTGCCCACCGTGTAGGTAAAAAAAATCTGCCCATCACTATTCGTAACACATATCTTACAGTATTTGTTCCGAATTTGACAGTGCCTCCTTAAATGGTAGCAGTGACATGTATTGGAAGTTGAGCATATTGCTCCATTCCTTAACGGCTTTTTGTGGCAATTGATGTTGGTATTTGTATTCGATCCAGCAGTTGGGCGAGTTTCGATCAGTTTAACATCCTTGACCTGGGCAAGAGCACCCTTACGAGCTGTAAATGGTGCGGAACTGCTGTACACCAATTTGATGTTAATTTGATGCTAGTTTTGAGCGGCCTTAGCATTTTTAGAAAGTTGGGAATTTTTTCTTGTAGACAGATTAGCCGCTGAGTTGATAACCGATTTTACGGCTGTACGCATCGATATGCTGGGATCACTGTACGTTGAGATTGCTATTCTTTGGAGCATAGATGCAGGTGGATTAGTTTGCATCAATAACGTCACTTTCAATGACCGAATTTCTGGCTCATCAGCTACATTGGAATAAATTTTGTAGAGAATATGTTTGGCAGTCTTCGGGAAGGATTCAACAAGTGCGTCAAAAGCAGCAAAAATAGCCAATCGTTCAAAGATCGTAGCACGTTTTTCATCCTTGAGATATCTCAAATACTCCAATTATTTTAGGGTGGCCAACATTACCCAATGCACGAATATAAAGTAAACTTTCCTGATGGTTGTTTTTCTTAATATTTTCCGCGTGTCTATTTCCCAACCATGGAATAATTTCTTCATTCACAATATTTCCAAGGCCGTTCTCAAATGATCCGAATTATTGAACAGAATAATAGTTGAAAGCAAAATCCTTGTTGGAATAAACATTGCGCAACAGGTCCGTGTATGCAATTAAAATATTGGGGTACCTGATATTTTGCTTACTGATTTCATCGTTTTTGATAACATTTTCGAAAATCTCTCGCAACATTGGTTCTGTTGGTGTACGCATGTTCTTGAAGGCTGTCTCTAACAGAGCAGCAGCTTCATATCCTTGAATTTGTCCTTTCAATGTGACTGCTATGATACATGAAATAGCAGGATTTATACCTAATTAAGCAGCGGCATCCAAAAGAGTAGATTTGGCCAACTCATCCACCAATTTACTATTGCCTTGTCGACGATTACGTGAATTGAACATTTTTTCTATTTGGTTGTAGTCCATTGTTTGGATAAGATCACTTAGGATTGTGGACTTTTCGAGGGTATCGGTTTCTGGAATCTCGTCCTGATTTTGCAGTTCGTTTGCGATTTCATCTACTAAGCGAAGGGCTTCTTCAATGGTGTCCACTGATTCGTACGACTGTATGCTACCCCCTTATTTCCGATCGTTAACGGATGCAAGGGTTGTTCAGTGGGCTCCTTATTGTCTGGATGAGGTTGGTAATAATGTGGATACTTAGCAAAAAAGCTTTGGGAATTATACTTCTCAGATGACTCGAAGTAAGACGAAGAGGAAGGCATACGCTTATTAGAATTATGCTTGTGGATGAAAGTTTTTGGGTCAATGTCTCGGCGATATCTTTGTACGCGATTTGCTTCTTCACCATCAGATGGTAATGATGACATTGATGGTCCATTGTATCTTTTAGTAGAAGTACGAAGCTGATTGTTCACATCGGAAGGAATGTTATAGCGATAAACTAAATTTTCAACATCGATTGGGCCTGCTGTCTTAACCATTGAATTAACAGCATTTGCAGATTCCAATTCAAGAGCAATACGACTCACTACTTCAGCTTTGTTTTCATCATAGAGTAGGGTTTCACATTTACCTGTTACTGTAGCTTCCATGGTTTTATAAAGAGCGTTGGTGGCATTTTGCTTCTCTTGTGGCAATTGGTTATACCGATAATTCACAACATTTTTGCCTGAAACATCAACTTGCAATTGTCTTTAATTGATTAACGTCATCATTGGTCAGTGACGGATCAACATTTAAAGAACGGATCACTCCATTTTTATAGTTGATGCTGAACCTATAACTAGATTCAGGTGATGACTTCTCTTCTAATTTCAAGGTTCTCTCTGGAATCTTGCTGTTTAGGCCATCTTCTAGGTGATCATGAAAATGAGCATGCCAGACTTGTGATAATTGACCACGAACAATAGATTCAGATTCCGGTTGCAGAATTAATTTGCCCTTGGTGACAATACCAACATACTGTTCTTGGCCCACTCCATATCCTGCGAGTGTATTAATTGTAAAGCCATACTCGTATTGTTGATTTACTTTCCATGCAGATGAACAAGTAACAAATCCAACTACGGAGAATAATATATTTATTTAAGTTTTGTTCTTGCTTGAGCACGATTCTCTACTTACTAATGAATAGGAAAATCAAGGATGCTCTCATGCTGTTCAATGTAATGTTAATTCGATTAAACCAGACTGTGCTGTCTTAAGGCAGAACGATCACTTATATAGTCTCTATGTGCAAGGTGTACAACAATGTTGATCACATCTGTGGCTGCAATTTCGAATTGTGGCTGATTACCTTCAACGTTATCGCTCTGTGAAAAATTCCTGTACAAATAGTTTTTCAATATATAAACTGTAGCACTTAATACTTTCTTATCATAAAAGCCATTTGAACATTTCTTTTAGTGTCATGCGAGTGTAAATAGACCTTGCCAAGGTTTGAGTTTTTACAGTAATGGAAGAGATTTGTAATACCAATTTAATTGCATCAATATTTCTACATAGTAGTTCTTTCTAAATAAAGGCAAATTCTTTGAAAGGAAAACATCGAAAAGACAACATTAACAAAAGCCATTTAAAATTAGAAGACCTATAAACAAAATTCAAGATCACTCTTTCACATTTTACGTTCATCTTCTTATGTAGTTCCATGGTTTCCATGGTTTCCGATTACATCTTATTAGTCTATTGATTAAATCCAGAACCATTTGAATTTAACATTTTTATCTAAACTTCAAAAGGTATGTGATTTGGTCCGGCCACACTTATTCGGTTAATTCTTTTACAGTTTCGCTGGCTTGTACCTCTGTACAACCTGGCATTTCCTTCTCCTGTCTGAAACACAGACGTTCTGTAATGCATTGAAATATCTGAAATACTTCCATTTACTGCAAATTTCATCATAACTATTCATTCATTTTATTTGTATAATAAGACGTAGATAGTATAATTACACTTTTTTTGTGACGTGAAGGTTTTTGGTTGTTTCGGATCTATCACCCTTAAAACTAATACGAAAACAGAAATTGCTTTTTACTAATAATTTTTTATTAAAAAAAAATTTTATATTTATATGTATGCAACGCATATTGGATGGATTTGTCTATGTAAAGGAATAAATATTGGAGCACTCTGCGTAATTTGACAAACATATCGTATTCAGACAAGTTCATTCCTATCTATTTGTTGTAATAAATTCGTATCTTACTCAATAGTGTGCATTAATAGACATTCAACAGCGAACGATGTTATTTTCTATCTTGTGCCACGAAAAGTCGTTACTATCGTGTTTAAGTTCTATATCTTCATGTTTTTTTTATTACCGTGCATTAAAAAGTAAGTACAATACCTAGGAAGTGTATGAATAATATCAACAATTTTTGTTATGTGTGTGGGGAATTAACTTTTAAGAGGGCTGATGAATACCCGGATTAGAAACGACAACGTAACTTTTTTAATCCGTCCGTATAGTACGACTTTTGTTGGCCTGCAAAATACTCCTCCGCGGCGACGATGACTTCCTCTTTCGACCTGTACTTCTTTCCAGCGAGCGGGCTTTTAAAGTTTAAGAACAAAAAGAAATCGTAGGGAGCCAAATGCGGAGAATATAGAGGATGGGGGAGCAATTCAACCAAATGCAGAGGTGTGAGCCGATGCGTTATTGTGGTGGAATCACCAATCAACCAATTTGGCTGTGGCGAATACGGAAGTGTGAGCCGATGCGTTATCGTGGTAAAAAAGTACCTTTTTTCGCCACATGTGGTCATTTTTACTTCAAATCGGCCCAATAAATCGACGTAGTATGCTCTTGTGATTGTTTTTTTTTTTTCATATCCAAATATTCAACGTGGATCACATCTCGCGAGTCTCAAAAAACGGTGGCCATCACCTTTCCTTCTTTGGAACACGTTTACCGGGTAAAACTTTTATTATTTCGATTGTTCTTTGATCTTTGGTGTGTATCAATGAATACATATCTCATCGATGGTTACGAAACGACACAGAAACTTCTCCGGATTTTGAATAAACAGGGCCAAGCATGCCTTTGAAGTGGTCTCACGATTGCGCTTGTTCTCGGGTGTGTGCAAACATACAGATTTCTCATGCCGAGAATCTCGTGCAGGATATTGCTTACGCGTTCAGTTGAGATTCCTGCTATCTCAGCCAACTCGCGAATTTTCACTCGGCGATCTGCCAATACGAGATCATGGATTTTGTTCACTGTTTCCTCTTTGGTAACCGTTTTTTGGGCCACCTGGACGCGGTTCATCAAAAACCGACCTGCGACAACGGCGAACCTCTGCGAACTAATGGTAAACGGTTGTACCGGAAGGTAAATGGGTCCCATACGTACACACCATCGAGAATGAGCTTGTTTTCCCCGCAGGTTTTGCCACAAAAAAAAAAGAATCGGATCACTAAGACGATGTTTGAAGTGGGTGTCTAAGAACTAAGCGTCGGATTGTCACCAAATTTTATTAGGCGGACTAAAAGAGGTTATACTAAATGAGGGTATTTTGGTTATCTTCCAATCCGGGTACTTATCAAACAGCCCTCGTAATCCCAAAATTTCACACGCAAAGCTTATGAACTTTATTTTGGAGAAGTAGGAGACCAAGATAAATCGTGGGCTCCTCACACATGTTGTAAAACTTCTAAAACATTGTTAACAAGAATGTTCAACAAAGCTGCAATTAATTTCAAACGCCGAACTGAATGATTTGCTTAGAGATTTAAAACTAGCGAAATCGCAGTTAGAACTCCTAGCACTCAGATTAAAACAATGGATTTTCGTCGAAGGTGACGTACATATAAGTAACTTCCGAAAACGTCAAAAAGGACTTGCACATTTTTGCGCTCAAAAAGGAGCTTTGGTGTATTGGATGAATGTTGACAACTTATTTGATGCGTTAGGACAGAAACATGAACTAAGCAATTGGCGCCTACTTATTGATTCCAGTAAACTTAGCTTAAAAGCAGTTTTACTTCACAATGGCAATAAATACCCATCTGTACCTGTAGATCACGCTGTTCATATGAAGGAATCATGCGAGAACATGCAATATCTCCTACAACTATATAAAGACTATAAGTGGTCAATCTGTGGAAATTTAAAAAATTGATCGCTTATTGTTGGACTGCAGCAGGGGTATACGAAACACTGCTGTTTTCTGTGTGCACGAAGATGTCATTATATACTGAAAGAAAGCACTTACTCCGGGTGTAATAAATTTTACTAATGAACCTCTGGTTGATCCTAAACATGTATTTCTACCACCGCTCCATATCGAATTGGGCTTAATGAACAATTTCGCTCTAGATCATACCGGTAGAAGGTTCTTGTATCTTTTCTTGTAAATTTCTGAAAGTTAGTGAAGCAAAAATTAAAGAGGGCATACCACATTTGTTGAACTACAAGTACGGAGACTTTTGAAAAATAATGAATTTGACAACATCCTAACTGATGTTGAATTAAGAGGATGGATAGCTTTTAAAACTGTTGACAGATTTTCTTGAAAATTAAAGAGATCTTGTAACTGAATTGCTTAGTGCTTACAAGAAAATGGGATTTAACATGTCAATAAAACTTCACTATATAGACGCTCATCTCGATTTCTTTCCGGAGAATTTGGGTGTAGCAACGACGACACCCACACGACATGGAGAAAAGTTCCACCAGGACGTCGCAACATGCTTGCTGATTACGACATTACTCCAAAATGTCAAATGAACAAAATATCGCCGTACACAATTTTGAAGTAATTGTAACATGATTGATATAGATTTAGATTCAGTATAAAACACAATACTTTATAGCAAAATGTCTATGGGTGATTTTGTAATTTTGTAATTTTGTAGTGTAATTTTGCTTAAGAAACACTGTTTATGCGTGCCAAACAAAATAAAGTTTATTTTTGTAATTTTGTTATTCAAATTGTTAGTGTATAAAATGCAATCTATGATCTATGGTAGAAAGCAGAAATACTTTACAGGGCAAAAATAGGAGGCCGTTCTCAGTGATTGGAGAAAGAACAAAAGCCAACATCGAATTAAACGCTTTAGTAAAATAATAATCATGTAAAATAAACAGGGAGCATATGTTTACGAAACCAAAATAAGAAGAAAAATATTTTCCTTTTGTTTTAAACATAAATGAATTTATTAAAGAACAGGAAAAATGACTTCAACCGATTTTTCGTCGTAACAGATACTTTTACAATTAAATTCCTATAAAATTCTGTTTCATACTAGCTATCAGTTTTTAAATTATTTCCTGTGGTATATTGCTTCATCAATCCAATAGTTTATTGATGAGCATTGATCGATTTCGGACATTTCGATCCAGCTCCTCCCACAACAGCTCTATAGGGCTTAAATCTGGTGATTACACATACAAATATTTATATGGTTTAAAACTTTCAATAGCAAAACGTTTATCTGAGCATAGTCCTGACTCAAAATATGTTTGTGCGTCTGTTGTCGAGTCATCGATCTCCTCACAATTTTTGTATTTATGATTTTAAAAAAAACTGATTTGAGTTTTATGGCTGTCCGTTTATGAATTTGAAGTTAATTTGAAATTAATTTCCAAGTCATGAATTAATGTATTGGCGCAAAAATCTGGAGGAGAAACATTTTGGTAAGTGCAAATTAATTCATCAGCAAATACATTAATTTTGATTCGAAAATTTTTTTGAAAACACGAATTAATGAAGATTAAAAACAATATTGGTCCAATCACGGAGCCTTGAGGTACCCCTAACAGGTTAGTACTGAAAGAACTAATGGTGTCGATTTCAACTCTTTGTATTCCTAGGGATAAATAAGAACACTATTTTTAAACAAAACCTTTAAATTCACACTTCTAAAGCTTATCCAAGAGTACTGTGCCACAGATAAATTTCTGTCATTAAAGCTGTTATACGTTAGTTAATGCCCTGCTAGTCTTCTAGCAGGTCGGTGAAAGCATTGTTGAAAACCTGTTACTTAATAATATCATGTAAGATTTTCTATTAATCACCGCACCGACGAACCCAAAAAATTTTCTCGTTTTACTAATTGTAGAGCTCTCGAGGCTTTTAATTAACGACAGTTAACAATTTAGTACTACGAGAGCGCCGGGTTACATAAATGAAGCGAAAGCACCTGTATTTGTGACCTAAACTTAAAAATTTGTTATACCCGACAGTTGTTTGTCCAGCTTTAACATACACATCGCAGTATTGCACGATGTACCGAAACATAATTAAAAAAATTTTAAAGAAAGTATGCATATCCGTTATGCCAATTTTAACGAAAGTCATCTGAAAATCAATTGATTTTTAGGTTTAAGAAGAATCTGAAAAAAAAACTTCGATCACTCAAATGCATAAATGCCAGTAAATAAATAAATGCCTACACCTTTCTGACCAGGTGATCTAAAACAGACCGATCAGCCAAGATCCCAAAAATTTGTGTAGTAGCATTACAGAAACGTGAAAAAAATATGTAGCGTTAGAGCTATGTTACATATTTAAAGGTTTTTGTTCCACCTTTTACCCTAGCGGTTCCACTTGGAAACGATATAAATACCACACTGACAACCTGACACTCAATTAACAGAACCTTTACAATCTCCGTTGAAGAGAATTGTAATTACTGCGCTTACCAATCACAAAGCCAACTATTATCAACTATACTTACGACTGTATGTTTGATTTCAAGTATTATTAGCATATTAAAATCAAACAAGCATTCTAGTAAATTTATTCACCGTAAATTTATTCATTTACGAATATTTGTGACAATTTCATAAAGCTTTTCATTTGGTATTACTATTTGGCTATGAAAAGTGCTTTGACATGTTCAGCTTCTGTAAAGATTATCCATCACACGATTTAAGTTCTGTCAAAGCTGCATGAATACGAAAATGTAAGCGCGATTCCAATGAGTACCCACTATATTTCTTCCTGAAAATATTACAATATATAATAAAAAAATGCAAATCAATTAAAAGGGATATGTTATTTTTTGGTTTACTTGGCATCTTCCAATGCAGTAATTGCATCTTCGCGGCGACCTTCTTCCGCATAAATAAGACCTATTTCCACTAACGAATAAACTACTAAATACATATCTTCCTTAATACTACTTTGTAATTCCATCACAGATTCAAGGCTTCTGCAAACAATAAAAATGTAATAAGTAGTAAAAAAAATATTTATTGCATACACATTGAAAGTTGTATGATACTCACTTTAAGGCCAGGTATGGATTTTTGGTTTGTCGTAGACAAGCTCCCTTTAGTAATAATATTAAAGCAAGATTATCTGAATCATATGGACTGGATGTGGTCTTTTCTTGATGTTGCTTTAAGTTCCACTCGATTATTTGATAAATTCCATTCGCTATGTGAAAATGCTTTCCCATGACCTTAAATGTATTCCATACATACATTAGCTCAATGGCGGGCATTATTAGAGTTCGATTTTGTGCAAAATAACGCTCGGCCCTTTTACATATGAATTTTTCCATTGGAAGCGATTTTCCAGCTATTCTCTGTTTGTACTGTGGTGCTTCACGCATTAAGTTATCAACTGTTGTTCGCTCAGATGACGACAGATCATCTATCATAAGAAGTACGGCAGCCTTTTGATAAGAGTAAATTGTTCGCGACCATTTACTATTCTCTACTAAGTACGTTGCATAGAGACTGGATTCCCGCCAATCTAGCTTTAAGCTATACAATAAAAAATAAACTCTGGCTGTAATTCATCAATTCAAATGCGTCACATGAATTTAATTCTTACCAATTGACCCATAGGAGTTCCCAGAAACTTAAATGGTGGAATTGTGGCCAAATATTTTGTGATTTCCATGATTTTTTGTACCAGTACTGTGCCTCATTCAAATTACCCTTCATAAATTCTAAACGACCTTTGAAAAATAGGAACCACACTCCTTCGGGATATTGTTGCAATTGTTTACTGAGAATCTCATCACACAATTCTAGATCACCTTCCTGATGACTAAGTACATAGCAGACAATCAAATGATAGCCTAAAAGTGTCATTGCACATAAAACTTGTCGCAAGCCAGGAAGTTGATATCCTGTTTCAAGATCTTCTATACCGACTTTCTATTGGTGATAATATTACAACTATATTCTTACTCGTATTTAGTCAGCAAACTTACTTTATTCCCCGAGAAGCCAATAAATTCTAAAACTTTAATCACACAGGCTGGAAGTAAAGATATCATGAGGTTAAATGTGCCCATTCCCATTCGAACGCCACTTTCAAAATGTATTTGAGAATTTTTTGAACTCCAACGTCTTTGATTTAAAATCATAGCACATTCCCTGTGGAAAAGATATCAATACAATTTACTTGAATATTATCAAATGAATGGCAACAGCATAGTCACCGATTTTCGCATACTTATAACTATTGAAACAGTGTCGAATCTTCATGCCACCCTTTAAAAGACTTGTCAGTGTCTCATCCTCAATGAATGTTAACATTGCTTTAAGAAGTAGTGCCTCGGCAGAACAGAGTTCCGCATGAGCTTCCATTTCTGTATATTGGTCATAGTTGGCCTATCAAAAAGCGCAAATTTTATTTTTAATACATTTATTACAGTTATGGGGACAGGAAGCGAACTAACCCTTTTGAATTTTTTCCCAATTGATTCTGTGATTGTGTTTTTTCGTTTATGACGGTTGCATACTTCGAGACAGATTTTTAATTCTTCAGCAGCCACTGCTATATGGTGTTGTTCAAATGTTAAAATCGCCTCGAGAAATGCAAAAACACTATTACCAACCGAATGGTACATACTTGAATGTGACCAAGGCTTTAATAAGTTTCTAGCTTCGTCGAATTTATTGTTGAAAAAATAATGAATAGCTAACTTTGCCTCATCTAAAGCGATGTCCAAGTCCATTGTGCAGGACCTTATAAAATAAAATAAAAATAAATCAAACAAATTAATGTGTTTTGTCAAGAACTTACAACGCTTCCACACTTAGCGCATCGTGGAACTGAAATTAAATTTGAATTTATTCGATTTTAAAATGTCCACTTAAATAGATAATATGTAAATACAAGTATTGTTTAATAATCGTTCGAATTAAAACTATTACGTATACTGAAACGAGGAGACTTAAGAAGTTTGTTATTGATTGTTAATTACTCTAATTAGTCTGGCCAAGCTTAAAGTTGTTGCTTTAAAAATTCCAGTGAAAGGTCAAGCCGCATAAACTCGCCTTTGCTTGTTGCTGCTTACCTACAGTTGAGCTCTAAGTTTACGAGATGCTCTAGGGATTATCTCTTCAACAGAAATTTAAATTTTATTTTTTCCGAAGTTTCTCAATGTAGAAGGTGGCTTTTTGTTTGTGGAGAAATCGTTGCTTCTTCGTATTACTTCTAGCATGTTAAAGGAAAAATTTATCATGAATGGATTCGACTATATAAAGTTGTGCAACTTATGGGAATGCAAATTTGCATTTACAAATTGAAATTTTTCTTATTATAAATTATTTTTTATTATAAATTATTTCAAAATACATTTCCTCATTTGAGTGTGGAATTATTGCGCGTAATAGTGTATACTCGTATGCATGTATTTCATTTCATTGCTATTGGTAGCCAGACGAATACTCTACTCTACCCCCATAATTTAAAAAAAAAAAATATGGAAATTATTTGACACAACTCTTTATAGCCTCACCATTTCATAGGGTACTTTTTCTAATTCCTGGAAAACGCATACATAATCCATTTCCATAAAAAAAGCCCCAAAAAAACGAAACTCTAAATTATAGATTCAATTTGAAAATTTTTTTTGATAGTTCTTTTAAAAAATCAGAAATTCTGCCTTACTTATAATGACATACCAGTTATTAGCTCTATGGACAAAGCCAATCTGCTTCTTGTTCTCGTACAACTCCCGATTGTGTTTTGTACGCTCCTACACCGGAGTGCATCGAATCTTCAGTGGTACGAATCGACTTTTGCACTCGTATTTGCACACAAATACGCTGTTAAAGATGGTATATGGTATATGTCCCCTTTTTCTGAAGAGGTGTTCTTCTTCACTTGCAAAACCGCTGCGTAAGCTTTTTCATATATTGAGGAATTTTTAATATTGTTCATATGTATACTCTCGTAAATACTACATTGTCAATTGACAGGCGGATAAAGTGGTTGGCTTTTTTTCTTTTTTCGCTGTCTATACCTATACATAATTATTCTAACACCATTAATCCTACTTAGGACTCTTTACGAGTAGTTGGAAACCACATTTGTCCACGACGTCTCCACCTGCAGATCCATTTTTTTTTTTTTTTTTTTTTAAAGAACTTAACACTTAAGATTACACTAATGATGCCAAAGCTTGTATCAAATTTTTCAGAAAATGGGAAAGAAAGAAAGAGAAAGAAAGATGTTTGGGCTCAGTGGCTATTTTGCTCTATGGGTGGCATCCAACATTTAATGGAAAGACTAAATTAATATTATAAATTGAATTTATGTTTTATTTAGGCAACCGTTCATCGCACAAGATTTTAGTTGCCTAAAAAAAAGTCTTTGGGTCACGGCTGGTATTGAACCCGGAACCGTCCGTTTAGGAAGCTAATACACTATCACCTGAACCACGGCCAACTATTATTGACGTCTCTTCTTTTCAAGGTCATGGAAACGCTGACGAACCATCAGCTCATGAAATATCTCGAGACACGAAAAATTCTCAAGCAACAGGTCCACTGGTGATTTGATGGCATTTCTCACCGAAAATTGGAACCGAAACATATATCAATCTGGCGAAAGAGATAGTGCCAGTTGATATTTCAAAGGCGTTTAACAAAGTTTGACGTTTAGCTCTTTTGGCAAAAACGCGTACATTTGGGATCGATGAATTTCTTCTCCAAGGGATAAAAAATTATCTTTTGGAACGTTTGAATTTGGATAGCCAGCCTTAATTCATAAGGCTGGACTTCGTCGACTCCTGTATTGGAGTGTGCACGTGTTGTATGGAGTCCAACTTCTCTATCAAATAAAAATAGGATAGAAAGTATTCAAAAACATTTTCTTTAATTTGCTTTGCGTTTTTTGTAAACTGAAAATTTTAATAGAACTACTGTTTTTATTCTTATCAAACCAAATGATAATTTAGTTTCCTGGATTTCCAAACCCTTGAATTGAGACATATACATATATACAATAAATTGTACAAGTATTTACTTTTCATTACTATTTCGGTTGAAAATATTTGTATGGTTGATTGCTTAAATATTGCTTGTTTTAATTAAAAATTTTCAAAATGACTTTCGATATTCTTTATGTATATTTTTACAAAATCATTTTTGGCAAATTGTTTCAAGCGCGCAACAAGTTTTAACGCCTCCTCGTATAATGTTATGGGCCCACTTATTTCTTCATTAGATTCTTCTCCTGAATTACTTATGTCATCGCTTTGTTCTTCAAATTGAATTTCTACATTGTTGTCTTCAGTGCAGACATTTGTATCTATTTGAAGAAAACCGTGGAAATCATTTGCAAAATAGAGTAATTAGTGAAATATAGCATAGATTGTTAGCGGAAAATCATCTTCGGGATCAAAATCGGGATGAAATGCTGCGTTATCCAAAAACAAGAGAATTTTCCGATTCTAGGCCCTCATTTTCCTATTGAATTGCTGCAACCATTCACTCATTACTTCTCGAGTTATTCATGCTTTTTTATTAGATTTCCAATCCACTAGCATTTCTTTGATAGGAGCATGTTTGAATGATCGAGGGCGGGCTGCTTAACCTAGGATCAAAAACAGCTCTTTCTCTCCAGCTATTTTGTACAAAACAAAATTGTGAGTGTCTTTTTAGAGAATTTACCGCCAACGCATTTTTCGGATTTAAGAGCGAGAGTTCTGTCAGGTAATGGGCGAAAGAAAAGCCCGCTGTCATTTGCGTTGTAAATGCCCTGAACTGTTCGACATCCGCCTGGTTTAAATCTGCAGCTTCACCAGATATGCACTTGAAATCAACAATATTCCTTATGCGCCATATGTTTAACCATCCATCTGAAGCATTAAAATTAGATAAACCCAATTTGACTGCTATTTCCATTGCTTTTGCTTTTACAATAGGACCAGATAAAGGAATTTTTTTGGCTTCTAGCTTTAGCAAACCAATCAAAGCACGTTTTGTCTATTTCATCGCTTTTGATGGACATTAACTCTAGACTCCCATTTAGAATGAATTGTTTCTTTATTTTTACTGATTTCTGAAGGTTGTGCTTTGCCAATATTGAACCTTTGAAAACAAAAATTTGTACATAATCTCATTTTTGTATGGGCATTAAATTTTAACGTTTTATAATTTCACGCACAGACAATTTATCTTTTTCAAACACATAAATAATTTCCTTTTTTTTTTATTGGACAGTACTTTTTTTGGTGCGATGTTATTTCGAAATTATAAAAACACAATTTACATGCAACTTTTTGAAAAACTGAATGAAAATGACGCCCTCTATTTGACACATACATGTTAAGAGGGTAATCACGAATCATTTTTATTGGTACCATCAGGATTCGCACCAAGTATAGTAGAGGAGGATTTTATGTTAGTGGAAAAGAGATGACAGAGGTAGGGGATACTACCGCGTGTTGCAAGTATAAGAAAAATCACCAAATTCGTGTTTGTCAACACAATGCACACATGTTAAAAGGAGTATCACTATTTTCTAATTAAAACACAAATACGAATGAGATTTTTAATGGAATTGTTAAAAAAAACTTGTTTGGGATTTTTTGAATTTTGGTTGAATGGTTTGAACTATAGTGTCCGCGTCTGGTTATTAACTGTCCGTAATGAGGAATTTCACTGTATACTCCCTCAAAGTTCCTTAGACCAAGGCCACTTCTTGCCGAAATAAAACATTCTACTATATATGGTCAACATGACAGAATTTCATATTGCTGTATATTGCACTGATTGTTTGGAATTTGATATTTCTTTATCCAGGACTATTTATAGAATAAATTATTATATCGTATAAAATCCAGCATTCTAATATGGGAATAACAATAACATTGACAATTATTATATCAAAAATTGTAAATGTATAGTGTATTTCTGAATTTAAAAATTAATTTATCTATATATTCTTCATAATCTGTAAATCATATGAATGTAGATTAAATAAACTAAACTAAACTATACTGCCATTGCCGGGCAGTCACCAGGAACCGATGGTATGTTGGAAATCCTGTGATGCATTTGCAGCTCTCAGTACAATATCCAATGACCTCCCATATTTCCCCGAAGGACATCAGACCCATCAGTCTGTCATTATTCTCGATAAATAACCCTAGCATTTCTTAGTATCGAGGAAGTTTTTTTGATTGCAATTAACTCTGCCCTCAGTCTGAAAGAAGATACTCAGCAATGGAAGGAGGATATAGCAGGTTAATTGATTTGAACCTTGACTTCAATCAATTAACCGAATGCGTAGTCATTCTCATTTAACTCATTTTTACCTCTCTAAGAGAGAGGCAGCGATAGATAGGGCATCGCCCGCCAACGCTCTTCCAGTGCTATTACATTGGTCATACAACAGATCGAAGTGCACCCCATCGACGACCACTCCAACCTTGCATATGGTAAACATGCTTGAATGTCGGTCGATTATGTAAACTGTCCAACGACAATGACCGGTAGGACGAATTGGGCCTTTACAATAAAATAGCTACGGTCCTGGAGTTTTTTTTTTTAATGTTTAAACGCGATTTTCAACTAGAGCTCATTACTTATATTATAGATAAAATTTTCCATTTAATTTGATTTACACTAATAAAGCAGGAATATACACGTGTACGTACAAACAGATATGTATTATAAATAATAGCATGTTGAAATCGGGTACGACAAACTTTAATTTTTCTAACTCAAGATGTTCCAGATAGATGTTTATCTCTGGAGTAATTATAGGACAAAGAACAACCGTATGCCTGTTTTGTACCCTACGATACAGGAAATGATAGCACACTATTATATGCAATTATACGAATCTAATAACAAATTATAGACACAATTATCTTAATCTTACCTCAGCTGAGTCATCGTTGTCATCAATATCAGCTCTATTTTCATCACTGCTGATACCACTTGCCGAGGGTAGTTCTAATACCCTTGATGACGATGCCGAAGATGAGGCTGCATTAGCTTTAAATGCTTTAGACACTGACGCTTTGGAAGATTTTTGGACTATTGGCGAGGATTTCCCTTTGACACCACTGCTAGGAGACGACATGCTTTATGGGAATATTATTATTATACCAGTATGTTGCTGCGAGCTCTTTCTTTCCTTGACGAGCTGCCTCAAGAACAAGCGAAATGTTTTTGTTTTTTATTGATTTTTTTTCTCTCTTATTTGTATTTATATGTTGATTTGTTATTGTTCAATAAGCAATTATTTTCATCGATATCACCACCATTGACACGAAACTACACACAATTCTTATTTTTATTTTATTATTCCTTCTTTTAGCCATATGTACGTAAACCCCTTTATTTGGAAGTAAACGACATTACCGATTTGTCATATACACAAAAACAATGACAACATCGATTATCCGAAGCAGTTTTAGAAAGGAAACCAAAATAAAACAAATCAAAACAAAAACATGGGTGTTAATTTCTTACACCACATGACTCACTTAACAGAAGAAGCTCAACTAATTACTGTGAATTTGACTGACGTACTCTCACATGAAATCGACGAAACAACGAACCGCCACCGTCACTGTCACCCTCACTTTCGCGACGAATTTGCTAAATCTTCAGAAAATTCAATGTTAAATGAAGTGCCGCCAAGCATTATCGTAGCTAGCCATTTCAGAGCTTTTGCTGTAAAAATCGCTGTCAAGTTGCAAGTACAAGGAAGCTTTTCGAAAGATTGTGCTAACAGTGATGCCAATCCTTTGCAGTTGACCATAATTCTTTGATTCCCAAATTTAACATTAAATTCTATTACAATTTCAGATTGATAGATATATACATGTAGTTATGTAGAGTATGTGTAGGGAAAAACATCATGTCCAACTTATTTAAGTAACCCATTTCTACAGTGTACAGGGCATAAGCGATGCCCGGATTATTAACATGAATATGTCGAAGGGAGACACAAAAATCACTCTCCCTTTGCTTCTGGATTTAATTTCAGTGTCAGTTGCTGGCGACATTCTGACATTCATTGGAAGAATTCGTCGCGAACGAAAACAACATATATATATAAGCACTATTTTATACGCAAATTAGTTGTGCAAAAAAAAACGGCTATTGCCGTTTTTTAACTATTGGAAAATAAAAACGAATTATAGATTGGGATTTAACAAATAATAAAACGTGCAGTTTGTGAAAGTTTTAAAACCAAAGAAACGGAATGGAACAAGAACGGAATTTAAGGTCAAACATTAATGTCTGCAACGCCATCAGGGTCTCAAGTTGGAACAATTTGAAAAGAAAAGATTAATAACTCGCTTCGGAGGCTCTAAAGAATGTTAACTTATCAAGCTTCTCACTTACCTCGAACTAGCTGCTCCAAGAGATAGGAGATCTGACTGCAAGAGGTACATCGAACGATTCTTTACTAACCTTATCGCTACAACACATGCTAAGTAACATAAGATCCATAATTTTAGCGTGCAAATAAGACACAATCGACAAATTGGCAAAATCAATCAATCAGCATGTGTTAAATTTTTTAGGAAATGAATGTCTTTCGGGTGAGGTTAGGATTCGAACATTAAACCTTCCGACTTGGAAGCCAGCAGTGCACTCCCACTTTTTTAAAACGTTCAGGCAAGGTCCTACAAATCAACCAACATACTATCTCTACTTTATCCAAGCGTATTTGTGGATGTAATCACAAAAATCAATCAAGTAATCCATCGCCTTCTAACAGACTGCCAATCAGTAGCCGGGAAAAGTAAATAATAATCAGAGACGAGTTCCACAACACTCCTGGAGCAACAAATCCTGCGATCTTTCCACGCGATCTAGCCCCATCCACGTAGTAAAAAAGATAACTGTCGGCAATGGTAGTGAAAATATATCGTGTAACTAGTCTTCCACGGCTTGAAACCCTATGTTGCAATGTCCCGATTTATACTACTCATTTTTTTCTGAATTATTTTTTGGGTCTGTATAAATCAGGACAAACCAATTTTCTCATTCGTCTATTATGGGACTAAGGGCCAGTTTCTCTGGGTTAAACTCGAGTTAACTCCAGAAACATTTTTTCAGTCAATTAATCCAGAGCTAACACCTAGTTAACCAAGCAAATTTCCTGAATTAACTCTGGATTAACTGTAGATTTCGCTATAATAGGTCATATAAAAAGTGTCCACGGTTTTTTGGTACATTTTTGAAAAAAATTTCCTTATTCAAAATCAATTTCAATCAATCACATATTGGCCATTATTATCTATGACTTTTTGCCATTTTCCAGGTAGCTTCATTATTCCATCGGTCTAGAACTTCTGTGGTTTATCAGCGAAAAACTTAGCCAAGTGGCCAACCTAAACTTGTTTGCCGTCAATCAAGGTTATAAAGTAGTTTGTGGTCGATCACCGGCCTTTGATCATGATCGCTTGCTTTGGATATTCTCGTATTTAATCCATTTTTTATCGCCTTTAATGATTTGCTTCAAAAATGGTTCCATTTTATTACGTTTCATTGATGGTTATTCGGTCAATTTAATTTCTTTGCGTTAATTCATGTGGCACCCAAACATCAAGCTTGTTTGAGTAGCCTGCTCGTTTTAGATGATTACAAGCTGTCATACGATTGATGTTTAGTGCCTCCGCTATGTTCAGACAGCTTCCGTGCAGGTCTTGCTCTATCAGTTGAAAAATTTAATCGACTTGTTCACTGACTGGACGACCAGTGCGAGGTGCATCTTTTAAATTTGTTCGGAACCGAATCGAACAAACCACTTCTGGGTCCGGCGTTCACTCACATTATTTAGCACCGTAAAATTCACAAATTTTTCGGCATTATTTTGCAGCGTTTTTATAGTAACAAAGCATCACATAGCGCATTTCTTCAGATATTTCACTCATATTCAAATCAGTATTCATTACTCATATTTATATATATATTATTCATATAATGTTAAGCTATGCACCAAACAAAGAAAAACAATAAACAATGAGTAATTGAGAATGACAGTTTCGATAGTGTTTTGACAACTGAACGATCAATGGCAGTGATGCCAAACTAAAACACCAACCATGGAGCTAAAATTAAAACTTCAGTGAAAAACTGCTTCATGAGTTAACTCAGTTTTAATTTTAGCCCCGAGTTAGTAAACTATAGCTTAACTTGGAGTTAACTCAGCACTGAAAAACTGGACTTAAGATTTCACTTGTGGCGACTTTGAAGGTGTGTAGGTACACAGCTTATATTTTTACCTTATTGTGTTTCTTCTTACCTTGCATTTATGTGGTACACAGAAATGGAGAAAAATTCTTCTTATGTAATGAAAGAAACTTAGACCGTTTTTGGGTACACAAACCTTGCAAGAATTGTTACGAGATCTTGACTATGGTTGCCGTTTTAACTAAAAGCTTTACGTGGTTTGAGTTTATGCTGTGACTGAGGATATATTCTTCCTACCGGTTGGGTGTTAAATCCTTTGAAATATGTTGCATAATTTTGTGTGCAATTTATATTTTCCAATTTGCGATATATCTGTTTGCAAAAATGTGGTATATGTACAAGTGTATGTAAACTGGGCCGCCAGGAATTTCTCTAAAAAGCAGAATTTTACATGCGCAATTGGGAACCACAATGCCACGAAATAAATTATTCCTATAAAGACCATTAAACTTTATCTTTGTCATGGTAACCTGCTCAAGCTTTTATGATAGCTTTCAATGTCTCTATTGTTGTTATTGCTAAGATGTTCCTGTTGAAGAAATCACACTGCGAGGACCGAGTTTGATTCGGTTGAAGTCTGGCTACTGAGGTGGTCAAATCATTATATAGTCAGATACCTAGACCAATATCTACATATATATTTTAAAAGACGTATAGATGTTGCTCTAATCAAAGCCAAAGGTGATTTGGCCCTTACAAAGAAACTGTGTTTTAGCAGCCAACTTGATGCAAGCCTGAATGTAATCTGCTACATGGCTCTTATACGGCCTATGCTTGTACATATTTGGATGTCCAACCTTAGAGCAAGTTCCGTGTTTTTGAGAGGGTTTACTTAAGGACTTGCCCTAGAAAAATGCAATACAATCAATTCTACACCGATGGGGTCATCAGTCCTTACTTCTTCAAATATGTGGCCGGTGCGCAAGTTACTCTCGGTTGACACCGGTACAATACGATGATCAACGATTATTTCTTCCCAAATATGTGTGACATCAATGTATAAGAGCTGTGGTTTCAATAGGATGGTGCTCGACCCTATACTACCAACGGAAACATCGCTTCATTCAAAACACGATTTGGCAATACAGACATTTCAAGAAATGGACCCATCAATTGGTCATCGAGATCGTGCAATTTGACGCCATTGTATTATTTTCTGTGGGGCTACGTCAAGTAAGAACTGAGAAAGTCAAAGTGACAATAGCAGAAATCTCTGAGGCATTGAGTCTAAGGAAAATCCTCTACCCATATTTCGATTCCTAGCTATTTGAAAAACAGTTTTTTTAACCGATGACTTTTGGATAACTTCCAGTGATAAGGTAGATCCTTATTCAAGGCCAGTAACAACCATAGTGAGACTACTGCTGTCGCTACTAAAATTCACGATCCGATTACAAGAAACAAATTACACTGGGCGCTGCATAACTTCAAATCATACAAGTATGCTGGGCCGGAAGGTATACTACCTTGATCAAAAAATAACCACCGTGTGGCGTTCTCATTGTTCCGATTTGAGTTCTGTTTTTTTGTTAAGTTGTTCTGTTGTTGACATTCTTAGCGTCATAGCTTGATCTTTGCAAACGTTACGTAGCCAAGAGTTTATCTAACTCTGTGTGTATTGGCGAACAACGAGCTTGTATTAAATTTTGCGTTAAAAACGGATTTAATGGTGCGCGAATGTTGGAAAAGTGTTTCGGTAACAATTCTCTAAAGAAAATGGTCATTTACTAGTGGCACAAGCGCTTCAAAAGTGCTCGTGAGTCAATCGAAGATGATGAAGTGGTAGACCATTGACATCGAAAACCGACGAAAACATTGATGAAGTAAAAGAAATGTTGGTCAATAACCGCAAATTAACCATCAGAGAGATAGCGGAGGACTTGAACATTGCTGATGAATCCGTCTAAGACATTTTGGTTAATGATTTGGGTTTCCGTCGTGTAGCAGCAAAGTTGGTGCCAAAAGACCTCAATTTCATGCAAAAAGAGACCGTGTTGACGTTTCATGGATTACAACGGTGTAGTGCATCATGAATTTTTTTCAGAAGGCCAGACAGTAAACAAAGAGTATTATTTGGACGTTATGAGACGTTTGTGTGAAGCAATTCGCAGAAAGACACCAGGATTGTCGATTTTGCACCATGATAACGCACCGTCGCACAGTGCCATAATTATACTTAATTTTTTGACGAAAAATGCAACAAATACCATCCAACAGCCAGGGAATTTACCTGATTTGGCTCCCTGTGACTTCTTTCTGATCAATGGAGTTAAAAAACTACTACGGGGAACGCGCTTCAGTAGCCGAGAAGTAGTAATCGAAAATCGCAGGATGCACTTATGGACATACCGAAAACCGAATATAAAAAATGTTTCGAGGATTGGATTGGCATAAGTGTGTTGCAGTCGATGGGGATTACTTTGAAGGGGGCAATATAGATTTAGATGAATAAACTTGTATTTTTAATCAAGGTGGTATTCTGTCAACAATAGTGAATATCATGAGGAGTTGTGTAGAAACTGTCCACATACCCTTGTCATGGGGAGAAGTTAATGTAGTTTTTATTTCGAAAGCTGAAAAATGTGCTCATGTTGTTCCAAAGGACCTCAGACCTAAAAGTCTATTATCATTCCTTCTGAGAAATTATATACGATCTAGAAGGAGGAAACGGCTCTACATTCATTGAATACCCATATTGAATGATCCCCACATTATAGAGAGTACATTAAGGTTGTGTTCCTAGACATAGAAGGCGCCTTCAACAACATCAAAACATTCGCAGGTAAGAAGGTAGATAATTCACTTAGGGACTTGATCAATCTCATGCTAAAGAATAGGATTATCGACTCCAAACTGGGTGGGTCCTCTGTCAAAAGAAGTTTCAGTAGAGGTACGCAGCAAGGCGGTGTTCTCTCACCCCTTCTCTGGAACTTAGTGGTTACCGAACTGCTGTTATACCTGGAAGAGGGTGGTAGCTGGGCGGATCGTTGTCCTCTTCTCTAGGGAATATAAAATTCCAACTATAGACTCTCCCTCAATTAACTGTACAAGCTTGGTCTTCTCCGATACAGCGAAATATTTGGGTCTAATTTTTGACAGGAAATTAAGCTGGAAGTCTAACATTCAAAAAAAGAGTAAATAAAGCTTCAGTAGCTTTATTCTCTTGGAAAAAAGCCATCGGGAACAAATGGGGCCTCCAAAATCGCATAACCCATTGGCTATATACCATATTATGGTTAAGACAAAATGATTTGGCAAGCAAAGTAATGTTAATCGATAGTGGTTAAAATAGCAACTGAATTCTAGTTACATGATTTCTTTGCTTGTAACTCTAATTGGATTATGTACAAAACCAACACATAGATAAACTTATAAGAAAGCTGATATGTATTCGTTTATTTTTTAACATCCTCCGGCAGGCAGTTTGCTTCACGTTCAGAAATTTCTAGAGGATATAATAGTTGAACAGGTCTTCGAAAAATTGAGCTATTAGATAGTCGAAGCTTACAAGCTCGAATTTTACCATCTGGGTCTGGAAAAACCTTATGTATATTACCCAAGTGCCAAAGAATTTTCGGCAAAGAGCGATCCTCCATGAGAACAACATGCCCAAATGCAAGATTAGATGATTTCTGATGTTTCGAATAACGAAAGCATCTTCCTTGTTGAAGATATTCAGTGTACCATCTTCGCTTGAAGCTCGATATAAACAGCAGTCGTTCTTTCCACCTTAGACGTAAGTCTTTCGATGAATGGCTTATGACAGTTTCGTTCACCACATCATTCTGTAGTGTATCTGATTGTAAACCTTGTAGAAGTTGAACAGGTGTAAGTGGCGATAAATCAAGAGGATCATCAGCAATGTATGCCAGCGGTGTGGAATTAACAACATGATCGACATCTATAAGAAATGTGTTCAGTTGATCAGTGCTTAAAGTTGCTCTTCCTACTGCTGCCCTCAAAGCTGACTTAACGACACTTATAATCCGCTCCCAAAAACCTCCCCATCAAGGAACACGTTCAACGATATGTCTCCAACGTATGCGATTGTTAGACAAAACCGCCTTGAAATTTTCATCTTCGAGGTTTGCGTTAAGTAACTCCTTGGATGCCTTCTTAAATGTCGCTGAGTTGTCAGACCAAATGATAGAAGGCGTTCCTCTATGAGCTATAAGCCGACGTAGACTCCTCATGCAGCTCTCCGTAGATAAATCAGGGGTCAGCTCTAGATGAACTGCTCTAATTGAAGCGCACATAAACAGCATAATGACGCTTTTTTCTTTTCACCAAAATCACAAAGGAAAGAGAGGCCTAGCAAAGTAATACGATCCCGTGGCAATGCAATGGTGCAAATGGTTGAGTAACAGGCTTCGCTCTTAGAATTTTTCAAACCGTGCAGCTCTTAACAACAGAACGAAATAGTTGCCGCCATTTAATAAAAATACTTCGCTCGCAAACTAACTAAATCTGCCGACACACCTCCATGGAATAGCCCCTCATGTGTGTTAGCGAAGTTAACACACCAATTTTTGCATCATCAACACACGCGCTGCAACTTTATTGTTTGCAAGATCAGCACACGCGCTGCATGGGCAAAAGAACTTTATTGCTGAATAAGATATTATTGTAGGTAATGTTTCGCTGCACCGAACACAGGTTCAATATTCCCGTCTGGAATATTTCCTCATGCGGTGGGAGCATTTATAGACTATAAGTAATAGTGTAAGAACAATTTGTATTTAGAATTAAGTGAGTTGACAATAAAGAGACTTGTGTCTCATAAAAAATATTTTTTTGAATCTTATTTTTATAAATAAGTTTACTGGCGCCCAACGTGGGGCAGAATTGTGTTTTAAAGTAACTTCCCGTAAGAACAGTGCGTAACACGAACACTACCCATAACAACAGTGCGTAGTACAAACACTTCCCGTAAGAACAGTGAGTGGTACGAACATTTAACATATGAACAGTGCGCAAAGAAGACAGTGATTGAGGATTGTCGCACTAGTAGGCCGGCTGCAACTCTAACGCCCTCAGCCAAAAAGGAACAAGACGTCCCATCCTTCAAGGAAAGAAACACAATCAAGTCCGGAACCTACACAATGAAGTTTTTAGTAGCATCATTGTAAGTCCTTAATTTTCATTTTTAGATTAAGAAAAACTCTTAAATTTCGTACTTTCCTATTTATTATTGTAAGGAAGTGCATTATTTTGAAAATCTACTAGAACTATAAGAACTATCAATTCCAGAAATATATAATTGCATTATTTACAAAAACAATCAAACTTTAAAGAAACAATCTTTAATATATTATTCGAATATTAAGTAAAGTATTAAGTATTAAGTATTAAGTGAAAATCAATCAAACTTTTAAAGAACATTTTTATATATACAATAAATAAGTTTTAAGTAAAGCAATTGGTTCATATCCTTATAAAATTTTAATTTTCCATATCTACATATATATATATCCTCCACCACCTAGACCTACACAACCTAAGCCAGCATTGCCAATGGAAACTGATCAAAGCATTAAAAGCAAATAAGTAAACTACGCGAATCGTCCGAATAACAACCCAAGATACTATGATCAACCAAATTACAACCAGACAAGTTACAACATACAAAATCAGGAATCAATAAATCAATCACTTAAGCGACAGAGGTTATTTAAGATTGGAACACAGAAAGAAGAGGAATATCCTCAGGAATATGCAGATAAATATGAAGATAATATGAACCAAGAATATGAAATCAGAGAGCCTGAAGATGAGTTATTGGAAATAAGCCTCTCAAGCATACCTTACATAGAGTGTGCAACTAGAAAAGGTAAGATGCTAAAATTCTTCAAGAGCCTAGGAAATAACACCATTTTAGATTTTTTCATCTTACCTGGACTAACAACATTTGATGGAATTATCGGGGATGACACCCTCAAACAACTCGAAGCTGTAATTGACAGGAAAAATAACCTTTTGACCATAAAGCCCAACATACAAATTAAATTCAAGGAAAAAGAATCTAAACAAGTCGCTTAACCAAACCGAAAAAAAAACTATACCACAAACGAGAAGGAGATGTTGGCAGTAGTTTGGGCACTAGATAACCTCAGAAATTACTTGTACGGAGCAAAAAAAATCAAGATCCTAACCGACCACCAACCACTGACATTCGCTTTGAGCAGTAAGAACACTAAGGCTAAGCTCAAACGCTGGAAGGCACGAATAGAAGAATATATTTACGAGCTGGTATAAAAGTCGGGTAAAGCAAATAAAGAAGCTGATGGCTTGTCGAGACTTAAACTGGAAGCCAATAGCTAAACATTGCCTAGTTCAGACACCATGCATAGCGCCGAAGAGGATAGTCACGATCTCATCCCACATTGCGAGGCCCCCTTAAATGTATTCAGAAATCAGCTTATATTTAGTAATAGTGAGATAAGTATTTTTGAACAACCGCATCCGAATTACCACCGACATTACATAGGATTACGGGAATTTAATAAGGAAAATTTAGTTCAAGCCCTTAAAGAAAAACTTAACCCGAATATAATTAATGGAATAAAAATTCCAGAGCACTACATCCAACTACTTCAGGAAATCTATAAAGAACATTTTTGTAAGTTTAAAATCCGAATAACCCAAAAAATAGAGGGAGATATTGCAAACCCAGACAATAAGTTACGAGTAATCATGGAAGAACACAGTAGAGCTTACCGTAACCACAAAGGAAATGAGAAACAGCTTCTGGAAAGATGTTATTTTTCAGGCATGACTAACATGATTAAGAAATTTGTTAAAATTGTGAAATTTGCAATACCAATCCCCACAAACCTGAACTACAGGAAACACCAATCCCTACATACCCATCAGAAATAATGCATTGATATCTTTGAAATAGAATACGAAAAGTTTATTACATGCATAGATAAATTTTCTAAATATACTAAATTCTTCCGTGTAAAAGAAAAATCAGCTTTATATCTACGAGGCAAAATTATTAAAGTATTACATTTCTTCACAGCCCCCAGAATTCTAGTGACAGATAATGAGCGAAGTTTCATTAGTCCAAAAATTGCAAACAACCTAAAAACTTTTGGAATCAAGTTATACTTAACACCACCATAGGAGAGCGAGGTGAATGGAACTGTGGAAAGAGTCCATTCAACGATTTTAGAACTAACAAGATGTCTTAAAAAAGAATACCCTGACCTGAACACCAAAGAAATAATTAACATAGCTATTGACCGATATTATTACTCGATCCATTCGGTAACAAAGAAAAAACCAAATGATATTTTCCTTGGTCGAATCCAAAGAATAAATTAAAAGAATTTGATTGATAAATGAGGTAAATGAGGATTTAACAAACCTTATCAGGAAAAATCAAAGAAATAAGATCAGCTGAGAAAATACCAGTAGGAAAAAGCCAAAAACATATAAGCCCGGAGAAATAGTCTTTACTGCCGTCAAACGAAAAGATGGAAAGCAGAAACCTCTTTTCACAAAAGAAATAGTGGCAAAAGACAGAAAACGGGAAAAAAATCGACAAATCACAAATAAAAAATATAACTGAATAAAAAATAAATATTTTTCTTTTTATTTTAGGCCAATCCTTAGTTTGGTACTTGGATCAATAAATGTAAACGACTATACTCATAACACCCCAATCATAATGCTAAAACAGGGAAATGGAAAAATCATTAACGGAAATTTTTGAATCGTGCATGTTATCAATTTGACAAGGTTTGAAGACATTATAATCAGACTTACACCAACCATAGAAAACCATATAACTAAAAATAGTATACTGCGACCACAACTCATCCATCATGGGATGGGAACATCAGATGCGACGGATTGGGGTAATTTACTGAAAACTCAGAATATGATAATAGAAAATAACAATAAGCAAAACAAAATAAACGAACATATAACAGCAGTTACACAAGGAATAATAGAAAATTATAACAAAATAATTCAGAGAATAGATAATACAAGCATTGATAAATACGAGCAAATGATGTATAATAAATTATTAATAATTAAAGAAGAACTCAGTGAAATAGTATTAGCAACTCAATTGGCAAAAAGAGGAATCGTGAACACTAATCTTTTAGACAAAAATGAAATTCAAGAAATAATTGCAGAAATAGAAACATTTCCATTCGACAACGAAATCGAGGCAATCGAGTATGCCAAACCAATCATCCTACAAATGAAATCGATTATGCTATACACTATATCTATACTAAAAACTTCCGCTAAAGAATACAATCATCTTATAATCAGAACCATAGTTAGAAATAACAAAAGAACCCATCCCAATTTTCATGAACTACTTTCAACCCATAAAGAGCTTTATGACATAAAAGATATTTGTTCAAAAATCCGAGACACAAAAATCTGCGAAGAAAACCAACTTGAAAAGCTTACGTCTGTCCATTGCATCACCCAGCTATTAAGAGGAAAAAATGCTGGATGCGATCATCAGTTCCACAGTAAACCAATAATCGAACTTCTCACAAGCAACAGTCTTTTTTGACAAATTTCAAGGGAAATTTAGGACATGGAAATGAAACCCGAACTCCTAATGGAACCTTCCTTACAGAATTTAATAATGAAATCATAACAATTGATAACAAGACTTTTACCAATAAAGAAATAAAAACCTTCCACGTCATCCCACCTATAATCCAAGCTAATTTAACAATTAAAGATGTAAAATTAGATTTAGAATATCTTCACTTTTTGCATAAGGAAAATATAAAGAAAATAGAGAAATTTTCATTCGAAAAAAACATGTCATTCATTTCAGATTTTATACTTTACATTTTAATTATGACAATTGTAATATTTTTAATATTTAAATTCAATTGTAAAAAAGAAAAAGATTCTGTTAAAATGCAAGTACCTCCAATAATACCAATGATCAATGACTTCACCCCCCAACCCATTCAATTAAGATTTTAATCTAAGAGACGTAGATTTTGAGGTGGGAGAAGAACAATTTGTATTTAGAAAATACAATATATTTGAATCTTATTTTTATATTGTAAATAAGTTTACTGCGACTATTAGCTTTGAAATATGAGGAGACTTCGGCAAAACAATTAGATGTGCATTAATTGATTCTAAGATCAAGTGTAATCGTTCTCCCACTCTTAGGCAACAATTTATCGGATCTTAAATGGGATTAAGCGTTAGCAATTTAGAATGTAATGGCATACCCTTATTCTGTTTAGTGCGTTTATTTCATCAAAGAAATGCATCCGCTGCACTTCATTTATCCAATAACATTCTGCGTTTTCAGTTTCTGTTACTGACAAAGATGGGATATCGTGAACGGACTTGATTCTGTTATATCGTTTTTTCGCCTTAAAGACTTGAACCACTCGGTATTGTCTCCGAGCCGTGACTCAAAGTAGTTTTCTTCATCTACTGAATTTTGCGCAGTCTAAAATTTGTTTCATACAACTCGACGATTTTTCCATATCTCCCCTCAAGTTGACCAAAAGAGACACTACTGGAAGCGTCTTAATTGTGCCTTTTCTAGAACATGGATTTGCGTTTACTTCATTCTTTAGGCAATCCGATCCCAACAACTACTGTTTGGAGTTCAGAACAATTAAGACATCAATCTCTCTTGTCACAAGGTCTGCAGGATTCTGGGAACCAGAAAAATGTCGCCAGCTTGAAAGTTCACACAGCGCTCGAATTTCCTGGACTCTGTTCTCCACGTATGGTTTTCAGCGTTTTCCCACACCCACTATCCAAAATAAAATGATTTTAAAGTCGGTCCATAAAAACTCTTCATTATATTTGATTTGCAAATTTGACCGTAGGTTTACTAAAGTAGCAGTAAGTTCCAGGTAAGGCGCAGTCAATTCATCATGTCCTGCGTTTCTGAGTGGGGCTACTCTGCTCTTAGCACATATGAAATGGGTCCAGATTTTTCCTTCTCCATCCGTAGTTCATAGGTGTGCAACTGCTCCTAAAACATATTGGCTTGCATCAGCAAAAACGTGTATCTGTGTTGACCCTGTTTCCGTTAAGACACAACAAGGTATCACTAATTACCCAATTTCTTTGATATCTGTTATACAATCACGCCATACTTAACTTAGCTCTTTTGGAAGTTCCTTATCCCAATCGAGTTTTTGACGCCATAATGACTGAAAAACAGTTTTCATGCGAACGAAACAGGGACCTAACAACCCTAGGGGATCAAAAATTTTAGTCATTACCTTTAACACTTTCCGCTTGGACCCACTGACAGTGTGTGAAGTCAAAAGAGTCTCTAATGCATTGACATCTACGGCTAATTCGTCTGACGCGATTTTATTGCGAAAAAGTGGGCTATTGGAGTTTCATTTCCGTAGATACATTGAACCAGTCTTCATAATTGCCACTGCCTCACGTCTAACGTCTTCTGCTGTCTTTTCGTCATTAACACTTACTAATAAGTCATCAACGTAGAAACTATTACGCAAAATCTCTACCACTTGGGGATGTCGTTGTTCTGAATCGTCCAGTATTTTCGAAATTATTTCTCCAAGCAAATTGGGACTACTTGTTACTCCGAATGTAACTCGAGTCATCCGATATGCCTGCACCGAAAAATCCGTTCGTCTTTTGTTTTTTTTATTTATTTTATAATCAGCGCGCGCTCAAGGGGTTTTGTACTCTTAAAATGTTCGTACACAGCACGGGCGAAGGAAATTTTGGGAGGAAGAAAAGACAGGCACCGATGAACATTGTTTTTAAATGTTTATAAATTAAAACGACCAGGAAACACAGAGGTCAGCAGGGCATTCCATAAACGAGTTGTACGGGTTAGGAAAGAATCACGATATTTTATAGTACGTCCGAAAATGGGCTTGAGGGTATACTGATGAGCATTCATAGCGAGACGGGTGTTACGGTTGAAAGTTTGAATGGGCGGAATGCTACTGGCGATTTCAATGGAGCACTGGTGGTGGGAATAGCGATAAAACAAATTGAGACAGGAGACATTACGTTGATGTTCGAGGGTGTCAATTGACTGATATTGATATCACCAAAGAGTTTTATCGCATGGTTTTGAATCCTATCTAGCAGATGCAGAGATGTCTTAGTAGCACCTGACCAGATGTGGGCATTGTACTCCAATTTTGGGCGGATGAATGCCTTATATATTGTGGCCAGATCAGAGGAAGTAAAATATTTCTTACATGGCTTGAGGAAACCTAGACATTTTGCAGCATTTTTGGCAACAGCGAATATGTGGTCATTCCAACGTATGTTGTCACTTACACACATACCGAGAATGGAAAGTTTATCGGTTTTGACAATGCAAGTGCCATTCATAGATAATTGCTATGTATTTGAATTTCGCTTCAATGACAGCAGACAGCATTGCGTTTTGGAAGCATTAAATTCCACTCGGTTGATAGTTCCCCAATTGGTTATGCTGTTAATATCGGAATTTAATGAGCTTTACATACGCTGTCGTTCCCGTTCTACAACTGAAAAGCAGGGGCGTGAGTCCGGGAACAAATATGAAAAGCAGAGAGAACTGTCATCAGCAAAGGAATATATCGGATTAGAAGTAACAGACAAGAGATCATTAATGAAAATTAAAAAGAGTGTCGAAGACAGAACGGAGCCCTGGGGCACACCAGCATTTATTTTGTGAATATCAGACTTGTAACCGTCCAAGACAACTTGAATTTAACGTTCCAAAAGGTAATTTCTAATCCATTGAAGAAGAGAGTCATCGATCCCAAAAGCACGCATTTTCGACAAAAGAGCCTGATGCCAAACTCTGTCAAATGCCTTAGAAATATCAAGTGCAGCTCAATTGCTTTCACCAGATTGATGTATATTTTGATTCCACTTTTCGGTGAGACATGTCATCAAATCACCAGTGGATCTTTTGATACGAAAACCATATTGCTGGTCATTGAGAAGTTTTCGTGTTTCGAGATATTTCATGAGCTGACAGTTTATCAGCTTTTTTATGACCTTGGAAAGAAGAAACGTAAGTGCAATGAGTCTGTAAGAGGAGAGGACGGGCTGGACAAATGCTGTTTTGCATCTGCTCGGAAAGAGTCCTAAAAAGTAGGATTGATGAAAAAGCTTACGCAGTGGTTTTGCCAGCGTGGATGAGCACCTCTTCAGAAGAAGGGGCGATATACCATCTGGACCAACGGATTTATTCATGTTAAGATCTTTGAGAACTCTTGCTACTACACGAGTGCGAAAGTGGATTCGTTCCATTGTCGATTCGATGCACTCAAGTGTAGGCGGGGACAAAGCACAATCTAGGAGTGTTGAGCTAGCCGCAAAGTGTGCAGCAAGCAGATTGGCCTTGTCCAAAGAGCTGACATCTGGAATGTCATTGTAAATGAGCGTTGGGATGGAGGATGGGGCAGAATTTCTAATCTTTTTGACGAATGACCAAAAATTTCGCACGCTTGAGAAAGACGTTGCAGTCATTTCTGGCTCGTTTAAACTTTTTTCGGTTTTCCTCTGCCGGGTTGGTCTTGTAGGACCGAAAAAAAAGTTCTCTTTTCTTGACAGCCTCTTTACAGCTCGAGTCATATCATGACTTTTTTTTCGTTTGATACTCTTCAACCGATGAAGGATAAAGCATCTCATTCCAAAGAGAATAGTTTTTGTGGTCATATCAGCAGCGGCATCCACGTCGTTATCGAGGAAACATAACGACCAGTTAAAATTCCTAAAGAAGTTATAAAGTCCGCTCCAATTGGCTTTCTCGTATTGCCATACGGTTCTTTTAGGAATCTTTTCTCTGACTGTGTGGTGGGTGTACGAGAATTGAGTAGATATGACACAATGGTCCGACGAGCCTAGAGGGGAGAGCACATCAACGCAATACTTGTCAGGGTGAGAAGTTAAAAACAAGTCCAGCGTGTTGGCGGTATGACTATCAAAATCTGGTATTTGTGTGGGCTCATTCACAAGCTGGTTTAATTTTTATTTTCCGCAGCGAAGATTTCAACACACCGTCCTTCGGGTGTTGTCTGTGAAGAATATCGAAGCCAACCAGAATTGTGTATATAGAAATCGCTCCTAATCACGATTTCAGTGAGGATACAGTGATACAATTCTTTGAATGGAGTCAGACAGCGCATCAAACTCCTGAAAGGTCGAGTTTGGGGCCTCTGTAAACAAAGCAGTAGTGGATAATTTGCTTACGGAGATGGAATTTCAACCACATGAAATTGAATTCCGGATTGGAATAGGGACTATTTTGCGGTGGAATTTGGTAAGCTACATCATTACGCACATAAATGGCGAGACCGCGATGGGGGAAGAACAGTAGCATTAGTTCGTAGCCAGGTAGCTTCAGGTAAGAGTGATCTGAGAGCTGTGGGCGGGGATCTACCTGTGTTTCACTAAGTGCCAAAACAACTGGTCGGTACTTACAAACGTGGACGTACGCAGAAAAGTGATTACTTTTTAGCCCGCGTATATTGGCTACGTCCACCCTGATTTCCCTAGTCATAATTACAAATAAACACAGCAAAAACAAACACCGACGATACTAAGGTGGAGTTACTATAAATAATTTCTTAAACCAAAAAAATCGATGGCTATCACGATCGGGTACACTTAACTCTAACTGAAGAAAGGCTTTCTTAATGTCAGCTATTAAGCCAAATTTTCCACAGCACAGTCAAAATTTCTGTACCTACTTCCAGGTGATCATTGAGAGAGAGATGATTTGACGTGTGTGCTGAAGCGTTAAATACAATACGAAGTTTTGTGGTATCCTTGTCATCGGTTGATGAGGCATATAGTAAACACGATCTGCTTTTTCTTCATTTTCGACACGTTCAGCTACGCCGCTTTCAATCATCTCCAACATTGCACTTTCATAGTCATTTAGCTTGTTTGATGTTCTTAGCCTGCGCACTAAACTATGCATTCGATGGAGAGAACCGCGACGATTATCATGGAGCAATGAAATAACATCCTTCCAAGACAGTGATGCTTCATAGCGATCTCCCGCTTTTCGAACATTTACACTTGTCATAGTACTCACTTTCTTTTCGCTGGTGATTCCTAATGCTTCAAGCTTCCAAAATTGTTAAAGCTCCTTTCAAGCGCAAACAGGCAATGATTCGACGTTGGCTAAATTCACTGCAGCTCCACTATCTGAGACAACGGAAGAACGACCTTGTAAAGTCCATCCTAAGATCGTGTTAATAGCTCTGTCAATTTTGATGTAAGTCGCTTATGTTGACCGGTAGTAAGCATCCAATAAGTGACAGCCCTAATAATTATGCTTATCCCTTTCTCTGATTTATAGTTTTGAAGTTGCACATCAGCCAATGGCAAATTTTGGAGACAAACGTTGTTTTCATTTGGCGTTGATATAATGTCCATGCATATCTCCGGAACCTCCATTAATTCTAAAACCACAGCTTCAACATCCTCCTTCAACATTTAGTTTTTTTTGGCAGTGTTTTAGAACTTTTACAGTCTGTTTCGTTATGATGTGTAGCCTTACAAGAAAAGCACTGATCATCGTTAGCCCCAGCTGTTTTTACTGGTTTGTGCTTATATGTTTGTAGTTGTCATTTGTTCGCGTTTTGTCTCGCTTCATTTGCCTTTTCTAATGTTTCGATCTCTCGTTTGAGAAATTTTAACAAGTGCCTGACCTGCTTGTTCCCAATTCCTACAGCTGTTGACACTGTGGTAGATGATGACCTCATGTTATCTTCTTCCCACCTTGAATTTGAGAATCATCAGGCTGATCAAGACAAAATCTGTGAAAATCTATTCTCAATTCCTTAGGTATGCATCTCAGCAGCAAGCCTTTGAGCATAAAAAAATAATTCGGTGTAGGGATTCCAAGAGCTAACAGTGACCGAGTGGAAGTTAAAACTGGATTATAAAGAATTCTCAAGCCTGTAACATCAATCTTTGAGTGTACTATCTTGTTTGTATTGTCATATTCTTCCTTAAGCAAGGCAATCGCAGTGTCGTAATTAACCCCACTAGGCGTCAGCCCAACAAGTGCTTCAGCTGCTTTTCCCATTAATGATACTTGTAAGTAGTGAAACTTATCGACGGTTGAAAGAGAATCATTTTCATGTACCAGCGTCTTGATTTGTTCCCAAAATGATGTTCATTCTTTATAGTCACCACAAAATTTTCTGGGATTCAGCCGTTGAAACTTTACTACTGATATTCTATTCGAATTATTGGTGGTAGTATCATGAGGGTGTGCACTGTTCATTAGCAATTAGCTTTGGAAATGCTTGACTATGTTAAGCTTGATTTAAAGGCGCGTGATTGTTGAAACAGCTTTGTCGTCATAATCAGCAATACTGTCGGCTTCTCTTTCAAAATCATCTGGTTTTATCGAGGAACGAACTTCTGTTTGCGTTTTGCAGATTTTCATGAGCTGATAACAGACGATCCAACAAAACGCTAAACTCTTTTTCGATTGCATCTACCGCATTTGAGTCCATGTTTTCAGTTATTTTACTGTAATTTGATTTCATAAGCTTGCTACATGTTAACTATTTTCGTTATCTGTCCACGATACGTAGCGCGTCTTGCCAAATCCATATTAAATGTTCAATGTTAAACAAAAATTAAATTATTTCAAGCCGTTAAAACGTTCGTGCCCCTTCCCGGGTTTCAACACCAATATGAAATTTGTTACCAAACTCAGACAGATCCCAAGTATAAATGAAACACCGTTCTTTATTATAAAACAATTTAATTCAATTTGAATAGCAAGGAATTTAAGACAAAATGATTTGGCAAGCAAAGTAATGTTAATCAATCGTGGTTAAAATAGCAACTGAACTTTAGTTACATGATTTCTTTGCTTGTAACTCTAATTGGATTATGTACATAACCAACACATATATAAACTTATAAGAAAGCTGATATGTATTCGGTTGGATCAACATGCTTATCGACCAAACAAATCTGGCCAAAGCTAGATCTGAATCGCTCCAGGAGTTTAATTTTTCTAAATAAAAATCATCTTACCGCCATTACAGGTGTCATCACTGGACACTGCCTCAAAGGCATACCAAGTGTACCGGTACGAAGTGAGTGTTTTTTGTGAAAATAAAACACAAATTTTTAATGGGAAGGAAAAAAAACTTTTTATTTAAAGTATTGGCCATTGCTAGCTACACATTTTTCCCATCTTTCAGGCAATTTATGGATTCCACGCCAATAAAACTGTTCGTCTTTTAAAGCAAACCAAAAAGTCACCCAATTTTCGACTTCCTCGTAGGATTCGAAGTGCTGCTCAGCTAATACGTGTCCCATCGATGAAAACAAATGCTAGTCGAAAGGAGTTAAATCTGGTGAATACGGCGGGTGGGGTAGCAACTCCCAGCCGATTGCTTTGGTTGTATATCCTGAAGCAGTTTTGCTTTGTGTGCAGGTGCATTGTCATTGAGCAAAGTTACTTTGCGTGTCTTCAGGCTCATTCTGGTCGTTTTTCGATCAATGCATGGTTCAAATTGATCATTTGTTGTCGGTAGCGATCTATATTAACGGTTTCACCAGGTTTTAGGAGCTCGTGGTACACCACACGTTTCTGGTCGCACCAGATACACAGCATTATCTTCTTGCCGAATCGATCTGATTTTGCAGTCGAAGTTGATGGTTGTCCCGGATTAAGTTATGATTTTTTTCGTATTTTATCGTATCTTTGAAGCAAAATTTCACAAGTGGTTTTTCAGTTTTCCATCTGACTTTCATTCAATTCATGAGGCCCCCAGACACTTTCCCATAGCTTTTAAACGATCAGAAATTGTTTGTTTTGCACCATTTAACATTTCTGCCATTTGTTTCTGACTCAAACTGTCATCTTCATCCAATATTTATTGCAATTCGGCGTCTTCAGACTTTTTTGGTGGTCTTTCACGTTCTTTATTTCTCACATCAAAATCATTATCTCTGAAACGTTGAAAACATTTTTTGCATGCTGCTTTTGTTAGAGCATGATATCAATATGCCTCGAAAAGTATACGATGCGACTCTGAAACAATTTTCTTCAAATGAAAACACAATATTAATGCTTTCCGCAAGTCATAATTTTCTGGTACAAAATTCGACATTTTTATTTTTATACTCATTTCAGACTGGTACACCTGGTACATGCACGGAGGCTTGACATATTTACTAACGGCTTTTGCAGAAGCTACATGGATGAGGAGGAAGAAGCGAAAATCCCTCACCTCCTCTGTATATGTCCATCTTTCTTCCAAAGAAGAAATCTCCACCTAGGGGCCTTCTTCCACGAAGACTTAAGAGACATAAGCAACATAGACATTAAAAGTCTCCTACGCTTTATTAAGAGCTCCAAATGGTTTCTGTAGTAGGAGGATCACAGATCTACGTGGCATCACAATGGGCCAATAGGCCTAAGTGGGTTGGTTTTCCAACTGCCACTTAAACACCTAACCTAACCTAAGTTAGAAACCGAATATTCAAGAAAGACTAGAGAAAGCTACAGTAGCCTTATTCTCTTGCAAAAACGCCATTGGGAATAATCAATGGGACCTTTAACTTTACATTACCCACTGGTAGATTAAAAGTTGAATAATCTTAGATGGTGAGTGAGGAATGATTATTAAATTAATCATTAATCACAGAGTCAAGAGTGATGAGTGCTTACTTTCCAATCTTATTCATCGCTCTTTACTTATGCATTTTAAGTAACTGCAATACTTATTTGAATATTTTCAAAGCATTATTAAAGAATAAATAATTCTTTTACACTGTTTATACTGTTTTACATGCTAAAAAAATGCGGCATTGAGAGCAACAATTGTAATAATCGAGATTAAAGAGGTTAAAGAAAAATAAATTTTTAATATTTGTTTCCTATTTAAAATAATAGTTAATAAACCTCAATCTTATATTTTAGATAGTAATCTTGTTTATCA
Source organism: Volucella inanis (assembly GCA_907269105.1). NCBI lineage: Eukaryota > Metazoa > Arthropoda > Insecta > Diptera > Syrphidae > Volucella > Volucella inanis. The sequence continues at coordinate 40,538,930 of OU026158.1, forward strand.
ACGTACGAATTACTGGATTTTATGTGGCTTACACTACTACTGCTTTTTAGATAAGTTGGTTACATAAATAAACAAATACTTTCATTATCGCTTCTTAAATACAAAATAGATAAGAATTTTAACGTAAGACTATTCTTCATCCTCATCTCCATATTCAACCAACCCAATGTCTCTGGCCATAGAGATAGTTTTTAAATTTTTATAAAATTCGTGGTAAGTTGGGGGGATAAAATCTATTAAGTCCAGTAAATCTTTCTTTTTTGTTTCATTAACGGCGTTCCCTTTTAGAAACAGTAAGTCGAGATCTGTGATAATGCAGATATCCTTTTTTCTAAAATCACAGTATCAAGAGGTACAGAAAATTCAAAATACAAGTTTATTCATCTAAATCTATATTGTCCCTTTCAAAGTAATCCCCATCGACTGCAACACACTTATACCAGCGCTTGATCCAATCCTCGATCGGATACGGTTTTCGGTATGTCCATCAGTGCTTCCTGCGATTTTTCCATTACTTCCTCTCGGCTGCTGAAACGCCTTTCCCGTAGTGATTTTTTAACTCGATTGAACAGAAAGAAGTCACAGGGAGCCAAATCAGGTGAATTCGGTAGCTGATGGATGGTATTTGTTGAATTTGTCGTCAGAGAATTACGAATAATGATAGCACTGTGCGACGGTGCATTATCATGGTGCAAAATCTACGAGTTTTCTGCCTACAATTCTGGTCTCTTTCGGCGAATTGCTTCACGCAAACGTCTCATAACGCCTAAATAATGCTCTTTGTTTACTGTCTGGCCTTCTGGCAAAAATTCATGATGCACTACACCGTTGTAATCCATGAAAACCGTGAGCATTACCTTCTTTTTCGACTGAAAACGACGTGGTTTTCTCGGTCTCGGTTCATTTGGTGAACGCCATTCACTTGCCTGATGTCTGGATTGCGTATCGTACTCATAAACCCACGTCTTGTCTCCAGTAAAGATCCTTTTGATGAATATTGGATCGTATTCGGCCACGCAAATCATCTCTTTTGCGACACGGTTTCTTTTTTGCATGAAATTGAGGTCTTTTGGCACCAACTTTGCTGCTACAAGACGGAAACACAAACCAAAATGTCTTGGACGGATCCATAGGCAATGTTCAAGTCCTCCGCTATCTCTCTGATGGTTAATTTGCGGTTATTGACCAACATTTCTTTTACTTCATCAATATTTTCGTCGGTTTTCGATGTCAATTGTCTGCCACTGTGTTCATCATCGTCGATTGACTCACGACCACATTTCAACCGCTCATGCCAATGGTGAACGACCGTTTTCTTTAGAGAATCGTTTCCGAAACACTTTTCTAACATTTCCAACGTTTGCGCAACATTACATCCGTTTTTTACGCAAAATTTAATAGAAGTTCGTTGAAATACATTTCTAGAATTGTAAAAAGTCGCCAACACACACAGAGATAGATGTACTCTTGGCTTTGTAACCTTGTAATGTCAAATTATGGCGCTAAGATTTAGAGGGAATGTCAACAACAGATGTACCAATTTAACAAAAAAATATACAGAGGAGGTGAGGGATTTTCGCTTCTTCCTCCTCATCCATGTAGCTTCTGCAAAAGCCGTTAGTAAATATGTCAAGCCTCCGTGCATGTACCAGGTGTACCAGTCTGAAATGAGTATAAAAATAAAAATGTCGAATTTTGTACCAGAAAATTATGACTTGCGGAAAGCATTAATATTGTGTTTTCATTTGAAGAAAATTGTTTCAGAGTCGCATCGTATACTTTTCGAGGCATATTGATATCATGCTCTAACAGAAGCAGCATGCAAAAAATGTTTTCAACGTTTCAGAGATAATGATTTTGATGTGAGAAATAAAGAACGTGAAAGACCACCAAAAAAGTCTGAAGACGCCGAATTGCAATAAATATTGGATGAAGATGACAGTTTGAGTCAGAAACAAATGGCAGAAATGTTAAATGGTGCAAAACAAACAATTTCTGATCGTTTAAAAGCTATGGGAAAGTGTCTGGGGGCCTCATGAATTGAATGAAAGTCAGATGGAAAACTGAAAAACCACTTGTGAAATTTTGCTTCAAAGATAGGATAAAATACGAAAAAAATCATAACGCCTAAATAATGCTCTTTGTTTACTGTCTGGCCTTCTGGCAAAAATTCATGATGCACTACACCGTTGTAATCCATGAAAACCGTGAGCATTACCTTCTTTTTCGACTGAAAACGACGTGGTTTTCTCGGTCTCGGTTCATTTGGTGAACGCCATTCACTTGCCTGATGTCTGGATTGCGTATCGTACTCATAAACCCACGTCTTGTCTCCAGTAAAGATCCTTTTGATGAATATTGGATCGTATTCGGCCACGCAAATCATCTCTTTTGCGACACGGTTTCTTTTTTGCATGAAATTGAGGTCTTTTGGCACCAACTTTGCTGCTACAAGACGGAAACACAAACCAAAATGTCTTGGACGGATCCATAGGCAATGTTCAAGTCCTCCGCTATCTCTCTGATGGTTAATTTGCGGTTATTGACCAACATTTCTTTTACTTCATCAATATTTTCGTCGGTTTTCGATGTCAATTGTCTGCCACTGTGTTCATCATCGTCGATTGACTCACGACCACATTTCAACCGCTCATGCCAATGGTGAACGACCGTTTTCTTTAGAGAATCGTTTCCGAAACACTTTTCTAACATTTCCAACGTTTGCGCAACATTACATCCGTTTTTTACGCAAAATTTAATAGAAGTTCGTTGAAATACATTTCTAGAATTGTAAAAAGTCGCCAACACACACAGAGATAGATGTACTCTTGGCTTTGTAACCTTGTAATGTCAAATTATGGCGCTAAGATTTAGAGGGAATGTCAACAACAGATGTACCAATTTAACAAAAAAAAACTCAAATCGGAATAATGGGAGCTCCACACGGTCGTTATTCGGTTTTTTTTTATTTTATCAAAGTTACTGTAGTTCGTTATTACTGTAGTTGTATAAAATACTAAATGGCGTCTCTTTCAAAAATTTTAGTCATTGAATTTGAAGCCATTCCATTTTACCTTTATTTACAATTATTTCCCAATTCTTTCGTAAGCATCATAGACCCATACATTAAAATAATTTGAAATGACTCTTTCTTTCTTGCTGCTATAATCCTTTACCAATCCATAGGGCCGAAAACGTCTTTAAAATTCTTCTTTTGGATTTCGATAACACTAAAGTCTTGATCACAAGGTAAGTAAGAATGACCACTCATTAGAATTTTATGGTTAATTTGGTTAACAAATTAGTCATTATGTGAAACATTATATTGGTATAAAACGGACATCTTAATACAATATTCTATTTTGCCCGCCACACTGATTAGTCCGTGTACGAGTACATGATTAAATTTGGTTTACTCACAGAATGTTTAATATAATGCAATAGGCTGCTGCCAATTTCTTGGGGACCTCTCGATCCAACCGATTCATCCCAAATGTACATGTAAGCTTTGGTTGTTACCATGTCATGGATACCTAGACAGTATGTCCAAAGTTGCCGTTGTAATGACTTGAGTCAGCAAGGTCTTCATAAGATCAAATGCAATTACCGAAGTGTTATTAGATTCTTTGGCTCTTGTTGCGTCATCTCTCATGCCATTCCCATCAGAATCCGCTTTTCTAAGATGTAGTTCATGTTAAATTTGTATTTGAGGCTTCTCAGTATAACTCGCAAACCTAAGCTTAACATTTTTTGCAAAAATCTTTTATTGGAGCATGGAATGATTGATCGAAATCATTATTAACAGTCTTTCGGAATACCATACATGCTCTGATACGGGACTGGCATGAGAATCTTTATACTCATACAAATTATACATTTTAGAAATGCTAAGGTCAGGAGATAAAAATTTTCTTTCGGATATATGGCGGGTATAGTGTTATTCATATGAAGGAAATTTGTTTATAAATTCTTGTAGTTCTTGCAATTTTAGTTCACTGGTCTTATTTTCAGGCTCGGTCTTGCCGCGTTGGTCTTAATGTTGAGTTTAAGTATCTGTGTATCTTACATCAGATACTTAAAAAGTTATTAAAACAAATTTTACAAATCCTTATCTTCTGGCCTTCATTATTAGGCACAAAATATAAGCAGCTCTTTTTTCTTCTAGAGTTTTCAAGCCATTGCCTTGGAAACAATGTCAATCAGTGACAATGAAAATGAATTCTGAAGATCAAATGAAGATAATTCAAAAAAATTGTTCAAGCTTATAATGCATTGATCAACTGCGATTTTTTTAGCGCATTTGTTTTTGCATGAATAAATATTGTCATCAATGCAAGGCTTCTTTGCTGGTACAATATTCCCGGTTTCGTTTTTATATTCCTCTCCTTTTGCTCTTTTTAATTTCTTTACATTTCCTTTCCAGATGGTTTCATTGCGTTTGCGTTTTTTGCTTTTTTTTTCTTTGGAAACAACAACACTCTTCCATATCAAATGCATTTGAGCGTCTTAACATATCGATATTGCGATTTTCTGGAACCTGAATCTTGAAAATTGTCGTCGCCAGCATTAAAACATGTATGGATTATTGGCTTATTCACAATTTTAAATAATATGAGTGATTGTAATAACCATGAAACAATATAACTTGCGCTCTGTTTTTCGAAGCTCTTCCATAAGTACATAGTTCTTCGGGGCTGGAATGCTCCGTTAACCATAGCTGAACGTGCAGATGTTGATGGATGATTCATAATAATTGTTTAAAAGATTAAAAATATGAATCTCCGCAGCCAGTTTGTCAGACGATTATTACGTGACGTGGCAATTTTAGACATACTTATTAAATATTATATGTATTTTATTGCATACACCGCACATAAAACAAAAATCGCAAAATGACTGCTGTTTAACATCATTTGCGATTGGTGTAGCTTACTGTAAAACTTGGTACAGAAATGGCTTATGTATTTGGAGCCAATTAATTTGATAATTTTTCATAATGCAGAAGTGGCGCAAGTGGGTTACATCATTTCTGCCCTACGAAGAATTCCGTGCAGAAACAATGTTTCAACATTTTTGTATTGATCTATGATTAATTTTCTTTTTGCACGATCTCCTTATTTTTTAAATAACACGAATGTAACGGCAAGCAATTCTAAATTCGGGGTTTCCTTATTGGTTTTGTTTGCATTTGGAGTAAAGTTTTTGACATGAAAGGTACATATGTACCTATCTCTCTTTGTTACTTTTAGTGAAAAATTATTACATACATAACCGGTAAAAGGAAGATCATTTCTCTGAAAACTAAAATTAAAATTTTAGATCGTCTTGCAACAGGAAAGGGCACAAAGGCGGTTAGTAAGCATTTCACTTGCACGAAGCTCCCATAAGAACAATAAAAAAAAAAAAAAAACTAAGCCACAATTTGGAACTCAGTAATTTCTGGCACCAACATAAGTTTTAAACTTCATCATACACAAGAGATGTCATTACTGAGAAAATGGAAAAAGCTCTTTTAATATCGATGTAAGATAACTCGCAGAAAAGGACACCAGTTGATGGAAATGCTATCAAACAAACAGCAATAAACTTGTGTATCCAAACGCATTCAGGAATTGGAGCCAGGCACTTCATCTCAGTCAAATAGAAAGTTTGAATTTTGTGCAAGCACTGGTTAGATAACTGGTTTCTCAAAAGACATGAATTTCATAATGTCAAAATTTAAGGAAAATTGGATCTGCAGATGAAACGGCTGCAGGAGAATTTCCTCAAAAACTTGATTTGATAATTAAAGATGGAGGCTAGAGTCCTGATCAAATTTGAAATGAAAATGAAACTGCCCTTTTCTGGAATAGAATGCCAAATAGAACCTATGTGTCCAAGTCAAAAAAAAAAAAAAAAAAAAAATGTTAGTGGATTCAAGGTAGCTAAGGATTGTGTGACCTTTTTTGTTTTGCTCAAATGCTTCAGGTGACCGTATGTTGAAACTACTGCTGGTTAATCGATCCATGAAAACACGGTCAATGAAAGGTGTGGATATCAGTAAATTAGCAGTTCACTGGATGGCAAATAAAAAAGCCTGGGTGATCACTCACATCTTTATTGAATAGTTCAATGAATGTTTTGTCCCCGAAGTAAGACGCTATATGAACTCAAAAGGTCTTAAATTTAAGATTCTATTGATTTCAGACAATGCACCCGGCCATCCGAACTTATAACATGGGGGTGGCCGTGGTGTAGTGGTATATGCATAGACTCCGCAGGCAGAAGGTCGCGGGTTCGAATCCCGTGCAAGGCAATTCTCTTTTCATAGAATTTGTATGTATTTATATGAAAACCCCGTCGGCATCAACTCTGACATGAAGGCGTAACACTGATGTTGGAGTGGTTACTGACTGGGCTTAATGTAACGAACTAACAACTAGCACGTACTAAGACCCACGGGTTGAGGATGTACTGACTCGTCCCGTCCAGTTTGAGAACCACCTCTGGGAAAAATATCGAAGCCAAACACACCTGAATTTCAAACTACTACACCACCCGCCCGCGACCTGGAGAAAAAGCCAGTAAAAATGTGTTCATATCCCCTTGGTGCGCGCGCGGTATTATAAAAAAAAAAAAATGTGCAAATTTGTTTTCTGCCACCAAACGCAACATCTATAATACAACCGCTAGACCAATGAATAATTGCAGCATTTAAAACTTATTACGTAAAGCAATCATTTCAATACATTTTGGACAAACTACAACGTTAAAGAACACTAACAGTAATTGATGTGTGGAAACAATTTTCAATTATGGATTGCATCAATCAAGCTAAATAAGCATTGTCTGTAGTAAGAACATCAACTTTGAATAAATGTTGGAAATCTGTTTGGCTAGAATGTGTTAAAAGCACTGATACCACCCTTCCCAACATCATAACTCTTGCGCAGAAAATTGGTGAAGAAGGATTTGATGGTCTGTTGGTGGACAACGCGGTTAGCGAAGGTGAAGTAAAAGAGTGTTCCCTTGAGACCCTAATGATAATAAGCGACGAAATAAGCGATGATGCTGAATATGAACCCGTTCTTAATGCACGTGTAATTAACGAGGGTCTTGACTTGGCCAATAAACTGGGTACTTATTTTAAAACACACGATCCTAATGAGGAGCGAGCTTAAAGGTTTTGACGTAATCTAATGTTATTATTGGCCTCTTACAGGAAATGGACCAAGAAGACAATGAACATGATATTTCTGGTGATGGCAATGCTTTTTCACTACTTTTGTCAGACGACGACAACGAATAAATATAATATTCGTTGTTCATATAATAACTATTTCGCTGCTCGTACCTTTGAATTATTTTTATAACATAATGTACAAATTTATGGGATAATAAGGGTAAGTAAGATAAAATTGCAAGGAATATTCATTGGGTTTTGTATTACTTGTACTAGTCGGGACCTAATCTTTTGTTTTCCCATATATGTAAATACATACTTACAAACGAATTCTTCAAGAGCGTATCCATCGTGTAAAAACAGAATTAGGTATTTGCCTTACGTATGACACTTTTTCCAAATAAATTATCTGACGCCTTATTAGCTTTTGGTATATTGGTCATAGTTGCATATGAGAAGAGCCTGCCTACTGGGGCCGATGCAGCGAGCGGACCTCTTTAATACACGGATATTTTTCCAAACTTGCTAGATGGATCATCAAAGTTCTGATATGTTTCTAATTCAATTCTTTATCCATCGGAGAATGGAATTCGCGGAAATAAGGCATCTTCAAACTCAAAATGTGAGTCGTCATTTTTGCGGCCTCGGTGAGTGTCATTACATGGTGAAGCTCAAAATTTTCACATTTACCGCTTCGTTAAAAAAATAAATAAAATAATCACGGTGAATTACGTCTACGCTCTGTAGCATTTTGATGCGTGAGTATGAAAGTGCTGCAATGATTGCATTCTGAGAAAGTGTAGTATTGAATGAAAGCAAGTCTGAAAAACGAGTCTGAATAATATTCTGCAAAGCTAAAAGAACGGTTTCCTGTATTCCCAATTTCATTGAGATAAAATTTGTAATTTATTGTTTAGGTGCTCAAAAATATAACGGAAATCGGGTTCACTTAATGGACTTTCTATATTTAAAGCTATGAACAACTGGAAACTTTTTTCCTTTATTTACAAACTTCGACAGTTTTGAGTTTTACAGCAGATTTCCATAATTTCATTCAATATACCTAATACCATCTTTGGCCACATACAAACATATGATGCGGCTGCAGCATCGTATGTGACTTGACTAGAATCTGTGTAAATAAGAATTTTCCAAGTTTTCGTCTTATTCTGAAGAAGAAGATTTTTTTTAATAATTTACGCGCGTTCAATGGATTTGAGTACCCTTATCATGCTTGTTCACAGCGCTGGCAAAGGAAAATCAGGGAGAATGGAAAGAGAATTACCGATTAACCTAGCGAGTTGCACGGCTTAAGAACGAATCACGATATTTCAGAGTTCAGGCTTGAGGGTATTCTGATGAGCATTCATAGCGATACAGGTGTTACGGTTAAAAGTTTGAATGGGCGGAATTCTAATAGCGATTTCTAGGAAGCACTTGTGGTGGAGATAGCAATAAAACAGAGTGAGACACAAGACATTACGTCGGTGTTCAAGGGTGTTTGGGTGATATTATCATCACCTATGAGTTTTATCGTCTCGTAGTTAAATCAATCTCATAATTATCAACGCATTTGTTTGTAAACGTTTCGGTATTTGATTCACGATTTATTAGGTAAGCTTTTACCCCATAGACACAAAAAGTTTTAAGGAAACTGCTCGCGTTATCTGCAACTATAATCACTATTTTATTATTTAATAATCCAAAATGTGGACATATAACTTTCAGTATTGCTTCGATTTGCTATTCAAAGTTTGTGTGCAAGCCAATGCTGCAGATTTCCTTTCGAAATTTTGCGATATTTAATGAACTTCTTCCAGCCGGTCAAATGTCACAAATCTTCGAGCATATTTCATTAATTTTTGCTCATTCTGAAAAAAAAAAAATCAATATTTCTCCCTAATGTCCTGGTCATAGAAACTATTGTTTAAATCAATTACAAATTTAACCAACGTCTCATTAAATCCTTCACCGGAATTAAATTTGTTTGTAGAAATAGCTTTAACTTTTTCTGTTACTTGGTTTCTCATTTTTGGTATACCTACAATATATACCTTATACGCAGTAACTGTTTCTGTAAAATGCTTTCTTTTCAAACGGTAAACAAAATTTGTCGGTAATGTTCCATATTCTCGAATTTTTAGAAAGGCACAACATACATACACGTTTCTATTACCTGACTACCATTACTATCAGATTCACATTTAAAATATAGGGTGATTCATCGTGGAGTTTGGTTTTCAATAGGTTTTTTTTCGACAGATCACGCGTGACTCCTATCAAACTGCTTTGTCATTTTTGTTCACTGTCATTTGGCAAGCCATCACGGAAAGACTCACATCACAACAGCGTCTCCAAATTGTTCAGCTGTATTACGAAAATCAGTGTTCTGTGAGAAATGTTTTTCGTGCGATTTGAGGAACTTCTGGTGCGCATAATCGACCTACTGAAACCACTATTGCCAATACCATTCGCAAATTTGAGTCCCAGTTTACATTAGTGGATAATACTCGACCGGTTAGACTTCAGCACGTAGTGAAGAGACTATAGCAGCTGTAGCTGAGAGTGTACGCGAAGACCGTGACGAATCGATTCGTCGTCGCTCTGAGCAGTATTCGACAACTTTGAGTATTTTACATAAGGATTTCGGCCTAAAAGCGTACAAAATTCAACTTGTGCAAGAATTGAAGCCAGACGACTTGAATTTGCGACATATTTTCAGTGAATGGGCTCTGGAAAAACTCAATGAAAATCGGGTGATTTATCGTGAAATTTTGTTCAATGATAAATACCATTTCTCGCTCAATGGATACGTATTTAAGCTGATGAGCAACCCGAAGAATACCAAGAAATGGTAATCAGAATGTTACCGTCAATTGTAACAGTTATCGTGTGATGCAAACGGACTATGTGCTTCCTCAAATTCAAGCACAAGGTCTCGGTGAGCTCTGGTTTGAACAAGTCGGCCCTGCGAGCTATACAGCGCGTGAACAATGGACTTGTTGAGGAATCATTTTGGTGAGAACTTAATTTAACGTTTTGCTATGGTAAATTGGCCGCGAAGATCACTACTTTGGACTATTTTCTCTGGGGAAGTCTCAAGTCTTCAGGAATAAGCCAGCTACGATTGACACTTTGGAAGCCAACATTACTCATGTTATCCGCGAGATACCAGTCGCTATGCTCGAACGAGTTGCCCAAAATTGGCCTTTTCGAATGAACAACCTCCGACGTAATTGTGGCCAACATTTACATGACGTCATTTTCAAAGAGTAAATGCCATTTTAACCGATTGAATTGTTCAAGTTCACTTTCAAATTTATGTGTTTTATTTTACATTATAAATCAAACCTCACGTTAAAACTCCATATATTTACCATCTAATATTTTTATCTTGTTCTGAAAGCAATCTTTGCTTGAGGAGCTTGAGTCTGAATCTTCAATACTTTGGCTCGGAATTGACATGACTTCTTGGAAAAACTTTCCACTCACTTTCACTTTCCCTGAACTATTATAAATGTTAGTATTATTAGTTTTATTATTGGTTATATAATTTAATTCGTGCGGTTTTTTTTTTCAAAATTTGAACGTTTATTTAAGAAAAACATGTACAATATTATATATTATTATTCAGAGTATTGCCCATCTGAAGCTATGACTTTTTCCCATCTTTCTGGCAATTTGTGGATCCCATCCCAAAAGAACTGCGCCGGCTTGGCAGCCAAGAATGAATGAATGAAGTTTTGATATTCTGCTCTGATGTGAACCGTATTTCACGTTCTGCATCGACCGGAACAAATGGTAGTCAGAAGGGGCAAGGTCTGGGCTATAAGGCGGGTGGGGTAATACTTCCCATCCACTGTTTTCCAAATAATTCCTAACCGGAATAGCAACGTGGGGCCAAGCGTTGTCATGATGGAAAATTATTGCCTCGTGTCTGGTCGCATATTCCGGGCGTTTTTCGGCTACTGCTCTCTTCAAACGGATTAATTGTGTTCAGTAACGTTGTCCATTGACGGTTTCACCCGGTTTTAGCAGCTCATAATACAGCACACCCATCTGATCCCAGCAAATACAGAACATTACCTTAGCGCCATGGATATTCGGCTTTGCCTTTGATTTGGCTGGTTGGCCGGGTTTCACATATGATTTTTTTGTGCTTGGGGTTGTCGTAATGGATCCATCATCACCAGTAACAATCCGATGACTTCCTTTCGTGGCGTTCCAGCAGCATTTCGGACATACAAAACCGCCTTTCGACGTCTTTCGACTTGAGTTCATGTGGAACCCATATTCCTTGCTTTTGAATATATCCAGCTGCTTTTAAACGTTTTGAAATGGCTGCTTGAGTGACACCCAAAGATTCTGCGAGCTCTTCTTGTGTTTGACAACAATCTTCATAGAGTAATGCTTCCAGTTCTTCATATTCAAACTTCTTTGGCTGCCCAGGACGTTCATCGTCTTCCAAGCCAAAATCTCCACTTTTAAATCGTGCAAACCACTTCTGGCACGTTCGCTCAGCTAGCGCATGTTCACCATAAACTTTCACCAAAATACGATGACTTTCGGCAGCAGTTTTCTTCAGAATAAAGTAATGAAGAAGAACTCCCCGCAAAAACATTTTTTCAAGCACAAAGTTCGACATATTTAAGTGAAAAAAAAATTATTGTTGTTTAGGCTTCAAATAAATGACATATGCTGAAATGACGTACAATGACAGTAGCAATGGAATGATACAAGTTACGCCATCTCTTAGCAAACCGCACGAATTAGGTTATAGACCCAATACGTAGTTTAAAGTGATTGCACGGCAAAAGACAACCAGGTGTGTGTAAGAAGTGGAGCTACAAAAAAAAAATAAAAGGTTAATGGACTATACCTTGCTGTTTATTTCCAATTTATATTATATCAACATTTGCATATTTGAGACTTTGATTTGATTTCAAACCAATTACTCTTACTCTACTCTATAAATTTACACATGGCCGATGAGTAAAGGGTAATGAGTGAAAAGTTAGAGTAAACATTATATTTTGATGAGTGATAAGCAATTACAAGCAGCATGATTAACGAGTGATGAGTGATGATTAAATGTTTTATTCATAATTGAAATTCGTTACTCATTCACTCGAGGAATGCCTAACTCTGTCCACTGTCTATACGTCTCGCTTGTTGCTTAGACAATACAGTCAGCAGCAACAAACTAAGCAAACTTCAAAGGAAAGCATGTCTGTGCATAAGCGGAGCCTTACGTACTTGACATCCCTCGATATTTTCAGTAGACAAGTGGCTTCTAACGCAGCTATTCGCCTTAAAGCGACTACACAGTGGATAAATAAACTGTGATATTTCGCCACGTTAATATTCTTAATATATTACACTTCGAAGACTACATTGTACCCCAACTTTGGTTTGACAAAGACTTTCATAAGCATTACGTCTAAATATTTCTGGGAGAAAGATGCTTTTATGGATAGATGGATCCAAGACAGACTGATCCAAGCCTGTCCTTCCGCTTTCAAATCCCTGTAGCATGTTTCAGGGGGAAATTTCGGCGATTAAAAAAAAAATTCGGTCTCGATGAGAGATCGGATCGGCAATCAAGGGCGGTTTTGCAGGCCAGAGATTTTATAGCGGTCTGACTGTCCGAAGAGATGCGAATATCCTTTGTAGATAAGAGTAACACGTTTTTCTTCAGCTTCAGGCGATTCACCTTCAAGTCAAGTAGCACTAGGCTGTGCCTTTTTGTACATACATATTTGTTGTTGACGATGACAGACATTCGGTGGAGTTCAGAAAACGGATTAAATCTCGCGTTGCATATTACTGTACCTATTTATTGTATGTAGGTCGAGACGTGTAGGTCATGGCGTCTGTGGTGCCTATACTGGAGCCTTTTTAATTTCGTGAGGATGTAATGTTTGCTCAACGTCGGCCACGGTATCATAGGTACTGGACGCACCACGGCTGTGTAAATCCACAAGGTCAACTTTGATTGAAATCCCCACTTCTTGTCAAAGGTTTTGCTGCAGGCAAACGGTTGACCATTAAGACAGGGAAGGGTAAAATTAGCTGTTTTGGTGGCTCGTGCTTATATACTTAGAGTAGCCTCATTAAATCTCTTTTCCCTGACACGAGTATCTCCACATCATCCTTCGCTGTCTTGTCTTGCAAGAATTTTGTTCATAAACATTAGCCAGAGTAAAGGAGAAATAATACCACCCTGTGGCATTCCTCTATGAACGAATTTGTTGCGTGAATAATTCTTGTTCTGGCTTGTCCATTGGCTATTAAATTCCTCTATGCCCAGTTCGATCAAAGTTTTGTGAATTTCTTCAGTGTGTACGTTATTAAAGGCTCTCTCCATGTTTAGGAAGTAGGGTGGAGTATATTCTTTGTAGTGCATGGATTTTCGGTTGTTTACAATACCTCGTGGAGAGCCGTTTCCGGAGGTCTTTCTTTGAGGTAGGCTTACTGTAATTTCGATAGCGGTGATTATTCTAGACTGCTTCTCATATGGATGTCTAAATACAAAGGATGTTTTACTAATTGGTATAAAATCCTTAACCACTCGAGAGCGTCTTTATAGCCTTGCAACCACACTACCTTGCAAAGAGGCTTAGCATTTTTGCAAACTTGTTCTGCAGAAACTGCATAGGCGAGGATAAGGAGGAAATAATCCTTCATCTACTCCGTGGATGTCAAGCACTGTCCCAAAAAAGAAACCTCTTCTTGAGAATTCTCTTCTACAATAACTTCAGCGATCTCAACTATAGAAGCTCAAATTGGTTCCAAGAGTAGTAGGATCACAGATCCACGAGGCATCATGATTAGCCAGTAGGCCTAAGTGAGTTGGTTTTTCCAACCTTTTTTAAGAACTCTTAAAATGCTGGAGAGAAAGAAAGATGTTTGGGCTAAGTAGTTATTTCGCTCCATAGATGGCATCCAACATTTAACGGGGCGACTAAATTATTACTGTAAATTGACTTGTTGTATTTAGGTAACCATTTTCTTCCCGAGATTTTAGTTGCCCGAAAAAAGTCATTTGGACACGACGGCTATTAAATCCGGAATCGTTCGATTAGGAAGCCAATACACTACCACTTGGCCACTAACATCCCAACTCACTGTGTCGATAAACCAGCAACGATTGACGGTAATACGCAATATACGAGATGTGTTCAAAAAGTAAGGTGACTTTACATTTTTACAAAATAATATTTATTTATTCATCAATAAGTAGTAGTAATTACATTTATTTTTTCATTGATAAACATATCTTTTACATAATTCGTTTGGAACCCAGCTTACACAGAGATACGATAACAGATTATCTGACTACGGAGAAATACATTAAATATAAATTGAGCGTTTATTAATGTGAAGCTTTCAAAGGAAAACTATGAGAAAAACCTTCATTTAAATTAAAAAAAAAGAAAAAGAAACTTAAAAGTATGGTATGGTAAATATGTAAAAAAGAATTAATAAATAAACAAACAATTGACCAGAAATTGGTATTCAACTAGATAGGCAGTAATAATAAATAAATAATTGGATGCTAATAGAGTACATTTAGATAAAGACATAATTAAATAAATAAACAAAAAAAATACAATAAACAAATAAATAGGTAAATAAATAAATAAACAAATAAATAGGTAAATAAATATTGTATATATATAAATAATTATTTAAATAAGACTTATAAATATGTATTTATGTATATAAATAAATAAACAATACGACAAAAAGGCATTCATTCAACATCAAACATTAACATTATTTACTAGACCTGCTATAAGGGGATTATCCGAATATAGGCACTTTGTATAGAATTTTTAATTTCTAATTTCAATCTTCCTTTATATATGTAAGACCCCAGTTTGTTCATGTAGTATCATCGTAGAAAACATCAATGGGAGGTTGAGCATCATTTCCAATACCTTATTCTAAGCAATTTGGAGTTTTTGTTTTTTATGTTCGATTTGGCACAAACACCCCATACAGGGCATACGTAGATTATGATGAGTTGGAAGATAACCTTATATAAGAGCATTTTGTTGCTTTTGCTTAGTAACGATTTGCGGTTTATAGGGGGATCTAGCATTTTTATAGCTAAACTAACTTTGTTCAGAGTGGTTCCGACATGTTGGTCATAGGTCAGCCTCTGGTCTAAGTATACACCTAGAAACTTGACAGAAGAAAACCACGGGATGTCACAATTTCTTATCCTTAGCTTTCCAATGGGTAAAAAACAAGCTTTTATTTTTCGTGTGAAAAAGATAGCTTGCGTTTTATTTCCATTTATATTAATCTTCTAATCAGATAAATATTCCATCGAGATGTCAAGAGCAGCTTGGATATTATTCAACATGGCACAACTCAGCTCGTTTGAGCTGTAAATGGCAGTATCATCCTCAAACATGGCAATTTCACAGTGAGGAATATTGGGTTAGTCCGCAACAAATAAAATGTAGAGAATGGAAGCCAATACAGATCCTTGAGGAACGCCAGAACGAATTGTCTTAGTTATTGAATGACTTTTATTAAGGAACATTTTGAAGTTTCTATTGTCTAGAAAGCTTTTTAGCAACTGAATAAAATAAATCGGTCAACCGAAATTCAAGAGCTTAAATAAAAGTCCATTGTGCCATATTGAGTCGAATGCTTTTTCCACGTCGAGAAGGATCAGGCTGATTTATATGTTTACATATACGAAGTACTTGATGCGATGTATGGTTATACATCGTGCGATGGGTAATACATCGGCACCTGTAGCAAAATTTAGTAATTTTTCCTTAATGATTTTTTTAAAAAGCCTTACTTAAGCTACTTAACAGATATAGTAAACTTGTGCCAACGCTTTTTCCAATCCTCGAAGCATTTCTCATTAGCACTTTTCGGTGTAGCCTTGAGCTCTTTCAGCGATGCGGTTTTTATTTTCTCAAGCGGTGCAAATCTCTTCAGTTTTGGAAAAGAGACCATGAGACCAAATCTGGTGGATATGGTGGCTGAGGATTGATTTTCGTGTTGTTTTTGGCCAAAAAATCACTCACAAACAGTTGCATTTTGCAATCGAAAAACAAGTGATCAAAACGTTGGCATTTGATCGAACTTAGCGTGCTTTTTCGGTCTTGACTATCCTGTATACTTCCATTGAGACGATTGGACTTTGGTTTTGACGTCGTAACCATATACCCATGATTCGTCATCAGTTATGACTATTTTGAGCAAGTCAGGATCATCATTGATGTCATTTAACAGCTCCTCAGCGATGCTCATGCGACGGTTCTTCCGATAAAAAATTAAGAAGTATCGGAACAAACTTCGCTGACACACGTCTCAAGGAAGAGCTTGTACCACTTGTTAACATTTTTTTTTTTTACTTAGAGCAGACTTGCCGCATGCCACTGTCAACATTTCAAGTGCTTGATTCCATTTTTTACAGAAAATTTAATGCAAATCCTTTGCTCCAATTTTTATAATAATTGAAAATATAATATATAAAATAATATAAAAATATCAATAATTAAATATACGTTGCCAGTAAAATTTCAAAAGTCACTTATTTACTTACTTTTTGAACACACCTCCCAATTGCTTGAAAAATGATCGACAATTGGACCGCTAGAATGAGCTGTGTACCAGACAGCCCTTGTAAACATACCATATGCCCAAAACTATTCTCAAATATCATCAAGTCTGACCACCTTTAAAAAAAAAAAATACCCGTTACACCATGGCTATTAAGTTGTTATGCATTCCATGGTAGCCAGAGTAAGAGGAAAACATCCTATTACCCCAGCGCTGCAGATTTTTATGATATTTCACAGAATATATCTTTGTTTGGTGTCCGTCACTGCAATTGAACCCAGGACCCAGGGAACCTTTTACTATGATGAACAAAAGTATTTTGACAAAAGATGTTTTTTATTACTTATTTTATATAAGTGCGATATATAAGGCAAAATAACAAAAAATAATGAAAAATGTATCCTACTTTAATGTTGATGATCTTTTGCAAGCGTCCAGGAATCGATCTTACCCAATTTTGAATAGTATCTAGCAGGGCCGGTTCAATGAATTTTTCTGCCCGGCGCAGATTAATAATAGCGCCCCTTAAAAATGAAGATTTAAACAACATGAGTAAATTTTATAATGATCGCAAAATCTAAAATATTTAATTATGTATTTATACATTTCCACATCATCCAAGGAGGTAGAATACCAATGCGTTTTTTTTTTCTGGAGGTTTCTCCAGTTGGCCTATTCCTCTAAAAAGACATATCAAAAAATTCAGATAAGATTTACTTGCTAAGCATTTCATGCATTAAAAATAACCAAAAAATCGACAACGAAAAAATTTTTTAGAAACTAACACTTAAATATAAAGTAAATAAATTAAATACATTCACGCAACTTTTAAATAAATAATAAACCAAAATAAAAAAATATTGTTTAGTAAAAAAAAAAGATGAAAAATTTTAAAGCCAAAATCAAATTACGTATACATTTTACAAAAATGAAGTTTCTTAAAGTTCCAAAAAATAAACATAAATTAAAGAATTAAAGTTAGGTGCTTCCATAGGCAATAAAGTTTAAAATTAAAAAGAATGTTGCCTTATGGTACCTTGAAAATGATCTTAAGGGCCTTTATTTTGACAAAATCTTCCACTAGGCAATTACTATCAAGCTCCGACATAATTCCTTTTTCAATTGATATGGTTGCCCAAAATAACAATCGTTCCTGAGACAATAAAGAACGTAAGTAATTTTTTATAATCTTAAGCCACTTAGCTTAAGTTGAAATACAAAACAGATTTGCTCTTAGTAAATCGTTATTTATTATTTTGTTAAATTATTTTCTTATCTATTTGTAATCTTGCTGTTAATATATAAATATAATAGTTAATGTGTTAATATATAGCTCTGTATTTATTTATTTATTTTCCTGTTTTTTGTTAACTTGTTTATCTATATTTATTACATTTTGTGATTTATTTATTTATCTATCTATTTATTCATTTATCTATTTATTTATTTATCTATTTATTAATTTATTTATTTATTATTTATTTATTTATTTATTTATTTATTGAATTATTTGTACATATATATATATTTATTTATTTATTACCTATTTATTATTATTATTTGTTTATTTTTTTTTTTTTTCTTCATAAGAGGGTTTTTAATTGTTATTTTCCCTTAAAAAATACTCAAAAATACAAAAAAGTTCGTAAACAATATTGTAAAGTTTTTTCTCAGTTGAAAGATATATTAAATATCATATCTCTGTGTGTAAATTGTGTGGTGGCAAACCTTGTATAAATTTTACAAACGATTTAAATATCTATCTATCTATCTTAAGTTTGGATATATGGTATATAGCTATAATGGATAAAATTAATATATCAATATTTTATATATAAAAATATATAAAATGGATATAATTCATTTTGCTCTTTTATCTGATCAAATCTTTCAGAAATTGATGAAATGGCTTGATCTAAATCTTTAAAATAAAATTCTACCTTTTATCTTCTTGCGGTTCTATAATGGAGTCATCTCTTCTTTCCCTTTTTCGGGATATAATTCATTGTGCTCTTTTGTCTGCTCAAATCTTTCAGAAATTGATGAAATAGCTTGACCTAATTCGTTTCTCAATTCTAGATGCTTTATGCACATATTCCACACAAGAACTTGCTAGCAATATTAGTCCTATCTACAATTGTGTGCCAAAATAAAACGCAGCAAATAAATCTAAAATCAGCCATCTTGTTGCCAAGATACTGGGCCATATTTTTGGATTTAGGGCCGACAGTTTGTGATAGTTTAACAAAAGCTTCATAAACTGCTTCCAAGTATAGGTATAATGGCTTGATCGCATCTATTCTGCTCTCCCATTTGGTGTTTTAGTGTCAAACCTATACAATGTTTTTTTTTTCAGAACTAACCATCTGTTCACAGAGCTAGAGAAAAAAACATATAAACTCTCAACCGTGTCAAAAAATGCCACTGCGTCAAAAGAACATTGAACAACATCAAGGATGACTAGATTCAGCTTTAATTCTAACTTTCATACCACAATTTTTGCCTTTCATGTTGGCCCCGGCAATTTGATAAAGAAAGGTTCAACTTTGAAAGCTCATCTAATACTAGCTCAGTTAATCAATATCGGTTGTCTCTTCTGCAACTTAAAATCCTAAGAAGTATTCCTTACCTTCATAGTTTTTTTTTGTTATGGTCAACTATTCTAACTACCAAAGCAAGCTACAATTATCGAAAAATATTTAGCTCGCTTTATTTTGTCTAAAATATCTTTAATGACTTCGCCTGCCAAAAGTTCGCTGAAGGCTGATTCTGCCTGAACTAGCTCTGCAATATTTCCTATAGGCAATAAATTAAATGCAACTTAAACTTACCGATGTTGAATGACACACAGCAAGATATTTCCTGAACTGCCTGTTTTGTATTGTCTGCCTCAATCGCCTTCCGTATAATTAAAATTATACAAAAACATATACATGTCATGTACATATTTAAGTCCACATTCTATTGTCAGCCAGAAGCACAACTCAATGCGATTAAAGCTAACAACACGTTCTCTTCTACCTTGTACATGGAACACGTCTGCCTTAGTTTGTTGGAACCATTTTTTTGTTGTTGTTGTAAATAACTTGCATTTGACTCAGATCCGAAACTCTGCTCCATAGGAAGTTTAATTTGTTAGTGTTTTCTGTAACTTCAGCTAAAAAAAAAAACTATGGCGTTATGGCGCAGAATTTGTGACGTATGGCGCGGCAAGATATAACTGTTCCAGAAGCGCATACAACAAAAAAGCCGTTGATATTAAGTTATAGGTTCGATGAAAGAGGGTTTTTTTTTGGATTAACTGCAACTGCGGTACTATGCTGTTGACGTTGCGTACAGACACAGGCACTAGAAAAGTTTCTAAGCTGATGTTAGGTATCAATGTACATTTGGTGTGTGTATTATTATTATAAGTATGTAAACTATGAAGTGTTGCTGCGTTGTGATTAGGTTAGTGCAGAAAATGTTTTCTGTTAATTTTGAAATGTATTTAAAAACGATGTTTGCAAAGCGGTGCGGCTGTTAGTATCTGGTCTCTAGTGAAAAATCCTTCCAGAGACTTTCGACCTCAGCAAGCTTCTTTTTAGTTTTATATAAGCCCACAGATTCTCGATTACATTCAAACCAGGACTCTGGGGTGGCTAATCTAAAGTATTTACCTCCATGTCTCTTAAAAAATTGGTGATTATTCGGGCTTTATGGAATGGTGCATTGACCTGTTGCAATATAAAAGACGGCCCTATTAGCCTGTCACCGAAAATATATGCGTGGTCATTCGGGACGGTAAAATATTTGCCTGAATTCATGTTCCCATCGATTGGTACTAAATCGCCTAAGACATTGAAGCACATGCATCCCCAAAACATAATTGATCCCACACCATGGGGTACGCGTTCACATATGTGAACGTTATTTTTTGATCTAATATATTCGAACGAACTTTCATTAGTCCATAATAATTTTCCCAAAACGATTGAAGCTTGCTTGCTGAGGTATGCTTCCGGGATACCGGCTTTATACTTCATAATCATCTCATTTCGTAAATCTTGGCTTAATTTACGTATTTTACCCATTATTTTAAGAAACCTGAGCTCAAAATTCAAATAGAAATACAAAATATTAGCAAAAATAACTTTTTCAGTTGCAAAACGTTATTTGTACCGCACGCGAAACGAAGAAAATGAAAATGAAAGCAATGTCAAAATACTTTTGTCCAGCCAAGTAAGCATAATCTTATAGTACATAATCGTCATTATCTTTTGCGCTCTCAAAGCTAAAAATAGCTTATTTCTTTTTAAAGTCAATACAAAATCGTAACTTCCCTCAGTTAATAATGATAGGCGATTTTAAAATCCGCGAAGCTTAGTCAAAATACATTTGTCCACCATAGTAAAATAGCTTTCCCACCATAATTTTTGAGCCTTAAGGAATCGATTTAAATGAAATAACCAACAGTTCATGTATATATATATATATATATTTATATTAATTTTCGGGCCATATTTTGTTTTGAAATATTTTTTTTTGTCTTTTTTCAATATTTTGTTTTATTTATTTATTTTTTTTTTTTGCACAAACTACACATAAAATGTCATAATTTTATATATATATATATATATATGTATATATATAATTTTTAAATAGTCATAATACATACTTATATAATATTAATATAATATTTACTCATCTTTGAATTTTGTCAACTCATCCTTTTTTTGGGGGGAGGAGGGGTGGGTGGGAAAAAAATAAACTGAAACACCTGTTTTGGTTTTTGTTTTTTTTTACTATTTTGAATTCTTTGTGTCGTAATGTCGTAATGTCGTAATTGTTTACTTTAAATAATAATAAACTTCGCAAAAATGTGTTTTTATTATGGTTTTTTTTTACATTTAGGTTTTATCTGTACGCATACATGCATATACTCGTATGCATACACGACTGCATATACATACGTAAAACTTTCTTAACTATATATTATAAATAATAGAAATATTAACTTTTTGTTTGTTTATTGTTATACGTTGTTTTTTTTTATTTTTTTATGTTTTTTTCTTGAAATTTTTTTAACGACAGCTTTACTCAAAAAAGTTGTATATTGTAAGCCATACATAATATATATATATATTTTTTTTTTTTTGTTCACTTATATCAAGTTAAATTTTAACACTGTTTATGGGACGTTTGTTTTGTATCTTATTACATTTTGTTATTAATTTTCTGTTTAATATAGAGGGCGTTGGGCTATGGTAGAGAATTTTTTAATTTCTCTTCTTTTTTTTTTACTATATTATACTTAAATACATTTTTGTTATAAATGTTCTTTTATTAATTTGTATTTATATTTTTTTTTTACATATTATATAAAGAAATCTTATATAATTAATTGCAAATATTAACAATTTTTTTTAATTTATTTTTACATGTCAAAAAATTAGAAATTTTTACGTTGTTATGATTTACAATTGCTTTCATAAATTTGTTATCATTTGGTTTTTGTTGTTAATTTTATTGCTTCAAGTTACTTTTATGATTAATTATTCTTATTATGACCTTTTGATTTATTCATTTATTTTAAATTTTTTTCTTTATTTTATTTTCATTTATTTCTAAGCGCGTTGTTTGAGATTTGTTTTTTTGTTGTTTTTTTTTTTTTTTTTTTTTTTTAAATAAGAACGTAATCGAACTTTGTACAAAAATAAAATAAATAAAAAATGTAGGTATATTAAAACGTGCATGGATTACATACAATATGATGAATGGTCCTGAGCTGGGGGTTTTTTTGGATTTAGGAAACAAAAATCCCAAAAATACATGTTTGAATGTTTAAAATATTTGTAATCAGTGGACTCGTAAAATATATGTAGAATAGTGACGAGATTGGGTCCGTTTAAATGTATGTATGTGTGTGCGTGTGAGAGAGAAAGAGAGAAAGCTCGGCAGAGAAGAACAACGGATTATTTGGGGAAAAAAAACATTAAATTAGTTAGTTGGAAACTATTATGAAAGTATTATATACAATTTTGTTTTTACGTATCACTTATTGCTTATCGTGTATTGCTTATTTCTGGTGCACCCAACGTCTGATGAAAGTTACATATTTCTTTATTGTTTTAACTAAGATTTTAAACAAACCCGGTCATATCTATTAAGATAATTTATTAAGCATAAACCCAGTCTATAAACAATTTCAAATATAACTTACGGGATTTTTTATTGTGATTCACATAAGGGCAGCCACATTTTGATTTGTTGATTGCTAATCTGGAAGCGCTTCGTGTACCTACTCGATCTGATATTTGTTAGTGAAATATGTATTTATAATTCTGAAATAAATGATTATTTTATTCCGAACTATCTTCATCATGCAAACACTAACGAGACGAGACTTACGCTGCAGGTGGAGTGGAAATTTTTGTTCGTGATTCGTTAAATTTTAGTGGTTGTAGGGTAAGTTGTCTGAATTTTATGAGCGCGGAAAAAATTGAACTGTTATGTAAAATATTTAGTTAACGTAGATTTGAAATTTTTCCATGTGTACAAGTTACACATTTTCTTGATAATCAAATGTTTTTGAATGAATTTTAAATGTTCTTAAAAAATCACTAACCTTGTACTATTAGATGATTTTAATATTGATATCCTTGACTAGAATCTTCTGATTTCTACCTTGCACTTTTGGCTGAGGATGGATTTCATTCAATATGACCTCAAGACCTGTTTCAATTACTTGTTTGGTGCTGGTGTTAATTTCGATCTGCACATTACTGAATATTATATGATTGGGATTTTGTTTTGATTTCTACTTCATAAATAGAACCCAAAAATTTAAGATAGAAAATTTTGTATTTAGAGAAAAGTTCAAGGTTCAAGGTTTAAGGTTCAGTTCTTGATCCAAAACTGTTTCTGGTCTCTTTTTTCAACAGCCATTTTCGATGCCATTACGGCATATTGCTCGTATAGTGCTTTAAACTTAATTGCTGACATAA
Organism: Volucella inanis; assembly: GCA_907269105.1. NCBI lineage: Eukaryota > Metazoa > Arthropoda > Insecta > Diptera > Syrphidae > Volucella > Volucella inanis. The sequence goes on from OU026158.1 coordinate 40,562,672, forward strand.
ATCACGATGTTCACCTTCTAAGAATTTGGTTTTCCAAACATGAGTTAGTCGTCAGCAGTAATACCAAATTGATAAACTTCAGATTAAGTATGAGTATGTTCCAACATTTTAAATTCCATTTGCATGATATTAAATAATCACACGTCCCCTGTGATGTGGATTACTTTAAAATTGTCGTAGTAGATCATTTGAAATATTTACGTGTATTATATATGTATGAGCATATTTTAAATTTAAAGTAATTCGAAGCTTTAACCGACTCAAAAAATTCTGTGACACAAGAACTCTAAAGATTGTATATTTAGGAATATTTGATTCCAAAGTATCGTACGGAATTAGCGCTTGAGTTGGTACCTACCAGACCAGCTACTGTTAGTGCTTCAAAAGTGAGCTATAAGAGAAGTAAGTGGAGCTTATCGTTCAGCTCAGGCTATGCTTTTGTTCATTGTTCATTAAAAATTATTAGCAGTATTGAAAATATACTCCAAAACAGTATGCAAAGTTCTATACTAAATCCTCCTCTGCTAATATCAATTAGTATTGTTGTCTACGTTTACACACATTTCGAACTACCTTATTTAAACCGTTTTACTCCGTCGTATCCTGTAAATTGTTTAATACGTTTCCTTTAGATATTCGTGTCATGATATCTTTATCAGTCCTCTTTAAAGTTAATGTTAATATATGGCTTTGATCATAAAGAAAAATTTTTTTTTTTAAAATTGAGATAAAATTAGAATTTTTTGTATTTGTTATAGCTTTATCCACTCTAAGTTTAAGCTTAAGTTTTTTCACCAGAGTCTTTTCTATTACTTTTATCTTTTGCCAATGAAACTACTAGGAGTACTGTTCACCCTACATCCTAAAGACGTTAACATTTTTATACAAATGTCACAACATATTTTTAAGCTAAGTATTGTTGAAATTAGTTTTAGTAAAGCAGTTTTGTTAAAGTAAAGAATATTGAAAAAAAAACTTGTTTGCAAACAGTTAATCAATGAAAAATTTATCGAGGATGAGGTTTTTGTTTAGATTTTTCTTAAAATTAACTGTGCAAGAAACAGAACACACCTCCGATGAAATATGTTAGTTGACATTAAAAAAATTGTTACAAATTTTTTTACGTTTTTCCAACTTTTGAAAATATATAAATCAATGCGATACATGTTTGTACCCGTATGTATTTAAAATGTCAATTTTGTATTGCTTGTTTTTAGAAATCAATTTAAACTTAATTTGCAATTTCACTTTATTAAATAATATTAAATCTTTCATAGTACTAAGACTACTCGTATATTAATTGTTTTTACCTCTACGAAATTTTTTCGGGTAACTTGCTAATTTTGAAGAAGAACCATTACATAAATACAAAATTCATTTGAATTTATGCTTGCAAAGATTCTCTCACATTCATTAGCAATTCTACATTTTCCTTTACTATTCACGATGAAAATTATTAGCTCTGCAAATAAAATTGATGAATCAATGAAGTCAAAATATCTCAGAAAAAGTACGCCTACCTCCCGTATTATCCTCACAATTTAGATTTTATTGATGCACATGGCTTACCTTGCGATTACCAAACTTGTAAATGTGTTACATCTTTTTCGTGTGATAAAAAAAAAAACAATAGTTAGATGTGGTACGATTAGGATAGGCACTGATTGCCGTCAAGGTCCTTGTACTGTAACGACCTATACATCCACTGTGCCCATTGTGTATACTCGGGGTATATGTTTCATCCAAACAGACTTGATTTCTCAAACTAATAAGCGCGGGTGTTGGACAAAAGAACAAAAAATAAAAACACTATAATACCCAGTCGGAAGTGACTAACTCGGAGACACTACTTATGAATTCGATTTAATCAACAGCGAGAGCCCGGCAGATTTATTCCACCGCTATATCCACTACCAGTAGTATTCCGCCCCTTCAAACTTTTAACCGTAACATCTATAACACGCTATATAAAAAAAAAATACGTATTTGGACCTTATGTCAATATGAATTTCTTAGGACTAATCAGGATACGTTATATCGTATGCGATTGTATTTCAACGTTTGGACATGACACGTGCAGCCGACCAACTATCGAAGTCTCCATATTTGCCCCCGCCGTATGCAAATATTTTAGGAGTGTTATTAATCCCTTGAGCGGGCGATAATTATTTTAAAAAAATTAAGCAGATATCGGTGGTATTCACGAGGCCAAAAGAGGATAATAAACTGCGAAATATTTAACTCGTACCGTAATTGCTGAAGAAAACAGAAATAGTATTAAAACTAAAATCGGAACATCAGTCTCATATGCGCCATAGAGGAAAAAAGTGATTCGACCAAAGAATATGTTTACAAGCAAAATCGTTTTCGTTGATTTTAAGGTCAGCAAAGGACGTAGTCTACAATACATAACGTCTAAAAACCGATTGTATTAGTTAGAATAGCTGGGTTCTGCTATCTTAATACCCCCAAAGATGATTACCTAAAAATCAACCCCTCTCACAATATTTAAAGATATCCATTACCTGGTCCCAGTGACATATTAACGGAGAAAAAATATGGGGAGATTTAACCTTGAACAATCGACCGATTGCGGTGTTTTATCAGGAACACACCATGACCTCTTAGGCCAAATGTTGTTGTAAATCACCCATTTTTCGTCTTCCGTAACCACTCTTTACAGGAAAGCGTCAAGCGAGTTCTATCTCAACAAAGTCTCACAGACCATTATGCCATCCATAATGTTTTATTCACTGAGTTCGTGAGAAACCCAAACATCCACCTTTTTTGACATTCTAAGCATTTTCATTTTCTGCAAAACGGTTTTATAGGCAATGTTAAACCGCTGAGCGATCTCCCTTGTCGTAAAATGCCTGTTAAAGGCACCCAACATTTGAACATCGTCTTGGGTGGACGGTCAGAGTGAACAACACCAGCAGGATCTGAATTTCCTCAAAGAAAGCATATAAACCAACGTTGACAAGTGTCAGCGCTTATAGACGAATCTCCATACATGCTGCAAATTTTTAAAGAAAAAACAGCTAAATATGCTGAAAATGCACGAAAAATATTGAGCACCGATCAAAACATCGCTTTTGGAACAAAAAACAAAAATATCAGTATGGTATACACAGAGATTTTCTTAAATGATAAACACTTATTCCAAGAAAAAAAAACTCAGAACTTATTGAAAAACCCAAAAATTTCAAATTCAAACTAAACCGTCAAAAATAAATGAAAGTTACGTTCATTGTCAGTACTAATGCAGAGCAATATCAAGCTTAAAATACTTTCCCAGACAACTTCAGTCCAAATTGTGGTTATGCCAATAACTGTTCAAAGTTTCGCTTTTTATTTCAATTCATACTAGTATAAAAATTCATAAAATTTCTTATCCAATTCATTAATTTTCAATTCACTCTGTTTCAACTCAACAATGGCTAATATTTTATTCTGACAGCAGTTTTTTTTTTTTTTTTTTTTGCAAACTTAGTATAAGTTGAGTGCAAAAAACCATTGCGCACCCTATACAATGCAGGGCGTAAAGTACACTGATTGTGTGTTTTTAGTGCGCACTAGACACATTATAAATGAATGACAAAATGAACAAAGCTACAGAAAGAAAATGTTCAAGACTGCCGTGATAATATATTTCTTTTAGAAAAGATAACATGACAAGCCTGTTGGGTTGTTTTGTTAAAAAATTTGTTAAAATGTTGTTTGTTGTGAAATTCGAAAAATAAAACCTCGGTGAAGCCATTGTTCTGTTGGCGACACAAAATAAACATGGAACAATTTACACATGATCGTTCATAAAAAGAATAAGGTATGGAAGAGGGAGGCAAGAACTTCGGCTGGTGGGATGCTTGGAGAGTAGGTGAACCTACCATAGAATAAAAACCGAAAAACTCAATGAAACGGTTTGTATTTTAAATTACTAAAATATGTGTTGTTTTTTTTTTAGCGTTGGCTTTGTTTGTTTTGTTGTTTTAATATACACATATATATGTATATATATATTATTTTTCCTTTTTTTTTAAATTCGATTTACAAAAATTGTGTTAACTTACACTTAAATTTTATGGTGCCTCCTCGTGCGGATGCTGTTGGGGATCATTATGAGAAATCGTATGATGTAGCATAGCAGGTGGGGTGGGATGATGTTGCTGGGTATGGTGTAATGATTGCTGCAGCAGATGATGATGATGCTGCTGCTGTGTGTGATGATGTTGCTGCTGTTGCTGTTGTTGATGTAGGTGATGGTGATGATTGGTAAGACCTAGAGGTGGGGTTGATGGCGTTGCTGATGCTGGAAGTGGCGATCCGGTATTAATGTTATTGGTGTTTGTTGTACTGTTAGGTGATCCAGGGGCAGCAATTGGGCTAACCTGCGATAGAATTTGTGGGGGTAGCCCGAAGAGCGCAGATCACTGGAGCCTTGGCCAATAATTGGTACCGAGATCGGCTCCTTGCGATGGGATTTGTACGGGGACAGAGACTCCAGCTGAAATAACACCTAGACGAGCAAAATATTTGCGTTATAAATTAACAAAGAAATATTACCAGCATAACCTTCAAATTTTGAGGGGTTTTAAAAATGGTAGTTTTTTTTTAAATTCTTAACTTACCAGTACTACTGGCTGCTGCAGCGCCACCACCGTATGCTGAATGTTGTGGCGGCGGCTGTTGGTGGGCCGCAGCTGGATTGCATGGGGTTCGTGAATGTGCTGCATATGGCGATCCTAATGAGAGCGGATCGTGAAACATATATGGATAGCTGTCCCTCTGTTGAAGACAAGAAGTAGTCATCGAACCAAGTGAAGACGTCATAGAGCTACAACACGTTCAAATAAAATATGACAAATAAATTAACAGTTTTTCAATATAGGTTGTTACTTACCTATAATTTTCGGCCATTGTTGCAATCGGCTGCGGAATAGACGAGTACATTGAATTGAAACCTGAATTCAGTGGCAAGCGCGGAGCAACTGCCTGCAATAGTGGACTAGCAGAGTTTGTATGCCCACCGGGATTACCATCTGAATTGGTCCCACCTGGTCCATTACTACCACCATTAGTGCCACCACCTCCACCTGTATTTGCATTCTCTCCCACATTGTTGTTCGATCCATTGGCTGTTGAACCACCACCAGACCCAGTATTGCCGCCATTTGCACTAACGGTAGTTCCTGTTCCACTAGATCCATTGCCACTCGTTACATGATCTACAGAACGGCGTTGGGTACGAAGTTTTTCTTCCCGTCGCCACTTTGCGCGTCGGTTAGAAAACCAAACCTATTTAGAAAAAAAAAGATTTTCCATTTAAACTTAAATCACAGCTAAAAGACTACATAGAGTTAATCAACTTAGAAACAAAATAAAGATTAATACAAAAAGAAAAAGCCAACATAGGAATACATCATAGCCTTGCGTTTGCAACCCTCATAAAGAAAAATGTCATCTGACCTTTCTTTATTTATTGCTACCTGATCACCAAAAACAATTTGCACTCGAGGGTATTCAAAAATTCGAAAGGGAGCCCTCAGCAAAGCCTCTTTGTCATCAAAAAATCATAAACACTTAACGTTGTCAACCCCGTCGTTATTGTCGTTATCGTCGTTATCGTCATTATCATCATAACTATTGCTACAGCTATTGCTTCCCCATCTCTCACAATAAAACAAATTTAAAAATTATACAAATAATCCTGTGAGCGTATAAAGGGTGCCCGAAAATAACAAAATGACTTTTCTCTCCGATCATAAGGACAAGTGGAATCGATAATATGATTTTCAAGTCACCCTTACAAGCGAGCAATGAGATAAATACATCCATCCATATATGTTTGTACGAGTAGTACAAGTTGTCGCTTAGAAAAGTCACAATTTTTCTGACGGTCTTTGCAGAATTGCGAGCCCTCAATAGAATGGCAATGAGTGCGTGTCAAGTGTTTACACTTCCGTGATATAGGCCAAGTTGTATAAGGACTTTAGCAGTTCGATGAGTTTGTAGTGTACAGCTGAATAATAAAATATTATTACGACGTTAGCATAATAAGAGTAATAATTTTGTAGTCATTCTTCTTCTTATTTTAAGTGCACACACCCTAGACCCCACCCTAATCCATTACAAGGGTTGTGTTTGTTGTCACAGTATAGAACCGTTTTGTTGTTTATTGCGAATTCACTCACTTCGATGATTTATAATGTTGTTCCTTCCGTTTTTAGAAACAAAACTGGATGTTGGGATGTGATTGCTGTCAAGGGTTCGAAATAACTTAGGGATACGAGTATGGTTGAGATACGCCAAATACTTAATCTCGAATTTTCCTTATGGTAGTTTGTTTGCTTGCACTTGTTGTGTTTGTTTAAACCTAATTAAAAACTTTTTTCATTGAATAAATATTTGTTGCTGAAGTCGCTGTGTATCAGTACAAAGTTAAACAAATTTTGGTATGCACTCGTATGTAAGAATATACATGTGTCTGAAAGCAAATTTTGTACGTTTGCCAACACCACATGCACTATCAGACTGACAAAACCTTGACACTTATTCTATTTAGGATAACACATACATATATACCATAAATACTATGGCACTTAATACTATAGAAGAAAAACCTCAGTTTTAGAAGGTTAACTGAAAGTCAATCTAAAGGCACTAGGTATGATCCGACAAAGAGTACGAATACATCCGTATGTATATGATGTGTACAATGCCTCAGTTTTGACCTTACAATCTCTGACAGACTCCCAAAGGGAGAGTAAACTGACATGAACCAGGACATCAAAATACAAATAACCCCTATGCACCAGCCATTATATAACCGCCTTCAGCTACCAATGTTGTAATCAATAGCAATGGTTTATCTACGCCGTTTTATGTAGCTAAGCTACAAATATCGTCTAAAGCTGCGTTGATAAAAGCCGATACGTAGCATGTACCTATTCTCTCTTGTCTTGTGTACATTCAACTGTATTCAGTAAATTTTAAAGAGCAGTCTGACAAGATTTCTTTAATTGTCTTTTGGGCGCAACTTGTATTAACTCCCTAACCGTCCGATTGAGTAACGGCGACCCTTCTAAATATACCAAAAAAATAATGACTATTCCACCTATCCACAGAACTTCATCGAGCAACTTCGACACCTTTTACTGGGTCTTCTTCTTTCAACAAGCATTGACATTTGTGACGCATATAATCACAATTATTTCTCTGTATTTCTTTCACATTTTGTGGGGTTGGTTAGATTTTCAGACCTTAGAACCATTCTACGAGTCGCTCTTTTCAGCATCCCTTTGTAAGTAGTTAGGATCCAATAATTTTTCTTTCGAACTATTTTTTGTATTATGCGTTTCATTTTCTAAATAAGATAAACGGTAGGCACTGGATTTGCGGGTTCAAAAAAATGGCAATACAAATACTCGTTATTACTACGACTAAATTGCAGCCCGCTATCAACACCTTCGATATTTGTTACGAGAAACGAATGGTCATCTTCGAGCATTATCCAGCTTAAAGTGTCTAATCAATTGCTAAGATCTTGATCCCTAAGCTCCAAAAAACTGCACAGATTATGAGTTAGCTTCTCTTCTAAGACTGGCACTTAGGCACTACCCGGACAGACAGCAAAATGCTGCAGAGCGCAAAAATGCAACAAGTCTCCTCCCAGAATATACCTTCTCCATAGCCAACCTATCCCTTGTTCAATCTATCCGCAACCTTGGCATATTATACGGCAGGGAGCTTAATTTCCGTTCGCATATTGATGAGATAATTACTAAAGCAAATTCATCACTTGGTTTCGTTAAAAGATGATCCAAAGAATTCTGCAACACGTACGTGACCAGATCACAATATATCACCTTTGTTCGCCTTCTTCTCGCGTGGTGTCACTTTCAGCGAGTTCATGTATCCCCAATTGAGAGCATCCAGGTCGTTTTCTTCAATTTGCTCTTTAGGGTCTACTTTCGGACGATCCTCTAATCTCACCTCCCTATTGCTACCGTCTCAAACTCATTAACCTGAATACCCTTGAGGAACGAAGGGACGCAGCAGACATTCTTTTCATTCACCGACTCCTCTCAGGCTCAGTTGATTGCATTTCTCTTCACAATTCCAAATTTTTTTAACACTAAGCCTCGAAATCTACGTTTCCCCCTGTCACTTTTATTTACCAATCCATCGCACCACATGTAGCTCTAACGAACCAATGCAATGTATGCTGCGTAAGGTGAATTCTAATCTTTCTGTTTTCGATTTTAATCGCAGTACTCCTCTCTCAAGTTCGATCTCCTTCACCATCCGTAGCTTTAAGCCCTAGTAATAGACCCTCCATTTTTGTTAGTTTAAAGTCATAGTTCCTAAGTAAGTTTATGCTTGTATTAAACTAAAAAAATTAAGGCGTCAGCCCCCACCAAAATTATAAAAATTAAAACTAAAAAAAACATAAGAGGCTGCTTGAGCTAGCACATTTGACGAGTCAAGAACATCTTCACCGGCAGCTCTCTACCTTCAAACTCTGCACCTTCAGGACATGAAAGTCTACTCAGATTGCATCCCGGCCTCCCTCTACTAAAACATTGACTTCAATCATCTGACAACGCGAAGACATTGCTAGTACTTCATTTCTATCGTCAAAGACGGTTCTAAAACAGTAGAAGACGTCGTCACTAAGGGCGTCTCCATACAACGACCACTAAACCGAAACTTCAAGTATTCATCAGGCATCCAATTATTGCGGCATACATGGACATTCAAGCAGACATTTAACCATACGAGAAGGGTTAAAGATTGCCGCGTATTTCTCAAAGATATGGCTAAGCAGAATAGCAGACAGATTGATACAAGTTACTGAATAACTGTAAAACATCTAGACTAATATGTACTCAATCCCTATTATATAAGTCATACGCAATGATTAAGTATTCTCCACAACGGTTTCCGGAAGAACCATAATGATGAAGAGAAAGAGAAATCGGTGGTGGACCGCACCACAACGCCTCATATACCTCAGAATGCGATCTAAACTACCATGTGTACTGGTATGAAGTGATGGTCTTTTTTTGAAAATAAAACACTAATTTTTAATAGGAAAGTAAAAAACATTTTATTTAAAGTATTGGCCATTGCTAGCTACACATTTTTCCCATATTTCTGGCAATTTATGTATTCAACGCAAATAAAACTGTTCGTCTTTTAAAGTAAACCAAAAAGTCACACAATTTTCGACTTCCTCGTAGGATTCGGAGTGATGCTCAGCTAATACGTGTCCCATCGATAAAAACAAATGCTAATCGGAAGGAGTTAAATCTGGTGAATACGGCGGGTGGGGTATTAGCTCCCAGCCAAGTGCTTTGGTTGTATCCAGAACCAGTTTTGCTTTGTATGCAGGTGCATTGTCATGTTACCTTTACCATTACCTTGCCGAGTCTTCTGGCCCTTTCTGGTCGTTTTTTGATCAATGAATGGTTCGAATTGATCATTTATTGTCGATAACGATCTGTATCAACGGTTTCACCAGGTTATAGGGGCTCGTGGTACACCACACCTTTCTGGTCCTACCAGACACACAACATTGTCTTCTTGCCGAATCGATCTGGTTTTGCAGTCGAAGTTGACGGTTGTCTTGGACTCATGATTTTTTCCGTTTGGGATTCTGAAAAAAATTTTTCATCGCCAGTAACAATTCGATACAAAACTGATTTTTTATCGTGTCTTTGAAGCAAAATTTCACAAGTGGCTTTTTAGTTTTTCATCTGTCTTTTATTCAATTCATGTGGCACCAATTTTCCAGACACTTTCCCATAGCTTTTAAACGGTCAGAAATTGTTTGTATTGCAACATTTAACATTTCTGCCATTTGTTTCTGACTCAAAGTGTCATTTTCATCCAATATTGTTTACAATACGGCGTCTTCAAACTCTTTGGGTGGTCTTCCACGTTCTTCATTTCTAACATCAAAATCGTTATCTCTGAACCGTTGAAACAGTCTTTTGCATGCTGCTTCTGATAGAGCATGATCACCATATGTCTCGACAAGCATTCGATGCTTTCTTCTTCAAATGTAAACACAAAATTAATGCTTTCCGCAAGTCATTATTTTCTGGTACAAAATTCGACATTTTTAACACGACAAAAAAATATGATGTTGTTTGCTCAATGTCTTGATGTATACTAAATATATTTGATAGGTATCATAGCAACCAAACAAACAAAAAAAAAAAAAATTAAGGTCCGTTCACAATAAATATTCCCTATCGAGACATTTGTATCTTGACGCTCACTTCATACCGGTACACCTGGTATATCGATTTTATGACAAATGACAAATTCGTCAAAAAGTCGCTATGGCTCCAGGCGTAACTATGGCATTGCCTTCCCACGCTTTCAAAGTGGTAATACAACGTACAACTGATATCCATGCTCCTTAATGTAGACCGCTCTTATCTAACCTACCATGTGGAGCTATTTTTATGCCCAAGTGTTTAGAAATAGATTCCGCTTATCCTCTCGTTTTGATTGACAATTAGTCCTGATGTCGAATGGATAATAAGTGCATCTTTTTATGTTAAAGTTCTTTACCTCAAATTTTTGAGGTTGGGACAAAGGAGAATGACTAATGGAGTGAGGCCAAATCAGAATGAAACAGTATTTCTCACATCGCTTAAGGAAACATAGACAATTCATAGTATTTTTCGCGACATCGAATATGTGGTCATTCCAATGTAAGTTGTGATTGCCACACATGTCATGAATGTAAACTTTTAAATTTTGAACGATGTAAGTGCCATTCACGGATAAAAGCTGGGAGTTTTAATTCCGCTTTTGGATCCATTAAAATTCACTCAGTTGATAGTTCTCCAATTGATTATGATGTTAATATCGGAATTGAATACCATACCATACAGCCGAATATCAGGATGTGAGTCCGGGAAAGAATATGAAAAGCAGAGAGCACTGTCGTTTGGATTACTTAGAAATATCAAACAAGAGATCATTGACGAAAATTAAAAACAGTTGCGGAGACAGAACAGAGCCCTGATGCACAACAGCATTTATTTTGTGAATATCATCCGTCCAAAACAACTTCAACTAAACAAATTAAACAGACTTGAAATTTCGACAAAAGAGCCTTTTGCCATACTCTGTCAGATACCTTGCTTTCGCAAAATTGGTAACAATTTTTCAGTGAGACTTGCCATCAAAATACTAGTGAAGCTGCTGCTACGAAAACCGCACTGAAGATCACTGAGAAAAGATATACCATTTGGGGCAGCAGATTTGTGAATATTAAGATCTTTAAGTACCCTTGTAACTTGAATTAGGTTCATTAAACAATATGACTTTGACAATAGCTATGACACACTGAACTTTCCCCAGGAATGTAGCGTACCAGGGGTTCTTGCACCATTGTGCGTTGGCCTAGTTAAGGTTAATGATCGTGACTCAGGACCAGAGTGAGTGGACTGATTTGCTTCGGTTTTTTTTTTATTTTTTTTTTTCTTGCAGACCAACTGATTATTAACTCAATTCCCGATCAAAATTACACCAGGTTTATACATAGATATATAAAAAGCAGGCGATAAAATAAAACAACCAAGTAAGTATTCAACACAAAATAGACTGAAAGAAAAGTAATAGAAAATCATAAAAAAACCTTAATAAAACAATTTACAATATGGCAAATCAAGAACAAAAACCAAATGAAAAACAAACCTGAATACGTGCCTCTGGTAAACCGATCTTTTCAGCTAATCTCTCTCTGGCAAACACGTCTGGATAATGAGTTCGTTCAAACTCTGCAAAAAAAAGAAACAAGAAGAAAATCGTGAAGTAAAAATACTCTGAATTTGTTCGGTGTCCCCCTCCCAAAAGAGGATAAGGATGATATACATACGTGTATGTATGTATGTAGATTATGGATTTCACGTACCTTTTTCTAAACTATCGATTTGCTCATTTGTAAACGATGTTCGGTTTCGCTGCAATTTTCGTTTCAAACGCAAACGCATTTGTGAGTCTTCATCTCCAGAAGAATTGTGATCCGAATTGCCATCTGAAGTACTTTCATGCGAATTCGGATGTGACACATCCCCCGAAAAAAGATCTAAAAATAGAATAAGAAAAAAAAACACAAACACAGCATCAGTATCAGCGATAAAATAAAATAAAATAAAATGATATGAAGTATTTCGTGAAAGGGTGTTGCTATCACTACAATCCGTTTACCAGCAGAAGGGTGTTAACCAGAGACACCCTCTACAATCTTTACTGAACCATCATAATTTTGACAATTGATTGCTCATCTTCGAGTATCTTGGATAAGAACGGATAATCAGGCTTTCTTCCGGGAGTAGCCATGGACACAGAACTGCTCACTTTACACAAGTTTAAATTGATTTGAATTTTAGTGAGCTAATTCACATTCAGAGACACATTTTATACATTTATGTATTGTATTTATGTATAAAATGTATTCGAATAGTTATTAATAAGTTTGAATCGCGCTGTTGTTTGTTTAAATTTTTTCTTTTCTATTTACTTTTAATTTTTAAATTGAAATTGGATACATTTGCTGGATGTTTTCGGGGTTACTACTCGGCATAATTTCCAAATGATTAAACAATTAATTTCGACGTTTCCAAAGACATGCTAGCTATTCATGTTTTTCGTACCTGCAGTTTATCAAAAAAATAAATAAATAAATAAAAATCAAGATGAATAAAAAAAAAAAAAAAAAAAAAAACTTTCAAACTCCTGAACTGGTCGACAAGTAAATAAAGATTAACATAACAATATCGAATGACTAAGTTTTACGCAACATGACTACATGGACGTGCTCCAGAAGAAATCCGTTCATCTATAGAGTACGTTAAATGCCAGACGATGACCAGAAAATGGTCACTGATAGACACGGTCTGGTAGATCCCATTAGAAATTTAACACTTAACGACACCTTTGTAGCAGCACAAAATTTGCTTTTTTCAGCTCCTGATCTCTGTCTAAACTATCATTACGCACTCGTTCATCGACGTTGTTGTTGTTGGGTTGTTTTTTTTGGCATTAACTTTTAGATGACGTAAATTGACCTTAGACTGTAAGATGGGGTTTTTGAAGTTTTTATTTTGTCTAAAGGCGTTATAGTAGCATCAATTTAGGTAGTTGCGGGTCATTGATGAACACGTGGCAATTGTGTTCAGCTTCGATGTTCTAGTATTTTTAGATGATTGATACCCAGCTTAAGGGGTAGGATTAGGTGTCTGCATTATGTGTGTGTGTTTTTTTTTTTTAACACTTCAAACGTGCATGTAGATTATATTTCTTCTTTTATGCAGACACAATGATTTGTGGTAAGTGGTAGTGCTAACTAACGACGTACGAAATAGGAAGGTGATGCTTTAATGTAAATTTGCAGATTTGGGTCTTTACACAAACTGAAAGAAAAAAAAACTTTTATCATTGTGATAAAACGAGAGGTTTGATTTGAGATACGCGATACTTTAGCTCGACAGTAAGAGAGATGCTATACAAGCAAACAATTGAGTTGAGTAAGAGAAATAAATGTGATTGGTTAATAAGGACATGTGCATACATACTCGTATATACTCGTACATAAAATAATGTGAGTTTGTACTTACAGTGTTTCGTGTCAAGGCTAACACTGTTCATACATTTAATTAACTGCTCTTAATAACACTATAACCAGTTCAAGAAGCCAATAAGATATTCTTCCACCGTTCAAAAGATAGTAGTGGAATTATTTCTAAGTTAGTCAGTGACTTTGTGGAAAGCGTACACGCTTAACGAATGAGAGTGGGAGATATTATGTCTACTTACCTATGCGGTCAAATAATATTGCTTGTACACATGTGCAAAACATAGTAAGGGCGGATATCTCTAGGGTCTTACGTGAATTTCTGTCTGTGAAAACTTAATTTTACGGGATGCCCATACAGCCATGAAAGCAAGGATACCCATTGCCATTGCTTGTAAAATAAGGACAATGATTTTCGAGTCTGCACAATGAATAATCAGATCTTTAGAAGGCTTTGAATAATTGAAATACTAGCTGCTATTAAGCATAACAGCTACCCAGAAAATGAGGAAATAAATAGTCATGAGATTCATTTAATTCAACTTTCATTTCACGTATTGATGGTAGTCTTACAACTATTTAGAGGAAGGCTATGTCGAATGTCAATACAGATCAATAAAGTATCTCGAAAAGACCGAATATCTAAAGAAAATCTTTTGCTGGATAGTTGCATAAAAAACCTACATTACACAACATCGGGAAACATACCTACACCAATTAACTTTCTGGTGAAACAATGCGTAAAAGTTTGTCAACTCAATATTGATAAGGATAATCGGCAGTCTCTATATTGAGAATAGAAATGAAACGATTGCGCGATAGATTTTATCGCATAAATATCTGCAGCCAAAAATAACATTATAATTTTCGGCGATGGCATGCATATCTCAAAGTCTTTCACTAATAAATGCAAGGCCAAGATACCCTTATTTTTATATTTTGAATTTTAGCTGATTAAGAACATTGATTAGTCAACGTAGGAAAATAAACGAAAAATTAAAACAAAGAATTCCACACTCAAAGATATTTTAGAGAAAGATATTGAGAAGCCATTTTTGCAGACTGCATTGTGTCAAATATCAAACTAACGAAACGTGTATAGTAAAGCCCAACAAGGGTGCAGTTCTGTTGGTTTACCAGTCAAACCCAGTCTGTATAAAATTTAGCTGAATTAGCACCAACTCTGGGTATTTACGAAGACTAGTTAAACTTCTTTGACTTTCTTTAAAAATGAGGATTTTATAACATAAATAAAAAAAAAAACCCTTAAATTACTTTCACCTACAGTGTACCTTGAAAACCCTGGGCTACCACAGTCTACAAATATTTATTTCTAACATAACTAAATTAATAAAAAAATGTTAACATCTCAAAAACGAGACAGGTATTAGGTACTAACATGAATTTGAGGTATACCAACATGTTAACGTTTATGCCCAGTCAAGCGGATCCTCAGATTGAAGAGGGCCAGGAAAGTTAAGTAAATAAATGGTACACAAATAATCTTAAAGTCATCAATTTGATGAAAAAAAAACTGGCCCAAAACTATAGCTATTGGATAGCGACAAATTTTTGGGGCCCAGTTTCTTGTACGAGAATAGGCAAAAAATCAATTGTCTGGTACATAAAACCATATCGGTAATAGGTTGCATTTATTTTTTTTTATTAATATTAGCAAAAGAGCTCAAATTCTACTCAATTATGTTATAGAACTATCTAATTGATGTGATAAAGTTTAATTTAAAAAAGAAAAGAAAAGACGAACTGCTGAAAGCCACTCCATACATATTCTACTGTAACGGGGGAAGAAATATGTTTCATGTCACGATGTACAAATATTTGTTTATTCTTAACTCCACAGATAAATAATATTATAATGAGGATGAAAATATAAGTAAACTTCGGTATTTTACAGCATCGGAAATATCGACGGATATATCTTAAAGATTCATTTGTACAACAAAATTCTCTGGTTTTCATTTTTTCACTAGATGCCGAAAGTTTTATAAAAAATATTCTTTGAAAAATATTAAAATTAGATACTTTTGAGAATCGTCATCTGGATAAAAAACACCAGAAACTTCAACGCGGAAAACAACTTAACGCAGACTTTTTGATGTATCTCCATAATACCATGTTGGCCCGTTGGAGCATTTTTGAGAAAAAAATTTTTAAAGAATATGTTTAGCTTCAATTTGCTTATTTTTGACTGCTTTTACTACTTCAGTATGTATCTGAATTAAAGCAAAGCAAAAATTCGAATTCTCAGAAAAAAAAAACTTTTGAAAGCAGTTTCAATCGAAATAGTTTTGAATACTTTTACCAAAGTTTTCATTCATACTCGTATTTGTTAAAACTTAAACACTTTGACAGCGAAATGGTTTTTATTTAAAATTTATTCATAATTTATATATATATTTTTTTTTTTATATTAATCTTTTTAGAGAGTATAAAGTAGATATTTCCTGTCTGTTTCGCATCAAAGAAAAAAACGGATATCGTGCCATAAGCCCATACTATTAACTCCTTCAAAAACTCATGCTACGGATGAGCTGAATAAAAGAGATACTTTCCGGTGGAAGCAAATCACTTCTTTTATGTAAACTCTTGGCTAGCAATGCGAATGGATGTCCATTTCACACAAAAGGCCATCATTCAGATAGCGTACCTACTCGTCTAAGGAGCAGCAAAAAGAAAAAAAGGACCTTTTTCATGCAATTCCACCCACCACTAACCAATAGAGGGCCATTTTTTTTTGTCTTTTATTTGCTGTTTTTGGTTTTTCATTTGGGATAACATCATTAGAAAGATACAAACATGTACATATATTCGTAATCGTACTCGTTCACAGAGCCATAGATCTATGTTATACATATGTATGAGTATATTTATATTTGTTAGAAAACGGGTAACAACAATTTTCCACCACATTTCCCCCCTTCCGCCTTTTTCAATGCAAAATCGGTCTGAACTACTGAAAACATTTACAATGATGCCGATGCTGATGCTGTTGCCGATACGAACGAAGGAGGGTGCGCCATATAACAAATTAGTTAATAGAAAGACTATTTTTGTGTTCTGCCTCCGCATTATTCATTTTCTTTTAGGGTATCCTCCCTTTTTGCCGACTATTGAATGGGAATCTTTCTTTCAGTGTATTAACGCAGGGAGTTCCGAGACCACCTTAGCCACTTGTACATATGTTAGGCGCATATATTATATTCTTCACTGGCTTTTATGGCCATGGCTTTGGTTATGGTCATAGCTATTTCTATGTTTTTGGATACAGCTATGGGTGGTGCTGACTATGTTGTTATAACAGAAGCAAAACACTGTTCCGTTTTCCGGACACAATCATGTAAACAAAAATTGTTATGTCATATAACCGACGGCATTAATTAGTTGAAGTCGACTGTAGAACAGCATAGCATGAAATGAATACTGAAGAAACAAAGAAAACGTTACAAAAAAAACAGGGAAAATTAATGATTCCAAGGGTTTTAATTATGATGGAATAGTTTAAGTCCTTATTTTGACATGGTGTATTAATCATATAAAGGAACACATTTCCCTGCCTTTTCGGTGAAAAAACATAGAAGGCTATCCCAACTGTCATATGATTTCTTAAAGATGAGTTTTCTTTTCTATATCCTACTAAAAATTAGCTAACAAGTTTATTTGCAGTGCAGAAAAGCAAGGCTACTAACAAATGTTTGCCACCTTGTACTTGTCCAATATCCGTTTTTGGTCAATATTTACTCGGACATTGTTTAGGGTCTGTAAAAATTAATAAGTATATTAACACAGACATGATATGGGATGTTAAGCTATACCACTTTGATAAAAAAAAAAAAAAAACGGAATAATCAACGTTAGACGATCCCATTGTTCTGATTTGAGTTCTGTTTTTTCTGTTAAGCTATTACATCTGTTGTTGACATTCACTCTAAATCCTAGCGTCATAGCTTGACATTTCCAAAAGTTGCGTAGCCAAGAGTACATCTACTTCTGTGTGTGTTGGCGATTTTTTACAATTTTAGGAATGGATTTTAATTTCCAACAACGAACTTGTGTTAAATTTTGCGTAAAAAAACGGATTTAATGGTGCGCGAACGTTGGAAATGTTGGAAAAGTGTTTCGGCAAGATTCTCTAAAGAAAACGATCGTTTACCAATGGCACGAGCGGTTCAAAAGTGGTCGTGAGTCAATCGAAGATGATGAACACAGTGGCAGACCATCGACATCGAAAACCGATGAAAACATTGATGAAGTAAAAGAAATGTTGGTCAATAACCGCAAATCAACCATCAGAGAGATAGCGGAGGTCTTGAACATTGCCTATGTATCCCTCCAAGACATTTTGGTAAACAATTTGGGTTTCTGTCGTGTGTCAGTTGGTGTCAAAAGACCTCAATTTCATGCAAAAAGGAGACGATGTTGACGTCGCAAAAGAAATGATTTGCGAGCCTGAATCCGATCCAACATTCATCAAAAGGATCATTACTGAAGACAAGACGTGGGCTTATGAGTACGATCACCTGATTTGCCTCCCTGTGACTTTTTTCTGTTCAATCGAGTTAAAAAACCACTACGGGGAACGCGTTTCAGCAGCCGAGAGAAAGTAATGGAAAAATCGCAGGAAGCATTGATGGACATACCGAGAACCGAATATAAAAAATGTTTTGAGAATTGGATCAAGCGCTGACATAAGTGTGTTGCAGTCGATGGGGATTACTTTGAAGGGGACAATATGAATTTAGATGAATAAACGTCAGAGGTTCGGGTTCGGGTTAGGCCAACGCTGGCTAAATTATTTTCGTCAGTGAAATATTCTATCCCATTGCTCAGAGTCAAAAAAAAAAAAAAAAAACGGTTCACATAATGAAGAGATGAGCAGCAGGGTCAGTGCTACGTGGTCTATTTTTATTTAACTATTCTAATTACAATTCCAATTCTGATTCTAATTCCAATTCTAATTCTTATTATTTTTCTCCCGGTTCGAAGAAGAACCTCGGCTGTAATTTTCAGACGACCTCTTTTGAATATGACCAAATTAGCTGATTCTTTCAGCCTAAAGTTTGACAACTGTCAATTTCTTAATGACGAGACTTCAACGAATACGTGCAATTGTTCGAAATTCGAGACAACATCGTCCATCGTACATCGCCACCGCTATGCGTACTCGTATATGACGAACAAGCAGAACGTTTTCATCACAAAATACTGCGTATTTTTTGCATCACATTTAAAGATACCCTGTGCCAATTCTATGTACGACATCGTCATCGAAATTTCCTGTTTAGTTTACGGCAGCGCCCAAGTTTTTAAGTTTTCACGCATGGAGTCATCAGAAGTTAAGTTTTCGGCTGCAAAAAATAGACAACGTAGATATTCAGCTTTTTATACGTAGATATACAGTACATTTAAGAAGATTCTCGCCTCAGTAAACAAACATCTTCTTCGATGAATTAAAAAAAACACCATCGCTCGCCAGCAAAATCTGACTTACAAATTCTGACACGATTGACAAAATAAAAAAAGTTGTTCCGAACTCATCAATCTGATTTAGTGTACTGATATCTGAAATTCATTATTCCAGCTATGCACTTGATTTTCGTTTTAACGTCATTGTAAATATGGCGTACTTTTCTTATATGTATAAGTTTCTGGCTGTTCTGAGGTCTTAGCACTGTTCATGTAAAATTTATGGTAACACTATCGAACTCTTTCTTTAAATCAATGAAAACGATATTCAGAACTTTCGCAAAGTCCCAATGTTTCTCCATTGTTTTTCGTAAACTTTCAGTGACGTCATATGTACGATATATCAACCTATCGCCCACAAAGCCGCATTGACTCCAAAAAAGTTTGATTTTACTGCCTATGTCTAGCCAACTTGGCGCCCTCAGGTATGATAAGATTAATTGAAACTTTTCGAAATCTTATTTTAACGACCAAATTAAAAAATTAACCTTTACTTTTCCGAAGTCGGGATATCTTAATTCTTTTTTTATTCAAATGAAGTTCGAACTGGTTTCATAACAGCGGCAGGAAAAGAAGTGAAAAATATCAGTAAACATATTTTACATCTTTAGCTAAAGAAGGCTCTTTATTTAACGATATACCTAACAAGGTACTCCAATCGAACATAAAATATATTAATATAAATATATTTTGCCTAAATTAGGAAAATGAGCCCGTAGCCGTCCAAAGGTAACATATCAATTTTTGAAGAATCACCTAATGAAGACTCTAATAAAGAGTGATTGATCGTAAGGTTTGATTTATAATATAAAATCCGTATGTGTCAATATTTGGAACCGATATAGCTCGCGAACGAAAAGCACTATCGATTTGTATTTTTGTCAGATGATACGCCATCATCCCGAATCACAGCCATTCGACGTTAACCAAAATCCGTCGATGACTTTTGAAGTTATCCACAAAATATAATTAATTTTTCTTAAAAATTTGAAAAAAGAAAAAACCCGCCAGAATTATCTAAGTTATTTAGGGAATAGCAATGCAGTACTAGGAACGATTTCGTAGTCTCGGATCTGTTCGGACAAATTTTTTGTGTGATAGATTTTGGGGAGACAAAATACAATAAACTAGCTAATAAAATAGAAAAAAAAAAATCATTCATATCGATGGTTTTCACGTATGAAGTCGTCAGAAGTAACTTTACTTCTTATATATACTTTACTTTCGGCTGCAGAAAAAGACAATGTAGATATTCAACATTTTATACGTAGATATAAAGTATATTGTATGATAAATAGCTTCGCACATTATTGCTCAAAATGGAATCTACTTGTGAACTTAAAAAAATTTGAAGTAGTGATTTTTCAAAACGGCGGACGGCGGGCAGCTGAAGAAAAATGGAATTTTAACAACGATGAAATCAAAATATCTAACAAATACAAGTACCTAGGAGTAACTCTGACTTATAATATGTCGTGGACAGAATATCTTATGCAGAGACTTGCAATGTCCAAGAACTCAATAAATGCTAACAAAAACTTAAAGCACTCAGCTAAGTACAAAATATATAAAGCGGCTTCCAAATCAGTGATGAACTACTGCGAGCAAGTTTTGGGTTACTCGGAAAACAATGAAGTCGAGAAATTGCAAAGGTTTTTTTATCAAGAGATGTTTTTCCTTACCTAGTACAATAGCACACCAAATTACATGCTTAATCTAGAAACCGGACTTTCAAAAGCCTTCTTTTCAATACTAGAAATCCATTTCAAATACATCCGAAGAGTTAGCACCTTTCCTGAAAACAGATTACCGAGAAAACTTTCAGATGTCATCATAAGAAAGCAGATTTACTGGGCAAGTGAGTGGTCCAAACTCTTTAATAAGGTCAATATTAAGGTTAACTGCTCGATAAAGTCTGAGTAGAAAGCATTGCATATAGAAACTTGAAAAAAAACTTATAGAAAGGCATTGGACGGAAAATACAAACAGAGCCCTGCAATCAAGTTTCCACGACGAGCATTGTAACCTAAACTATGCCGAGGTGCGAAACTACTTCGAAGACAGTAACTCACGCGAGATGATTAGCATGATGTTAAAGTCCAGGTGCGGATAACTCAATCTCAACGCAAAAGTTTTAAGAAGAGATTCAGTAGGAATTTGTACGATCTGAAACCTTGATGATACTGAAAATACATATCACTTAGTTGGAGTGTGCCCTTGCTTTCAGACATACAGGAGACATTTCTTTGGAATTTCCTTAAAATTCTCAAAGGAGAAAACTATATTCAACTTTACAATTTCTGAAAAAAAAAAACGCTCTAAGATACCGTAATACCTAATTATAAGTGAATATTCTTAAAAGTATAAATCAATCGCTAAGTTTTATTGAATTTGTTACAGATAACACTTTAACCTGACAGACAACCTTAAAAGTTATTGTCATTTAATTTATTTTTTAACATAATGGAAACTAAGCCTTTGTAAAAACTTTCTGAAAATAAAAAATGTTTATCTATCTATCTATAGTATATATCTTATCTACAGTATATTTGAAAAGATTCTCGCCTCAGTAAACAAACATCTTCTTTGGTGAATTAAAAAATACCAGCGCTCGCCAGCAAAAATTGACTTACAAATTCTGATACGATTGAAAAACATAAGAAGAGTGGTTCCGGACTCGTCAATTTGATTTGGTGTACTGATATATGTATCTGATTATCTGGTTTTTCCAATTATGCATTTGATTTTCGTTTTGACGTCATTGTACATATTGCGTACTTTTCTTATATGTATAAGTTTCTGACTTTTCTGAGGCCTTAACTTAACTTATGAATATTTTATAATTTAATACATACGAGTATAAATAAATGGGCGTTTCGTTTTCTCACTTAACTCTTGGAATTGATTTCTGAATAGTGAAGAGTGGCGACATCTATTGGGAGCACTGCCACCCTGCTGAATACATTCAAACATTTCGTAGGAGAAGCGACATTTTATTTTATATCTCAATACATTTGCACATGCAATCATGTTTGCATATACGAGTATATGTATACAATCAGAGATTGGACGTAGTGTATGTTTGCCTGTACTTTCCATAGTATGGGAAGCCACATTTTATACTCTTTCTCTACATATTTGCACCCACAGGCAAGTTCGCGAATACAAGCATGTGTGAACAATCAGAGGTTTAGCGCATATCTTCTCTTCTCATCGCTGAAGTAAAAGAAAGCATGCGAAAGAATCAATCCCCTTATTGTTGCTACATTGGTAGAGTCATTTTAAATGATGAGTTTGTTGGGAATCGCAGCAGCGCGCAGGAAAGGGCGGTCCAGCTCCCAATTCTTGCCGTTACTTTTCACTATTTATAAATCAGAGATAACTACTAGATTGTCTGGGCGCCTAGTTGCCCAATTTAGTATTTATTTTGCGCCGCCGCGCTGTCGACTTTGAAGAGCAAAATTTCGTTCTTGCGTCGTCGTTTGACTGAGCCCAGGACCTTGTACAATAACACTGGAGCGCTCTCAAAATTAAACTTTTTTTTTTAAGAAAACAATATGTCTTTTTTTGTATTGGTTCTATAACTTAATTCGTGCGGTTTGCTAAGAGATGGCGTAACTTGTATTATTGCATTGTTATTATTCCATTGGAACATGCGTTGGAATGCTACTGTCATTGTACGTCATTTCAGTATACGTCATTCATTTGAAGTGTGAACAACAATAATTTTTTTTCCACTCAAATATGTCGAACTTTGTGCCTGAAAAAGTGTTTTTGCGGGGAGTTCTTCTTCATTACTGAAAACTGCTCCCGAAAGTCATCGTATTGTGGTGGAAGTTTATGGTGAATATGCGCTAGCTGAGCAAACGTGCCAAAAGTGGTTTGCACGATTTAAAAGTGGTGATTTTGGCTTGGAAGACGATGAACATCCTGGGCAGCCAAAACAGTTTGAAGATGAAGAACTGGAAGCATTGCTTTATGAAGATTGTTACCAAACACAAGAAGAGCTCGCAGAATCTTTGGGTGTCACTCAAGCAGCCATTTCAAAACATTTAAAAGCAGCTGGATCAAGCCAAATCAACTTCAAAGCCGAATATCCATGGCGCGAAGGTAATGCTCTGTATTTGGTGAGATCAGATGGGTGTGCTGTATTATGAGCTGCTAAAACTGGGTGAAACCATCAATGGACAACGCTACCGAATATAATTAATCCATTTGAAGAGAGCAGTACCCGATAACGCCCCGAATATGCGACCAGACACGAGGCAATAATTTTCCATCATGACAAAGCTCGGCCCCACGTTGCTATTCCGGTTAAGAACTATTTGTAAAACAGTGGATGGGAAGTCTTACCCCACCCGCTTTATAGCCCAGACCTTGTCCCGTCTGACTACCATTTGTTTCGGTCGATGCAGAACGCCCTCACTGAAATACGGTTCACATCAGAGCAGAATAATAAAAATTGGCTTGATTCATTCTTGGCTGCCAAGCCGGCACAGTTCTTTTGGGATGGGATCCACAAATTGCCAGAAAGATGGGAAAAAGTCATAGCTTCAGATGGGCAGTACTTTGAACAATACTATTGAACATGTTTTTCTTAAATAAACGTTCAAATTTTGGAAAAAAAAAACCGCACGAATTAAATAACATACCTAATATTTCTTCAAATTTCAAGTCACTCAGAATTTTATTGTACTTCATGGGTAAAATAACGTGCAAGCATTCTTGAAACTTATCCATTTAGTTAGAAAAGAAGTTCTCAATTTTGGCGGCGAGATCAGAATAGGTGGTAATCCGATGTAGCAATATCAGGAGTATACTTATGTCGGTGGCTGCGGTCCTGCTTTGTTAAAAAATCAAGTTGAGTATTGTATAATAACGATCAGTATTTACAAGTACTGAAAAGCGGCGAAGGAAATCACAAAAATTACCTCTGTCCTCGTAAGGACATTAATGCACATGCTAGAAATGATAAACGCTTAGTGTTCAGGTCGTTCCAAACGTAGGCTGTAAGGTTCAGTACATGCAAAATAGAAACTGTTTCAAAATTTTTAACGAATTAAAAACAATTTAAATGTGAATTTGTATTTTTTTTTTTTTTTTTTACTTTGCCAAGATTTAAAGTATAATAATTATAACAAGTTATACATCTTCTAAGTACTTAAATTTTAAATTTCCAGTATCCTTCTCACAGAAATGAAGTGTATAAGATAAACTTATCGAATAGAATGCGAGCCTCGAACTTAAGATATGTAAAATTTTCATTCTCCAAGGCATACGTACGTATGTATGCGTTGAAATGAACGTATCAGGCATTTATTTTAAGTCCTACAAAACCTAAATTCGTATCGATTCTGTGCTGAACGCCCTTTGTGCAGAGAACCCTTTATAAAAAGTGTTCTTTCGTTAGAAAACGATAAAGTTTTGGTCCCTCCCCCCAAAAGGTATTTCGTGCATTTTTGATGATAGTATATAACATACTTATCATATATGTGTGTGTATATGTATAAACATATATAAAATATACACACAGAATTGCTTGCTACCAAAACTGCATTGTATTAACAAACACATGGAAAAATACAAAACGAATCTAAATTCTGAAATAAATGATATAAATATAAATGAGCTCCAATTTATCAGAGGCATAGAAATACTTACGACGCGTATCTCGAACGCAGCTACACCCTTTCAATCCAAGCCAAAAAATATAGTTAAATACTTTGAAAAATTGATGAATTCACCGAAAAATCTAAACCAGATGCAATTTGCACTACCTCACTCTGAAGTAAATATGCTAGAACGACCTATAACATTCCAGGATGTCACGAGTGTTATAAATAGATGCAGATCAAATAAGGCTTCAGGAGAAGACCGTATTCCTTACGAATTTTTTTAAAACTGCGTCTGATGTCTTCCTATAGTACAGAAGCTCACGGAGACGTATGAATTTATTTTCAGTACTGGTGAGGTGCCATCATCCTTTAAGAAAAACATAATATTCCCGATATTAAAAAAAGGAGACCCAAATGAACCAACCAACCACAGAGGTATATCTTTCCTTAATGCAACCGCCAAAATATTTACAGGAATTGTCTTAGAACAAATTAAAAATGACTTACTCACCGAGTTTCAAGCTAGTTCCCGCAAAGATTATTCCGCAGTCGACAACATTTTCTCGTATGCCTTCTTCGTTGATTTTAAGGCGGCTTTCAATTGTATCGACAGAAGAGCTCTATCCTTTAAATTCAGCAATCTTGGAGTTTCGACAAAAGTACTAAGAGTGATACAATTAATACACCAAGATAACACCACTGCCGTCTGGGATGGAAACGTTTTATCAAATTGGTTTCCGTCGAATTCTGGGGTGAAACAATAATATCTACTAAGCCCCTTCTGTTCTCAATCTTTCTAAACGATTTTGTAGCATACCTGCCAAGGGAAATATCACTTGATGGATTACGTATAAACCTCCTACTCTATGATGACGATATTGTTATACTCGCGGAAATTCCAAACATGCTACAAATTAGCTGCAACAATACTGCCAAATTTGTAACTTGCAACTAAACCCCAACAAACCAAAAGTTATGATTTTTCGTAACGGATATGGGCGCTTCGCAATTGACGAAAAATGGACATGGCAAAATAAAGAACTAGAGAAAGTCAAAAAATACAAATACCTTGGAATACTGATTACCCCTCAGCTATCGTTTAAAAAACACCTTCAAGAGAAATTAAAGGAATCAAAAAGGGAAAACAATTTTAATTGGAAAGGAATTTTGGGAAAAACTAAAGTCGCGCCAAGTTTAAAATTCAAAGTCTTTGAAGCAGTTGTAAGATCAATCATGTACTAGGCAGGACATGTGTGGGGGATCTGGCAGTTCGAGGAAGTTGAAAATCTCTTGTGATACTTCCTAAAGGAAATATTCCGACTGCCTGAAAGTACGCCAAACTACATGCTTTATCTGGAAACTGGATGTACCGCTGTATGTATTTACGCTTATCATAGACTACACTTCCTATATGTTTTGACAATTCTATCACAATAAAGCCATCGTGTTCCCTATAAAATTGCTATGTACCTTAAAAATAGAAACCTCAATTTCGTTGCCGAGTAGACTAGGCTGGGACGCGAGCATATTGTACCCCCACGCGAAGTACACGTAAACATAACAGATCTAAGAAAAGCACTGCAGGAACTTTTATTTAAGATCGAAGGATCCACGCGGGAGCTATTAAAAAGGCGAAGCGAACAAAGCCTAGTAAGAAACATTTATGATTCTTAAATCATGACCTTGAGGAGCGAAACTATTTTCATGACAGAGGTAATCTCAACTGCATTCAAAGCTAGGGGTAAGTTGCTGCAATTAAATTACATGTCACATAGAACAGATGTCGGAAGTGACGAATGTACACTGTGCAACCATCGGACAAGAGAAGACAGTTTTCACTTCATCAGAACCTGCCTAATGCTGAGCTCAATTAGAAGATCTCTCTCTTCGGAAGAAGTCTTTTTCGCTTTGAATATAGAAAACAGGACTATACTATTTTAATTTATAAAATCTGTTTTAAAATACAGGCTGCAAATTATTAACCGAGCTTTTCAGTATTTCAAAACTCTCTTTTCTCGGCTGACGGCAAAATCCAACGCTTATCATTGTAATTATTGTAAAAACTAAATCTTTTTTTTGTTTGCATAAATAAAGTTTACTACTACTACTACATATATAAAATGGCACTAGTAATACCAAGCATCTTTGATTAGCTTTGTAAGTATGACAACTTTATATGTATACGAGTATACACTGCATTGAATCATCGATGCATAACCATCACAGAACAATTTTATCCATCAAAGCTATGTGTATATTTGTTTGTATTAAAATTTTAAAGAAAACTTTTAATTCTTTATGAGTAAAAATGCATTGAAATACAAGACAATATCTGAGCTGGAAACTTGTTAAATAATTTTCTCTTCTTTTTCGGGAAGCTTCCACAAAACGGGTATGCATTTTTGTTGCACACAAAAGGCGAATGAGATGCAACTGGATACCAACATGAAATTCTAAAAAATTGGAAGGAAAATAATTGTGAACGACCGACAGTAAGGAGGTCCTTGTCGATGTATGCTGAACGCATGATTGAACTTAACGCTTCAGTTAAGTTGCATTTTTTTTTTTTTCAATTATAAAATAGAAATAATAAAAAAGAGTAAAAATAAAATTCAGTGAATAATAAAATCTTGTTTCAAGTCGCATGAATGCAAAACATATGCACCACATACTCGTACTCACCGAATCATTGTGTTATTATTGTTATTAATATCTATCTATAGAATACAATTTATTAACACCATCACCATCATTGACAGACAGCTTTATAGGCATTATGTAATAGCATTCAATTCATAACCATGTGAATAAATAAATCAACGAATGAGTGAATCAATATCCCTCACGCTCTTACGAATACTTGTATTTGTCTACACAACATCCACTCACATTTTATCGAATATTCATATTTTACAAACTAGAATCCCCAATTTAAGTGCAAAATATCTGGCGTTGGCGATGGCATCAAAATCAGCAGCATCAGTATCGTTGCCGGCGGCGTTCGGCATTCGGCAATTGAACTCATTCAAGTGTGCTACAACTGAAATTTCTGTTTCTGCATAACTCGTATAATGGATGTATTGAGTCCTTTCAACTTTCAAACACTTCTCTACCACCCTTTTATAAGGGTGAAAATTGTGCAAACTAATTAATCTTAATTGCATACACAACCATTTCGCCGGATTCCACCGTTTGTTTGAGGGATGCATTCGTAATCGCAATTGCAATCCCAATCGCAACGTCAATCGCCACCCACAGTGGCTACCTCGAGGTAATGTCATTTTATCGTTTGGAATCAATTCTAGCGATAACCATAAGGCACTATGTTAACAAGTGTACCTATACGAGTAACTACGAGAATGTGTACAGCAATAAAGATACTTTTTTCTATAATAGTCCACATTGGACTGCTTCTGAACAATATCGACGCACTATACTCGGGTACGGGTAATGCACCCATCATATTGTTTCTTGTAGTTACATATCTATGTTCATATAAATGTGCATCTAATGTTGATGGTCTCTGCTGGTATGTTCTTTCGTATTCGTATGTGCCATTTATTAAAGGAATTCAGAGGGTGCCGTGGTAATGCGGTAGTTTGGGCAGACAAATGAGATAACATGTTATTGCAAGTATTTAGTCATGATTACAATTAGTCATGTGATTAAAAAGATAAAATAAGAAAACTCTGTTTCGATGTGAGCAGCAATCCTGCTGACTGTCTACCAATTGAACTTAATGTACTTAAACACATATATGGTACGTTTACAAAGGTAAAAGTCATTTAGTACAAAATTGGTGAAAATGTGTTTTTTAAGAAAATAACTATTTTTCCCCGCTTTATATATTAATATTTACTGAGGCATAATTTTAGTTTTAACAGAAATTACGAAATTATAAAATTCATTAAGTGTAGACATTTAATTTCTCTTCAGAGGAATAAAATACTATCTCACTTAGTTTTGTTTTTCAATTCAACATAGTTGCAGTAACAGTCACTACCTAAAAAGTTTCAGGTCATGTGACAACACGGGCAGCCACTTGCTTGTCGAAATTTAGTCAGATACCTTGAGATTAGGCTAGATCAATATCTGTATTTTAACAAACATATAAGAAGATGTTTTTCTGGAAAGAGCCAAAGGTGCTTTTGCCCTTACAAAGAGACTGTTTTATAGCAGGCAACTCGATGCGAGGATAAAGGTGATCTGCTACATGGCCCTTATCCGGCCTATGCTTGTATTTGGTTGTCCCGTATGGCTTAACGTGAGAGCAAATCTTTTGGATTTCGCGTGTTTGAGAGGGCTTGTCTTCGCCTATACAGAACACCAGGGTTTGAGTACATAAAATTCTATCCTAACGAGGTCTTGTACAATATGGCGAACCTAATAAAAGTAGACAATTTTGTTATTAAGTTGATTCGAAGGCACATTGCAAGAGCAATGACCTCGTCGAATAACCTGATCTCCGGGGCTTACTACCCCTATTATATGTTTCAGAAGAGAGTGCGCTTTGACGGCTTTATTCCTCCAGAAGTGTTCCTATACCTAGACAAAAAAGGTCTGATCCAGGATAGATTAGCGGTGCCATTAATCTAGCTCCATTAGAGAGTAGAGTTGGTCAGCCTAATTTTTTAACCATGGCCGGCTTACATAGCTTTAGATAGGTTTAAAGTAGCTTTTAAAAACAAAAAATTATAAAACCAAAAAAAAAGTCTCCGAAAAAAATAAATAATACCTAAGATAGCTTAAGTAGGCTACGTAGATTAAGATTGTTTTAGGTTGTTTTTTTTTTCGTTTTTAGTCTTAAGTTTTATATTACATATAATAAAAAATGTTTTGTATACTAAGTTTTTTAAATTAAAAACAAAAAAAGAAAATTTTTTCTTAATTTAAATTATGTTTAATGTAAAAAATTAACATCTGTACAGCACGTCGAAAAACAAAATTTAATTGTTAGGTTTAACTTATAGTGTCCGCATAGGGCCAGTAGTTTTTAAAGTTATTCAAGCTAATTTTTTAAGCGTTTTTTTTTTTTTTTTTGTATAGCATATAAAAAATTATGAATTGAAATAAATATTTTTTTTATAATCCCGCGAGCGCACCAAGGAGATATGAATACCCTTCTATTGAGTTTTCTCAAGGGCGCGGGCGCGTGGTGGGTAGTAGTTTGAAACTCAGGTGTATAAGGTTTCGATATTTTTCCCAGAGGTGGTTGTCAAACTGGAGCCAGTGCATCCTCAACTAGTGGGTCTTAGTACGTGCTAGTTGTAAGTTCGTTACACTTAGTCCAATCAGCAACCACTCCAACATCAGTGTTATGCCTTCATGTTAGAGTTGACGCCGACGGGATTTTCATATAACTACATACAAGTTCTACGAAACGACTTTTTCAGAGAATTGCCTCACACGGGATTCGAACCCGCGAACATTTGCTTCAGGAGTCTATGCATATACCACTACACCACGGCCACCCACCATGCATTGGATATGAAATGAATGGTCACTACCTATGATAATTTTTTTTCCTTTTCCTTATCATCATTACACTGCTTTGAAAATTTGGGACTGAGCTGAGATATTTAGGTCTGCACGTTCTACCCATACCAAAGGAAAAAGTAAAACCAAAAAGTCATACGAAGTTCATCTTCTTAAATTCAGCAATTTTTATGATCTGCACAAATTATCCTCGTTAACAATAAAGAACCGCACAAAAGATAAAGATGACAATACAGTTTCCTGGCTTAAAATTAAGTCGTTAAAATTTGAAAAGGATACTGTTGGAATCGTGCAATATAGGTATGATCATAGTTTCAACTATAAAAAGATAGCTGTTTGGGGGAGAGGTCGGAAAATGGGATCTCCTGTGATGCTTACACCTTCTTACCAGGGTAAGTTACCCATATCAAAAAAAAAGGATTAAGTCAAACACGCCGAAGCAGGGCATATACCAGAAGAGCTTGCGCTGTGTTATAAGGGCCTACCAACCCATTGTCTTAAAGATGCAGAGCGCTTGCCGGAACCTGATCAAAATGAAAGTGATGCAGAATTCGAAAACTAAAATGTTTTTGTTAAAAAATGTATTTAAAGTAAATATACTAAAAACTAATTTTGTGTTCTCATTAAATGCAATAATGCACGAAATGCCATACAGATAAGAATCATGAAGTACATTTCATGAAATCAGTTGCGTAAAAGTAAATAACAAGTAAAAAACAAAAATCCAATTTTTTATCTGTATGATTGGAATTTTAAAACCCAAACGGTCTTTAAATCAAATTATCTCCTTTTGTCTATTTTGTTAGTTAATGACTTTTACCTTTGAACCGACGATATGTACTCGTACATATTTATAGTATGTATGAGCCAATCTTATAATTTATTAGAAAAAAAAAGTTTTTAAATTGCCAATATAAGTTGTACTATAGTAAACTCAGATATCCTCTTCAAGAAGGTACATCTGTTAGGCTCGAATTTTATACCTATATATGTATGTCTACGTAGGAATACTCCAAGTAACTGTTCTCGGAGTACTCGTACTTCTTTTCTTGCTTTACATAAATTATGTGGATGCGGATAATGCACTTCTCTACATATCCGGAGAAAGCCCCCAAACAAATGTAGACAAAATAAACGAAGATCTCAGTGCATTTAATGATGGTTGGGTGCTGTAGAAATAATGTTAGCACTGAGAGGTGTCTACCAAGCGATACCCAGTGTTGTCAATGTTCCTATACATCAATTGTGCTCGTTTTTACTTCCAAGTGACGGTTAGCACTGGTTGTACTGGTACGTACTGGCGTACTGGTCGATTTCGACTTGCCAAACTCATAAACGCGAGTGCTTATAACAGCGGATGAGTTCCCCTGGTGGAAGCAAAATTTCAGCCGAACAACTACCGGAGGTCCTGGACTGCTGCAAATCAGATATTGATGATAGATGATGAAAAACTGCGACGTCTTCTACGGTGATTGTTATCGACGCAAAAGGAGCACGGATTTGTTGTTAGAGACAGACTTCGGCAAGCAGCGCTTCGTATAAACTCGTATTAGGGCTAAATTAGATAACATTAGCCTTATGTGCTCGCACGCTCCCACAGAGAAGAAAGATGAAGACACAAAAGATGCTTCTACAAGCTCTTCGACAAGGCTTACGAGCAGTACCCTAGCTACTCGTATGACATTAAAATTGTCTCCGGCGATTTTAGTACAAAACTACTACTGTGAGGAAGTTCGACGTCGGACGGCTACAATCACAAGAGATCGCCAAATCCTTTTCCAATCAAGTCTCCCTTAAGTTCTTAAGAGACGTCGCCTTTGATGTGCTGGGTTTCACATGGCCACCACAAGGAAACTGCTGGTTTCACGACGAGTTCTGGTAAGTACGTGCAGCTTAGCGACAGGCATACAAAGCGGCGCTGCATGAAGGACTAGAGCTCCTCACGAACTCTACAACAACGAGAAGAAAAGGAGCGACAAACACCGGCTTGTCAGGAGGAAAAAGAAGGAGAATGAAAAACCCGCGTTCGAGGAAATTTAGAATTGCTACTCAGAGAATAATATGCCATGGACACAAACCCCGACCGAAGATTGTAGAAACGAACAAGGGAACATCATAGTGGAGTTGCAGTCGATACCGAAGATTTGGAAAGAGCATTTCTGCTGACTGTAAAACGAGGATGACGAACCAAGTACCGTTGTCAGGCAGAATGAACCTTTCAACCAACAATATCGCCCACCCGACCTGGATGAAGTAAAGATAGCCATACCATGCCTACACCGCCAACTACAGAGGCATCAGTCTTTACATCGCCTACAAGATCCTATCTGCCGTATTATGTGAACGCCTTCAGCCATTCGTCAACAACCTGATTGCTTGCACAGTCCACAATCGACCTAATAATAATACCCACACTACCGCAAATACCAAATTAAATCACACCACCATTGCTAAATAGAGCAATGTCTAGTTTGGTGACGATGGAAAATGCACGCTGTTCCATCAAATTCGGTAAAGATATTACCGATACATTTTATTCAAAAAAGGATTTAGACAAGGCAATAGACTATCATGCGATTTCTTCAACATCATTTGAAAGAACAGTTCAAAACTCATGCGCCAACACAAGATGCCGTTCAATTAATCGCATATGCCGATGATTTCATAATGGGAAGAAAGCAGCGTGATGTCAGTGGGGGCAGTGTCGTCAACAAGAGCAAGATCAAGTATATGCTGTCAACCAGAAAGAACACTCAACAACGAGTCGCGGGCAAAACCTCATACTTGACAGATTTAACTTTGAGGTAGTTAAAGACTTTGTCTACCTAGGATCCGTCATCAATTCAGACAGCGAAACCACCGCTAAGATCAAACGAAGAATAACTTTTGCAAATCGCTGCTTCTTTTGATTAAAAATACAAAGCCTTTTTTCGAAAAAAAAAAGTGAACCTATATAAACAGAGTGCTCCTGGCTGCTTGAGAGAAAGATTCTTCGGGTGATTTTCGATCCCGTCTGCATAGACTTAGCCAGAAGAGTGAAGGTCGAACGACTGAGATGACTGGGTCATGTAGAGCGGACATCGGACAGTAAAAGAAGACCGTGAATCAGGTAGGCATGCAAGTGGAAGGGGGCTTGTTTAGCATGTAAAACTGGAAGTAGCTAGCTGAGGACGATTGTTGTGTGAGGCCCAGATCCACCCGGGACTGTAATGCCACCTTAAGTAAGTTAATAAGTAACAATATCAACTGACTCGTTGTACATCTAGGTTTGAAATTCATTACCACTTTTGGAAACAAATAAACGCGTAGTAACAGAATTTTCAACCAGTAATGAGGACCGATGTTTTTTTTTTTTAGATTTTTATTTCGTTTTCAAATTTCAAAGGCAAGTCAGATTTATATAAATATCTTTCAACTGCAATTTTTATTAAGGGATGAGAGTTTTATACCCTGTCGGTGTATTTCAAAATCTATCAAAAATGTCAACTTACCACGTTTTTGCAATTCGTCTCTGGTGATTTGCCCTGTTAGACTTGTAGCCGCTGGTGTCGGTGGCAAGGCTAAATGTGCTGGTGGTGCATTACTAGGATACCACGCCCATCCACCTGATTGCCCATTAAACATACGCAGTTTTTCATAAACAGATTCATTTTGCTGTTGAGCTTGTTGCTCTTTTTGTGATGCCAAATTCCTAAGAACCCGATTGATTGATGAAACCTACAAAAGAGAATAAAAGAAAAAAAAATTAAACAAAAATTAGATAAAATTAAAAAGGTAAATGAAATTATTTTGTGTTAAGATTAGCACTTAAATTTTATTCCTCCACTTCCATTTCTACATGCTATTTAAGCTATTAACGCCCCTTTCTGCGCTAAGAAATATTTCGATAACCAGTTACGGTTGTTAAGGTTATACATGTCCTCCCCCTATAGCGATGCATACATTTTTCAAGATCCATTCGCTTTAGCCTCTGAACAGAGATTTCGAAAATTTTCAACGCATTCTTTTCAGCACTTGGGAAATATTTTCACGGGGGATTAATTCTTTGATGCTTAGAAATACTATATACTGCTTCCTTGGCATGGCAAGCAATTTTGAGTGCTGACACGTGTTAGGTTTGGTGTGGTGCTTTTGCGTAGAATTCATACCATTTGACATTAAAACCGCACACTCAAAAGTACATTTTTAGGGCCGTGTCTTTATTCTTATTTTTAACACCGTCATACAAAAAAGAAGCAGCGATAATGGAATTTTATAATTTTCAATTTGCTCTGAATTTTCTAGGAAATTCTCAGTCATACACTCAAGTATGTACACAGATGTAAATGTACATATGGAGGTATACATCTATCCGTACAGTATACATGTATATGTACTGTATGTAATGCTTGAAAATTAAATAATTCCAATCGAAATTCCTGTTCCTGAAAATTTCACATTTTCTTCAATATTCAGAATTTAAATCAATTCGTTTTACAAACCACATGTATATCATACATAGATATGCATACCTATTATTGAAAAAATCTTGGTCTTCGTTTTATTTTTGCACGAGCGAACTTGCAATGAAATCCATGGTTCTGATCTTTTCCTGTAAATTTAGTTCAGGGCAGCCATCTAAAATCCCGATAAAAAACGATTTCAAATGGGATTTATTCTTAGGAATACGGACATTTTTAATATGAAAATAATGAAGATGTTTAATATTTTGATCTTGAGTTGGTGTGTCATAAAACTGCGCTCAAACAATTGAATTATACAAATTCTATACAATTTTTAATGACGGCGAAAAAGGATTCTTATTTTCTGAAATTTAAGAGACCTGAGGAGTATAACTGACTATCTCGTCATATATGTATGTATATGATGATGAGGCAAGAATCACCCCTTAAATTTGTTTTTCAGCGTTAGCTTCTATATGAAAATAGGCAAACGCTCGTACATATGTACGCAATGTATATTATATATTTACTTTTATATAAAAACGAGTATAATAGTTCCTATTTGTGGTTAACCAAAGATGCCTGAATAATATTAATATCAGGCGTTATTGAATATTCCCCTTTCATTTTTCCACGTATTAAATTAAGAGGATGGATGCACTCCTCCCAGAAAAGAAAAGTATATTTTCCAAAAATGAATAGACAAGATAAATGGGATTTTAAAATTATGTAACGCTCAGTAATTTATATTTATCTTTGTATGTGATTTGTGTGCCGTTTTTTTTTTCGCCCTTATTTTAAGCAGAAGAAATATATTCATACAATTATGTACATTTGTACGTGCATATACATATTACGAGTATTCTGATGATAATCGTATTTAAGGACAGAAGAGAAGAACTTCAATTCGGTAATTGTTGTGAAAAAAATAGGTTTTCGAAACTTCCAAAATGAATTTTGAATTTTTTTATTTATTTCAGCAGAAGATACAAGAAACAGCTTTCCACAAAGTCTCTTGTGAGTCACTCTTAATCCTTTGTATTCCTTTGCCGAAGACAGTACTCTCTGCTTTTCACATTCGTTCCCGGACTAACGTCCCTGCTCTTCGGCTGTGGAACGGGAACGGCAGCGTATATTAAGCTCATTAAATTCCGAAATTAACAGCATAACCCATTGGGGAACTATCAGCAGAGTGGAATTTAATACTTCCAAAGCTCAACGCTGTCTGCTGTCATTAAAGCGAAAGCCATTATACATGAATGGCACTTACATTATCGAAGAAACTGAAGACTTTCCATAATCGGTATGTCTCCAAAAGACAACTACTATTTTACGCCTCTGATCTGGCCTCAATATATACAGTATTCATTTGCTCAAAATTTGAGTACAATGCCCATATCTGACCAGGTACTCTTGACCTCTGCACCTGCTAGATAGTGAGATAAAACTCATAGGTGATACTAAACTACCTTGATCAAAAAAAAGGACAACTAACGTGTTGTACAACAGTACTTGCGTTCTGTTTTTTTTTTTTTTTTTTAAGTTGGTACATCTGTTGTTGACATTTCCTCTAAATCTTAGCATCATAACTTGACATTTGCAAAAGTTACGTAGCCAAGAGTACATCTATCTCTGTGTGTGTTGGCGATTTTTTACAATTTTAGAAATGGATTTAAATTTGCAATAACAAACTTGTATTAAATTTTGCGTAAAAAACGGATTTAATGGTGATCGAACGTTAGAAATGTTGAAAGAAAACGGTCGTTTACTAGTGGCACGAGCGGTTCAAAAGTGGTCGTTAGTAAATCGAAGAGAATGAACGCAGTGGCAGACTATCGACATCAAAAACCGACGAAAATATTGATGAAGTACAATAAAAAAAATGTTGGTTAATAACCTAAAATTAACCATTAGAGAGATAGCGGAAGACTTTAAAATTGCTTATGGACCTGTCCAAAACATTTTGGTTAAAGATTTGGGTTTCCGTCGTGTAGCAGCAAAGTTGTTGCCAAAAGACCTCAATTTCATGCAAAAAAGAGAACGTGTTGCCTTCGCAAAAGATATGATTTACGAGGCTGAATCCGATCCCACATTCATCAAAAGGATCATTACTGGAGACGAAACGTGAGTTTTTGAGTACGATACTTGCTAGACATCAGCCAAGTGAATGGCGTTCATCAAATGGGCCGATACTAAAAAGACTATGTCGTTTTCAGTCAGAAAAGGAGGCAATGCTCACGGTTTTCATGGATTACAACGGTTATGAAACGTTTGCGTGAAGCAATTCGCCGAAAGAAATTGTGGGCAGAAAACTCGTGGATTTTGCACCATGATAACGCACCGTCGCACAGTGCCATCATTATTAGTAATTTTTGACGAAAAATGCAGCAAATACCATCCAACAGCGACCGAATTCAGCTGATTTGGCTCCCTGTGACTTCTTTCTGTTCAATCGAGTTAAAAAACCACTACGGGGAACGCGTTTCAACAGCCGAGAGGAAGTAATGAAAAAATCGCAGGAAGTACGGCTGGATATACCGAAAACCGATATAAAAAAGTTTTCGAGGATTGGATCAAGCGCTGGCATAAGTGTGTTACAGTCGATGGGAATTCCTTAAAAGGGGACCATAAGGATTTAGATGAATAAACTTTTATTTTTAATTTTCTGAATAAATTCCGAAAATTTTTTGATCAAGGTAGTATCACTAATATTGACACCCTTGAACACCGACGTGATGTCTCCTGTCTCGATTTGTTTTATAACTAATTCCATCACCAGTGTTACACTGAAATTGCCAGTAGCAATGAAGGTTTATTCAAACCTTCAACCGTAATACCCGTCTCGATACGAATGCTCTTCAGTATACCCTCAAGTCCACTTTCAGACATATTCTAAAATATTGTGATTTGGTCTGAAGCCGTATAACTACTATTTCTATTTCCTGGTCGTTATGACTTGCAAATATATAAAAACAATGTACATTGGTACCTCTCTTCTCTTTCTCCCTAAATTTTCTTCCAGATGTTTCTCTCCAGATGTTTCTTTCGAGATGTTAAATTTATCCAAGTTATACTTTTAACCAAGTTATCAACGTCAAATGTAAGCTACCGTCATCTGTAAATTTTCACAATATAAAATGCTCCAACTTGGCAATGACGACTGTATATCAATTCTCCCTATATAGAAAATAATATATGACGATTGAGACTTCAAGACGTTCAAAGAAAAGAATTCATTCAAAACCCATACTTCTGCACAATAGAATGATGATAGTCTTATATAGAGTATCATTAGAAAAAAAAACACGACTACTCCATTGGTTGTGATACTCTTTACAAAAATGTGTAGTGTATTTAGCTTAACTTGTCACTGCTCTCTTCCAGCTTTTAATATCCCAGGGGACTTTTCCCATTATCTGGAAAAATTCAAACATACTTCGCCTTCACAAAAAAGACTGTAAGGACGAAATTTCTAACTATCGACCCATTGCTAACCATTCATGCATTCCTAAGCTGTTTGACAATATTATTCATAACTCAATATTTTTCTTTTCCCCAAACCAGCATGGATCTCTAAAAAGTCTATAACCACAAACTTTGCTGAATTCGTCACAAGTATTATATGCGCAATAGAATATGGAATTGAAGTTGACGTGATCGCCACTAATTTCAGCAAAGCTTTTGATAAAATCTCTCATAAAATTATTATAGGCTTTTGGCTTTTAGTCGAGCTTTATTATTAGGATTAGGATTAAATCCTACTTAGGTGATCAACAGAATAATGTTTTATTCAGGTCTTTTATTTCTAACTCCATTAAAGTTACTGTTCATACTAACAATCAAGGAAAGCTCATATAAATATATCTGTCTACGCCGGTGACATGAAAATTTTCAAACATTTCTCAGCCTACTCTGATTGTCTTTTACTGCAGAATAATTTGGACAGATTTTGAACTCAATGTTAGCAAGTGTTAAGCAGAATAACCTACACTCGTAAGAGATTCCTAACTTCACCTCGTACATATTTCATTTGTAATGAACCTGTCCTCATAGTAACCAGGTGTTATTTATGATAGCAAACTACCCGATGTTACTAAATCCCTTTTTATAATCCTTGTTCGCCTTCTTCTTGAATACGCTAGCCAAGTTTGGTCAACTAACCCAACCATCAACTAACTACACCACCCATTATCTCCGGGTTGAAGCCATACAACGCAAGTTCCTCCGATTCGCTTTACGGACCTGCCCTGGACTGCCATCTTAAATTAATTATCATATACAGACCTGCTGAAACTTACAGACTTACAGCCCCTTTCCGTACGCCGGAAAGTTGCCGACATTCTTTTTGTCCATCAGATACTAGCCGTTAACATTGACTAACTTCATCTTATCACTCGTAACACGTAAAAACTCTTTCGACTTAATCCTCACGGAATAAATTTTGAGTTCTTAGGATCAATAGCTAGCATGCTACGGGAAACTAACCCTTTTCGATTTCCACCTCAACTAAATTTCCCTAAGGAACTACTTTACTCTACCTTTGCCTCTCGACCCAATCTCCCAACTCTTTAGTTTTAAGTTAATGTTGTTAGTTTTTTAAGTGTGTGCTTATAATAAGTTTCAATAAATCCGAGCGGATTAATCCGGGTCTCAAATCTTGATTTCAATTAGCACTTCAAAGAAAAAAATCGGCCATATCGAAGGTATTCTCAACAAAGAGGTCTACTGAAATATTCAATCAATTTAAATTATATCTACTCGTTCTTTATATGTATTCCGACAAATACAATAATACACAGAAAAATAAAAAAAATGCTTAACGGTTTCCGTAGGGGTTCCAAACTCCAGAATTGCAAAGATCCTGTGAACTTGAAAAACCAAAATTTCGTTCTTGTGTCATCCGACTGACCCGACTTTATTAATTTATTCGAAAGCAAGCCTACGGAGTCTGCTGCATCTGTGAGTTTCACAATATTTTTTCAAGACTCATGTTGATGAAATCACATGGCAGTCGTGGATGTCTTGGTTGGAGATTGTCGCTGATCTTTAAGGAAGATTGAAGGTTCTCCATCGTCACTCTGGGCAATCCGACCAGGTCGTCAAAACAAGACATGGGTCTTTTTAATTCACATTTATGGGTGCTGTTATATGCGGCTTTAAGATCGACGGAGATATGATGCTGATCGATGCGTTTCTCAAGTTTTCTCCAGGAACTTGCGTAATGTGAATAGTCAACTATATCGTTGACAAATAGTTTAAATTTTCGGCAGGATGACTTTTTATCCGATATTTAGAATACTAATACTTAATATGTAGTAAGCGTGATTGTTGGAAATTTGGAATGCTTAATGAATTCTTTCTGCCGATTTTGTTTTTAACTAGCGCGCCCGTAAAGAGCTAAAGTACATTTAAAATGTTTGCACACAGCGCGGGCTGAGATTAAATTCATCCGACTTGCGTTTCGACCAAATCTAAATATTAAACTGTCATAAATATTGTAGTGCGGGCAGGTAGGGTGTGTGGTCCAGCAGCCCTGGTGTACTTAAGACTAGATTTTGTTATCGCTTTTGCCCTTTTGATCATCCGATTGAAAGATTCATTTTGCATGACAGCGAAATTTTAGGCTTGTGGATAAAGATTTTTTTTTATATTTTCACCACCTACTGTGAATCTATAATATGTTGATAAGCAAGCTTCCTTGCCTATTTTCGAAAGGCTCTGCATAATTTATTTAGTTGACAGTTTAATGGTCATATTCCTTTTTGGATATTGATATGAAAAGGCAGGTTGCCAGTAGCTGTGGTAATATTACACACCGCAACAAGTTAATTAGCCCATGTCAGGAGGACATGGAAAGGAGGATCCCGTATCGCTCTTTCAAGAACTATCGAGGCATACCTATGCAAAATGCATCCGGCAAAATATTCTTCTCAAGTACAGCAAATTCGAAGAAATACCTGCATTTACTGTTCTATCGAATCTGGTCATAAGAATAAATGAATGTTGCCAACAATCCTTAAAATAAGGATCTTTGTGTAGAACTTGGTAGTAATTGTTGTTATGCATTGTGCATTCGTTGTTTATCTGCGAGTCAATAATTTGGGTGAATGAATGCGAAATTATATACTTTTTTCCTTAAAGGTTATACGATAATGTCAAGTAAGTTGACGGATTTAATTTTAAATTTAAAAATATGTTATTGTATGCATGTATAAACGAATATGTGAAGTATATATTTTATATCACAAGCACGTACAAAACAATGCAAGCATAGAATATTGGAAGAGTGTAAGGAATTATTATGACGATTCTTCATTCAAATTGTACATATACTCCTATAATATTTTTGTGTCACCCCCCTTTTTACAAAAAAAAAAAATTATACATATTCAGAATTGAAAGCTCCGTGAAAGAAAATAAAATGCAGATTACGGAACCCAGTAAAATGCATGACCCTACTTTTTTTTTGTTAGAAAAAATTGCTGGTTGAATATTTATGTGTACTTTAATTTAATGGATTTATAATAGGTGAGCAAATTAAAATAATAAACTTCCGAGGGATGCACATAAGCTATATTCATTTAAGGGAATTGCTTACGTCAAATTTTGTAAGACCTTGATTAGTGTATACAATTTCAGGGCTGTTTACTAAGCAAGACAAAAAAAGAATAGAAATAAAATTCTATGACAAAAAACCACGAGAATAAAATCTGTTCAGGTTATTGAAGACAATAAATAAGTTTTGAGAAAAAAAGAAAAAGAATAATGGATATGAGTTCTATCTCTCCTTCTAAATGTAAATAATAAACAGCTACTAGTCAATATGTTATATGATAGGTCCTAAACACTATCTACTTGCACTCAATAGAAATTCGCTTTTATTCCAACTCCATTGTGCAGTACATTATGAAGGCATGCGGTATGATAAGAGTGGAAGTGTTTCGATTTTGTTTTTGCATCTAACCTGAGAAACGAGCTTATTTTCGCAGCAAGATACAGGTTAAAAGTGATCGATAGTACGGGAATAACAGACACTGATAGGCTAGCTATTCGTATGTGAAGATTTTTGACGGAACGTTTCTACCCGATAAGAGAAGAAAATGCTTTATATACACTCGAAATCAGAAGTCAGCCGGATCCAAAAACTTCAATTAAAAATCCAAATCGACTCTGTTCTCCACTCCGAACAATGGTGTGCTTTATAAGAACAACGCGTAATAGATCCAAACCACAATGGTGTTGTACATTCTATGGGTAGACAGGAATCAAGAAGGGAAATTTAAGAAAACTTTATAACAAAGACAAAGAAAATGAGCTGCAATTTTAGTAGAACCAATTCACTAAATAGATCGGACTCAAGGCTATGGAAACTCTTTGATAAGGAAGTCAGTGTTTTTATCTTCATCAAGAAAAACTGCAAAATCTGAACCGAATTCAGCATGGGGGCTTTCAAAGCGTTAGTGGATACCTTGTATTCAAGTAGTTGTTCAAATGTTTCCATTTTCAAAAATTGGCTAAAATGTTGAAGAAGAATATCTGGCCTTAAAGTCTCACTAATAATAATTTCTCCAATAACCAGCTGAATTTTTACACTTGGCGTTTTTATTTTGCATGGATCCATATTCTTACGGTTGCTTTAATATACACCCTGCCTGACTCGAACTGCAACCAACTTCAGACTGCTATAATTTCCAAACCGTTCAATACTGTGAGCTCAAATTTTGACACATTTTATTATCTACAAGCCTTTTAAACGATTTGCCTCTCAGTTGTGTTGAAAAAATTTTATGCGCGATGGAATTCAAACGTGATAGTGTGATTGCTTTATATTTGGCTGGAAAACCACAACTAGCTATCGTTAGAGCCCTTCAGCACCTCAACATGAATAAATCATTTGTGTCTCGAACCATAGCTCGTTACGTGATACTGGCAGCGTTGCAAAACGCCATGGCGGTGGTCATAAAAAAAACAGCAACATCGGCAGAAATGGTTCGGAAAGTGAAGGCTCAAATTGAGCGAAATCCGCGTCGAAGTGGAAGAAAAATATCTCGTGATCTCAACATTTCGTTGGAACGGATGCAACACATTCTGAAAAAAAGAAAAAAGTTAGAGTTGAAAGGCTTGCACGAAAGTGGTGAGTTGCCGAATTTGGTTTTTTCCGATGAGTCGCCATTTGTTATCGAACAATATATCAACAAACAAGATGACCGAGCTTACTTGCCAGAGAGATCCTTCAAAAATGTACACTTTCGGACTGCCACCAGAAAGCAGGCAGCAACGAAGGTGATGATTTGGGCCGCCATAACCACCGATAGTTGCTCTCCGCTCGTATTTTTAGACCGTGAAAATTAATGCGATCGTATACCGTGAAACTGTCTTAGAGGGGGTATTGAAGCCTTAGGCAAACAATCATTTCGGTCGGAGACAAGACTCGGCACCGTCTCACAAAGCGCGCGTCAACCAAGATTGGTTAAAAAACAATGTTCCACACTTCATTTCTTCGACACAATGGATTGCAAATTTTCCGGATGCAAATTCGTTGGATTTCTCTGTCTGGGGTATTTTGAAGGCGAAGGTTCGCACTA
This sequence comes from Volucella inanis, assembly GCA_907269105.1. Taxonomy (NCBI): domain Eukaryota; kingdom Metazoa; phylum Arthropoda; class Insecta; order Diptera; family Syrphidae; genus Volucella; species Volucella inanis. The sequence goes on from OU026158.1 coordinate 40,605,891, forward strand.
AAAAATATCAAAGTTTGGACCAAAATACCGCAGAGCCACTTGCGTGCAGCGTGCAATACTTTGTTCGGTTATCTCAAGGCAATTATTCGCGCCAAAGGTGGACATATTGAAAACTACTGATACAATTTGAAAACTGATGTATTTTTCAACATTTTTTGCTTTGGCACAATAAAATTTATCGAGAAATAAAAAAAATTATAGCATTTTAAAAAGTTACAGTGCGAGTCAGGCAGGGTGTACATACGAGTCTAATCTCCTAAAGAAGTCCTCGCTCGTGTTTCGAAATAATTTCAGCCATGCGGAAAAGATTTTTCTTGCCGTATTGCATTTTTTGCCGAACTATGGTGTTTTGTTAAGGAAACTCCTTGCGTAATTTATACCTGTTTGATGATATCTCCTAACTGCGAAAATACGAAAAACCTGTGGACGCCCTTCCTGCCAAAACTTTTTCACCACCCTAATAGGGTGAACAGTTAAAGGTCCAATACACAATTCCTTTTCACTTAAGCCTCCTACAAATTGTACCCAGAAATTTACGTGTGCGCCTCGAAGCGTTGTACATTACTGATCTAATATGATCGCAATGGGTATTTTGATGCGCAGTGTTTAGCAACCATGTATCAATTAATCTACTGTTTTGAAATCTGGATAGACTTGCGGCTTGTTGTATGATATACGTAAATCTACATGTATTTAATAGAGTTAAATTTTATTTTCTCAATTCTGGAAATAGAGGGATTAGTTTGAAATGTAGCTTACGAATTTTGGGTGTTTAATTTAGTTTCTTAAGATGTATTTTAAAATAACTATCATGCAAATAACCTAGTTTTACATGAAATGTGCGCCATTTGTTTTCCTACCATCTTCTGACTTGCTAATGAATTAATTTGTAGGTTGGTAATAAATACATTGTGTTATGTAGGAAAATGAAATCCTAGTCATAGTACAGGCAAGTAATTGCATTACAAAGGTTTGCTTCCAGAAGGGGACTTCAATTGTATTGCCTCTTTAGGAAATTTGTAAGCCCACAAAAAAACTTTTGAAAATTGCATCACTTTGATTACATTCTCTAAATGAATTGTTCTATTGTATGATACATAAAGATGTAGTGTAACAGAAAACAAATTGCAACATTGAGGTATTCCAATAAGTCCGCGTTCCCTTTCTGCGCTGTTATATGTAGAAAAGGGTTCACAGCTTAATTCCTTTAGATAACCATCTCGTACAGAGTACGATTAAACGAGAAAAGGAGGGTTGCATTCTTAGGTCAACATTATACAAAATGAGATACAAAAAGCAAATACATCGCATAACATATGGCCAATTTTCTGGGCGCACAAACACAAAAATAAATGAAGGGAATTGTATCCGGTGCATGATAATGAGAGGGAATTTTCGTTAAAAGAATACATATACTCATATATTGGCATCCTCAGTTTGTAAGTTGATTTGAGCAGTCCCTTTCATCTTTGTGTAACGCACGCTATGTTGGTTGATTGCGTGAATAAGTTATGTGGGATTGTATGCGGTTATGCTATTTAGCTGCTCAACTAACTGAACGACAACGAACAGACGAGAAGAAAAGTAAATCAATTCAAATTTTATTTACTTCATTTGCGATAATAGATCAACCCTTGGTTCTTTTGGGAAAAAAAACACCACACAAGAAAGGCAAGCCTTCCCAATTGCAATCTCATTGTCTTAAATTCAATAAACTAAATTTAGATTTAGTATCTCGGGTATGGATATTTGAAATGTCTTAACAGGATGTTTTTGAGAATATTTGTGTTTGTATACGAACAAGAGGAATGGAAATTGTTAAACGAATTTAAATAAAAAAACTTGTTACTCTCTTTTTTAATGTAGAATTCACTATAAGTGTTATGTAGGTACGAGTGTATTTGTATTTTTTCCAGCAATGAAAAAATTGGTTCAAATCTGATAATTAGGTATTCGGTAGAATTTCAACAGCTTGATATCATTTATTAGAATTTTCTAAACATAAGAGACATTTACTTATAAATGAAATGTTAAAATCAACAAACAACTCTCTCTAAGGTATTTTAAAATCAGCCAAGTTAAATTTTAATCCTATCTATAATACTTATGAAACAATCTTGTTATTTTACCTGCTATAATTCAGTTCTGTTTTTTACTTTTTCTATGTAAATAATTGTTTTATCTAAAAACCTGAATATTTGACGAAAAGTTGTATTAATTGCGAATAAGACCGCCGCCGTAGATTTGAGCGAAGACCTACATACCTACCTACAGTTTTTTTCGCCAGTAAATTTTTTTCGGAGAAGAGGGACCTCCGACCTTTATCCTGATCCAAAACACCAGGAGAATGAGAAACTTTTTAATAGGCAGTAAATCTGACTATCAAAGTTTGCCATTACCTGCGGATATAGTGATGAATTGTAAAAATATCATGTTAAAATTTCCAGTATATGGCTTAGCAATTGAACCCAGTAACTTTGAGGTAGTAATTGACGAATTTAACCCCTTACCGTATGAATTATTAAAGAGATGAAACAAATTTTTTTTGGCAAAAATGTGTTTATTTAGCCTTAAATGATGAGATCAAGCTAAGAAAAAAAATTATTTACTTATATTTTATAATTTACATATATAAGCCATATATGGCGTCGTATGCACTGTAGCTAAAATTGAGTCAGTCATATATGGCTTCGTATGCAATTACTTATATTTCGTGAAATTCTTTATAACAATTGCGTTTGTCATTATAACACAAAAAAACATTACATATTTTACATAAATTGAAAAAATGAAATTTATAACAATATTGGCATAGTTGTCAGACGTTCTTCTTCCAAATCGGATAATGGCTAATCCCATCAGAACGTACCGAATCCAAAGGCATACCTTGATGTCTAGTAGGAGTTTTTCGTGGGTTTTTCGCGAGTACTGGAGAGTCAGGCAAACCGGAGGGATTGCCACTCCGTGTGAATGTCGGTGTTCCGAGACTACTTGATGGACGATCACTTTTTTTTTTGTAATAACAAGTTTCCCTGACTTTCGCATATGCTCGGAAACAGCTACCTTAAAATCATACAAAGACATGTAGGTGTCTGCGTCTGTATTGATTCGGCGCTAACAACCAAGCACAAGGGACATATCCACCATGTGAAAAAAATCCTTTTGTACCACTGACGAGACCGAAAATAGATTCTATAAAACCCAGCATGGAGTCAAGTAAATCGACTCACCTCATGTGCTGGTTATAAGCATCGAAAGCTTGCGGAGAAGGTATGCAAACATATTTTTTATCCTGTCGAACATAACGTCGTTTTGTTATCGTTGGCTCGCTTCCAACGTAGGCTGAAAGAAGGTTCACATTCTTGTTGTCAAATCAGGAAACCAGGCTTAACTTTACTTCATCTATGACAGCTATCTTTTCCTCCATGCTTCCGCGACCTCGCTTCTTCAGTTTCTTCTCTGTAGGCATATTTGAGTTTGGCACACGATTGAGTCGCACAGTTCCTAAAGGAAATAAACCATTTTTGTAAAGACATACTTGAAGATTTGGGCTGTTGAACCAGTTATCAAAACAAATCTTGAAGTTTTGATGTCGTGGAACTGTGGATGTCGATGGAGTGTCCAGAGTCTAAAGGGTACGAACTGCTTTGGTCTCCAGCAAAGATGTCGAAGTCATAGCTAAACCACTAACGCTGCTCAGGATTTAGTTTTTGTAACCCCATTTGTGAGGTTTAGCTAGGCTATTTTGTTTTAATTCATGAGGACAATTAGTAGGGATTATTTGTTTCTACGTCTAAATATTCTTCTTTAGGGACTAACATCAAAATAAAGGCCGAATTTTAAATAATTTGTCATGGCCATCTTCTCTACGGGGTACAAAAGTCTCATTATTATTAAAATGTAAAAATCGTTTGGTAGCTTCGGATCTGTTACACGTTATTATTTCATAAGCTTGCGACACCCCTATTTCTTTTGACCAATAATCGTACCTCCTCGCTGCCGGTAACTTCACACAGGACATAAAGATGACAATTCCTACAGATTATTCCATTTCGTCTTTCGTGATCACTGCTAGTTTGTTGATATTGTCTTGAACAGATTTGAGGTTAGATTGCTCAGTAATAAAATTAATCATATCAGCTGTAAACAAGAACTTAAAAAAATCTGAAGGAGAATTTAGTTGTTCTATAGTATCCGGTAAATCTGTGTTACTCAAGAATTGCAAATTGTTAACACCGTAAGCTGGCATTTTCCCTTTTTTCCAAGCAACCCTTTAATCAGTTTTTCCTCTGGATTTGGATGTAGTTGCAGACTGTAAATTTATCAAAGGTGCGCCGTCTTCTTCAGAAAAATCAGAGTCAGACTCGGGTATGATAATGTGCTTGTTCTGGAACTGAACTAAGATCATCATCACAATCGGAATCAATGTCATCATCACTCACGTTTCCATCATCAGGAACAGTATTAACATACTTAGCAGAGCCGTAGAAGCATGCTGGTTGCATTTCTGAAATAAGTGTATGTATAATAAAAATAACCTAAAATGCATACCAAGCTACATATGGCAAATTTATGGGAAAGGAAAAGTGAGAAAAAAGCACAAAAAAAGCAAGATTTAATGTTTTCCCGTATTTTTTTTTACCACTTTACTCACCTTTTTGATATTTATTTTTTAATTACTACTTACACTTTTTTCAATGCACCCTGCTCGTCGCACGCGCTGAACATAACCTTCAAAATATTTGACAGATCACAATTATAATGTGCGAATTATTAACGGTCCGTTTTACGATGAAACTCTGGTTTTGGTCTAATTTATTGTAGTTTTTTGTGATGAGCCTTTAAAAAAATCATAAACTTCGGAGTCCAAATATGGCTTCGTATGCGGTAAGGGGTTAACTATTGTACCATCTCACCATTAGAATCATGTATTATACTACTATTTAAGGGAGTGGGCTAGCACACACACACTATAAATTAAATTCACTTACATATTGGGCAAGCAGAAAATATTGATGCTAACAAACCAAGAGTTACCAAAAATTGTGACAACATACTTTCATCCTTTCAGTCTAGTATAAAGGTGAAAAGAAGGTATACTATTGTAAGAAAATAGTAATAAGGCAGCCATTCAGATGCTATCTGTTAGAACATAAGTTTCTATTTAGCCAAGTAAGAGGAAAAAACGCAAAAAATTGAGTATCCTTTCAACATACTCTTCGAGAACGCAACTATCGTATTTCCATAGCTACTATAATTTAGAAAAAAAAAATAATTTTGTTCCTTAAATGCAGAAATAAATTTTCAACATGTAACGTACATATGTTTAATTAACTGAAGAAAGGCGTAAGGTAAATATAAATACTAGGCCCTATTCGAAGTCACTCTGCATACAAATTATCAAAAAGTCTGCTTTGAAGTTGTAAACGAATAAAATTATTTTTATATTAAGCCATTTTCATTTAAAATCTGCAAAGAAAACCTAAAATATTCTTGTTTTTGCTTCCAAAATATTGTAAAATGTATAGCGTCCTAATAAAGATCTGGCAACTTGCCTATTTTGTTATATTGTATTATTTTTGTTATATTCATATTTTCTAACCTTCTAACCTGATACAAGAGATAAATAATTTTTGCATGGCTTGGATGCATGCTAAGTATTCCAATTTTAGTGGGAAACGGATCCTTCACCATTCTCGTATCCTGGATTTCCCTCCTTTTCCAGTTTCCCATATATTTTTTTTCATGTTACACAGCAGAGTGCCTCAAATAATAACTGATTTACTGCGCCATGCTTTAATGATAGCATCAGACACTGATCCTACAATATATGTGCAACATCTACGATTTACAGGCTTAGACATGACCAGTTCGTATTTGAAACATGACCAACAGGACAGCCTGTTGTGTTCTAATCTCTTGATTGATTGCCGTACATGTAACGTATGTACGTTATATTGAGCAATGAAGAATGGCCATACATGTTCCAGGAGAGCTCCAGGTCAGTTCACAAACGAAGGCTTCCAAAGTAGAGGTTTGCTTTTTCGATTGGCACCCCCTTTTTCTGAAAGCTGACATGTGATTCGTGCTCGGTTGGGCTTGCCATTTCACTATAAATAGACTTAATCCAGAACAAAGTTTGAAAATCGTGCAAACTCCACAATCCATTATTGAGTTACTATAGGGTGTCGTAGCTGGTGTAATCATTGTCCCATATTTCTTCAAAAATTACGATGGCGAATTGTGAACGCTATACTTTTTTCTTCCTTAATTAAATAGCATTAACGTGGAAGAGTTGTGGTTTGAAAAAGGCGGCGCAACATCCCATCAGCGAGTATCGTACCTGTAAATTGAGCTCCAAGACTTAACTCCTTTAGATTACAGCCCCAGCTTTTCGAAGATGTGGTCTTAGATTGAACCTCCAAACTGCAAATTATTCTAGCCTTTATTTCTTAGAAAATAGTAAATTATAATGTTCCCCTTTCTTTTCTACAATTTATATATGAGGGCTGTTTGATGAGTACCCGGATTGAAAGTAAGGTGGCGCTACTGAGCCAAAATGGGTGTAGCATCATTTAGTATAATCTCTTTTAGTCCGCCTGTCAAAAGTTGATGACAATCCAACGCTTAGTTTTGTTTTATCACTTATGACACACATTGTGTTAGTGTTTACTGAGACCATGGAAAAAGAGCAGTATCGCTCTGTGATCCGATTCTTGTTTTTGAGGCAAAACCTGCAAGGAAATTGAGCCCATTCTCGATGGTGTGTATGGTACCCATTCACCTTCCCGTACAACCATCTCAACTGAACGCATTAGCTATATGTTGCACGAGATTTTGGACTAGAGAAAGCTGTCCGCGCGACGGGTACCGCGTTTGCTCACACACGAGAACAAGCTTGTGCTTGGCCCTGTTTAATCCTCGTTTCGTGACCTTCGATGAGATATGGATTCATGATATGGATTCATTGGTACACATCAGAGACCAAAGAACAAACGGAATAATAATTTTTACACGGTGAACGTGTTTCAAAGCAGTCCAAGACCGTGCCTTCGGCGGAAAAGGTGATGGCCAGCTGATGGCCAGCTGATGGCCAGCTGATGGCCTCAGCAAAATTGGTCGAATTTCACTTCGAATTACTCCCCATCCTCCATATTCTCCGCATGAGACCTATTTTTGTTCCCAAGCCTTAAAAGATCGCTCGCCGGAAAGAAGTACGGGTCAAATAACATAAAAGTCATCGCCTCCGCGGAGGAGTATTTTGCAGACTAACAAAAGCCGTACTATACGGCAGCAGCACGGCTGGTAAAAGTGTATCGAGTTGAAAGGGGATTAGGTATATTGAAAAATAAATTGTCAAAACTTAAAAAAGTTGCGTTGTCATTTCTAATCCGGGTGTTCATCAAACAGCCCTCGTATGTTTATTTCTCAAGTATTTGGCACAGCAATTTTGCCATTTTTATAATTTTTTTTTTTTAAATTAACATTCAGATTGGAACGTGGCCTGGTGCAATAGTTAAGTTCGTGAACTGCTTCTTCTGGTATAGTGGGCTTGATTCTCAGTCCAGACATTATTTACATATGTATATCTAAAATGGAGAAAGAACTGGAAACATTAAAGAACGCTTTCAAAACTTCTGCTTATAAAAAAAAAAAATCCCACCCGACAAAGAATCATCAATCGGTTTATATCTATCTTCTTTAAATAAATATACAGGGACAAAAACAATATCAATATTTTTGTTTCCCCTTGCTTAAAAGTAAGATGGCGTTTATATGAATGTATTTGTACAAACATACTTTATGGATGCCTACGATTTCCTTCTAATTTTAAGTCGTAGAATCTACAAACCTGTACTACAGTTTCATACCCACTATACGTATAAACAAAAGACCGTTGTTCGTAAAATTTGTCGGCTAACATTCATTTTGCATACTATTAAAGTTTACAAACGTCTACAATTTTTGTTTTCAGTTTTATTGATGTTTTTGTTTCGTATTTGTTGTACAATCCCCCTGTCCTATTTTTTTTACAACTTACACATGATTGGCCATACACAATGAACCAATGATACGAATAGTATGACTATCTACTATTCGGAGTAGAGGAATAAAATCCCTTCTACCATCAGGCAGGCAGTCGTCTACATATTCAAACACAGCCTGCAAAAAAAAAAAAATTTAACCTTCCCTTAGCTAACCAGTTCACATCCGCCCTTAATTTAAAAAGGAAAATTTTCCACACCCAACACATATACAAATGTATCTATATATATTTAAATCTCGCACACTAAAGCAAAATATTTTGCCGCAGCTAAAAAGCAAGTCAAAAATAACAAAAAAGGGTTTTGAAAACTTGCACATATCAACCTCTTTTAAAGTGTTTTACCCCTAACTTCAAACACATCCATCCATGCTCACACACGTCCTCACGAGTTTTTCCATATTTTCATATTTATTATGAACACATTTATTAATGAAAAAAAAAAAAAAAAAACTCTCCTTTATTTTTTCTATGATTAGATATATATGCATATACATATATATACAGTCGTATATATATATTTGTAGGTGCTTATTGCTCATGACCTGTGAATTGATTGTAACTTTAGAAAATTAATGTCTTGTATTGCAACTTCTAAAATTGGAGATCCTTGGAAAGAAAAATAAAACAGTAGTTTTGGGATGCAATTAGGAAGCTACGGATACAGTATGGATGAATATAACCAAGAACATACATTGAAATATTCACATAATTTAGATAGATACTCATTTTTACATGCTCAACCTCCGAGAACTGGGAACATAAAATTGCTAGTAACTTTTGGGATATTCGGTCTTAAAAATTCAATACGTCAACGTATTGTTGACTACAGAAGAGTCTACCAACTCCAGTAGGACTGTTGTTTCCCAACTTTTTGTAATTTGAATTCAACATCATTTAACATGAAATGCCTTTAATCAACGTGTATAAGTGCGTGTATGATCAGCGTTTAGCATAATGTGTGCAAAATGATAATTAACCGAATTCATCACGAATAAGTCTAGATGTGGATCTGGTTGATACTCGTACATCCAATTCCTTCAATAGCCTCCAATAGATGACTATAAACTACAACAACAAAAGATACAATAGACACTTTATCTTTATATAGTATAATATTTACAGTGTTATGAATAAATAATGAATAAATAACAAATAATAAATAATAAATAATAAATAATAAATAATAAATACTAAATAATAAATAATAAATAATAAATAATAAATAATAAATAATAAATAATAAATAATAAATAATAAATAATAAATAATAAATAATAAATAATAAATAATAAATAGTAAATAATAAATAATAAATAATAAATAATAAATAATAAATAATAAATAATAAATAATAAATAATAAATAATAAATAAGAAATAATAAAAAATAAATAATAAATAATAAATAATAAATAATAAATAATAAATAAGAAATAATAAATAATAAATAATAAATAATAAATAATAAATAATAAATAATAAATAATAAATAATAAATAATAAATAATAAATAATAAATAATAAATAATAAATAATAAATAATAAATAATAAATAATAAATAATAAATAATAAATAATAAATAATAAATAATAAATAATAAATAATAAATAATAAATAATAAATAATAAATAATAAATAATAAATAATAAATAATAAATAATAAATAATAAATAATAAATAATAAATAATAAATAATAAATAATAAATAATAAATAATAAATAATAAATAATAAATAATAAATAATAAATAATAAATAATAAATAATAAATAATAAATAATAAATAATAAATAATAAATAATAAATAATAAAAATTGAATAATGAATAATAAATAATAAATAATAAGTGATAACTAATTAATAAACAATGAATAAATATGTAATATTGCACAGAAAAGTATTAATATAAAGGACTATGTGATTAGAGTGGCGTAAGCTCAGTAACTAGTGTATTTACTGATATAGTTAGACATTTCGAAAAAAACTTCTCATTGAGTATTTCAATTCTTCTGACAACTTGAATTATGCCAGCTTGTTCATGTAAAATCAGTGTTGAAAAGTCCCGAGGACGTTTCAACATCATTTTAAGAATTTTGTTTTGTGCTATCTGTTGTAGTTTCTTAATATGTGTTTTTGCACAATTCCCCCACACGGGAGAACCATAAGTAATAATTGATTAAAAAACGACCTTAAACAACATCAGTTTGTTTTGACGACTTAGCATTGATTTTCGAATAACCAGTGGATACCAGTGGATTTTGATGGCGATGTTTAATTTACTTAAGGTGTTATTTATGTGTATACCGAAGGTAAGTTTTGGGTCTAGGTACACCCCGAGGTACTTGACGAAATTAGCCCACGGTATGTCACAGTTATTAATTGTTAAATTGTTTGGAGGAAAATCCCAAGGTGATCTTTTTCTGGTGAAAAAAATTGATTAAGATTTTTCAGCATTAATTTGACCTTTCTTATGTTTAAAATATTCAAAGAAACTATTAAGGCCGTTTTGTAAATGATTTTCAATGACTGTTCCGCTAGTATGAGACGTATACAAAGCCGAGTTCTATCACTGGTGAATAAGCAGTTATAACTTTCGCGGTAGAGATCGCAACATTAAGTGAAACAAGGAATGTTCTGTCGGTTAGAAAGTTTTGGATAATTTTAGTGAGGTATTCAGGGCAACCGAATTTTATTAGTTTGTAGATTAAGGCATTGTGCCAAACAGAGTCAAAAGCTTTTTCTATGCCTAGTAATACTAAACCAGTCGACCTTTTTCCGTTAAAGCTTTCTTTTATTTCCTTTCAAATTCTAAAAACTTGATGAGAGGTGCTATGTCGTTCGCGAAAGCCGAATTGCACATGGCGCAGAAGCATACTGTTTTTTAAAAAAGCATCCAGTTTCATTTTAATAAGTTTTCAAAAATTTTGCTGCATCCATTGAGCAAACTAATGGGTCTGTAGCTGTTTGGATTACTGGGGCCTTTTCCTGATTTTAGCAATGCAATTACTTTTGCTTTTTTCCAATTTAAGTGAAAATAATTAAACTTGTAGCATGCATTGTAAATAAACCAGAAGAACTTTATTGAATGGAAGGTTTTTAATAGTTATGTTATTATGTCAACGACCTCGCCACACTGAAAGCATCGGTTTCCACTAGATCGCCGAAATCAAGCAGTGTTGGGCGCGGTAAGTACGTAGGTGGGGGGTCCACATGGGAACTCAGTACTCCGCGTACTGTTGACAAAACGCGCCACATGGGCATAGTACCCCGGCGTTAAATCCCGGACGCTACAAATTAATTTGTATCGTTCCCTTGATAATAATAATAATAATAATATGTCATCGAAACCAGGCGATTTCTTCGTCTAAGGTGATAAGCTCGTCAGGCGAAAATATTGGATTTGTTACGTTAAATGATGACATTTCAGCTTCAACCTCAGATTCCATTAAAGATACAATATTTTGGGACACTAAATGGTTTTTAAGAAAACGTCTGCTAAAAGCTCAGATTTGCCTTCACTGTTATTATTAATGAGTTATTAGCAGCCAGACTGGGAATCTGGTTATATTTTTTTTTTTTTTTTTTAATTATTTTGTTAATATCCCAGTATGGCTTGGAATTGGGATCAAGTGTGATAAGTTTTGTGTTCCAACTGTTATTTTTAAGCTCTGCAATTTTCATTTGAATTAAACGTGTTAGAAAATTCATTTCTTAAAAATCATAGATCAACCGATATCTTTGCCATCTTCGTCTTAAAGCGTTTCTGGTTTTTATTAAACTTAATATAGATCGTGGAAGAATAGCAGACCTAATGCATTTGGGTTTTCTTGGGACCGCAAGAAGACCGCTATATTTAATTTTGGTCTCCAGAAAACGAATTGAATCATCAACTTGCCTATAAGGGGTTGTCGATTCTAAATTTGTGGGACAGTTGTTGAGAGCAGTTGAGAGGTGGTGTCGAAATACATCCCAGTTAGCTTTATTAAAATCTGAGTATTGCACATTAAAAATTTTTGGACTAGAGAGAATATCACAGGTGACTGGAAAGTGATCAGAGCTTAAAGCGTTGATGACAAAAGGTGGAATAAGTACGTTGGCAAGGAATGTAGGTTGGACTAGATGGGTGTAAAATTGTGAAATTATGCGACGCTAGTAAATTTTCTAATACGAACTAGCGCTAACACTGCCTCAATTACGATGCCTGCAATTCATATCGCCGCCAATAACAAACCGATATATATATATCAACATGAAGATTTAAAATAAATTCAACGAATTTCTTGCGAATGTCTCTTGAATTCCAACATAAAAACTTGATTTTATCTTGTTTATTACTTGACATTGGAATATAGATATTTACTTCCAAGCTGCGCCATAACATTAAATTGCTCAAGTTTTGATTTGCGTTTTCCAAGTTTGGTGATCATTTCCATTGTGAGAGATGTAAGTTCTTCATGAGAGAACAGGGAGCTTTCCTTAGATAAAGAGCTTTGGGGTACAGCTACGTGCATTGATTGCACATCTCCTTGAAGAGCTTTTGCGGGTTGAGGAGTCACTTGCTGATAACGTGTCTTCGGGAGATGGAAACTCTTAAGTTAAAGCTCTTCGCAGCTTGTTGCCTTTGCGATGAAGAAGTGCGAGTCAAAACGCGAGATCGATTTGCTATTGGTGACAAATTTTGCCTAATTTGTAAATATTTCTCACGACTTTCACAAGTAGAATCGGTGGATTTATGATTACCGCCGCAGTTGCACATTTTGAAATGGCGTTAGATGTGCTTGTGTTTGTTTCCCGAGCAATTACCACAGCATGTTTTGACATTGCAGTGTTTTTCTCCATGCCCAAACATTTGGCAGTTATGGAACTGAGTCAATTTTTTTTTTGTTTTTTTTTGGAGGCGATCGAATTCCCATCTCACTTGCGTGCGAAATATAGTTTTCACATTTTTCTTAAGGTCGGATAGCCGAAGAGATCCATTTTTGAAATAGACAACAAAGAAAAATAATATCTTTAAACGACCTTTCGTTTTTAAGGTCGTGAGAAAAGGATTGACATTTTCTGCATTTTAAGCCACTGCACACAGTAAGGAATGAATCAATTGATTCACAAAACAGTTTAATTCCTATTAAAATTTTTTTAATGGAGTAGTCATTTATGTTCAGATCTTTAAGCAGTTGATGCACATATTCACTGGTTTTGTGTAGTATTTTAATGGGAGGAACAATAATTTTTTTTGCAGGCAACTGACTTACACTCGGAGACATATCGTCTTCATTGTCCGTGTCAGGGCGACATTCCAAAGGACTGAAATAATTGTCATTACGCGACATTTTAGGAGCAGCCGTTCTCCTGGACTTATTAGTCAAGAATAAAGAATCCTCAAATGTGTTAAGACCGCGCTTAGCAATGTTTGTGTTTTTTTAGAAAACGGATTGAATAAGATGGGAGAGGGGGTATGACTGGATCGTTTAAGAGTACAAACCTGACTGTCAACTACAACATTTCCTTCTTAGATGAGGCTATTCAAAGTGAATTAAGACTTGATTGAAAAAGGGCCCAATATTTACAAACGGATAAAAGATTGCTCGATAAATCAACGATAAGAAATGTCCAATAATTATGACTGGCAACAATGGCAGGGTCAAATACTTATGGTTTCAAAGATAAAGCATATGGCAAAATGGTTTATAATTGTTTTTTGCCATTTTAAATTGTATTGTGTTTCGGATTAAGGACACGATGATCAATTTTATTTTTTCTGGCATTTTTAAGGAAAAAATCTTGTCTCACCCCAAGCAGAAATCTAAAAATCTCTTACCACTAACCAAGAAGAGGCTTTTCGACAAGAAAGTACTATTAATACGAACTATCTAAAAAGTTCTAAGTCTTACAGTTTTTGGATAAAAAATTTAATTCTTCAACAAGATTATTTCTGATCGATTTTCGAAGAAGACATTGAGCCACCTCACATAGTTTTGGCACTTCGAATCGGCGTCTTAAAAAAAAAAACAGCGTTTGACAATTAGTGATTTTATTTCTGTTGATGTGTTGTTATTAGAGTTAGGAGCGTACTCGAGATTGCTAAAACCCCTAGCTACCTTTATTTTGTCTCTTTATACGTTTGTTTGATGCTGTGTGCCCTGTCTCGTTAATAGCATACGCTTGGTTTTGTACTAATTCATAACTAAATCCATTTTCGGCGCTTTAGCTCCTGGATTCGCAAGCAAACTAGTGACAGATCGCTGCATTCACCTGTGTGCAAAAAAAAAATATATATCAATGTCACCAATGCATGTGAGAAGACTTGTTGAAAATTTTGTCGTTCTACCTCATGATATTTTCTTTTTTTTCTAGTTTTTTTATTTTGGAGCAGCTAGCATTCTGCATTGAAATCTAGCACAATCTGATAAGTTTGACAGGGATACCACAACTGTTGATATATGTGGCATAAAAAGTTTTTTCGAGGATCTGCCTTAGCGAGAATATTAAGACAACTACGGACTTATAGGGATAAGGCCAGCATGCATGTATGTAACATGTGAGACCAATCAGATCGGTAATAATTGGGTCGAACTGCTCAAGAGGTTCCATTCAATAGGCAAATTATCTCGGAAATCAGTAAATCTATCATATGTATATTCTCTGCCAGGTTATCCTTCTCTAACCCAATTATAAGTAGGCCATGCGCTCCATCAGCCTTGTTATGCTTCGGTTCAGATATTACTAGTTTTGATTAATTTCGGATTTCATAGAACAAATTGATTGATTTGATCTATTTTACCCGACAGCGGAATTTAAAATGTATATCTATATCTAAAAATATATATTTCATATATCCTGAGCGTTGGTGACTGCACTATATCTCATCCCACTTGATCTGTAATGTAATAATGTGAAATCTTGATCACCAGCTCGATATGAAAATGTCTCATTCCAAGCCAGGTGGAAACGGCTGTAGTAGTTTATCAACCAAGTCTACAGGCATTATTAAGGCTGCAAAAAGTTGTTACCGTGTACTCGGATAATCAGTCAGCAGCAAAGACTCTCAACTTAGCTAATAAAAAAGTACAGAAAATTAGATTTCCAAATATATGTAATAAGGTGACTCTATGCTGGGTACAAACCCATTCGGGAATATCCCAAGTAACGAGAAATACGACGAATTCACAGGGATCAAAATTACCACTCTCCCAAACTCATAGAGCCTGTAGCAATTAATAAAGCAACCCAATGCACAGGGTCATTAGTATTTGCATAGAAAGTATGGGGATCTCTTATAAGACTACTGCAGAAGCTACAGGGACAAAGAAGAAATCGAATCTATCTGTCATCGGCTGTGTGAATATCCTGGCCCTGCTGATAGAAGAATGAAAACTCTTAATAATTACTTTTTCGACGAACTGGAGGAATATAACTAAATTGAGTTGAAGAACATTTTCAGATCTTTGTTTGGATGACAATACATTTTATTAGTTCCACTGAGCAGAGGCTATAGTCCACCAATTACTACCTAACCTAATACAAATAACAACAGTAAAATTAATCGCATAGAAAAATAAATAAAAATAAATACAAACCAAGACTGATAATTACTACGAATTGTACATATATTACTGTTTAAGGTTGTAGCAGATGAAAAAGTTTGGCTTCTGCTCAGGTCAACGTAAAATATTTTCGTGACCACAGTTGTCACAAATTGTACTTTCAGATGCATCTGAAAACCAAATTCATAGATGTATTTGTACATAAGTACGATCCCTCTTAAAAGTAGTCCATATCCCTATGACTTTTCATCTCACTTTGTAAAAATAAAAAAAAATAAATAAAATAGAAAAACAAAACAATAAGGATTACGAGTATCGAATAGTGATCTGCCATCTTGAAGGGTAGGCCAGTTCACTCGATAATGTGACCGACCTATTATTTGTTTGTTCTTATTGCCAGCCTATTTGTATCTTTTGTGTACAAATGGAATAATCGAAGTGGGCATGCGTTCATTCTTTTAATGGATATAAATACAAGTACGAGGATGAGTATGGATACGAGTACAAGCACCCTTCTCAAGGGATCATTATATTTCGTTAGTTTTAGGAAAATAAGCGGTACTTCATGAGGACCAAGGTCTTTAAATTTAAAGTAGTTCAGTCGATATAATAGGGACAAAAATTCAGCGCATAGCTATGGGTTTAAAATTCTTAAGATTCCATTTTACTGGCAATAGGGATTTATATTTTACTTTTGGTTTAAGATTTGAGGAATCTTGAGTGCTCTTCAGATGGCAAAAGAGCTTTGCCTATTCTTTTTGGATTTTCTCGTTTCCCTTATTTAGATCTTAGATATTGAATTCTACTTATTCTATTTACTAAATAAAGAATACTATTTCATGTGAGAAAAAACAAACGAAACAATTTTTTTTTACAAACAAAATAAAATTAGCAAAAAGATTTCTATACATATTTACTTATCGCACAAAAGTGGAGGACCAATTCATTTTAAATGCTTTTTTTAAATTCCATCCAATTATGCAACAGTATGTCTTACAAGCACTTGATAAGCTTAATATGTATCATATATGTATATTACATTTTTATAGACGCTATTAGGATTTATTTCATTGTGGTAGATACTCACGCTTGGTATATTGTCGCTATTGCAGACTTGTTCCGACAGCAATCTATCACGAATTTCCCACGCAAAGATACTTGGGCATTCACGTTTGTAATCGGCGATTTTTTGCACCACCGGCGTTGTGGCTACACGCGGCTTTGAACCGCCAATTGCTCGTGGTTTAATTGATCCCGTTTCATAGTATCTACAAATGAAAGTTTCAAATATTATTCATACAAAATCAATGTTATTGTTTATATAAAAAAGATAGTAGGCTTTAGGAGAAGAACTATCATAAAAAAAAACTTTCGAGCGGTTTCAACACTCTATCTAACACTACTTTTGCTTACAGTAGATTAAATTGTATTATACCGTATATCCAAAGTATAAAACAATACCTTCAAAAACAACTATTCCGTATTTTTAAAATTTAGACAGACACAATTATAACATAAACATGGTATATCTTGTTCCTTTCTCTCACAAAAACTAACTCAAGTGAATGTCCTTGATTTCAAATAAAAGAGTCTTCAACTGAGTTTAATCTGCAGCTAAAACATGTAATAAGCCCTGAAAAAGTGGGTGCACGTGGCGCAAGTGGTAGTGTATTGGCTTTCCAATCGGACGGTTCGGGATTCAATAGCAGCCGTAGCCGAAAGATGAATGGTTACCTAAATACAACATCAAATCAATTTACACCAATAATTTAGTCTCGCTATTAAATGTTGAATGCCCCCCACGGAGCGAAATAACCACTGAGCCCAAACATCTTTCTTTTTCTCTGTATCCAATTTTCCGAAAAACTTAGCACGTACTATGGCCCTTTAATAATAGTTACACCCTCTTAATTGTTAAATTCTTAAAAAAAAAAAACAAAAAAAAAACAAAAAAAAAGATAAGAAGTACTCGTAAGCAAAACTTTTGCGCGGTGGTGGCCTCCTTCAACCCTTGGAATATGTTCTGAAGCTTCTTTTAATGTTCGAGCACACACTCGATCAATTTACTTATTAAAAGTTTCTTCGTCAGTAAAAATGTTCTTGTCGGTAAACAAAATTTGAATTTGAATTTTAAGTTTATCACCTTTTGATTTTTGCTTACGTTTTTGCTTTGCTATGCGACTGTTAACCGGTGCCCAGTGTGTCTTTTGTAGGTACTAAGCCCCAAGTCTTTTTTGATGATACAAGACATGGATATTTATGAAATGTTCATTTCCAACAACAAGATCTTCTGCTTTCTCAGTGGTTTGCGGTTGGTTCGAACCTGCACGAGTTTGATGACTCCCGGAATCTTCATAGTGCGTGGACGCTGTGACGGTCACGTACTCCACCAATATCTTCGAATAATTTAATCGCACGATAAGCAAAACAGCGAGTGATTCCAGGCGGTCGCAAGATCCGAAGGATATCACCTTTTGCCATATTACACTTCTATAAGCCGATCACAACGACACAATTTTCGATGTCACCCTACTCCATGATTGTGGACGACTAAAACCAAAATTCTTCTCCGCAAAAAAAAAAAAAACAAAAGCAACGGGTTAAATTACGGTTAACATGAAAAGAGTTATTTAAAATGGTTGCAATAAAAATTATATTAATATTTATGACTAGACTAGCTAGAAATCACGATTAAGCTGTACCAAAGTGTGAAAGAAACCATCTTGATTAGCCAAACAAGCAGAACAGCAGATATACCATAATATCTCTGTTATCAATCGAAATTGTTGCTAAAGCTATTAAAGCAAAGCTGTTCACGTCATCTTCCATCTGTGAATAAGGTTAGTAAAGATCAACCGCGATCTATATAAGTTTTTGCGCCGTTTCATGGAAAAAACATTTGTAGATCTGTAGGCTGTGATACGTCTGACGCCCAAAAAGGTTAAAGGACATTTTTTTTTTTTTTTTTTTTGGAATGCATGCAGCATATTCCACAGTAAAAGGGAAAATGATCAACGGCGAATATTATGAAAACTTATTGGATCAGTTCAACGACGATTTGAAGGAAAAACGGACACAAAGAAAAAAGTGCTCTTCCAATGCGAGGGTAAACACATGTCTAGTCTCAATGGCGAAATTTCATACGCATTGCTCCTTCTCCGTATTTAACCCCCAGTGATTATTTCCTGTTTCTAAGGGATTTGGCTCGAACAATTAAGGGCATCTAATAAACAAATGCCTTTTTTTTTGGGGGAATTCGGGAAATTTTATTATAGTATTTGAAAGAAATAAACAAATTTGAAAGAGCTTGGATACCGTGTATTGAGCTTAAAGTTGCGACCTTTGTGAGTCCGTGAGTTGCTGCGCTTGATTCGGATCCATCATAGTATTCCTAAAAACAAAAATAATTGTTGAAAGAAATGAAACCGACCCACTGATACAAATACTTTGATGTTTCTATGGCCAGATCCAGTGGAGTTGGAAAAAAGCAGTTGCACTCATTTATTTCCTAAGGCAGGACTATATGTTAATTAAATATAAGTCCTGATCCTGATGGGAGAACTAAGTCATGATCCCTCCATTAAGACTAGAATTCGAAAAATCTGAGTCAATAATGAACAAGAAAATATCAAATAAAATTGTTGCCTAATCGTAAGTAGCCGCGGCTCAGTTGGTAGTGTATTGGCTTTCCAATCCTATTCCCATTCAGTCGGTTGGGGGTTCAATACCAACAGTGCCCGAAAGACTTTTTCCAGGCAACTAAAATCTCGTGAGATGAATGGTTTCCTAAAATACAACAACAAATCAATTTACATTAATAATTCAGTGTGCCCATTAAATGATGGATGTAACCCACGAAATGAAATAACCACTGAGCCTAAATATCTTTTTTTCTCTCTATTCAATTTTCCAAAAAAACTTAACACATGCTCTGGCATTTTAAGAGTACCTAGTAATGCCCACTTTATTAAATTACATATAAATATACAAGATAACAAGCAATTATAAGTATAAGCTCTTAGGTTTCAGATTAGGCAAGACACTTTCTACACTTTATATCGAAGAATTTCTAGATGAATGTTAATACTGTTCTCGCAGAGCATTCTCATTCATCAGGGACAATGACGTTGAATGCCAAATGTGCTTGACATTATATCTAGCCAGTCACCTAGAAATAGCAAAATTGCAGCAGCTGCCATTGATATTTAGCATAATATTGATATGTTACCATTATCAGACTTTTAACGTCATCACTTATTCTAAACAGAACAAGTCCATATGCCCTGGTTACGAAGATATCTTCCACTTGCAAGTCGATAAGTCAAAATCGCCGTTCTGAAGAGCAGTGCATCCATCGAACGCCCCTATGGCATGCGAAAAGTCTTGGATACAACATATGTCCGTATAAGATCGTATAGATCCAAGAGCTAAAGCCAAATGCCCATCAAGCACGTCGAACTTTGAACTGATTGAGCTCTCTATTGAAGATGAAAAATATTTGAATTTTCACCGAAAAAGTTTCCTCGTGGAGAAGCAAAATTTTGGGTAAATGACTTTATTAATCAGCCGCATTTAGTCAAGGGAACACCCGAAAGTGTTCCAACAGCAGCCATTTTATACGAAAAAATTTCAGAGATGATGCTGGCGGGTCTACAATAGAGGTCACTATTTCTCCATTTAGGCAATTTAGCCACAATCGACTTATTAAAGAGGAAGTTCGCTGATTGTTTTTTCGTAAGACTTGATGATTTAGTATTTCATAAATAATGGTAACTGCAAAAATTTTGCCTTTTCTCGCGGCATCTATTGATGTCTTAGTCACCCTACTCGTTATTTAAAAACAAACTCCTTGAAACAAGGATCCATTCCATAGATTGTCTTCTTATTTGTTAGAAGTAAGATAGTTGCAACCGCTCTACCAGCCGGACATGGAATAATTCTGTTGAATTATTATCAATATCGAATACAGTGATGACATTTGTTTTCTATCAAATGCCGTCGGACTTAAAATAAACATTGCAACGTGGTGGTGCGGATATTCCCCCTTTGAAAAGACGACATCGCTAGTTGAGCTTGCGTCAAATGGAATGTTTATCAAAACAATATTTCAATTTTGGGTACAGGACTAAGAAGATTTAGATTAGTATTTTCCAGTAGCCATCTAATTATCTTGTAATTGGAAATTCACTGTTCACATTTAGAATGAGTGTGGGTTTTACAATAAGAGCAACTTGAATTTTCTAATCGAAACTATGCAATCAAATTGTTCATGCATTTAAAAAACTATTTTGAGAGTATTTTGTATACAGAAATATGTTGTCACAAGACTGTGACAGGAGAGTATTGCTTTGATTTCACTATATAAAATAGATTTAACGACAAAACGGCGAACGTAAAAGTCGTACTCACTTCAAATTCTTGTTCCAAGAAACTTGAAAATTTACCTCGCTGTATAAGGACCAGTGTTATCGTGATGGAATTGAACATCTCTAAGATTAACCAGAACTGGCCGTTTCTACTCTAATGCCGACTTTAATATGCACAGCTGTCGATAGTAGACTTCTGCGGTGATAGTCTGGTTACGAGGAAACAGTTTAAAATGGATTATTTCCTCAACATCTCACTATATAGACAGTAACACCTTGAGCTGGTGAAGTCCATCAATAGAAATTTGTGAAGGTGTTTCTACTGGACTTAGCCTTTTTTCATTTTTGGTAACGATGAGTCTCAAAACGGCTACTGAAGATTATTTTGCGATATGTGGGGGGAACCAATTTCCCAACCTTATAACTTTTCCCATATTTCTTAGGTGTCGGTGGATGCCGATTTTACATTGTCAACCGTATATTCCATGTACAGAACTACGAAAAACTACACCTTATAGGACTTAAAATTATCTAAATAATATTTGGTAAATTCAACCATTCATCCTAAAATTATCCATTAGTCCTTAAGCCGGTAAGTCACATACCCGCCTTCCTCCTTACTGGTATGTAATCAAAACAACGAATGCCGACGCTTACATCATTGGGGGTTCGTATAAAGGATTTAGCTGATATGTATTCAATTATAAAAATGCAATTACATGCATTTCTAGATACCGCTAAGATATTTGCAATATTAAAATTAAAAACAAATAAAAACGTTGCCTTAATAAAGTCCTTTGCAATGTGTGCCTTTGCATATTTCTTTGATCTGACGAACTGGCGTCGGCATTTTACTTCAATCAACCATTTACCAAGAAACGAAATTATATATTTGGAAGTCTTTTTATTAAAATAGACTCGATTAACACTTGTAAATCAAAGCCGTATTTTTAAGTACAAAGAAAAAAAAAATTAAAATTAAAATTCTCAACTGATAATAATCACATTAAATTGTCCAATAAGAAATAAAATGTAATCTCGATTTAATGTGGATTAAAATATCTTGCTTTTATAAAAATCCTTTTGAATTTTATTAACAAAAAAAAAAAAAAAAAAAATTAAAAAAAGTATCACAAAGATATTCAGTTTTTCTTTTAAAAGAATATTGTATATGTAATGTACAATCTATTTTATTCTACAAGTATAGAAGTGGACTTATATAGGGAAAAATAATTATTGTTTTATAGGAATTTTAAAATTGGTGTAACCTGTTGTCATCTAATCGGTCTATCACTGTCAACTGGTTTGCATCTTCTTCAACAAACAAATATCTATTTGCGCAGATCTTTCATTAATAAAATAAAATGTGTAACAAGTATGTTAGTTACATTAAAAAAAAATAATATAAAAAACAATAATTCTTAGCTCTATGTAATCAAACAAAAGATATTTATATACGTTTCGAATAATATTCTTAAAAGTTTCTGATTATCCAATTTACATCAACCAAAAGATATACAAGAAAAATGAACTAATTTTGATTAAATTCTTACTACGTAAAGTAGCATTCAGAGCTTCTATATTGAAATACCTCTACTAATCAAGTTACTAACTTGAAAAAACTGCAAAATTTACAGATTTTCATACCCGATTTCATACTCAATTTTAAAATCACAACAACATCGTGTTTGAAATGAAAAATACTGAAACTCCAACCAATCTTTATGTAAAGAAAAATTCACTTTACTTGCGACGGTATTTATCATCTGTCTATCAAAATACCGATTTTTTTCCCTGTAAAGCTAAAGAGAATTTAATCTCAATATGTAGAAATGTATCTGCTCTGTGTTTAACACAGATTTGAAACCCAACAAAAACGAATTAAATTAAAGCCATAAGATCCATTATTTTGTCATGACTTCTTTCGATTCATTCAATTGCAGCGACTTAAAAATACCGCCGATATATGTCTAAGAAATTTGTTTATAATTTCTCTTGCGTTGATTAATTTAAAGACACGAAATAAAATAAGGCACAGCCTTAAAGCCAAACAGTATTTATCGCATGAGATCGATAAATAAAGAAGGAATACAGATACAAATTGCTGAAGGTACCTTTTTCTCAACTGACTTCATAAAATTGCCATCTAATTAAAAAAAATACCCTATTGTTTTCACAACAACGTCTAATAAAATTGCAAAATCGAATCAGAGTTTGTACCGAACTCGCCTTTTATGTAACACAGATATCTGTTCATCGAGCTTTGTGCATCTATTGAAATGTGCAATTAAACTTAAAACCCCTAAAGCTAAACAGACTCTAATTTCATTTAGGTGATTCCGTTGTACTTGCATTACCCTTTGGCATGTTGTCAATAAAAGGCAAGAATGTCAGACCTGATAGTGGAGGCCTACATGGGAAAGACTCATTTAGGCCAGAATAAGTCGCTGGTGATAGATGCAATTTAATTGATTGATGGTAAATGATGATGTTGCTACAAACAGATAGACTAGAATAATTTGAAATTGAATTGAAAATTTTCAAAAATATGGAAAAAAGAGAGGGGAGAGTGAGAGGAATAAAAAAATGAAAACAAATAAAGCGAAATTTAAGTAAAATGAACTTACCTGCCTAAAATTTTGCTAACACATCCATTCGATACTTGTAATATACGTGAAATATCACATGGTCTCGCGCCTGAGTGGGCTAATTCGACAATTTTTTGCCGCGTTGAATCGGGTAGGGGGCGCCCATTAACATAGACACCCCCCAGCTGATTAATACCACTATGACCAGCTGTTGAGCAACCAAAAAGTGCACTTTGACTAACCGATGTCGCATGGCCATGCATTATGTGCTCTGTAGTTAACATCATATTCCACAGTTAAATTTTTATTTTTATTTATTTTTTTTTTTATATATTCAACACACGATAGTTTTTTATTTTTTTAATATTTGTGTATTCCGTTCGTTAATTTTTGATTTCGATTTTTATGTACATATTTCGATGTTTTCAATGGCACATTTTGTAGTGAAGAATTTTGATTTTTATTTTTTCATTTCAAATTTTAGCACATTCACCACCGAAAAGATAATTAATACACATTTTAATTTTTAATTTTTTTTATTTTTTTTATTTTTTTTTTTTTTTTTTTTTTTTTTTTTGAATTTATTTTTGAAAGTGCAATTTCTTAGAAAAGCACAGTTCCACTCGCACAACACAGATAATAATAATTAAAAATAAATAAATAAATAAATAAAATAAAAATGACAAAGAAGAAAAGAACGCAACAACGACAAAGGTGACAAAACTAGGATATTCTGCGGAAGCAAAATGGTAAACAAATTTCAAGGATGTGAAACGGAAACAGTTTTCTTTTTTTTTTTTTCTTTTTTTCAGTTTTCTATATTAATTGAACTTGTTGTCAGCTGATGATGTAGAAAAAGAACAAGCACAGGACAAACGAAGCATGGGAATTTCTTCTCAGATTAGATACTTAACACCGCGTGAATAATTTCATCCGACGAACTTTACAGACGAAAATGTAGCACAAGTTGAGAGGAGTGCCGCGACACAAACCCGACACGACAGTACTTTTTCGTACTATTTTTGATACCTTTTCTCGTCGTAGCACCAGTATCTGGCAAATAAAGTAAATGGATGAAGCAGTGGCAAGAAAAAAAAAACTACAACCGAACAACCCAAGTCAAGAAACTCCTCTTGAGCGAGAACTGTGAGCTATATGCTGTGTACTGAGTGCTGTGTGCTGTGTGCTGTGTGCTGTGTGCTGTGTGCTGTGTGCTGTGAGCTGTGTGCTGTGTGCTGAGTGCTGTGTGCTATGAGCTGTGTGTACAGAGAGCAAAACGGACGATGCGTATAAAATTTCGAAACTAAATGAATATTGCAGAGATTCAACCAACCATTACGCATTATATTTTTACGGTCTAGCCCCCTTGGTGGTGTATTGGTGGATGTGTGCGTCGTATCTCCTATTAATGTGTACATATACATACGATGAATGACGGGTGTGCGTGACGATGATGATGATGAGTAGTATGCCTTCTTTTTTATACTGTTGTGTCCCACCCTTCAATGTGCATGACGATATTAGGTGAACGCAGAGATGTGTTGTATGTTTAGATACTACCGTACTTGTACTCGCACTCGCACTCGTAGTTTTTCTCGTACCCGTACATGCTGTAAATGAGTACGAGTTGGTTGGAATTGCGATTGGGATGGATGTACGGTTTTTGTGAGTGGTATGCCCCTTTCGAGCAGGATACAGTCGGGTAGCTGTCGTTCGTCGTTTGTCGTTCTTGCTAGTTTTCTTCTTTTCTCCTCTTTTCACCTTTTTTATTTGTCTCTGATTTTCTCTTCTCTCTTCTAGCTTTAAATATTACCGTATACATTTTTCCTTTTTGTTCTCATTGCGTTTTTATGACTAAGTTCTTTTATTTCTGGGTTTTACTTTTTTTTGCCTTTCATTTGTTTATAGATTATTTTGGCGCACATTTTACCATTAAGTTAGGGCGAGAGTCGTTCCTCTCTTCTTGTCGAAAAGATGAAACAATTTTTGTTAATTTATATAATTTTTTCCTATGTTGGATTGTAAAAATGTTGCAATCTAAACAGGTGGAATTTTTTGAACATGTCACGTTAAGCCCACAACAGCCAGGAATCTGTATCAGTATCTGAGAAGTTATCAGTTGTGGTATCGATATCGTTTTCCCAATATTCAATTTCATTGACTTAAGGTATGATTCTGGAATTGGGAATATCAAACAAAGCATCAAGTGTCCTTTGTTTAAAAGAAGGTTCTTGCATGTCGTGTGCATATCATATGTACCATATGTATGTCACATATGCATTTCATGCTCAGATATTTCACCACATGAATTTAATGTCTACAAGTATACTCGTATGTTGAATTACATATACTGGGGAATTGCAATAGTTTTAACTCGATTCGATCCCAGATTAAATAACAAATATAAAAGTACAACCCCACATGCATTTGTAAAGTGCATGCTTCTGTACCATCTGGCAGGAGTAGGATGTTAAGCTATATCTTCAGTTCTTTGTGAGATGAGTTTATTGCTAGTTTGTTGTTATTTTAGCACCTACGAACAAAGAATGGCATTAGGGTTTCTCTGTATCTATGTTCTTTTGACATAATCAAATGCAACCATTTTAACATGGTATACTCTACTGAGGACGAATGTCAATAATATGTTTCATGAAGCGCAACTGTGAGAGGCCAAGCCACATGACTGCATTTAGGAGTCTATCTATTTGAAAACACTGTAAAAACACTGTTCCTAACCTGTAATTGGATTTGGCATTGAAAACGTTTAAAATATGGAAGGAAAAACTTAAATATGGAAGCAAAACACTTGGTATGTAGTTACTTTGTTCTACAACTCCAAATTGGCTGGATCTTTGTTAACTGAGTGTAGATATACTATATAAGTTTCTGAAACAGACATCAAATTATGTTCATAAGAAGATAGATGGAAAGAAGTTTTACTTCATCTTACTTCATAAAACTATGCTTAAAAACTAGCAAAGACATACTTAACCTAATGTGCGAGGAGAAATTGTGGTCGGGGGGAGGTTAAGGAAGTGGCATATTGAGCAGTGCCTATTTGATTTCGTATTTGCCGCTATTTAGGTCAAAGACTTCGTCGAATTTTATGTTACAGTCAACATTCTAGGTATTGGTTCAAAGTGATCGTAATTGGTGCGGTGAGTTCGGATCAGGGGGAATGGGATAGATCTTAGATTACGGTGATTGGAAGTAAATGAAATATTCTGCGTTAATCTCGGGCAGTCGTTGTTTTCAGTCAATACTTGTTGGATAAAAAGTATATCAGCGACTTCGCGACGTTTCTTTAGAGAGGTGATAAATATGAATCGGACAGTTTTGGATTGCTTTAGTTCATTGAATGTGGATTTATTTATGGGTTGACCAAACTTGGCCGCAATATTCAAAAAGAGGCCTTACAAATGTAATGTACAGAGACTTTGTAACCTAAGGGTTGGAAAATTCTTTTGATCAGCGTTTGATAATGTTAAGTGTAGAGTTAGCTTTATTTATAATGCTGGCAATATGTGAGTCGAAATTTAATTCTCTGTCTCAAATTATTGGGGATCGGGTACGGGATCACTTCGGTAGTGGAAGGAATAGGCCCATCGCAGATGAAGTAGTTTCTTGGAGGAGGGGCTAGACGTTTGCGGGATTGGGCTATCGTTTGGCATTTGTTGACATTAAGCTTCAAAAAGTTTTACTTGCACCATACCGAAAGCTTATTTAAATCACTTTGCAGGCAATGGGAGTGAAAATTCTCATGTCATCAGCGAAAATAGAAAGATTAGAATTCTTTAAGATAAGATTTATATCGTTAACCGTTAGGATAAAGATGATTGGTCCAAGGTGACTACCCTGATGAATACCAGATGTTGCTTTAATGGGATCGAATATTGAAGATGACTCTGTATTCTTGGTCTTCTAAATAATATATAAAATGAAGGGAAAAGCCCAAATGATAAGTGCTGATCTGTGCAGATAGTTGGCCTGCAGTACGGAAGCTGTTGTTGATAGACTATGCTTTCGAAAAGTTTGGGTATACAAGAGAGTTTTGCTATGGGCCTATAATTATTGACTTCGGCCTTACTTCCTTTTTTATAAATAGAGGTGATATAAGATTCCTTCCATAGGAACGGGAAAGTACCTGTTGAAACAGACAAGGTAAATACCGTAGGGAGGAGGGGAAAAGATGGGCTACACACTCGGCCTACCTCCTTACAAAACAGCGTTACCAAACGCGGAGCACAGCTAACGTGGACCTACTTTCTTTTCAGCAAAATGCTTAAATGTTACAAATGGATACAAAATAATTGACTTTTGAATTCGAAGTATCAAATTAACTCTAACTACTAGTTACAAAGTAAGAAAGTTCATACTACCGTATTCGGTAAAAGATTGTTACATAAAACTGCCACCTGAAACTGTAATTATGTATGTATACATGAAATTTACATAATTTATATAATAGCTCGATTCTGAAAAAAAAAAAAAATTTCCAAATCTAGGTCACTCGCATATTTTGAATGTTTTTCTTATTTATCTTTCCAAAATAATTTATATAGTTGTACTTATGGTGGAATATATGTTTGTTCATACATATATATATGTATATGTACTTCTGATAACTGGTTTAGGTTGTAGGTAATGTTTATATACGAGTACAATTTTTTTATTGTTTCCAGAAATTCAAATAAGAATTTAAAGTCAAACCTGCTCTTTTGTAAAAAGAAAAAACAAAAAAATAAAAAAAAAAAATAAATAAAAATAACCATCTGCACAAGCCTTTCAGTCGATACTTACATATATGTACGTATACCGGGTACACAGTTTTTGTATACACACGATACTCTGTATTGTACATACTCGTCCCTATGAATAGCAAAAAAACTAGAACCTGTGTTGTGCTCCTCGTAAATATTTATAAAAAAATAAAATAAAATAAAATAAATAAATGCGAGCTGGGTTTTACATAGCAACGAGCAAATACCGGGACGAGAAGGAAATGATATGCAAAAAAAATATAATACATTCATACACAGCATACACTGGATACATACATATTTGTATATGAAGTAAAACTTTAGCAGAAAAAATAAAATCTATCTAAAGATACATGTGGAATTAATTTTCTTTCTGAATATCATAGAAGTTTTGTTGTAAGAAAGAACATGAGCATATCAGTTGTCTTTTCTCGTTACGAGCACATTTAGATACTCATAAAAACGATATATGGTATGTGTGTACCTCAGCTGAATGGCTTTGCAGTATCTTTTTTAGAATTGTTTCCTTGTCGTATTAAAGGAGCTTTATGAAAACATTTAAGCGTGAAAATTGACTTGCACAGCAGCAAGCGGAATTGCTATATTTGGATATCAAAATCGTTCCTTACAGATGCTACTTTGTAGCCTACGATTTTTGTATGTAAATAAACTTTGTAGATACATAAATATGTCGAGTATGTATACGTTTATGTTTAAAGAGAGACAAAAATCATGGTACTTGAAGAACAAACTTATTACAACGCGCACGTAATAAGTGCATCATTCTGGCAAACCTTTGCAAACTATCTTAGCGCGACAAAAACACAAACACGTGAAAAAGCGACGGTTAAATCGAGTGAAATTTAAGTAAAACACCATCCTAATTGGTAGATGAGAAGTAAACGATGGATAAGACGTTTTAAGCAGATATCGAATCAAAACATGACTCGCACATTTCAAAAATCAATTAAAACAACGTCCAGTTCTGATGTTTTTTTTTTTTTTTTTTTTTTTTTTTAAGAACTCAGCCAGCATCGCTGTGGAACTGCGCCAGAAGTCACAGAACATTTTGCTTCATTTACTAAAACATTGAAAATAGTATTCTTTTCCAAGAACTGACCATAGTCCAAGCGTAGGTGATTATAAAATAGTACTTTTCAGTTAAAGTGATTCTATTCACTTATCAATACTTTTGAGCAAGCTATTACTTTACTCGCACTATCGAAGTTGTCTGCTTAATACGTAGTCTCGATGCCAATAATACCACATCTGATTGAGAATAACCAGCAAAGTCACGTTGGAGCGAATTTCAGCTTAGAAATACAATAAAATAATATGAGAAGTGCTTTTTCTCAAGCTGACTAAACTATATCTAAACTGTATGAGATATGCCTTTAACTTCAACGATAGAGCATGAACTACTTCGGCGCCCAGGACTCTAGGGATTTTCAATGTTTCGTCAGAGAAGTTAAATTCTCGCGAATACCGATAGTGGCTTACAGATATACTCCAGCGTGATTGCTTTCATAAAAAAGTTACGTATGTGTATGTAGACAATGAAGAACAAGCGTTGTACAAAAATGTGTAGTTAGTTGTTATTCCAAATAAAAGCCCTCGAGCTTTTACAATGAAGGTATAGTTCACATTTTAGAGAAATAAGAGCTGACAAATTTGGAGGTTGCAGTAACTAATGTTTGGCAAATTACCATGGAAAATTACAATGTTAAACAACACGATCAAATTACGTATATTTAACTTTTCTATCAAAATGAATGGTACGTGATTTTTACAGTGCACTTCGTGCACTCCTTCATGGTTTGACAGACAAATTCGAACCAAGGGGTTCGAACGACCGACAGACGCGTCATCGAAATTTGAGGTTTGCAGAAAACATTGCTGTAGTGAATGATAACCCGAGACAGTCAATTTGTCGTCGCGCACAAGAACTTGGGTTTTTGCAGACATCAACTTGGCGAATTTTTCGTCGGGACTAAAAAATCATCCTCAGCGACGAGGCTCATTTTCGGATGAAGGGCTATTTCATCAAACATTCGTATTTAGAGAGATAACAATCCACACGAGTCCCATCGGTTGGAAATGCATCCAGAAAAATCATTGTTTTGTGTCGATTTGGATCTGGTGGCGGGGACATTTGCACCGCCATAACTGTCGCCTGTCACGCAATGGATCTTCTGCACAACAAATTCGACGGCATGGTTGTATCGCATTTCGGCGACGTGAACTGGATAACGAGATCGTGTGATTTAACGCCATAAGACTTTGGCTCATAGGACTACATTAAATGACGGGTCTTTGCTAAATAAGCCACCGACGATTGAAGCCTTAAAAGTCAACATAATCGAGTCCACTTGAA
This sequence comes from Volucella inanis, assembly GCA_907269105.1. Lineage (NCBI taxonomy): Eukaryota > Metazoa > Arthropoda > Insecta > Diptera > Syrphidae > Volucella > Volucella inanis. The sequence goes on from OU026158.1 coordinate 40,636,569, forward strand.
ATTTGCAATGAAAATTTCGCAAAACCTCATCTTACTAATGTGCTCAGAATTCCATGTTGTTTATAAATTTCAAGAAACCCTTCGAACAATTATGTCGATATGTTGAATGCTCATATTTTTTTTTTTTATTTTAATTATTTTAACATACTCCGATCTGAAGATCATGAAATATTATAATTCTTTTGTCAAACACCAGATACTGGAAATGTGTAAGTATAAAAAAAAATCAATACATATTCCCCATTCCAAACATTATCCCATCAGATGTCGACTTTAAAATGCATTGCATACAAAATGCCATAACAATTAGATTATGCATCAAAGCGCGGGGTAACCACAAAACGAAGCAGATTTTCTTACAGATCAAATCAGTGCCTTCCCGACATCGTTTTGTAGTTATTTCTTTCATCAGTTTAATTTTTGTATTTATTAATATCCATAGATGATGCATACAACGTAGATACATCTATATATTTTTATATGTGCATATGGATTCGCTTCCAATCATTCAAGTTATTGTACATAATGTTTTTAAACAACCGTAGAATCACAATATAAAGTGACACACTCGTACGCATCCTTTTTCCAAAGTCTGCTAAACCTTTTCATTGGTGAAGAGACTTACGGGCACATTTGCTGAATCAAAAAACCAATTAACTGTTATATGCATATACAAGAGTATGTAGGGATTGTATTTATACATATCTATATATACATCTATATCTTTTGTTGAAAATCGGCTGAACGCGTATACCACACACATTCAAAAAATTCGCCACATCGTACCGCGCCAAGTTGGCCGGATCGGATAAATTACCTTTCCAATCTTTAATAAGGGATAGGGATTACAAAATTAGAAAACACAAAATAGGAGAACTCTTGAAGAGGGCGCGTCGTATACAACACACAATACATCACACACAACAAAAGGATTTGGGTCACACTGCTGTTGAAAAATTGAAAGGATCATGCCAATCGAAGAGGGTACATGCACAGTTTTAATAAAGGACGAATTATATTATTGCAAAGGCTAATATCGAGATGATACTGTGTTGCATTGTGCGCGCATTTTCAAATTCGGTCGAAAATCTGCGGTCGAGTATTAGGATAAAGGTTTACTATGAACACATTGGATCCTATGAGAAATTGAGTTTTTTTTTCTCTTTTTTTTCTAGGATTATTTTTTCAATTGGTGTGTGGATTATATAGAGCTACGAGTACATATGTTATGAATGTAAGTATCAAAAATAAATTATCTTTTCAGTAGAGACACAAAGATACTGTTTTTTACCGTGCATCTCTGCGGTAAATTGCGTTTTATAAGTATTTTATCGAAAAAAACAACATTTTAAGTGAACTACAAGATGGAACAAAATTTAGAATAGTGTTGGGTTATAGCACAACAAGGACCTAAACATACATACTTCTTATTATTCGGTAGCTATTAAACGTTACATTGCAATAAAAGCTTCCTTCGTGTGTCTCGTGTGCTAATCATTTTAATTTGAAAATTATTATGAATTATGTATTTAGAAAGACTAGATATTGGTTGTAACTACATATCTGCTTTACGAATCTATCTGTCTGTCTGTCTTTTCTGCAAAACATTTATATTAGCATAAATTAAAGTTTGAAGTATTTTAACTTTAAAACGGTTGATTGCGTCTGTCAACCCTTTTTTTACCATTGATAGATCAGCTGATCGTTGGAGATCAATTTGATTGGGATTAGTGCGTTGTATGAAAGTTTATTTCAAATCAAAAATTTTTATGTGAAAGATGCACCTCGCTCATTTGGAATGAACAACGAAATCGATGCATTTTTGAAGCGAATGTACACTGGTAATGAAAAATGATTGAAGAAAGATGATAAGGCTAAACAAACGGTAGCAATGCCAGAATTGACTTCAAAGAAAGGGATGCTGTATATTTGGTGGGATTTGAGCTAATCACGCCTGGTCAAACGATTGATTCGAATGTCTACTGCCATCAATTAAATCGTTTGAAAAAAGCAAGCAATATAAGGATGTACCTACGAAAGAAATTTAATAGCTTGAAAAAAATAATTTTTTTTTCTTAAAGTACCTATATAAATGTATGCCAAAAGTTTATGTTGATTTAAAAAAATTACTAACTGCCGTAATATTTTGAGTGAGGAAAACCTACAAATGACTCCTCAAATATCATTTAATCTACAAAAATGTACTGTACTCGTAAGATCCGGTTTATAGGCTGGTGGCATCATTGGTTAATTTTTTATTAAAATGAGGCACGTGCTCACGTTATAGTCCCTTATGACCAATACAGAAAAATGATGGCGTTGTGGACTTTAGTCCAAAACTATGATGGTTTTTATATTGTGACCTGTATGACCACGAAGTCCTTGCGATTTAGGACCTCTAGTTAATTATCTGTGGGTAAACGTAAAATCGCTTATTTACATGGCTAAACCAGCAATGATTGAAACTTTGGTAAACAATATACGGCTAGTTATTGCGAATATACGAATACATCCCTGACTGGTAAAAAATAAAACTCGTAGTATACAAGTACACTTTGTAATGTTCATAGGTCTGAAATCATCTTAAAATGATAAAAAATTGTTTTTGACGTATGTACTCCTATATACGTGTTTGTTTTCATGTCTGTATCAGCATGTCTGCTGAAGTAGTGACAATGCTTTGTTACAGTCAAAGTATGATACAAGCAGAAAGTGCATGACAAAACTTTCATTAATATCAAGCGGAACTAGGTTAAACATCTAGTAATGTCCTGTTTCTTTCCATGGTGCCATCCGTCCAAATCCAAAAAACATATCTTTTTATAATTTATTCTTCTTAAATTTCTAACAATGTTATCATGCCACCTCTCTAACTATTCACACGTGGCTAAAATATAGGCGAATAAGGTTAAAAACCATTTTTATCCTTTGCAGGTTGTTATCAAATATTGACGGCAGCCCACTAACTTGACCTAGCAAGGTTAGTCATAACATTGGCTTTAGATATAAGTCAAGGGATACTTACCGTACACTAACGATTTTTTCTTTTCTACGTGCTGATTATTTCAAGAGCTAAAATTGTATTGCCTTTAATACGTTTGACAGAAACATCGCCAAAGAAGAGGCCATGCTTCTAAAGACCTATTACATTGAGAGACATGTGTTTGAAGTAATGGAGGGTATCACTACTTCAATAACACGTTGGATTGTCTTAGTAACCAAGTAATAACCTTCACATAACATGTTTCGCATAATAAATATTTGGACGATGAATTCAATTCCGTTTGCCGTTAAATGCGGTCGCTTCACTTGGTCACGCACTGGTTGATTCTTGCCTTTTTTGCCGTCATATACAGCCAACACATCAAAGCATCCCAGCGGGACTATACCTCTGTAAGTCATTGGTTGTTCACCCCCGTTAAGAAAACACTTAACAGTTTCCGTGCAAGCTTCCGTGCAAGAATGCTTCAACGCCACCACAACCACCAGTACTGCCATCAACGACGTTGCACGTCACAATTTTTGTTTCGAATAATACTGACGATGGTTTCATCTATAGAACAAACGAGCTTTAACTTTCAATATTAGCCAAAAAACATGTGCACATGTGTATAGACATACATTTATCTGTGAACACATCAATAGGAATGTATTACCTATCACAAGTACCTTGACGACAATTCATTTTAACTTTTTGAAATCAGCCGAAGGGTGAATACAACAGGAAACATCTCCAGGTTCGTTTTTGCAGATACGAGTAAATGAGCTATGAATGAGGGACGTGTGCTCTACAAAATGGAAAAATAAATATTGCTTTGTTGACAGGGTCACAAATGAGATATTTATTGTAGCTAAAATAGTCGCATGCAGGGTTCCGGCTCAAACAAACAGTGAAAGATTTACCATTTTCAAGGACTTACTTGTGGTTAAAAATAATACAGTTGAAAGTTGAGCTAAATTTTCCTCATTTGTTTCGACTGCGATTAATATTCATTTACATAGGTTTCTCTGTGCTCAATGATATCTCATAGCGGACTTTACTTTGCAGGACTTGTTCCTTATAGTATAATTGCGTTGGGATTCAAAAACCCATTTTAAGAATCGAAGAGCTTGTGGTCACTGCCAAAACAGCAAACGTAATGCTGTCCAATGAAGCTAAAAATCGGACCTTTACAACTACATTTGTCCTAGCAATAGTAAGACTTTCACTTTCACTGTCTACTGTAAAATATGTATTGAATTTGGCTTTTCCAGAAAAAGTGATTTATTTAGACCTCTTTCCCTTACGGTTTATAATTAATATAGTCTCAACTTTATTCAGATAAGTAACAAGAGCCAAACAGGGCCTACTCAAGATTTTTAAACACAGTCAAGCCGTCGTCTTCCGACCGTATAAGAGCCGAGTTATTTAAAGCAATTAGAGTAAATCTTTTTTGGGTGGAAACAGCAACATATTTCTAAGGTTTTGTCAGATGCTAATATATGTTTGTATTTGATACTTGATACAGCTGCTTAAACATCAGCCACTTTCGCAACGCTTGAAATATTCTATTCTATATTCTATGAACTCTTACAAGTTTTTGTAAGAGTGTGTCTAGTCTTAAGAGCGAAAAGTCCATAATCAATAAAATACTGGCACTTTGGATATTTAATCATTTTAATAGAGACGAGCTACAGAGAAGGACATTTAATTTAGGTATTCCTGCTGAGCTCAGCGGTTTGTGCAGAATGGCAATGTTCGCTGCTCCATTAAATAATATTAAGAAGAATTTGCACAAAGTATCATCCTTTATCGTCATTTTAAACATATTTGTGAAACTTACATGCGAACACATGAACCACGCTCTTGAATGGTTTGCAGCAGCAATAACATACGCAAACTAAAGCGACATAATTTGTTGAAGTTCGTTTTCAAGTTTCTCTCATATGTGTAGTACTTAAGAAATGGATAAACAACAACGCCTGGGCTTTGGACATGTTAAATTTCAGCCTTAGACTAACACACAAATATCTAGATTATTCAGCCATCAGAAAGAAGTTAGCTAAAGACATACATACATATGCAACTATGTTCAACCTGAAGCTCACTTTCGAATGTACTCTAAAATATCGTGATTCGTTCCTAAGCTGTACAGCTCGCTTAAGAAATGCTCTGTCAATCTCTCTATTTTCCACTCGTTATAACTTTCAAACATTTAAGACCAATGTACACCGGTACCTATCTATTCTTCGTCTCTAAGTTTCCTTCACCCGTGCTGTGTGCAAACATTTTAAGGGTGTAATAACCCCTTGAGTGAGCGCTAATTATAAAACAAAAAAACAAAGAGGTTTGTTAATTGAGGAGCAGGTTCACCTCGAAATCTAGCCTCATCTTAATAAATAACCATAATTATCTAATAAATTCGTTGAAGTGAGATCCGGTCTTGCAATTTGTGAAGGACTTGCTGCTATTGATTACCAATATTGATCTTAATTAAATAGCAGTAGATTTTCTTAAGAAAAGGGCAAAGATTTGTTGAAATGCAAACCAATAGCAACTTATTTGCTATTGACGAAGATATCAAAACATTTCAGCGTCACTCGCTTTTTAATGATTATTAAATATACTCACGCTTTCTTGGATCCTTGGCAAAAATAATGCCATCATAAGCGCCTATAAAAATAACTGCTAATAAAAATCACCTGCAAATTGTTGGCATTTATTGGTAGAAGACGAATACAAATAACAGTAGAATGAAGTTAGTTCTGAAGCAACCAATATCTTGACAGAGGATATTCAAAATTGCCCGCCATTGATCTACGTGCAAAAATACTGGAAAACGATTTTTTTGAAAAAAAAAAAAAAAACAAACAATCTTCATTGAAAGCTACGAGTAAATTCAGGCAAAGGAAACTGTATATACCTAGGTAAAAAAATGTGTAGCCATAGCAAGCCGTACGGATTATCTCTCACAATTCGGAGAGCAAAATACAAAACAGATAAAAAAGATCCTCGCCCAAGAAATAAGGCTGACGACGACACTGATACCAATAAAGTAAATCTGCCGCCAATACACATAGTGCCCACTGTTGCCTTGACGGCAACCCAGATAATGATGTTACGGATAATGATAATGAAGACGACGACCAGGAATCTAAAGAAGATCACTTATAAGTAGGAAAAGGGATATACGAGTACGACGCAAATATTAACAAAAAAAAAAAAAAAAAAAAAAAAAAAAAAAAAAAAAAAAATCATTAGACCCATTTTTTTTATAAAAAAGATATTCGCCTTTTGACGGATTTGGGGTAGTTTTGTCTACGTTTTGAAATTTCGCAGATAAGCCGGTACTTTTAGCTAGACAATGTTATTTCCTTGGATTGAAGAAACAGATTTCGCAAAACATCTGAAACTTGCTCTTACAGCATCTAGATGAAAAGTTTTCTTAGGACCCCTGACATAATGTAAGCGCAGAAACTTCATGCAGATGCACATTTTTAACTGGGAACAAAATTGTCAAAGAAATAAACATACTTAAATAAAATGAGCCAGAACAAACATTTACCAAAAAGAGATTCCGGAAAAAGTCATAGCCTTATTATGAGGACACGTGCTTTCTATTAGCCGTTAAATCAGAAGTATATCGAATCACTAGTTGTAAGTGTGAAATCATTATAGTAATTTTGAAACGCATACATCCGGGGGGAATTTGTTTTGCAACATCTATATTGGATAAATCATTGTAATGAGGGGATCTGTCTATGTATGCAAGACAGGGTGGTTCTTTTTTGTGGTACCTGATGTTAATATAAATCTAACAGTTTGTATTAGAAACGTTATTGTCATTAAAGTATAATTTTTACCATGAAGCACTACATGCCAAAAGAACTGAAATCGTTAAATTTTACCTTGAAAAGCAGTTCTCAGGTGTGTTTAAAAAAAAATACCTAAGTCTTACAGTACCAACACCAGTGACCAAATTAAGCACTATCTACTTATGAGACCATTAATGCTCTACATTTTGACCAATATCCAGAAACTGCGCTCAGCAATTTGGCTTGCATCAATCGACTAAATACCTACACCCCTCGATAACTGGTTGAGACACCCCCCTGATTTCCGCGTTTCTCCATAATTTTGTTCCGTGTGTGCTGCAAATATTACTGTTAAGTAATCATTACTTATTTCTAAGAAAAGTCTTATTACCATAAATCCTTCTTTCCTTTAATTTTGTTGGAATCTGTCCCTAATTGCCCGTGACAAGTGGTTGAGAAAGGGTATAAATACTAGTACTTTGGAAGATCAGTTTTGGATTCCATTCGCAGTTTGATTTGTAAGTCAGTTTAAGTGGTTTGATTTAAATCATATGGAGATCCAAAACATTAAAAGAATATACAAAGAGGTATAGTCTGTCAACAAAATTGCAAAGGGATCCAGAAAACTACGGGAAAGTTTTTATACCTGGACGAAAATATAGCTAGACGCAAGCAGATAGGTGATCCTTACTAAGAGAAGCGTCAAATTCTACAGCAATAACATGGGAAATCGCGGTATCAGCAGGGATTTCGAATGTGGACAGAAAACTAAGAACTTGCCAGCGCGTGTGAGCTGAAGAAGAACATCTTCAAGGAAAGCGTTTCAAAAGAAAACCTGCTTGACCCTAGCCAGAAACGTTTTAAGATGGAAGAAACGTTGAAGAACTGTCATCTTCACAGATGAGAAACGCTTTTACCTTGACGGATTTAGTCATTATTTTCATGACTCGTCATGAAAGGACGAGCTGTTTTTAAGATGATGACAACACGGCGGAAGTGGAGTAATGATTTGAGCAGAAATATTATACCAAAATAAGACGAAGAGATCGTGCATCAAGATCAAAAAAAAATTCGGACATAAAATGTCCGATTCTATAGTAACAATTTAAAAGCCAATATTATTTTTCCGTAAATCTTTATTCAATCAAAATAGGATTCGTTAGCATCTATGACATTCTTCCAAAGTGATGCAAGGTCAAATATTCCTTTTTCGTAGAAGTCCTGACTTCTGATGAAATCTTCAAAGGCTTTTATGACCTCTGCTCGTTTCTAAAAGACCTTCTGCCGGCAAAATGAATCCAGATTGCTGAAAAGATGGTAATCCGTTAGGAAAATATCAGGAGAGTACTGTGGATGCGGAAGAATTTCATATCCCAACTGCAACAGTTTTTGCACCGTTACTTGTGAGGTATGGGTTTAACATTTTCATGCAAAAGCATCGGATCGTGCCTATTGACCAACGCAGATTGGTTTTCACCAATTTGGAATGCAATATGTCCTTTATTTCGATCGTAAAGGAAGAGGGTTCGAATTTGAACTACCAATAGCATGGTAAATCATTGCTAGAAAGAAAAAAATGACGGTACTTATAACGAACCCTAAAATTCTCACACGTTAAGCACACGTACCACTTTATTTTATAAAAAAAGAAAATTTAAAGTTCTGGCACAGATGTTCACACGAGAACTTCTTATTTCCAACTGAGCGAAAATCGATCATTTTATGTGGTACAATCCAATTATTGAGAATGTATGGAGGGTAACTCTGCAGAGCTGTCTACCAAGGCGAATGACAATTCAATAACGTAGCAGACCTTAAAGACGCAATTGAAACTGAATGGGACAAGATCCCACCAAAAATAATTAATTTACAATATTAATTAAGAATTAAATTAAATAATTTTTGAAGCGCATTAAACAAAAGTTACGGTCGGGTGCGGTGTAAGCTCTGCAAGAGTCATTGACTCCTACCCTAGCATGGTAATTGCGAGACTACAATTGAGCTGGCATGAAGAACTATTAATGGTTTCAGCAGGACGGCACAACATGTCAATCGATTATTGAAGATCAAGTTCCCTAATCAATTGATTAAAAAAATATATGATTTCGACTGCCCACCACGGCACTCAAAGGTTTTTGCGAATGTTGTGAAGTATTTCCTTTTTTTTTCTTTTATAATTAACTTGCGCTCAAAGGATTTTTCGTACTTTTAAAATATTTGCACACAGCGCGTGCGAAAATTTTCAAACCGCAATTAATAAAGGAAAGTGTACATAACTCAGTTAGTTACCAATGAAAAAAAGTCACTAGAGTCAAAACCTCCTCATTACTATCTGTGTATTGCAGCTATTTTCTGTGGCAGAAGTCAGTCTTCGATATAGTTAAACTTTTTGCGTTCTAAATATACGCAAAGGCAATTGACGATTGATTTTTATTTCTGTTTTTATTTTTATTAAATTTTTTGAACTGGTAGCTCAATTTCTTAGACAGATTTAATGACCCCGAGTAAGGCATTCGTCCCATATAGTAAACCACACACCATAAAATCTCCATCCTAGTGTCAAATCTTCTAAGTTAAGATATGTACATCTGCACTGATGAGCTCTGCTTTTAAAAATTTATCAGCCTCCGATGTCCGATGGATAAAGACACCGTTAAGCTGTATCACTGAATTGAAATGGAAAAAAAAAAATTTAATTGAACTTTCACCAGGAAGGAGTCAATGCAGCATGCGGCGTTTAAAAGATGCTCACCTACATATACGGAACGCTGGTAAATATTCACGTACATAGAGGCAGCAGCTGGTAAATATGATGGTAAGTAGAGAAAGGGCTTCTATTCAGATTTTGGGCAGGCTCATAAATAAAAAAGCCGCTGACTCCAATGACTTGCTCACAGAGATTTATATATACTCGTACAGACGTATGCACGGAATCATCGCTCAAGTTTTGTCTGATGCCTAGAATATCATCATCATATATCAATGCCACATCTACAAAAATGACTATCCTATTTCTTTCAAGAGCTACGGAACTGTCCAATGGAATTTCTAATTTTCTTAAATCCTTTTGCAACACACTAATCGGAAAAGATTAGATTAGATTAGATCCTGGAAAAGACTACCGAGTTTCAAATAATAACCCAAAAAAACTTCTTATCGAATTTAAGGAAACAACATATATAACAAATTTTTTTGCAAGGATTCTGTCAAAAACTAATCCAGTTGTGGCAGGAAATAGCCCATCGGAACTTTTACGAGTTTCTGCCAATTTCAGTAAGATGATGCGTTGAGATATACCATGTACAGCTTTCTCAAAATTAACATCAACTCTATGAATGAAATCAACCATAGAAAACCGCCGAAGACAAATCTGTTGCTCCACTAAACCTTCCAATTCTGCATTCGAATTCTGGACGTTAAGGAAAAACAAAAATTCCCGCATGAATGTAGAAGAATAAGTACTCGTATACAACGGCGAGTTCTATGAGCTGTATTAAAATGTACAGGTAGTCTGAAAAGCAAAAACAACATGGCTTGTCTCATGGCTTGGCTATATCAAGCAAGTGAAAAAGAATCCCTGAATCAATCTCGAAACGAATTCTTTGTCGAAAGCCAAACTTTAATAACAATAAGTCTCTTACATCGTCGCGTATTGTGTCTGACGCAGGGACTCTTCATAAATCAGAAGCCCGCTAATTCTAGAAGTAACTCATTTTATTATAATTACCTGGCCGTTGAAAGAAATCTGTAAAACACTTTCATAGATGAGTCGCATTGTCTTCGACAAATCCTTAATTTTCAACAAAAACGAGTCTTGATTCAAACCAAAAATATTTATCATTATTGATTTTCAATTATCTAAATAAGACTACCGAAATATCTTCAATCAATGATCTGGTATACAATTCGCATACGAAACTGATATTCATATTTAGAAATGCCCCCCAAAATGTAAATCGCAGAAATTAATTGTAATTGGATTCGAAGGAAACTGAAAACTGAACACTTCTCTACTACGGATATAGATTTAATTAGATTTAATTAGACCATAGATACTTTTTTATTTATCCAATTATGTATTGTATACAAGTTTGAATCAACAATATATAACTGAATCCATATATGTACATTATTGCAAGTAGACTATGCATTTTTAACGGTATATAACCTGAAAATCGTGCAATGTATGGAGTTCGGCATTACGATTCTGTAAAAACTAACATCACGTGTCGCACTGATTAACCATCCGGGCTTTTGTGCGCAATGAGTGAAAGGTTTCGGAAAAATTCGTTTATCTGCAAACGTCATCATATTTATCCTTCCGGAATTTTTCAAAAAAATAATATCATTTTCATTCTCTAAATGAAAATAATTTTAAATTGAGGATTTGCAAGATTTCCTAGACTTCCGGCTGGGAGTGTGCTGTACCCGTAATCACTTGTGACTTAATAACAAAATGGAAATAGAAAAAAATAGGGGAAGCATCAGCATCTCCCGGATGTTGAATAAAAACTGCGAAATTCAGCAACAATGCACACGATCGGGCAAAAGGGTGTCGATTATTCATAAAAGACCTAATTGTAAATTCAAGCCCACTTGGAAATAAATGATTTCTGTACATAAATTATGACGCAGGAAATCGTTGGAGTTAGACCTTTTAAATCAAACACAAAATTAGCATGAGAGACGCAGGTCATTGCATTTTTGAGACATTTCAAATCACACGTGACCATTTCAGTAAATTTAAACAAGAAGACTTTACATAGACAAGTCAACCTACATCTTGGTGTGCCTATTTGAAAGAAATATATAAATATAAATAAATGCTATAAGGAGAAGTATCTTTACCTAAAACTTTAATCTGAAAACCGAACCAACTAAAATGGAACCAAAGATCCTTACTATCGGATCACCAACTAGGGCGTAAGGGACGGTAAAAATATTTGAGGAACGAACTTCTTAGCACTGTCAGCATATCGTCCTAATGTGAACGATGAAAACACAAAAATAGGATCTGATATAGTTAAATGAAAAAAAGTATTTGTGACAAGCATTCTACGAATATTGCTTTACGAGAGCAACTGACAAAATGACACAATGACTTGACACTCAAAAATATTATAGTCCGACGGCCCGTAGTGACCATGGCTTAGTTAGCTTGTCCTTTCATTCACTGTGTTCTTCGTCTTGTCACTTTGTGTGCTGAATCAGAGTGCCACGGTTTTTACCGACTCCGTACATCGAAAGAAAGTCTGTTTTTCAGCGTATTACTAGGTGGGGAAGAAAGAAAAAAAATTTTAAATGTTTTTTTTTTTTATTTTATTCAATACAGTCCTCTTTTAGTTTGATACACTTATTCCAGCGATTTTCCAACTTCTTGATCCCGTCCGAAAAGTCATTTTCCGGTAGGTCTGCAAAATACTCCTACGTGGCGTCGATGATTTCCTCGCGTAAGCTGAATTTTTTATTGATGAGCCATCTTTTGGGGTTTAGGAAGAGATAATAGTCCGAGGGAGCCAAATCGGGCGATTACGGTGGATGCAACAACAATTAGAGCCGTAAGTCATTGATTTTAGCCGTGGTGGCGATGCTCTTGTGCGCCGGTGCATTGTATTTCAAAAACAAAATTTTTTTTCGCTTCATGTGAGGCCGTTTTGCAGCATTTTCGGTCTTCAATCGCTCCAATAATGCACAGTTATACTCGCTGTTGATGGTTTTATCTTTTTCGAGGTAGTCCACGAAGAGTATGCCATGACAATCCCAGAAAACCGACGCCATAATCTTTCCGACCCATCGAGCCTCCCTCGGCCGCTTCGGAGAACTCGTGCCAGCTTCAGTCCATTACCGGGCACTCATTCTTTTCTCTGGAGTGTAATAGTTGATCCAAGCTTCATCAACAGTTACCAATCGACGCCAAAAGTCAACCCGATTTTGCATCAGAAAGTCCAAACACTATTTCGAAGTGCTCTCGCGTTCGTGTCATTGGTCAGGAGTGAGTATGCGCGGCACCCAGCGGTAGGATAACCTTTTCATATGCAGAATATTGCCCAAAATATGGCGTGTGCGCTCAGTACTAATCTTTGTGGTATCTGCTAGCCCACGCACCTTCACTTTCCGGTCAGCCAACACCATTTCATGCATTTTTTTTACATTGTACTCTGTAACCGCATCGGAGGGTCTGGCGGTGCGGACTTGATCGGTAGTGGAGTTGCGGCCACCACGAAACTCTCGAAACCAATATTGGACGGTTTAATCTGACGGAGTATTAGCCCCATAATATTTATCCAACTTTTCTTTTGTTTCCTTCGCCGTTTTGCCTCTCAAAAAATAATGTTTTATGAGAGAACGAAAATCGTTTTTGACCATACTCAACATGATGCCAAACACGTCAACAACAATCAGCTGTCAAAACAAAACTAAAGACAGTATCGCACTGAAATTTGGCATGTCTGCCTAAATATGAACGGACTTTAAGATGAAAAAGGCATTGATGAAAATGTTGCAGATATCAGAAGGACTGTATGCCATGTACACGTAGTCCGAAAAGCAAGAGAGGCTCAAGTTGCAGCCGAGGTTCAAAGAAAGAGCCAAAAAGACCAACAAATAAATGACGATCCCAATCCCAATCCCACTAGCGGTGCAAAAGCATTCTAGATCCGTGGATCTATCATTAAATGTATTTATACTGTGTAGAAAACTTTCGCGCTTTCTTTCCGTAACCACCTTTCACAACGATTTCACGATCTTAATACTTCTCTCGCTACTTTTCTATGGCTCGAATTCAAAAGGCAAATACAAATTTAATAATTTATTAAATCACGGATTCAACAGTATATGTGTAGGCGTTATTGGCGAAATATTTGACCCATGACAAGTGTTATTCAAAATGAAACCACCCGGATGACGTCAAATGGTGCAATCGAAAGCTTCGGGTCATATTGTGTGACAATCCATTCTTTCAAAAAGTCCTGAAAGCTACTTTACTATAGGCCAATGTAGTGGTGTTGCTTTGTACAATTTAAAGCAAGTATATATACAAAAATGTGAACACGTATTGCAAATTGTACATACGTTCGTAACGACGTACATCTTTGCATCTTATATTTATGACAGAATAAATAAAATTACCCTAAGATAGGATAATGGACATTTTCATATCCATGTGTTCTCGTTCAAACAAATCTAACAGTACCTACAAGTAGTTAACGTTTCTTAATGAATTGTGCACACGTTCTCTTATGTGCAGCGTACCCTTTTCAAGTCAGCACACTCGTATATACCTACATCAAAAAGTTATATCACTCATATAATTAAGACGTATCTAACTGTTGCGAGGATTTAAGATGACAGGCAATGGGAACACCAATACGAGTATGTATTGCCAAATTAAAATTACACGGATTAACATTCTTTCACTCTGTCCTTTTTGCTTTGATGTTGCTTATCGGCGCGACGAATTGTGTTCTATGTGCATGACGACGTTTGGTTTTCTTTTTAATTCTTTTTTGTAGCTGCCCCCGCAAAAGGGAGAGTGAATGAATGGTGAGAGATCATTGAGACTTGAAAATTACTTCATATGGCAATTTACCATCGTATGCCAGTCGCATAACGAATTTTACCTTGAAAAGTGCACTAAATACAGATTTAAACGCCTATGATATAAATCGACAACGTTCGCCAATTAAACTTTCCAACCCCTGACAATGGGCTGTTGACTGTGGTGCTGACGCTTCCACTGACGACGGCATCGTCATCGTCGCTGTCGTTTGTTCTTGTATTGCTTGTGCGCTGCTTATTTGACTGAGGGGTATTGATAAAAAAAAAAAATCCCAAAAACGTGTTCAGCGCCACGCACTGCAATCAGTTAAAAACCGAAAAAATTTGCACTGATTCACAGTGGCCAGAGTTCCCAGTTCCGAATTATACGAGTTCAAAATCCTGAGTCTTAACATAAGTCCAAAGGTCCTACATACTCAAATTTAGGAATTCTCAATTTCTATGAGTTCCGAGTTCCGAAATTTGGGTGTGCATTGTGCACATTAACACGGCCAAAGTAAGAAATTTTCCAATTCTTACGGCAGCGGTCCTATTTTTGTACATACCACCTCTCGAATGGGACGGTATACCAAGTACTTGTAAAATTTATGCCATCCGCAAGTTACGAGTAAATATTTGATTTTTTTTTTTTTATTTTTTTATTTTTTTTTTTTTCTGTAGAAATTGTCATTATCCTTATTCGTCGTTTTCTCGATTATTTTTGTGGTGTTGTTAACTGTGGTGGTAGTGGTGTTAGTGGCGCTAGCCTACACCTACAACTCTGTTGTTCATTTCGTTTTCGTTCACCACCTTATTCGATGTGGTGTCGTTGCCGTTGTTGCCGTTGTTGCCGCCGTTGCCATCGCTGCTGGCACTGGTACTGGTGTTGCTGTAGTTCTCTTACAAAACTGACGAAATTGCTCATAAACAGCGCGTGTGCTGTTAAAGGAAATATGTACATATTCGTACACACGAATATGTACATATATGTATATTTATCAAGTCGTAGCTTTGGTCTATGCCATGGCAATAGCTACCACGGATCGATATCCCTTTCTCCAGCAACTAAAAAAAGGACTCTGGTTTCTTTTTATAAAAAACTTATTAAATGTCTGCTTACAAAACGAATGAAATAGAATGAAATGATTCGTCGTACTTGAAAGTATGACACGTGCCATAGACATCAATTGCTTGAGCGTCGTCATTCCCTAATTCATTTTTTTTTATATCATGAGTGCAAGGATTATACAAATTTGGATGCAAGCTAAATATGTACACTTTTTAGTGTCTTAATTGGGTATTTGAGGAGAGAATGTTTCCATGTGTCAACTACATCGATTTAATTATGATATCATTCCTGATGTTGTATGCTTAGGTTGACGGGTGTTGACAGATGGGTTGGATAGAGGAGGATACCATTAACCAGTTAAAATGGATGGCCGGTTGACCCATTGGCTGGTTGGCTGGATGGACGATCAGCGGCATTGAGTTTAAGTGGTGTATAAATATATTTTAATTATTTTATAAGAAGACAAATATTTGCTTAAGTCAGTTGTGTTTACGTACAAATTTTTTAAAGCATTTGCTGGTTTAGATGTAAACACAACTATGTCCCTTAGTCTCGAAACGTTTCTCTTTAAGAGATGTAAGTCAATAGTATCTTAGTTCTTTGAAACGGTAGTGAGAGGTCTTAAGGATTCCTTTAAGTGAAGGGTACTAGGTTGGTAAAATTGGACTGGATTTACTACTGATGTTCATGTAGAGTAACATTTTAATCCTAATGACATTCTATGTGGTTTTATCAAAGCCTATTTGACCAAAGCCTCAAATCAAAGCTCATGAAAATTTCCATTTCATATTCATCGATCAGGAAAAGGCTTGTTTAGGACACAGTCCCGACATATCTATGGTGGGCCTTGTCAAGAAAGTAACACAGACCTTTATGTACATCTTTGTATTCGTAGGATTGATAAACATATGATATTTAAGGTGGTAGTAAAAAGAAGAGTTAAATGAAAAATAATTGTATTGCTGAAATGCAAAATTATCAACAAGCTCTTGACCTTACTGAGCTCGCAAACTTAGTAATCAGATGCATGTGCTAGACAGACTCATCTTAAAATTAGTCTCCGCCTTTAGTTATTCCGGGACCCTTTCTTTAACGTTTTTTATTACATCATCAAGTAGATAATATGGGTATCAGTGCATTGGTTCAGTGTTTTTACGAAAACTTTATAGAGTTGACGACAAAATGTGATGCCACAAGTACGATAACTTTGGCGCCAAGAATTCATAACGGTATTTTGTAGAGGAGTTTAAAACTAGCATTTTTTACTATGGGAGGGGGGAGTCCATCTCGTCCCGTTTAGGAGTTATGGACAATTTAAAAACAAAATTATTTAAAAAAAAAACGGTAATACTTACAATAAAGTACTATACAGAATATGAAAGCCCGAAACTTGCTCTTTAATATAAAATTTATATGAAATTATTCGTGTGATTAGTTTTTGAATAATTCACATTCAAACTCAAATTCTTGGTAAAAAATTAAAAAAATAAATTGTTTTTAATAATATTACTCAAAATTGTGAAATAATGTGTCAAATTGTTTTTTTGTATTCAATGCGCGTATTAATTTTGAATCGAACACAAAAAACCGCATGGCTTTATGTCCTCTAGTTTTTGAGCAAATTGAAATTGAAATTACTACTTTAGTTTTGTTTTTTGGCATTTAATATATGTACGTAGTCTTCCTTTGAATAAGTTAATGAGTATTATTTAAACATCTCGCAGACGCCTACATAAATAGTTTTCTTAATTAAGAGTACACGGGTGACCCGCTTCGCGGCTGGTCCCGCTCACGCAACTTCGTTGCTCTCTCGGGGTATGTGCTTTTCGTCAGGCAGGCGCCTATGTCATCAATACTCTTCATCCACAGTACTCATCACAAAATTACAAAGCTCCCATTAATAACAATGTTTCACTAATTCGTATTATAGAAAATTTACACGTTCCAATGTTGCAGTAAATTATTTACTTTGCGAAATATCTATGTTTGTACGTATGTAATATGTAATGCACTTGATAATGATGCAAAAATATAACCGAACAAACGTTTGGCTTTTATACCGTTATTTCTTTTTGTGATAAGGCGTGTAGCTATTGATATTTACAAAGATTACTCTGTGTTCAACCGTAGTGCGATTCAAGTGATATTTTTTGTGAATAAGCAATGACGGCTAAGCATCCTCTAATCCATCCTAAACTAAATAACTTCTTAATGTTTTGTTCGTTATGAGATTTGGTGTTGACCAACGAAAGAAGCATTGAATTTTTAGAAGAATCTGATTTAATTCCCACTAAAACATCCATTCGCCCACTGTGTTGCAACTTACCTATGAAGGTAGAAAAGTGTAGAAATGTAAAGTTCGGTTGGATGTGGCGATGCTCAAAGAAAAGCTCTAAAAAAAAGGTAACAAAAATTGTAGAAATACAATCAACCCATCTATCGGTACATTTTCCCATGGACCTCAATGTCGGCTAGAGATTCGGGAGGTGCTGGCAATAATTATCGCCTGTAAACACGGTTTTTCAGGTAAATTAATTAAACCTTAAGCTACAACCTAAGGATTTTTTAAAAATATTATTATGTTACATGTATGTTATTATTTTAAAATTAGCATATAATCGCTTGGCGCCATCACGACGATAAAAGTGAGCTTAGTAAATCTTATATAATAGATTACTATAACTATAGTCGTGAAATAGCCGAAATAATAGAATCTCACGTCGATGTTAACATTGGCGGCGAAGGAAAAACTGTGCAAATCGACGAGACCTTTCTTAAAAAAAGGAAATACCACAGAGGCCGTGTAACCGAACAAATGAAAATCGTAGTGTTGGGGTTATTTTGTAAAGAAGATAAGGTCGGACGCTTCTTTAAAGTGAACTCCAAAAGTAAAGAAGACTTGTGGCCTGATATACACATATACGTTAAGCCCAACAGTAGTCGTATTTGTACCGAAAGCGCACGCAAATATATAGGTATTGAGAAAATGTTCCCTACTTCTACGGCTGAAGTAGAAATTACAAACCACAGCAAAGGTGAATATGTTGACAAGACCGATGCAACCAATACTATATATGATCTTCAGAATCAGAACAAGCTTCTGAAAAAATCAATTTTATGCCGCAATACAACGCAGCACCTTCACCAATATATGGCACTTTTCTTTTGCCGGAAATACTGCCTTGAAAAAAAAATTATAAGGACGACATAAGCTCCCAAATCATGGAATTTTTAATTGACGTAAAAAAAAGTTTACACAGGTTTTGTCAAAGGTAAAGAATGTGTGGGTTCGCAACTGAAGGACTTCGACCCTCCGAACGTTCACAATGAGCACTTAGAGGGTATTTTACCTCTGCTCTCCACCATCATTGACGAACTCAACGAACTCGACATTGACACCAGTACGGACGATGACTTCAATGACGAAACTTACATACCTTTTTAATATGTACTCGTACATTGAACATTTAATTGACTACACCTAACTTACTCACAAACTGACTGACTAGGACGCGGAATGCAATGCAAATCTACCACCTCGTGGTGCATTCTGGTTCAAGCTAAATGATTTGCTATACTTTACTTACAAATCAATATTAATTTTCAAAGTGAGATCACCATAAATATCAAAAAAATTTTTAATAATATTGATTTAAAAAAATTTTTTTTTTCATTTTTTACCAAAAATTTATTATAAATTATAATTATTATATATTATAAATTATTCAAAAACTATTCACACAAATAATTTGATGTAACTTTTATATCAAGGAGCAAATTTTAGGCTTTCAAATCCTGTATAGTACTTTATTATAAGTGTTGCCGTTGTTTTTTTTAATAATTTCTTTCCCATTTTAAGTCATTTTTTTTCTAAAATTGCCCCTAACTCATAAACGGGGCAAGATAGACCCCTCCTACCATGGTAAAAAATGCTAGTTTTAACCCCTCTACAAAATACCGTTATCAATTCTTGGCGCCAAAGATATCGTACTCTCCCCAAAGTGATGTATCGTGGCATCTATTAGTAACATTGATCGTACACACTGAAAATGCAACAAGCTAGTCATGGAGCGCATGCTGTGTGCTGACCTTGTATTGAGACAGAATGAGGAAATAGGAATATATGTGTTTCAATCGCTTTGTCTGAAAAGCGATAGTTTTACCTACTTTTTCATTTTAATAGTACAATTTCCATAATTTTTTTTCTCGTAAATGTGAACTTTTTATAGAGAAAAACGTATTGAAATCTTTATTCGTTTGTGATCAGATTGCCAATAAATACAAGACATCAGATAAATTTCTAAAACCGTGTCTATCGTGGTTTAGAATCAAGCTTACTGAACAAATTTAACTCGCTACTTTTGGATGTCGAAAACTGTTTAACTAACAAACTGTCTGAAGAAATTGATTTCCTTAATAACAGGGTGCAACAATTCGAAAGCGAAGGAGAATGGGGTAGGAAAGAAAGAAAGATACGGACGTGCGTTGAATTCTTGATCACCGAAGTGGGCTTGAGGTTGTACCGACGATCATTCATCAGACGGGTGTTACGGTTAAAAGCTTGAAAGGGCGTAATGCTATTGGGGGTTCCTTGGCAGTGAGATCGACGTGGAGTCAGGAATCAAAAAACCTAGGATTTCGACCACCACCCGAGGTATAAAAACTATATGTTCAGTTGTTTTTGCAAGACGGACAAGATTTCGGTTCTTTACAAATAGGTAAATTTTTAGAGTAATTTAACAATATATAAACGAAGAGGGCTTCATGTTCATTGAGAATTTTTAGCATTTCACGAAGATGTTATCATTTGAATGGAGACCTACATATAAAAATCTGACTTTACTCCTGTGTTTATGCTCGCCCGATTCTGTTCATTTTAAAGTGTTGATTTATGATCAACTCTCTGCTGAAGGTGAAACTGATCTCTTTCTCCCCTTTTGGGAAACTTCTTTTCTATCAAAAAAATAATACAACAATAAACAACATTCTTCATGTCTACTTCTTAATAAACGATCTTTTTAACGTATATGGTGTGTTCCCACTGATTTACTTCTGAGGTAAACCAAAAGGAAACTATTTGTTTTATAGAACCATAAATTACTCTTCATATGAACAAAAGGACAAAGAAAATATGGTTTCTGCTCAAATTAAGTACTGAGTGAAATCGTAAATAATATATCATATGAGCAAAAATAGTCAACCAAGGGCTAGTCCCAAGTTCTCTTTTATTCCAGACAGTAATATTTTATTCAGCCTCGTTTATAAATTTTGAGGTAAACCCAAAAGCGGATATTGTACATCATATTTGAGCTCTCAAGTCGAACACGATTGGAAGGGATGGATACAATTGATCTTCAAAAGACTTCCTCATACTTTCTCATATTATAAGATGTATCTCCGATATTTTTCGATTGCTGGAAAAAGCTAATCCCTCTCCGATCTTCAATTTTCGTCCCTAAGTATCATATTTTGCTGTGCTGTACAACTTATGCAATATTTTCTGGTCTTAAAGGCAAAGAAATGAGTTGGTTTACATCGTTCTTAAGAACTGGGTTACAGAGAACAATATCAACAACTGTCGGTGGGCCCCAATGTTCTATTTTCAAAGCTTTGCTCTTCAACATAGTTTTATTGTTGTTAAGAGGACAAAGAAGTTATGGTAGAAATACTGTTCCTATTAATTTGCACAGCAGTGTATATATATTAGCGATATAAATTCCCAGTGCAGATTCACACAGATAAAAACCTTGAAAAATGGTGTTAATAAAATGCAGTCCTATGTACATATTTTAATTATATGAATAAGAGCACATAAACTTAAATTGAATATCAGTAATTCTATGTGTATGGTGCTGAAACATCGAGCTGAAACATTATTTTCGCATCATAGGAACAGGTTGAGCAAATAAAGTATCTAAGAGTAGGAGTAAAAAGTATAACTTTTTATCAAGATACCAAGTAGAATCTTACTATTCCAAATTATTTTGTGATCTGATAGCATTACGAACTGTTGTGTTTAAGAAGGATAAAACGTTCCTTATCTTGAGCATAGTATGTATTGTAGGTCTTTATTTTTATGAAGCTCCTTTATTTTTAAACAGTCTTCAACTATGTAGTGTTTATTTTTACCAATTACAGAATTTCCATTTTTTTTACAATTCTTTGACTTAACGGTAAAACGGGGCCTTCCTCTTTTCATGCTAACATTTGAAAAAACAGAGAATATCCAAAAAATATACGACATAAAAGCAATCCTCAATATCGTCATTAAAAACACAAAATTAATTCAGCAGTGCAAACGTTGCCAGGGGTTTAACCACACGCAAGCATATTGGCAAAGAAAACCGCGTTGCGTCAAATGGGCAGGAACCCATCTCTTTAAGGATTGTATTGTTAGCAGACAAACCCCTGGGATCTGTGTTAACATAAAGGGAAACATGTAGCTAATATCTGAGGATGTGAAGTAGCAAGAGAGCTGCAAAACAGACGAGATAAGTTGCTCAAGGCGTAAAACGATCAATCAAAATTTGTGCCCCGAAAAGAACTAACAACTAGCACGTACTAAAACCCACTGGTTGAGTATGCACTGGCCCCGAATCAGGAGACTTTTTATTTCAATTATTTTTCATTATACTCGCGAAACTTGAGCAGCAAAACAAAGTAAAAAACGACCTTACCTAAAAGAAATAAAGGAAGGAAAACTAAAATTACTTAATTGTAATGCTAACGGCGTTTTAGATAAATTCAATGAATTAGTGTTATTGTTTGTTTAATTTCCGAAACCCATTTGAAAAATGGGTTTTAAAGATTACTACGCGTATCACCAATGCTATAGGCAGATCCTCCTTACATATCAAATAGATGATCGAGCATAACGAAGATATAAAAGTAGAGCTCGAGCCTGTGCAATTAATTGCCGTACGTGTAAAAACCCAACGCAATATATTTATATCGCTTGGATCTGTTTTTATAATTGACGGTGACTTTAATGCTAAACAAACTTTTTAGGGCTCAAGATGTGTTTCCCAAGTAGGTAAATTGGTTTATGAAGCTGGTATGGAACACAATTGTAACTTCCGTTCGACGGATAAGCCGACTTATTGGCCGACAGACACAATGAAAATACCCGATCTTGTCGATTTTTTCGTTTTTAAAGGATTTTCTAACAATTATATAAAAGTTGATGAAAGCTTCGATCTTTATAGTCATACTGGTTATGAGTGACACTCTCATCAAAAAACAAAAACCGCTTCCACTAACCGAAAGAATTACCAATTTGGAAAGATTCAGGAAGGAAATCGAAGACAACGTTTAACTTGAAATCGAAGTTGACTACTTCGTGGAAATTGTTCAACTACAAAAAACGGCGAAAAATAGCACAAATTACCCGCCAGATATAAAAGAAATAGTAAGGGAAGAGAGGAAAGCACGCAAGAAATGGCAATTTACTCGAGCTCCGAAAGATAAAAGACGTCTAAATAAACTTTGTATGCTGCTCAACGAGACTCTAAAAAACCACAAAAAATGCGTAGTATATATGTATGTCTAAAACTTGACGGAAACCATTCACTCGCTTTGGAAAGCATTTAAAGGCTTCAAAAGGCCCAAAACTTCAGCGTCACCAATTAAAATCGATAACAACGAATAGGCGAAGGAGGAAAAGGAGAAATCGTAGCTCTTCGTGGATTATCTAGAAGATACTTTTAAGACCTTTGATGGGCAAATACTAGTATACTGTACTAGTATATCAGAAAGGGTATCTGATAACTTTACAATAGTAAACGCAACTTTTGCTGAAATAAGGAATATTATAAGGAACTTAAAGCCCGGATACGACCTGATAACTTGAGAAATCCTTAAAATGCTGCCCTTAAAAGCAATTATTAAGCGTTAACTTATTATTAACTCGGCTTTTAGGCTAGAATACGTTCCGTGCTGATGGAAAGTTGCAGAAGTAATTATGGTGCTAAAACCAGATAAACCTTCGATTGATAAAAATCGTATAGACCGATTTCTCTCCTTCCGATTCTGTCAAACATTTTTGAGAGGGTCCTGCTCAAACGTTTAATGCCAATTATTGAAGACAAAAATCTTACCCAAACCATCAGTTTGGATTTCGGATTAAGCTTTCAACTCTGAAAGAGAAAAGGATTTGCTCAAGCGTATTTCTTGACGTCTCACAAGCCTTTGACAGGGTTTGGCAATAAGGTTTAAAGCTAAAATTACGGCAAATTTTGTCATCAAAGCTTTGCAAAATATTGACTTAGTATCTTGAAAATATAATTTTTCGTGTATCGCAGTTTAAAGAAGATATTTTCCGGTGTACCGCAGGGAAGTGTGCTCGGTCCACTCCAGTATATCTTATATACAAGAGATATACCACACGTCGAGGGTACTGTTCTTGCCACCTTTGCTGACGACACTGCCATTTTAGCTGTCGGAAAAACAAAAGAAAAATCAACGGCGAAACTGTAAAGCGTTTTTAAAAAAGTATATGACTGGTCAAAGTTCTGGCGAATCGTTCTCAACGAGACCAAGGAAACTTTGCTTACAGAAAAATAAGTCACCTGCCCATCCACATAAACTCGGTCTGTATTCCGTTTGCTAATGAGGCTAAATATTTGGGCATAACACTCGATGCAAAGCTCAAATGGAAGACTCACCTGAAAAAGAAACGTAAAGAGCTACAAACTTAATACAGAGAAATGTACTGGCTACTTGGTAAATATTCCAAGCTTAACGTAGAAAACAAGCTGTTTTTATATAATTTTATATAAGCAGGTGCTAAAACCGGTGTTGACTTATGGTATGCAACACTGGTGTTGTAGGTAAAAAAAAAAGCGGAATATTTAGGATCTTTCAATGGAAAGTCACCTTCCAAACGAGTTTATATTGTAAAGAAAAAACTGCTTGATAAGTTTTACTTAGTTACGGTATTCAACATAATTATCAAAGGGAGGTGTTTTTAGTGAGTAAGAATCTCACACTACTATGAGCACGCGCTTGCGATCCTCATAGTGCCTGATGGAAGATTTTCACCTACTCGGGAAAGAAAATGTTTGCACTTATATTGATAACTGATTTATTTTTGATAAAGACATTCAATGTTTGCCGATTGTCCCTTTTATTTTCTCCACGATACGAGTAAAAGGAAGTACCACTTTCACCATTTTCCTAAAATCAATTAAATGATAAGATCAATCGAGAGTGTCTGTTTACAAAATAAACGTAACATTAACCCTAGAACCGCACATACGTAACATACACAGCTCAACTTTAATACTCAATAGAATATCACGTTCAATCGTTCGTCACTAAATGGTCATCTTCCACAGGGCAAGGATTTCAAATAAATAATACAACAGACATCGAAACAAATGATTTTGTTTAAAGATAATCTAAACTACACTCTAATTTGTCATTGGTATTGATGAATTGGTTCGTGTACAATCAACCTCCACCAACAATAGTGATTCGGTTAAGTAAATCTGGGATTGTCTTCACGGAAACTTGTTAACTATAATATCATAAACCACTCTTACATGTACTCGTATCCGTATTCGTATCGTATATTGTACTCGTATCTCCCACCTTTTTGGTCATGTTCTCGTATGATCAGCATTACGAAGCGACGGGAATGCATTTGAGTGGTTTAATTAAGTGGCGATTTTGAATTATCTCCAGCTGTGCCGCTTCAAAATAGACTGACTAAAGGAAAACATGAGGCGAAAAGGGAAAGGAATTCAACTAAAATGGATTATAAGGCGATATCCTGCTAGGTTTCAATTAAATTTAAATATTTTTTTTTCAACTGAACAGTTTTGAAAATCCCTTGGTTGCTTTTGAAAATTCACAAGAAAACATCAAACGTTGATAGATACGTTAACTATTTTTCACTTGATTAAACTAGTATTTTGTATGTACTGAGCTTAGTAGCAATTTAAAATTGATTTGTTTCCTCACCCTTCTAACCATTTTGCTTCACATGAAATATCCATATTTTTTTTTTTTTGCAAAAAAAAAAAACACAAAAACTGTTTTTTTTTTTTTCTTATACATCTAGATATAGAAATCTTGCTATAGGAGCAATAATGATTGGCTTATACCTGCATGCGGCATTTTCCAAAACGTATCAATACCATCCCGTGTTAACGGGTGCTGCAAGCCGGCCGATCCAATCAGTTTGATATTTTTTTATTTTATCTTTTCGTTCAATTAATAAATATCAGCTAATCTATTTAAGGTGAGAGAAAAGAAACAAACAAAATATTCACTTAAAGCGATAGAATTTCGAAATGAATTTTCGTTTGCATGTCATAATTTAGGTAAATTTTAACAAACAACAAACAAAAAAAAAACAAAAGAAGGCAAATCAACAATCAAACCCACGTCACACAGTAACAATGGACCGCCAAGTAATATGAACACCTGAAAAGAAAAAAAAAATCAGTTAAAAGATTGTATATCTACAGTCAGTAAGCATTTCGATATTGAACATTTTTGTTGAAGATATTCTATAGGCTAAACCATCCAAACTATATAGCCTAGATACTAAAATTAAATCTGTATGTAGATAGAGAGACATGTTTCTATTTATCTTTTGTTTTGAGGGTGTACTGATGAGCATTCATAACGAGACAGGCGATTTCTATGGAGCATTGGTGATGGAAATTGCTATAAAACAGAGTGAGATACGAGACATTACGTCGGTGTTCCAGGATGTCAAGTAGTAAGATACCTATGAATCAAGTTTGGGTAATTATTAACCTGGTTTTTTTTTTGGCGGAAATGCCAAACCCTAGTTGTTAATGAAATATCTAATCTAAAAACGGAAGCAATAAAAGCCACTGCGGATAATATGGCCACCGCTAGGTTCCTCCCAACGATCAGTGAAATTCTAAACTATGCCTTTAGAATCATTGGAGACTGGGCCAAGCTCAGAGCTTGTTCTATTCACACATACAGGAATAATTTGACCTTCCTGCGGTAGGTAGGATAACCCTCCGACTATTAAACAGTGCTAAATACCTAGGTATCATAAAAGATAGTAAACTGAGTTGGAATATCAATGATCGCCTTCTTTGCTTGCAGCTGTAATTTGGGAGAAAATGAAGACGTAACTTCAAGACTGCCCTATGGATGCTATGGAAGGCTTTTGTCTAGTACGGTGGCAATCAAAAAATTAATCTAGCCAACTTAAAGTACAGAGGATGGCTTGTATAGGCACGACGACTCCAACGGCGGGACTAGAAAATGTACTTGATCTCTTGCCCCTAGATCTATACATGCAAGAATCTGCAGCGAAAGTGCTCTAAGATTGAGTCAGCTTATTGGGAAAAAAGCAAACCCGAAAGGTCACGCCTCCTTACAAGTGTACTAGGTTTATGGTTCAATACAGACTATGTAACAGGATATCCCATTCGTTAGCATTTCCCCAAGCAGACAGGAATGGGAAAGGGACCAACCTGCGAAACCAAAGATTCTCTTGAAAAGCAGAGCTGAACTATATGTTTTTTGGATTACTCACAGGCTATAATCCCCTGTATACAGAGGCCATAGGGACATAGGTTGAAGGGAGGATACCTCGTGGCAAGGAACTTTCGGAAGTTATTACTTCTACGACCTCTCAGAACTATCCGCTGCTTCACTTACATTTATTTTCAGATTCACGGATGCAACAAGATGGCTTAGACCCGCCCAGGGACCAAACGGCAACCATCCAAAACTAGGAACTGCAATCGAATTCCACCATCCGGGCATCACAATGAGTTTACATTGACCTAATTGCGATGAGGTATAGAATAGATTCGGCTTAACATACCTCATCAATCCGTTAACCTAACCTAACCTAATTAGTTAGGGAACAGCAATTTTTTGCATATTTTGCTAACTTTTGCGCTCCAAAAGCTTATGTTTGTTGGCACAATGGCATGGCAAGTTAAAAGCTTTTAGTTGAAGAATGCGATTTCCTCCATAGTTATCTGTTGGTGTGCATTCATACTTGCAAGGTATTCAGATTATTCTACACCTGACATAAACTTTTATAAATTTCTCCTCCATGAAATTTACGTTACCAGCTCGTGCACAATTACAGAAAGTTGATTTATTCAATTTCTGTTCTTGTGTAATCAGCAGACACAACACAGTATTTTGCATTAATTAACTGAAAATGTAACGCTTCGAACAATTGATTTTAACATTAATCGATCAATACATTGCAAAAGGGGTTTGCATGCGTGTCAAACATCTCTCGGATGAATGGAGATTTCCCGATTCTCTGAATTTCTGGATTTCTGAAGCTCTGACACTCTGAAATCGCTCTGTCATGAACACTTGTTGTGTTCCAAAATGCTGAAAAGCATGATACGGTCTGTATTGATATCTATCCACCGAAACAAATTTCAACAATAATGCTTTGTGAGCAGTAGGTATACGAGGTCGTATGTATGGGTACTCGTTCAGTGCTGCCGTGCCACCCCTTTCACACACAATCCACGATTCAAGAACTTTCGATTTGATATGTTTGTACGTCGAGAACTAAATGTCCCTAAATGTTCACTGTGGGAAATTTATAATGTGTATTGTGTATATATGTATGTGCTCACATATATACTCGTATGTTAGTTTATGAGTGCTCGAAAATTTATTTATTTTTTATTTTATTATAATTTTTTTATTTTTGTTTCATAGACTCAAGTCAAGGGGTAGTTTCTGTAGTGGTAGTGGGGTGCAGTATAGAGAGTGAATTTTATAGTAAACATGTATGTATACATTCGCACAGATATCATTAACTTCTTTCATAGATTAGTCACACTCAAGATGATATCACTCCGTTTCAAAGGGGAAAACAAGTGATGCTTTCTGATTACGCGTGTAAAATTGTTTGCGTAATAAATACTCGTCACTCGTAAAAGTGTTAAAATTAATAAATCCCTCAAATTTAGGAAAATACAAAAAACAGAAAAAAAAACATCTCTTTCTAATGCGGATTGGAATTGTTCGTTTCTCATACGTTCTGAAAAAATGATTAAAAAAGACGTTATCTTCAATTGCTTCCAATTAAAATACAAAAATAACTCATAAGAGGAACTTGTTTCTTTTCCACTCCCACACCTATTTTTTTCCATTGAAAAGGATCAAATGAAATAAAATTCTACCAATGTCCTCGTAATTCGCATCAAAAAAAAAAAAAACCACTTGTATACACAATATTAACAGGAACGCGGGTGTACTTGTACAATAAAAGTTCCTTGATTTTTCATACACGTATAATGCAGTCAAGTTTTAGTCTGTTGGCTGGCATTTTCATTTTTAATTTTTTTGCACAAAAAGGTTGAAGAACACATATGAAAGGCGTTCAGCTTTGATCCCTCTATGCCTCTACATTATGAACAGATCAAAGGAATATAAATTATATTTTAAGTTTTTTTTTTTTTTCTGCAACAATACACGAAGCGACGGTAAAAGTCCCAAGTCAATGATAAAAGAGAAATAATTAAATATAATTAAGTATGGCAGCAGCAAGTGCTTGAGACAGTTTTGATTTTGAAAAAAGTGAGATGAAATTTCCGGAATACTTCCTAGTTTTATGAGTAAGTCAACCACAACAGTCCGTTCAAAACATCATTCTATGAAAAAAGGCAAAAATACTCCTATATTTCTGCATATCGAAATGTGTAGACTTCTTGTCTACGCTGCAAATGTATTGTATCCTACCACATGATTGTAAGGGCATGCCTACTATTTGCTTCGATATACAAACAATAGCATTTTTACAGCGTGGCTTTGCAAACGATCGCAGTCTAAGAAGTAGCGATCGGCGTAAGGCATGCCTCTCCAGTATTCTGGACGTCCAAACCTTTCGCACAACCAACGTGCGATAGCGGATTTCCCAAGCGCCGCAACAAAAAAGTACTACTGTGAGAAAATATAGCGTGGAAAAGCTAAAATGATAAGAAACCGCCAGAATCTTTGCCGAACGCGTATTGCGAAAGCAACAAGTACCAAAAACCAGTAGTAACGTTGCCAATAGGAAAAAAAATATGTTAAAGCAAAAAGTCCCGTCCAGAAACCTGTAGATATGAAGAAGAAAACCGTATCTGTCTGTCAAAGTCAGTCAATATGGAAAAATCTCTTCTGCAGAGTGTAAAACAGCGACGAAGGCCATGCAGAATAGACGATGATTCAATTTAGACAATGATTGATGACCTGACCAAAACGAACTAAGGATAGCAATATCTAAGCTCTCCAAGACGTGGCGGCTTACCGGCCGAGGTATTCAAAGATGCTGAATAGCATATACCAGCCCATCAGTGCGGTTTCAGCCCTGGAAAGCCCACAATCGTTTAAACTTTCACACTTCGGCAGATCCTGGAAAAACTAAAGTTCAAATCGATACCCACTTTCATTTAAACGATTTTAAGGCCGCGTATGACAGCATCTATAGAGACGAGCTATAGAGAGCAATGTCTTGTTTTGGCATCCTGTCAAACTGATCCATTTGTGCAGGATAATGATGGAGAATACAAGCTGCTCCATCAAGGTCGTTAAATAACTTACAGAGAGGATTTCTTTTACATCATTCTTTAAAGAATAGCGCAAAACACGCGCACCAACATAAGAGGCACAATATATCAAAACAATCTTTGTTTCTTTGGGCTAAGAAGGCAATTGACTTGCAAATCCCATTTTCTGGGGCACAGACATAGATTTTATCAAAAATTGATGGAAAGGAAAATTCTTCGAGTGATTTTCGGTTCCGTTTGCATGGACGGGGACTGAAGGAGGACATCGCGACAACGATTTCGACTTATTTAAAAGTAAGAAGGTCCAACGACTGAAATGGCTGGGTCATGTAAAGTGGATAGACACCAATGCTCTGATCTGAAAAGTTTACGAGTTCTCCCCCAAAAGACAGCGCAGTAGAGGAAGTTTGCGACTCAGGTCCACTTCTCACTATAGCGCCACCATAAGTAAGTCAGTAAGGTCTTTTAATAGACCCGACATTGTTCTGGACGTTATGTGGTTCCACCAGGCCCTACGTGCCATACTACATATATTAAACTAGTAAATTGGGCACCAACTATATGCGATTTAAGGCCCCATAGTTATTTCTTGGTGGCTTTGTAGAGCCCTTAGTAAGGCTGATAAACTGCAAATTTATTATTTAAATTTCATTTAATATTCAGCGCATTATTGAAAAAATATGTCTCCGAAACAGTGGCCGGACAGAATTTGCTTCGTCGAAAACAATCGAGAAGGCCATATGCCTGTCTAAGACATAATGTCGTAAAACAGAGTTTTTTTATAAATAATAAAAGGATAACAACAGTTTAAAACCAGTTTGGCTTTTTAATGTCCTGAAAAGTCCATATTTTACGGTTAACTGACACGAAGAGTGTTAACCGTCATTTACAACAAACTTTAATCTGGTTGATGCATTGCAACGTATAAACATTATCGACTCTTTTCCGTTAAAAATTTACATACTCACAAGCCGACAATCGATAATTAAAAACAAACCTCTGTGGCCATTTGTACTCATCCAACCGTCTTACCATGTGTGGATTGCTTCGTTTAAATAACCTTAAGTTAATACCTGAATATGAGTGGTCTTCAACCCCGCGATTGACACGATATGAAGATTGGTATGATTCCATTTCAACCGGGAATGATACAATTAGAATATGGGAATAACATACAAGCACATGGATAACGATATCTGCGTACTTTTTTATTATAAATCAGCGGTCGCATTTATAAACTAAACTTAAATCGCCCGGAAAAAATAAATCCAAGCCCTTAAATTGTATTTTGTTTCTACTGTCACCCGTTCTCACAGGGGAATCCAAAAAGACAAAAGGTATTAAATTTATACACTTATTACGTAGCATGTCAAAGTATGGAACATCTCTTAAGTCGACCTTTATCTTTGGACAGGAAACAAAAACATATACAAAAACCAAAACAAAAAAAAGAACACATTTAATAATTTAATTAAAAACCCGATCTGGTTTGACCATCCATCTTAAGGTTCACTTTTCTTTGCTTCTCAATTTCTGTATCTTTAAAATGATATCGAAACACTGATAAGGAATTCAGAAATGTCAAAAAAAAAAAAAAAAACACAAATCTTAACTGAGTCCCTCTTGTCAAAAATAGGACAGACACACTCATTTGTGGACTGTTTTCATGGGCATTCACAGTTTCTACTGATGAATTAAAAAATAACTTGTTAAAAAACAGAAATAAAAAAAAAAAAAAATAAAATAAATGAAAATTAAAACGAATCATAAAAAGGAATATGAAAATGAACCAGTCTGTTGTGCTTATAAGATCAGTGGACACCAAGATAAAAGTGAAATGTTGCGCAAAGATAAAAATACCACGCGAGCACACACTCGCTGCTCCACTCGCTGCTTGACTGTTGATTGACTGATCGTGGACAGATCGGTTTCTGGCGTAATACATTTTTTTTTGGATGTGTATACCTACACATGACGCGAGTGCACTGCCCTCTCATCGACGACTTTCAGATGAAGGGACAAAAAAATTAAAAAAACAACCAACTCAATTAAATGAGCCTTACAACAAATGGAAATTGAGGGAATTGTCCCTTTTCATAGTTAAATTTCCGACAGATAACTTGGGTAACTTGATGCCTAGTTTTGAAGGGTCCTACGGTAGTGACCTCATTGATGTGCTAGATTGACTTAAGACATTTTGGTACTCATAGTGTCAAAGATACAGAACTGCAGTCGTATTTGCATTTTCCGCTTGGAGTGGACTTTTTGTCCACATTGAATTTAGAATCATGAATTTTTTATGAACTTTTACAAACTCTTTATACAATTTCGTGATAAGCCGTCGTGTTAGAAACTATTTCTTAATGGTTCAAAATAGACGCGAAGGAGATATCGGAATAGCACATGATAGCACATGACTATCTATGGTTGTCAATCCATATAACTTTAATAACACAATTCCGAAACATTTCAAGGGCTCCTAGGTACAAGAACTCTTCTGTGCACCATCAACTAAGACACTATCTTTCGCAGGCAGTGGTAACAATTAGTAGTAAGGAGTTGCTAACCAATCAAGAACATAGAGCCGATGGGAAAAGTGCTTTTACTTCCGGTGCAGAAGATTTTATTGAAAAATTATCATACTAGGATGCACTTCCCTTATTAGCACCATTAAAAAGAAGAACAGTAGAGTATACTGCGCCAACTGCACAATCTCAGAGAATGCAATCAGCGAATGCCTATCGACATCAATATTTAACGACGAAAACGCAGAGAGGCTGAACATTAGGATGACAGAGTAGCAAAGATGATGAGCCCGTTGGGCAGACAAATTTTTTGCAAACATCAAATAATGCACAGTTCCTCTCGGGACTATTTTTATAAATACAAGCATCTGGATGAAACATATTTTCGGCCAGAATAAAGAGCATGTCCTGGCGGAATTCAAAAAGTAGGCAGCAGCTATGTAGAACCAATTTGCAACGGAAAATTAGTCCTGCAGCGACCAAAAGAAGCCTTATCATGTTTATGTTTATGCAAGCCAAGAGTCTGCAAACGGTCTTGATCTTGACGACGTTGATCTTCTATTGTGTGTAGAAGATAGAGCGAACAGAATCGCAAGAAGCCAAGATTCTGCAGTTATACTACAAAATACACTTATAGTTGCATGGCACGGTCGCAAAACTAAATCAATCGCAATCACTAAAAAGTTGAAGTGGTGGTTAGCTTTAGACAAAATCGAATGGTTTTTTGTTCGTCTCGAATTAGATATTTCGCAGCATTTTTGACGACACCGAATATGTGGTCATTCCGACGTAAGTTGTCATTGACACATATACTGAGAATGGAAAATTGTTCGGTTTCGACGATGCAAGTGCCATTCGTGGACAATTGCTGGGTGTTTAAATCTCGCTTTATCGACAGCAGACAGCATTGTGTTTTGAAGACATTAAATTCTACACTGTTAGTGGTTCCCTAATTAGTTATGCTGTTAATATCAGAATCTAATGAGCTTACCATAGGCTGCTGTTCCCGTTCTACAGCCGAAGAGCTACGTCCCTGTCCCTGGTATTCAGGGAACAAATATGAAAAGCAGAGAGTACTGTCGTCAACAGAGGAATATATTGGATTAGAAGTAGCAGACACGAAATCGTCGATAAAAATTAAAAAGTGTCGGAGACAGAATGGAGCCCTGGGGCACACCAGCATTTATTTTATGAGCATTAGACTTGAAACCATCCAAAAAAAAAACTTGAATTGAACGTTCCGAAATTTCACATATTTTCGACAAAAGAGCCTGGTGCCAAACTCTGTCAAATGTTTTAGAAATATCAAGTGCAACTATCTTGCTTTCACCAGACTGATGTATGCTTTGGTTCCACTGGTTCCAGGCCATCAAATAGCCTGTGGACCTGTTGTTACGACAACCGTACTGCCGGTCATTGAGAAGTTTTCATGTTTCGAGAATTTCTATAGCTGACGGTTTATCAGTGTTTTTCGTGACCTTGGAAAGAAGGGCCGTAAGTGCAATGGGTCTGTAGGAGGAGAGAGAAGAAGATTCGTCTTTTTTAGGGACGAGCTGGACAAATGCTGTTTTTCATCTGCTCGGAAAGAGTCCTAAAGAGTAGGATTGATGAAAAAGCTTACGCAGTGGTTTTGCCAGCGAACACCTCTTCTGAACAAGGGGAGGTATACCATCTGGACCAGTGGATTTGTGAATGCTAAGATCTTTAAGAACTCAAAGCAATTCTAATTTTTCTCTTGCACAACCGAAAGAATTTCGGTCGTCTAAATATCTATTCTTCTGTCCTGTTTAATTCACCTTTAGAAGTAGCTAGAGACCGCGCTGTGACATTATTCTATTAGCTGTGGACTATATAACGATATCGTTATTAAGATTTAGAAGATGGTTATTCCATACTCGTAGCTATTTTTAAAATCAACAACTCCTTTTGTATGTGTTGTATAAACGACTTTCTGCCTTCTCTCAACGATATGCAAAGTTGTTCTGCATTCAAGATAAATGCAAGGACAATTTATACAAAACAGCGTTTGCCAATTTATCATATAAACATAAACGACTGTACGTAGATATGAATATGGATACATACATATGTATGTGGGTACTGCATGTATTCCACCCTTGCTTGCCGAAAAGAATGAAGAAACACCCTAAATCCAATGATTTGAATTATATTTATAAACATCCGAAAGGGAGGCGAAAACAGCAAATGTCACCAAATTACATGCTATCTGAAGCATAAAATCTTCACTTTTTCATCATTCATTCAAGATCGTCCTTTACACGTTTACAATACTTGCAAGAAAATGTTGTCATGTGTTGTAATTTTTTTTTTTTTTTCCAAATACGTGACACATCTTAAAAGTTCAACAAAAATCATACTGTAGATAATAGCGGTGCATCAACTATCGTTAGATATGTAACATATATACTCGTATATAGAAAACGTAAGTATCCACAAAGAGGGAGAACAAAGAAAAAAAAAAAAACACACTTTCACCACATTGAAATTCCGCTCCCGCTAAATTCCTGTTCCTAAATTGACTTCATATAGCTCCATATTTATGTGGCAGATAAACATCGCCATTATCGTCATCTCTGTCTCAGAACAGAAGTACATATAGATGCAGTGATGACAGGGTGAATTTAATCGTCATCAACATACTTAACACAAAAGGATCTTCCGTCAACGAGGGTTTTGCATGCCCACATTTAAAAAAAAAAACAACCAACAAAAACAAAAATGAATTGAAAAAAAAAAAAGATATTACTCCTTACTCTTGAAAGAAAATGTTAAAGAATAACAAAACGAAAGCAAAGCGAATTGTATCATTATTAAAATTACCTCCGAGAATGCTCCTTAAAAGTGGAAAAAAGTACATACGGGTATACATACATATGTATCATATATCTATACGTTGCAATTTGTCACATTGGGAAGAGGAACAAAGAGTAAATGGCAACGATAAAAGTGAATAGATTTGTGTGTTTTTTTTTTTTTGAAAATGAGTGAGTATTGTTGAGCAGCAGAGTTTTTGATATTTCGTTTTGCTCCCTAGTGAATGGTTTACTTGTTCGCCTCAAATTGTGAGTGGGAGCTCCATTGTCTGGACTACATTTAAATGCTCTTCTACATATGTATTCGTACTATGTATCTACACACGAGTATGTCCATCGAATATAATACATGAAAGATACAGTAGTGACATTCCTTTCGAGAGAAAAATCCTTCGACAAATTCCTTCGGTCCCGTTTGCTGACTTTAGATGAGTAGATTTAACGACAAACTACACGAGCTGCTCAGCGACATAAATATAGTCAGAAAACTGCACATCAGTTCGGCTGAGAGCGAATGGACACAAATGCCCGGCCCGCAGTGTCTTCGAATCTAACCCGAAGGGACAAGTAAATACAGGAAGACTTCAGGTTAGGTGGTGCGCACAAATAGAAGAGGACCTCAGTCGACTTGGAGTGCGCAATTGGAGGTAGTTAACTAAAGACCATACTAACTGGAGAGGCTTGTTAGTTGAGGCCCACATTCATTCCGATGCAAATAAGAGATATGAGAGATATGGGATTTTTTATGTAGCACCTTCTTCTAGACACAAAATCCTTGTGCAACCAGTGTACTATACAATACGTAGTTTGTTTGAAACCCCACACTTAAGTGAAGGGTTTTCTGCATATGTGCAATCACCAATAGTCTTTTTTCAAGTTACTTTGGAATTCAAGAGGGTTAATTATGTTTTCCCAATTCTAAATGAGTTGTAGGGATTGGTCTCCTCTAAGTGAAAGGAATTTTCTCTAATATCTCGAAGGATCTAAACTAATGGCCCAACTGTAAAGAGTGCAAAATTGAGTGCTTGGCTAATTTCCTCTTTTCTTATTAACCATTGGAATACAGGTATGTAACACGTTTTATTACATCTAGGACTCATTCAAACAGAATAGGTTTTCAAAGCCGCTGTGGTGAAATTATTTTATGTCGCAAAATTTTATTCCTATCCGAAAATTTCTTATAAGTGTTTGCATAGCCGACATCTAGAAAAGGTCGTTTTTTTTTTTTTTAGTTTTAAGGTTGTCTATAATTCTCTCAACTTCATCTGGCATCTGTCGTAGGTTTCTTTTCTTCACAGCAGTTGGTGCAATTATCATACTTGTGGAGTACTAGTATGGTGGTGCTTGTCCTGTTGATTCTGGTTGTGCTGGTAGCGACACTGGCGATTCCACCGTTTAAAGCGAAGGAAGTTTTTCTAATGCTGGTTTTAAAAAAGTTGGATGTGGAATTAAAGTCGTGTCCAAAAACTTTTACTGATTGTATCAATGTCATTTCAGCTTTTTCGCCGATTGCCCCGTACAAGTAATGACGTTTTATGTCGGACATAGTTATCAATCAGATTCTTACACATAGTTATCAATCAGATTCTTCCATTTAAGTAACATTAAACGTTACTTTGAGATCCAAAAGAAAGTAACTCGTATTGGAGCCATCTTCTATTTTAGAACATTTTTAGGCGTCTTCTGACTATGTCTAATAAACGTTCTAGTGACAGCAGCCTGAGCGACCAGCTTTATCACCCCTACGAATGGAAGTGATATTTTCAGATAGCCCGTGAATATCTGCGTGACGGATTAAATAGTAGCAAACACCAACTCTTGCAACATCACGGGTCAAATGTTATCCACTCGCATTGTCTTATGTTTTATATGGTAAGAAGAGTCATTTAAGTGAGATCAACATGGAAGGTAAAATTTTTTCCAAAAAAGCTTAGCTATTAGGATGCACACAAAAAACTACAACCGAGAGAGTTGTGTCGCCCCAATTAATTTTGTGCAAATGGTAATAGGTTAGGGAGGGGAATATCAAAATAAAGATATTCCGCAAAGCACGAGTATGGATATGAAAAGCGAATGGATATAAAAAAAAGTGCTGGCATCATATAATACCTTGATCAAAAGCTATGTATTCAGAAAATTAATAATTCCAGTTCATTCATCTAAATACATATTGTCCCCTTCAAAGTAATCCCCATCGACCGCAACACACTTATGCCAGCGCTTGATCCAGTTCTCAAAACATTTTTTATATTCGGTTTTCGGTATGGCCATCAATGCTTCCTGCGATTTTTCCATTACGCTGCTGAAACGCGTTCCCCGTAGTGGTTTTTTAACTCGATTGAACAGAAAGAAGTCACAGGGAGCCAAATCAAGTGAATTCGGTGGGTGTTAGATGGTATTTGTTGCATTTTTCGTCAAAAAATTACGAATAATGAAGGCACTGTGCGACGGTACGTTATCATGGTGCAAAGTCCACGAGTTTTTCGAGAACAATTCGGCGAATTGCTTCACGCAAACGTTTTATATCGCCCAAATAATACTCTTTGTTTACTGTCTGGCTCTCTGGTAAAAAATCATGATGCACTACACCGTTTTAATCCATGAAAACCGTGAGCATTGCATTCTTTTTTGACTGAAAATGACGTGGTTTTTTTGGTCTCGGCGCTTTTAGTGAACGCCATTCACTTGCCTGATTTTTGGATTGCGTGGCTACTCTTAAACCCACGTCTCGTCTCCAGTAATGATCCTTTTGATGAATGTGGGATCGGATTCAGCCTCGCAACAACTCTTTTGCGATATCAACACGGTCTCTTTTTTGCATGAAATTGAGGTCTTTTGGCACCAATTTTGCTGCTACACGACAGAAACCTAAATCATTAACCAAAATGTTTTGGACGGATCCATAGGCAAGTCCTCTGATATCTCTCTGATGGTTAATTTGCGGTTATTGACCAACATTTCTTTTACTTCATCAATGTTTCCGTCGGTTTTCAATGTCGATGGTCTGCCACTGCGTTCATCATCTTCGATTGACTCACGACCACTTTTGAATCGCTCGTGCCACCTTTAAATGACCGTTTTCTTTAGAGAATCATTGCTGAAACACTTTTTTAACATTTCCAACGTTCGCGCACCATTAAATCCGTTTTTTACGAAAAATTTAATACAATTTCGTTGTTGTATTATTTTCTAAAATTGTAAAAAATCGCCAACACACACTGAAGTAGATGTACTCTTGGCTACGTAACTTTTGAAAATGTCAAGCTATGACGCTACGATTTAGAGGGAGTATCAACAACAGATGTACCAACCTAACAGAAAAAAACAGAACTCAAATCGGAACAATGGAAGCGCCACACGGTAGTTATTCCTTCTTTTTTTTCTATCAAGGTGGTATACTCGTACACACAATTTGTACACCTATAAATGAATTTATAGGTTAATTAGAAAACGAAACATTCTAACCCATTCCTACCGGAATTTTAATAATTCAGAGCATTCCCTTGCTTTAAGGATAAAAACTGTATACTCATTGACCCCAATTAAGTTCTATTACATGTTTGTTTTTGTTTTACCATCGCTCCGTCCTACTTAATTAAAAAGTTTATGAGAAAAAAAAAAAAATAAATAAATAAATATATAAGAAAAAAAAAAAAAAAATAATAAAGTGAAAAATGTTGTACACTTTCTGATTTCATTTTTTATCTGATGCTGTGTCATGAGGGCTCATTTTTGACAATTCATGACAGGGAACACGAAAAAAATTGCCAAAAACAAATTCTAATATTCTGAATCAGCATCATGTTGGTTCTTTATAGCGAAAATTAATGACTTGAAAATGCACATTAGCTTAGTATTATGATATAACGTCATGTGTATAGTGGTGTTGTATCTTTATTAGGTGGGGTGAAAAGTAACCTCCTTGGGAATGAGAAAAATTCAATATTCAATTAATATTCAATATCGTCTTCTTTTAGCTTGATACACTTATTCCAGCGATTTTCCAACTCCTTGCTTCCATCCGAAAAGTCATTTTCCGGAAGGTCTGCAAAATACTCCTCCGTGGCGTCGATGATTTCCTCGCGTGAGCTGAATTTTTTATTGATGATCCATCTTTTGAGGTTTGGGAAGAGATAATAGTCCGAGAGAGCCAAATCGGACGAGTACGTTGGATGCGACAGCAATTGGAGCCGTAAATCATTGATTGTAGCCGTGTCTTGCAAAAACAAAATTTTTTTTTTGTTTCATGTAAGGCCGTTTTGCAGCGATTTTGGCCTTCAATCGCTCCCATAATGCACAGTAATACTTGCTGTTGATAGTTTTTCCTTTTTCGAGGTAGTCCACGGAGTATGCCATGACAATCCAAGAAAACCGACGCCATAAACTTTCCGACCCATCGAGCCTCCCTCGGCCGCTTCGGAGCACTCGTGCCAGCTTCAGTCCTTTGCCGGGCACTCATTCTGTTCTCCGGTATTCAACAGTTACCAATCGATGCCAAAAGTCCACCCAAATTCGCATCAGCAAGTCCAAACACTCTTTCGAAGTGCTCTCGCGTTCGTGTCTTTGGTCAGGAGTGAGTATGCGCGGCACCCAGCGGTAGGATAACCTTTTCATATGCAGAATATTGCCCAAAATATGGCGTGTGCACTCAGTACTAATCTTTGTGGTATCTGCTAGCCCACGCACCTTCACTTTCCGGTCAGCCAACACCATTTCATGCATTTTTTTTACATTGTTCTCTGTAACCGCATCGGAGGGCCTACCGCTGCGGACTTGATCGGTAGTGGAGTTGCGACCACCACGAAGCTCTCGAAGCCAATATTTGACGGTGTAATCTAACGGAGCATTAGCGACATAATATTTATCCAACTTTTCTTTTGTTTCCTTCGCCGTCTTGCCTATCAAAAAATAATGTTTTATGAGAGAACGAAAATCGTTTTTGTCCATACTCAACATGATGCCAAACACGTCAACAACAATCAAATGTCAAAACCAAACTAAAGAAAGTATCGCACTGAAATTTGGCATGTCCACCTAAATATGAACGGACTTAAAGGCACCATAACTTTTTTTGCAGTAGCAGCGCATTCTGGCGGTCAAGGAGGTTACTTTTCACTCCACGTAGTATATGTACATATGTGCATGCGTGTGTATGTTTGTCTTTTTGAAGCATTACCTTAACTTAGTTTCAACAGTTTTTTCTTTATTATAAATTAATGAAATGCCCAAAGTCACATTTGGCTGGAGGATTGCATTTACGATAGGGCCACGTGCAAAACGATTTGAAATTAGGGTAAGTTGGTAGTAAAATAGATAGTAGTTTAGTTATTTGTAAATAGAAAGACGGAATTAAAATAAAAAAAAACAACTCTATTATACCAATTATTTATAATTCTAGCCATCAGCCGGCAAAGGTGAGCATAACTCTACGGTTATTTACTTTTCACGACTTGGCTTATGCAGATTTTCATATGTCATATGCAGAATATTGCCCAAAATATGGCATGTGCGTCGTATTAGTTCTTTTTTAAAAGACTGAATTCATCTAGTCAAAATTGCGAATTCCTTTAAGAATTTTAATGTAACTCAACCTAACTAGGATATGCTTCATGGATCTATGCTTGGTCCAATAAGGTTTTAAATTTATGTATATTCTATATTTGTTGTAGATATAATCACAGCAGTTGCAGATGACCTTTGGATTACAGAAATCTCTATCTCAGATACTCTAATTGGCAACATAAACAACGACGTTCATTTTATGAGCTTACACTGTTAGAAAAAGATTCTTAGGTAAGGAAACTTCATAATGATTCGCAGTATGGTTTTCGTAGCAATAGGTCCAATAGGGATTTGTTATGTCTCACGGAAACTACAACAATCTGGGGAATGATAGTCAATTGCATAGTTAATTCTGTATCCTATAGTCTTTTTAATTTCCAGTAATTATCACTTATTTGGTATTTATAATCAAGTATATTTCTTTGTTGACGACAGTACTTCCTGCTTTTCGTAATCATTCCCGAACTCAGGCATCTGCTATTCGGCTGTTGAAGGGAAACGTATGTTATGTTGATTATAATTTCATTAAAAACAACATAATTAATTGGGGAACTACCCACCGTTTGAAAATGAGTCCTTCTAAATCAAAATGGAGTCTGCTGTAGTTAAAACAAAATTTAAAAAATAAAAAACACACCATTATCCATAGCCATATACGTACAGAGATTTTTTTATTCTTTTTATATTATATATTCGACATGCTGCGAAAAGACTTGATTTCATTATTACAGGAATTATATAAAGCAATTATCTATCCAGTTGGTCCTAAGACCTCGTTGTACTTGCTAGATAACGCATAGGTGGTGCTAATATTTCACAGTCAATTGGCACTCTCGAACACTCACCTCACCTTGTTATATCGATATTCTCATAATCAATGGTCCGTCGAGATTGCCAGTATTCTCCCATTCTCCCCTTCAAACCCTCAACCGTAACACCCGTCCCGCTTTGAATGCTCATCAATTTACCCTCATGCCCACTATCTTACCTAACCCCTACAATTCGCTTATGGAATGACTTGCCACGGCTTTATTTCCTAGTAATCATTACCTGCAAACATTTAAATTCAACGTTAATCGGCATCTCTTATTCTTTCTTCTCTAATTTTTCTGCACAAATTTTAATGTTTTAATTAGTTTTTCTGGTTTTTAAATGTCTTAAATATTTATTTATCGCATTCAACCTTTTCGGTACTCCTTTAGTCCCTAGAAGTCTACTATCAACTTATTTCTACGCTTCGTCGGATTCTGCGAGTCAGCTTTTTATTGAGTCAAAATACCCTAAGATGGCTTAGACATTTGAGAAATGGACATCAGTACTCAGGTATGGAGGATTTCCGGTTTCCGCACAGAAATTCAACTCGACTAAGAAAATTACCATAAGGAACTTGGTGTGCGCAATTAGGAATAATTAATTGAGACCTACGTAACGCCATCTAAAAAAAATTGGTATACTTCAAGTAGGGAGTAAAACACAAAACCAAGTTCCAAGAAATCTCATCAAGAATTATCAACGACTTAAGGGTTCCATTTGTATTCCAAATTCATCGTATTTTATAATTTCCAATAGCTGTATGTGTGAAATGCTTTGAAATTTTTTGCTAAGTATCTGAAGAGGTGAACAATCAAAACATTCCTTCAAATGTCGAAACAAAACCACGTCGACAGAAAGATTAAGAAATACACACCCTAACTTACTCATATTACAGTTGTCCATATTTCAATGAATATGAGTGCTAGACAAATAATGACAGGATTTGAGTTTAGGTTGTTTGTGTTTGAAATTAATAGTAGTATCATGTATGCTGGTCAGTATTCTTGGTCGAGGTAGGTCTGCTTTTAATTACGAGTAATTTTCAAAAGGATCCTAATCGGGATTATCCTCTGTGGCACGCGCACCTGCAACTGCGCCCACCCCTAGTTACAGTGCTTTCTGGATTGCTCATATTAAATGACCTTTCAATGTGTAGATTAGGTTTATATCCATTGTTTTGCTTCGGAATAAGTTCAACTACACTTAACAATGTGGTTTATAAATCAACACACATATACATTACACTCTTCGGACCTCCAAAAGTAACAAAATAATATTTACAGACTGAAAAGTTTAGAGTGTTCTTCATTATATACCAATGTATATCCTTCCACAAAATCCATCAATCATACATATGACTCTGTAAGCTCATTCTTTCACATACACACATGTTATGGTAAACAGGTTGAAATCTAAATGTAAGAAGGTTGTAAATAGCGATTTGATGCTCTCGAGTCGCTTAAGGAACGTGCGGATGTCTCAATATCTACTCGATTGTGAGCTTTTTCGCCTGGAGCTGCATTGTTTTCCTGTTTTTAACAAATTTTTGTCAAATATTTTCAAGTATTACGTTTTCCCTTTTATAATACCATATTTATTTTCATAAATTTAATGTACCGGTATTCCATCAAGATTGAGTGGAAAACTACTTACTATCGAAACCTTTGATGTGATTACCCTCCTAGTGGCTGATAATCCTGGCTATCCAGAATGAGGATTCATCGTACGACATGAATGTACAGAGATGAAAATGACAACAAAACCTGTATTCATTTGCTGTGCAGCTGACCTGATTTCTCTTCCGGATGATTTATTATTCAATAATTTTTGAGACCTAACCGAAGTAAGACTGAATGGGCTCTTGGGTTTGCTTAAAGTTGCTAATTGTTTGATCCCAATACATTTCTGGTCTTAGGTGTAAGCCCATTGATATCAGATGCTGTCACAAAAAGTCTGTCATACGCCTCTCTTTTTGTAGCGTGAGCATATATATTTTCACAGCAAATCGACACAGACAACGCTAAAATTCAAGAATTCTAAAATAGCCACTTGAGTTAAGAAAACAAAACTGTTTTATTTATTTATTTTTTTTTTCTTAGAGCATAAAGTTGTATTACATATGTATCTTCCACTCCCAATTATTGCTTAACGCCTTTGTCGATAACGTGTAGGACATTTTTCTTCAAAACTATTTTCGAAACTGTTTTATTGTTTTTACCCTTTTTTCTTGAATCCTAAATCCCAAAACATTTTTAATCGCATTTAGAGGCTGAGATAAGCAATCGTGTTGGATTGAGATCATTTTCCTTCTTGACGACACGACAGATATTACTATACTACGATGTTTCCGATCGTTATTCTCGCTTTCAGTGAATGCCAATATTCCTCTTTTCTACATTCTTTGAGCATCGAGGTTCTCGGCTAAGGTCAATAATTTTCCGAATCGGCCATAAATATGTACTTTTGCCGTATGTTTCATTGTTCAAATTTCAATAATATTAAGCTTCACCAAAGAGAATAATTTTCGTCTTCGTTAAATACTGAAGAAAGAAAAGTAGTGAAATTTTTTTTACCAAAATTTGCCTTGCTTTTCTAAAGCTAACCTTGTTATTTTTTTTTTAACATTTAAAGAACTTCCACATGAGAAATAAGAATCTTTACGAAATACATCCGAATTTGCTAAAACGAGATGCAACTTAAGTTAAATTTCTTATCATCTGCGATTAAAAGTTTAATTTACATGAGCTCTACGTTCTTGCCAAATATATTGTAAATTATGATTATTGTAGTTGGCCGCATTATCGTTAATCCAATTTAAATAACAATTGAACTGTAATGACATTTGGTGTACGCTACGACTCCAAGCAGTAGTCAATAATATAACAATAAATATAACAAATATTAATACTAATAAAATAAACCGATTAATA
The DNA here is from genome assembly GCA_907269105.1 of Volucella inanis. Taxonomy (NCBI): domain Eukaryota; kingdom Metazoa; phylum Arthropoda; class Insecta; order Diptera; family Syrphidae; genus Volucella; species Volucella inanis. Next base: position 40,681,158 of record OU026158.1, read on the forward strand.
TGTAAATCTCCTACTATATATTCTTTTCTATAATAAATTACTAAAGAAGAAATTAATAAAACAAAAGATATAAATAATAAACTTATCCAATCAAATAAAAAAGTTATAACAACATTCATAGAATTTAAAGAAACTACTTGTTATATTGTATTGAATAGGTTGCATAAAAGCAAAATTCGAGTCCATTCGCACCCATCTTGAAGTTCGTAACTGGAATCTAACTGGAGTGTTAGCTTAGGATTTTTATTCACACCGGACTGTGATGCCGCCTAAGTATGTAAGTATATCCCTTAATTAATTCTATGTACGTATCATTTTATTGTCCATTCATCAAACAATTCAAATATACAAAGACTCTCCCTTTTACAAAAAGTCATCATTTAAAAACGAAGAAAAATATAAACAATCATTCAAGAATAAAGTTAATTTACTTAAGGATTCGTTTTGCCTCTAAACATCCCTCAAGATAACCTCTTACAACCTACCGTTTGTTTCCCTCTCAATAATACCTAGCACGCCCTTAATCGCATCGTCATAGCAGATGCTGATGACAGCTAGAACAAGTAAGCGCGGTACTTGACTTTGAAACCTTCCTCAAGTTGGTTTTGTGTTTTGGTAAACACATCACATTGCATCACCCTAAGTCCAGATATGGTACTAAAAATTGAAGCTAAATTGTTTACTTCTTTGCGTTGGCTTTTCCCTTTTTCCAATTAAATGCTTTCAGCTCTCTATTGAATTGAAACATTTTGCACTTGATACGTCATTGAAACGGAGTTTCCTTTGCAACTTAAGTGACAACCATGAAATCCTGAATCGAATTATTCGATTGCTGCAAATACGGTTATTACTTTTGTTTGTCAGACATAATGATGGAGCAACAAACCTAATACAAAAGGTCATTGTTTTTAAAAATGTGCTCAAAATTTGAACGCTCTATACAAAGTATTTGGTGGAAGATTTCCAAGTCCTTGATACAAGAACTTTTTTTTTATGGAAAAACCTTTTTTTGACAAACACGATCCTGCCTTGCCAAGCTTTCACGATGTCAGCAGGGGCTTATGTATGTGATGTAAAAAAAAAAGTTAGCTTCGAATTGGAGTCTGTCTGTTTTGATACAATATCTATTTTTCAGAAAGTGAGCTAAATGCATAAGCCAACAGTGAGAAATTCCTCCATCAGACATTTTCTTAAGACCTGATTGAATGAGACATGGCTTAAGAGGCCCATCCATATGTTCACCAAAACGTACCTTAACCGAATAAATCCGAGGTAGTGATAATACCACTGTTATTATTTTTATCTTTGGTTTTACAATGTGCGGGGTTTTATAACGGAATTTATTTATTCATCAATATTTATACTGTCCCCTTCAACGTAATCCCCCTCAGATATAATACACTTGTGCCAACGCTTTTTAGTATAGCCTTAAGCTCTTCCAGCGATGCCGGTTTTATTTCCTAAATCATTGCAAATTTCCTTTCTTTCATAGGTCTCTTTAGTTTTGGGAACAGAAAAAAGTCGCATGTCGCCACATCCGGTGAAAATGATGGCTCTCACAAGTAACTATGAATGAGCAAGTGCATTACCGTTATGCAAATTTCATGCTTTATTTTTCCGCAATTTCAGACGTTTTTTTCATATGTCTCTTCGCAAACGGCCCATAACTTTAAGGTTATACTCCTTATTGATCGTACGATCTAGAGGTAAAAGCTCCTGATGCACTACGCCACGGTAATCGAAAAAAAAAACAGTGATTACCATTTCGACATTTGATCGAACTCAGCGTGCTTCTTTTGGTGTTGGCTCACCTGGGTGCTTCCATTGGGACAATTTGGCTTTGGTTTCAACGTCATGATTTGTCACAAGTTATGACCCTTTTGAGTAAATCAGAATCATCATTGACGTCATTCAAGAGCTCCTAAGCGATGCACATGCGACGGTTCTTCTGTTCAAAATTAAGAAGTTTCGGAAAAACCTTGGCTGACACACATCTCATGCACAGAAACTCCGAACAAATTGCACGACAAGAGTCGAAGGATATGCCAACATCCCCAGCAACTTATCTTTTATATGGAAGTCTTCTTTTATAACGCCGATACACAAAAAGGGATTAAAGAGCGAAGTCATTAATTACCGCCCCATAGCTAAACTTTTACATATACCGAAACTCTTCAGTATTTCAATCTCTTATTCCACTTGACAGTTTCCGCTCGCATAATGATGAGATAATTACTAAAGCAAACTCATCACTCGTTAAAAAATGGTCCAAAGAATTCTTCAACCCGTACGTGACCAGATCACTATTTATCATTTTTGTTCGCCCCTTTCTCGAGTATGCTAGTCAAGCGTGGTGTCCCTTTCAACAAGTTCATATATCCCAAATTTAGGACATCCAACGTCGTTTTCTCTGATTTGCTCTTCGGGATCGATCTTGGGACGATCCTCTTATCTATCGAGACCGTCTCAAACTCATCAAACTCATTAACCTGCATACCCTTGAGGAACGAAGGGATTTAGCGGACATTCTTTTCATTCACCGACTCTTTTCAGGCTCCGTTGATTGCATTTCTCTTCACAACTCAATTTTCTTTTACACTAACCCTCGAAATCTACGGTGCCCCGTCTCTTTTATCTACTATAATCCACCGCACCACATATGGCTCTAATTGACCAATCTCCAGTATGCTGCGTAAGCATACTGTCTGCGAAGCATTCTCTCCCTCAAATTCGATAAGCCCTAGCCGTAGTTAAGCCCTAGTGATAGACCCTTAATTTTTGTTTGTTTTAAGTCATAGTTCCTACGTTAGTTTAAGCTTGTATTAAACCAAATTAAGTTATGGTAATTCGACGATTTTCCAAAACAATTTTTTTCACAGCTTCGACGTTGTCATCTTTTGTTGATGTGTTGAGGCGTCCAGAGCGAGGTTTTTTTTTGGCGCGGGTGTGTTTGGTTTCGATATTTTTCTCAGAGGTTGTTGTCAAACTGGACGGGACGAGCCAGTGCATCCTCAACCAGAGGGTCTTAGTACGTGCTAGTTGTTAGTTCGTTACATTTAAGCTCAGCCAGCAAACACTCCAACATCAGTGTAATTCCTTCATGTCAGAGTTGACGCCGACGGGATTTTCATATAACTACATACAAATTCTGCTGGAGGAGTCTATGCATATACCACAACATCACGGGCACCCCATTGGGGTGGCATCTTCTCGGACATCTTGGCAGAATTTGTCCGAGTGTGGTATATATTGGTATATATATATATATATATATATATTGGTATATATCGATAATTGAATGTACGTTGCCCGCGAAATTTGAAAAGTCAACTTACTTTTGAACACACCTCGTAAATATGGTAGATGTTGCATTCTTTTGAAAAATCAGAAAAATCCAATTATTAGTACAATAATAATACAGTAAATAAGTCTGATATATGCGAATGAAAATTTTCACTCGCGTATAATTCGCAATAACTTTTTCGAAACGGTAGCACTCAGACACGAAACTGGTCCATTGTCTCCCATGCGTTCCGAATGCCAACAGCACCCGAGATTGGTTCCGAGTTTCCATGCGGAACTATAATAACTAGGAAATAGAAAGCTCGGTATGAGATTCCATAAGCGAGTTGTACGGGTTAGGAACGAATCACGGTATTTCAGAGTACGTCCGAAAGCGGGTGATATATCGATCAATTAATTTCTGTGATCTAGTAGTAAACGGTTCAGTCATAAACTTAGTCAATTCAAAAACAGTGTAAACGAATAAATTATAATATTTTAGCGCTTGAACAGGCTTAACTTTCCTTTTTTCCTTGCCCTGTCCTTATTACTCAATTGGTTCGGTAGACCAAATAAACAGCGATTGACATTGTAAATATTCGTTTGATTTGTGATGACGTGTGAATATCAGAGTTAATACCAAACCCTTTTCGGCATCTGTGTGAACATTTCTTTTAAAAACGTCGTTAGCAAATGCAAGCAGTTTGCGAAAATTATGTATTTATTGCTTGCGAGTTTTGCACCGTTTTCTTAAGAATGATATTAAAAAAGTCAATCAAGCCTAAGGCCTTTTTGACATTATAGATCTCGATGAAGCGAGTATTCTCCATCTTGACGACTTTGGCGGGCTTGGAAAAATTATGCCTGGCTCTATAGAGGTCCTCTCTATAAATCATGTCATATGCGATCAAATTGTTAAAAAAATGGTTTCAAACATTCCACCATACGATTAAAAAAATTCTATACACGACGTTCAGAATGCTGATGTCTCTTTAATTGGTGCACTTTAGAGGATCTCCTTTCTTGTGCGTCGGGTTAACAACACTCGGATTTCATTCATCCGTCGTGCTTCCCTCCGAACAAATCTTGGAAACGAATTGAATACGTTTTCTACTAAGTCAAGACATGACTTAAAAGCTTAGTAGGTTCAGTGTCCGATCCGGCAGCTTGGCTATGGTTTATTTAAATATAACTCTCTTAATTTCATTTTGATTAATTGGATGGAAAGCTTTCATCGACCTGGTTGAATAATTTATTCTGCTCGACAGCGAAATTTGGAAATAGGAACATTTTTTCTGGGCTAGCACCTCTACATGTCTTCGATCGGTCGCTTCTCTTGTTATTTGTTTTTTCTCTGGAGAAACTGGTGCATTAAAGTCAACCAGTGTACGTAGCCATACCTGTTCATGTTCATGGATCATTTATCAATCAAGCGTATTCCGCAGATCAGTCCTCAATTCGCGAAACGTATAAAAGATTACAACCGGGCTCAGTAAATGTTTTATGGATAAATTTCGTAACACATACACTCTACATGAAACAAAACCAACAACGCATCAACATAATGTGCGTACAGAAGAGACCGTAACCGCTGTGAGTGAAAGTGTGGCAGAGGGTCGGGAATTGCCGATTTGGAAATTGACCACTGAATTTTAAAGCAGTGGTAGATCCATATTTTTAATCGCAAAAATCGTGTTTGTTGACGAGGCTCACTACTAGCTCAATGGAGGGAGACTCAATTACACCTACAAAAGTGCACTGCTTGGTGTGGTCGTCACACTTATGGGATCATTGGTCCTATTTTTTTCAATAATGAGGCCGAAGTGATTAGGCAGCATGATGCTACGTCCCAATTTTGTAATTGTAAAAAAAAAACAAGTTATACGTTGTTTTTTTTAAACAAAACACGCGTTACTGAAGATATATTGAACAGAAATACATACGTATATTAAATAATAATCATTTGATTGTGTCAATGGAATTTTTTCTCAGAGGCTAACGACATGACTTTTCTAGACGAGTCTGATCCTTGCCTTCGTTCCAAAATGAAATGGCACTTTCTCTGTTTACTTGAAATTCAATTGACATTTTTCACAGATTAAAGAGTTTATGATTGAGAAGGGAATTTTTACACTCGAGTGGTCATGCCATTCATTTACTTTACCTTACAACCACCGGAAACAAATGAAAGTAGAATTTTTAATTTACCAAAATTCCTAACCAATATGCCGACGGTGAACGTGCGTTTTTAAATAAATATCTCAACAAGTTTTAATGAAAATGTTTGGAACTTTCTGGTATATTCACTTAAAGTATAGAAGAACTTCACATACATGAAATAAGTGGCATCCAAGGGTTCACAGTAAGCCTTCAGGACCAAATATATACACATCCGTATTCACGGATAATCCTTTTGCTGATTTTTCAGTGAATTAAAGAGAATCATTTCATTCCGTTAAATAAAAAAGAGGCAATCTAGAATAGTTCCCTTTAGTATGGGTCAAAACGTTTTCCCTTAAACGATGCATAAAAAGTTACCACCAACCAACCAATGCTAACGCCATAAATCAACGCGCAGAAAAAATTCCAAGAATTCTTTTAACTTGCCTTTAAAAACTTTCGTCCGATATATACATATATATCTATCTTGATATCCTCTTGAATCAAATACGTGAAACTAAGCCGGTGCTGGAAAATTCAATTGAGAAACTCATTAAACTTTACACACTTCCGTAGTCACATAAGGCATGTATACGTAGATACGTATATGGGGATGTTTGTATGTTGGCAGCGAGAAACAGCATCAACCGCGACACTAGCCCTAGCCACTTCTGCCGATTGCTGATGCTGATGCTGACAGTTCTTACCAGTCGCTACACCTACTCATACGAGTACCAAACGTAGAAACATAGCTAAAAGATCGAAGAAAAAAGGGAGAGAGAGAGTGAACAAAATTATTTGTGAAAATGATTTTTCCATCGCGGACCACTGAGCAATTATCCTTTGAATTGGAAATCTTTAACGTAAAAAAAGGGGACTGATTGCTGCAGCCCTGTGTGTATTCCTCTTGATGCAAATGACATAAGGCCGAGCAACGGCCAACGATCAACGACGACGGGGACGATGAAGCGAACAAGAATAACGATAACAACGATGACGACTACAGCAACTACAACTACACAATAACGATAACAAATTAGATGATGGCGATGACGGTAAACACGGACACACATACATATATACTATATAAAGTATGTGCAGGCCTACAAACGTATGTATGTAAAAAAGAAATTTAAAATCGAAATTAAGTTTATAACAGCGCTCAATGACGAGAATGATGATTTAAACTTACGATAACATTAATCGTACTTTTATTCGTTTGTTCGTCATTCTTAAAACTGTTATGTTATGACGAAGCAGACTCAGGAGAACAATTACCTTAACACCAAAGGGATAATAAAGGACCTGCTGCCGCTGCTTAAATATGCACCATGTACTCGTATATACGGCGAAGAAGGCCAACGAAACATAAAAATCAATTTTAATTCGCTGTGTCCTGTATCCTCTGAATCATCTGTATCTTTGCTATCCACCGTGTTCTCTGTACTCTCTATATACTGTGCATTCTCTGTGTGTAAGCATCAAAGAGAGCGGAAATGACCTGAATTTTAATTAGCATACGTTTTCTTTTTGTGAGCTTAATAGCTTTCTACTCATTAACTCGCATAAAAACAAACACATAGTGAAAGTGACGACTAACTGTCGACAATAGCGTTTTACTCGTCCTAAACATTTATATAATTTGGGCAGAAAAAAATCACAATAATGGACAAGCGCTCGCGATAGATCCTTGCAGCTTTTGTACACATACACATATCCTTGCATTTTTTTTTTTTTTTTTTTTTTTTTTTTTTTTTTTTTTTTTTTTTTTGTGGGTGATGAATCTGTGCACGAGGATAGTATTGATTGTAATGTGGGATTATCATTATGAACATGTGAGTGATTTTGAAATAATAAAAATTAAGGAAACAGTTGTAGTTCGTTTTTTAATTTCGAATGTGTCCTCCCGGCAATTATGAACGCTGCGTGATGTGCACTCAACTGAAAGCAAACAGGATTTGCAACACATTGTAAGAGAACATGTTATTTAGTCGTGTGCACAGTTCATACTCGCAGCTAGCTGGACAATTTTAAATTCGCCTCTGCTGTTTAGTTCAGATATGTTATGTACACATATGCAATTAATCGTCCTACAACCACAACTGATTGCTATTAATCTAGTCTACGAAAAAATTTAGGGTGTTTGAGTGTAATATACAGATTAGTTTCGTTACCCAGTTGCAAATAAATCGACATGAGCGATTTTTTTTTTATTATTTACAATCAGTTCGAAATGGTGGCTTTTATGATAAATGAGAAGCTAAGGACATCATTCAAAGGACGTGTTCATATGTAGATCCCTTCTCAATTATTATTATATATAATAAATATGCTAAATATAAATAAATGAGCTTGCATATGTGTGAGTGTGCACATTAAACTCCATACAGTAATACTTTGACGATTAACATCGTTCCAATTTACGTTATTTCGACTTACGTCAGAAAAAATGTTAGAAAAGCATCTGGATACGTCATATATTGACGTATATATTGACGTTTTTTTTTTGTTTTTTTTTTTTTATTTATTTTTTTTTTTATTTGAGTATGCTGTGCTTCATCCATCGACTGTGCGTTATGTAAAAGCAAACAAGGAAAAGTTACGCAATTGCGGTGAAACAGGAGTGTCTACGACGGATGTAGTTATAACCAAACGTAAACCTCCTGCGATGGAAATGATGGAAGAAATTTAAGAGAGAGAAGAGATTAAATGTTCCACGTCTTTAATGTGGATGAAACTGGCTTATATTGGAAACGATTACAAGGCAGAACTTTTATATCTAAAGCCATAGATACAACACCGGGTTTTAAACCTGCAAACTAAAGGCACACACTTCTTTTAGGGGGCAATGCTGGTGGGGATTTAAAAGTAAAACTTCTACTCATCCACAACTCTAAAAATCGAAGAGTCTTGAAAAATATAATGGCGTCATTCGGCCCTCCATCGACGAAAATATGAAAAACGTATTTTTTACTACCAAATTTTCCGAGGAGCTCTAGCTTCATTTAAAGCTTACTATTTTCGAAGAACGTTTTCGCATATTATAGAAGCTATACAACATTCCTTATGAGGCATGAAAAAAGAGACGTCCATCAAAGCAATTTGGTAGAAATACGATGTCTACAGAGCAATATTGAACCTTAATTACGCTTGAAATGATGTCACATAGTCAAACATAAACAAATTGATAAAAAAGGGATATTCGATTGTTTCAGAAGTTCTTAATTTAGCCAGGAAAATTTGTTTTTCCAAAGTGAATAACAAGGACATACGCAGATTAATTCTTATTCAAAAAGAACGTCTTACTGATGATTAACTCATTCGAAGAATTATCTTTTTTTTACTATATTAAGGAGGTTTAAAATTTTTAGAAAAGTATCCTGACCAGGACAGAAGAGAACTGCTTTCGTTTTCAATATCAAAAAGTATCCTAGTCTATAAAGCATTAGGGATCAACTTCTACAGGTTCTCACGCTCAGCAAACGTATTAATAAAAAATAATAATAATAATTAAATAAGGACAGATATGTTATAAAAAAATGCTTTATATTCTACTTTTTAAACTGACACTGTGTCGATTAAAGTCGTTTTCGATTTACGTTAGACCTAATGGAACGAATTAGTGACGTAAATCGAGGTATTCCTGTATTTCAATGCCAATGGATAAAGGCACCTGAAGTCTGTTTTTATTTGGTTGAATATTACGACAGTTCAGGTGTTATTATATCACAGTACCTGCTTTTTGGCATTCAGACAAATAGTCCGGTTATCAGCATGCTAATTGAAAGCCTAGAGCTTATTTATATTGCGTAAGGTCAAGTACCTAGAGACACAATAAGTTTAATAGCAAAGGAAAATAGCTGAATATAGTGGTGCTGAGGCACAAATGTCCTTTGGTGAAAAATGAGCTAGAATTAGTGAGAATATCAAGTATATTTGTTTAAGAATACGACTAAAACTTCGGCACATATGTTTCTAATCAAAAATAAATAAAAATATTAAGACTTCAAAAGTTTTAAAATAATCAACTAAAAGACACATAGAAGTTGTAATAATGATATGATGTACTGAGAACACCATCGAAAATTTCTGCCTTGTTGGCTATTACAAGCGCTCTATAAACATTTTTTTACTAAAACAAATTCTGGAAAAAGATTTCCAGTCCATAAGTCAGCTGTAAGATTAACTATCAGTTGTCCGAGGGTTGCCTTATTGAAAAAAAAACCTCCTAAAACCACACCCTTTACTCAAAAGGGTATAATATTTTCTGATTTGAAGAAAACTGCTACTAGATCTCATCAAGTGCTTGTTGAAGCTTAAGAGGAACTTGCTCTATCGACAACAGCTCCCAGTGAATGGTTTTTTATGGTTCAAACTAAATCATAACGACACAAATGATAAAGAATGTCCAGGCCAGCAAAACCAATTAAAGATACGAAACTGCAAGCACTGGTGGCGGCAGAAACGTTTAATGCAACTTAAGGCAGGCATTTCCTAGTGTATAAAAGCAATAGGAAAGTATACGAGTACAAGGAAGGAAGAAGGGTGCCAAAGAAAGGAGAGGTACCGTACATTGGTTTTAATGCAAGTTATAATGACTAGGAAATTTAGAGCGCGGCAGGCCATTGGAATATTGGCATCACCTGTAAGTTTTATCGCTATCGCTATTAAATCTTATCTAACAGGTCCAGATCTGTTTATGGAGCACTAGATCAGATCTAGACATTGTACTCTAATTTTGGCGGATGAATGCCTAATATTGAGGCCAGATCAGTTTCTTACACTTCTTATATTGAGGAAACTTAAAAATTTCCAACCAAGGTTTTCATTGAGACTGAAAGAAAAAGACACCGAAAGGCGAAAAACCATCTCCAAAACGATGCTTGCTAGGCAAAATATGGTATTACCATAACCCCAAACGCCGAAAAACTACAATATCACATTTGCGACGGCAAAACGCGATATTCATGGAAAGAAGGTATTTCTCGGAAGGGTGTGATATACAATATTATGAGATGCGGAAATCAGTTCATACAGTCACAAGGAACACTTTGGAACCACTTCGTTGCGAATTCATCAGACTGGACCTTCGGACACTTGTTTCGAACGATGGCATACGCATTTGCTGCGAAGCACTTCATCTCTTATGAAATCATCGAAAAGTTCCATTCCACGACTGGATAGCCTCTAAAGATGAGTCGTTATTTTTTCGTGGAATGCTTCAAATAGATGGGAAAATGTCACATCTTACGATGCCCAATATGTTAATTGATGTATTTCTTTCATTTGTCTCTTTAATAAATAAAGGGAATCCTAAGTGAAACGCCGCCTAACACTTTTTAAGTGCCATCTTCAGGAAATGATCCACCAAGCTGTAGCATTTCATCCGTTCCATACATTTCATACGTCTGGACAAAATGATATTTTTGGTTAGTTGCTAGTTACTGAAAATGTTATTTCGTAAAACATATGCTCAGAGATTAATTTCCATGCTATCAACGCTGATATTCTAAAGTTCATTATCTTTAAGTTTACTTTTATTAAAAATGGTAAACAAATAACCTTACACAAATATACTTTACCATACTTTAAAGACTGATAAGAGCTTGGCACATTGCCAAAAAAATGTTATATCCCAAAGCCTGTCGCACTAGCTGAGAGATATCCATCGTTAATCCAAAAGCATCAGGGCTCAAATACTCGTAGATACTCGTATTGTAATGACCAGCCAATTTGCCCTCTCAATTCAGTTTTATTACCAAATTAGGTGGATAATTTCTTGTCATCTGACGTTTTATAATAATGACATTGTATTTGTTTGTACATTTATTGTTATTGTTATCGCATATTGTAAGTTAAAACTGGCAAGAGGGCATTTAAATGTCATGTCATGTGCATGTTACTGGCGCGCAGAGCCGTCGCTGTACTAAGATTCTGTGCATGGAAAACATGACGGAATCGCCTAATGACGTCGGTGACTGACATATAATGATAAATTAGCTTGTATACTGCAATCCAAACCCTGTTTTTCTCCTTCTTTGAGGTTCTATTCATTTTTGTGTGAAGCAGTGGTGGCGGCGGCGGCATAGTGTCGATGGCGGTGGTGGCTTGTTTCCACATCAGTAAATTCACATGCGACACGTGCTGCAATTTAAGATTTCTAAGCCTTTACCTACTTTAAGGGCATCGAATCCTCTCGTTAGAATATCAACGACGAATATATCTATAGTATATGTTATATTGTTATATGCAATTCTTTGCCCGTCCTCTACAGATGAGGGGAGACTCTTATAGTGAGCAATCTCTGCTCATTTTTTTTTTTATTTTTTTTTTGGTCTTTTCATAAATGTATGTACTAGAATAAAGGAAAACAATAAAAGTGGTTGTCAGAACTTTAATTGGTAACAAGGATCACGATGATGAAGAGACCACGATGCCTGGCGCCGATGTTGATGGTGGTAGGTTTATAGTATGCCATATTACTGCCAATCGAAAGATTCTATTGTCGAAACGGAGATGCTATTGAGTAAAAAAAGGAAACAGACGAGAAGGCGAAAAATGCACAAATTTGTATTAAATCGAAACAGCCACAGAGAGTGTGTGCTCGATTGAAATCAATCACAGAACTTCATATTGTATAATAGAATTGAATTGAACACAGGGGTTCGAAGAAGTTATGTACGTAATTAAATCAGACTATGACACATGGTGTGATTGTAATATGATTCCAATTCATTCCTTTATAGAATAGTGTTTTAAAAAAAGTTATTCTTTGTGATCGGAAAGACAATGAGTTCAATGATTTAGGAATTCTTAAATAAGCCTTTAATACAACTAGAATGTAGCATAAACCTCGAGTAGCACCACAGTTGCTTAGTTAAAATTACATATAATGTAATTTAAATATATTAAAGAGGAGTAGAGTATCAGCACAGAAGAATTTGTCTTAATAAAGAGGCGAGGCCTTCTGCAATAATGGCAGGATGCAGTATTTCAATTGGCAGAATATGAGAGTTGTTCGATTTGACGATCCTTCCAGGAGTACAATTTTGGAAATCCTTCAAAATCAGTCAATCCTATATGGACTATATGATTTCTATAGTGTTCTTTTCGAGCAGCAGTCCAATCACTTTAAATATAATATCTGCTACCCATAAGTAGTTAGTCGAAACACTATTTTATTAAATATATTTAAGTTTATATAGATATGTAAAATATAGATACAAAATATATCTCAAACTCATTCTACTGTTCATCAAAACATAAGTAAGGAAGGCTTTTACCCGCTCCGAGGAACGAAAGAGATACGTTTTCACACTAAGAAATAATGTCTTTCGGTCAGATGTCTACATTTCTAGGTGTTCGGACATTTTTCGTACTATTTCTCGCTGTAACCGTATTATTTAACTTTGCGTACAAACGTATTAATTAGTTACCGATAACCTTACTTATATATGGAAACCTATTTAAGAAAAATGTCAAGGCCGAAAAACAATTTTTAGCGTCAAAGTGTGCGAGAGGTTTTGGCCCAAAATTGTTCATAGAAAATTTTTGGAAATTCTACAAAAAAAGCGATCCTATATCCCACAAAATTTCCAAAAAACTATCTCTGGCTAATGTTGCTTCCGTAAATAAGTTTTTGTGTGGAAACCATTGGAAGCAGACAACAGCGAGAATTTGGGAATTGTCTAATCTTAACCCGGAAGAGGTTGTGTGCCGTTTCATAACCGTGGACGAAACAGGGATCCATTACAACACACTGGAGACAAAGTGAATTTCTCCGCGTGAATTCGCATAGAAAAAGGCCAGAGTGAGTCTGTCGGCCGGCGGGAGGTCTGTCTAAAAACTGGAGAATATTAACCCAACTTATTGGACCGGTTCAACGATAAGCAACAGAAGCTCCCCAACCTTAAAATACTCTTCCAAGAAAACAATTCATAAGTACCTATTATCCTATTATCCTATATTAAGATAAGATGATATTTACGAGTAAAAGTGGACAGTTGACTATAATTACCCTCGAAAGGTCTATTTTGCAAAGATTTATACAATAAAAAAACCTTTTTTTTAAAGTTCTCAATGGCTTTGATCAGGTCTTTACGGCTATACCATCGCCTTCCTTACGTAAATATTTTTCTTCAAAACCATCTTTAAGTATATTCGATTACGTTGTGATCAGGAGAAAGAGCTGGTCATTTTAAATTTTGCATAGATGTTAATAAGTGCACTCGAACGGTGCGTTGTCTTGCTAAAAAGTTTGAACACCATTTGCATTCAAACATGTTATGGAAATAAATTAACATATACATTTTTTTTTTATAATTAGTGCTCGTTCAAGGGGTTTTTATGCCCTCAAAATGTTTGAACACAGCGCAAGCGAAGGAAACTTAGGGAGGAAGGAAGAAGAGGTGCCAATGTACATTGGCCTTAAATATATGCAACTATATCCCTACGAAATAAACAGCTCGGCAGTGCATTCCATAACCGAGTTGTACGATATTTTAGACTACGTCCGAAAGTGGGCTTGATGATTTAAAAGTTTGAAGGAAAGGAATTTTAGTGGTGATATAGTAGCCATCGTATTCTGCTAAAATCGATTAATCGATTGGGTCATCCCAGCCAATACAATAACAGCCAACAGCGACATGACAATCATCAAGTCTATTCAAATTTAAATTCGTTCGTCAGAAGAAAATAATTGTTTTCCAGTCATTTGTTCAGCTGAAATGAGATCGAAAATAATCTAACCTTAGTACCAAAGCAATTAGAGTGATCCTTGCAAGTTCGCATTATTGCGTAACTCTGGCTAGAGTTGCAGATTTGCAACAGTATGCTCAGTTATTCCTCTTACTGTATGTCCTTTCTGGTGGCTGTGAATCAAGTGGTAGTGTATTGGCTTGCAAATCGGACGGCGTTTGAATCCCAACAGCACTCGAAATGCCAACAAATTCAATTACAATAATAATTTAACTTAGGTCCATGCTGATAAAATTGTACCAATGCATTTTTAAAGTCGACCAAAATTCACTTAAACTTTTTTGAGTTCACACAAAGAATTTGTAAGGATAATCAAGTGAACGCTCAGAAATAGCCTCTTAAAGAAAAAAGAAGTCTTCTGATAATTAAATTATTTTTTTAAATTTCCTCCATATGACAACAGGTTGTATTTGTAGATGCCATGTATAACCATGTTATGCCATATTATAACTTACCCCCAATTCTAAAGTGAGGGAAATCAGTGATCGGCAGTGTATTTAGCTAAAAAGATTCTGGTGACCGATTTTGTTTATTGGGAAATATGAAAAATTTATTTAAAAAGCCAAATATCCTACAGTGGAACCTACAATACATACATTTTTAAACAAGACACTTTAAAACACGCCAACACATTTTAGGGCTCGTACGAGTACTCGTTATCACCACCATCCAACTATTATTATCATTTCTGTCTAAGAAAAATGCACTCCTGGGAATGTATGGCCTCTGTCAAGGAATTTTATGTTGAGTCTCAACCTTGTGTTTTGCATGAAAAAAGAAAGAAGAACATATCTAAGACAGAGTTCAACAGCGTGAATTTTTTTTCTTATGCATAGAATTTAGAGTTCCCAGAATTCATTAGTCAAATGCCTTACCATTATGACAAATACTGAAATATGTACCATCTCTAAAGAGGGCTTAGAGTTCTTAGTACCTTGCGAGTATGGAACATACCAAACTATGAAAATATACAAGCGAGTTCTAAAGAGTCGATAGCACAATATGAATCACCCAAATAGCTATCATAATCATAATCAAGAGATTAGTTCATACATTTAGCGTGGGGTGATTTAAATTGCCATTTAAACTTAAACGTTTGACATAACAAATGTTGGACGAAGTACGAGAAATATACAGCGACAGAAATGAAAGTGTGAACTTGGAGAATGGAGAACTTGGAAGATACTACAGAAATAGATTCAAGTGATGCGGGCTACCCAGGAGAACGCATTGGGCTAATTAATTAAAACAAAGTTTGCACAAGATTAGGCGAAATTCTGTGTTTTATTTAAGAAACTGAATTCGTATCTTTAGGGCAGACCAAAAGTCTTATATGTTCAATGAAAACCCAGCGTTTTACAAGACTTAACATAGTTATGTACTGTACATGTATCTTCGATGTAAGTAGGTATAGACATTTCTAACCGAATAAGACAGTGTTTTAGTGGATAATGATGTAACATGTGCAACATGATATTTAGAAAAAAAAAAAAAAAAAATAAATAAATGACTGTAATATATAGTATCATATGTATCGCGCAATTAATGTTGCATTGCATTGGCATCAGTAACCTCTGGAATGTGACAACATTTGAACTGACACAATTATCAAAATAAATTGCAAAAATTAAAATTTAATGACAACAACATCACAAGTGAAATGTCAACAGCACACCCGAAATCAGCTCTACAACTGGCACTATACCCAGATCTCAAAACTACAGCACCTTATCCAATTGCTAATCCGATTCGAGTTCCTTATTACTAGTACTTCTACTTCGTATGCATTAGAAGCATTCAACTTACCCTCAGCCGACGTTGATGATTATGGGGTGGTCGGTCACACACAAATTCTATCACACGGCAGGGTGGAGAAGATATTATGTATTTATTTCCAAACGAATTTTGATTTCCACTACAACGTTGTTTTTTTTTACTTTTTTATCAAGCAAAGATAGATAAAACTATAATCATAGATTTTTTTATTTTTGAATTTTTTTCTATTCTAACTATTTATGATTTTTTCTTCTCATCAATTTTTTTCACTTGGTTGCTGGCTACAAATGATAATAATGGTGGTAAGACATGATCAATAAAGAGAAAAAACAAAATATTTTATTACAAACACCGTCGTCACACGCGTAAAATTCTTCCGCACTTAAAACTGACTCTCCGTCTGTCCGACGACGAAAAAAAAAAACAATCGGCACTCTGTAAAAGTCACGAGGAATTTTATGTAAAGTGCCGAACCACGCACTTAAAACGAAACTACGAATTTTCTTCAAAAACCAAACAAATCAACCCCAGTAAGCTCGGTATGTGCGTATGTTTACGAAACGAACAGTGGGGAAAAAGTGCAGCAGAATAAACAACACCAACAGCAGTAGCAGTAGCAGTAGCAGTAGCAGTAGCAGTAGTAGCAGCAGCAACAGTAACAACTAACAACACAAGAAGATTTTTTTTGTACTTTTATAAAAAAATAAAAAACAACAGCATAAAAAGCACAACACAACAAACAGCAGCCAGCAATTGTAATTTTATATGAGCTGAGCATGCACATTCACTCGATAGCGATACAAGATTCATGCCGCACTGTTAACTCTTTGCCTTCTATATTGAAAATGCATAAATAAATAAATATTCATAAAAATATATACACCTTTGGGGAGTGTGTGCGTTTATCTGTGCGTTTATTAATTTATAAGCAGTGCAGAGCAGTAAGAGGATTGAAAGTCTAACCAGTAAACCAGCCACACCAACAAAACACGCAATGAAAAAAAAAAAAAAAAAAAAAAAAAAAAAAAAAAAAAACAGAAAAGAGAGCGACAGAAAAAAATTGCAACTCCAGTCCAGAAATTAATGAAACAAGACAGAAGACAAACTCGGCGGAGACCAGCCGACAAAAGCTACCTGTTTCTGCAACTGTGCGGCACAAGTATTAGTAAAACAATTTTACGTTTTATTTTTAGGTTCTTGTCTATTTTCTATCTACTCGTACACTGAGAGTTAAACTTTCGAGCTCGCCAAAATACTACAAAGACAAGACGAAGTCTATGACGGACGATAAAAACAACTACGGCGACAAATAACGACCACGGAAGCGATTTTTTTTTTTCTTCACAACCCTCAGAGTAGCGCACCCTAACATCAACTAAAACGTGGAAACTAAGAGGCCCCAACTGCGATGATAAAAGCGTGCTGTATGTGATTTGACTTATTTTTTTACTTTATTTTATTTCAGAAAGGAGTTTTTTCCTTGGATTTTCGGGGGAGAGGTTTCAGAAAATGCCTTCGGTTGACGCATTTGAAGGCACCTGCTTACCTGGCTGTCACCCAGCCAGCCTGCCTGCCTATCATCTAAAATCAAATGTGAAAAAAATGGTTGGATCACAAAAAGCAACCGCCAAATGAAAACAAAACACACAAACACAAACAAAACAAAAAAAAAAAACAATAACAAAGTTACCCGTTTACCCGTAATAGAAAGCTAGAGGGAAAAAAATGGAAGAAACGCTCTTTATGGACAGTAAACCCTCCTACTAAAAGTTTACTTTAGCCGATGTTGTATAAGTTTAAACTAGCCGCCCAGCTAGACAGAAAGAGACACACCAAAAGATAGAAAAGAAATAAGCAGGTAGTGTGGTAAGAAAAGGAATGAAATAAGTCATGGGGCTTCTTTCTCTGTTGGTTGGATGGATGAAGTTCCTACTATATGGGTTGAGATACGAATACGAATCCGGATACATATCGAACAGTGTGGCCATAGTTTGGTTCCTGATTATTACGAATTATTTATTTTCTTCTATATTTACGGTACTTCTATATACTTTTAGTTTTTATTTTTTTCTAAAAAAGAAACACATCCATAAGTTGTAGATATATAGATTTTCCATTTATGCTGAAATAACGCGAAACGGCGAGTTAGACGAACCACTAAAATTCTTCGTGAAAATTCTTTGGCAATAAACTGGTACGGTTTGCAAACAAAATAAGGAGGCCAGCTCTGGGCGCAGAATTTCGGTGAATCACTCTAAGGTGCCATAAACCAAGAAGTTGACAGAATTTTATGTGAAAAAACCAAAGAATAACCACAGCAATTTAAACAAAGAAAGACGCCACATTTGTACTCCAAATTCGAGAAAATAACTCTAAAGAAGACTAAGAGCTCATACAGAAATAGTGAAACCGATAAAGTGCGTCTTGAGTTAGACTATGAACGTTGCAAAATAGAACCAAAGAAAGCGGTAGCAAGAGCACCAGTGCTTATTAGAGACATTGTATGGGAAATTAGAAAAGGTACTTTCACAACTTATAACCAGGCGACAAGCAGTAGAAGAAGGAGAAATTCGAAGCACTGGTAGACGAACTAACATTTTTAGAATTGCTGTGCCGAAATAAATTAAAGATGATCAGGGAAACCTACTAACTGGGGACAACGAAATTTTAATTTTGAAATAGATAAAAATAGTAGATACTTAACGCCTTTCTAAACGAAGAATTTGGGCGCAGTACCACTACCTCGGCTATAGTCCACGAAGATTAAACGGCAGAAGATAAACGGCGAAGTATGGGTGACGATCGAAAATCTTGAATTTAGATGCTCGAATGCCTAGCCTGGGTGGAAAATTTTCTGTTTCCACTGTATGATATAGGTAAAGGCAAAGGTCACACCAGAAATTGCAACATCTACCGATCTCCCCATTAAATGTTGGATGTTAACCATGGAGCGAAATAACCACAATAACTACAAAATTTAACACGTGCTCAATAACATGTCGTACCCACTTGAGTGGGGTTTTTTAAGCCCATTACTTTTTAATGTTTATTAACACATGGGCTGCCGTTTTATAGTAAGATACAAAATCAAAAATCAACTTTATATCGCCTTCGAGGGCGATACACTGATTGAAACGATTTTTCAATCTTTCGATACCAGTTTTGTAGTACGATTTTGGTTTAGCCTCAAAATAGGCTTCTGTTTCTGCGATTACTTCTTCATCGGTCTTAAATCTCTTTCCGGCGAGAATTCTTTTGAGGTCTGCGAACAGGAAATAGTCGCTGGGGGCCAAATCTGGAGAATACGGTGGGTGGGGAAGCAATTCGTAGCCGAATTCATTCAATTTTGCCATCGTTTTCATCGACTTGTGAAACGGTGCATTGTCTTGATGAAACAGCACTTTCTTTTTCTTCAAATGCGATTTCGTCCTTCAAACGCTCCAACAACGCAATGTAATAGTCGCTGTTGATAGTCTGCCCTTTTTGGAGATAGTTGATGAAAATTATTCCATGTGAATCCCAAAATAAGGATGCCATAGCCTTGCCAGCCGTCGCCTGCTCGCCACTCAGCTGACTGCCGACTTGACTCTAGTGTGAAGTGATGGAGCAAAGTTTCATCCATTGTCACATACCGACGCAAAAATTCGGCTTTATTGTGGTTGAACAGCTTTAAATACTCCTCTGAATCATCAACACGTTGTTGTTTTTGGTCGACTGTGAGCAAACGCGGCACCCACATTGAACAGAGCTTTCGCATGTCCAAATATTCGTGTATGATATATCCAACACGCTCTTTTGATATCTTCAGAGCCTCAGCTATCTCGATCAACTTCACTTTACGGTCATTCGTAATCATTTTGTGGACTTTTTTGATGTTTTTATCTGAAACAGCCTCTTTTGGACGCCCACTGCGTGCATTATCTTCGGTGCTTGTATGACCACTTTTAAATTTTTCAATCCACTTGCAAATTGTTCGTTCGGGTGGTGCAGAGTCCGGGTAACACTTATCAAGCCATTTCTTTGCATCGGCTGCATTTTTTCCCATCAAAAAGCAATGATAAAGCAACACACGAAATTGCTTTGAATCCATTTTTTTTTCACAATAACAAAAGTTGCTTTATTCACAACGCTATATCTCGAGAACTAATCCTCCGACAGCTGTCAAATTTATACACGTATCTTTTGGTTGGTACTAACTGAAAATAGCATGGATATAATTCAAGTGGTGTATATTGACTTTTCAGCCCATGTGTTACTTTATTAAGTTTTCTATTAAAGTAGCACATTAACAGGCCCAAAATAACTTCTCTTCTATTGTAGTAAAGACTTCACTGAAATTTATCTGAGTTTTATCTGGATCCCAGGTGAATGGGAACATGGAAAATAAAATCGCCGACCAATTTTCTAAGCAAGACTCTAATCAGCTGGCTTTTTTTTCATTTATTTTTTATTTATTCTTGTTGCTATTGTTTTAATATTTAGTATGCAGATGAAACTTCTTTGTAATATTATAAAAAGATGTAAACGCGTATATGACATTTTTGGTAATGGAATGATAAAAGGCTAACGAAATTCGATTTCTGTTTAGCAAACTTATAAAATGAGTTGTCCCCACAATCCGTCTGAGGAAGCTATTCCCAGAACCATACATAAACTACCTCGAGCTGTGAGCATCGATAAAAATATAATAATAATATAATTTATGTTGAATGAACGTCCAAAATCTTCTGACAACAACTTGATTGGCCCCTATCAATGCGGTTTCAGGACAGCAAAGTCCACAATTGACCAAATTTTTAAACTTAAGCGATCCTGGAAAAACCCAAGAAGTCCAAATCGATATCCATTAACTTTTCATCATATGAAAAGACTTATGGAGACGAGCTTAATAGATTTGGTATCCCTGCCAAACTGTTTCAACTGTGCTGAATTATGATGGGGAACGCTCGCAGCGTATAAAACAAGGTGCCGCTCTGTCATGTGACTTTATCGAGTAATTGAAAAAATTGTGCGGAGCTCACAAGCCAACACCGTAGGTACAATCGTGCAAAATTCTGTACAACTCTCATATTATAATAGAGTATGTGGACTATACTTGAGATAATTGACAGAACTAAGCGGTCTGCCACCGGCACTTTCGCTAATATTAAGGCGTAACCAAGTAACATAAACTGCTGTCTACCTCAGTAGAAATAAAACGAAGAATAACTCTTGCCGATCGCTGCTTCTTTTACCTTAGAAGCAATTGGGCCTATTCCAAACTACTAAGGAGACTATGTTGAATATATATAAAACCTTGATCATCTCAGTTTCACTTTATGGGTCTGAATTATTTATTTTATCGAAAGAATTATGAATTTTATACTTGGTCGTTACAATCGGAATTTCTTTTAGCAGAATAGATACATTGACGAGCTTCCCATTTTTGGAGTTGACACAGTTTTGTTCAACATAAGTAATGAACATATGGTACATACATATACTGGCCATAGAATATGCCCTAACAACAATTTTAAAGATACTTTTTCGAAAGCCTTTCTGAGTTAAAGTAATTTTATCCATATTGATAGTATGATACATATTGATAGTACCAATATTGATAGTATCATGCATTGGCATCACATACGAGAAGAGCTTATAAAAGCAAAAGGCACCTCTTTTGGGGTGTTACGGGGCTGTATTTTTAAAAGGGGTAAGAATATCAAGAGGAAGCCCCACTCGAAATAGAAATATGTGGAACACCTTGTGTATATGATGGGGCAGTCTCTACAGATACTAGCTGGCAGAGAGCAGCAGATACTATTACTTCTCTCTTTTTTTCAAATGAATGAATTCAGTGGGTGCAGTTGTAAATTTCCCTCTCTATGTATGCGTGTGGTTTTTGTTCAATTTTTTTTTTTGTTTATTTATTATTTGTGTTTGTTGGTTTTTTGTTTCTTGTTTTCTGTTTTCTGCATTTTTTTTTTTCTATTTACTGTTCTTTATTCTTTACAAACTGGGGCTAAGAAGGTTTATCCAAATGTCGCATACAATGAAAGTTCCCACACATTAATATGACAGCCTGCAACCATATTAACTTGGAACTCGTAGTTGGTAGATACATTTACTTTGGATACTATTTGGCTCGTTCAATATTCGTTACCCCTTACAAAAGGAATTATTACGCAAATATATGCCATAGTCAACGGCAGCGCGCACTTAAGGGGAGCAGAGCGCTTTTAGGCTTTTCACTAAGAATCTTTTGGCCAGGTTTTGTCTCTTTTCTTTTCTTTTCTCCTAAAGTTAGAATAGTGTTGGTCTTTCGTAACAAGGCGATATTTGGAGGTAATATCAACCATTGTTGAATGAGTGTTGGAAAGAAGTGTACGAGTATGATGATTTTTGTATGTTTTCCGTTGTACGTTGTATGTTGCTCGTTCGACCTCACTACTTCTGTGCATGAGTTAATATGATTGCATTAAGAGTGGTTGTTCTTGTTGTAAATATTGCGTTCATGGACCTCCTTTTTATGTGTTCGGTCAACAATCAGTTATGCTGTTGCATCGTTTTCGCAATTTTCTTCATACACTTTTACCTACTACCTACTTAACACCAACATCTTGGTGGTTTGTTTGCAGGTATAACGAGTTCATATTTCTTTCAAAACAACTAACGCCAACAGTAAGTGTTAAAATGAATGCGCACTTGTTTGAATTGCACACCAAAAGAGAGACAGATATCCTTTTAGTATACCTTTTAGAATAAATTAAGTTCACGATGCCATGTCAGAAATAGACTTTAATTTGTATGCAGCTTTTCAGCCTTGCCTCGAGTCTCTGTCGAATGCTTTCTCTAAATCTATGTAATTGAAGACAGCTTTATCGGGATATTTTTCTATCCTTGCTCGTGAGTTCAAAATCACGCCGTAGACCACCTTGCCTCCTACCAAGCCGAATTAACTACTATTAAATCAAACTTTGTTTAACTTTGTAATGAAATAAGATTAACCAGTTGATGGTTGTCACAATTTTTCATAACGCTTATGTCCTTACTTCGTATTCGTTCGTATTTTTTTCCCATCATGGAGTTTTTTTTTTATTTTTTCCTAAAACACATATCAAACATATGACAATCCGAAATAGGATTGCAGAGATATGAGCTCAGCGGCTGGATTTCCGTTCTTAATTTTCCATCACCGGCAATAACGCCCATAGCAAAAAATCACACAATCTTGAAGGCCGATTTACAAACCCATTAGGCAAAATAATGCGCTCATCGAATATTTCATTTGATAAATATGTGACATGTTGCGAACGGCAAGTTTTGCGAGCTGAGTCACGATTTTCAAAATAAATTTGCACAATTTGACAGCTTCGACCTACGTTAGTCTGTTCATGTTGAAATAGCAAACCAAGCACTGTTAAAATCAGCTATCAAATTGGTTGCTTATTCAAAAAACAAACGTCCAATACATAGTGAAATGAAATGAATGCAAGTTGAATTTGACTATAAGGCTTTATGAAAAAAAAAAAAATAATAAAATAAAAGCAATAGATGCAATGTTTATACATATGTGCAAATGCTCCTGCGACCCATATGAAAACAGGCTTAGTTTTGACGTTATTTTATTGTAAAAGTGTATTTCCAAAAGGGACATGGTGTTTTGTTAAAATACATAAGACTAACAAAATGATCTCAACAGATAGAAGCCGTGTAGATATACGAGTATACAGTGCAACAGTCGTTCGCTCCCACCCTACTTTGATTAAATCATTGTCTTTTTGTTAGATGAGCAATTTATACTTTGCTTGCATAATTAGAGGAAGTTCCCTACGATACTCCAGACACATCAAATCTGACATCAACATCGTAAAGTTTGACGTTTTCAATACATAGTATACGTGCTGAAAACGTTTTGTTATACGAGTGATGGTTGCGTTAGAGATTTAAAAAATAAAGCTCCTGCCAATTTGTTAAGCAATTTGCTTATTGAAGAGGTCTTCGGAGGTCTTGACTTGCTCTATAGAACGTCTAGTTTGCTCACATTTTCCATTATAGCAATAAAATAAAGGCCAAAATAACTAAAATATATTTGACGGACTAAATAGATGTCGCAATTTTAAATACCCTTCTGCAAAACATTTCTTAAGGAAAAGGTTAATAAGGGAATCTCCTGTAATTACGCAGTCAACTGATAATAAATAAAAAATATTGAGGAAATAAGACAAAAGGAAATAAAGTTATTCAAGCTCAAACTTCTTCTCATAACATAAAGGTTTTTCTTTTCTTTTCTCGATTGAGGCACAAAAAAAAGTCCTCCACATTTCAGTAAAAGGTCTAACAAAATTGTAGTAAACTTATTACGGGTAAATAGGGAAGCTCAGAAACGACAATTTTAATAATGGCTGTATATATGTAGGTTTCGACATCATTATACATATGATAATATGAAAGAATTATTGTATTAATTGAAATCATAGAGAGACATTGTGATTTAGATGTTCTCGGATAATCCCTCTTTTTCGAGGTCTTGTACGATGTCCAAAGTTGCGGTTGTGGTTCAAGCTTCTTCATACCATTTTAAACGGGAACAGAGGTTTTATATAACATCGTCGTGCCAAATCCGAAATAATCACAAGTCGGCGAAATTTGAAGAAGAATTTATATTTCCTACCGATGATTTACGAGTATTTAGTAATAGACAGAATATGACGTCTTAAATACCATACATGTGTTACACATCGAGTCTGAAAAGTACCAGTTCGATAAAAATTATAAGTCTGCACAATACGTCTGTGATCCCCTAAATAAAATGAGAAAAGTTGTACCGAGCGCGCAATCTCGGGCATTGTACAAATTGTACTGTATAATTGTACAATTGTACTGTGTCCAACAAGTGAAGGGACTTTGTCAAACCTGTACAGAAATATGCAAGAAGAAGGAAACCTCACAGTAGATCTGAATAAGGTACTGAAGATCTGAAACTACTACGAGTATTTCTGCAGATTGCCATTCACCATGAATGAAAACAGACAATATTTCCGTCCACGCGACCAAGATGAGGTCAGGACAGACATTTTCAAGCATTTCTATATGCAGGTGATGATTAGACACGGAGCATACATCAACACATGTCTAAAAACTGGGTCAACGAAAGTATGACGGACGAATGGAATCTAAGCATTGTTTTCTGTCCATTCTGCCGTATTATGTGAACGCTTTACACCCTGCGTCAAGTGTCTGACGAACTCTTTCTGATTAGGTTTTCGCATTACAGCAGATCTTAGAACAAAACCAAGAGTTTTGAATCATACATCCCACCTCTATAAAGACAAACTAAGCCGAGGTATGTTACTTCCGTATTAGGCAATAGGGACGTAAAAATCTCAATTTTGATAGTTTTACAACATTTCTTCGTACGAATCCGGCATTGATTGTTGATTTGAGTCACTTGCAGCTAAAAATTCGTTTTTTTTAGTAAATAGAAAAATGTGGCATATCTTCACGGTAAAAAATATGCCTCTAACTTAAATTACGACATTTGATGCTTACGTCCTTTTAGCTCACTCAATCAATGGTACCAGCTTAGTTTTTTACGGTACACTGAAAAATCTGGGTCTTATTTTTGACAAGAAACTTAACTAGAAGCCCAATATTCAAGGAAGATTAAAGGAAGCTACAGCGTCTCTATTGTGATGCAAAAAAGCCATTGGGAGTGAATGGGGCTTTCAACCTCCCAATATTTAGGACTGGCTATACGTCTCACTTCACCTCACCTACGCGGTAGTTGTCTGGTGGACGACCTTAGACAATGCATCAACTGCAGCAAATGAAGCGAAGTTCAAAGCACAGCATGTCCGTGCATATGCGGAGCCTCCCTCCCTCCGCAGCACTGGATATTCTGTTTCACTTGATACCCCTCGATATTTTTAACAGGAAAGTAGCTGCTAAGGTAGCGATTACAAACTGGACAAATAAATTATTTGGTCATGCTAATATTTTTAACGCACTAGGAATTCTTCCAGAGAACATCGACTACACTATGCCTTTCTTCTTTTCTTAAGCCACCTTTGAAGCCATCGCGGTGACAATCTAGTGGACATCGAGAAGACTAATTCACAATATATATATACATGTGTACACCCAAATAGTTAATTTGTTTTTTCTTTCTTATTAGAATACTTTTATTACTACCATTTTTAGGCATCTAACATTTATAGTACATACATATGTATTTATACATAATCCTGCTGACTAAGGACCCGAAGCAGCCACTTCACCA
Organism: Volucella inanis; assembly: GCA_907269105.1. Lineage (NCBI taxonomy): Eukaryota > Metazoa > Arthropoda > Insecta > Diptera > Syrphidae > Volucella > Volucella inanis. The sequence continues at coordinate 40,707,394 of OU026158.1, forward strand.
TTGGGTAACACCACCGGTGATCGTCTCCTCTATTTTTATCCACAAAACTTCCCAGATCCCCTTTTCTGATCAGAATTCGAATTATTTTAAAAACGAAGTTATTCACAGGCGATCCCTTATTTTAAATCGAATAACTTCACACTTTTAGATACTGATTGAATTGATATGTAAATTTTTGGCTCCTTAGCAAATTGTAGACATGACGCAGACCCAATCGTTTTAAATTTCAAAATGACTCCTAAATGACTTTACTTCTCTGCCAGTTTAAAAAACGCAACGTTGCAGCTTTTCGGAATCACTGAAGCGAAATAATTTTTTTTACTCTGAAAATTTAAAGCAAACATTCATATAGTATTTACTGGATTCTGGACTCGGTCAGAGTATCTCAAATTTCAATGCTGAATAAGGCAGAAAGCAATGTTTGCTATTTTACGGTATGTCGCGTCGTTTGATAACCTGGATCTGACTTTCAGTTTAAATTAGCATTTATGTTTTTTTTGGTTTATTTCAGTATTCCTTTTCGATCTATACTCGTATGCTTCACAATTTGTTTTGAATCTATTCAGCTTGGATGAACATTGAAGGTTATCAGTTGCGATAGTGCATTGGAGCTGTGTTGCACGACTGGCAATAATGTAGCTGCTGTTACCGAAAGTTGCTTCTATTGCTTTGTCTATCGTGTGGTGCTACCTAATGTATGTATTGTAGATGGACTGGATACGGAAAATTACTTAATTGGTTTTCAGTATCTGAGTATCTAGGTGTCATTGCCCTAACGCCAAATGCTTGAGCGATTCGCTATTCTAATTGAATACGGAGTTGAGGTTTGACAATTTGCCTCCAATAAGCTAACATGAACGCACACAATACAATACGAGCTTATAGGAGAATATCATGTGACATGTGGAAGCAACGAATCGGTGTCGGTATACTATATGCTATGTATGGTATAATTAACATCTGGATATAGGTATGCAACTTGACGGCATGCAGATATAAACTTTTTTTTTGTACACGAATTGTAAGCAGTGGCCGCTATATTATATTTTCAAAATTAATAAATTTTATTTCTTTAACTAGCAAAGGCTGGCTTTAACGACGCCAGATCTAGTTTAGAGAAGGTATACTTTAAACTGTTATAAATGTAAACATAGCTTTTTATTTCCATCTATGCGTGCACATAGGTGACATACAACTATGAACAACTGTCACAAGAATATGGTTTGACCCGAGGGTAAGGATGAGCCTTATTCCATACATGAATATAACATTTTTAAAGCTGACAGGAGAACTAGAATTGGTAGTGGTGTTTCTTTTTATGTCCGTGACAATCTAACTCTGAATGCCTTGTTTGAGTCATTTCCCGAAAGACTTTTCAGTACACGTGTTGGGTACAGGCCATATAAATTTATTGATTTGTTATCTCTATTTGACTTATTAGGAATCCATTCATCATACTTACTGCGTACTATTTGTCTCAGGTGAATGGTGACCTTAATTGTAATATTCTTGATTGTGCGAGCTCGTCTTCATATATTGAATCTCGATTGCCCACATGTACAAGTATTTTCTACCCAGGTTTTTGCTCTTGTCTTCTCTACTATTGGAGTCCTATACTACTATTAATTGGCTATACTACCTAATTTGCAGCCAATATTTTACGAAACATCGTTTGACGTCCTAGTTGAATATTTTCACAGAATACGTAGTTACAAAACTCTGTGGACAAACTTGCAAGATTTGAGTATAGGACGTAATCTAAATTCCAAGGTAGGTCATGTCGATCCTGATGAAATAATCAAAAAATTCACTTAGGTTCAAACGACTTTGGGCCCGCGTTCACAACACATCCAAACTTTAATTGATGGCTCTTTTGAATTCCGCAGGCTGTTGATATTGACAATATTCATACTACTTTTATTAAAATAATATTAGCGTACATTCTTCCGGTAGTAACATACAATATTTACTCACAATATTGTAAGAAAATCAATTTTTTCGAGTTCTTGGAAACAAGCTAAAATTATACCAATCCCAAATAGCCGAAATGGCTGCCACCTAAGAAATTCATAAAGTATAAATTAATAAAGAATACATGTAATACAATTAATATAATAATAAAAAAATAGAGTCATAGAGATCCTGGGGTCACCAGGAGATTAAGAACGTAATTTTGCTTCTTCAACTCGAGACGACTGACGGAGCAAAATGCCGAATTTGGCACAATCAGTAGCAATCTTCATTCTGTTTGAAAATTTATCACAAAACTCTTAAAAGTAATTTCTAAATAGTCAATAGTGGCGGCATCTATTGCCACTCTACTAAATCGGGACAGACATTTCGTAGGAGAAGCACAATTTTATTCTCTATCCCCACACATTTACCGATATATCCAGGTCCGCGTATACGAGTATGTTTATAATCAGAGGTTTGACGTATGTTTTCTCTTCTCATCACTGCTTTCGCCACAATAAATCATGGTGATAGAATGGGAAAGCATGCAAGATAATCAATCCTATTATTGTTACTGGAGTGGTAGAGTCATTTTAAATGATAATTTTGATGGTCATCATCACAAATAGACTGCAGATAGTTAGATATTACATTTTCTGAGAGAGATCTCATCCGAGTGGTCTCTACCAACCATCACCTCAACGGCCTCGATAAGCTGGTGCGTATGCACTGGTATAATTAAAAAAAGATATGAATGTGTACTTAATGTAATTTCTGTGGTCAAACACAAAGTCATCTCGCAACTGCTCGTTAGAGGTGGATATAAAAAGTTGTCTATAAAATTGTTATACGAATATATAATAATTATTATTATAATATAATAATAATAAACATCTCCCCTTTTGAAGATATGAGCAAATTAATTAATAATTTAAAATTAGATAACAATATTAAATAACAATATACGAGTAATATACAATGAAGAAATCAATAGTACAATTATACAATTCATTTCTCTCGTTTAATACTTTTATTAACAATTGTAATATGTCAACCTTTTTTGGGACGGTTGTCTTCCCATGTTCACGATTGTCGTGAACTTTTGTTTCGGATGATTCAACTACACTATTTATTTTTGTCTCGTAAGAATATCTTCTTCGTATCTGTCTGAGAGGAAGTCTTCGTTTTTGCTTAGATTTCCACATTGAAAGATGCGAATTTTCTGGGAGCCTAGGTTGCAAAACCTCATTGTGGGAAGGTATTCTGGTTTGTAATGTTCTATTATACAACAATTGTGCGGGTAAGTACCGAATACTTGGAAGTGACGTATTCCTGTACTCTACCATAAAAGCAGCAAAAATAAGTCTCTTTTAGATCCTGATCCCAACAAACTTTTCGGTTAAACCGTTAGATTTAGAACGGTAAGCGGTACTAAAAACAAATTTTGTACCTAATTGTTTCACAAAAGGCAGGCACTCTGAGCAATTAAGTGGGTTGTTATCTACTTAATAATCTTAGGAATCCCATGAGAAGAAAATCTATTCTTCAGATTTGTTTTAATTTCAGAGGCTTAATAAATTTTTATTGGCGATAACTCCAACCATTTAGAGAAATAATCAACAATAACTAAATAATAAAAATTGGAGTCCGAGCAAAGGTGTTATATCTTCCTGAATTACAAAGAATTCAACCCTATGGTTTTAGTTTTTCACCACACAATTAGTACTATAGAACGCAGCGTGTACAATTTTTTACCATCATAAACTTCCAGCACACTTTTATTAATTGATAGCGAAGTACAGAAATATTTATATCGCATAACGTACATATATGGTACTTCGGTCCCAGTATCAAGTTTGAATGCAATATCAAATTTTTTTATTCTAATGGTTTCACTCCAACAAAATTTGTCTTTATCTACTAATGAATATACAAATATATATATATATATTATATATACTTCCTCACCTGAACTTCAATCATCAGGTCTACCTGATTTTTTAGATGAAGACTCTGTAATTGTTATATATGCGACTTTGTTTGGCTTGCATGCAATTGCAATTGGTCAGCCTTTTTACATTTAATACAAAATTTACGTTGCGTTGGACAATGTCCCGGTATATAACATGAATAACACCGTTCACAACACTCTCCTCGATAAACTGTTTGAGGGCTGTTTGATGAATACCCGGACTAGAAATAACAAAGACAAAGTGTTTAGGTTTTGAGAATTTATTTTTCAATTAAATCCCCTTTCAACTCGATACACTTTTCCAAGAGATGCGCATCTTTTTTACCCCTCCTTGGCTTACAAAATACTCTTTCGCGGCGGCGATGACTTCATCGTTCGACCCGTACAACTTTCCGGTTTGGGAACAAAAAGAAGTCGCAGGGATTCATATCCGGAGAATACGCAGGATATGGGAGTAATTTGTGAATAATTCGACCAATTTGGCTGTAGCGACTTCGGAGGTGTGAGACGGGCGCTGGTGGAAGAGCGATTTTTTCTTCGGCCCAATAAATCGACGTAGTATGCTCCTGTGATTGTTTTTCCCTTTTTCAAATGGTGACCATCAACTTTCCGGCCGAAGGCACGGTCTTCGCCTTTTTTGGAGCACGTTCACCGGGAAAAACCCATTGTTTCGATTGTCCTTTGGTCTTTGGTTTGTACCAATGAATCCATGTCTCATCGATGGTCACGAAACGACGCAGAACTTCTCCGGATTTCGATTAAACAGGGTCAAGCAGGTTTTTGAAGTGGTCTCACGATTGCGCTTGTTCTCCGGTGTTAGCAAATAAGGCACCCAACACGCGGACAGCTTTCTCATGCCCAAAATCTCGTCCAGGAATGGCTACCGTGTTCAGTTAAGTTGCCTGCTATCTCAGCATACTTGCAATTTTCAATCGGCGGCCCGTCAATATGAGATCACATGGATTTTATACATGTTCTTTTTTGAGAGAAGGAAAGATGTTTGAGCTCAGTGGCTATTTCGCTTCATGAGTGGCATCCAACATTTAATGGGGAAACTAAATTATTAGTGTAAATTAACTCGATGTTGTATTAAGTCAACAATTCATCTCGGGAGGTTTTAGTTGCCTGAAAAAAAGTCTTTCGTTCACGGCTGGTATTGAGCCCCGAACCGTTGGATTGTGTAGCCAATACATTACCACCTGAGCCACGGCCACCCACCTCTGTTGTAACTGTTTTTGGGCCACCTGGGCGCGGTTCAACTAAAACCGATGTGCGGCCACGTCAAAACGTCAATGGTAAGCGGTTGTACGAGAAGGTGAATTGGTCACATACACACCATCGACAATGAGCTTGATTCTCTTGCAGGTTTCGCCACTCAAAAACAAGAATCGGACCAAGGAGCGATACTCCTCCTCCTACATGGTGGCAAAAAACACTAGCACGATGTTTTAAAATGGATGTCAACACAAAACTAACCGTCGGGTTATCACAAAATTTTGACAGGCGGACTAAAAGAGATTATACTTAATGATGGTGCACTCATTTTAGATCAGTAGCGCCACCTATCTTTCAATCCGGGTACACATCAAAAAGCCCCCGTAGACAGCTGTTTTGGGTTAGAAAAAATAAAATGTTCTTTAGCAAATTTAGTTCTCTAATTCTCTCATAATTTTTGTTTTTATTTAATATGTAACTTTTGTTTAAATTCACTGAATTGTTATCATTTCTAAAAGATTTAAAGTTAGTATTAGAGTATTCAAACTTTGTTGTTATAGCATCAGCTGATACATTCCCGTTTTGTAAACATTATGCAGGTTTCACGTTCTGTACGACTTCCAGTTTGGTTTTGTCTAGCTCGAACAAGCCGCACTTTTTTATTGCGTCATCTAAGCTGATGTTTCCCACTCCTAACAGTTTCTCTTGGCAGGTCTTTGATTTTATTTCGAAGATGATGCGATCACGAATGGCTTTTGAAATCATGTCTGAGGAAAACTCACATGGGGCTGCTAGGTGTCTTATATCCGTAAGAAAATTATTGAATCTTTCATGCTTTAAGTGCGGTTTCTCAATCTCTTAGTCTTTTGTAGGGTTGCATTACGTCTTAAATTCATTTAAAATGTCGTTTAGTGTGGCGTTTTGGTTTTTGCTGGCGGCTAATATATTGTACACTTTGAGGGCGTCTTCATCAATGATATTAAGTAGAATTGCTATTTTTACTTCCTTGTCTTTGTATTACTTTCGGAAACAATCATGAAGATTTCGAACCTTTGTCAAAAGATGTATTACTCATAAAATTACTTTCTGACAAAAAACAATTGTGTCATTATTGTCGATTTCTATTTCTTCTGATTCTGGACTTAATTTTAACACTGTTTTATTCTCAGACGTGCTCTTACTGTTAGTATTATTGTTCTTATTTATTTGCATTACACAATATTTATATCACGTGAAAAAAAATTGTTTCATTTACGCCATATTTAGTGGTGTATATAAAATAAAAAAATATATTATAAAGAGGGAGAATGTGTACTTCATTTAATAACCCTTCGGGTTAGGGGCTAGAATATATCCGAGGTAGGCATACCTGTCGTAAGAGACAACTGAAAATCCACTGGACCGGATTAAGGTGTTAAGCGACCAGGTTGGGGGCCCAGTATAAAATATAGAACAATTTTTAACGAAGCATCCGGAAACTTGGCGACTTCAGGATCAGTCGGCCTTATCTGTCCAATGCAGATCTCTGGACAGATGGACTAACCTTTCTCCGCTACTCGTGGGAACCAAATTGAGTTCTACAAACACTAAGATTATACAACACAATATAAATACAAACCAGGACCCCTTTAAAAAAAGCTCAAGGGTTACGAGATCTTCAACACGCGGATCGATGGAAAGACCATCGGACTTGCGGAAGCAAAGACCAAGTACAATAGGTAGCTTTGGGAGATAGTATTACACTTTTTCCGCGCAGTTGGAAAATCTCGAACGCGAAAATTCTGATCTCCGCGCCAGACTCCAAAATATGGAATTGGTCTGCGTCGAACTTAAAAAGGAATGAGAAGCCATAATGACCCAATCTAAAACCGAATCTGACTTGACTTGACACCCGGAAAACTCTAGTTTTTACACGGACGAAGAAAAGCTAGTCCGAGAAGCAAACTGGATACTTAAAAAACGACCAGGTAATAGACTATGTACAAAAAGAGACGCCAGCTAGCTTCAATTATTTTGAGGTCAATAAAGAAAAAAAAGAAACAAAGACCGCCGCCGCCAATAAACGTCTTTGGAATCTCGGACTATAATAAGTTGCACACAATCTTGATCCCGCAATAACGATACATGGACTGTCAATCCTTGTCCTTAATCCAGACAATAACCGTTCGCTTTTGCAAAAATTCAATGCCGAGAAGATTCGATGGCATACGTACGAAAATAAAGTGGAAAGAGCCATACGTGTGGTAGCTAGAGGCTTGCACGCCTCTTGCCCTAAAGAAAACACTTTACTTGACCTTAAAAATAAAGGCTTAAAAAAAATCAAGGCCACAAGACGCAGTCTCTTCCTTTTTAGGCTAACCTTCAACAAAATCGAAAGCCTAGAAGGATTTTTTCTATAAATTCAATTTTGGGACCTGTTGTCAAAATTGAACTTCCGCGAAAAAACTCGAGTCTGAATCCTCAATGTACACGTTGTTAGGTATTCAACCATACTCAGTCCGACTGCCAGAAGGATCCTCGCTGTGTGAAATGCGCCGAAAAACATCTGACGCGAAAGTGCAGTGCCGCGAAAGATTCCCCGGTGATATGAATCAACTGCAGGGGAAAACATCCAGCCAACTATCGAGGCTGCGAAGTCGCGAAGGTGTTGCAAAAACGACGGGATCAATCCAAAACGATGCCTTCTAAAAACGCATGGCCAGCGAGTACGAGAAATCATAACAGCGGTTCAACCCCGATAACATCACCATAACAACAACGTCAAAAAAAAGAACAACGCGCAAAACGTGGAAAAACTTACGCGCAAATAGCGGCGCGAACAAATACGACCAACTGTGAATCACCTAATCCCGCCTCAAATTTTTTCTCAGTAATTCTCAAGAGACTAGAAGAACCGACTAAAACAAATAAGATAATAGTTGAACGGCTTCTCAAACTCGAAGCAGATCTGTGTAACTAATCATGACAAAGAACCTCAATATTCTTGCGTGGAAAGCCAACGGCCTACAAAAAAGGCTTGATTAACTAAATATTTTTATTCAGAAAAACGCAAAAGGGTCAGATGGACGCTAAGAAACCCTTTTTTTGAGCCCTCATTTTACCAGCTCATAGCCTTGTGAATTTTGAGTTTTTTTTTTCGGTTAATTTTTTGTATAATTTTAAAATGATAAAAAAATGGATGGTAAAAATATTTTTTGTTTCGTTTGTACAAAACTTCAAAAACCATCCGAAGTGCATGCCTCTAGACTAGAATGTGGGATACAATATTTATTAAATTTATACTGAAGTAGTTACATTATTCAGTCTTATTTTTCATTTATTCAGCATTTTAATATATAACGTGTATAACTGCATCCAATGCTTCTTCGAACATACCCTGAAACTCAAGGCATATTTGTTTTTCTGATCCAGCGACCTTCGTTGAATATGACAAGACCTGATTTGCTTCTTAATTTAAAGATTTCCGCCGAATATGCGTACATCGTATAAGAACACCATTCGTCATAGAACTCACTCATTTAAACCCAGAATCCATACTATTCAAAAATGTGTAAATAGGTATCATTTTTGAAAGTGAAATGTGCTATTCATGTCCTCATGGAGATTTAAGCAGCATTTACCGGTTTTCGGCTCCAAATTAGTACTACACTACTAGTACTCCTAACTATTGTCGGTACCAGTGTATAAGCCAAAGTAACTTGCAAGAAAAGAATCTGCTGATTCATTCTATAGCCCAAAGTCCTTTCGTAATGTTCAGTAAACAATTCAACAATAATCTCTTGTCATCTTAATTTGAATGATGAAAAGACAAAATGCGTCTTTTCTACACACAAAAAACTAAGTTACAAAGTATATTGACTCTATAAACGACTCCTTAGTGAAGGTTGATAGGAGAATTAACTCTTGAGTACTTTTAGTTTGGCCAAGGACCATATCCACAGAGTACTAACCTACCAGATGAAAAATAAGTTTAAATGCAGTGCTAATCCTTCTTCGAAACAACGAAAATGCAAATTTGTCCGTATACTTGATCCTGTGAATTGAGGCCAAATGGGGAAGAAGATACAATCTCAAACCCTTTGAGCCAGCTCAGTTACTGAAAGAGATTTTCAAAAGGCTCCATTTCAGAGCTACAAGTGTAGTGCCCTTCTCGTTAGACAAAAAAAAAAAAAAAAAAAAAAAAAAATTAATAAGAATAAGGGAAGATATAAACAAATCTACATATGTATGAAACAGCTGTAATAAATAATGATGAAGAATAATCAACTAACAAAAAAACTTGCGCATGTATCAAAAATGATTGTAAACAAAGCAAGGCACTTAAGCTTGCCTTAAGAACAAGGATAACTCCAAAGACCTAAAAGTCATCACACTCACATGTCAGAGCGAGTATCAAAGCATAAGCATGGCATACAAAATAGACCCCGAAGACAGAGAAATTCGTATTGTACCTATTTCAATACGCACAATAACGTAATGTGATGCGGTTATACACAAGGAATCCGACTTTAGGTGAAAATCTGCGCACATACCATTGTATCTTTCTCCCCTTGTTGGCAAATATGTGCTCTCTACATCATCTTGTTCGGACTTACCGCAAAAAGCATCTGAATTCGAATCCTTTAACGGATTATCCTTTTTCTTTGTTGGAATGCTGCCAATTCTTATCGTTTGCATCGATTGAGGGAGTGTACACAAATAACACAGAAACCAGTGAACATCTACCACCCATATTTCTACATCTATGCACAAGTACAATTTTCTTTAAAGGATTCTGTTTAGTATATGCCTTGGCATCGCGTACTATGCGTGATTGATACGGAACAGTACCAAAAATAGAACATGAGAGTGCCTTTCACAGATGGCAAACGCTTGTAAATCAGTAAATCGTTAAAAAAAAAAATGGATCATCATCTTGTGGGAATTCTATTTTCTGGGTTTCTTTATTTCTTTCTTTTTTTTATGAGTAGTACTTTACTTTACTTTTAGATGCCGCAACACTGTAAGATATCCTTTCAATTGTGAGAATACAGATAAGAGGATTGCGTCCAAGAGATGATGATAAAATTCAACTGATACAAAAATACGAGTATAAAGGACGATAGGAGATTATCGATTAAAAAACTCAAACTGCTATTTATATTATAGATACATGCACACATTCCTTCATATACATTTTTTTTATTTATACTATATACATATTATATATATTTACTTATTTATACATTTATTTTGTGGGAAAAAAATTAAGTAATCAAAATACATGTCTATATCATGTATATTCGACTTAACTAAGTGATTGGGAGCAACTTCTAGTCAAAATAATCATGATGGAATGATGAGCTATTGGAGAAATGTACACTCACAATCCGATCATTTTTTACGTTCAAGAACCCACCAGAGTTACGGCAAACATATACCATACGTTTGTATATCTCAACATAAACGTCTTTTTCGATTTAGTTAATTAAAATATTTGAAGGGTACGTATGTGGACAACCTCACAGATTCAGTAAGAAAACATGAAACCAAGCATTTAAATCATAGAAAAAATTGTGTTTACATATGCAAGTCGCAATGTATCCAAAACAAACATAATGGTTGTCTATAAAATCAGTTGTTTATATACGAGGGCTGTTTGATGAATACCCGGACTAGAAACAGCAACGCAACTTTTTTATGTTTTGACAATTTATTTTTCAATATGAAATACTCCTCCGAGAAGGCGATGGCTTTCTTATTCGACCCGTCCCTTTTTCCGGCGAGCGATCTTTTAAGATTTGGGAAACATAAGAATTCGCAGGGAGCCAAATGCGGAAAATACGGAGGATAGGGGAGCAATTCGTATTGCGATAGGACCCATTTGGCTTCTTTTCTTCAAATCCGTGTTGAACTGGCGTAATAAATCGATGTAGTATGCTCCTGTGATTGTTTTTTCCTTCTTCAAATAATCAACGTGGAGCACACCTCGCGCGTACCAAAAAACTATGGCCATTAACTTTCTGGCCGAAGACACGGTCTTCGCCTTCTTCGGAGCACGTTCACCGGTTAAAACCCATTATTTCGATTAATCTTTGGTCTCTGGTGTGTACTAATGAATCCATGTCTCATCGACGGTCACTAAACGACGCAGAAACTCCTCCGGATTTTGATTAAATCTTCGATGTGAGCAAATGCGGCACCCATCACGCGGACAGGGATCAAAATTTATAATATTTGAGAGCGGTCGGGGACTATTAATATTAATTAAGTATCGTCGGGACACTATGCTTAAGCTGCCTTCTTAGATATTGTTGAATTGATCTTGTTATGGCATCTTAATAGTCCAGCTTTTGACATCCAAAAAATTTGATTCACTTCTAGTGCTTTTAAACAATTGTTTCTCGGGGCGCTGGTTGGAATTTTGTTTCTTCAATATCGTGTCTTGGAGTTTCTGCCACTTTGTCTGTATATATTCCATACTTTAACTTGTAAATAAAAAGACAATGCCAAAAGTCCCTTTTTGAGGTCAAAATACAATCAGTGTGTATCTTCTATCAATATTCAATCCTAAGTATCTAAAACTTTCGACAACCTCATTATAACCAGCCAACATTCAAAACCAACGTGCATCGGTATCTCTATTTCTTTTCTCCTTAACTTTCCTTTGCCCGCGCTGTGTGCAAATATTTAAAGGTATATGCATAGACTCCTCAAGCAGAGGGTCGCGGGTTCGAATCCCGGGCGAGGCACTTCTTTGAAAAAAGTTTTTTCATATATGAAAATCCCGTCGGCGTCAACTCTGATATGAAGGCCTAACATTGATGTTGGAGTGGTTGCTGGCTGGGCTAAATGTAACGATCTAACAACTACAACTTACTAAGACTCACTGGTTGAGGATTCATTGGCTCTAGTTTGACAACCACCTCTGGGAAAATATCGAAACCTAATACACCTGAGTTTCAAACTACTACATCACCGGCCCACGCCCTGGAGAAAAGCCAGTAAAAGGGTATTCATATCCCCTTGGTGCGCGCGAAGGATTATAAAAAATAAGATATTAAGAGAGACTCGATCAAAAAAGAATTTGGCGATTTGGTGGTATATTTAATCAGTGTACAGGTAGTGTAATTGGCTGGAAAAAAATTGGAACACTAAGTAATAACATAGAAAAACGTTGGGATGATGTAAAAGCATTCAGTCGTTATCTTATTGATATTTTTTTTTTTTTTGCTTTAAACATGCTATCACCATCTTACTTCCCAATATTCCCACGCTTTCAGCAGTGTGACTTTCCTTGGAGAGGACAGCAAGTTGTTCTGTCACTCACTTTAAGTCCTACTTCTTAAAGCAATTCTTTGGACGACATAACAGGGTTCGTTTTTCTGATTATCTCGGTTACGTCTTCGGTGGACATTTGTGTCTTCCGCCTTCTGGTCTCGGAAACGATATTGCATGTAAAGCATTAAAAAGTATTCTTGAGGGACAACCAAGGGGTTTTGCGATTCATATTGTTTAGAAAATGCAGAGCAATGGCGTGAAATGGAACTCAATTCTTAGGGTACTATTCAAAAAGCAAATCCTTCCAATTTGCCCTTAATTTCTCGTTACCGTTGTTTTAAACAACAAATTCAGTACTTGATTACAGAATAATAGCTCCTGCTCGAGTTCTTCCTTTTCCTTGCATTAACACAATGTATTTAAGTGTCGTAGAGTTCGTATGATTTTGTTCACAGTGGTGTTTGGATTGAAAGACGTCAAATCCATTATGTTTTTTAAAATCCTCTTTCACGGAAGTACTTAAAATCTATAAATTTACAAAACATACATTTATTTTACTACAAATGGTAATAAATTTATATACATATATAAGGAGGCTTACGTTTTTCTCACGTCTTCTGTGCTTGGGGTGATTTCAAAATTGGAATTTATCGAATTTTCTTTGATTTTAAATACGAGATTACTAGACTATTAATTTTTTACAGGTAAACATTTACATTCGTTATTCTAGCAGAGCTTGCACAGAGGTGTGTAGATGATACCTTACTACTGAAATTACAATTGATCTGAATGCGCTTTGTATATTTTGAAGTATGTAAATTTAGAGGAAAAAAATGTAAAAAATACATTCATACAAAAGAAAAGCATCTAGGTATTTAAAAATTATCACAGTTTAAGTTTAACAAAAGCATTACAAGGTTCAAGGCAAAAACAACAAAAAAGTAATGATAATAATTATAAATAAATAAACAAGAATCAACAAGCAGTTAATCATGTAAGTAAATAAACAAATATATAAATAAGTTGATAATTGATCGAATAATATTGTACATAACACATGGGCTGAAAAGTCAGTGCCGTTTTATAGTAAAACACAAAATTAAAAATCAACTTTATCTGCGATTTCGTCCTTCAAACGCTCCAACAACGCAGTGAAATAGTCGCTGTTGATAGTCTGCCCCTTTTGGAGATAGTCGACGAAAATTATTCCATATGTATCCCAAAATACGGATGCCATAACCTTGCCAGCCGACTGTTGAGTTTTTGGTCGTTTTGGACGAGGTTCGTCGCCTGCTCGCCACTCAGCTGACTGCCGACTTGGCTCTGGTGTGAAGTGATGGAGCCAAGTTTCATCCATTGTCACATACCGACGCAAAAATTCGGCTTTATTGCGGTTGAACAGCTTTAAACACTCTTCTGAATCATCAACACGTTGTTGTTTTTGGTAGACTGTGAGCAAACGCGGCACCCACTTTGAACAGAGCTTTCGCATGTCCAAATATTCGTGTATGATATATCCAACACGCTCTTTTGATATCTTCAGAGCCTCAGCTATCTCGATCAACTTCACTTTACGGTCATTCGTAATCATTTTGTGGACTTTTTTGATGTTTTCATCTGAAACAGCCTCTTTTGGACGTCCACTGCGTGCATCATCTTCGGTGCTTGTATGACCACTTTTAAATTTTTCAATCCACTTGCGAATGGTTCGTTCGGCTGGTGCAGAATCCGGGTAACACTTATCAAGCCATTTCTTTGCATCGGCTGCATTTTTTTCCATCAAAAAGCAATGATAAATCAACACACGAAATTGCTTTGAATCCATTTTTTTTCACAATAACAAAAGTTGCTTCACTCACAACGCTATATCTCGAGAACTAATCGTCCGACAGCTGTCAAATTTATACACGTATCTTTTGAAGGTTGGTATTTTCTGAAAATGGTATGGATTTAATTCTCTTAGAAACGGACTTTTCAGCCCATGTATTATTTATCAAACAAAAGAAACAATTTATAATAATTCTAAAATAGATCATTATTTTTTGTAACGATATTTAGTCATAAAATTTTCATTGAGCATTTTTAAAAAGTCCTGCGATAGACCCAACATCATTTTCAAAACTTTATTTTGAATGATTTGCAGTCCCTTAATATGAGTTTTCCCACGAGCGAAAGCAGACGAGCCGTATGTAATGAGTGGTTGGAAAACTACTTTAAAGATGATCATTTTGTTTTGATTTCTAAGTAAAGATTTGCGATTAATCAAGGTATACAGCATTTTAATTGCGATGTTTAATTTTTCTTTTAATTGCTTGATATGAGCAAGCGAAAGTTAATTTCTAATCCAATTCTAATCCAAGTACACCCAAAGGTACTTAACAGAATTAACCCAAGTTATATTACAATTGTAATTCAAGTAATCGAACTTGGCGTGTGTTTTCAGTGTTGGCTTTTTTTGGTGCTTACATTGGGACGATTGGGCTTTGGCTTCAACGTCATAACCATATACCCATGATTCGTCAACAGTTATGACCCTTTTTAGCAAGTCAGGATCATGATTAATGTCATTCAAGAGCTCCTAAGTGATGCTCATGCGACGAAGAAGTTTCGGAACAAAATTCGGTGACACACGTCTCATCCCCAAAACATCAGAAACATCTGAAGCCAAATTGTACCTCTGAAAAAATATTCTTTGTCCCTAGAAATGCATTAAGTTTTATTTTTATAGCCCTTTCAAGTATTTTACTGTATCCGTTCAGAAGGCTAATTGGCCTGTAGCTGTTTGGATAAGTGGGATACTTAATATGTTTTAAGATGCGAATGAAGTCCGTCATTTTGACACGTGGATTGTGTTAGGTTTGAATCTGGCATTTTAGGCACAATTTGGGCGGCATTGGCAGGCGTGGTAATAGCTGTATATCTAATATTTACAACAAATGCTTGAAGTACATATTTCTGTTCATATGAATATACGGGCGTTTTAATTGCTGCCTTTAATTTGTTAATTAAAAAAAAAAAAGTTTAAGAGTTGCTATCTACACCCTGACTGACTCGAACTGCAACCAACTTCAGACTGCTATAATTTTCAAACCGTTCATTACTGTCAGCTCAAATTTTAAAACATGATAGATAATTTTATTATTTACAAGCCTTTTAAACGATTTGCGTCTCAGTTGTGTTAGAAAAATTTTATCCGCAATGGAATTCAAACGTGATAGTGTGATTGCTTTATATTTGGCTGGAAAACCACAACTAGCTATCGTTAGAGCCCTCCAGCACCTCAACGTGAATAAATCATTTGTGTCTCGAACCATAGCTCGTTACCTTGATACAGCGTTGCAAAACGCCATGGCGGTGGTCATAAAAAACAGCAACATCAGCAGAAATGGTTCGTAAAGTGAAGGCTCGAATTGAGTGAAATCCATGTCGAAGTGGAAGAAAAATGCCTCGAGAGCTCAATATACATATCGTTGGAACGGATGCAACACATACTGAAAATGAGCATGGGCTCAACCCATTGAAGTTCCAAATAACACACGATCTTACACCGCAAAAGAAAAAAGTTAGAGTCGAAAGAACGAAGGAGTTGCTACGCTTGCACGAAATTGTTTTTTTTCCAATGAGTCGCCATTTGTTATCGAGCAATATGTCGACAAACAAAATGACCGAGTGTACTTGCCAGTGAGGTCCTTCCAAAATGTACACCTTCGGACGGCTACCAGAAAGCAGGCAGCACCAATGGTGATGGTTTGGGCCACCAAAACTGCCGATGGTCGCTCTCCGCTCGTATTTTTGGACCGTGGCGTCAAAATTAATGCGATCGTATACCGTGAAACTGTCTTAGAGGCAGTATTGAAGCCTTGAGCCAACAATCATTTCGGTCGGAGACCGTGGACGTTTCAACAAGACTCGGCACCATCTCACAAAGCACGCGTCAACCAAGATTGGTCAAAAAACAATGTTCCACACTTCATTTCTTCGACACAATGGATTGCAAATTCTCTGGATGCAAGTCCGTTGGATTTCTCTGTCTGGGGTATTTTGAAGGCGAAGGTTGGCACTAAAAAATACCAAAGTTTCGACCACCTCAAACAAGCACTTCACCGGGAATGAACCAAAATACCACAGAGCCATTTGCGTTCAGCGTGCGATGCTTTCTTCGACAGTTTTAAGGCCATTATTCGCAAACAAAGGTGTATATATTTAAAACTACTGATGCAATTTGAAAATTGTTGCATTTTCCAACATTTTTTGCTTTGGCACAATAAAATTTATCAAAAAATAAAAAAATTATAGCATTTTAAAAAGTTGCAGTTCGAGTCAGTCACCCTGTAGACATGTACATCGTACACTTGCAACCTGAAGACGTTGTTCTAGGAAGTCAAAGAAAGGTTTGCCAATTTAGAGTAGATGGAAGAATACAGTTAAACTGCATATGTTGACATATGAACAACACTTAAGTTTGATTAATTAAAGTTCAATAATAAAATCGTGGATAGAATCCAATGTAAACTTGCATACTGCATAGTATGGTGGGTGTTCAAATAGTTTGGCTGAGAAAAAAAG
This sequence comes from Volucella inanis, assembly GCA_907269105.1. Taxonomy (NCBI): domain Eukaryota; kingdom Metazoa; phylum Arthropoda; class Insecta; order Diptera; family Syrphidae; genus Volucella; species Volucella inanis. Next base: position 40,724,360 of record OU026158.1, read on the forward strand.
GAGCACCACAAAGTCACTGGACTAGAGAATGCTGGTTTAGAATACATAAAAACTATTGTCAATTTCAATTTGTGGTGTAGCCAATAAAAAAAAATATATATATATATATATATAAAAAATAAAAAAAAAAAACCGTTGACAGTTCAGGGTTGTTAAAAATAGAGCGCTACACGAAAGAACACCGCATTTTAATGTATTCTGGAAAAACACAAGTGGATGCTGATTTCTCAAACAAAACATGTTAAGCAATGGGGCGCATTTTCATCTGAATGTCTTTGTTCATCGTCAAAGTTTGGTGTCCTTGTTTGGTGCAGATTTTGACCTGAACCATTCTTCTAATAGTTAATGGTGCTCCCTAATATGCTAATCCTGTTTTTTGTGCCTAAATTGCAAGATATGGATGTGAACGACATGTGGTTTTAACAAGACAGTGCCCAAGAAACAATTTAATTACTACAAGAGTCATTTCCAGGTCGCGTAATTTCCCGACAAGGTTATCACAATTGACCGCCTAGATCGTGCGATTTAATGCCGTTCGACTTTTTTCTCCGGAAATTTTTGAAGTCCAAGATTTATGTTAATAAGCGCATGACTACCTAAGCATTGAGCGCCTTATCAACGAAATATATCCATTTATGCAAAACTGTCATGTATGTGCCAGCAAAGTTGTGGAGACCATTTACCCGATATGCTATTCCATATGTAACCCTATACTGTATACTTTATGAATCAATCTACAATTTTTAAATAAAATCCCGTGTTTTCTATCAAAATTAGTTCTTGTGTGAATTTTGGGAAACACTTTATAAGTATTGACAGATTGTGGATACTAGTTATGCACCACATGAATGAGCCAAAAAGATTCATCTATTGAGTCAGTGCACTCATATTCTATCGAAAGAACCTTCGTTTAAAGAGTTATCCACTTAAAGGCTTAAAGATATCAATATAATTGGCCTATCCGTATTTTCTGTTGGTACACCATATGATATTACCAATCAAGGGCTGCCTCGTACTTATATATTTGAGAAGGCATTCAGCGTTTTAATAACTGACCATCCGTTTGTTTTTAATATCTTGTAATTGCAGGTGCAACATTCCGAATAAAAAGTAAAAAGTGCATCAAACCATTCCCGAGAGATACTCGTAATTATTTGTAAATAAAATATACATACTCGTAAGTATAATGAAAAACGAGAAAAAGAAAAATTAAAAAAAATTAAAAAGAAAACAACGAAAAAAGGAGATCTGTAGGAAAATGTGTATTTAAGTAATAAAAAATCGCATGAATAGCTTGCCGGAGGAGTTGGAGTACCTACTAAACACATAGTACAAGTAGGTACATTCTATTCCTGGCGTTTTAGCAAATGCTGCTGCTGTTGCCGCTGTTGATGGTGATGTGAACGTTGATGGTGATTTCGATGCTGAAACTGAAGCTGAAGCTGCTGTTGTTCGTTGGAAAAACGCGCTTCAGTAAATCTAAAGAAAAATACATCCATCTTTTCATCCATTTATTTTTTCCAGCGAGAAGGTATACTTTTTTAATAAATTTAAAAAAGTGGAAACATATTTAAAATCGACCAACAACAACCACAACAAAAATCTTTCTCGCAATAATGAAAAGTGAAATTTTAAAGGGCAACATCCACGCTTCGTTTTTTTTCCATGTTTTTTTTTTTGTTTTGTTTTTCTTTAATTTTTTTTTTTTGCCATTTTGCTAGATTTTTTTTTTTTCTTGAATTTATCTTTTGTTGCTTTCTATCTGCACAATTCCCAGGAATTCATAAGGAGCAAAATATACACTTTCACACGCACTGTATAGGAAAGTGTATTCTCACGCGTGTGAGTTTGTTAAAACACACCCGTTGCGGTCAGAGGAAAGTGACTTCCATGTGACTCTCGTATTTTTGTCCTGCGCGTTAGGATGGCAGAGCTCATTTTCGATTATTTTTTGAGGCATTTGTTTACGCCCAAAATCAGATAGATTCAAAGTCGGTGCGGAGAAATGGGTGTGTCAAAAGCCAACAGATACTTAGGGCGGTCTATTGCCCCTTTGTGCGGCTGTCAATTGGTTGCAATCGGAACAGTGGACGCCATTATTATACAACCGTTTCGAATTACTCTTTAAGGAATACAAATGGTTACTGCGGAGTAGGAGTTAACCCGGTATACCAATAAGAGAGCGCATGACGGTATTATAGCCATGATGAGCATTTGGAGGAGAAGATAAGTATGCATTACACATTTTGTCAGCTTTTACGTGGGCTCTACTCTGCCTAGGCGTGGAAAATGTTCACACAAAAGTAAATGTATTCAGTGTAGTTATTTTGCTTAGTACACAAGAATCGGAATGCTTGGCAAGGCATTCGCAAGGTTTTTCCAAAGGTACCTACCACAGAACGAAGGTTTGCTTTCGATTGCATTAGAAGTATGATTTCTCAACTTGGCGTATTTAGAATTATTTTTCCTCAATTAATTAGTTAGAGGCTTAATGGATAGTTTCCAACAGGCTTAGGTACTTAGTGTATTAGAATTTTCTTTTTGGCAAATTTTAATTGTAATTTGATGAATTTCTTTACTGCTGCAAACATACGGCATCTGCTGTAAGAATTTTCTTTTGCATTTCATAGAACTACTCCATTGTACTCCGTTAATTTTACTATATTTTCTCAGTATCGCCTAGAAAGATAAATAAGCGCTTTAATAGTAGAGGGCTGAACGCGGTCTCTTTATCATTTCCACAGCAATCGTTGCAGGATGTTGCGTCACTTATGCTCAGCACACTTATCTAGATTCTTAGAAGAAGCCGCCAGCCTTCCGTGTTTCTTACCAAGGAAAGCCATGGACCTCTTTACATACCATTTTCTGAAACCTGGAAAAAAGACTAGTGATGAATTTTCGTAAAAACTTGTTCCACCAGACACTCGAAGGATAGGATATAATTGACCTTATCATAACCATGTAGATCCAAACAACTATCCTGTGTGACAAGACCCATATCATATTACACTGGCAGAAGCACGACAAAGCCTTGGAGGCCTTCGACGTGATATGTTTAGTTCAAAGAAATTTTTTATCCTGGGTGATACCCAAATGTCACACTTTGCTTGTTTGGAGAATTGAATGGTGATGCCTTTAGATGAGTCAGACCAGTCAGCTTCGAATTACCTAAAAGTCCACTTTATTTTTATCTAGGGTAGCTACATCATTTGCATATGCCTGAACATAGGCTTCAGAACTATTGATAACGTTAAGCAGTGAGTCGACCAACATGCAGCATACCAGTAGAGACAGGGGGCCGCCTTACGGCGAATTTCTGCTTACCCCAGTTAAAGTCAGATAAACAAAAATTAAACCTATTATCTGTTTATGTTATTAAATGTTTCATCCTGCCAGACAGCAGTATTTTTTCTTAGTCAAAGTTCATTAGGCCATGTAAATGGTACTTCCTTAGTAACAGTGCCAGTTATGATTTTATAATTGACCATACTTGGTAATAATATGTAGGCTTCCGTTAGGATAGAAATTTAAAACTTGAATGTTTAGATATTTAGAGCTCATTTTTATGAGTCAACGGCTGCTCTCAAATTACTAAAGAGGGTAGAAGAGTTCTAAAAAATTCAGTATTTTCCTTTATTCAGGCTTATTCCCTGCCAATGCAGAACAGAATGAAATGAATTGTAGATGAGAGTAACAGCAAAACAAAAACAACATCGAGGAATTTGAGGTCCTCAACCTTAGTTCATCTATTAGCTCTTCTTTTTGAAGAACCGTCCAATTGGAAATCCAATACCACTTGAGCCACGGTCACCCACCCACTCTGATAATGATACGTCATTAAAAATCAAATGAAGGCTGTCTCTTTCCAGTCGCTGTTTCTTTGGAACAGGAGGCAATCGAGCAATAAGACCTTGTCAAGAAACACTGAAGAAACTCTACATGTAACACTCATCATGCAAGTCCCACTCCATGAAGGTAAATAAAGGTGAATGGAGATATCTTGGATGGCTTTACAGAATGAGATACAACAAGAAGTTGGCTCCAACCAAGAGGTACAAATCAGTAAATCAATCAGACTTATTGAAGTGCGCAATATTTAGCAGTTCTCTTAAGACCGCACTAACTGGAGAAATTTACTGGCTAAAGTGCAATTCAACCTCAGACCGTAATATCATCTTAGCAAGTCCGGTTATTCATCAAAAAAAACTTTTCTTTCCGTTCTTTGCAATAAGATCACTCGAGCCAATTGTACCCATAGTAGAGCGCTTATAAGTATGGTATGCGTTTGTTCAAATATTTCTCAAAGCAATTTCGCAATTTCTTAAGTCTGTAGCTTATAGGCAAGCCCACATCCAAGAATGTGACAGTTTTTATCTTCGTATTTTCCAAAGTAATTTTTTGACAAGATGGAATCAATATGCAACATATCGCTCATTGATTACTACAACTTGGAAGAAGTTATTTAGTTTTAGAACTTAACACTCAAGAGAGTATCTCAACTGAGACCACTTCAAAGACGTAGTTGACTCTGTTTAGTCGAAATCCGGAGGAGTTTCTGAGTCGTTTCTCGACCGTCGATGAGGCATGGATTCAATGGTTCACATTAAAGACCAAAGAACAATCGAAATAATTTTTGCAACATATTGCAAAAAGGCGAAAATCGTGTCTTTGGCCGAAAAGGTGATAGCCACCGTTAAACAAGAAAAGACCAAAAGGGAAGACCAAATTATCAGTGTAAATTGACTTGATGTTGTATTTAGGCAACCATTCATCTCACGAGATTTTATTTTTCTGAAAAAAAGTCTTTGGATCGCGGCTGGTATTAAGCCCCGAACTGTCCGATTAGGAAGTCAATGCACTTCCGCTTCAGTCACGGCCATTATCGATAATTTAGTATAATTCAAAGCAACGCTAGCACTGGCATATCAATTCTACTTTATTCAGCAAAAAGGCTTGAAAAACCAACATCTTCGCCTTTCTACTTTTTATCCTTTTTTTCAAGGTCAACGGGAATACAAATATACAAAATAAATATCTCTAGACAAAGAAACCTTTTCAATGACCGACAGTAGGATATTTATAGCTACTGGCTCATTGGGAATTTGCAACAGAATGTGCCACTAGAGTCTATAGCACTCTCACGAAAGCAACATATGTAAGTTTAACTTGACGTTTTGAAGGCATTTGAATCTATAATCTAACACAAAAATGGGCAGATTCTTCTCCTTAGAGAAAGCAATGAAATTTCTATTCAACGACTAGGAAATCTTATCGTAGGTGCCCGTCCTTCAAGAGATTACCCGAGTCTTTTTTTCGATAAATGCTATTTACATCGGCTTTTTGCGCTATCGAACTGTTATACTCGTACAACATTGAAAAAGTGAGTAAGGCTTTCAAAATATAGATACAAATGAGTCATCCGGTTGAAAAATTGTTGAGTACTTGTCGAGAAGAAAGTGTACTTTGATTCCTTTCTTTTTCGTCGGAGCTATTGCAATAGTCTTCTCAGTCTTCCTCCCTAATTTTCTTGCGCCAGCGCTGTGTACAAACATTTTAATGTTACTAAAAACACCTTGAGCGCGTGCTAATTTAAAATATATATATATATATATATGACTTTTCCAGCTCAAAGTTTATCCGAATCAACTCAGATCTCAGAGAATGGTAAAAGAAATGCAAAAGCCTTGAATCGAAAGATATCATAGAATCTTTACTTATTCATATACGTATTCAGTATGTACTTATATCCAATTTCCAAATTTTTTGAAAATCTCTTATCAACATGTTGAAAGCCCATTAGGGGTAGATACCCTTGGTAAAAGCAATGATCCAGTGTAATATCAGAGACAAAAACCGGTTAGATTTCAGAACAATTTTGCACCGATTTATCGTTAAGTTAAAATTGGTTTGTGTCAGTGGAATCATTATTTACGTTATACGATATCGTTAAAGCATTGTTATCGATTTTCTTGCAAGTCTTTTTTTCTACTAATGTCTTTTATTCCTGCAAGAGTTATGTTATTGACTAGACGGGAAGAGCTTTTAAAACTAAAATATGAGTTCGACTGATGTGTTTTGCATCCCAGATGTTAGTAATCATAACGTATGTAAGAGAGTAAATGAATTGGTAACAAGTGTTGTTGGTGAGGAGATGTACTCACTCGGCATTCAAGGCAGAAACAAAAACTCCGCAACCAGCAACATCGTATGCGTGAAGTTCACAACATTGTTGCAAAAGATCAATGTATTGAAAAAAATTAAGGAGAAAAAGAGCATTTTGTCTTCTAACATCTGCAGAGTAGCGACAGAACACTAACAGTGGCAGCAAGAAGATTAACATCAATGATTGTCTAACCAATTACACTAGGTATTTACTTAAAATGGCAAATGAACTTAAACATAATAATAAACGTAAGTTTGTATGGTTATAAAAATTAAATCTTTTGAGAACATTTATAAATTTAAATTAACTTAAATAATATATTAGATTATGATTAGTCATAGTTTAAAATGATTTAAGCAATATCTATAATTTTTCCTCTTTTATTATTGATGATGTTAAATGTTTTTGTATAGAACATCAAAATAATGAACTAATGTCTGGTTTTTCTGTTATACACCAAAACATTCGCAATATGCGAACTAATTTCAATACTTTTCTCTCTCAACTCACACCTCTGGTTCACTTACCAGATTTAATTTTTCTGACTGAAATTTGGATATTTTAAGAAGAAGCTTTTGAAGCGACTTGTAATGAATCTTATGCTGCTGGAGGCGTCGCTGTATATTATAACTCCAATATAACGAATTGTATAGTTAACAAATACCAAATTGAAAGTGCTGATATTATAAGTGTTAATTGCAAAACTTTTGGCGTAAGTTATTTTATCTGTATTTATAGATTTCATAAATGTTAAGTAAGATGCTTCTTGGAAGAAATGTCGAGATTTTTGGATAGCCAAAAATGTAGAAATATAATTCTTTTAGTTGATTTTAATATAAACATTCTGTCTGATTTACCGGATGTTGATAGCTATTTAACTGCGTTTTCATCATTTGGTTTTGAGTGTGATAAATGAACAAATTCTTGTCTAGATCATATCGACATATTGGTCGATTATAAAACAATTGTCCTTGATTTAAAATAACTGACCATCGTCTAACTGGTATTCAACTCAGTTGTCGTCAGTTTAGAGAAAATAATTTTGAGAATTTTGTTTATCAAAAAACTAATTTTTTAGCCTTAAGAGCAAGTTTAAGTCTAGAGTTTTGGGATGAAATTTACTCTGCGACCGATCCCACAGTTGCATTTGATTTGTTTCTTAAAATACTACAATATCATATTTATAGCTGTAGCCAAATGATGTGTAAAAGTAACAACAAATTTAAATGTCTTAAGCAATGGATGACTCCATCATAAGTTAAAAAAATCAAAAAGAAAAATAAACTTTCTTTTATTATGAAAAAACATCCAAGAAATCAGAGATTAAATAATTATTATAAAAGCTATGTAAAGAGGTTAATACCGAAATTCCACTTTGTAAAAATTCTTATTATAGTAATAAACTAGCACGAAATATTGGGAACTCTAAAGAAGAATGGAGAGTTGTTCAGGATATACTTAATAAAAATAAGCCTCGTTCTAATATTTTTATTCAAAACGAAAATCTTGTTGTTTCAGAACCCTCTGAAGTTGCTAACTTGTTTAATATCGGTCATAATAATGGTGATTCAATTAATTAATCCTACACTTCTTTGTGAGACTTCTTTAGTTCATGACAATATTCAATCCGATAGTTTTTGCTTTTATCAATTTTCTGCCCTTGAAATTACAAAAATCGTTATGTCTTTTAAAACATCTAATTCCTCAACCACTGATAATATTTCAAGTTTCCTTTTAAAACATATAAGTTTTCATATTTCTGATGTTATTTGCTATATTTTCAACTTTTGTGTAGAAAAAGGAGTTTTTCCTAAAAGCTTGAAAGCTTCTGTAGTTCTTCCTTTGCATAAGAAAGGTTATAAAATGTCACTAAATAATTATCGTTCCATTCATATATTACCTGTTTTTCCTAAAGTTTTTGAAAAGGGCATTAAAACTAGAATGTTATCATTCATAGATAGAACTCGTTTTTAAAGTGATTGCCAATTTGATTTTAGGAGTGGAAAATCAACAGAAAATGCTTTATTGACGTTATCTAGTGAAATTTATAACCGCAAGGCGTTATTATTAGTGTTTAATGAACTGCTGATATACTTGGAAGCGGGAGGGAGCAGGGGTGATTGCGTATGCGGAGGACGTTGCTATAACAATCTCTATTAAGCATCTTAATACCATCAAAGAACTCCTTCAGCTAAATCTTAACAGATTAACTCGTTGGGCGGATCGCTGTGGATTGGGAGTTAACCCCATAAAACTGATCTTGTCCTCTTTTCCAGGAAATATAAAATTCCAACTATAGACTCTCCCTCACTAAACGGTACCAGTTTAGGGTTTACCCAAACAGCAAAATACCTGGGTTTCATTTTTGATAGGAAACTAAACTGGAAACCTAACGTTCAAGAAAGAGTCAAGAAAGCTACAGTAGCTTTATTCTTTTGCAAGAAAGCCATTGGAAACAAATGTGGCCTTCAGCCTCGAATAACCCACTGGCTATATATCTCGGTCAAAAGATCGATACTCACCTATGGTGTGGTTGTTTGGTCCTTCCACTTCTATACAGATGGATCTAAAACCGATAACGAGATTGGTGGTTTTGTTTTCTAAGATAAACTATATCTAAGCCTCTCCTTCCGTCTTACAAATCACTGTAACGTGCTGCAGGCGGAAATTTTGGCGATTAAGGAAGCTCTATCCTAAGTCTAAGAGTCTGATTTTTCTTAATAGGAAACATCTCAGCGCCATTATATGACACTGCCTTATAGGCAAGCATGCAAGAATGCTTTAGCATTTTATGCGGCAAAAAACCGATGATCTAGATTATGTGACTGATCTATGATTGATCAGGCCGTAGGCCGTACCAGTGCGGTACTGGAGAACATACAGCATTCTGTACCCAAAAAAATTAAACGCTGTGACAGTACCAATGTGCTGCCGTTTCACATACAACAACTAATCAAGATCAGAAATGTTTTAAGATCTGACTGGATTGCTACTAGAAATCGTTTCCATCTCCCTGAGATGAAAAAGCTTAATGCAACCATAAAAATATGGATTTCAGACTACAGAAACCAAACCTGGAATTATAAGCTTCAGGACTTGCGAAAGCTAGCAAGCCCTTTTGGAACACAGTTAAGGTTATCAAAAGGAAAAACTTTCACATCCCTGCATTTAAAGTAGGAAACTCTGTGATGCTATCAAATCTCGAAAAACAAACGCTTTAGCTAGTAATTTTTTTGGAAACCATAGAATGACTAATAATATCAATACCAGCAACAATATAACTTCAGCAGCTGAGCACTCCATGCACTTACTTAACACAAGCTCGTTGGATGATAGTACAAACTTTGTGTCTTTTGATGAAGTGAACCGTATAGTTTCTTGTTTAAGGACAAATAAAGCATGTGGCTTTGATAGGTTAAAGAATCTGTATCTACGACATCTTCCTAAAAGTTCTTCCTTCAAGGTATGTTAAATAGCTGTTTCAAACTCAGTTAGAAATCAGTCAGATTAGAAATCTGCCTAAGTTATCCCAATCGTGAAACCTGGTAAAAATGCCACCTTACCTGACAGCTACAGACCGATAAGTTTACTTAGCTCCAACATTGTAACCAATTTGCAATCTGCTTTGAATGTACTAACGTATCTCAACAATAATAAGATTAATATAAAAGACTCAGGGTGTCTTTTTTACTAGAAAAAGAAAAGCCTATTTCTTATCAAGCAACAATCTTCATATTAACGGAATTCAGACTGAGTGGAAAGACAGTGCCAAGAATCTGTGTGTACACCTGGATAAAAACTTAACTTTTGGCTTACATATCCAGCAAACGATACGTAAAATAAATGCTAACATAAAAATTGCCTATTTATTTATAAATCGTAAATCAAAGCTGATTATTGATACCTTTCCAGTTTATAATGTTCTACGGTTGCCCCGTTTGGCTGAAATGGTGCAATCAGCCATATTCGCAAGCTACAAATTTGTCAAGGTAAACTCTTGAAAAATGATTTTTGATCTCCTCTGGCATTTCTCTACTGAAGAGTTAAATACCATATGTTGTCAAATATTGAAAAAGTCCAATTAAGAACCTTAGGACTATCAAATAATTACAATTTGTCTTGTATTCTGTATTATGTTTATAATTATTATTTATTATTTATTATTTATTATTTATTATTTATTATTTATTATTTATTATTTATTATTTATTATTTATTATTTATTATTTATTATTTATTATTTAGTATTTATTATTTATTATTTATTATTTATTATTTATTATTTAATATTAATTATTTATTATTTTTTATTTATTATTTATTATTTATTATTTATTATTTTTAATTTATTATTTATTATTTATTATTTATTATTTATTATTTATTTATT